>CM070772.1:124417203-125782828 GCA_036346955.1 Dipus sagitta | reverse complement strand
CTGTTACTATTTATATTCTGTGTGTTTGAAGAAAATATTTGAAGTGCAAAACTCCATAAATGATCAAGAGAACAAGTAATGAGCTTCATTGAATGTTCACTCTTGTATGTAATAAAATGGTGTTATTTTATCCTGAATAAGTCATATAATTTGAGAGCTAAGAAGGATCTCAATTTGGATGTCCATATTTCATGTGAAAGGAACTCAAGGCCACAGAGACAAAATTAATTCACTAAAGGCCACATTCTGTTATACCTTATGCCTCAGTGTCTCTTTCCAATTGGGTCATAAGTGCATTAAGTTTTTAACATATTCTTTTTATAAAAAGGTTTTTTTAGGGCTGGAGAGATTGCTTAGTGGTTAAGGCACTTGCCTGTAAAGCCAAGGGACCCAGGTTCAACTCCCCAGGACCCACGTTAGTCAGATGCACAAGGAAGTGCATGCATCTGGAGTTTGTTTGCAGTGGCTGGAGGCCCTGGTGTTCCCATTCTCTCTCTCTCTCTCTGTCTCTCCCCCCCCCCTGCCTATTTCTATATCTCTCTCTCAAATAAATAAATAAAAATAAAAAATAATATACGAAATTTTTTTATTTATTTGTAAGCAGAGAAAGATAGAGAGAAGAGAGAAGACAGACAGAGAGAATGGGCATGCCAGGGCCTCCAACCACTACAAATGAACTCCAGATGCATGTACCAATTTGTGTATCTGGCTTTATGAGGACATTGGAGATTCAAACCTTGGCTATCAGGCTTTACAGGCAAGCACCCTAATCCCTAAGCCATCTCTCCAGCCCTTTTTAACATATTCTTATTGACAACCTCCATTCATTCACAACATAGTTTGATCATAATCCTTTCCCATCACCCTTCTCGTCCCACCTCTCTCATTTCCCTTCATTGAACTCCTCCCCCACTTTATTCCAGCTACTCCATCTTCCATTTTGATGTCCCTTTTTCCCTCCTCCATCATCCATCACTACATGTAGATGGGTCTAATTGTGCAGGTAACAACACCCGCTGTGAGGTCATAAATGCAATGGCCACTCTATCTGAAAGACAGTGTTCCCAAGCACTCCTCTTCATCCTTTTGTCCTTAAATTCTTCTCAACACCTCTTCCACAATGGTCCCTGCACTTTGGAAGGTGTGAGACAGATGTCTCATTTAGTTCTAAACACTCCACTGTCACTTCTCAATACTCCAATGAGTTTTGAGTCTCCTCAGTTGGAACTACCATCTGTAAAGAGAAGCTTCTCTAACCAAAAGTGAGAGTAACATTACTATATGAGCACAAACATAAGCCTTTAGAGGGCAAATTGATGGTCATATAATATCCATTTAGCCTAACAATAGTAGTAGCTCCCCCCGCCCGAACTTGTAACCTTCTAGGCCATAAGCTTTTCACTGAGTTTGAAGTACCAGACATGAATTCCCTCCCATGGAGCAGGCCTCAAGTCCAATCAGAGAGCAGTTGGTTACTCCCATAGCAAACATTCCACTATTGCACAAGTGGGACCGTCTTGCCTGGCTGGCCAGTATATAGCTTGCAGGGTCTACTATTGGTTAAGACTGATGATAGATTTTTCTCCCACAGTTATTAATTAACTTAAAAAAACTTTCTCTCTCTCTCTCTCTCTCTCTCTCTCTGTGTGTGTGTGTGTGTGTGTGTGTGTCTGTGTGTCTGTGTGTCTGTTCATGTGCTAGGGTCTCCTGCTTCTGCAAATGAACACCAGACACTTGTGCCACTTTTTTTTTACATATGGCTTATATGGGCAGCTTTGAAATTAAACCCAGGCCAGTAGGCTTTGTAAGCAAGCACTTTTAACCTCTAAGCCATCTTCCCAGCCCCCAAATCAACTTTTATTCAGTGCCTACCACATGTGAAGTTTGCTCACGGACACTTTGTTGCATACTGGGGCACCTGTCTTACAATGTCTAAGCACTTATAGTGATATAATCCTCACAATGATAATCTAAGGTATATTTTGTTAGCCTACTCTATGGAAGAGAACATTGAACTCACAGAGAATGCAAATAACACACTTAAGGTCACAAAGCTATGAGGCCACTTATATAAGCTATAAGGTCACTGGAACTCAAATCCCTGCTGCTGGTCTCTGAGTACAGGCTTGTGTCCACCAGAGCAGATTTATTCTGTGGAAGATGAAATGAAAACCAAGGGTTTGGACTCACTTTTAGACTTTAATTCCTGGAAGGAGTCAGCATATGCCCCGGAATTATGCAGCTACAACAAGCAAGTAGAGGAGTATGTCCTGGGTATATCTACATTTCGTAGGGTCCAAAGCTAATAAAACTGGATGGGTCTTTATTAAAATTCAGTATAAGCTGGACATGGTGGCTCATGCATGTAATCCCAGCACTCATGAGGCTAAAACAGGTGAATTGTCATGAGTTCAAGGCCTATCTGGGCTACATAGTGAATTCAGGACAGCATGGACTACACAGTGAGACAGTCTCAAAAAATATCAGTATGAAAAATGAGTGTTTATGGACTGGGAAGATGGCTTAGTGATTTTAAAAGCTTGCTTGTAAAACCTGCTGGCCAGGGTTTGATTCCCCAGCACCTACGTAAACCTAGACACACAAAGTGGTGCATGTATTTAGAGTTATTTGCAGTGGCAGGAGGCCCTGAGGTGCCTTTTTCTCTCTCTTAAATAAATAAATAAATATTTCTAAATGAATATTTACTTAAAATTTTAACAAATTGTAAATTTTATAAGTTGTTCACAGATATACTACCCAGAAAAAAAAAAAAAGCCTAATCATTAGCTATAGTTAACTGCCCAGCCTACCTCTACAATGCTTTTTCCCCATAGGCTTGTTCTACATGCTCTTCCCTCACCTCTTTTATGACAAGGTAATATTCTCTACAAACACACACAAAAATAGATAATTCAGCCATTCCTCTGACATAACAGGAAGAAATTTGATTTTTATTTTTAACAGTTAAGAAAGAAGTTCAGGGGCTGGAGAAATGGCTTAATGGTTAAGGAGTTTGCCTACAAAGCCAAAGGACCCAGGTTCAATTCCCCAGGACCCACGTTAGTCACATGCACAAGGGGCCGCACACATCTGGAGTTCATTTGCAGTGGCTGTTCCCATTCCCCCCCTCCCTCTCTCTCTCTTCCCCCCTCTTTCTCTGTCAAATAAATCAATACATAAAAATAAAATATTTTTTTTAAAAAAAGAAAGAAGTTCAGGGCTGAAGAGATGGCTCAGCAGTTAAGGTACTTTCCTACAAAGTCTGATGATCTGGGTTCAATTCCCCTGTACCCACATAAAACCAGATATACAAAGTCGCACATCTCTCTGGAGTTCATTTGCAGTAGCTAGAGGCCCTGGTGTACCCATTCTCTCTCTGTCTCTCTCTGTCTGTCTCTCTCTCTGCTTGCAAATAAATAAATAATATTTTATAGCCAGGCGTGGTAGTGCATGCCTTTAATCCCAGCACTCGGGAGGCAGAGGTAGGAGGATCATCATGAGTTCGAAGCTACCCTGAAACTACATAGTCAATTCTAGGTCGATCTCAGCTAGAGTAAAACCCTACCTCAAAAAATCAAAAATAGTAATAATAATATTTTATAAAAGAAAACAGTTCATTCCACTTTTCAACTAATTTCTGATTTGGTTATGCAAATATTTAGGGTGTTGTCAAAACTATGGAAACCTCTCCAGGTTTCATAGGAGCTATGATTTTTCAAAAACATTCTAGAATTTTGACTGACTTTGAATGGCTAAAATTCATTAGCCCATTTTATTGATCATTTCTTTTTTATATTTATTTATTTTTGTTTTGTTTTTGGAGGTAGGGTATCACTCTAGCTCAGGCTGACCTGGAATTCACTATGTAGTCTCAGGGTGGCCTTGAACTCGTGGTGATCCTCCTACCTCTGCCTCCTGAGTGCTGGGATTAAAGGCATGCACCACCATGGCCAGCTTGATCATTTCTTTATTATGATGTGTTAGCAAGATAAATAAACTTAAAGCTTAATTATCTTGCTAACCTCACTACTTAGGTTTAAATCTGGAAGAAAAAAATATTTTCCAATATTTTATATAATTCACACCTCTCAGCTAGATTATCAAAATTTCAAAGGGCTTATTCATCATTTTTATCACAAGTAAAATATCTTACCCTTAATGACTTCCTTATGTCTTTAATTTTGTTAACAATTTACTATTTATTTATTTATTTACAGACAGGGTCTTGCTATGTAGGCTTATCTGTCTTAGAGCTCCCTATGTAGGCCAGAGCAGGGTAGCCTCAAACTCAGTGATCCTCCTGCCTCAGCCTCTCAAATTTCTGGGATTGCAGGCATGCATTACCATACCAGACCTATTACAGTTTCTGTTTTTTTATTTCTATTACAATTTTTTGTGTGTGTTGGGTTTTTGTTTGTTTGTTTGTTTGTTTTTCAAGGTAGGGTCTTGTTCTAGCTCAGAATTCACTATATAGTGTCAGGGTGACCTCCAATTCACAATGATCCTCCTATCTCTGCCTCTTGAGTGCTGAGATTAAAGGTGTGTGCCACCACGCTGGGCTTATATTACAATTTTTAATATCAAAATGATTTGTACTAATTTCTGACTTCGAGCACATTTTGTCATAATCCTTTAAGTTTGCTTCAATTTGTGCTCTTTCTGCTCTTGATCTTAGCCAAGACAGAGAAGTGATGAGTTTTCTTTCTTTCTTTCTCTTTCTTTCTTTCTTTCCTTCCTTCCTTCCTTCCTTCCTTCTTCCTTTCTTTCCTTCTTTTGCATGGGTGTGGAGTGAGTGCATGTGTATATGGATGTTTATATGTGTAGGAGCATTGTGGGGGGTGCAAGTATATGCACATGTATGTGGAGGCCAGAGAACAACTTGGGGTTGTTCTCAGGAACACTGTCCACCTCTTTTTGAGACAGGGTTTCTCATGATCCTGGAGCTCACCAAGTAGGCTAGACTGCAGAGCCAGCAAGCTGTGGGGATCATCCTGTCTCTGCATCTCCACGTTTGGGTTACAGAGCACACCACCACAGCTGTCACTTTACATGGGTACTGGGGATCAAACTCTGGTCCTCATGCTTGTGAGGCAAGCACATTACCAACTCAGCTATCTTCCAGCCCAGTTTTGTTGTTTCTTTAGAAACAGGGTGTTGCCTTGTTGCCTAGGCTGGCATCTCATTCCTGACCTCAGTGAGCCTTCAGTAGCTAAGACCATGGGCACTCAGTTCTTCGATAAACAAATTTTTTTAAATAACTTCATTTTCTTTTACATCCAAATTAGTCTATAAGTTCTTGTTGCTTTTATTGAAATACTCCAAAACGTTTCCAAATTCCAAGAAAAATGAATATCCAAGCTTTATCAACGTTTGGAATATGCCTTTTGCCTCTCATTTATGATCAGGCCTCCTTCCAAGTCTTTGAAAAGATCTTTCATAGTTTTTGACATGTCTTCCCACATGGTAAGACTTGAACTGTTTCATTATAGGCAGACATCTTCACAACAAACTCACAAGAGAAACATCCAAACTTGGCAAACCTGCAAAGAAAATATGTTTCAAAGTACAGAAGCAGTTAAGACCCGCGGGCATGCTGAAGAGAGCAGGGGGGCGAGGAGAGAATACTCCCGGTGATCCCTCATTGCAGCCAAAATATCTTAGTTTTGCATGTTCACAAACCTATAACCAGGGAAACACTTTGCCAGGACCTCTTCCCAGGCTCTGCAACCGAGTCAGAGAGAACCTGGTATCTGGATTGGGAAATAAGATGAACGCAGACCCTGACAAAGTAAAACCCGGCTCACAGGAGGATCGGCAAGTGGGGGCTGCCACAGCAAGGGCGGCTCAAGGGCCCGAGAAGAGTTTGACCTCTGCATGAGGAGGATCCCAAAAGAGTTCCAGTGCCGACAGTTATTTGTTTGGAGTAAACAAAAGTACCAAACCAGAGAAGCCAGTATTAGTGGGTGCAAAGTTCTAGCTGCAGAAGGTCAAGCATCTGAAGTAGGGGCTGCGGAGATGGTCCCGTGGCTAAAGTGCATGCCGTGCGGCCACCAGAGTTCACCCCCACACACACCGAGCGCCCACACAAATGCCTGGTGGACGTGGTTGCCACCCATAACCCCAGTGCTCCAGAGGTGGTGGTGGGATCCCCCAGGCAAGCTGGAGAGCTAGACTAGCTGAACTGGAAAGTTCTAGGCTCAAGTGAGAGACCCTGATGCATAAATAAAAAGGAGAGTGGGCTGGAGAGATGGCTTAATGGTTGAGGTACTTGCCTGCAAAGCCAAAGGACCCAGGTTCTATTCCCCAAGACCCACATAAACCAGATGCACAAGGGGACACACGCATCTGGAGTTCCTTTGCAGTGGCCAGACACCCTGGTGTGCCCATTCTCTCCCTTTCTCCCTCTCTCTCATAAATAAAATAAATTTTAAAAAATAAATAAATAAATAAAAAGGAGGGTGGTTGAGAAAGACACCCATTGTCTCACCTCTGGCCTCCACATATACATACATGCACCCGTATATACATGTGCACCCACATACTTATGGACATACATACATATGTGCATGAACACCATACACAACTTCTAGAAATTGATGGTGTTAATGGTTGCATGTGTCACATACCTGTAATCCCAATGATCAGAGGCAGAGGCAAGGAAGATCACCAGCAATTTGAGATCAGCTTGGTCCATACAGAGTTCTAGGTCATCCAGGGTGACATAGACCCTGTCTCAAAGAAGAAAGAAAAGGAAGGAAGAGAGGGAGGGAAGGAGGGAGGGAGGGAAGAGGAGGGGGGAAGGAAGGGAGGAAGAAAGAAAGAGGAATGGAAGAAGGGGAAAGGAGGGAAGGGGAAAAAAGGAAAGAAAGAAAGAGGTAGGGAAAGAGGTAGGAAAGGAGGGAGAGAGAGAAAAAAAAAGAAAGAAGGAAAGAAGGAAGAGGAGGGAGAGGGATGAATAATATGTTAGATGGTAAATTTGTTATGTATATTTTACCTCAAAATTATTAATAAAAATAAATTTTTTGTTAACAAATAGAAATAATTATAGATTCACATGAAATGGTAAGAAATAATTGAGAAATCCCTTGTAGTCTTAGTTTCTCTGAATGGTAATATTTTACAAAATTATAGCTCAATATCACAGCCAAGATACTAATGGGTATACATTCTCCCTACCTTATTCAGATTTCCCAGTTTTACTTTTTCTCTCAGGTCTGTGTGTATTAAGTCATACAATTTCATCCTCATAGCTCCATTACTCCATAGCTCCAGTCCACAATAATCCTTCCCTTTGCCCCATTGTAATCATTTTTACTTCCCACTCACCCTGACCCCCATGCCAAAACCCTGAAAGCTACTAAATCAGTTCTCTGTTTACAAAGTGTTGTAATTTCAAAAGCACTAGCATGCATGCAATCAAACATTCACACATTCCTGTCTTTTGTCTTTTCATGCTCAGCATTATTTCCTGGAGACTCGCTGCTTACTTCCATCTAGCAGAAGTTCACGCCTTGTGCTAAGCAGCAGTCCCAGATGTAGACGTACCACAGTTTGCTTAACCATTCATCTATGGAAGAACATCTGGGCCATCAAAGGACAGATTTTGCTATGATGAATGAAGCTGCTCTGAATGGCTGTGCACAAGTTTTCATACAAACAGAACTTTCCTTCCTCTCTCTCCCTCCTTTCCTACCTCTCTCCCTAACTCTTTCTTTCTTTCTTTCTTTTTTTCTCCCTCCCTCCTTCCCCCTTCTTCCCTTCCTTCCTCCCTCTCTCTTTCTTTCCTTCTTTCTTTCTTTCTTCCTCTTCCTCTGGGGGACATGCTTAGAACTGCACTTATAGGGTTGCAGGGTCATTGTGTTTAGTTGTTTTAAGAAACTTTCAAACTGTCTTCCAGATGTCTTCCATTTCCATAATCCACATACAAGTAATCTGGGTTATCTACATCCTTGTTAGTATTGATATTGCCTTTCTTTTTTTTTTTTTTTTCTTTCTTAATTTAAGTCATCCTTATAGTGTTCAGGGATACCTCACTATGGCTTTATTTTTGGTTTCCTAATGGTTATAGCTTTCACCTCCTCATTTCTGGGACAAAACACCTGACCAAAAGCAGTTGATGGGAGAAAGGGTTTATTTCATCTTATAAGTCCCAAGGGCTAGTGCCATCATAACAAGGCAGAGCAGAGGCTAGGTATCACACCTTGCCACCACCGCAACTGGCAGGAAGTAGCAAGAAAGTAAGCTACCTAACACTGGCAAGCTCGGCTAATAAATCTCAAGATCTACCCCCAGCAACACACCTCCTCCAGCAAGGCTCCACCTCCCAAATTGCCACCAGCTAGGGACAAGTATTCAAAACACATAAGGCTCTGGGTGGTACCTCATTCAAACCATCACTCCACTGATGTTTAAAAGCCTTTCCTGGTCTTCCGGTCAAGATGGCAGCATAGGAACCATGCCAAAGCAGCCTAGGGGAGGAAAAGCCAAAGAAAACCCAGCAAAATACACACCTTTACTAAAATGGGAGGTGTATAAGAGATTAAAACAGCAGCAGAGAAGTAGGAGAGATCCAGAGCATCCAGAGCACACACGGGCAGGCCGAAGCAGCTCCGGCAGTGGCAGCTCGGGCTCCGGCAGTGGTGGCTCGGGCTCCGGCAGTGGAAGCAGCGGTGGAAGCTGTGACTCTGGCTCCAACAGCAACATCAGCGGCTCCGTCACCAGCTACAGCAGCTTCAGCGGCGGCGGATCCAGCAGCAGCAGCTCCAGTGGCAGCAGCAGCGGTGGATCCAGCAGCGACAGCACCAGTGGATCAGAGGTGGGGGACCCAGCAGCGGCAGCTCCAGCAGTGGATCCAGCAGCAGCAGCTCCAGTGGCAGCAGTAGCAGGTCCAGCAGCAGGGGTGCTGATCTGCAGGGCCACAGTTGCCAGGCTTGCTTTGCCCCGCAGGAAAAGCCAGTGCCCAGTTCCAGAAAACAGAACAGCAGCCCAACGTCCCAGCCAGCAACTTGACTGAGACCAAAAGCATCCAAAAAGGTAACTGGGATTGAACCAGGGAAGGGTCTCACTTGGTCACAAGCTGGCTTGGATCCCTCAACAGACCAGAAATCTTAACCTCTTTGTTGATAGAGGATCTGGTTCTTATAATACCTACTCTTGCATAAATGCTCAGTGCTGTTTTTGACTGAATGTGTACAGGGTTTAGTTAAATTTTAGAATATACCTGTATTTTATTCCACTCAACCTACTTGAATACTCCCATAGCAGGCAAACTCAACCCCTAGGAACACTTGTCTAGATACTCTGAGAGTGTTAAGAGCCACACCTAACACCTTAATCTCCTACATTGAAGATATACAACATCAGATCAATTGATACAGCTAAGAATACCCAGCTAACTGGAAAATCTAAGCAGTAACTTAATCCAAGATGCAAAAATATATACATTATAACACAAGAAACACCAAAAACCAAGGCAATATAAATCTACCAAAAAGTATCAATGCATCAGAAATGACCTCCAGTGAGAATGAGTTAGAGGAAATGCCTGAGAAAGATTTCAAAAGAATGATTGTAAATATGTTCAATGAACTCAAAGAAGAAATCAAAAGAATCAAAGAGAATATCAAAGGAATCAAAGAAGACACAGGACACCAATTTAATGAAATAAAGAAGTCAATATAGGACATAAATAAGGAAATAGAAATAATAAAGAAAAACCAGTCAGAATTACTAGCAATGAAGAACACAGTTAATGAAATAAAAAACTCTGTAGAAAATCTCACCAGTAGAATGGATGAAGGAGAGGACAGAATATCTAAGCTAGAAGACCAGGTGGCAGATCTAATACAATCCAACAAAGAGAAAGACAAACTAATAGAAAAGTATGAATGGGAATTTCAAGATATTCGGGACACTATGAAAAGATCAAATATAAGAATCCAGGGCAGAGTAGAAGGAGAAGAATTTCACTCCAAAGACATAGTAGGCATCTTCAACAAAATCATAAAAGCCTTTCCTGGCCTGAAGAGATGACTTAGCAGTTAAGGCAGAGGCCTGCAAAGCCAAAGGACCTAGATTCAGTTCCCCATTACCCATATAAGTCAGATGCACAGGGTAGCTCATGTGTCTGGAGTTTGATTGCAGTGGCTAGAGGCCCTGGCACACCCATTCTCTCTCTCTCCCTCTTTCTCTCTCTCTTTCAAATAAAATATAAAGCCTTTGCTGAAGAAGTATAAGACCCAGGAGTGCATAGCCAGGGTGAACTTCTGAAAGGTCACTATGAAGAGGTGATTTAAACAGTCCTTGAGGATGGTCCATGAGCATCTGGATATGAGCTTAAAAAAAGAAGAAATGATGCTGGAGAGATGGCAAAGCCTAAGGACCCAGGTTCTACTCCCCAGAATCCCTGTAAGCCAGACACACAAGGAGACACATGTGCACAAGGTGGCACACAGGTCTGTAGTTCAATTGCAGTGGCTAGAGGCCCTGGCATGCCAATTTTCTCTTTCTTTCTCTCTCTCTCTTGCTCTCTTTCTCTCTCTCCCTCTCTCATAAAAAAAAAAAAAAAAAAATTAAGTATTTATTGTGGGCTGGAGAGATGGCTTAGCAACTGGTTAAGTGCTTGCCTGTGAATCCTAAGGACCCTGGTTCAAGGCTCAATTCCCAGGACCCATGTAAGCCAGATGCACAAGGTGGCGCATGCATCTGGAGTTCGTTTGAAGTGGCTGGAGACCCTGGCTCACCCATTCTCTCTCTCTCTATCTGCCTTTTTCTCTCTGTGTCTGTCTGTCAGTCTCAAATAAATAAATAAAAATAAACAAAAAAGTTTTTTTTTTAAAAAAAAAAAAAGAGTATTTATTTGTGCGTGTGTGGTGCTGGTGAGGAGCACACCAGGGTCTCTTGCTGATGCAAATGACACATGTGCCACTTTGTGTCCAGCTTTATGTGGGTGCTGGGGGAATCAAACCTGGGCCAGCAGGCTTTCCTACAAGTGCCTCTAACCACTGAGAAATCTTCCCAGCCCTGCTTATGAACTTTTCTAAAGTAGCCTTGCATCTGGGCTGAAGCTATGGGTTTGAAAGCTCAGCTCTTTCTGTCACTGTAAAAAGAGAGAGGGGCTTGGTTTTCTAAACTCTAGCCTACTGGTTTCTACTTGTAGGCCTTGAATGCCCCAATCTGAGTATCTACCATCTATGAGCACACACAGCAATTTCCATACCACATAAGACACTTCACATACCTAAGCTCCATGTTTCAGTTTTATGTTGATTGGATTGTGATTTCATAGGTCCATTTTAAGATTTTTTTCCCATTGTGATTATTTTTCAGTCAGGTGATAAAAGTACTAAAGCTATGTGAAGGCATGCAAAATCTTAATCAGCTAAAAGTGGCTGTGACTTCCAGTACCAGTCGGTCTTCCCAGGGACTGAGCTCTTAGCAGCTCTGCAGTGTTGGCTTTCTGGTCCCCTGGGTATTGTTAGGCAGAAGGCTTGCCATCATTTGGAGGAGTCCCTGCCCTTCAAGCTCTCACCCATCCCCACACACACACACACACTCCCTACCAATTATTTCCTCCTCCTGAGACAGGTGGCTGCAGGCCTTCCCTTTAAACAAGACAATTCCTCTCTCAGCCCACACACTGCAGGAAGCTATAGGTCCCAGGGTACACCCCCAACTCCAGAGTTCATTCATCCTCCGCAGTGAACAGTGCTCATTGGAAGGGAGCTACCAGATGCCTCTGGTTCCCGCACCTCCAACACACTTGTGGGACTTTTGTTTGCAAGCTCTGAGATTTTTAAATTATATTTCTCAAGACCTTCCAATCTCTAAGTACTCAACAGAGCCACCCACACCACCAGCCTCGGGGTATGCAGCTTGACAGAAAGCCTGCCAACACAGCCTGGAAGGGACATGCAGGGATGGGGGGATGGGCACCACTGCACACAAACACCCAGCCCCACTGTGGGTCTTTTCATATCTAAGAAGGCCCACAGTGGAGGTTAGAAAAAAAAAAAAAACAGTAAATGTGGTCTCCAACCTGGCATATTATATTTCATAAGGCTACTGCTTAAATATAATCCCAAAGAAATTAAGGTTATCCTTGGAGGGAGGAAGGGAGGGAGGGAGGGACAGTGAGTGAGGGAAAGCCAGCTCTCCCTATTCTATTACCTGAATTGCAGTCCCTGACCCTTTGTGGCATAGAAGCCATAGGTCCAATCCAATATCTTACAGCAAATTGGGGGGATCTTTCTCACAGGAATCTGAAACAGGGCTCTTATACCAGTAATACCTTTGAAGTCTCCTGCCCTGAGAAATAGCAAGAATGGTGGGGAGAGGCACAAACCCAAGCCCCTAGCCTATCATGGCTGGCTCTGCACCGGCTGAGTTCATTCTGTCTGCTTTTCAGCTCTGGGCTCCAAAAGCTCTGTTGTACATTTTTTTCCACAACAGAGAAAATAATGAAACTTCTCTCTCTCTCTCTCTCTCTCTCTCTCTCTCTCTCTCTCTCTTTTTTTTTTACTTATATTTATCTTTTTGCTTTATTTTTCTGTTTTCTAAGATTAAAAACCTAATTCTGGACCCTGCTAATTTTAAAATAGCAAACTAAATTCCACTGTGTAAACTGGACCATGAAGTAATTTCCCTGGAGTCCCTGCAATTCCTGAAATGAACCCAATCTGAAGAAGTTAGGAAGTAGGGAGGAAGAAGAAGGAGGACCAGTCTTTGAAGAGATGTGGCTCTCACTTTTTTTTTCCTTCTGGAATCTTTTCAGGTCCTTAAATCACAGGCCTTTTCTCTGTGTCAATACCAAGGGTCCCATGTGCTCACTGCCTAGAGTCCTACCAGTCCTGATTCACTTGAACTTGGCAGCCCTGCTCCTTAATAGGATGATGCAAGAGTAGGCTCCACTCCTACTGCCACTAAGGAAAGGACTGTCCCAGCAGTGAGCTGGGTGTTGTTGAAGCAAGTCTGGAACTTTTCCAAGTGATTTTCCTATAAGATAACCCATCATTGTCACAGCGACGTAGACAAAGTCCCATTGAAAGCAACATATGTGCTTGTGAGATTCCTGAATAAGAAAGGGAAACTGGAGAGACAAATGTGCATTTACCAATTTTCATTTTGCCAAAATATTTTTTAGGATATTAAGGCATATTTTATTTAAATGCAGAGAACATTGAATGTTAACTACGCCATAAAATGTATTCATGGTGGAACTAATTAACACTACAACCCTAGTGAGTTGATTTCTCAATGAAACACTTTAATATGTGAGCTGCTATACTTTGGTCGTGTTCCTGTCCTGTCATCCTCTTATTCCTCTCTCACCCACACCCATTCCACTGAGGACCCTCTTCTTTCAAAGAAGTACTCCTGTTTTGCTGTCTTGTTCCTTTTGTCCTTCTCCATCCCCTATGTTAAAATGCTGATGCTTTCTGAACAGTGCAGGTCTTGTTGGGGGTATTGCTAACCCCTGTGGGGTCATGACTATACCAGTCAGTTCACGTTAGGAGGACAATGCCCTACAACATGGCTTACCACCCTGTGGCTCTTAACATTTTTTTCTACCCCCTCTTCTGCAATGTTCCCTGAGTCTCAGAGGTTGTATGAGAAGTATTGAGTATTGAGTTCTCAACAGTTTCTTATTTTCTGCTTTGGTGAGTTCTGAGTCTCCTCAGTGTCTGCCATCATCTCCATGGAGAAGGCTTTCTGGTCAGCAGTGAGAGCAACATTTTGTGTTCAATTTGCCACTTCCTCTGCAATGTTGGCCAAGATATTTGTAAAGCAATGACTTTCTACTATTGCTTTATCCCATAAGTACTTTAGCTGATGCACATGTGTGTGGATGAGAGTGAGAGCGAGGAGAGAGCTTCAGAGTAAAGAGCAGTGCTGTAATTAACCACATCCAGCTTTCTTTTTTTTTAATTTTTATTTATTTAAGAGCAACAGACAGAGAGAGAAAGAAGGAGAGAGAGAATGGACCCAGGGCTTCCAGCCACTTCAAACGAACTCCAGATGCGTGTGCCCCCTTGTGCATCTGGCTAACGTGGGTCCTGGGGAATCGAGCCTCAAACCGGGGTCCTTAGGCTTCACAGGCAAGCGCTTAACCGCTAAGCCATCTCTCCAGCCCCACATCCAGCTTTCTGCTGGATGTCTTTCTCTCCTCCTGGGGTAAAGAGTGCTCCTTTGGGGTATCATTCCCCATCCTTGGCTATTCATGGGACCTCATGAGAGCTCATGTCTTCTCTCAGGAAACATCAGTAGGTCTGGACTTCAATTTCCTGCTGTGAACTGCAGTAAATGGACACAAGAATGGGTCAAGTTCGGTGGAAGTCATGAAGACAGTGGAAAACAAAACAATATAAAATCTTAGGAACAAAAATGTTAGCCCAGCTATTTAGATATCGGGAACCACCCCAAGGTGTGTGTTTTTGTGATCTTGAATCAGGGGTGACAAAGGCTTGGCCCAAAGCTTGGCAGTGCTGTCACTGCAGATGGGCTCACCTCCTATGTGAAAACCTCTGTCACTGGGAAAACCCCTAGAAGGATCTCCAGCTGCCTCTCAGTCTGCAGTGATCTGATGCTCCATGAACATGTATCTGATTGGCTGGGCTTAGTGAGCTCTGAGTAGACCCACAGAATGGAGAAAAGGCCACTTTCATTCTAATAAAGATACTCATGTCATAGCTTTGGGATTTTGTGCCAGGGGAAGGATTCCCAGTCACCATGCTGAAGCAATTTGTAAGGGTTTGGGAAGCTCATGACCAGAGTTGTAGGGTCCCAGCCCTCTCAGTCACAGCTGAGAGACTTCTTTGCACACCTTCCCAGATATCAGGGCCATGCAGCAACTTGCATTTTAATAGTGGGGAAGGAACAATCAATGACCTGCATCCCCAACGAGGATGGTCCCTTTGGAAAAGGGGCAATGATGAGGGAAAGGATGGTACCAACATGTGCTGTTTACATACTAAGTATGTCCATAACTAACCAGAAAAAAAGGGGGGGAAATAAAGAACAGTGAGGAAGGAGAACACCTTCTCAGAGCCTGGAGTGCATGGCAAGAACCCATGTCTCTCAGTCCTACAATGTATGCCTCTAAGGATGAAAGAGGAGACCCACAGCCAAGAAAAACACATGGAAATAAAGTGCTGTTTTCAATAAGGTACCAAGAACTGGACATGGCAGCACATGCCTTTAATCCCAGCACTGGGGAGGCAGAGGTAGGAGGATTGCTGTGAGTTCGAGGCCACCCTAGGACTACATAGTGAATTCCAGGTCAGCCTGAGCTAGAATGACCCTACCTCAAAAAAGGAGGAGGCCAAGGAAGTGAACAGACAAGAAGCAAAGAGAGATGAATGCTAGTGCTCAGCTCGCTTTCCCCTTTTATTATTCAGAAGTCTTTGACTGCAGCCCATTGAATGGTGTCGCCCACAATTAGGGTGTATCTTCCTAAACTAGATTGGCCTAAACTAGAGACTCCCTCACAGACTTGCCCAGAAATCTGTCTCCTAGGTGATTTTAGATCCTAAACTTCCTAGAAACTCCTCAGACATGCCTGGAGATCTGTTTGCTAGGTGATTCTACATCCTGTCAATTTGAGAATCAATATTAACCACCATAGCTCTTTAAAAAGGTCACAGCGGCTGGGCTTAGTGGCACATGCCTTTAATCCCAGCAGTTGGAAGGCTAGAGCTAGGAGAATCACTGTGAACTTGAGGGCAGCCTGAGGCTACAGAGTACCACGTCAGCTCTCTGTTACTAACAGCCCAGATTTATCCTAACTAAACACAACCTCAATATAATCTATATCCATTTAAAATACAAGTGGAATCTTTCATTATGAAATAATTGGAGGGGGGGCACTGTGCACTTCGGGTGGGAGAGGTGTTGGAGTGTTTGGGGCCTGTTCACTCAGACCAGCAGGCAGCAAGAACTGAGGACAACCAAAATCTGTCAACAAGACAAAAAACAGATAGCTGACTCCCTAGCAGGAGATGAACCACCCCTAGCACAGCTGCCAGGGCCCAGGTGAAACCACAGAGGGACTGGCAAGATGAGCAAGCGTGCAGCTTCCAAGATGAGCCAGACAACCTGCACCAAGGGTGATGAAGACAGACACTGAGGGCACTCAAAACTCACCAAAGGAGAAATCCAGAAGCTGCTAAAAGCTTAACACTAAAGTAGACTTAAAACGCACCCACCATGGCTCAAGGAATTTTGCAGAAGAGGGGAAGGAAAGAATGTAAGAGCCACAGGGTGGGAGGGAAATATCCAGATACATTGCTCCCCCCCCACACACACACATACACAATGACTAACTGCTGCCCTCACAACTCATAACCCACAACCCTGTGGTGAATACCAGCAATCCCACTGAGAAGGGCCCTCAGCGGAATAGGGACAAGGAGGAGGGAAATGACGGTACCAGCATGTGACATGTCCATACAAATTTTCTACTTAATAAAAATAAATAAACAAAATTTTAAAAAATAAAAATAAAAGACACAAACTAACTTTGGTTCATAAAATAAAGAGCTAAATTTCCACTTTCAAAATAAATAACAATAGCCAGGTATGGTGGCACACACCTTTAATCCCAGTACTTGGGAGGCAGAGATAGGTGGATCACTCTGAGTTTAAGGCCACCCTGAGACTACAGTGAATTATAGGTCAGCCTGGGCTAGAGTGAGACCCTACCTCCAACCACAAAAAATAATAACAATAGAAGCTGGGTGTAGTGGCACACACTTGCAATCCCAGTTCTTGGGAGGATTGAAAGTTCAAGGCCAAACCAGGTGTGGCAGCCCATGCATTTAATCCCAGCACTTGAGAGGTAGAGCTAGGAGGATAGCTGTGAGTTTGGGGCTAGCCTGTGACTAGAGGGAGTTCCAAATCAGCCTGGGATAGAGTGAGACCCTACCTAGAAAAAAAAAAAAAAAAGATAGAGTTCAAGGCTATCCTGGACCACATAGCAAGGCCATCTCTCAGTAAATAAGTAAATAAAGAGATTAGATAAATAGCAACATACAGACATAATTGAACCCCTCAAGCAGTACCTCCAGATAGACAGTGATAGGTTATTAAGCCTTCTCTGTTCCTGACCATGTTGAATTTATCAAATCTGTGGTTTGCATTCAAAACCTAGTGCTCTCCTAAGGGAACCTATAAAAGCCAATCTTGGTTGGAAACCAAAATCAACAAGACCTCTGTATATGAGGTAAAAGGATTCACTTACATCAGCCAGTGAGCTCCCCCCAACAAAAGGCGTGCGATCCTCCGATGCAGATATGTCACTGAGTGGGCCCCTCATCTGAATACTTAAGGGAATTAATTCCGTGCGTCTCTGTGAGCGTCCCCACGTTCACAAGACTCAGAGTCCTTGGTGCAGCAGTGGAGCTCATCCATGAACACTGAACACACTCCACTGGAGGTGAATGTGTCCACCAGCTTTGGCAGGATTGCAGAGAGTGGGAGCATGAGCTACCTCCCTAGAATTCAAGGTAGTGTTTCTGATTTGAGCCTATCAGGGAAGGTGAAAAGAAAAGAGAAAAGGAAAGAAAAGAGAAAAGAAAAGTTCTGGAAAGATGGCTCAGCAGTTAAGGCACTTGCCTGCAAAGTCAGACAACCCAGGTTCAAATCCCCTATACCCACATAAAACCAGATGGAGTTCATCTACAGTGGCTGGAGGCCCTGGTACACCCATTCTCTCTCTCTCTCTCTCTCTCTCTCTCTCTCTCTCTCTCTCTCTCTCTCTCTGTCTCTCTTTCTCTTCTCTCATCTCTCTGATTGCAAATAAATAAATAAAAATAAAAAAGAAATGAAAAGGACTACAAGGGACCTGGTAGAAGACGTGCTGGTTTTGGACTCAAAGATGTGGATTCAAATCCTGATTCCACTAGTTTCTCATCAATTCATTTAACTTTAGGGGCCTCAGTCTCCTATAAAATGCAGCTACTCTTTTGTACCTAATAAGGTGGGCACAGGGGTACAAGCGATTTCTGTAACAGACAGTGAATGTGCTGGCAGAGGAGGAACTTGGTAAATAACTGCAGAACAAAATCTAAATGGATCCTCCCTCAAGAAGAAGCAAGCAGGCCTCCCCCATCTCCCAGATCACCATAAGAGAATGTGGTCTGCCAGCTGGCCCCAAGGCCTCTAGATTGTCAAGGCCTGGCTTCTGTGGCTGCTGTTGTGGGATGTGCTCGCCGACCACATCCCAGCTGTGCTACAGCTGTGGTTGCCCAAACCCTGCATCTCTTCTCAGTCCAAAGCAGCCAGCCAATCATATGGTCAGCCTCATAGAAAAGTCCGCTCTCTAGTCACCTTATTCTGCTGTCTAAAGTCTTGAAAAAACAATGAAGAAATGTATTGTTTGTTTTCCATTCTGAGGGCTGATGGTTGACTTATTTAACAAACAAACATAGTCTGAGTTTTGTTTTGATTATAATCCCTAGTAGGAGATAGCAAATGATTGACCTATGGGAAAAGAAGGCTGAGGAGAAACTTCGGGAATTAATTTGGCCTTTGCTTATGGTGGACACAGGCCCTAGGTGTTTTGATTAAACACTTGCACATATCATCAGGTTATGGAAAACTGAATGATTTCACAGAAGGCTGAGCCCATGTTGGTTGATTGGATCCTGGTCCAATCACCACTTCCCATGTCTTCCCTCCTTGTGTTCAGGTCTCTGCAACAAGCACATCACTTCCACCTCTTTTCTTTTCTGTGCAGAGCTGGTATAAAATTCCAGGCTTTGTACATGCTAGGCAAGAACTCTACCACCAAGCTATATGCCCATCCATAGCTGCCACTTTGATATTTCTTTATTTTCCACTTCGGTAAAGCACTTGGATCCTCCATTCGCCCTAGTGTCTCTTCGCATCCTGGGAGATGATCTCAATCACACCTCGTCTTCTGCCTGCTGTCCCTCCAAACCACCTTCCATCCATCTCCTTCAGTGGAATTCCACTTGCATTATTCAGCAACCTTCCATGGCTCCCTCTTGCTCCACAGTGCAGTTGTTCTACTGTATGGCCCTATGCCATACATTTACTTAAGACAGTTGCTGCCTTCCCGTTCCTTTTTAGACCTGACATAAATTGAAACCCAGTTGTGCCGTGCCACCTTTGACCTAGTTAAAAATCTCCCCTCCTTGTGTGGTTTTCTGCCATATGCCTTGAATGCTCCTCATTCCATCGACTGCCCCCAAGCCCAGCATATTCCCCAGCTGCTGTCCATGATAAAATCTAACGGCCAGTGTCAGAGTCGTGCAAAGACCTTCTCTCTTTCACACTTGTTTTCTTTAAGCAGTCCACCACCTCAGCAAGTCACCAGTTGAAAGGGAAAGCCAGCAAACTGACCTTATGGTAGCATTTGTACGTGTGGACTTTTCTGGGACCATGGAGGGGCGGGGAGGGGGGGTGAGGACAGCTATGAGGATGGACAGTGGGAAGCCACTCCCCAGAAGGCCTCAAACTCTTGATTTCCAACGACACTACAGGTGCCTAAGAACAGAGGCTGTGTTTTGCAATCAGCACCTCGGACTGCAGGGTACAATCCCAGGGCCTGATGAGGAAGTAAGTCCTTGACACAATATCGCTCTGGAGATGTCTGTCGTGGAGGAAGTTTTTCCAGCACCTGTAGCCCCTGGTGTCACTAGAGCCAAGGGTTAGCCAGCTCTTCCCTCCTTCCACGGTGTCTTGGGAGAGTTCCCACCCACAGTTCCTTGAAAGTTTCCTTTTTTTTTTTTTAATTTTTACTTCTGAGCCTCAATTTACCCAGAAACATGCAATGGGCAGAGTACCCTAATCCCAGGGAGACAGTCCCCACCCCCATACCAGTTTACTCCCACACTGTTTCGTCAGGAGAGTGAGAAGACATCGTTCATCCACCCCACCTTAAATCCACTTTCTGAGGGTGCGTTCTCGCCCAGCAGGTGCCACCACTCATTTGCAACACACAGAAACGGCAAATTGCTCCACACCCCAGGGGCACCGCCAGCTTGGCCGCCCGGCCCGGGGTGAGGTCGCCAAGGCAGAGCCCTTCTCCCGACGCCAAGGCTCCTTCCCCACGCCCACTGCAGCCGCGAGTGGCATCCGGGCGACCTGGCCGCTGCGCAGCGAGCACGCACCCACAAAGGACAGGAGGAAGAGCGCTGGGGAGGGGGCAGAATCCCCAGCTGCCCTGAGAGGCCCGATTGTGACTTCTGCCTTGGCAATTCTACACATCAGAGGACAAACTGCCTTAGACATCTGCTTCCTCGTCCTTGTCACCCCCCCCCCCCCACACACACACACCCTCTAGAACCAGGTCAGTCTATTTCCTATTCCTGTTCCTAAGGCATTCAAGGTCTTTGCAGTAAAAGAAAGATAAAGATTCCCTGGAGTGTTCTATTAGGAATGTTTTTAGATTGTTGGTTGAATTCGTGCACAGTTGGTAACTGGCTCGCTAAACACACCCCTTGGCCTTATTTAAGTCCGAGTGCTCATGTGTGTATTCCAACCGCCTATACAGAGTTCCAAGTCAATCAAGGACGTAATGAGTGCCATTAATATTCCTTGTCTTCTCCTTGGGCGTCTGCACGCTGAGGTAAATAGCTCCCGGCCTCCTCCACTGTCCCGTAGTTGAACTGAGAATCGTCTGTCCTGATCTAGGAAGTGGACTGTCAGTCTCCCCAGGTGGAGGGAAAACCCTGCATGTTGCTTTCCAAAGACGACTTTTAAAAGACATCTTTTGAAATGCTAGGCAAGTTGGGAGAGCATATTTTAAAACAACCTCCTATGTAAATGATAGCCTTTCCGCGACGCTGTCCGGGTGTTTGCGAGACACACCAGGCTCTGTAATGAGCGCTGGGGCTGCAATGGTGACCCCAGAGTATGGTTCCTGCCCTCTCCAGGCCACTACCGTGTGAAGGGAGAGGAAAGGGTCACCCATTGAGCGCATAGTTATAGATTGACATCAGTGCCAGAAAAGCAAAGTATGAGATTTGAGGATTCCATATTGGAGGCGGCTTCCCTAGGGAAATGTTGGTTGAAACATGAAAAATGAAGAAGGGAAGAATGTTGGAGAGGGAAGACACACGCACGGGCGCGCGCGCGCGCGCACGCGCACACACACACACACACACACACACACAATTTCTAGTACAACTCCTGTATTTATAAGCAAGGAAATTGAGGCCCAGCAGAACTAAAAGACTTGTACAAGGTCGAGGCTAATCATAGAAACATCCAATCTCTTCCTGTAGAGTAACATGGAGTTATTTATGTCTCACTTATAGATTATCCAAATACACTTGGCCAATAAAACGCAGAATATTGAGTTAAAAACCACATGCCTCAAGACCACAAGCATGAATAATGATCGTGTTTTACTGTGGACTATATCTTTTCATTTTGTAAATTCTGAGTTCTCATCCTATCAAAATGCAAGCCTCTTGCTTTAGTTTTTTTTTGGGGGGGGTTGTTTATTTGTTTAAGGAAGGTCACAATGTACCGGCAGCGCTCTCTGACTGTGCAGCGCTAATCTGGGCGTGAGCTGCATGTCCCGGCTGACTTCACGCCCAGCTGGGGCGTGGGGACCAGCCCGGGGGACGCACGGCTGAGGACCGGGCCTCGCTGTCACCGCTGTGTGCGTGCGCGCGGCTTGAAGAAGCATTCTTTGGAGAAGCGGGTGAGATTCCGCTTGCAATCTGCGCGCGCGCACGCAGCCAGAAGCCTCGCGGCCCAGCACTCTCTGCCCGGAGGGTTTCCTCTAAGCTCGGCTGCGGCGGGAAGGGCGTGAGATACAGCCCTTCTCCCCCAGGGCCTCCTGACTTGGATCAGACTGTACTCAAGAGTGCATTCGTGCACCGCGCCTGGGATAACATAGGTATTCTTTATTTACTTTTCCAAGAAGATTCTTAAACAAAAGTAAAAATCTGAGTAGAGCAGAGGTGCTTCGGGCAGCGCGCAGCTGCATCTGTCCTGAGAAAGGAACCTCCCGCCACTCCCCCCATCACCGTGGACCCAAAGCGAAGGATGTACAGACTGCACTCGCGACATCGCCTCCACGGATGAGTAAAGTTGGCGGCGCCCGAGGGAGGCCCGGGAAGGAGGGTCTCCGCCCCGGCTGCTCGGCCCCGAGGATGGAGAGCGCCTAGACGAAGTGTGCCGAAGTGGCCGGCGCATCCTCGCCTCCTCACACACCCCACGCGCGCCAAAGGGCGAGGGTGGGGCGGCGGCGGGGCGGGGCCTGCGGAGCCCTC
Source organism: Dipus sagitta (assembly GCA_036346955.1). Taxonomy (NCBI): domain Eukaryota; kingdom Metazoa; phylum Chordata; class Mammalia; order Rodentia; family Dipodidae; genus Dipus; species Dipus sagitta. Next base: position 125,760,581 of record CM070772.1, on the reverse strand, counting down.
ACCCCTCCTCCCCACCCCCTCCCCCGGCGCTCGCTACGCCGCGCTCGGCGGTGGCGGGCGGGCGAGGGAGAGGGGCTGGCCCGGGCCACCGCGGCCGCAGTCGTCTCCGAAGCGCGGGCTGCACCACCCGAGCCGCAGCGCCGGGGAAGCACCAGCCGTTCGCTCCCGGGCCGGCGGCCCCAGGCGTTCGCAGGCATGCAGCCCGGGAGCCGGCGGCGCGCCCGGGACCGCTGCTGAGTCGGCCCAGCCCCTCCCACCCCGCCCCGGGGCCCCGACGAGCGACGCCTCGGCACCCCCTCTTCGCTCGTAGCCCGGCCAGCGCCACCCCCCGCGGGCTGCCGGGGCTCATGCAGCCGACAAGGTAAGCGCGGGGCCGGCGCCCGTGACATCCCCCATCCCTATCCCCATCCCAGACACTCGGCCGGACACCCGCACCGATCCGGGACTCCCCGACCCCGCGTCTCGTGTGCCCACATTTATTTGGAGCTTTGCCTCGCCTGGACCGCCTTAGCTCTTGGCAGGAGGAAAGTTTTTTGTGGTTTTTGGTTTTCTTCTTTTTCTTGCCTAAAACCTCTCCTGGGGGTTGCCGGCATCGCGCGCGCGGTTGGGCACACTCCGCGCACCATCCCACCCCCTGGGTACCAGCGAGGACTTCCCTGTCTCGGCGCCACCCCCCTCCTCCTGGGGCAAACGCCCCGCGGAGCCCCCCGAGCCGCCTTAGGCAAAGCTGGCTACACAGCTGCTCCGCCAAGAAGCCCGATGGGCCCGCGTCACCCAAGCGGGGATTCGGAACCTCGAACCCAGTGCCCGCCAGCCCGCCCGCCTGCCTGCCCCGGGTGGGGGCGGCCGCGCTGTCCTCAAGTCCCCGCGACCCTGGCCCGTACGCAGGAAGGTGCGGGACTCGGGGTGAACGCTAAGAGGTGGGATTTCCGAGACATCCAGGGTTCCCAAGTGGACGGGCGGTCAGCAGGGCAGGGCAGGGCACAGCGAGGACCCGGCGCCTGGTTTGCGCTTTGGCTCATTCCAGGGTTAAGGAACTGCAAGAGGGACAGGTGGATTGGGCGGGGGAGGCGGGGGGTGGGGGGAGACGGGTGGCCATGTGAAAGACGCTCGGATGCAACTATTGATTGCATCTTATTAATGTAATAAGATTAGCTCTGCTCAGAGATAGAAACAATTTCCCCAGATTGAGATTTTAATGGGAGCCTGTGGGTTGCTATTATGTGGTGTGGTTTCGGAAGGCGTTGGATTGTATTTATTTTAGAAATTGGGTGTCTTGCGGTGGACGGGGTAGGGAAAGCAGCGCCATCTAGCGGAATCAGTGAGCTCTGCCTTCCCGTTAGGCAGCAAAGTTAGGTGTTCTCAAAGTACAGGCCTGTACAAGGTGATAGTCTTGAGTGTCCAGGAGAGACTAGTAACCCGTGACACTGCCTTCCTGAAAAGCGGGAGCGCCCAGATGCCTGAGTTTAGCTCAAGGGACAGAATGGCGGGTTGTACTAAATGGCAAGTTGTCATCGCAAGGACCTCCGTCGCCTTCTCTGTATGGTTTTAGGATCTTCCAGCAAAAATATATCGTAATCGGCTACCTGCCTTAGAAGATGCCCTTTCCTGAAGGCATCACAAGTATGGAAAGCCTGGGCGGACACTGCACTGTTCTCTAGTGCATGACAGGTGAATTGGGGGGGGGGCACAATATTAAGCCATGACCCCTAGAAAAGATTGGATGTACCCTGAAGGGCAGCTGAGGGAGAATTGGGAAGGTGCCTCATGCCAGCTAGGCAGGAGGGGTACAGTATATCTCTGAATGGAGCTTTGTCTTTCGTTGTTTTGTGTGTGTGTTTTTTTTTTTTAACACAAAAGGGGTGGAATTTTTGTTGATCCCCTACCACAGCAGGTGACAAGCAAGCCCACTTTCTGAGACAAGACCTCCAATACACAACCAGGGCAACGCTACTAGGAGCACGATTAGCGGACAAAGGCTCTGGGTGGGGCACCCACATGTCCCAGCGGGCTCCACATTCTCTGCGATGGGTTTTTGCTGCCACCTTCCAGGCCAGATAATATTAGCAGGGAGAAGGGTTCTTCCTGTCTGGAGGACACGTTGGCTCCTTGGCAGGCACTGGTTCTTCTGCCTGTGATGAAAATCCCTTGCTCTCGAGAGTCACCTGGGCTTCTGTTTGCTGTGAGGGAGGACTTGGCCTCATGTTTGTCTTTTTCTTCTTATTTATTGTTTTGAGACAGAATCTCACATACCCCAGGCCGGCCTCAACTCCCTGTGTAGCCCAGAATGACCTTGAACTGCTAATCTTCCTACCTCCACCTCCAGAGTGCTAGGATTACAGGTGTGTGCAGGGCCACACCTGGTTTATGCAGTGCTGGGGCTGGAACCCAGGGCTTCAAGCACTCAACCACTTCAACCACATCCCCAGCTGCAGACTCTTTTTTTTTTTTTTTCAGGAGCCCTACTCCCGTATTCCCTACTCAGGTGGCAATCTAGGGATAACACAGAGAGTACACATGAGTGATGGTAGTTGGCTTGTCTGCCTTACCCACCCCTGTCCTTCTGTCTCATACTGTCTCTTCATCTGCATGTATTTATTTAATAATCAGATTTGTGACAGAGCAGGAGGGGATGTCTTAGACTAGCTTAGCATCTTACTCAAGGGCATCTGTGACTTTCATTGTTTCCTGCCTCTTGGGTGTAACAATGCAGAAGGAATTCTCTTGCTTTTCCATAGCGTTGCACGGGGCCAAATACAAGAATTAGATAAGCAAGTGCAAAATAAAAGGACTAGGAACTGAACCTTCCTGTTACCAGGACAGGGAGTGTTGTTGACAGCACCTTCTCAGGGATACCCACTGATCTCAGGAAGCAGACAGGCACAAATGAAGGCATTTTCACTTTCTGGGAGAAGAAATTGAAAGCCAAAGAGATGAAAGGGCATGGACATGATTCTGAAAGTCTAAAGTGCTTTCCTCTGTTACAACTTTGCCAAACGAACGAGGTTCAAGCACTTGCTTTGTCATGTATGGCTGCAAAACCTGGTCATGCCTTGGGCAGGCAATGTAGACAGACAAACAGGTATGCCTCCTCCATCCATTGAGAAATCAGCCACTCAAGAAGAGAGGTTCGCAAGTGAATCTACAGAACTAAAGGAGGATTATCTGAAAACAGTGTAAGCTAATTGGAAGCCATTAATCCTATGAAATGAAATAGGCAAGAACCTTTAAAAGTAATTGTTCAAATAGCTTCTCTGTGATGTTTCTCCTGGGGCTCTTTAGGAAAATGGCTTTGCATTCCAAACAATATTCATTGTTGATCACTCAACAAATCTTAACATAAGTTTAACCTGAAGAAGGAAGGTTCTACATTTTCCCCACCTGTCTTGTTTCCAGCCTTGATAGAATGACAGGCTCTCTTATTCAAATTCTAACTAACAGCTCAGTTTCATTCACCCCTCTCTTAGCAGCACATAAAAAGCAGCAATGAATAGAGGATGATGGAAAAATTAAGAACTGCCTCATCTCATGCATGCAACTCCAGGCAGATTTCAGTTTCCTGGGTAACAGATGAACTTTAGAAAGGACACCTAGCTTCTTAGCCAGGTCTTTCCTGTAAGTAGAAAATGCTGAATCGTATTCTTGCCCAGGAATCAGAAGGCGAGAATACCTAGTGACATATAAAACTTGACGATTCTAAGGGCAGGGAGAAGAAGCAATTTTTAAACTTACTAAGTAAATGCAAATATCTTTTATTTTAAAATATTTTATTGTTTATTATTTATAAAGAGAATGAGCAAGGCAGAGCCTGTAGCTACTGCAAGGAGTGAACTCCAGAAGCATGTGCTGACTTGTTCATCTGGCTTTACGTGGGTACTGGAGAATTGAACCTGGGTTCTCAGGCTTCACAGGCGAGCCCCTTAGTTGCTAAGCCATCTCTCCAGCCCACAGATATCTTTTTATCTTAAACACTGTCACTCCTACTTGATGTTCCTAAAAATGCACTTCCTACCCAGCTTGGGAGTGCTACAAGTAACAGGTGAGCTTGTACTGAGGGCAGTAACAGAACTGCCCGTTGCATTTGTTCTGCATTCACCAACTGTCTTGTTTGAAGCAATGCTTCCAGACCCAGAACTTTCAGAAATCAGGATCCTACATTAGCTACAGTCTGAAAGTCAGACAAAAACTTGAAAACAAAAGATTCCGTTGATCAAATTGCTGGAGATTCTGTGTCCTCCGTGGGCTATAGCAGAGATCAGCAGATAGAAGTAGAAATGCCCTAAACTTTGTTGACTTGTATCTCACGAGGGAATTTTAATAGTCTCCATGTTCGTTCATCTTTGCAGACTCTCAGATCTCCAGTTCTTTGCAGTAGCTTGCCCTGGCTGACAGCAACAAGCTGTCCTGTTTTCCGATAAGGCTCTGCTCTTGGTCTTGTAAGCAGAGGTATTCTGCTGAAGTCCTTAATAAGTTTCAGTACCTTTAAATTCCCCTTAGCACAGTTATCTTCTCCAGGATGCATACAAACAAGTTTTGAGCCTCCGTAGGCATTTGGGAGAATTTCATCCTTGACTTTAAACATGCAAACATGCAGAGACTGTCTGACGATGACCTTATAATCATAGATCATTTTGTATGCGCCATCAGCCCCAGTGCAAATGTGCTGTTGTAAGACTCCCTCTGTGTTAGACTTGTACACATTCCCTATCTGCTGGAACATGCTGAGTCTTCCCTCCAGATTGTCTACTTATAAACCACTAGTTCCAATTGTGTAAGCTGCTTTTACTAAGTTTGGTAGTGTCTATCAGTTTGATCCATATGACCTTGCTGGAGGGATGCTATTTTCCCTGTGTAAATGCTGGCTCTCAAGAGGCTGCTAGGCAAACTCCGGATATCTCAGAGACTTGGAAATTCAGCTTCCAGTATGCATTTTTGGCCCTTGGCAGTGTCACCCTGGAAAACAAATTGCTTTTACTAAAACAGACCCAGTAGGCACTTAAAACCACGCAAGGCTTTTGCTGGGTGTCAGAAGAGCACACAGAAATGCACATTTCATGGACAGAATCATAAAAATTATAGGGTTTCCACAAAATAATTGGTACCTTGAAGACAATAATAATTAACATTTGGAAGTTAAGGTGGATAGTGTGCTTTCATTTAGATTTAATTTTATATATTTGACAGGAGGAGGTCACATATAAATGATAAATATGTAATTTCATTTTTACAGACGGTCTTCCATCTTTTTGCCACTCTTCCAAAGAGAGGCAGAAAGATAGCCACATTACTCAGAGGCTGGCTCACATATAGATATCATGAGCTGCGTGGTGACATCTCTTCATGGACCTGCTACTCAATCCATACTGATAGGAAGGGACAAGTCATTTTTGCCCCAGCATGTGAGATTCGTACGAGTTTAATTGCTTTCCTTACACATCCGCTAGTACAGATATAATAGTTTGACATTCAGATTTCAGGAATCTCATTTCAAAATGCTTCCCTTCCTGGGTGTTATGTTTGAATAGGACATGAGCCTGGAGGGCTTGGTTGTCAGTGGATGAACTTTTATGAACTGATTGGAACCTGAGGCCCCTGACTTCATGAATGGATGAATCTGTTAATGAGTTCCTAATTTGCCCACATTTGGGGAGATGATGGGAACATCAGGAGAGGAGGCCCAGTAGAAGGAAGGACCTCACTAGGGGGAGTGTCTTTGAGGAATACATCTTGACCCCTGCACCTTCTCCTCTCTGCTTTCTGAGTGCCATAAGACAAGATGGCGCCTGCTGCTGCCACTAAGATGTTCTTCCTCACCACAGGAGGAGAGGACAAGAAGGCACCAAGTCAAGACAAGCTGGTGTCCTGTGCCTCCCTTTCCTCAAGGGCAGGCAGAACACCAACTGGCTTAAAATTTGAGACATCCTCGCAATGGTTCATGGGCTGAAAAGATGGCAGGGAATTGATTCTGTAGATAGACTTACATAATCATTTTCCTGCTATGTAACTTTTATCTGCGATCTAGAGCACTGTTCAGTCCAGGGAAGGACTCTATGAAGACTTGACTGAAAAATAATAATAATAATAAAAAGCATTTCCTATCCTAAAGACAGATGAAGAAGTCTGTAATCTAACAAAGTTGTTTTGTGTGCTGGAGAGATGCTTAGCAGTTAAGGCATTTGCCTACAAAGCCTAAGGACCCAGGTTTGATTCTCCAGGTCCCACATAAGCCAGATGAACAAGGTGGCGCATGTGTCTGGAGTTCGTTTGCAGTGGCTGGAGGCCCTGGCACACCATTCTGTCTGTCTGTCTGTCTGTCTCTCTCTCTCTCTCTCTCTCTCACACACACACACACACACACATAAATAAATAAATATTTTTCAAAAGGCACTTGCCTGCAAAGCCCATGGACAAAGTTATTTTGGAAGGATGAGCGAGATTGTTGGGAGAAATATTCCTTTTCTTAAAACATTTCTCTATTTGTGTTAGTGTCTGGAAAATAGTATTTCTCTAAACATATTCCCATTTCTTAGTTGCAATCCATCATTATACATATGGGACATATTACTGGGCTGACAGAAAAGATAAACCCTGGGTGAAGATGAGAAGCAGCTGTGACTTGATGAGAACAACACTGAACTTGGCATCACAAGGCTAGGGTTTAGCCTCTTCCTGCCATTTATATTCATGGGGACCTTGGACAAGTCACTCAACCATCTCAAGCCTCGGTCTCATTTATAAACAGGAACTGGCTGTGTCCATCACATAGTTAAGACAGCTCTACAGTTACCTTGGGGCTGTTTCTTATATAAAGAGTGCTCACCAGACCTTTGAGCCCACACAGAAGTCAAAATTATGTTGGGGTTCTTATAGAATTCTCCAGATTCCCCACACATGCAAAGACTCTCACAGAACCTGGTATGTAATAGACATTCCATTATACTCCAAACAGTGGTCTTCATCCACAATATAAGATTAATATTAGCAATGCTTACTCTGTGGCAGGTGTCTGTCCTAAACAGACTATGACTGTATGGACTCTCTTAACCCTTTCAACCTTCTTCAGGAATTCCACATATGTCCCCATTTTACAGATGAAAATAGCTAAGGTCTAGAATCTGTTCAGACTTCATGATCTTAGCCAGGATGCTGCATTCCCTCTCTAATGCAAAAGTGAAGAATATTTTCTCGGCATCAAGTGAAATAAAGAATGTGAACCAGGATGGTGGAGAAGAATGTTACAAGGAGAGTTGTTTTTCTGGATGGTTTTTTTTTTTTTTTTCCTCTAGCTTCCGTCAGCTGGGGCTCTTCTGTTTCAGCTCCATATTAGCCATTCTAAACAGTTTTGAACTTGATGAATAACTTGGTTGTCTGTTCCTATTGCTAAATGTCTATGGTATTTGCACTTGGCACTGAATTGTTCATTAATCCAAATAGTGTAGCCTTCTGCTGGTTAGGAGAAAGGCACAGACTCACTATTAGTTCACGTAGTTGCCATGTGGTAGATAAATGGTTCCAAGCCAGTACTTCTCCCAAGAACTTACCAGAATGGGGAGATAAATCATGTGTGGTGCACTCTTCATTACAGGGCCTCATATGTCATGTGTGTAGGTGCAAAAAGCTGCTTTAACATGACAGGTGGGCACTGATTGTTTCAAGGTGCAGCTTCAGGTACATCATTATTGAAGGATTTCATGCTGACAGGAAGTATCTCTGTTCAAATACCATCTCCTACTTGCTCAGCAAAATTTTTACTCGGGGACTGAAGAAATGTTACAGATGAGGCCCCAGAATGGCTCATCGAAGTCAGATGTGAAGCAAGGACATTAGTGACAGAGCCGAAAGGAGTTTACTGCATCACTAGAAATGGGGCAGTGGCACTTGGAGACCCCTTCCACCATCAGGCCATGATTCTGCAGGCACAGAAGCTGAAGGGCCAGATGTAGGACCTTTTGGGCCACACGGCTGGAAGTAGATCCTAACCCCCCCCCCGACCTATGTGTTTCCCCAAATTTACTGTAATGTCTTGAAAGTTGCAACCTCAACACTAATGGTTAAGCAGTTCATAAATGATCTTGCCTTTATGATGCTTTGTAGAAAAAGAATTTGCAAGCTTGTGGACCAGAGGATGTGACTGGGAGCTTTCAACAAGCATTTGGAGAGAAAAGTAGGGGAAGAGACCCTCATTAGGAAATGCTCACAACCAGATTATAGTCTCAGTAGGAAAAAATAGGAGAAACACTAAAAGAAAAGAAAAAAAAAAAAAAAACAGCTGATCCAAGAGTTTGCTGAGAACCTTGGAAGGCAAGATGGATGAACCAGTATAAAAGGCTGGAGAGAAGGGACTAAATCCAAATACCCTGGACACATAGCCACAGAAACTGCTAGCTGATCATGGGGAGGGCTTCAACCCAGCCTGGATGGAAGCTGGGGAACAGAACACAGAAAACGCAAAGCCAGTCTTTGCTTCTGTTCAGAGTAAGACAGGAGCTCATCCCATGGGCTGAGGGCCTGGGGCGGGGGGTGACAGGGACAGAAAGGACACTGTGGGACTCCACGCCTGAGAAGCAGCTGCTGAGCTCACCAGTGGTGGCATGACAGCTGCACTCACACAGACCAGTCTCACCCTCATGCAGTGTAAGTTCAGCTAAGTGTCAATGACTGATTAATAAGTGAGAAGTCAGAATGAGTGACTTTAAGATGGGAATGGAGGGCTGGAGAGATGGCTTAGCGGTTAAGCACTTGCCTGTGAAGCCTACGGATCCCGGTTCGAGGCTCGATTCTCCAGGACCCACGTTAGCCAGATGCACATGCATCTGGAGTTCGTTTGCAGTGGCTGGAAGCCCTGGCACACCCATTCTCTCTCTCTCTCTCTCTCTCCCTCCCTCCCTCCCTCCCTCTCTCTTTCTGTCTCTGTCACTCTCAAATAAATAAATAAAAATGAACAAAAATTTATTTAAAAAGATGGGAATGGAAGCCCAGGCAGAGGAAAGGATGTGGTTATTTAAAGACACCTGGACTCCCTCCCTCAGACTAGTTCACATTTCCTTCTGTGTACATGTGCACAGTACCTTTGGTTAGTGAACTCAGCCCTTCTCTGTTCTATTTCCCTCCCAGTTAAATAGTTTTAACAGGGAAGGAAATAGAATAAGAAACACCCATTGGGAAAGGAGAACTCAAAAGGCTGCGAGTAATTTTTGGTAAAGTTGTAATAATTAAAACAAGATGAATGGTTGATAGGTAGGCTGATTGATTGATTTTATGTGTTCTTATATGAACATGGAAGTATCTGGAAAGATGCATGTGAAACTATTAATAATCTCTGCCTCCAGAAACAGACATTTAACAGGAAATTTGTTTTTCTAACATGGGCTTCCTATATTTATTGCTTCTGCTTTTTCTAAATATTTTATTAATTTATTTATTTGAGAGAAAAAGAGGCAGAGAGAGAGAGAATGGGCATGTAATGGCCTCTAGTCTCTGCAGACAAACTCCAGACACATGTGCAACCTTGTGCATCTCGCTTACAAGTGTACTAGGGAAACAAAACTGGGTCCTTAGGCTTCACAGGCAAATGCCTTAACTGCTAAGCCATCTATCTCTCCAGCCCAGCTTCAGTTTATTTTTAAATTAAGAACATACGCTGGGCGTGGTGGCGCACGCCTTTAATCCCAGCACTCGGGAGGCAGAGGGAGGAGGATCGCCGTGAGTTCGAGGCCACCCTGAGAATCCATAGTGAATTCCAGGTCAGCCTGGGCTAGAGTGAGACCATACCTCAAAAAATAAAAAAAATAAATAAATAAATTAAGAACATACTTTGTATTGACATTCTCTCTCTCTCTCTCTCTCTCTCTCTCTCTTTCTGTCTATTTTTTTAAAGCGACTGGAGAGATGCCTCAGTGGTTAAGGAACATGCCTGCAAAGCCCAATGACCTGGGTTCAGCTCTGCCAGTACCCACATAAAGCCAGATGCACAAAGTGGCATATATATGTAGAGTTGGTTTGCAATGTCTAGAGGCCCTGGTGCTTCTCTCTTCCTCTCGCTCTCTCTTTCTCTTTCTCTCTCTCTCTCTCCCAGTCTCTCTCTTTCTCTCTACTCTCTCTGTTTGCAAATAATTTTAAAAAAAAAATATTTAGTTACTTGAGAGAAGGAGAGACAGAATATACAAGCAAGTAGGGGTACGCCAGAGCTTCTTGCCACTGTAAAAGAACTTCAGATGCATGTGCCACTTTGTGCATATGGCTTTATGCACATACTGGAAAATTGACCCTGGGCTGGCAAGCATTGTAAGCAAGCACCTTTAACCACTAAGCCATCTCTCCAGCCCTGTTTCAATTTTTTAGAAATATTCTAAAATATTTTATTTGGGACTGGAGAGATGGCTTAGCAGTTAAGCACTTGCCTATGAAGCCTAAGGACCCCGGTTCAAGGCTCAATTCCCCAGGATCCATGTAAGCCAGATACACAAGGTGGTGCATGTATCTGGAGTTCGTTTGCAGTGGCTTCAGGCCCTGATGCACCCATTCTCTCTTTCTCTGCCTCTTTCTCTCTCTGTGTCGCTCTCAAATAAATAAATAAAATAACAAAAACTATTTTACTTATTCTTTTTTGAGAGAAAGATAGAGAAAGAGGCACGTAGAGAGAGAACGGGCACACCAGGAGCTCTAGCCACTGCAAACAAACTCCAGGAGCATGTGCCAACTTGTGCATCTGGCTTATGTGGGTACTGGTGAATCAAACTTAGGTCCTTAGGCTTCACAGGCAAGTGCATTAGCCACTAAGCCATCTCCCCAGCCCTCACAATTTTTAAAATATTTTATTTATTTGAGAGAGAAAGGCAGATAGAGAATGGGTGCACCAGGGCCTCCAGCCACTGCAGATGATCTCCAGATGCATGTGCCACCTTGTGCATCTGCCTTACGTGGGTATTGGGAATCAAACCCCAGGTCCTTAGGCTTTGCAGGCAAGTGCCTTAACTGCTTAAGTCATCTCTCCAGCCCCAGTCCTCAGTTTTTTTGTAAATATATTTAATTCTAGATTAAAGGAAAGTGAAAGCCAGAAAATTTGTTCTCAGCAAGCTCTCTCCTAGGAAACCCCCTTTGTCTCTTCCCAGCACAGTGGATGCAGGCATACAAGTCAGGAGGAGTACGCAACCTTGACAAAAGCTGTTTCAGACTGCGCTGGTGCTGGTGCTCATGGAGAAAAACACTGTGGGCACCAAGCCGCACAGCAGTGGCATAGGACATTGTGTTTTGTATAGTCAACTGGACCGCTTGTAAAAAAAAATTATATATATATTAAGTCCCTGACATCCATGTCCCAAAGACCCACCAGTTTTGTAAAGGCCCATGTTGATTTATGACAGTGGAAACAGACTGCAAACTCAGGGCTCCTGAGAACTTCAGAAACATGCCTGTCGGAGCACTCATGTCACTGACTGGTGATGACAGGTCCTTCACTGGGCTATGCCACAGTACTGTCTGCCACTCATCTCTGGACACCCCAAACCCAACTCAGAGTCTACCCAGGGGCCAGGAGTCAATTCTTTATCAAATGAGTACAACAAGAAAACAATGCATAAAATGATTTACTCTCTGTTGGAAAAAATATTACTGTCTGATAACACACGTTCAAAAGTGTGTGCAAACCCACCTGAAATATGCTAATGTGCCTTCAGTGGATGTGAAAGAATTCAGGGAAGTGAAGTGGTGCCTCAGCTTCTGAAAGAGCTATTGGAGTATCGAGGGTATTGTGCTCTTTAAAAAGTATTTAAATCTGCTTTTAGAGCATATGCTTTCCAGCTCACTAGCCCACTCCCAATTTGGGTACTATGCTTTTTCTTAAAAAATTATCCCTATTTCTATCACAGAAATTTTAATGCTGGTATAAGCTCTATGTTTTAATTACCAAGAAGGCATCCTCATGGCAAGGGAGGGGGCATCAAGACAAATGGAATACTCTGCACACATGGAGAGAGAGGAAGCCTGCCTCAAAGATTAGAAAGCTCGGTGTACCAAATACGGTTCATGGAACGTGTCATAAAAATTTCCAAAATCATCAGGGCGTGGTGGTGCACACCTTTAATCCCAGCACTTGGGAGGCAGAGGTAGGAGGATCGCCATGAGTTCGAGGCCACCCTGAGACTCCATAGGGAATTCCAGGTCAGCCTAGTCTAGAGTGAAATCCTACCTCGAAAAACCAAAAGAAAAAAAAAATTTACAAAATCCACAAGAAGTGTGTATATGTGTATTATGAGGGATATAACCCAGGGCCTTGCACATGCTAGACAAGCCTCTACCACCAAACCACATCCCCAGTCCTGAGGAGAGTCTTAATGTCACACAATGATAGCAAGACTTACACATGCTATGGAAGCAAATAAATAGGGAGAGGCCCTCTCCTAAACTGTCTTGGCAGTGAACCAGAAGAGGGAGTTCTGTGGCTGTCTAGCCTAGGACCATTTGCAGGGAAGGAAGAAAACGGTGATAACGGAGGGGGCAGTGATTTTCTTGTGGCCAGAATGGCAGCTGTCCTTCCACTTAGCTCCTGTATACACACTGTCTCCTGCCCACACAGGGAGCCTAACTATGTACTGTTCACTCCTAATAGTCACTTTGATGGTATATGCACTAAAAGGGACTATCACTGAGCATGCTTTAAAGTCCCAATGAGCTGGACAAAGCACAGGAGTTTCTAAAAAGAGAACATTAAACTGGACCGTGTAACAGAGGAGACAGAAACAAGCCCAGACACAAGGGAGAAACCCGGAGGTGAGCTGCGTTTAGACCTTCAAAATTCCTTCCTACAAGGTTCCACCCCAAAGATCATTTACAGTAGTTAAAGGACTCCAGAGTGTGGGGAGGAAATGCAATGGATCAGAATAATGCTTAGGGACAGGAAACAAAAGGTAGGATAAACAGGTACTTTTCTGGATGAAGAATTATAAACAGTGGTGATCCCCCAGGATTGTTTGTGCACCCAGACTTAGCTTAAATTTACATAGATTATCTGAAGGTACAAAAGCTCAGATGGTTCCAGGCCTACAGTTGAAATGAAGGGACCTCAGAGATAGCAACAAATGGTGATTAACTACAGGATAAGCTTAGGGTTTAGGGCAAAAACAGAAATGAAGCCTTTTTAGACCCAAGCCTTAATCAATGTATTTATGATTAACATAATCCATATTATAAGAACTTGGACTTCAGATTCCAGTTTATATTCACCACGGAGGATCCTGAGACTCTTTGCAAAATTTTTGTGAGCTGAAGGCCATGCAGGGCCAAGTGTTCAGAAAATGCTCAAACGCTATCAGAAATTACCTGTATTGGAAAGCAAGCAAAAATCACGGGCTGTACCCAGACCTGGAAGTTTTATGCCCTTCCCTAAAGAAAAATGTCTACCAGTTGTAGAGGGGTGAACAATGCAATCACCCAGAGAGAAACTTTCACAAGACTGCCTTTCTTCGTTCCTTCAGGCAGAGAGATACAATCCTGAAGGTCAAAGAGAACCGGAACAAGGACTGACTGGCTGCGATAGCCAGACTGGGAGTAGCCCTTGATGTTGGAAAGAGGACTTTGATGGCTAACTGAAGAGGGAACAGTTCACACTTGGCATTATAAAGAGAAGCAGTCTAGTTCTGCAGATATGGGATAGGCTTTTTTTTTTTTTTTCAAAGCAGAGTGGAGAATGGTAGGATGCTCAAGAAATCTTATCAGATTCATGACTGAGAAATGAACCATGGGTTAGAAGTATGTAGCAACAGGTCCCCACCTCTGACGATGGCAAATGTACCTGGGACCAATGTGAGACCTATATGGTCAGGGATTTGAAAGTACAAAGTGAGAGAAATCTTAAACTAAAACCAGTGTCACCCAAATAAGGAAACTGTTGGTTGCCAATTGCCAGTTGTCTCAGTTGTCAATTTGGTTGGATTCAGAATCACCTTGGAAACAAACCTCTGGGCAGGTCTGTGAGGGAATTTCTAGATTAGGCTGAGGTGGGAAGACCTACCCTGACCATGCCATGGGAAGTGGGATCGACTGAATAAAGGGAGGGTGAGCCCTCACCTCTCTCTTTCCTGACAGACTCCAGATGCAGTGTGGCCAGCTGCCTCACTCTCCTGCCACGATGTAGTCTCCCTTCAAACTATGAGCCAGAACAAACCCTTCCTGCCCTAAATTTCTTCCGTCAGGTGTTTTGTCACAGCAATGAGAAAAGTAAGGAATACCCTTGCCATAGCAGAAACGGGTAGTCACATCACTCTGATGAATCAAGGAAGACCACAAAGGCCAGTTGCATGCTGAAGAGTGAGCCATGGAAATCTCCATCAGCTCCCACAAAGCTCACAAGACCAAATTAAACCTCAGTAAAATGTATGTTCAGCCAGACAGCTCTGTCAACACAGCCTTAGCCCCAACACTCGCCTTCCCACCAGAGGGCTTTTGGAATGACAGGGTGAACCTGGGGATTCCCCAACAGCAACTGCCTCAGGAAATAATTTGATTGCTACAGCTTGGGTTCTGTGCCAGGCCCTGCTTTATTGAAAATGATGTTACTGATCTGGCCTTGACAACTTCAAGGTGTCTGAGCTCCACCTTCTTTGAGACAAGGTCTCTTGCCATTGCAAACAAATTTCCAGGCTGCACGATGGGATCAAAGAAATAGGCTCTGTAACTTTACATGGGTGCTAAGGAACGGAAACCTGGCCAGCAGGCTTTGTAAGCAAGTACCTGACTGCTGAGCCATCTCCCAGGCCTTGCCTTGACTGAAAGCCTAAGACAATAAACTGGTTAACTGGCCTGTGTGCTCTCTGCACCCAGGAGCAGATCCAGCTGATTCGGAATGTTCTGAGGCCCGTGTATTCTTTGTGACTCCCCTCAGTGGTCTCCCAAAAGAAGAAACTCTCCTCTTGTGGTCATACTCCAGATTTTGTCCATCCTCCTGCCAGCCATTCCTCTATGCAGGTTGCACTCATTCCTTCTACCTGGAATCCTTCCCATGCTCCCGTCACTCACACCCATCTTTCCATGGCACATTCCCACCCCAACTGGGCTGGAGGCCCAAGTGTCTGCGCTCTGTGTCTCCCTGGCAGGTGTGTTATGTCACTCGCCTGCCCACATAGCATGGGGCTTAGAGAACTCAGCTCTGCATTTCTCAGCCAGTGATCATCAGGTGAGCACTTCTCACTCAGCCTCAGTTTCTTCATCTGCTTAACAGGGGCAGTCATCAGACATGTCTGAGCTGAAGTGTCTAGAAACTTAAGTCAGCACCAGATGCAGTATAAGAACAATACCGCAATATCAGCCATTATTACTAAAAGCAAACATCAAGACATCTCAAAAGATGTAGCACCCTTTTGGTAAAAATTGTTGACCTCTCACCTCTCTCTTCTCAGCCATATTTCTCTATTCTTTGTATCCACAGCAATTCAAATATAGGAACTATGTTGGCTTTCCATCACAATAGCAAAGTGCCTGAGATAATTAAGTTATAAAGAGAAAAGGGCTGTCCTGGCTCACTCTCTCGGAAGTTCTAGTCTATAATCGGGTGGGACCCGGGTCTCTGGGTCTTGGTGAGCACACTGACTAGCAATGGTGGGGAACGTGTGGCACAGCAAACTGTTCACCTCATTGCCAGGAAGCAAAAGTGGGGGAAAAAAGGGGGTCGGATCCCCTTCAAGGACATGCCCCCAGTGACCCAAGGATCTCCTATAAGGTGTACCCTGGGAACCAAACCTTTAACACAGGACCTGTGGGGAACATGCAATTTGTAAACTACTTCAGGAGTTGTGTTATTGCCGAACCCCAGGTACTAACATGCTGAAACCCCAGGTACACATTCTGAAAATACTCTGGATTTGAAGACACTGTCTTCATACCCAGAAGTAGACACAGTTAGGGTCCCTTGGAAAGCTTCTTTTTCTCCTTCCTTTTAAAGCCTCGGCCACCCCAGGGTGGAGAGGAAGAAAAGACAGGACAGAGCTCAGCCATGGAACCTCCACACAGGGCTGGCACAAGAAGGATTCTGTTCTGAGCCCTAGACTAAAACCATGGGCAGGAAGAAAAGTGCCCAGACTTTATGGGGCTATTTGTCTGAAGCAGCTACTCTTCCTGTGATACACAAAGTGCTGAATTCCAAATGCCAACCTTTTAAGAATTCCCTGCATCTGTAGAACTTACAGAGTTGAGCTGAAGAGATGGCTCATTGGTTAAAGGTGCCTGCTTATAAAGCCAGCCAGCCTGGGTTTGATTCCCCAGTACCCACATAAAGCCAGGTGTACAAAGTAGTGCATGCATTTGGAGCTCCTTCATCATGTCTCTCTCTCTCTCTCTTTCTCTCTCTCTCTCTCTCACACACACACACACACACATATAAATAAATGTTCAAAAATAAAGAAGTTAGGGCTGGAGAGATGGGTTAGCAATTAAGGCGTTTGCCTCCAAAGCCAAAGGACTTTGGTTTGATTCCCTAGGATCCACGTAAGCCATATGCACAAGGGGGTGCATGCTTCTGGAGTTTGCTTACAGTGGCTGGAGGCCCTGGCATGCCCATTCTCTCTCTCTCTCTCTCTCTCTCTCTCTCCCCTTTCTCTCTCTCTCTCTCTCAAACAAATAAATGAAAATAAAATTTAAAAAAATAAAGAAGTTAGAGAATCATCATGTCATTGTTTGATGATTTGGCCAATATAGACAGTTCCTCAAAATTAACACAGCTCCTCTTGATAGTCTAAATATTGTAATGGCCAAATTCATACTTTGGGGATATCTAAATTCAGTCTCACACACATCTCATGATTTAAAACAAAAACAACAACAACAAAAAAAAGTACTTGTATTCCCCTCCCAAATTCTTTGCTTATGCCTTAAAACTTGGGTCTCCACCCAAAATGGCATCCAGGGTCTGATCACCTCCCAAGTTGTAGTCACTTGGGTGGCACTATTAGCTTGGTCCTTTCACATAAAGAAACTGAGGTGTTGAAACGAAAAGCTACCAAAGTCTTCTCAAGCAGGCCGGACTGGAGACCCTCCTGGTGTGAAGGCTGCTGGCCTCTGACCTGGAGACGGAGCAGCTCCGGCTGCTGGGAACGCTGACAGAGCTCTCTTGTTATCTAGAGGCTGAAGGAGTACCTGAAAGGCAGATTCCAGCAAATGGTGTTAATTGCTGTACCTCAGGGTGGCCTTTTCACTAGGAGCCTCTGGGCAGTGCAGCTGTGTGCCTGCCTCAGTGGACCAGGTCAGCTACTGGAATGAGATGCAATGCTGGGATTCTGCACAATTGTCCGTCTGGTGCAGGGCTAACCATACCTGGAAGGAAAACCACTTGAGACTTGAATTTTTAGGTGATGAATGCTCCTTGGACAAACTTCTAACATTCTACAAACTGCACTTTGCATGGAACAGGGATTAGGCAAAGCCTATTGATCTAAGACATAAATATTTTTGTTTTACTTTTCAGCTTTTTAAAAAAAAATTTGTTTTTTCAAGATAGGGTCTCACTTTAGTCCAGGCTGACCTGGAATTCACTATGTAGTCCCAGGGTGGCCTTGAACTCAAGTCAATCCACCTACCTCTGCCTCCCGAGTGCTGGAATTAAAGGCATGTGCCACCACATCCGGCTTAGCTTATTTTTTTCTGGTTAAAAAATAATATTTATTTATTTTCAAGCAGAGAGGGGCGGCGGGGCGGGGGGAGAGGAGAGAGAATGAACACACTAGGGCCTCCAGCCACTGCAAATGAACTCCAGACACTTGGGAACCTGGGTCCTTTGGCTTCACAGGCAAGTGCTTAACTGCTAAGCCACCTCTAGCCCAAAGACCTAAATATTTAAGGGAAGTGTGGAGTTACCCCCAACTGTAAAGCACAGTAGTCAACTCCATGACCTTTTTGACCAAAGGAAACTGCTGCCTCTCCCTGCACAGGTGGCTGAGGAATAATTAGCCCCCTTTGTCGTCTGTTTCCGGGAAGCCAGATGCTGAAGTTGTGCTGCCTGCCTTTGGTGAGGTGTCTTCAGGACATAAAACCTCCTCCTTCCCTTTCCTCAAAGCCTGCCTTGTCCCTAGACTCCCCTCCTGGCGGCAGAGGCCTCAGTGCAGGCACAGCCCTGCAGCTTGTGTGGCCTGCAAGGGACTGCGATAGTGCTTAAGAGAAACATCGAAATTGAATCAAAACCCAGAATCCCCCCCCCCCACACACACACACCCGCAAAGAACCAGATGGGCAGGCTTGGGTGGAAGGGTGTGGGGGGGAGGGAGGGAGGAGAGAGCCAAATTCGTTGGACTGAAGAAAACTCAGGCTGGCTTATTTGTGTTTCAACCAAAAGATGTTTCTATGAGGACGTTGCCAGCACTTTACATATCACAGACGCCAGAGAGCTGCAGGGCCTAAGGAACCTTGGAGAGGAGAGTCTTGTCTGAAAACTTAAGGGAGGGAGGTGCCAGGATGGGCCTTGCAAGCCTCGGGAATACTGCCCTGTCAGCTCGGCTCCGTCGCGTCCACCCACTTCGACAACTTCAAGCAGCAGCTGTGTCCGGAGGAGGCAGTGTCAGGTCCGCAGGTCTCCTGCTCGGGCACCAGGCCTCGGGAAGCCACCGGGTGCTCAGCGGGGAGTCCCCGAGGGCACCCGCGCGCAGTGCCCATGGGTGGCCCGGGACGAGGGCGGGCGGCAGCCTCGGGGCGCGGCAGTGGCAGAGCTCCAGCGGGCCACCCCGCTGCACCAGATTGGGACAGCTCCGTGGGGGATTTTTTATTTTCCCCACCTCCTACACCAGGGGACACTTCCGAATAAGAGAGATGAGCTAGGAAGGTGTCGCTGGCGGCTTTGGGACGGCCGGCCGGTTGGAGAGAAGACTGGGGCTGGTCTCTTAAGCCCTACTTGGATGGGACTTTGACGGGGGAGCCGCCCTGGAGAGTCGGGTGCCGGGCTTTTTACAGCTTCGGGGAGCCCCGGGAAGATCGTGGAACGGGGATTCCAGAGGTCCCCGCGGCGCTGGCCGGGTCCCCCCACCCCCCCGTCCCCACCTCCTCCCGTGCGCCGGGCTGAAACCCGAGGCGAGGGGGCGGGGCGCGGGGCCGCGCGACCTGGGAGGGAAGCGAGGGGCGGAGGGGCTGGGGCGCGGGCGGAGGGGCTGGGGCGCGGGCGGGCGGGCGGGCGCGGGGCCGGGCGGGGGCGGGGTGCGCCGGGCGCCCGCGGCCGAGGTGGACCGAGCCTCGGCGGCTCGCTGCTCCCGCCGGCGGAGCGAGGCTGCCTCCCGTCCGCAGCGCGATTGATCTTTTCCTCTAAACTCTTCTTCCAGGGAGAGGCTAGTGGTAACAGGCCGAGCTGGATGGATGGGTATGGGGAGAGGGGCAGGACGTTCAGCCCTGGGATTCTGGCCGACCCTCGCCTTCCTTCTCTGCAGCTTCCCGGCAGGTAAGGCGATTGCTTCCCCGGCCGCGGGGGACGGAGCGCCGGGCCCGCTCGGGGACCACGCACCCCCAAGAGCGGGTCGGGGTTCCGGTTCACCAGCCCCCGAGGGCCCCGGCCTCCCGTGTCCACCGGTCTTTTGTTTCTCCTTCTCCCCGGCCCCACCGAGGGCGCGTGGGATGACCGTGGAGACCCGGAGGTGGGTGGGTGGGTGGGGGGCGGTCCTCGTCGGAGCTGCGAAGAGAAGGGGGTGCGCGGGGAGATCTGGGGCGCTGCTCCGTCCCCTTCGCTCCTCCCGAGAAAAGGGGGGTGTCCCAGACCCTTCGGAGGGGTTCCGGAGCAGGGACACCCTCGGTGCTGGGGTCTCTTTCTCCACCTCCTGGCCCACGGAATTTTGCAAGGCTGCCTGCCGCCCAGGGGTGGAGCTGGGGGCGTCGGGGAGGTCCCCAGCCCAGTCCCCGACTGCCCCTCCCGGGGGAGCACGGCCCGCCCCACGCGGGGGAAACCCACGGACCGGTTCAGACGAGCTCGCATGCCTGTTTGATAACATTCCGCGCCGCCCCCTGTTTGTTTTTATTGTGCCAGAAAGCGAGAGAATCTCCGAATTAGAGCTGAAAAAGCCCATCTGTTTCCAATGAATCCCCCATAGTTTTTCACAATGTTTTTGGCAGATCGCTGCTTTCAAATTCCTCGGAGCCCGGACCTCTTGTTTTTGTTGGGGGAAGGGAGACCAACTCCACAGAGAAGCAGTTGTTCCTTCCCAAACGCTCCGGTCTCTTTACTTTTTTTCTCCCCCTTTCTGGGGGAGGGGGAAAGGCACGAAACTTAAATCCCCGGTCTGTTTTCTTTATAATGTTTCGTAAAACTTTATATCACTTTTTTTTTTTTTTTTTGGCCATATGCTGCTCGCAGCCTGAAAAGGCCAGCTAGACCCTTTATGCCTATTCCCCCCCTTGCTAAGAAGACAAATAAACACAGTGTCACGGGGCCAAATGGTCCTCCGTGAAAGGCGCGAGCTCCCGGAGGTTCTTTTGTGTTGCGGGGGTTCAGAGGTGTCCGCCAAGGCTCTGTTTGTTTCACACCACGCTCTGCTGAGATTTGCAAGAAAGGACTGGAGTTAGATGCGGATTGGGTTGTTTTGATTTCTTCTTTAAGGCAGCTGGGTCTCAAGGAACTGGCGGAACTGGGCAGTCCAGGCTGGGGTCTGGCTGCAAGTTGGTGTTCCCAGTGGGCAAACCACGTAGACAGTGAGTAGTATGGGGCGAGGGATCAGTTTACTCTCTTGTCTCAGCCCTGCTGCAGGCCCTGCAGCGTGTGCTTGCCCGAGGTCTCCCAGGGAGTCTTTCAGAACTCCACAACCTGATCTGGATACCTGGTTCCTTGGGGAGACTCCGGACCAAGACAAGATGAAGAAAGGGGTGCTACTGTCTCCAGAAAGCCTTCTGGAACCCTAGGAATATCAAAATCTCTGGGGAGGGGGCTGTTGATGAGGGAAGAACATTCTGTCTGCAGCCTCAGGCAGTTCCTCTATCTAAGTATTCTGCTTGGAAGATTTTGTTCTTTCCCTAAGAATTATTAAAATTTTTTTTAAAAAACACCTTTTTAAAAATAAATAAATTTTCAGTTCAGAAAAATGGGACCTTACAGTTTGTGTTCATCTTGGTTTGGTCCAGATAAAGATCCAGCCCATTGGAAGTTTTATCAGATGAGTTGATAAATGGCTTTTGTCCCCGTGGCCACAGTGGGGGATGTGATCTCAGCTTTGAGCTGAAATTGAGAAGGGGGGCTTCTGGGCCCTTAAAACAACACCTTCCTGCTCTTAAAGCTGCAGCACTTGTTAACTTCTTGGGCTAGAAGGAGAGGAAAGGAAAGGCCTGCAGAAATTCTGAGACATGGAAGGGAGCTGCTGGGACTGGGGACATGGTGATGTTTCCTGCTTCATTTCTTTGTCATAGAAACTTTTCTTCATTTTAAAGTACCGCGGCATAGTCTGAGGAACACTGGTGGGTTATATAATTTACAACCCAAATTCCACCACTTTTGTTTCCAAGAAACCCATTTCTTCTTGGCTTCAAGACTGGTAACTAAAACCTGGCAGATGGAGCAGATAGCTGCTGTTGTGTCATGCCAACTGGCTAATGTTTCCCTTTAGTAGAGGCCTTGACAGTTGCATGTAGTCAAAACTGCCCACCCCGTGTAAGCCGAGCTTCCAGTCACTCACAACTGGATACACTGAGGGCTCAGGAATGTGTGTGCTTAAAAAAGAGAGAGAGAGAGTTTCCAGTTTCCTAATTAGGGATGAGATGCAGACGCATAATTTCTACAAGAGACAAACTGTCACGTTTGCTGACATGTTGGTCCAGGAAAGGGAATGTTGGGAATAAAGGTCTGAAAACCTGCAGCTGTGGTAGGGAGTGGGTGGGAGTTAAGAAAGCCCTTGCAAGTGCCAGGCAAGCCCTCCCCAGACACATGACTGGGGGAGGCTTTGTGCCACAGCCTCACCCCCAGAAGACAGGTGGAAACTGGCCGAGCAGCCCTGTGAAAGCATAGGTTTGTTCAGAGCTCTCTAGCTTGAACCGCTGCCAGCTGTAAACCCATAGGAGTGCAGATTCAATTGGACATAGTTATGTGGAGAAAGATGCCTTGGCTCTGCCAGACTGAAAGTGTTTGTATGTTTTGAGTGTTTGTATGTACTTACTCAACATGTATGACCAACCCTCTGTTTCCCTGCCGCAGTGACAGCTTTCAGGGCTCTCTCACTGAATGAGGTCATCAGGCAAACCACCTGGTAAAGAGGAAAGGGCTCTGCATTGTCCCACAGGCTGGAGGGATGTAGATCAGACGACAGGAGAGAGTAGCCATGTCTACCCAAGGGGTTGGGGGGGAGGCCGGAAAAAGCTTCTTAAGAGAGTTTTCCACAAATAGCATCCTCTTCCAAACACAGTTAATAGATACTTTTTAAAGCTGTGAGGCCATTGTGACTTCGAACAAACTTCTAAGAGAATCCATCCAAGGCATGCTGAGATGTTGCCTACTAACTCTGGGTGAATACTGTGTATTCCAACAGGGCTTCTCTAAGTGTGAGCTGTTGGCCAGCAGTTTGCTTCCCTTCCCAACCTCTTAGAAATATAAGTCTGGGGTCCACTGTAGACCCACTGAAGCAAATCCTGTGGGGTGAGTGCCCTGCAATCTGTAGGCCCTCCTGTGGATTCTGATGCACACTCAAATTGAAGGACCAGGTTCTAAGAAGCATTGCCTTACAGTCTTTGTTCCTTATTTCTTTTCCTTATATTTTTTAAGTGCCTATTGCAGAAGTGGTAACCTTTAGTAGGGGAAACTAAGGCTTAGAGAGACAAAAGCCCTTTGCAGTGTTCAAGTGCATGTACATGGCTATAAAGATGAGACTGTTTCTATCCAAGTTGCTATTTTAAAACATCCAAGTCTTCCTGCTCCCATATTACTGCTTTGTCTCCCAGTTGGATTTTGTGTCCCAAAAGGAAAGTATCTTAGCCCATTTGGACTGCTACAACAAAATAGCATAGACTTGGGAGGCTTATGAACAACAGAAATTTATTACTCAGAGCTCTGGAAGCTAGGAAATCCAAGATCAAGGGGCTAGCCACTGTGGTATCTGGTGAGGCCTTCCCTTGCTCATTCATGTCATCAAGCTTATCCCTCTGCTCTCCCAGGACAGAAAGGCTGGGGAGGGGGCTCTCTGGGGTCGTTTTCATAAGGGCATTAATCCCATTCCTGAGGGTTCTACTCTCATGCCCTAATCACCTTTCAAAGTTCCCCATTCATAATTCCATCACGTTAGGGGTGTTTTAACATATGAAATGGGCTTGATGGAGACAGTCTGTAGAAGAGGGAATAAAGCTTCAGTTGCAAGATGAAGGTGGTGACAGAGCCAGCACCAGCCAGGATGTGACAGAGTTGCAGGTCAGAGCTTTTGATCCCAGAGAGAGTGGTCCCTAGGGCTGAGGGTACCTGGGAGGGCTAGGGATAGGTTCTCCAGTCTCCTGGTGGGAGAAAGGAAACCTTTACAAGGTTGTAGAAATTGCTGGTAGTCACCCCCATGTGCAAAGGAGAGGACTAGGAGAGAGTTGGAGAAATAAGTGAAGTGGCCCAAAGGCACAGAAAAGGTCTCAAGATGGGAAAGAAGGGACCCTGGGACCCTTGGAAGTAAGTGCAGTAGGTATGACTGATTTACATGTTGGAGGTGACTGTAGTTTCTGATAAAGATCCTGTCTTTGCCAGACATGGTGGTGAACGCCTTTATTCCCAGCACTTGGAAGGCTGAGGTAGGAGGACCACCCTGAGACTACATAGTGAATTCCAGAACAACCTGGGCTAAAGCAAGACCCTACCTCAAAAGTAAATAAAAATAAAAAGGATCCTGTCTTTGATAAACTCATGTGTGCCTGGCAGAGCACGCAGGCTTTGAGTTGAGTTAGGTGCCATGCTGCTTGGTGCTGGGCCAAGATTTACCCAAAGAGAGAAGGTGGTCTTCTGAGTGGCCCAATTATCTCAGTTTACCTAAGACTTTGCAGTTTTAAAAATAAAAGCCAAGAGTCCCCAAGATGCCTTCTGGGTCCCAGGCATACCAGATAGTAGTTCCCTAGTTTCCTCCCTACCCTACCTGGGTCAGGGACCACACTGTTGGGAAGCACAAAGTCTGCCACATGAAAATCTGCTCGTAGTCAAGCCACGTGGGGCTGGGAGTCTTTCCTCTACCCTTTCTTGCCTTTTCCTCTTGTCACCACCACTGCAGCCCCAGGGCCTGCCTCAGTGTTCCCTTCTCCTCATGCAAGTAAATCACCTTCAAGAACTCATGATCCTCTTTGGAACATGCAGAAGGGAGTATTTCTGATTTCTGCCCCGACAGTCTTGCCAAGCTTCATTTCCACTGTATTCAACGTATCCCAGCTCCCCTCCTCTCTTCTCCATGTTCCAGTTCCATCCCCTGTGGGCCTTTTTTACCCAGAGAGCCCCTCAGCCCTTGACTGACAGACTGCCTGTGGCCTCAGCTGGAGGGCAAACCCCAGGACTTTTCAGACCATCCTGCCTGCCCAGGAGCTGGCTCCACATAGTTCCTATGGGAGCCTTGAGAGGGTGGCCCATTTGGAAATCTGAGCTACGCAACTTCTGCTTGGCACTCCCCTGTTCCCATGAAACCCTAGGCCTTTCCTTGCACCACCCAGTTATGAGGGAATACTCACCCCTCTGCACACTTGATCAAGGCCCAAGCTTAGTGTCACATGTGGGGGTCCAAATAAACCCTTAGGTGCCCAAGGCACCTGTCACCTTGACTGCTGATAGCTGACTTCTCCCTGGCTGCATTGCTCATGGGTCTTGGATTTTTGTTTTCTTCAAGTTGCAAGTTCCTTTTGTAAGTGTAAGAAGAGTCCCGCGGTCTGCCCCTTGTGTACCTTCTCTTCCCAACCACATCCATCACAGTCCTGGCAATTACAAGGCCCTGGAAGCTTTTTATTTCTTTTGATCCTGGGTTTTGTTCACAAGGCAAAGAACACCAGGATTTTTTTTCAAGTTACCCCAGTTTTTCCCAAAATATTGTTTCTGATTTTAAGAGCACTAATAGAAAGATGAGCATGGTGGCCCATCCCTTTAGTCCCAGCACTCAGGAGGTAGGAGGATCACCACGAGTTCACGGTCAGCCTAGGGTTACAGAGTGAGTTCCAGGTCAGCCTGGGCTAAGTGAGAGTAGACATTTTAAAATCTAACGACCAAAAAAGATAACCCCCAGCTCCCTCCTTCACAGGCAGCTGTTAACATTTCACATGCACCCTTCGAAACACAACACCTCTGTATTCTCTCCAAAGTGTGCTTGTTTGCAGAATGATAATTTGAAAAGTTCCTCTATTGAGGGGCCAGTGTGCCAGGATACCTGCCATGTTCTTTAAATGCATCCTCAGGGGGTCATCATTACCATGTTACTGATGAGGAAACAGGATCAGATCAGAGAGTTGGCACGATGATGGTACAGCCAGTGGTCAAAAAGAGCCGGTACACAGAATGCAAATTCCTGGCCTCTTCAGATTTTGGATGAACAGTCATTAAACGTGCTCAGTAGCATGTTAAGCTGTGCTGTGTATTACACATTCATGTCCAAGCAGTGACCCACAGGCCATATGAGGTAGAAGAGAGCTATGAATGAACCTGACACAAAATCATAGACTTACTTAAAATTATGGTGGTGGTTTGTTTGCTTGTTTGTTTGTTTGTTTTGGTAACTTCATTGCGTGGTTCTCCAGCATGAACTTTGTAGATGACATCATGTTGCAATGTCAGTGCTTCCGCATCTTCCCAAAGGTCCATTTAGCCCCTATCAGTCTCTGGCCTCATGTTCCAGGAAAAAAGATGCCACCCAGCCATAAATGAAGAAGACAAACTGGCAGGGCTGTCACTGTGCAAATGTCCCCAAGTCGGAGGCTGTTCTGCTGGGGTTTGCTGATGTATTCTTACCACGTCCCTTATCACCCAAGCTCGTAGAACACCCAGACACCGATTTCAGGGCTGCCTATGCACCCCACCCATGCAGAACGGACCCAGAACAGCTCCTTATGCTGAGGAGTATCCCAGGAACACAGACTCACACCTGTGGGGGTCAGCTAGGCATGTACCTGGCCAGCATATGTGTGCCCTGCCAGCCCTTGAAGATGGCGGGAGGGTGGAAAAAGCTCACCACATGAGTTTTGACCTGTGGTGAAGCAGAGAAGCCCATGGTTGCTGGAAACAGGGTCTGGGTGGAAAATTGACATCCCAGGGTTCAACCCCAACTCAGAAAACGGGTTATCCTTCCAAAAAGAAAGACTGACTCGCTCCCCTGCAGCTTCGTTGCCATGGCGAAAGCTACGTTGGTACCCACACTGCTGTCCTTGTGGCACCCAGGACTTCTTCACCCTGACCAAAGGCAGGATGCTCCTGACATGGAATCCTGTGCCTGGCACTTGGCCTTCATGGGCCCCTCGTACCCAGAGAAGCTTTCAGAATGACTGACATGCCTCCTGTGGTCTCCAGCCAGAGGGCAAACCCAGGACTTTCAAACTGTCCTGCCTGCCCAGGAGTTGGCTCCTCAGGGCTCCCATGAGATCTGGGAGAGGGTGGCCCATTTGGAAAGCTGAGGTGTTCTACTTGGCCCTCAGCATGGCTCTGTGCAGCAACTTGTGGTGTGTGGAGGCTGAGGCAGAACATCTCTGGGCTAGGTGTGACGGGGGTGGGGGTGAGCAGTACCTCCTGCCCCCAGAGTGTCAACTCAGCCACCTCTGCCCACCCTCACTCAGCAGTAAGTTTACTTTTTTGGGACCCTAGCATTTCCTTTCCTCCCCTTCCTAGGTTACCTACCTTGTCCCACAAACTTCCTCATGCCTCCAGCCCTGACTTGCCAGCTAGGCTGTGGAGGAAGCCTTCTAGACAATTCCTAGTGGAGTGAAGAGTTGGGAGTTGGGAAACATGCAGGAGTAGAATAGCAGGCTGGGTCAATGTCCTAGGGCCCTTGTCCTGCCTAAGCCAAGAATGTCACACGGGAGAGGCGATCCCTTCTGGCTGTGGTGGGTTAAATAAGGTAGTCTGTGCTACACTTGGCAGAAAACTCCGTTCTGCTGGGTGTGTCCCTCTTGGTATCTGAGGCCAAACACCTGGGTGTTTATGCCAGGATGATCTAGTGAAATTCCTACAGCAGTGACACCCACGGGCAGCTTCAGGCTTTTCTCAACTCAAGGAGACTCCAGAGTACTGCCGGGTTAGAGGTCACCGAACATTGGCACTGGTCACTAAGACCATTCCTTGACACCACTACCTAACTTCAGTGCTAAGGGACAAAGGGAGAGGAGAGGGGAGAGCAGTCACAACCCAAGGCTCATGCTGGAAGTGCACAAAACCCCTCTGCTCCTTAATGCTCTCTCCCTACTTATATTCTTGTGACCTGTTGCCACAGGGGCATCTAGAATCTGTTGCCCAGACTAGGGGGTCTGAGAAAGGAGACATGGGGGTTTCGGGCCTCAGAGCTGGCCTCTTCCCTGTCTGGCTGGCTGGCTTCTCAAAGCCACTCCTTCTCCATTCTTGCATCTGCCTATGTCCTAATTGAAGCCATCGCCTCTTAAGTTACACGGCTTCCCAAAATAGAATCCTGATCATGCCATACCCTCATCACCATTTCAGAGGCTCCCTGTGACAACTGGATCATAGCTGAAATTGTCCACGGGCAACCTCCCCCCCCCCAAGCCATTTCCACAGTGGGAGCTAAGCATGTGGCATTGTTAGGTGGACCCCAATCCCAAAAGACTGAAATATCACTGAGGCACACAGCAGGAAGCAACTTCCACCTGTGAGGGCAGAGGAACAAAAAGTTGCTGGAAGAGACTGCAAAAATGCCGCAGGGTAATCAGAGAGAAAGGCCTTTGTGAATCCACAAGGGAAGAAGCAGCCTCTGGGCCACTCACTGGGAAACCTGTCCCCAGCTCCAGCCTTCCCTTTCATGTCTAGTGCCCTCTGGTGGTGGAAAATAGAAATGGGTGGAGGACAGTGATTTGAACCCCCAACATTGGCTTCCTGACATTCTCAATGGTTCTGAGGCCCCTATTGGCAGAACGCTTTGCAGGCATGATCCGCCAAATTCAAGACCTCAGGAATGCTTCTTCCTTGGTACTGGCATGTTTGCTTTGCATTCCAAATTGGTAAAGCCATCTCTATCTCAACCTGGGGACAGAGTAACTGGGGAGCGCTCTGGGAACAGCATTCATCACAGTTCCTGGCAGAGTCCAGAACTTAAAGCAAGTTACTGTGCTAGCCGAGTTGGACAAAAAGCATCTTGACCGTGGGGCTTGTATTCCTAGTGATCCTTACACTTTAAGAGGAGGCAGGTTTTTTACTCTCCCTGCTCAGCCCACCCCTCCCCCAAGGCCACTGAAACCTGATCTAAATCCCTTTGCACGCTGGTAATTTATTGGTCTATTGGGCTTTTCTTGGTGGCAAATTGCATTGTCTTTATTCCTGGGCTGAGGCTCTGGAGCGGCTCACCACATTCCTAAGACTCCTTTCTCAGGCCTGATCCTTCACACCCCCTCTGTGCACAGCAAAATAAGTTTTATTGGGCTTCTTTGTTATGCAAACAGGGTGGTAATAATGAGCCCCTTATTCTGAAAGATTGGGCTTGATTAACAGTTCAAAGGAGGACTCTGAACACAGCTCTTGCCTGGTCCGTGAATTTTTTCCTCCTGCCTGGATTGGTACTTCTGGTATTCCAAGATCTCTGCTCTGCTTTACTGTTTCCCAGTGTACTGGGTTGCTCTCCAGAGAATAATTAAGCCTGACAAGCTATGTGGCTGTGATTTTGCTGCCACAGCTCAGTCCACAAGGAAGGCAGTCTGGGGGCCCTCCCCAGAGCATAAGCCATTCATTACCTGCCCACCTGACCTGTGTGGGCTGTGGTTCAGTGTATACCCCAGGCCCTGGGCACATGGAAGCCCAACACAAACTGAGCACTGGGTATGGGGATGAAACAGGGTGTTAGGGGTTTAGGAATAGAGTCCTTGAACCCCAAACCCTAGGTTCTTGTTTGCATTTAACCAAAGAATTGGGCAAACCAAGCAGAGAAGGATAATTATTAAATTGTTCTATTTATTTAAGAAAGTACAAAACCAATGGAAGGAAAATGAATTCACCCACATGGGTCTGGGAGCCCATGTGGACCTAAGAAACAACTGTGAAAAGAGATTTAGAGAGAAAAGAAGAGAAAGTACAGAGGGCTCCTGCAATGTGGAGGGCAAGAGAGGGAAGAGATGGGTCAACTGGGCTGAGACTGGGGGAGACTCACTGGAACCTAGGAGTTCAGGAGTGATGAATTGGCAGCTAAGAGAACTTGCCCTCCCCCCTTAAATGTGTTTATAACCTTACAGTAGTGGGCTTTACCTTCAGGCTCAAGTGAGCTGGAGTGAGAATTGATTGGTCCGGGCTAGGGGCTGGCTCATGAAGAGGCCAGCCCTGATGCTGAACTTGGGGTGAACTTGACCAACCACAATGCCAGGATTTGATTTAAATTCTAGGAAAGAGGACCTCCCTTCCAGGAGGGGCTCAGGTTGTTTGTGGAAAAACAGATCTAGAGAACTCCTTTAGGCAAGAGAGAAGATGCCAGTTTCCTCTCTGATCTCTAGCAAAGCCTGAAGACATTCATTCCTGCTTTTTACTTTCAGGAGCCCAGTCACCCTAAGTACGTAACAAAGCTACCTGACCCCCTCTCAGGGAATAGATGGGTACAGAAGAAGTCATCCAATCTTGGAAGATGCTGCGTGTGGGAAAAGGAACCATGATGAAGATGGAGGTCCTGTTCTTGGGAGATTCACAAGTGTGGGGAGACAGATCCCAGTAGCTGTCTCTTGAAGGCACCCCAATTACTCAGGCAACTCCACGAAGGAAGCCTGGGGTGCATCTAGAAAAATAACAAACATCAGTTTGTGGCAATTATATTTTAGCCTTTTTTGAAATTTTTACTTATTTATTTGAGAGGGAGAGAGAATGGGTGTGCCAGGACCTCCAGCCACTGCAACCAAACTCCAGAAATATGCGCCACCTTGTGCATCTGGATTATGTTGGTCCTGGGGAATCAAACCTTTGTCCTTTGGCTTTGCAGGCAAGTGTCTTAACCACTAAGCCATTTCTCCAGCCCTTATTTTAGCCTTTTTTATGTGTGCCTCTAGAAACGGGCAGAGATCCCAGGGAAGTGCCTGGTAAGCAGCTGGAGGTGTCCAAAGCAGGAAGGGCAGGCCAGCTGTGACGTAGTAAAATTGTAGCAGGCTAATATCCTGCCTGAGGGACAGGTGAAGGTGACAGGCTCCCGTGAGCTAAATCTCCATGGTATACCTTTTTTAAAAAGAATGAGAATTGAGCTCGAGAGACAGCTTGGAGGTTAAAGATGCTTGACTGCAGCGCATTCCAACCCAAGCTTGGTCTTCCAGCCCCCACATGAAGCTGGACACAAAGTGACACACCTGTCTGGAGTTCCTTTGCCATAGCAAAAGACCCTGGCACGCCCATACTTGCACATTGTAAATAAATAAAAAATTTTTAAGTGAGCATTGCAAAGCCAGACTTGGTGAACACCTGTAATCCTAGCACGTGGGAGGCAGAGAGGTGCAGGAGCATCAGGAACTCAAGGCTAGCCTCAGCTAGATAGTGAGGTGAAGGTCAGTCTGGGTTACATGAGACAATCTCAGAAAACAAAAACTGAGCATTTGCTGTCAGTTCCAAAGTGATCCTGAGCATGCAGTATAAAGTAACTCACACTGAGAAGCCTGGGACACGGGCTCTGTTGGCCCCAGTCAGGAGTGAAAGAGCCATATGATTGATTACTGGGAGTCCCAAACAGAGCAGCAAGGGCCTCTTCCCACCCCTACTGGCCACGGGCTCACCCTGTCCTGTAGGGACTGCTTGTTGGTGAGTCCAGGCTAGGCCACCAGTTGTCAGGTTTTTATATTTGAGGTAGAGAAAGAGGCAGATAGAGAATGGGCACATGAGGGCCTCTAGCCACTGCCAAACGAACTTCAGATGCATGCACCATTTTGTGCATCTGGCTTTACATGGATACTGGGGAATTGAACCTGGGTCTTAGGCTTTGCAGGCAAACGCCTTAACCACTAAGCCATCTCTCTAGCCCCTAGTAACTTTTAAAGAGCAGCAAGCTCTGTGAGGCACCTTTGCATTTTACTGGGGTGTCTGTGAGGTGGAGCCCCTGGTAGTGAGGGTTAAAGGAGGCCCCAGAAGCAGCTCCAGCCCCAGAATGGGTAAAAATGGAAGTTTAGGAAACTGTCTTAACCTCTAATCAAGTTGCTGGGCTAGGTGGGGCCACTTTTGTTCCACAGCGCAGCCAGCTTCTTTCTGTCGTGCTGAAAACACCCATGTGGCATGCTCAGGAGAACTGCTTTCCTCTCCTGTCTGAGCGAATTGGTATATGATTGTGGTACAGGACGTTGAGGTTCAGGAGGTGTCCCCCCAAGCCTGTGAACTCCAACTTTTGGGTCCTAATCCTATTTTAGCAAAGCATTGATAAAAACAGACTCCAAGAAAGGTCATTTATGAATTATTAAGTTTAATTAAGGAGAAAACATGAATTATGAGGTTTATTGTAGGGAAGAATTAAGATTCAGGGAGGTGGCTAGCTGAAAGAGCCAAGTCAGAGAACTTTCCTCTTGCTGGGGTGGAAAGGGAGAAGGAAGATGGAGAGAATTTCCATGCCAGAGGCACGTACCCCATATGAGGAAGGCAAAGCATACACACCCCTTCAAATAAAAGACCAGAGAGGCCGGGCATGGTGGTGCCCGCCTTTAATCCCAGCACTCGGGAGGCAGAGGTAGGAGGATTGTCTTGAGTTCGAGGCCACCCTGAGACTACATAGTGAGTTCCAGGTTAGCCTGGGCTAGAGTGAGACCCTACCTTGAAAAAAACAAACAAACAAAAAAAAAAACCCAGAGGATTAAGACATAATGAAGGATGAACTGCAGAGATGGCTTAACAGTTAAGGCGCTTGCCTACAAAGCCAAAACACCCAGGTTTGATTCCCCAGGACCCACGTAAGCCAGATGCACAAGATGGCACATGTGTCTGGAGTTCGTTTGCAGCAACTGAGGGCACTGGTGCACCCATTCTATCTGTCTCTGTCTCTCAAATAAATAAAATTAAAACTAAAAAGAAAGAAAGAAAGAAAAAATAGCGAAGGACTCAGAGACCAAAAAAAAAAAAAATCATACATATAATCAAATGTTAGAAGGAACCCGATGACACAGATAGAAGGCAAGCAGGAAAATACCCAGGCAGAGAGAAGTGTTCTCCCCTTCCCAGCCTGGCTGAGAAGGGGACAGACAGACAGACTGACTGTTCAGGCAGGTGAGCTCACAGGAAAGAAAAAGGGGAGGGGCCCATCTGGTCAACCTCCTTTATACTGATCAGACAGACATCCAGTTAGGGTGAGCCTTGTTATCAGACTCAAGTATATAAGGAGAGACCTGATTGGCTCATGGGCTGGTGGTGGGGCGGGACTGACCCAGAGAAGCCGAGCTGAGGAAGAAGCAGGAAGTTCCTGCTGGGGAGAGCCTCTGGCAGCCATCTTGGGTGAGACAGGATCAAACTCCATTTTCAGTTTTGCCAGGGAGGACAGAATGGCATCTCCTTGTTCCCTTTTGGGGCCTCTGTTCCTAATTGTCTGTGAAAAGCTATCTTACTTCTGTTTCTCCTTCAGTTGGTCATGCTCTCAAATTTCCTTTTTTTTTTTTTAAAGATTTTATTTTTATTTACTTATTAGAGACAGAAGCGGAGAGTGAGAATGGGCACGCCAGGGCCTCCAGCCACTGCAAACGAACTCCAGATGCATGCGCCACCTTGAGCATTTGGCTTACCTGGGACCTGGAGAATCAAACCAGAGTCCTTAGGCTTCGCAGGCATGCACCTTAACCACTAAGCCATCTCTCTAATCCCTTCCTTCTAACACAACTAACAGAAGTCCTTGGTTGAATGTCTAGAATGACTATCTCTTGCTCTTGAAAAACCATAAGCACAGACAAAAAGCAGCTTTTCTGGGACCTCTGACAAGGAACACTACAGGTGTTTGCCACTTTACCCACAGGTCCCTGACCTCCAAGAGGCCTGTTGATGATTTAGTGGGATGGACACAGGCTGTGGGGCGATACCTCTGTGGGGACCTCTTGGCTCACCACTGCCCGTGGGAGGGAACAGTCTAGTGGTGGCATCTCCGCAGTCCCATGCACATCCACTTCAAGCTGACGGGCTCTAGAGAGTTGCAGTCATATTACCTTCTGAAGAGGTACCAGCGGGTCCAGGTGTGCTTGCTTTTGGTCCCGGCTTGTCATCGTCAGGGACTTCTTGCTAGCGCTTCTGAACCAGCCCTGAGCTCCAGTGTCCATCCGCTGTGTACATGCTCAGCCTTCCTCTGAAGCTCCCAGAAGATCTGTAGGCTCACTCGAAGTCCCTGAAAGTCTGGAGCAGCAAGAAAATCCCAGGAGCTCCTGGTGACCCTGGTGGGCCTTTCTGTGGAGAGGGCACAGAATCAATTTCTCATGTGGACAGGACAGAACCGTGCAGGAGAAGAGACTGCAGCGTGCTCTGGGGCCTTCGGGAAGTAGTCATTCTCAGCTGGTGTCTCAGGAGGGACCTATGATGAAAGTACTTTGAAAAGCATAGAAGTCCCGGGCCTGTCAGAGGAACTAAAGGCAATACATATATACATTTGGCATGTGGTAAATGCTGAACATATTAGCAGTCTCCCCCATAAAGTGGCGATTGAACGGAACAGAGTTAATAGAGTAAAACCGTCCTTTCATGAGCTTCTTTCTGGAGGCCGGAGGTAGATTCTAATGCGTCTTCATGGTCCAGAGAAAGTGAATTTGACTGTGGTCACACAACTATGGATTTCACCCTTGTTCTCTGCCCTGCACTGCCTCTCAAAGTGAGGTCCCCTCCTTTAGTGGCACTAGCAGGGTGTTACCTTGTGACCTTGATCACCTGCTTCTGGCTGACACTGTCTGCCAGATCTCTCAAGGTGAAGTTGTAAGTGTCCACAAGGTCCTCATTTATTTGCTAGCAAGGATAAAACAGATGTGTTGGAAATTTAACAAGCTCAGGCCCCAGCACCTCAGACTGTGCTGTCTCACAGGAAGTGTCTGGGAGGGAGAGGCATTTTGGTGGCCATTGAAACTTTAGGAAGGATGAACTTGTGACAGCAGGAAATTGGCGCCCTGAGTAAGGTTCAAGGGCATTATAATATTCTTTATTTGTCAACTTGACAGGATTTAGAATCACCATGGAAACACATTTCTGGTCATCTCTATGAGGGATTCTGTAGATTAGATTAGTTGAGGTGGTGTCAGTCCCTGGGCTGACTTCCTGGATTGCATAAAAAGAAAGCTAGGCCAGGCATGGTGGCGCACGCCTTTAATCCCAGCAGTCAGAAGGCAGAGGTAGGAGGATCACCTTGAGTTTGAGGCCATCCTGAGACTACATAGTGAATTCCAGATCAGCCTGGGCTAAAGTGAGACCCCATCTCAAAAAGCAAAAAAACAACAACAACAAAAAAAAAAATGTGGTTTTAGAGTTGGAAAGATGGCTTAGTGGCTAAGGCACTTGCCTGTGAAACATAAGGATCCAGGTTTGACTCTTCAGTACCCAAGTAAACCAGATGCACAAGGTACCACATGTATCTGGAGTTTGTTTGCGTGGCTAGAGGCCCTGGAATGCCCATTCTCTCTCTCTGTTTATCTGCCTCTTCCCCTCCACCCCTGCCTAATAAATAGATAAAAAGAAAGCTAGCTGAGCATTGAGCATTCATCGCTGCTTCCTCCCTGCTGATATGAGGATGCCAGACCACCTGCTGTCTGCTCTGCCATGCTTTCACCTCCATTATTGACTTTGCCTCAAAACATATAGCAAAAATAAACCCTTTCCTTCCTTAAACTGCTTCTGGTTGGGTATTTTTTCCCAGCAACAAGAAAGTAACTGGTATAAGTAGGCATGGAGCCAGGCTGGTGGGGCAGGGGTCTCTAGCAGAGGGGCAGCAAAGCTCACATTGCCACCTCTTGATCAATATCTGTCCTTCTGCAAAGCTAAGAGGCTCATGCCAAGCCTAGGTCACCCGTGGATGGGAACAGGGCCTTGTGAGGAGATGGAAAACATAGCAGGTGAGTCCACCTGTTCCTTTGGTGCCTGGCCAGACCATACCTCCATTACAGAGGTCTGTGCCCAGAAGGAGAGGAAAGAAGGCTGAGGCTTTCGTGTCTGTTTCAGTCTGAGCAGGCTACATAAGAGTAGGAGGCATAAGTGATACACAGTTGTTTCCTATGGTTCTGGAAGCTGGAAGACTCAGCTGTGACCAGCACACCATGGTTGGGTTCTGGAAGCTTCCTTGCCGGCAGAGTGCTGAGATTTTTGTTTTGTTGCTGGTGTCTGCGTTTATGTGAATGTGTGTGTTTGTTCTTGTGTGTAAGTACAAACATCGACATGCCTTGGTGTACATGTTGAGGGCCAAGGACAGCCTCAGGTGTCAGACCTCACTTTCCACCTTGTTTGAGGAAAGTCTGTAGTTGTTCGCTGCTGTGTTTGCCAGGGTAGCTGGCCCACAAGCTTCAAGGAATGTCTCTTGCCCCATACCTCCCTTCTCTGTGTAAGCAGGCTAGTATCATAAATGCTAGCACTAGTGCATCTGGCTCTACATGGCTTCTAGAGATCCCAACTCAGGTACTAATGATTGCACAGCAAGCACTTTATCCACTGAGCCCCCTCCTCAGCCCCACCTGCCAAGTTCTTTAGCATGCTCCTCTGATGAGGAGAATCCAGGGAGTAAGGCCGGCTATCTCTTCTTATAGGGACACTATGCCATGATGGGGCCCCACATTCATGACTTCGTCTCAGCCGAGTTCTTCCTCAGAGACCATCATCTTGGGAGTTGGGTCTTCAGCCCACACAACTTGGGGAGACAGTTCAGTCCATAACAAGCAGCCTCCTTGAGTCATGAATGAGGTGGTAGGCTGACCTTGTCAGTACCTGTGGCAAGTGTAGCCTTCACAACATGAGGGTCCTGGGCTGGTCAGTGTATTGAAAGAGCTGTCCAAAGTGGGGTGATATGAGTTAGGGTGGGAAGGAGGATCCACTGAGCCCCAAGGTGCCAGCTCAAGCCTCAACATGGGAACAGGGAAGAGGAGGAGGTTCTGAGCTCCAGCAGGAGGCAGTCTGGAGCTTTACTTCTAATATCTGATCATTATCTCCCTCTGAGGCCATTGTTAGGCTGGGGACTCTCTTTATTTTAAGTCTATTTTTAAACTTTTATTTATTTATTTGCAAACAGTTGAGAGATAAGAGAGAGACAGACAGAATGGGCTTGCCAGGGCCTTCAGCTGTTGCAAACAGACTCCAGATACATGCACCACCTTGTGCATCTGGCTTTACATAGGAACTACAGAATTAAACCTAGGTCCTTTGGCTTTGCAGACATGTACTTTAACTGCTAAACCATCTTTCCAGGCCCTGGGGACCCTCTTTATTACATGTCTACTGTGTTTCAGGCATGCCATGAACATCTCCTTTAATCTTCACCTACCTTTTGAAACAAAGTTCTGTCTCTACTTTGCAATTAAGGAAACTGAGGCAAAACCACATCCTCACAGCTACTCATAGGGAAAGGAGGGAAACTAATTCCAGCACCTTCCCTTGAGGGCCTTCTATCCCACATGGCCACCATTGCCCTCAGACCTCTCAGTTCTCCATTGTCTCCTGGACAGTGGCTCAAAGAACATTCTCCAGATGCCTGAGAAATGGAATAAATGAGACAGAAAAGTCAGCTTAGGGTCGTGGAACCTGCCCATGGGTGGGGACTAGTTGGTAGCCTAGGTTCTGGGTACAAAGACACCAGAAGAGTGACCTCTGTTGCGATCTGTCAGCCACAATTACATAGCACACCCAATTTAGGATGCCCTGCTTCATAGGAGAGTAGGCTCTGGTCTGGGGAGGACCTATGTGGCATGTGGTGTGAAAGCGTCTCTCAAGTGTTCTCCTTCGGTGGTAAGGTACTTGTGTCCCTGCTCTTTCACCCTGATCCTGCCAACAGCCCCCTCTGATTCTTCACCACCAAGTCCCCATCTCACCCCAGAGGAAATGTCTTTTTAGCCCCCTACATTCTATTGGGTTCTACCTTGATCCTTGTAACTGTTGAAAAGGTGGCCTAATCCTGAAGCTCAGGTACACAGAAGTGGCCCAGGAACCCACAGATAGCATGGTTCTGCCAAGAGTTTAGGATAAGTGCAGAATCACAAACCCACCTCATGCTGCTCAGTCAGCTCCCAGCCACATGTGAGAAGTGCTGCTCTAAACAGGGCTAAGAACCTCAGGGAAACTGGAGGATGTGAGGGACCCCCCTTTTTGGACTGGGGGAGATTTTGGTCATGAACTCCTGTCACCTGTGGCTGGCATCTGCTTGAGTCAGATTTTCAGGGCCATGGAGAGAACAGGTCCCCATTACCATCTTGAAGTTCAGGAACCTGTGATGTAGCCCATTTAAGGTCTGCTATCCTTCCCTGCACAGTGGGTCTCGCTTGACTGTTACTGGCTTAGGCTGATTCACTGGAGTGTTTTGTTTGGCCGGCTTTTACGACAGCAGCTTGCTTTGTAGCCCAGGTTGCCACGGAACTCGCAACCCTTCTGCCTCCCCATGCTGGAATTGTGTTTGTGCACCACCATGCCTGACTCTGGTCTGATTCTGTAAAGTAATATACTTCTCTAATTTGAATCAAGATTAAAAAGTGGAGAAGTCAGGATGGAGAACTGGTTCAGCAGTTAAGGCACTTGCCTGCAACACCTAACAACCCAAGTTCAATTCCCCAGTACCCATGTAAAGTCAGATACACATGGTGGGGCATGTGTCTGGAGTTGGTTTGCAGTGGCCAGAGGACCTAGAGCACCCATTCTCTCTCTGTCTCCCTCTGTCTCTATCCCCCCCCCCCCGGGTATGGTGGCACACATCTTTAATGCCAGCACTCAGGACGCAGAGGTAAGAGTTGTATAGGTCAGAGAGCCATGGGAGATGAGCAGAGATAGAGCTACATGGTCCGGACAAGACCCATGGGGGCCCTGGTAGAATGAGTGAGCACTTCCTGTTTTCATGACCATGCCCTCAAGAGTTTTCTTCCAGGGTTTTATTGTGTGTGTGTGTGTGTGTGTGTTCATATGTGCATGGGCATATGTGTGTGCAAGTTCATGTACCTGTATGTATGTGGAGTCCTGAGGGCAGTCTTAGGTATTATTCCTCAGGTATGCTGTCCATCTTTGCAAGAAAGGGTCTCTTACTGGCATAGCTCGTCAATTAGGATAGACTAGTTAACCAGCATGCTCCAGGGATCCATCCATCTGCCTCTCCAGTGTTGGGCCAGACAGGCATGGGCCAAACATCTGGAATTTTACCTAGGTTCACATCATCATATTTAAAAGCTAAGCATTTTGCTGACAGCTATCTCCCCAGCCCCGAAATATCTTCCTGGTTCATTGTAAAGCTTGATTATATAAGTAAATCCAGCAGAAGAGAAACAAACTGAATTATTCAAGATCACAAGTCTGGTTCTTGGCCCAGCCCAGAGTGGCTGGAGCAGTGCCCCTTATCCTCCAAAGACCTTCCCCTCCAGCATTGGGCTGTGATTCCTAGACCTCCCAGCTGGTCCTCCAGCCCCTTTTGACCTGGGATCTGTATAGAAACTTCCCTCCTGCTTCGGGCCTACATGCCTGGCCATTTGGGGTCACTATAGGCTGTGGTGGGAGAAGGCCAGGAGAGGGCAGATTCTACATAGCCACATACAAGATGCAGGTCTGTGAAAGCCTCAGTTCTCTGGCATGGTCATCTCTAAGGTCTCCAAGCTTGTGAGTGACTTACAGAGTAGAAACAAAGTTACCATTCTCAAATAACTTCCCAGCTGCAGGATGAAAAGATGGAACTCCAGTGACCCAAAGGGAAGTAAAGTCCCCCTCAGTGACCAGGGTTGATTGAATCATGGCAGGCAACAAGTATGGAACTTAGCTATATTCTAGTGGCATCCCAAATTGAGGTAAAGTGAGATAAATAAGCCTTTAACACTCTCAACAAATTCACACAGTGGGTCCTGTTGTTATCCCATATTCCAGAAGAGGTATGGAGAATTTCACAAGGTCACACAGTGGCAGGACTGGGGATTCAGATAATGTAAAGTGGGGTTTAAAGCCAACTCATTATCTGTTACTTTTCACTGGAATTCTTGGGGATAGCTGTGAAGTGTAAGCAGTTATCTTAAGCTCAAGGGTGGCTGGGCACCTCTAATTGCCCCGCATGTCCATTCCTCTTCCACGCAAGCTACAAGTGTGGCATTGTCCTTTCTGCAGGCAAGTCTGCCTGGCTGGCCACTTCTGGCCTTGGCATGCTTTACAGAAGCCACATAAGGCAGATTCCACCACAGTTCCCCATGGACAAAAATTTCACCATCTGTGAACATAAGTCTGAGCGTCACTATCTTAGGCGAGGCGTTGTCGGGCCCCACCCTGATGGGATGTCTGTTCCTCTCCACAGCCGTTTCTGCGTGCAAGATCCTTAAGTGCAACTCTGAGTTCTGGAGTGCCACGTCGGGCAGCCACATCCCGGCTTCTGACGACGCGCCCGAGTTCTGCGCTGCCCTGCGTACCTACGCCCTGTGTACCCGGCGGACAGCCCGCACCTGCCGGGGCGACCTGGCCTACCACTCGGCGGTCCATGGCATAGAGGACCTCATGAGTCAGCACAACTGCTCCAAGGACGGCCCCACCTCTCAGCCGCGCCTGCGCACACTGCCGCCAGCCGGGGACAGCCAGGAGCGCTCGGACAGCCCTGAGATCTGCCACTATGAGAAGAGCTTCCACAAGCACTCGGCTGCCCCCAACTACACACACTGTGGCCTCTTTGGGGACCCGCACCTCAGGACTTTCACAGACAGCTTCCAGACCTGCAAGGTGCAGGGTGCCTGGCCACTCATCGACAATAATTACCTGAATGTGCAGGTCACCAACACACCTGTGCTGCCGGGCTCTGCCGCCACTGCCACCAGCAAGGTAAGGGGATGCAGGAGGCAGCGCCCAGGCCTGCAGGGTCACACATGGAGACCCTGCTGCCCAACCCCACCATGTTCTTCATGTTAGTAACCATACAAATGATTTCGAAGGGGACTTCCAGAGATTCTTTGTTGTGAGATAAACCAGCCTAGAACTTTGCCTGGAATAGAGTATTTCTCAGTCTTCAAGACACTGCCCACAACAGGGCTGTGCAATCCATGTTCTGGTGACAGAAAACAGGATCTATCAAATATACATTTGATTTTAAGAATATTTTTCATTTATTTATGTGTGTGAGAAAGAGGGAAAGGGAGGCAGATAGTGAGAGAAAATGGGTGTGTCAGTGCCTCCAGCCACTGCAAACAAAATGCAGACACATGTGCCACTTCATGCATCTGGCTTACATCAGTCCTGGAGAATCAAACCCTGGCTCCTTTGGCTTTGCAGACAACCTCCTTAACTACTGAGCCATCTCTCTAGCCCTGTTTGGTTTATTTTATTTATTTATTTTTTATTTTATTTTAGTTTTTCAAGGTAGGGCCTCACTCTAGCCCAGGCTGACCTGGAATTCACTATGTAGTCTCAGGATGGCCTTAAACTCACAACAGTCCTCCTACATCTCTCTCCTGAGTGCTGGGATTAAAGGCATGCACCACTATGCCTGGCTTTTTTTTTTTTTCTTTCTTTCTTTTTAATGGGCAGGGCAGAACATGATGGCATAGAAAAAGCCATTTGTGAATGAATTGTGCATGGTAAGGATAAATGTTTGGGAAATTGAGCCTCTGATACATGTAGACATATATGTGTAAACATGTACAGCCCAAGTGGAGATGTAAGATGGATTTCCTACTGGCATTATAGTCTAAAGGAAGTTGAGGAATACTCTTGAGGCACACATTCTCAAACCTTTGGAATATTCTTTTTTTTTCCCACTGAGTCATTTTATTCATATGTATGCTTTCCTTATATCCTTATACCCCTGGGGGTGGGGGCGGAACTCCCAGGATTTTCCCTCCTGTGTGTTTTCGTCTTGCTTCCTCATGGTCCATGATGCCAGGTGAGGTTGTCAGTACAATGAAACCAAATTGATGGGGTAGAGGCGAATTATTCTGCCATTTTTCTAAGTCTTTGAGCTATATCAAATCTGGGGCTGATCACTGCACACTTGTTTAACCTGCCTGTGAGGTTCACAACAATTTTCCCAGCTCTGTGATCATCGATGATTTCAAACTCGCCAGTGTAACCGTGCTTCACCATCGCCGTTAGAAACCGATCGATGACTTTGGAGCACGGCCTAATAAGGAGGTGGCGTTCGCCTCTTTTTGCAGCATTGTAGACGCTCCTGAGAGCATCGGCAGGACATTCCTGCGCACCATGATGGCCACACGGAAAGATGGCGGAGAGAGCTCTTTGGAATATTCTTAACCCCTAAACTACATCTTGGTAGAACATATGTTAAAACACCACCCAAGGCATCTGAACAATGTGTGTTTCCATATCTGCCTTCATAAAGCAATGCCAGATGGCACCACTGGCCTGGCCAGCTTCCGCAAGGCCACCATCCTGTGCAGACAGTTGCCCTGTGGCTGTATGTATATAAATGTCACAGTTGTAGAAGATGGTAGTGGCACTCTCTGTACCACCCCACCACACAACAAGTACTCCTCCTGGCACTCCTGGACAGTTTGACCACTTCTCTGAGGCAGGGTTGGGCATGGATAGCTTTTAGAAACCGCAGTGGTTTTGATGCAGGGTCAGAGGCCAAGGCTATGGATGGGATACAGGGGCAGACACCTGGACACCAGTGGAGAGGGCCTTGAGCATCTAGGAGTAGGGAAAGATGAGACGGAGTGGGGACAAAGAAGCTCTCTCACTGAGACCCCCAAGGGCCATCCAGGTAGCCAGTCTCCCTCCACTCCCCAGTCAGCCCTGCCTGGCTGATACAGCTCTACTTGACAGAAGAGGAGCCTGAGGCACAGAGGAGCCTTCTGTCCAAAATTTAGTTGGCCAGAAACACTGAGGTAGGATTTGACCTCAGCCAGGGTAACTCCAGAACCTGGCATGTTCTGGACTGCCACAGAGTTCACTGAAGGCCACTCATATTGGCAACGAAGGAGGCCACAGTATCTGGGTGGCAGGCTTCAAGACCTGCTCACGTGGTCACTACCAGAGGCAGCCAGGGCCACACCCTGTGTCCCAGGCAAGGTGATACTTCTATCCATCTCAGTTCTTTCTCTCCTGCCTATTTCTGATGATAGTTTCCAGTGACCTCAGACTTGCCAGGAGGTAAGGCCTCAAGGCTCAGGGACAGTACATGGGTTCCTAGAGTCCAGACAGTAGGGCCGTATCTTCCTTCAGCGTCTGGCCTCTGTGTGCCGCTGCCCCAACACACCACAGTGCCCTCAGGCTCCCAGGCTGGCAAGGATGCAGTGGGTCTGTTTTCCCGGGAGGAATGTACTGGAAGACCATGTGTTGTACAGTGCCAGGCTGGCCCACAAGGACATGTCTGTTCCTTCCCTCCCTGCCACACCTCAGAAGAGGACAGTGAGGTGAACTGGCAGCCAGGAAAAAGCTCCATCCTTGCCACTTCCTTCTGCTCTGGTGGCCCTGGCCTGCCCAACAAGTCCTCCTTCTGAGCCCTACCACTGGGTAGGAATCAAGTGAGTCTTTACCCATGGATAGCCTACCAGGCCCTCAGTGCCAGATCATGATGCCTACTGGCAGCAGACTTGTGGCCAGAACACTCTCCTTCCCATCCCCCTTCAAGCCGTCAACAGACTCAAGGGTGCCTGACTCAAGATTCTAAACACCATACCCGTGGCCCTTTGGCTGCTTACCACCCTCCCTCCAGAGCCAAGGTAAATGAACACTGGGAGCCTGAGGCTGCAGATTCCAAATGCAGCAACAAACATGCCTCAGGACTTAGCCACACTGCCCCCTGCTGCAGGGAAAACAGACAGGAGGGTACACAGGGAGGCTTGAGGGTGCAAGAGGAACTATGGGGACCCCAGGTGGCTGCCCCTCCTGACCCACAGTGATGTAATCACCAGATGTGACAGCAGAGCTCGGCCACAGAGCTGTGTGTGTTCAGGGAAGCTGGCCTGGACCTCTGCCACCTTGTCTGGGGTGGGGGACATAAAATTTAGGCAGCACTATGGGGAGCAATGTCCTTGGCTTAGAACACCTGGACACCACCTTCAGCTGTCAGCAGAGACACATTGGGACCTTAAGCATAGCAATGCTGTCCACCAACCAAGTAGATTAAGGGCCCATTCATCCATTTTTGTGTTGTGTTCACTCCCTCCTTCCATATTTCAGATATCTGCTCCTGTCCAGGCTCCATGCTGGGCCCTGAGCACTACAGAGCTACTGAGCAGGAATGGGAGGTGTTGTCCCCGTCCACACCAGCCTAGAGGTTTCTAGAAGGGCATGAGGTTGTGTGGCAGAGCTTGTCCAGCCCAGCCCTTCCCCTGTGATCAAACCACCTTTGATCCCAGCAGGCAGACAGCTC
Organism: Dipus sagitta; assembly: GCA_036346955.1. Taxonomy (NCBI): domain Eukaryota; kingdom Metazoa; phylum Chordata; class Mammalia; order Rodentia; family Dipodidae; genus Dipus; species Dipus sagitta. The sequence continues at coordinate 125,717,058 of CM070772.1, read as the reverse complement.
TTAGGCCCCATCAGCCTGCCTCTGCTGGAAGCCAGACAGGGACAGTGTCTGTGGGCAAACCAAACCCAGGACTTGGGCCAGACTAGGGGCCCTCTAGTCTGCAGGCACCTCAGTGGCCAGTCTTCAGCCCCCTGGCATACCCCTTCCTGTTCTCTGAGGCCGCTGTTCTCCATGTGTGTGCACGTTCTCTAATTTGCCACCATGGACCCTCCATTCCAGCCTCTGAGCTGCCTCCTTTCTTTCCTGCCTGCCTTAACTAGGTCTTGAACTCATGTTTTCTTTCTGTGCCTACAGCCCGTGGCTTCATACACAGTTGTTGATCATGTCTGTCTGTCTGTCTTTTTCTCACCAGAAATCTTTTTGGAATGGAGGTGGCAGAAGCAGAGCAGCAGCTGCCCATGGCTGGTTGGCAGCTGGCTGCCAGGCTTTCGACAGTTCCCCTTCATGCTGGTACTTGCGGCTGCATCCCTGGTGTATGTGCCAAGGAGCCAAGAAGCCTGTCAGCCTTCCAGGAGGCTGTCTCTGCAAGAGATGATGGTTTGAGCCAAACCAGCCTTTCCTGTTCTAGGGAAACTGATGGCACTTGAAAGTAGGACCCCCTCCTCATGTCTGTGTGGCCTTGTACACAAGACAGGGATACCAGAGCCCCTATTCCCAGTGGCAGGACCACCCGCTGTTCAGACCACCCTAGCTGGCCCATGTCCACCCCTGAAGGCGCCTCCACACCACAGCTGTTGGCTGGAGAGACGTGGGAAGCCAAACCATGTGAAGTTGCTGTTTTGCTAGGTCGGGGATGGGAGAGTAGCAGCAGTCATTTATGGTCCGGGGCTCCGGTGCAGTGTGCAAAGGCTGTGGCCACCTTTGACCTCCCAACCAAACTGGAAGTGCATCACCTTCCAAGGACCAGGCTGGGGTCCCTAGGGAGGGAAATAGGAAATTGAGTCCTATGCTTCTCTGGGAGTTGTATAGCCAGGGCATCCTGCTATAGTAGTCCAAGGACAGCAGAAGGTGCCCGCCCCTGGGGCCAATCACTCACCAGACACAAGGTGCATAGGGCCCCCCCCCCCCAGAAGCTGGGGCTAGCAGGGCCCAAGGAATAGCTCTCACTGCTTTTAAAGCCAGAAGAAAAAATTGATATGACCCAGCCCAGACTCTATTTTTATACCAGTGTAATCTGAAAATGTAGGATTTCTAATTAATATGTTACTATGGAGGGAAAAGGCCCTAAAAAAGCCAGAGTGCTCCAGCCCCTGAGAGGCACATGAAGCCGGTCCCTTGCCGCGCTCCTCCTGCCCAGCCTACCCACAGAACCGGGGAGAAGAGGAGGTTTTCTTCCTCACACAGCCTGGCTCCAGGTCACGTCTGTGCTCTCCAGGGATCTCAGGCCATCGAGCTGCCACCACATGCTGCCTGGTCACCCCTAACTTTACACTTGCTCGTGGGACCCACATAGCAGTGATAACACAGAGCCTGGGACACCTCCAGAACCTTTAGACCTCCCTCTTGAGCAGCCTCTAGGCCTGGCTGTCCGGGCCTTGGTCCTCTCTTCTTTTCTTGATTTCCTTGGCTCTTTCCAGGTATGCCTGATCACCTGGAGCTGCAGCCAGACACCCCTCCACACACTGCCTGTGACCCCACGCCCCATCCCACACTCAGCCATCCTAGGGCTCTCTGAACCCAGATTCTTCTGCCATACTCTGTGTTTCCAGCCCCTGTTGAAGCAAGCATTTCTCTTTTTTGATTTCTAGTATGTCTGGGGTCTTTCCCTACACTTGATGATAGTATAGAAATTCTCTCATCACTGTGAGTATTGCCCTCCTAAGCTATCGTTGTGCCCCTGCCACACACACACATGTCCAGAACAGCCAGGAAAGCGTCAAGCCTTGGCCTGCCTCCTCTTCCTGGGCCCCTTTGGCCTGCAAGTTCTCTGAGGCACAGGTTGGGGTGGGGTCTACCTGGGGCCCCATCAACCAGATAGCCGGACCTTTTCTGTGTAAGGAGGGGTGAGCTTTGTTCTAGAGTGGACTACGGTACCTGGGCCTGAAAAGAGACAGTAAAGGGTTCAAAGAGCAGCAGTGAATCCCAGAAGCCTTGCTGCATTGTCTCTCTCTCTCCTCAGCTTAAGGCTTCAGCTGCCCTTGGTTAAGGAGCCCAGAGCCCCACCCCCAACCCCCAGGCAAACAGTGGCCTAGGAGCAACAGTGTGGAGAGGTAGCCTCCTCGTCCAGTGTCACTCTTATCTCCACCCCTGTGTTCTCCCTAGCCAAATACATCATCCCAGGGAAAAGGTCATGATCAGCCCCCTCCCTAGCGCCTTTCCTTCTACCCTATGGGCTAGTGGCCAAAGACCTCAGTGGCACCGGGCATGACGAAGCACGCCTTTAACCCCAGCACTCAGGAGGCAGAGGTAGGAGGATCACCGTGAGTTCGAGGCCAGCCTGAGACTACATAGTGAATTCCAGGTCAGCCTAGACTAGAGTGAGACCCTACCTCAATAAAACCAAAAACAGGAGCCAGGTGTGGTGGCGCACGCCTTTAATCCCAGCACTTGGGAGGCAGAGGTAGGAGGATTGCTGTGAGTTCGAGGCTACTACATAGTGAACTCCAGGTCAGCCTGGGCTAGAGTGAGACCCTAACTCAAAAAAAAAAAAAAAAAAAACAGAAAGGAAGGAAAGAAAGAAAGAAAAATGACTTAAGAGACTGGAGGCCCTGAGACTGATTCTAGCACTGCCTTTCACTCGTGTGTGGCCTTAGGCAAGTTGCCACATCTCTCTGAGCCTCTATAAAATCAGGTATGTTACCTGTTCATCTAGTAACGCAGGAGTAATAAACAGAGTACCTGGCATACCAGACACAGCAGGTACACTTGGGTCTAGGCTCTCAGAAGACACAGTTACTACTGAGCCTGCTCAGCCGTCTGCCTCTCCTGCAGCAGCCCCGCGTGTTCTCTCACCCCCTGGCTACAGGCTCCATTGGAAGCGGCCTCCCTGCCACCTGAGTCTTGAAGACGCTGGCACTCTTGGTCCATCATCCCTCATTTCTCTTCCTGCAGCAGCTGTGGGACCCTGTCCTCTGCCCTCCTGCTTGCACGGATTTTACACAGTCAACTCTCACAGCGTCTCAGTCCTCCATCCCACCTGCTGCTTGGCCCCATCACCTCCTTTTTCAGGAGTTGTGCTGTAATGTCATTGGCAGCAAGAGCGATGATAGCTGGTCCCTTTAAGCCTTGCGTCTCCCAGCTTCTGGTGACTGCCAGTATCCCTTGGCTCATGGCTACGTTCATCCCATCTCTGCTTCCCTGGTGACTTCATCTGCCCCTCGTGGCTGTGTGGTCAGGTCTCCTTCAGTCTCCCTCTTCCACAGACACTTGTGATTGTGCTTAGAGCCCAGGTCACCTGGAATTGCTCCTCTCCCCCTCCTTAACCACATCCTCTAAGCTTGTTTTGCCATACAAAGTAATACTCGTGGGTTACAAGAATTGGGGTCAGGTGGCTGGGCAAATCACTCAGTGGGTGAGAGTGCATGCTCTGCAAGCATGGAGGTCTGAGACACAGTGTAAGTCCAATCCTCAGCACACAGAAGAAGCCAGGAGTGTCCATGCACACCTGTGTCCCCAGTACTGTGGGGAGAGCAGCCAGAGAATCACTGGGGCCTGCTGGTCAGTGAGTCTGACTAAAAACACTGCAGGTGCAGGGAGAGACTCTGTCTCAAGGAAATGAAGCAGAAGCATGACAGAGAAGGACACCTGACATTATCCTGTGGCCTCTATAGGTCTACACACAGGGCGCATGTATCTGTACAAATGCATACATACACTGTACATACACACACCATACATACTACACACACACACGCATGCATGTACAAAGAAAAGATTTGAAAAACAATTAGGGCTTAAGACTGTTAACAGACCCACCAAGGCTCAGGGAACATTGTGGAAGATTGTAAGAGATGCAGAGGGGGTAGGATAGACTGAGGCCTTAACTACCCCACACTGAATACCAATGACTCCACTGAGTAGAACCCTCAAGGAAAGTGGGTCTGAAGGAAAGGAGATATAAGACTACTACCTTTGTAAAATAATGAAAATAATTTTAATAATTAATAAAGTAATTAACAAATTTAAAAAGAAGGCCAGGTATGGTGGTGCACGCCTTTAATCCCAGCACTCAGGAAGCAGAAGTAGGAGGATCGCTATGAGTTCAAGGCCACCCTGAGACTACATAGTGAATTCTAGGTCAGCCTGAACTAGAGTGAAACCCTACCTCAAAAAAACCAAAAATAGATAAATAAATAATTTAAAAAGAGTTAGGGTTTAATGTTTTAGGGGCCATTTTCAGACTGACAACAGTGGACCTAAGGCCCTTTTGTTTATAATTAGTGATGCCTTTATGGGCATATTTATATTTGTATTGGTGTTTGTGTATGCATGTTCATGTATGTGCTCATTGTGTGTGGGTGCACATGTGTGCACATGTATTCAGAAGCTCAAGATCAGTGTTGGGTGTTTTCCTTAATTGTTGTCTACCACGTTTATTAGACAGGGTCTCTCACTGAACCCAGCGCTCCACTTTGCCTAGTCCAGCTAGCTAGCTTGCCTCAGGGGCCCTCGCTCCTCTACCTCCTCAGTGCTGGCATTACAGGTGTGCACTGCCACACTCAGCCTTTATGTAGGGACTGGGGATGTGAGCTCAGGTCAGCATGCTTGTGCAGCAAGAGCTTTACTGACTGAGCCATCACCTCAGCTCCCATTGGCCTTTTTTTTTTTTTATTTTTTTTTTGAGAAAGAGGGAGAGCCAGGGCCTCAGCCACTGCAATTGAACTCCAGACGCTTGCGCCACCTAGTGGGCATGTGCGACCCTACGCTTGCCTCACCTTTATGCGTCTGGCTTAGGAGGGATCTGGAGAGTCGGACATGGGTCCTTAGGCTTCACAGGCAAGTGCCTTAACCACTAAGCCATCTCTCCAGCCCTGCTTTAAAAAAATATTTACTTATTTATTTATTTTAGAGTGTATGTGTGTGTGCATGTAAGTGTGGGCACACCAGGGCTTCCTGCCAGTGCAGTCTACCCCAGACACATGTACCATCTTGTGCATCTTGCTTTACATGGGTACTGGAAAATTGAACTCAGGCAGTCAGGCTTTATAAGCAAGTGCTTTTAACCACTGAGCCATGTGTCCATCCCTATGCTTTTATCTTTATGGTTTGCTTCTGTCTACAGTAAAGGAGCTGATTTTCTACTTAGGGTGGTGACCTAACATTTTCCTAAGTCATTTTTGTAAGTGAAAAAAGACACGTTGTAAGGAAAATATTAAGTGCACATGGCCATGACCTCCATGAGGAAGGGAGAGTCCACAGCATCCTGGAACACCTTCCAGACCCTCTTCCAAGGGCCGGACATCTCCCCAGATCTTAACCGTCTTCCCTTTGTCCCTTCCCCGTTAGCTCACCATCATCTTCAAGAATTTCCAGGAGTGTGTGGAGCAGAAGGTATACCAGGCTGAGATGGACGAGCTCCCAGCTGCCTTTGCTGATGGCTCCAAGAACGGTGGGGACAAACATGGAGCCAACAGCCTGAAGATTATGGAGAAGGTTTCAGGACAGCATGTGGAGATCCAGGCTAAGTATATCGGCACCACCATTGTGGTTCGCCAGGTGGGCCGCTACCTGACCTTCGCGGTCCGCATGCCTGAGGAAGTGGTCAACGCTGTGGAGGACCGTGACAGCCAGGGCCTCTACCTCTGCCTGCGGGGTTGTCCTGTCAACCAGCAGATTGACTTCCAGGCCTTCCACGCCAATGCCGAGGGTCCCCGCAGGCCAGCAGCCACCAGCCCTTCCCCTGCGGTTCCCGAGACGTTCCCTTATGAGATAGCCGTGGCCAAGTGCAAGGAGAAGCTCCCCGTGCAGGATCTGTACTACCAGGCCTGCGTCTTCGACCTCCTCACCACCGGTGATGTGAACTTCACACTGGCCGCCTACTACGCCTTGGAGGATGGCAAGATGCTTCACTCCAACAAGGACAAACTGCACCTGTTTGAAAGGACTCGGGAGCTGCCAGGCACAGTGGCCATGGCGACACTGTCCCCAGCCCCCCAGCTGCTCCTTGGCATCCTCACACTCCTCGCCCTGCTGCCTGTGTTTTGGTAGGCACTGTCCATGGAGAATGCAGAGGGAGGTGTGATCCAACTCTGCCCCCAGTCTTGGGCTTTGGCCCTTGGCTCCGCCTATGCCTGAGGGCTAGATATACCATCAGGATACAGACCAGCAGGTACACTTCCCGTGGCCCAGCCATCTCTGCACCCTGCAGAAGTGGCCATCGTCTGGTGGCCCAGGGAGGCCTCCTCAGAACCACCCTCAGAGGTCTCTGGCTGAGGCTCAGGGCATGGAGCAGCCCTCCCCTCTCTCTAGTGCACGTGACAAGGTTGTGGTGATTGGTTCTGTGATGTTTGTGACAGTAGAGTGTGTGAGAGGGAGAACAGCTCCCCTCCACCCTGCCCCTGCTGTGTGAATGTGCAACCAGAGCCCCCTAGGCTAAAGCCCCACCCCCCCACACACACACCAGAGAGACACTGGGAATGTCAGCGTCAGCTCCTTCCACCCCCTCACAATGCACTGAGACAGGCCCAGCTGACTGCTGCACACCGACTTGTGGGGCCTCCTGCGCCCACCCTTCTACCCGCCCGCACTCACGCACACACTCTTATAAGACCACACTGGCGCACACTAAGCCATGGGGACACCCTGGTCAGGCTACTGTCTCAGTGGGACTGAGGACTGCACAAGGCTCCTTCCTTAGGCAAGACCCCTAACTGCAGTATACTTCCAAAGGGCATCTGGGCATCTTTAGCAAATGTATGTTACCTTGTGGTCAGTAGGCTCTGTCCTCCTCGTACCTTCTCACCTTAATGCCTTCATGGAGCTGGGCAGAGACTTCATCCAGCTGCTGTGAGTGTGAGTTCCAGGCCCAAAGAGCCCCATAGTTAGAAGGAGGATGTGTGTTGGTCTCTGGACTGAGCAGTGCCATTCATGGGCTCCAGCGCCCATCTCTCATTTTGCCCCCTGCCCCTTGAGGCCCTACTGTGCTTAGGAAATCAAAGTGCTTTGTTCTTAAAGTCTAAACAGAAGTCATCCCCCAGTTTCTGTTTCCTTCCCACCAGCAGATGGAAGCGTCCCAGCAGGGGCTTCAGGGCCACAGGACGTGAGCAGGAGACCTAGTGGATAGGGCCAGCTGGCCTGCCCATTCCTCTGATCTCTCCTCACTTACATTCCTCCACCCCAGATATCCCTGGCTGCTGGTGAGTGGCCCCACTCCCTGTCCTGGCCCTCTTGTCTGGATTCCCAGGAGAGGGACAGGGTCTGAGAGGCCTCATCCTCCCCTGGCAGAATCTCCTCCCACAAGGTCCTCCTTTGTCTGTGGCCATATGGCCAAAGACTTGCTACTGGCAGCCCCAGCTCCCTGTCTTTCAGCCCAGGTTGAGTGCCTGTCCACAGAGCCCAGAACCAGTCCCATCCCTGCTGCTGTTCCAGAGGCCCCCAGGGACCAGCCTCCCCACCTACAACCCACCCCATCCCCACTCAGCATCCCAGTAGCCCACTGGCTGCTCCCCAGGGACCTCTCATACACTGGCCAGGAGGCTACAGAACATGCCTCTCCCCTCCCTCCCTGAGGTCCTGCCCCCCAGCCAAAACCACATGGGTGGCTGAGAGGGGCTCAGCCTAGCCCCTCCCTCTCCCTGCTGGTTGGTTTTAGATATCCCTATGTTGGAAGTAAAAAAGTTGAAGCACTTTATTTTGGTTGTGTTTGATCACATTCTGCTTGGAAGTGGGGACCCCTCACTGCGTCCATGTGTCTGCGACCTGTGTGGAGTGTCACCGCGTGTACATACTGTAAATTATTTATTAATGGCTAAATGCAAGTAAAGTTTGTTTTTGTTTTGTTTTGTTATTTTCTTTTTGTCAAGATGTTCAAGTTTGTTTTCTAAATAGTTTTGTCCCTGCAGGGTGTTTGGGGGGAGGTGTGACTTGGATAGTGACTGCCCCTTGCAGGTGTGCCTTGACAGTAGCTGTCTTATGTGCATGTGTGATGCATGGTGACTATAACCAGACAGCGTTTATGGGAGGAAGGGATTTATTTCAAACTGACATGTCCAGAGGAATTTCCATCGATGGTGGAAGAAGCTGGCTCCTTCTCACAGATCCAAGCAGAGAGAGAAACCACTACAGTTAACAAACACCAAAAAGCAGCAAGCAGGACCCCCAGAGCTCAGGCTGCTCTCTCGTCAGGCTGCTCTCTACACCTTCGGACTAGGATCAGATCAGCCCCCAGTTACACAGTCCCTCCAGCAGGCTGCTGAAGGCTTTAGCAGGAAGTTTTACCTTAATAAATATATATATCTAAGGGCTGGAGAGATGGCTTAGAGGTTAAGGCACTTGCCTGCAAAGCCTAAGGACCCATGTTCAACTCTCCAGATCCCATGTTAGCCAGCTGCACAAACGTGAGGCAAGTTCACACATGCCCACTAGGTGGCGCAAGCATCTGGGGTTCAATTTCAGTGGCTGAGGCCCTAGCACACCAATTCTTTCTCTTCACACACACACACACACACAAATGTGTGTGTGTGTGTGTGTGTGTATAGGTTATGGTAGACATATGATAAACATATATTCAAACTACTACAGGTATTTCCCTAAATGATAGGTAACTGGGTAGGTGAGGGAGTGGAAGGCACACAGACCTTGAGAGGCTGGGAGGAAGGTGAGCCAAGAGGCCAGTAGGGGGAAAAGTCCTCAGTGAATGTTCCCACACACCCCCCTCCTGTATTAGTTACTTTCTCCTTGCTGGAACAAAATACCTGACCAGAACAAACAAACCTGCAGATGGAGAAGGGTTCCGTGACTTACAGTTCCAGAGGATGGAACCCAACATGGGGGGGGGGGGCATGACAGGTGCAGAAAGCTGGCTCGCATTGTCACTTCTGCAGGGAGGAAGTAAAGAGAAAGAACAGCACGTGGGCCTGACTGTGGCCTCCAGGCCTGTCCCAAGTCCTGTCCCTGTCCACTTGCTAAAGGTTCCATAGCCTGCTCAAGCCGCACCACTTTGCTGGAGATCAAATGTCCTGACACATAAGCCTATGGAGGATATTTTCCGTTCAAACCACCACACCACCCCAACCAGAACAGCAAGGCTAGAATTGGGAGAGAACTTGCCAGAGTCCTGTTCTAAAAACACTGGTTGGGTCTGTGAGGAAGGATCTGCATCCGTCCTCCCCAGCGGCCTACACTGTTGGTACGTGGTGTTCAGTGGGACATAAATAGCATGGGGAATAGCACTGAGATGGTAGGCCGCTGGCATTGATTGGCCAGCACAGGACAGGTCATGGAGAGACCAAAGCACAGGGAAGGAACCTCTCAATTTTTCATCAGATTAAAATGCTATGTGGCGCCGGGCGTGGTAGCGCACACCTTCAATCCCAGCACTCGGGAAGCAGAGGTAGGAGGATCGCCGTGAGTTCGAGGCCACCCTGAGACTACATAGTTAATTCCAGGTCAGCCTGGACCAGAGTGAGACCCTACCCCCCCCCCAAAAAAAAAAAAAACGCTATGTGGCACTTGCCAAAAATATATATACTTTCCCAGGTTCCACATGACTCATTCTCATCAACATGAAAAATTTTCATCTCATCAATATGGAGACAGCACTGTATGGTTTAAGGGATTTCCAATGCCTTCATGGTACCCTGTAGGCTGGCTCTGGCACACTTGTGGGCTTAGGCCTGGCAGCCTGGGTTCAAATGTATTAGCAGAGCAGGTGCCTCTCCCACTCCGTCCCAATTTGCTCATACCACTAGAACTCAGATGGGAGCCTGATGGCTGTGTGGCTTGGTGGTAGAACACTTGCCTAGCAGAAACCCTGGATTTCTGGGTTCAACCCCTTCACTTAAAAAAACAAAAGTAGGTCAAAGAACTCTTAGAGCTCATGTAATTTGTAAGGGTAGAAGACAAAAAGGGCTGTCTGTGTAGCAGTTACTTTCTCGGTGCTAGGACAAAATACCCAACCGGAAGCAGCTTGAGCAATGTAGAGGGATGCGTTCAGCTTACAGTTTCAAAGAGAAATCCCTTGTGGCACGGAAGGCATGGAAAGCACAGAAAGCCAGCATCATAACACCAGAGAAGTAGAGAGTGATGAATGCTGGTGCTCAGCCAGCAGCCACTTCCTTATGTAGCCCAGAGTCCCACCCACAGTTAACGGGAGTCTTCTCACCTCAGATAACCTAATAAAAATAATCCCAGAGGGGACAAACCAGTGAAAGGTCAGCGGCAGGCAGAACCTCAAAGCCACTGTGAAACAGGGCCCCAGGGCTGAACTCCATTCCAGGGCAGCTGCCTGGGAGGGGGCAAACTTGGTGGAAGGTCAGCTGCAAGCAGGACTATACACCATTGTGAGTCAGGGCTGAGCCCCTGAGTTACACACCAGGACTAGACACCATTCCAGGGCAGCTGCCTGGGAGAGGAGAAACCATGGAAGGTGTCGCAGTCAGGTTCTCATTGCTGGTAGAAATCACCTGACCAAGAACAGCTTGTAGGAAAAAAAAAAAATTTTATTTTGGCTTACAGACTTGAGGGGAAGCTCCATCATGGCAGGGGGAAAAGATGGCATGAACAGAGGGTGGACATCACCCCATGGCCAACATCAAGTGGACCATAGTAACAGGAGTGTGCCAAACACTAGCAAGGGGACACGGCTATAATATCCATAAGCCCTTCCCCAACAATACACTGCCTGCAGGAGGCATTGATTCCCAAATCTCCATCAGCTGGGAATCTAGCATTCAGAACACCTAAGTTTATGGGTGACACCTGAATTAAACCACCACAGGTCAGCTGCAAGCAGGGCTGCCTACCATTGTGAGATAGGAAGCCAGAGCTAGACACCACTCCAGAGTGGCTGTCTGGGATGGGACAAACCAGCAAAAGGTCAACTGCAATCAGTCAACCAAGTTGGATTAGTTGGATTCTACTTCCCACATCTACCTTGTAAGCCCCCCACCTCCAAGAAATATATATATTATCTGAAGAAAAACTGAAGCAGAAGGCAACTGTGTACCAACCCCAAGGAGAAGGAGAAGCTTGGAGCTGATCTCACTCCAAAAATGGCAGACAGTGAATAGAACTGGAAGAAAAATTTGGACACAAAGAAAGCCATACCTCCCAGTTTAGACCAGGCCACCCAACACAGACTATTCAAGAGCTGCTTTTGCTGCATCCCCAGTGAGACAACTGATCGTGAGATGAGAAGACCCCAATGCAAAGCAAATAACACACAACACCTGCAAAGACATTCTCAACAAGATTACCTAGTCCCACAATGGAAGCCTCCAATGAAAGCGTAGAGGAAACCCAAGACATAGAAGTCCAAAATGAAATCTCAACAAGCATCTTAAATGAACTTAATGAGACCATGAATAATGGCTGGTTGAAAGGGAAGAAACTGTACCAAGAGTAAGCAAACAGGAACTCTAAGAATGGCTGAAGGAAATCGGAGAAAATAGGCACAAAGAATTCAAATTACAAACCAAAGTTTGGCTCAATGAATTAGAAGAAAGGCAACAAGAAGAACTCCTAGGATGGGTGCAGGAAATGGAAGATAATCAACAAGAACATCTCAATAGATGGCTGAAGGAAACCAAAGAGAATCAGGAAACAGTACTCCATAGATGGCTTAATGGAAGCAAAGACAAACAAGAGGTCAACAGAAGGCTAAAAGAATTTGAGGAGAATCAACAAATAAATGAGATCATGGGCCAATGGAACAAGCTCAATGAAGATATATAAAAATGCAGGAATGAACTCCAAGAGACAATACAAAGGTCAAATCAAGAAATAAAAAATGGCATTCAAACAAGAGATGGAAATGATGAAGAAAAACATAACAGAAAACAGAAATGCAATAACCCTCTTAGAAGGCTCCCAAGAAAGTCTCACCAACAGATTAGACCACACAGAGGACATAATTTCAGAATTTGAGGACAAAACAGAACAATTAGACCGGGACTCCAAAAACATTGTCAAGTTCAAAAAAATGTATAAGCAGAACATGAGGGAACTTTGGGACACTTTAAAAGAAAATATAGAGGGCTGGAGAGATGTCTTAGTGGTTAAGGTGCTTGCCTGCACAGCTTAAGGACCCATATTTGACTCTCTAGGTCCCACATAAGCCATATGCACAAGGTGACACAAGCACACAAGGTCACATATGCGCATAAGGTGGCACAGGCATCTGGAGTTCAATTGCAGTAGCTAGAGGCACAGGAGTGCCAATTCTCTCTCCCTCGCTCTCTCTCATAACAAAAATTACAAAAAACAATAGGGCTGGAGAAATGGCTTAGTGGTTAAGGTACTTGCCTTCAAGGTCTAAGAACACAGGCTTGACTCCCTAGAACCCACATAAGGTGCACAAATGCACAAGGTGGCACATGTATCTGGAGTTTGAGTGCAGTGTTTAGAGGCCCTGGCATGCCAATTCTCTCTCCCTATCTCTCTCTCATTAAAAAAATATATATATTCTGATCATAGGCTTACAGGAAGGGAAAGAAATAAGAGCCAAGGGCATAGAGAATATCTTCAACAAAATTATTGCAGAAAATTTTCCCAACCTTACAAAAAAGAGACCAATCAATGTACAGGGGGTACACAGAACACCAAACAGACAGGACCAGAGAAGAGACACCCTACATCACATAATAATCAAAACAAAAACACAGAAAACAAGGAGAGAGTACTAAAAGCTGTAAGAGAGAGAGAAAAACGGCTCATTACATACAGAGGCAAGCCCATCAGAATTACCTCAGATTTTTCAATAGAAACCCTTAAAGGCAAAAGAGCTTGGAACAAAGTATTTCAAAAGCTAAATGACCATGGCTGCCAAGCCAAACTACTGTACCCAGAAAAATTATCCCTCAGAATAGAATATGAAAGGGCTTAGATGTGCCACTGCTTCACTAGCAACTGCATCTCCTCACAGCGGTGAGCCTTTTCCTTGGTGCCTCCCCCAGGAGACCACTGCAGTTGGGCAGCCTGGTTCCTCCATAACCAACCATGTGTGACCGTAATGCAATGGTCAAAAATGCAGACATGTCGGAAGAAATGCAACAGGACTCGGAGTGTGCTGCTCAGGTGCTGGAGAAATTCAACATAAAAACACTGAAGAAAGAAATTGAGGAGGACAAGAGGAAAAGGAGAGCTCTCCCATTCTCAGGAATTGGAAGAATATTGTGAATATATCGATCCTACCAAAAGCATTATACAGGTTCAATGCAATTCCAGTAAAAATTCCAGCAATGTTCTTCACAGAGACAGAAAAAAAAAAAAAAAGTCTCTAAATTTATATGGAATAACAGAAGGCCTCAGCTAGCAAAAAATACACTTATTAACAAAAGAAATATGTCGGGATGTATCACCATACCTGACTTCAAGATATACTACAAAGCCATAGTAAGTAGAACAGCATGGTGCTGTCACACAAACAGACACACAGATCAATGGAACGGAACTGAACACCTAAGGCTGGATATGGTGGCACACGCCTTTAATCCCAGCACTCAGAAGGCAGAGGTAGGAGGATCACTGTGAGTTCTAGGCCACCCTGAGGCTACATAGTAAATTCCAGATCATCCTAAGCTAGAGTGAGACCCTACCTCGGAAAACAAAACAAAACAAAAATACACCTTTCTCTAAATCCAAGCAATTTATAGCTACATCTTTGACAAAAAGGCCAAAAACATACACTAGGGAAAAGACACCTTTTTCAACAAACGATGCTAGAGAAATTGAATAACAACATGTAGAAGAATGAAATTAGACCCACTTCTCTCACCATGGACAAAAGTCAACACCAAATGGATTAAGGACCTCAGCATAACCTGAAACTCTAAAACAACTAGAAGAAAAAATAGGGAAAATGCTCCATGGCATTTGGAAAGACCTCCTAAATAAGACCCCAGTAGCACAGCAGAGTAGATCAACACTCAACCACTGGGACCTCATGAAACTATAAAGCGATTGTACAGATGAGCAAATCATTAACAGAGTTAATAGGCATCCCACAGAATGGGAGAAAATTTTCACCAGGAATACCTCTGATAAAAATCTAATATCTAGAATCTACAAAGAACTAAAAAAAAAAAAAAAAAAAAAAAAAAAACCTGAAGAAAAAAATCAGGCAACTCAATCAATAAATGGGGTAGGGATTTGAGCAGAGAATTCTCAAAGGAAAAAATACAAATGGCCATTACATTAAACTTAAGAAGATGTTCAACCCTAAAGACTCTACTAGCAAACTGTTAGAGCTGATAAAAACCTACAGTCATGTAGCAGGATACAAAATAAATACACAGAAATCAGTAGCCTTCATATATGCTAACAACAAACACACAGAGGATGAGATCAGAGAATCACTCCCATTCACAATTGCATCAAAAAAAATAAAGTACCTTGGAATAAACCTTACTAAGGAAGTAAAGAATCTATACAATGAGAACTTTAAAACACTCAAGCGAGAAATTGCAGAAGACACTAGGAAGTGGAAAAACATCCCTTGTTCCTGGATTGGAAGAATCAATATTGTGAAAATGGCAATCTTACCAAAAGCAATCTACACATTTAACGCAATCCCCATCAAAATTCCAAAGGCATTCTTCACGGAAATAGAAAAAACAATCCAAAAATTCATTTGGAATCACAAAAAACCTCGAATATCTAAAATAATACTGAGCAACAAAAATAAGGCTGGTGGTATCACCATACCTGATTTTAACCTATACTACAGAGCCATAGTAACAAAAACAGCATGGTACTGGCACAAAAGCAGACTCGTAGATCAATGGAACAGAATAGAGGACCCAAATGTAACCCCATGTAGTTATAGCCACCTGATATTTGATAAAAATGCCAAAAATACTCATTGGAGAAAAGACAGCCTCTTCAGCAAATGGTGTTGGGAAAACTGGATATATATCTGTAGAAGGATGAAAATAGATTCTTCTCTTTCTCCGTGCACAAGAATTAAGTCCAAATGGATTAAGGACCTTAACATCAGACCTGAAACTCTGAAACTGCTAGAGGAAAAAGTAGGGGAAACCCTTCAACATATTGGTCTTGGCAAAGACTTTCTGAATACAACCCCAATTGCTCAGGCAATAAAATCACAGATTAACCACTGGGACCTCATGAAAATACAAAGATTTTGCACTGCAAAGGACACGGTGAAGAAAGCAAAGAGGCAACCTACAGAATGGGAAAAAATCTTCACCAGCTATACATCTGATAGAGGATTAATATCTAAGATATACAAAGAACTGAAGAAGTTAAATAATAAGGAATCAAACAAACCAATCAAAAAATGGGAAATGGAGCTAAATAGAGAATTCTCAAAGGAAGAAATACGAATGGCATATATGCATCTAAAAAAATGTTCTACATCCCTAGTCATCAGGGAAATGCAGATTAAGACTACATTGAGATTCCATCTCACTCCTGTCAGATTGGCTACCATCATGAAAACAAATGATCATAAATGTTGGCGGGGATGTGGAAAAAGAGGAACCCTTCTACATTGTTGGTGGGAATGCAATCTGGTCCAGCCATTGTGGAAATCAGTGTGGAGGTTCCTAAAACAGCTAAAGATTGATCTACCATATGACCCAGCTATAGCTCTCCTAGGCATATATCCTAAGGACTCATCCCATTACCTTAGAGATACTTGCTCAACCATGTTTATTGCTGCTCAATTTATAATAGCTGGGAAATGGAACCAGCCTAGATGTCCCTCAACTGATGAGTGGATAATGAAGATATGGCACATTTATACAATGGAGTTTTACTCAGCAGTAAAGAGAAATGAAGTTATGAAATTTGCAGAAAAGTGGATGGATCTGGAAAGAATTATACTAAGTGAGGTAACCCAGGCCCAGAAAGCCAAGCGCCACATGTTCTCCCTCATATGTGGATCTTAGCTAGAGATGATTGGGCTTCTGTGTGAGAAGGACAAAACTCAGTAGCAGAGGCCAGTAAGTTAAAAAAGGAGATAGAAAGGGAAGAGAAAGAAAGAGAGGAGGGCTTTTATTAGGTTGGTATTGTATATATATAAGTAGAAAGATTGAGATGGGGAGGGGATATGATGGAGAATGGAATTTCAAAGGGGAAAGGGGGGAGGGTAATACCATGGGATTTTTTTTGTTATCATGGAAAATATTAATAAAAATGGAGAAAAAAAATAAAAAATAAAAATAAAAATTAAAATTAAAAAAAAAAAAAAAGAATGTAAGAGCCAAAGGAAGGGGAGGAGCGCTTTGCAATACTGTCTTCCTGACACAAAGTGGCCATTGTATTCATGACCTCACAGTGGCTGGCACTACCTACACAAGAGCTGCATAATAGAAGGGGAAAAAATGATGACATCAAGATAGAAGAAAGGCTACTTGGAAAGAAAAGGGATTCAGCAAAAGGAGCAATTTGGGAAGGGGAAAAAAGGGAGGGTGGTGAGAGAGGGTTATGATTATAGTATATTGTCTATATGAAAGAATGTTGTCAAAAAAAATTAATAAAAATGATGCCTCAGTGAAAAAAAAAAAAAAAAGAAGATGTTCAATATCTTTAGTCATCAGAGAAATGCAAATCAAATCTGAGGGCTGGAGAAATGGCTCAGTGGTTAAGGCACTTGCTTGCAAAGCCTGACTACCAGGGATTCAGTTCCCCAGTACCCACGTAAAGCCAAATGCACAGAGTGGTGCATGTGTCTGGAGTTCTTTTGCAGTAGCTAGAGACCATGGTGGGCCCATTCTCTATCTCTCTTCTCTCTACCTCTCTCTGATTGCAAATAAATGAATTAAAAAAATTTTAAACCTACGCTGAGATTTCATCTCACCCCAGACATGATGGCATTCATCAAAACATCGAATGACAGCAGTTTGAGTGGCGTTGTGATGAAGGAGTAAGTGTTGGGATCTCACTGCATTTCCAACTAGCCTCTTCTCTGCCTGGCTTGTGTGAGCTTTAGGACACTTTGAGATGGCTGGTGGTGAGGCTGGCAAGGGCTCTGGAAAGGCCATGACAAAGGCAGTTCCTGCTCACAGCAAGCTGGCAATGTTCTTTGACACCTGAAACCAGCCATGGACAAGTTGATGCAACTGCAGCTGTGTAAAGCACAGACATCCCGGAGTTCCTCACCGCAGAGGCACTTGAATTGGTAAGAAATGGCTCAAAAGACTTGAAGGTGAAGTATACTACCCCACGTCACTTGCAACTTGCTATTCGTGGAGATGAAGAATTGGACTCTCTCATCAAGGTGACAATTGCTGGTGGTGGTGTCATCCACACATCCACAAATCTCATTGGGAAGAAAGGGCAGCAGAAAGCTATCTAAAGGTCACCTAAATTCCTCATGATCTCAGGACTCTAAATCCTATTAACAGCTGTCCTGTGTTGGTGATTCCAGTAGTTTGTATCTCTGTGAAAAACAATTGTGCCTTTTTGTAATTCTATTTGAGCAAATTAGCTTGCTTAGCTTTTCAGCCAACCAAATTTCTGCATTCAAGTCTTAACCATATTTAAGTGTTATTGTGCTACACAGAAGCTATTGATTCTGAAGTAATGGGTTTTGATTGAGTTGACTGGTTTTTTTTGTTTTTGTTTTTGTTTTTTTTAACTGTTTGTATTTTAATTGTGATGCAGAAGTTATAGTAACATTTGGTTTTGTACAGACATTATTTCCACACTGGTGGATAAACTCAATAAAGGTTATATTCCCCCCCCCAAAAAAAATCAAATGACAACAAATGCTGATGAGGCTATGGGAAAAGAGGAACATTTACCCACTGCTGGTAGGAGTGCAAACTTGTACAAGCACTATGGAAAGCGGTATGGAGTCTCCTGAAAAAGATGAAGAGAGATCTACCTTTTGATCCAGCTATACCACTCCTGGGCATATATTCTAAAGACTCAACTATAGAGATACTTGCTCATCCATGTGGCTACTCTATTCATAATAGCTAGGAAATGGAATCACTCCAGAATGGATAACAAAGATGTGGTACATATGCACAATGGAATTCTACTCAGTGATAAGGAAAAATGAAGTAATGAAATTTGCAAGAAAATGGAGTTGGAAAAAATTATTCTAAGTGAGGTCACTCAGGCACAGAAAGACAAATGCCACATGTACTCTCACCTGTGGTTTCTAACTGGGATCAATTAGAGATGAGTACAAATGGTAGTAAGCACCAGGAATATGGGTATAAAACTATAATGAGATCAGGAGAGAGAAGAAATAGGATGACAGAAGAGGAGGAGTTACCTAACAGGTAAAGTGGGGGGTAGATATCGCATATAGAAGGGCGTTAAAGGGGTACGAGGTAGGATGACAGGGAGGGAATTATATAAAAGTTAAGATAACATGAATCAACTCCATAGAAAACCTCAGTCTGACTAGCATCCTACAAGCTACAACTGAAATAAATGATGGGGGGGAGGAGGAGGTCAGTCTGGACAGAAGATGAGAAAGCTTAACCTTAAAACTATGGACTCTGGCTGATAAATCCTCAGGCCTAGAATTGGTTTGTCCCCAACAGTGAGCTGTTAGCCAGGGAGACCCATTAGGTCCCCAAAACAATGTAGGCCATTGCCAAAATACTTGGTTACCTGTCAGAGCTAAAAGGTTAAGTCCCTATTGTTGAACACACCACAGGCCACAGTCACAGGATATCAGAACACCATGCTGGAACCAAAGGGGAAACTAGCTCCCTCCTGACTAGCTCTCATAGTTCTGGAAAGACCTACGGGAGCCACTGGAGGACAATGGTCACCCATAGCATGAATAAGCACGGGACCCTACAGACTGCAAAATCAACCAGCTGGTCAAGAAGTACACACTTGTGCAGTAGTGGCACACAGCCTCTACAGGTAACCAACTGTTTTCTGGTTGGACATGAGGCCTGCTCAGTGGGCGAGAACTCATTGTCAGGTACTGGAAGCCAAGTCAGAATCCCATGGTCAGGAAACTCAGACTTCAGAGAGAAGCCCCCACTGCTCTCTGGAGAAGAAGAGTGGGCTTGCACACAAAAAGTCTCTCAAATAACTTTGCATACTCCCTTTAACCTAAGCTGCTCTCATTCTTGGTTGGAGACTCTGTTTTATTTAACAGATGGCAGAGAAATAGAGAAGAGCCGACATCCATTGATAAGAAGATAGCCAACTGCCCAACATGAGACATGCCACCTCTACCACATCTGCCAGGGCCCAGGAGAAATTGCAGAGAAAGCAGTGACATAAATACTGCTCTTACTACTGGCCTGACAACTAGCTCCAGGGAGATGCTGGCAAACATGGTGATCAATAAGAACCTATGAAAACAGAAATCCAGAGGCTACAGAGAACTCAACACTGAATCAGACTGCCAACAGGCCTGCCATGGCTCAGGGAACATTACAGAAAGGGGGGGCAGAAAGATTTTAAAAGTCGCAACATGGGTAGGAATATTCTGAGACACAGTCCCTCTGCTACCCTATATGGACAGACTGGGACATTCATGACCCCACAGTGAATACCATAACCCCACTGAGGCAGGGTAACGGGAGCTGGGGCAAAGGGATAAAGGAATATATAACCCATTATATATATATATATATATATATATATATATATACACACACATACACACACACACACACACACATATATATAGTTACATATATATAATCTTAAAAAGATTCCCTCTCAACGGGTGATTCCAGGCCCTGTCAAATTGACAATCAATATAAACCATCATGGAATCATAATAATAACTAAGGAGGCAAACGGGGATGGAATAATTAGAAGTCTAGGATAGAGGCCTAGGAGAGCTGGGTACTGGTTGGGCTTATCAGTCATGTCAGAGAGTGGCACAAAGCAGAGGTGACACCCAGGATTATGCAGCAGGCTCTCTTGGCATCAAGGCTGGTTCTATCTGTTACTAGCTGTGTAGTCTCCTTTGGATTTTTTGAGCCTTGGATAGCCTCCCCTCAAGGTCACTATGGTAATTCAATGAGCTAATACTCATAAATTGTCTGGCACATGGGCTTTAGCCCAGCAAGGTAGGCCACAAAAGTAGAGGTCCCTGAGTTGATGGCACATGTGCACTTATTCATAGGATGACTCCACTTGCCCATGCCCAGCACTGTGTCAAGAGAACATAGCAGGGACCCAAACAGACTGCCCTATATTCTCACCGAAAAGACAAGCCAATAAGTGATATTTCTGTAGTCTGAAGTTCCATGGTGACAAAGGAAGGTGAAAAAAAGGGAGAGGTACATTCTGAGGGACCCACACTGAACTAAAGGCTGAGAAAGGATGTTCCTCTTTAGGGGGCACCTATGACTATCTCACCCACATATTTTGGAAGCAAGCCATGCCAAGAGCTGGAGAGAGCTTTGTGTACATCGCAGAGTGAATGCAGTGGACCTGGCACACGTCGGCTGGGAGGAAGAGCTCAATGGATAATAGGAAGCCAGTGTGACTCCAGGACAGCAGGAAGGACAGATGAAGGTCCCAAGATAAAACCACACAGCAAACAGAGCATAGCAAGTCTTCTGGACTGGGGAGAACTTGATTTTGTTGCTTTTCTGAATCAGAGTCTCATATACTTCAGACTGGCCTTGAACTCACTAGGTAGCCTGGAATGACCTTGAACTTCTGATACTGCTGCCTCTAGCTCCTAAGTGATAGAGTTAACCTGTGCTAGCTAGCGCACCTGTTTTTTCAATGCTGGACATCAAACCTAGGGCTCATGCATGCAAGGCAAGCACTCTACTGACTTACATCCCCAGCTCAACTTGATGTTTTCCTCAGAGGCCAAAGGAAGCCATTAGGCGTATGTTCAGTGCAAGGGAATATCAGACATGAGTCTGAAAGGAGTTCCAGCTGCCGCATAGAGCAAAGACAGGCCACCATCAAGGACAGGGGGAGCCATGGCCCACCACACAAGGCCACACTGAGGCAGTAGCAGTGCCAGAGAGATGTGACATAATGAGTTTTGGGTAGAGACACACAGGTGGAGATGGTAGAGAAATGAATGAGAGTGCTGGTTCTAAATCCTGTCAAGTTCAACATTAAACATCATGGGACTCAAGGTCAGAGAACCAGGGAGCTCTGCTCCAGAGGCCCAGGGTGTACATTTGCCCTGCCCCGTTCCTGACCATGGGGCTGGTGGGTATCCAACTATAAGGCACTATTGCCTGCCTCTCACTCTTCAGTACTCCCCCGGTGACATCTAATCACCCTAGCTCAGCCTTCAGCAAGAATCCTGTTCAAGTCAATTTTGTCAGAGTCCCACTTTCTCCAGAAATTTCCTCTTAGTAAATTTTCATCCACTGGCCTCTCTGCTCTTTGGCCACAATTGCCACTTACCTGTAATTTATCTGGAGTTGAGCCCAATCTTGCTCCCATACTCTTAGACTCCACTGCAGGGGTCCCTGCATCAGATGATCCACCCTTAAACAAAGTTCCTTAATATCTTTTGACATGTTATAATCTTTCTTCAACAGTTCTTTCCTGTCTGTCTGATCTTAGATGAGTTGTTTAATATCTTCCCTGGGCCTTAGAATCATCAATTGAACAATGGGCATAAATTAATTCTACCTGACTGATTATAATGAGGACTGAGTTATTTACTTTTGTATCACTGTCACCACAATACCTGACCGAAACAATTTATGGGGGGAGAGATTTATTTGGGCTCATGGTTTCAGAGGATGTAGGCCCATCATGGTGGAAGGCATGGCAGGCAGTCCATGGTAGTGAGATCATGTGGCAGAGGCTGCTCACAGAACAGGACCAGGAAGCAAGCAGCAAGGCTGGAACCAAGGACAGAACCTTCAAAGGTTCAAAACTACCCTAGTGACCTACTTCTGTCAGCTAGGCCCCCATCATCTAAAGGTTCCTCGGCCTCTCCCAATAGTGCGACCACCGAGGAAACAAGTGTTCCAACATGAACCTATGGGGGGTCATTTCAGATTCAAGTCATAATAAGAATTAAATTTTTAAAATATGATAAAGCAACAGACCCAGGGCTTCCCCCAGCAACCCTCCATAGACAATGACTTCTGCTCTACTCACAGCCCGTCATGGGGGCGACCTCATTTCCTCACAAGGTTAGGTCATAACCAGATAAGTGGTTCCACATACACAAAGTGGACATAGTGTATCTGGGGGACTAATATTTCACTAAGCCCTTCTGGGCTGATTTGTATTAATTTTATTTATTCATGAAGTTAGATATAAACTCTTCATAAACAAAACTACAAAATCCATAAAATGCACATAAGCATTAATTTAAAGTGACAGGTAATGATAGCATTGGCAGGGCCTGGGTTCTCAGACACTTAGCTGCCTGTCATGGTGTACATTTGACCTGGCCAGACCACACTACTACCCTCTGCTTTTTATTCTCAGTCCTGTGACACGTATGTATAGGTGTCCCCCACGTCATCAAGAGTTCTAACCCTTGATGCCAATGCAGCTCAGAAGGTACTAGGGTGGATGGCTCCCTCCCAGTGAGTTATGTGCCTCAGCACTGCCACCCCTGAAGTTGAATAATACTGAAATAATGCTAGGATCATTAGCAAATTACTCCATTCAAGCCCCATCAGCACTCCAGCTGCTTCCTGAATGGCCCCCATCCTCCCATAACCCTGCAGATAAAGGGTTAATACCAAGCATAATAGGAAGCCCAAAGGAAGCTGCTTTATGTCCCTACTCCACATTCCCACCACCCCATTAGGCCATGTCTCCATCTCCCAGGCACCTCACAAAAGGGCTTCAAGTTAAGCAACTGTATTCAGCAGAGATCAGGACACCCACAAACAAGTAAAAATTATAGTGAGCCCAGTTCTGCATTTATCTGTTCCAGTATCCCAGGACCTGTAGGGAAACAAAAGAGGCCCCAGAAGGGCGGGAGATCAACTCAGCCTTTTCCTGGGTGGAGTAGTGTTGGCA
Organism: Dipus sagitta; assembly: GCA_036346955.1. Classification (NCBI taxonomy): domain Eukaryota; kingdom Metazoa; phylum Chordata; class Mammalia; order Rodentia; family Dipodidae; genus Dipus; species Dipus sagitta. Next base: position 125,694,036 of record CM070772.1, on the reverse strand, counting down.
TTCAGGCCTTCCTGTGCAGAGTGTAGGTGTTTGTGCTCAGGCTGGTGTCTGGACCCCTGCTGCCCTCTGCAGGATATTCCTAGAACTGCGTTTACTACTGAGTCCTGTGGGAGTTGTCTCTTTATAAAATACAGCCTAGGCCCCATTCCTGGTGGCAAAAGTTTCTGACCTTAGGATACAAACACCTCGGAAAATGACAAGTCTTGAGCCCATCTTCCACAGCCCACCATCATCACAGCTGCCTCTGCCTGGTGAGAGGCTAATGTTCTCCACATTTTGTAGTTGAGACTTAAAATATAGCCACAAATGCCAGGCTGGTTCAGGCCCAGGTCTGACACATGCTCCCACACTCCCACACCCACTGATCTTCACACCTTCTCTGAACCCTCTGCCTGGGCTTGGCTACCAGGATCTCAGCCATTTTCTCTCCAGCACATGGCATTTTGTCCTCTTGCTGTGTGCACTCCACCTAGACTATCAGCTCCAGGCCCATGCTTCTGATTCAAGGTATGAGTGAACCCAGTGCCTAGAGCTGGACTAGCCCCCAATAAGGGCTGGGGACTAGGATGGAGGATAGCCTTGACTGCAGTAACTGGGTCAAACTAGAACTGCTCAGATGGAGTACACCTATGAGGTGAAAGGTGTCAGATTTGTTCATGTTCCCACAGAGCTAGTGAGCAGTGTGGTCAGGGCCAAACCAGATAGTGAGGTATTTGTCATCCCTCACCACATGAAGGTGGCTGGAGGGGGGAGGGGAGCGGGACTCGGCTGCATTCTTAACCCCCCAAAATAGACGAGGTGTGCTGGGAGGCAGCATGGACCCCAAGGGAGGCTCAGACCTCAAAGCAGAATGGAAGGGCTACACTTTACTTAAGACAAGGTCTCCATGGCAAAGCTGGTATGGCTGGCTCCTTTAAGAGCCACAAGTTGGAAAATGGGGTCCAGACTCTAGTCTGGCAGAGCACAGGGCCTTGGGTTTCAGTAAGTGACCTTTCTGTTGGCACTAATTGAGGAGGGCCTGTGGTGTTGCCAGACTTGAGAGACCCAACCAGGGAGGTGGCACCCTGGGCCTGTTGTTCCAGTAAAAGGCAGGCATTTGAAATTCAAGGTATTTTCAAAGCTTGTCACTATTGTAAATCATAATAAGGGGTCATTGCAGCAGTTACTTGGTCCTCATTTCCCCAGGTCAGCCCAGCTGAAGTACAGCAGGATTAGCAGTTAGTTGACAGGAAGAGCTCTCCACTCCTCCACTCAGGAACCACAGGCACTGCAAATCCAACTGAACCTTTGGCTGGGACAGGCTGGGCAAGACCGTGCTGGCAGGGCAGACTTCTCAGCATGACCCTCCACTCTCAGTAGAGACATGGGCTTATTTGGTATCAAAAGTTAAGAGAATCACAGAGATTTGAGTTTGGCTTTAAAGTCACTTACAATACTTGTAAAGGGAAAAAAAAAAACCTTGGGGATGGACAGATTTCTCCAACTCCACAGGCCAGGCCACCCTTCCTCTGTCTGGTCCCGCCTGTGCCAAACTGCTAGTTAACATTCATGTCAGTGTTTCCATTATAAAATGTTTTTTTCCCCTTCAAAAATATATAACCGAACTATTAACATTATACTCAACACTGCAGGCTGGCAGACCCGAGGGTTTATTTCCTCCAGGACCCAGATCCTCCCCAGGATTCCTGGGGAAGTTCTGGGAAGTCCCACCCAATGACCACTTTCATCAGCTCCAGGCCATCTCATGAGGTACAAGGCTGTAGCCTGGAGCTGCTCAGGCATAGAAAACCTAGTAAGCTGTTGACCAACCTGGACAAGACCTAGCTCCAACAAGGAAAAGGAGACACGGAGGTGTGTCCAGGCAGAAAGCCCCTACCAGAATATAATGTGACATGGTAACCCAGTTCTAAAAATCCTTAGTAACAGCTTTTAATGTACAAGAATCAAAAGTACAGCAGTTTTACAATGTAGGAAAATTTAATACATACTATATAAACAACATTATTTACATCAGAAATCACTAGGACAGTGGCATTTTTCACAAATATAAATTAATTACTGTTTAGTCAACAGGTTTCAAAAGTCCACAATTTTACAATAAAGAAAACCCATCTGTCCCCAAACGAGTGGGCACAGATGGACTAAAGCAGCCTGGACCCTTGGCATGGATCTCCTCACCCACTATAGCCAGCCTCAAGCAAGCCAGGAGACCAAGGGTGCTGGGCCTGGACCACAGCTTCTGCTGAAAAGTGGGTTTTGGTCTGTAGGATTTCAGTGTCACTGTATGTGAACTCCTAAGTGAATCACCTTTGCACCGTGAGGCCTGATGCAACTTCCAGACACATCAGGTCAGAATGCCAGCAGTACGGTATGAGAAGTGTTTGGGATCCCTTTGTGGGGCTGAAGGAATGATGCCACAAAGGGCAAACAAGGGCCTGGTGGACACAAAGACCACGGTAACTGGCCAGGCTTCACCTTCCTTTCCTAGGACTACAGTGCATCACTTCAATCCTTGTTTCACACCAGATCTTGGCAATGCTAACTCCTTCCTTCCCCTCCAATGAAGCCATTCAAAGCCAGGTTCCATGGAATACCATCTGCATATTCTTAGGCAGCTTCTCCCAGACATAAGCAAGAGACTTTCTACCTGTGCATACTCTGTTGTGATTTCAGCATATAGGATACTCATACTGATTTCAATGAGGAAATAAATCCTCCTTTCTTCTAATCCACTCTTCATACTTCAATACCTAAAGTTGATGTTTAATGGGGATACTGCAATTTTAGAATCAATGTAACACTGATCTGGCCAATGTTGCCTTTTGCTACATCTTATGGCACTAAAAGTCCTGAATGTAAACAAAAGGAAGTTCCTTTTTCCTCATGATGAGACATCTTTGGGAATAACTTACAACTCTTACCAACAGGTTGAGAGAAAAACGGAGATGAAGACATTAAGATGGGGCCTCACCTTCCAAAAGGGCTCATCCCCTTCCCACCTAGCTTCCCAGCACTCAAGGGCCCAGCAAGCCATGCAAAGATTAGTGTCAATGTTATCAACAAAAAGCTCCACCTGTGTTTTCCTTTCCACTCTATGGCCAAAGTGGACACCTGACTTCCTGTCTTCACTGGTCAGTATGGGTGGACGGAAGCAGGGGCTCCCATGCAATCACTGCACGTATGCATGTACATGACCAGGGTGACTAGCCCCAAGTGCCGTGAAGTATTAAGAAGACAATGGTCCTGGGCTCCCTGCACAAGCTTCAGGGTTGGCTCATCTAGAAAACTAGCACCAGCCCACCCCATGGTGCTCTGGGTAGCAAAAGCAGTGTCCCACCACAGCCATGCATGCCATGGCCACATCTGTTCCATTTGGGGATATGACTCAAGCACGTTGGCAGAAACATTACTGGTGCTGTACAGGGTGAGGTCCCCAAAGTTAGTTCAGAGAGATTAGCCCTGCACATGCACCATGGAAGACTTTTCATCAACTGAGACTAGATACTGAGGCACACCACACCATGTGTTCAAGTCAGTCAGTCAGTCTCCAGCAAGAAGTGCTTTGGATGCTCTAAACAATACTGGAAAGCTATACTGAAAAGGACTAAAACCAAAGGACCCTACAACAGTACACTGAGAAGAGCCCATTTAATAATATAACCAATCAGCTCCCCAGCCCTGACTCAATTTGACTTTAGCAGGATACTTAACATCCACAGCTCAGTTCAGCCACCCTACCCTTCAATGCTTATTTTGAAGGAAAAAAAAAAAAAACATAAAACTTAGGTTTATACTTTACACATCTTATAAAGAAACAGAGTTCAATTCTAACCATCGCCAACTGGCAGTGAAACATACTCACAGCAGATAGCTCCTTCCATCTGACCACCCCATGCACCGGATTAGGATTCTGTAGAATCTTCCAAGATGCAGCTGCAAATATTGACCTACTCCAATACTGAAAGCTCCCCTATGTGCTGGTATTACACCAAAGCCCATGTTAGGACACCCACTCCCCATCTGCACAAGTGACCCTCCTGTGGGCTTGCCAGCAGCTGGCTGGTCAGCAGGCCACCTCCATTTCCTTGTCCAGGACCTGTGGCTTTCCTTCTCACCACAGTAATCAGAAATCCACCAGGGATTCTTGCTTCCTGGTCATACTACCTCCCCACCCTCCCACCCCAGACCCACTCAGCCTACTCCCCGATCAAGCAAGACCATGCTGACATCAGTGTTGCCCAAGTCACAGTACTCTAAAAGTTGGCCAGAGGGGCCTGCCTTTCCCTGGCACAGAAGGAAAAGAACTCACCCAGGAAAGCAAACCTTTGAAATGTACAAAGACAGTGTAGGAAAAATTAGTGTTGGCAGGGAGGAGGCCATGGTGGAACTTGTTCCCCTCTCTTAAGCCCACCCTACTCCCACCCTGTAGATTTCACATAATAAGAGCAGGTCTATCATTTATCCCAAGTGTGTGAGGGAGGAACCTGCTGCCCTTCAAGTCCTGCAACATGACACCCCACCCTCTCACCCCCACTTCCCCAGCAGCATCCATCATGTCATAAAGAACCCAATCATACAACTGTCCCGCAGGTCCCAGCAGCCTTCATGCACCAGTTCCTTGCCCTGACCACTCACACTCAAACATTCATGATGGTTAAGATCCCCAATCTCCTCACAGGAGAAGCAGCCCATGAAGCTGGTATACTACACCAGAGTCACTTCTTCCTCACACCCATGGAGATGGGAGACCAGAACAGGCTGGGCTGGGATGGGGTGCCAAAGTGCAGGAGTGAACACCAACCCAGTGTGGCAGACGAAGGCCTTTTACTCCTTCAAGTGCTCCTTCAGCTGCCAAGTGGATGGCAGCCACACGTCCACAAACTCCTCTCACTGGCCTAGACTGTCAGCCACTACAAGACCAGACCAAAAATGACCAAGCGCTTGATGGTGCCCGCTCTTGTCCCCTTTTGAGCTGTCCTTTATGTTTTCCGAACATTCCAGTTATAATCTGGGTTATTTTTCTGTTCTAGTGATCTCTCCAATGGAGACCTGTGATCCAAGGGTGACTTGGAATCATGAGGAGACTTCTGGGAAGGGGGTGAACGAGGATCTGAGACTGCAGTGTGCAATGGGGGCAGGGGCTGTTTATAATCTCCCAATTTGTCTGTGTGGAAAGAACGATAATGGTCTGAAGGTCCCTGGCCATGGTACCCCATAGGAGGTCGGTGATCAGACATTCGTCGGAAATCCTGCTGGTGGTAATTTTGAGGCCTAAAGTCATCTGATCTCCTCCGCTTGGACTCATGATGGTGCCTGAAAAAGAGATGCAAGGGTGAACTGACAGGCCAGAACCAGATTACTACCACTTCATCTCCTCAGGATTTCCTTATGCATGCACAGTCAGTGTACTCAGGAATAAACGTTTACATTACCAAGAAGCCAAAACAAACAAGTAGTAACAGTTATTTCATACTTTTTTATGTTGATTTGTTTTTGTTTTGAGGCAAGGTTTCACTCTAGCCCAGGCTGACCTAGAACTCCCTGTAGTCCGGGCTAGACTGGAACTTACTGAGATCTTCCTACCTCAGCCACCTGAGATGGGATTAAAGGTGTGTACCACCACACTGCATGCTTAGTTATTTCATACTTACTGGTGAAAGACATCCTATGAAATGACATAAGACTCATCAAACCCACAGTGACATAGGTTCACACTTGAACAATCACTGATGATGTAAAACATTCTCTCATTAGGAAAAAAAAACTATATACATCTTCATATTCCTTCACCAAACTTAAGAGAAACAAAATGTAGAAATTAATTTGCAAGCTGGGAAGATAGCTCAGTGGACAGAGTGCTAGCCACCCAGCATGAGGACCAGTTAGGATCCCCAGAACCCAAATAAATGCTGAGTAGGTGTGGCAACAGTCTCTTGCAGCCTCTGGGAGGAAGAGATGGGACATTCCTGGGGCAAGCTGGCTAGCTAGACTAACCAAATCCTTGAGAACTGGACTTACATACAAGACCCTACCTCAGTGAATAAGGTGGAGAGTGACAGAGGAAGATACCCAATGCTAGCCTCTGGCCTCCACATACACAACTGCACACTCACCCACACATATGTGTACACACATAAACAAGCATACACACATCCATGCACAGCACATACATAAGTATTAATAGTAGCAAAACCCAGAAGCAACCTGCATATTCTACAGTAAGAATTAATAAAATTTCGGGCTGGAGGGATGGCTTAGTGGTTAAGGTGTTTGCCTGAGAAGCCTAAAGACACAGGTTCAATTCCCCAGCACCCACATAAGCCAGATGCACAAAAGGGTATATGTGTTTGGAGTTTGTTTGCAGTGGCTGGAGGCCCCAGTATACCCATACTCATTCTGAATTTAGGGATGACAAAAAATTCTTTTATATAATTGAGCCATTTTATAGTAAACCATTTAGTCATCTTCATATTTTCAAAACTAATTTTCTTAAGTTTCTCTAGGTTTATGTATACTGTAGCATATATTATTATTTCATTCCATTTTATGACTAATACTCCTTTGTATACCCTATTTGTTTATCCACATTTGGGCTATTTCCATCCTAGCTACAATGAATAGTGCTGCAATAAATGTTGCTGTACATATATTTGTCAAATATCTTTTTTTTTTTTTTTTTGGTTTTTTGAGGTAGGATCTCACTCTAGCTCAGGCTGACCTGGAATTCACTATGTAGTCTCAGGGTGGCCTCAAACTCACAGCAATCCTCTTACCCCTGCCCCCTGAGTGCTGGGATTAAAGGCGTGTGCCACCACACCCGGTTCTGTCAAATATCTTTTTTTGGGGGGGGGTTATATACCTAGGAGTGAAATTATTAAGTGATACTGTAATTTAAAAAAAAATTTTTTTTTTTGATGCAAGCCCAAAAGATTAGCCTTTTTAAATGAAAGAGAGAAAGAGAACTGGCGCACCAGGGCCTCCAGCCACTGCAATCGAACTCCAGACATGTCACCTAGTGCATCTGGCTTACACACGGGACCTGGAGAGTCAATCATGGCTTCGCAGGCAACCAACCAACTTAACCACTAAGCTATCACTCCAGCTTGATACTGTAAGTCTTTAACATTGTATGCGCCATTAAACTGTTTCCACAGTGTCTGAACCATTTTACATTTCTATCAGCAATGTATAGGGGATATAATTTTACTACATCTTGTTTAAGACTTACTGTTGGCTTTTTCTTACTATCTTTTTTTTTTTATTTTAATGAGAGAGAGAAAGAAAAGAAACAGGGGAGGGAGAGAATTGGTGCACTAGGGCCTCAGCCACTGTAATTGAACTCCAGATGCTTGTGCCACCTAGTTGGCATGTATGAGCTTGTGTTTGCCTAAGCTTTGTGTGTCTTGCTTACATGGGATCTGGAGAGTCAAACATGGGTCCTTAGGCTTCACAGGCAAACACCTTAACCATTAAGCCATCTCTCTAGCCCTGTTTGTTTGTTTTTTGTGATAGGATCTTATGTAGCCCAAGATGTCCTTGAACTCAGGATGAAGGAAGCATGACTGGAACTTCTGATTCTCTTGCTCCTGCCTCCCAAGAGCTAGGATTATAGGCATGCACCATCACACCCCATTTATATAATGCTGGAAACTAAACTCCAGGGCTTCATGCATGCTAGGCAAGCACTCTACCAACTGAGCTACACCCACAGCCCCTATTATTATTCTTATTTAATATAACCATCCTAGTGTACAAATCTGATGATAGTTTTTAAAAAATATTTTTACTTATTTATTTGCAAGAGAAAGAGAGAGTATGGGTGCACCAGGACTTCTTGCTTCTGCAAATGAACTCCAGATACACATGCTAGTTTTTGCACCTGGCTTTACGTGGGTACTATAGAATGGAACCTGAGCCAGCAGGCTTTGCAAGCAAATGTTTTTAACTGCTAGGCCATCTCCTCAGGCCTCATGGTAGTTTTTTAAAATTTATTTTTATGAGCTGAGCTGGAGAGAGGGCTTCGTGTTTAAAGATTGATTCCCCAGAACCCATGTAAGCCAGATGCACATGGTTACTCATATGTCTGGAGTTCATTTCAGTGGTTAGAGGCCCTTGGCATGTTCATTCTCTTTCCCCTTCTCTTTCAAATAAATTAATTAAAATTAAAAGTATTTAAATTTTGTAAAATTATTTATTTGGGACATAAAGCATATGTGTGTACATGGGCATGCTAGGGCTTCTTGCTACTACAAATGCACTCCAAACACATTCACCACTTTGTGTGTCTGGATTTATGTGGGTTCTAGGGAACCAAACCTAGGCCAGTAGGCTTTACAAGCAAGCACCGTTCGCCTCTGAGCCATCTCTCCAACCACATTTGTGTACCTATTGACTATTTGTATTAGAGAGATGTTTGCTCAAGTCCTTTGTGCCTATTTTTGAATGCAGTTGTCTTTCTGTTGATTTGTACAGATTCTCCTTAGTAGTACAAGCAGTCATCAGGGCCCAATATAAAATTTCAGTACTCTATTCACATTGAGTCAGTTTAAAAGTAACTTTATTAATTCTTTTTTTTTTTTAAAGAACTTTATTTATTTGAGAGAAAGAGAGAGAGAGAAGCAGATTGAGAGAGAGAATAAGCATGTCATATTCGTTTGCCACATGTACCACTTTGTGTTTCTGGCTTATGTGGGTCCTGGGGAACTGAATCTGCCTGAAATCTCAACAGCAAGACCTGAAAGAATCAAATGCTTCTAAGAAACTGTGTCTTTGAAGAAAGCTTCAGTACACCATTAAGAACGCAACAATGTAAGCTGCACTTGGAATCTAATAAAAGCACAAGGCCTGGAAAGCATAAAACCTAACCAACTGAAGCAGAAAATGACACCAAAACACTTCAACAAGTAGAGTCTACATTTTGGAAGGTGGAACATGAACATAAAAAAAGGAAAAGAAAAAAAGAAAAAGACACAAATCCAACTTTTATAACCTCTGGAGCCATAGCTACTATGTGTGAGATATAAATTACATGCAATGGGACTCATGCAGATTAAACAATGAAAAAAAAAATATTAATGAACTTGAATGCAATAGAGATTATTCAACAAAGAACAGAAAAAGTTTTTAGAAGTAAATATCAGGAAGCTCCTGTACCACAACTTCAAGTAGGATAATTTAATTAGAATTTCCAAAGGGGAAGAATAAAAGAGAGTATTTGAGGAATACTAAAAACAAAATTCCAAATTTTATGGGTACAATAAACCCATATATCCAAGAAGCTAAACAACTCCTACACAGAAGAAACAAAGAAAAACACACAACAGCTGAGGATATAGCTCACTAATAGTGTGCCTGCCTATCATATGTGAGGCCCTGGACTCAATACAAAAAATAAAAGCATAATCACAGATGTAAATCGTAGCATTTTATAATAAGCAAAAAGATAATGGGTTTTTTTCATCAGAAGCAAGCAAACACTAGAGGCACCTTTTTTAAAGCAATAAAATCTAACAACTAGCAAAAATAACTTTTCAAAAACCAAAGACAAACACAAGTGCTGCTCTCATTGCTAACCTGAAAATCCTCCAGAAGATGGTGGTAGACACTGAGACTAAACTTATCAAAACAGAAAATCAGAGGATGCAGAGAGCTCAGCACTAAAGAAGACTTACAACACCCACTCCAAGGCTCAGGGAACATTGTGGAAGAGAGGGGCAGAAAGATTAAGAGCCACAGGGTGAGAAGAAGCATCCTGAAGCATTGCTCCCCCTGACCAGACTGACTGGTACATTCATGACCCCACGTGAATACTGATAAATCCACTGAGGAGAGCCCTCAGTGGAATGGGGACAGGGGAGAGGAAAAATAAAGAGTATAACCCAATGAAAATATGGCCAATAAGAGCAGGGCGTGGTGGCGAATGCCTTTAATCCCAGCACTCGGGAGGCAGAGGTTGGAGGATCACCATGAGTTCAAGGCCACCCTGAGGCTACATAGTGAATTCCAGGTCAGCCTGAACTAGAGTGAGACTCTACCTAGAACACCCCCCCCCCCACAAAAGACCAATATGTAATATGCTCATACAATAAAGTTCACTATTAATAAAAAATTTTTTAAAAAAATCAAAAGCTGGAGAGATAGCTCAGAGGTTCTTAGATGCAAGGCCTTATGGCCCAGGCTCAATTACCCAGTGCCAGTAAAAGTCAGATGCACCAAATGGCAGTGGCAGGAGGCACCAGCACACCCATAGTCACTCTCTTCTATTGCTCATAACTAAATAAAAATATTTTTTTAATTTTTTTTGTTTATTTTTATTTAGTTATTTTGAGAGCAACAGACAGAAGGAGGGACAGAGAGAGAGAGAGAGAATGGGCGCGCCAGGGCTTCCAGCCACTGTAAACGAACTCCAGATATGTGCACCCCCTTGTGCATCTGGCTAACGTGGGTCCTGGGGAATCGAGCCTCGAACCAGGGTCCTTAGGCTTCACAGGCAAGCACTTAACCGCTAAGCTATCTCTCCAGCCCAAATAAAAATATTTTAAAAAATTATTTAAATTTAAAAAAAGACAAAATACTTTCAGACAAGAAAACAATCAGTACCATACCCAGAGAAAAATGTAAGGCCTTTAGGAAGAAGGAAAAGGATGCACCAGATACAGTGCAGATCTATGCAAAAGAATGCAGAGCTAGATTGGACAAGGTCAAACCCAGAGGCAGTTCATTATAAGGAGTTGGCTGATTCTTGGCTACTGTTGCTAAACTAATGCAGCCTATTTCCAGATCTTCCAAAACCACAGCAAGACACTGAGATGATAAATGAAATCTTCCCACTTTAAACTCGAGGTACACTCTAAATAAGTTGTGTCAGCAGCTCAGAGAAACACTATAGGTGTCATGAGGTGTACAGTATGTAACCAAACCCGGAATGTAAGAAATCTAGTAAACCCTCAGACCATTCGCAGCTTGCTAACTCACAATTTGAAATCCCTGGTTGTAGCAAGGCTGTAACTTCAAAAGGCTCTGACTCTTAAGTTACTGGATCCTGGTAGACAAGATGCACAGGCTGGTATCCATCTCAGAAGTTATGCTACCTAAGGTGGCTGAGGGCCACAGTAAGAATTGTTGTTGCTGACTACCTATTTTATGGCTACTTCCTTGCACAGAGTAAAACAAAGCCACAAATGACTCTCACGCCTGGAATGCAGCATCCAAGGTTCTCTGTCACACCCACTCTCCAGCCTGCCGATCTTCTGAACAGTCCTTTACTTCTGGCCTGGGCCTGGGCCTGGGCCAACAGTACATATTCCTTCTGCCTAGCTGACTTTTCACGGCCTGAAAACTTAACAATCAACAGCCTTTCTTCTTCCTCACCCCTCAGGAAGAACTCCAAATCCCAGGAGAAAGTCAAAAATCCCTCTTCTTAACTAGATGGGAAGACCCTATTGCTTAAGACTCCACATGCTTGGGCTGCAGGACACTGAGAAATCAAGCCAGAGCTGATCTGGAAGTCTCCTCCCTGTTGATTAACTGTCACAATTATGGAAAAAGCTATGCAGCCTGTTGAGGGAGAAAAGTCACCAACAGTCTTAACCAGCAGTGGACCTTGCAAGCCTTACAGCTGACCAGCCAGGCCAAATATACCAACTGGTGCAATGGTGGTATGTCTATTATGGGAAAACCAACTGCTCTCTGATTCGATTTGAGGCCCACTCTACAGGAGGGATTCATGCCTAGTACTGAATACCTAATCAAAAGACTATGGCTGAGAGGTCATAAGACCTAAGAGGAAAACTACGACAGCTGTCTGGCTAAATAGATACATTATGCCCACCAAACTACCCTCTAAATCTGTGGCCATATATTAATATTACCCTCACTTTTGGTTAGAGAAACTTCTTCTTTCAGATGGTAGTGAACACTTGGGGAGACTCAAAATGCATCTAAGTGCTGAGAAGAAGTGATAGTAGAATGCTCAGCACTAAGTATGGTATCTCTATCACACTCTCCAAGGCTCAAGGACCATTGCAGAAAGAACTTAAGAGCCAAAGGAAGAGGAGGAGTGCTCTGCAATACTGTTTTCCAGACACAAAGGGGCTAGGGCACTCAAGACCTCACAGTGGCTGATGCTACCTACAAAAGACCTGCATAATAGGAAAGGGGGAAAATTATGATATCAAAAAAGAAGACAGACTAACTAGAAAGAAGAAGGGATTCAGTGGAAAGGGGATGGGGGGATTATGAACATGATAAATTGTCTGTGTGCATGGAAGTTGTTAATAGCAATTTTTAAAAAAATCCCATCTCTTAACCACCACCCAGCACACAGCACCAATCATCTCTCATCTACTTCAAAATCTTGACAATGCCCTAATGGCAGGGACATCTGACCAGACCTAGGACTATGGCTGACACACACAAGATGTCAATAAACATCAGACAAATGCATTTGTGTAATGTCAACCTCTTTCCTCCCATCAATTGCTCCTTGCCAGTCTGTGCCTTTTTTGTTTTGTTTTGTTCTGTTTTTCGAGGTAGGGTCCCACTCTAGCTCAGGCTGACCTGGAATTCACTCTGTAGTCTCAGGGTGGCCTTGACCTCACAACAATCCTCCTACCTCTGCCTCCCGAGTGCTGGGATTAAAGGCGTGCGCCACCGCCCGGCTCTGTGCCTGGTTTTTCACAAAGTTCTACATACCTGTCATAGTAATCTCTGTGTCCCCGGTGTTCTCGGTCACTGCTATACTGATCATAAGGTCTCTTCCTGGACAGGTTGTTGGGTCGATAGCTTCCAGAACGGTGGGCATCCATGTGTCGCCGGTCCCCATAATGGTGGTCCTTGTACCAGTGCTGCTCATACTGATGGTGCCGATCACTGCCCCATGGCGGGTTGTTGCCACTACCATAGTTGAACTTTCTTTCCCTCTGCCAGTCTCCTCGATCTACAGGGGGGAAAAGTTTTCATGACTAATAAATGGCTGAATTTCATTTGCACTACAGTTCAAAAGGAAAGGCTAACATAAGTTATAAAGAGACATTCCATTTCCTCCTTATTGGCTTTGTTGCTCCTGGCTGACACCAGCTAGTATTCTCTCTCTTGTTGCCAACCTTTTAGGCAAAAGAAAATCTATCATTTCTTTCCTTCTAAATTTTTTTAAATATGTTTTTATTTATTTATTTATTTAAGAGGGAGAAAGAAGCAGAAAGAGAGAGAGAATGGGCATGCCACTGTAAACGAACTCTAGATGCATGCACCCCCTTGGGCATCTGGCTTACATGGGTACTGAAGAATCAAACTGGGATCCTCTGGCTTTGCAGACAAATGCCTTAACTTCTAAGCCATCTCTCCAACCCCTAAATCTTAATAACTACTGCTTTACATTTTTCTTTTCTTTTTTTTTCTTTTTTGGTTTTTCGAGGTAGGGTCTCACTCTAGCTCAGGCTGACCTGGAATTCACTATGGAATCTCAGGGTGGCCTTGAACTCATAGCGATCCTCCTACCTCTGCCTCCCAAGTGCTGGGATTAAAGGCGTGCGCCACCACGCCCAGCTTATTGCTGTACATTTTTCATCCCTGCTTGCCTTCTAATCTTTAGCAGACCCTTGAAATTGAGTTTACTCAAAAGCTAAAACCAAATAGTCATTTGGAAAACAAAACTGCTGAGTTTCATAGGTACAAAATAACACCCTCATTTATCACCTAAAGAATATTCAACCTGTGGTTGAGCTGTGTCTAGTTTCTAAAAATTTCTCTAAACTCAAACTACTCTTGGGGGTTGGAGAGACTGCTTAATAGTTAAGGAATTTTCTTTTTTTTTTTTTTTTTTGGTTTTTCGAGGTAGGGTCTCACTCTAGCTCAGGCTGACCTGGAATTCACTCTGTAGTCTCAGGGTGGCCTCGAACTCTCAGTGATCCTCCTACCTCTGCCTCCCGAGTGCTGGGATTAAAGGCGTGCGCCACCACGCCCGGCTCATAGTTAAGGAATTTTCATGTGAAGCCTAAGAACCCAGGCTCAATTCCCCGGTACCCATGTAAGCCAGATGCACATGATAGTGCATGCATCTGGAGTTCATTTGCAGTGGCTAGAGGCCCTGGTGTGCCCATTCTCTCTCTCTCAAGTAAATAAAATATTTAAAATAATCATTCTTGGGCTGGAGAGATGGCTCCAGGTGCCTGTCTGCAAAGCCTAATGACCTGGGTTCAATTCCCCAGTGCCCATAATAAGTCAGATGACAAAGTGAAACAGCATTTGTAGTTCATTTACAGTGGCTGATGGCCCTGACATTCACATACATATTCATGTTCTCACGTTCACTCTCTGTGCAAGAAAACAAATAAAGTATTAAAGAAAATATTTTTCCTGGGCTGGATGGATAGCTTAACAGCTAAGGTGCTAGCCTGCAAAGCCAAAGGATCCAGGTTTGATTCCACAGGACCCATGTAAGCCAGACACACAAGGTGACACATGCTTCTGGAGGTCACTTACAGCATCTGAAAGCCCTGTCACACCCATTCTCTCTCTATCTGACTCTTTCTCTCAAATAAGATAAATACAATTTTAAAAAAATAAAATAAAAAAAGATTTTTCCTTAGCTCACAAGGAGCACTTTGAGGGGCTGAGGCCAGGACAGGGGTGAAGCAGAAGGTGGACCAGACTGAGATGAGTACCTCCCACTCCAGGAGCCCAGGGGAGAAACCAAGTCCTCTTTGGGGAAAGGTAACAACAACTGAAGTTCTACAAATCTTAGAAGACTGTATTGCCCTTTCAGACAAAAACAACCAGTATACAAAAAGACTTAAAGCAAAGAGGGGGAAAAAAAGCATGCAAAAGAGAATAACTCAAAATAGTAGTGTAGATAATGAAGCAGTTAGGGAGCAAAGATTTTTAAATGCCATAATTCATTTTTTTTTTAAAAAAAGAAAAAGTGAAAAATTTGTCTTGTGTTTGTAAAGCTTGAGAAATGGGGCTGGAGAGATGACTCAAAGGATAAAGCACTTGCCGTGCAAGCCTCAGGACCTGATCCCTATTAGCATGCATCTGTAATCGTAATATTCTATGGCAAGGTGAGAGGCACGCAGCTGCAAACAAAAGGGTACTGTCTCAAACAAGGTGGCAGGCAAAGATCCACACTGAAGGTTGTCTCTTGACCTTCACAATTCACTGTGGCATATGCATGTGCCGCCCTGCCCCATACACTATCATACACAGAGTTTAAAAACAAAAAGAAAGCTCGAGAATTATACCAGAAGACTACAAAGTGGCTTGTTAGGTTTTCTTTTGTTTTTCTGGTTTGGGATTTTTTTTTTTTTTTTTTTGAGACAGACTTCTGTGTAGTCCAGGCTGGCCTCAAACTCATGATCTTTCTATTTTAACCTGAATGTTAGGATTATAGGTACATTTCACCAGACCCAGCAATCTGTGTGTGTGTGTACTCATGCTTAATAAATGCCAATCCTAGAACTAAAGTTTAGAAAGAAATGTACCTCAGCCTTATTACTGAAAATTTGAGTCTTTATAAAATAAATCGTATACTATGCTTCTATACTTCCTATAGTCTTCCTAGTCTTATTCTTGTATCATTTCCTTTTATTCTTTTGCCTTTACAAGTAATTCCTACTCACTGTAACCACTGAAGAAGTACACAAGGATATATTATTAACTTCCTCTAATCTCCCCTTTATTCCTTCCTACCCTTTCAAGGTAAGATCAGACTTAAGTGTTTTCACATCTTTTTTATGCTTATGCTCACAGAGGCAACCATTTCCATGATTCCTCAAAAAATTAAATATACATTTACCATATAGTTTAGCAAAACTCTTCCAAGGTATATAATTAAAACAATTAAAAATAGGTAAATATTTGGACATAAATGTATACATTATTACTATCTTCAACAGTTAAAGAGTAAATACTGGGGCTGGAGAGATGGCTTAGCAGTTAAGGTGCTTGCCTACGAAGCCTAAGGACCCAGGTTCAATTCCCCAGAACCCACGTAAGCCAGATGTACATGGTGGCACATGTGTTTGGAGTTTGCAATGACTAGAATCCCTGGCATGCCCATTTATTCTCTCCTCATAAATAAATAAATAAATAAATAAATAGTAAATAGGTGGGTATCTATTATTCAATAGAGTGTTATCTTGCCACAAAAAGGAATTAAGAGCCGGGCGTGGTGGTGCACGCTTTTAATCCCAGCACTCGGGAGGTAGAGGTAGGAGGTTCGCCATGAGTTCAAGGCCTGAGACTCCATAGTGAATTCCAGGCCAGCCAGGGCTAGAGTGAAACCCTACCTTGAAAAACAAAAACAAAACAAAACAAAACAAACAAACAAACAAACAAAAAAGGAATGAAGTACTAATAGTGGTTTCAATTTGGATAAACCTTGAAAACACTTTGCTACAAAGTCAGTCACAAAAGGTAACGTATTGTGGGCTGAGGAAATGACTCAGCAGTTGAAGGTGCTTGCTTGCCGTCTGTTGGCCTGAATTCAATTCCCTAGAAACCATATAAAGCCAGATACACAAAGCGGTACATGCATCTGGAGTTTGTTTTCAGCAGCAAGAGGCCTGGGTTCACTTCCCCAGTACCCCATAAAGCCAGGTGCAAAAAGTGGCATTTATTTGCCACAGCAAGAAGCCCTGGCACACCTATACTTTCTCTCTCCCCCTGCCCTCACAAATAACTTTGTTTTTTTTAAGGTAGCATATTAGCTGGGCTAACTTGTAATTAAAAAATCTTTTTTGAGGCAAGCCCAACAGACTGCCTTTTATTAAATGCACGCATTTGAAAGAAAGAGAGAGAGAATTAGTGCGCCAGGACCTCCAGCCCTTGCACTCAAACTCCAAACACATGTGCTGCCTTGTAAGCATGTGTGACCTTGCGTACTTGCATCACTGTTTGTCTGGCTTACATGGGACCTGGAGAGTTGAACACGAGTCCTTAGGCTTCGCAGGCAAGTGCCTTAACTGCTAAGTCATTTCTCCAGCCCCATAATTTAAATTTTTAAACTAACAAAAATTACATATATTTATCATATATATGTTCTAAAATATATTTGGCTGTAGAATGGCTATATTAAGCATATTAACATATGAATTATCTCCTATTTATTTGGTGTGGCAAAAACACTTGAAATTTTCCAATGACTTTTCAAGAATGCTGTGGTGGTTTGAATGTGAATGTATGTCCCCCATACTTTCAGGTATTTTTTTTAACTTTATTTTTATTTATTTATTTGAGAGAGAGAGAGAGAGAATGGGCATGCCAGGGCCTCCAGCCACTGCAAACAAACTCCAGATGCATGCCACCCCTTGTGCATCTGCCTTACGTGGGTCCTAGAGAGTCAAACCAGGATCCTTTGGCTTTGCAGGCAAACACCTTAACTGCTAAGCCATGTCTCCGGCCACCCCCTCCCTCCTTCCAGGTATTTTTAATTAAGGTTAATAAGCTTCCTGCTTAAGTCTCCAGCAGCCAGTTGGAGGAGATGCCACTGGAGGTAGATTTTGTGGTCCAGCCCTAAGGTGTGTTTGGGGGTGGATCTTGATTCCAGCTCAAAGGTGTGGACAGCAGTTTTGAGCTCTGGCTGTTTCTGGTGCAGGCTGTTGGTGATGCCTCTTTGCTTGGATCTGTGAAAGGAAGCCAGCTTCTTCTGCCACTGACAGTACTACCCTCGATCTGTAGGCTTGAAATAAATCCCTTTCTCCCATAAACTCTGTCTGGTTGGATGTTGGTCCCAGCAATATGGAGCTGACTATAACAACTGTATTGTTATTAACTATAATGGCTGTGTTGTACAACTTATCCCTTGAATGCATTCCTCCTATATAACTGAAATTTGGTATCTATTGACCAACATTTCCTCCAACTCTACTCCCAGCTTCCCAGACCCTGGTTAACCATTGTTTTCCTCTCTGATTTGTAAATACACAAGCTGGGCAGTATATCTTTCTGCACATGGCTTATGTCTCTTACCATAATATTCTCTGGTTCATCTGTGTTGCCACAAATGGCAGGAATTCATTTTTTCTAATGGCTTTTGTGTTTATGTCCACTCACTGTCATTGGACACTTAGGTTAATTCTGCTGGCTCTTATGCAATAAACATTTGAGTACAAGTATCTCTTCAACATACGGATTTTGTTGCCTTTAAATATATTCAGCAGTGGGTTTGCTGGGTCACATCACAGTTCTATTTTTAGGAGCTTCTACTATTTTTCTATATTAGTCATACTAATTTTTTTGTTTTGTTTTTTGAGGTCGGGTCTCACTCTATATAGCCCAGGCTGACCTGAAATTCACTATGTACTCTTAGGGTAGCCTCGAACTCATGACAATCCTCCTACCTCTACCTCCTGAATACTGGGATTAAAGGTATGTGCCACCAAGCCTGGCTGTAATGGTTTTAAAATTTTTTCATATTTATTTTTATTTGAAACAGAAAGTGAAAGAGAGAGAATGGGCACACCAGGGCCTCCAGCTACTGCAAATGAACTCCAAACGCATGTGGCACCTTATGCATCTGGCTTACATGGGACCTGGAAAAATCGAACCTGGGTCCTTAGGCTTCGTTGGCAAATGCTGCAACCGTTAAGCCATCTCTCCAGCCCTAATTTTTATTTTTTGAACAGTGTTAAAGGTTACTTTTCCTCCACATCCTCACCAACATTTGTTATCTTTTGTGGTTTATTTTTATTTTTATTTATATTTATTTATTTAAGAGCAACAGACAGAGAGAAGGAGGGAGAGAGAGAGAGAATGGGCACATCAGGGCCTCCAGCCACTGCGAACGAACTCCAGATGCGTGCGCCCCCTTGTGCATCTGGCTAACGTGGGTCCTGGGGAATTGAGCCTCGAATGGGGGTCCTTAGGCTTCACAGGCAAGTACTTAACCGCTAGGCCATCTCTCCAGCCCTCTTTTGTGGTTTTGATAACAGCCATTCTAGCAGGTGTGATGTGGCATCTCATTGTGTACTTCCCGAATAATTAGTGATTTTGAATGCTTTTCTACATACTTGTTGGCCTTTATTAAATTATACTTATGAGACAAAGAGGTCTCTGAAGTAAAGGACTTAAGAGTTGCACAGATGCTAGGCAAAAGGTATAAAGACAGGACCTAGGACAAATTCTGAGCTATGAAATCAGCAATATGACCAGATGGCAGCTGGGGAAATGTTCATTGGACCTAAGGTGTTTTACAATTAAATTTTGGGAAAACATATGAATTATGAACACTGGACATATACTTGTTACAGGTAAGAGGGTGAAATCCACAGCGGGTAAGACCCTGGGTAAAAATTAGTCCCTCAGTAAAGATTTAGCAGCTTCTGGGCTGCCTGGTTCTAAGTGCAGAATGGAATATGGACTGTGGAGCAGACCTTTATTTGTTGACTGAGCTTGAAGCTGACAGCTAAAATCCTTTTTACCTCTTTCCTCCCTCCATTCTCTGGTCTGTACCTTCAATTAAGACATCTCAGAATTCTTCTCTGATCACCTTCTACTAAGGAATGTCTATTTATGTCCTGCATCCATTGCTTAGTCAGGCTCTTTTCTTGCTACTGAGTTGAATTCCTTACATATTATAAAAATTCATCCTTGAACAGATGTATGGATTCTAAACATTCTCTCATAACAAAGGTTGTCCTTTTTACCTTGACTATCTATTGTTCATTTTTCAATTTGGCTATCTTTCTATTATCTACTCCCAAGGCTTCATTCTACAGGAACAGCGTTAACTGCTCACCTGTCACATAGAATGCCAACTTTTTCATAAAACTACGTCTGCCTTTTGTTGATGGTAGTTATGGTCTTCGTAATTTAAAGTTGGCATAACAGTCTTTTGAATCTTTATCTTAGGTTTTATTGTACCAAGAAAAGAGAAGGCAGGTCTTGGAGAATAAAGCACAAAGGTCTAGCTGCAGTCTCTGGAAAATAAAATGACTATGGTTTTGGTATTTCTTTAAAATCCCACATAATGGCCTACCTGCATTACTAAAGTGTCTCTTGTTGGGGTGGCTGTAGTTATCTCTTGGGTGTCCATGCATCTGTGGGCCATGGGAGGCAGGCAAATGAGGCTTCTGAGGATGAAGGTTGTGTGAGGTATGGGATTGTGATATTAGAGAATCCCGGCTTGAGCCTGAGGCCTCTGGTCGAAATGGTTTCTTACCACCAATTATATCATCTTTCTTTTTTTGTTCCTATAGAATAAAAGAAAAACAAAATAGCTTAAGAATCCCAGGCTTAATTCTTAGAAGCAGAACAAAGACCATCTCTTCTAAATATTTCCCTCTGTCTTTCTCTGAGCTGCATAAAATAAAATATCAAAACTGTTAGGGTTGGAGGGATGGCTTAGTGATTAAGACATTTGCCTGCAAAGCCAAAGGACCCAGGTTCGATTCCCCAAGACCCATGTTAGCCAGATGCACAAGGGGCGCATGTGTCTGGAGGCCCTGACGTGCCCAATCATATTCTCTCTCTCTGTCTCTCTCTCTCTCCCCCCTTCCCTCCCTCTTTCTCAGTCACATAAATAATAAATAACACATAAAAAATGTCATGAACAGAGTGCACATAGCATTAACAAGCCTAGTGATCCATCTGCTGAATATGACATACCAGGCCACTACAAGAAAACCACTCTCCACTGAGTAAACAGTGCCTGTGAGAACATGCATAAGGACCAACAGATGGCCAGCAGTCTGCCCTTGCAGATGACTCTCTTAGACCATGCAAAACCAGAACTACTATCTTTCCAAGAAAACTACAGCTGTCCAGTGGGAACAGTTCTATACCAAAGTCATCAAGCTAAATATCTACATTTTAGAAAAAAATGTAAATGTAAATGTTCAAATTTAAAATATCAAAAAAGAAGCTGGGCGTGGTGGCGTACGCCTTTAATCCCAGCACTGGGAGGCAGAGGTAGGAGGATCACTGTGAGTTGGAGGCCACCCTGAGACTCCATAGTGAATTCCAGGTCAGCCTGGGCTAGAGTGAGACCCTACCTCGAAAAACTGAAAAAAAAAAAAAAAAATCAAAAAAGAAAAGAAAAATGTTAATTGACCAAATATCTAAATATGAAAGGAATGACTATTAATAATATAGAACACTCTGTGTATAGAGTATAAAACAAATGTCATTTGGTACATTCTTTTTCATTTAATATAGGTGAAAATTTTCCCCTGTAAAATACTTCTACTGCATTCCATTTAATGGCTGAAAGTTGCTCCTCAATAAGGAAATATGATCTACTTAGTCCATCTCTTAGTGTTGGACTGCTAAGTCATTCCTATTAAAAGCAAGTTTAGGGGCTGGAGAG
The DNA here is from genome assembly GCA_036346955.1 of Dipus sagitta. Classification (NCBI taxonomy): domain Eukaryota; kingdom Metazoa; phylum Chordata; class Mammalia; order Rodentia; family Dipodidae; genus Dipus; species Dipus sagitta. The sequence continues at coordinate 125,672,732 of CM070772.1, read as the reverse complement.
ATGGCTCAGCAGTTAAGATGCTTGCCAAGGACCTGGGTCCAATTTCTCAGTACCCACATTAAGCCAGATGCACAAAGTGGCACATGTGTGTTTGTTTGCAGTGGCCAGAGGCCCTAGTGCACCTATTCTCCCTCTCTCTTTCTATCCTCCAGAAAGGTTGTGACAACGTATACACCCACTAGTAGAATATTATTTTTACTAACTTTCAGCAAAGTCCTTTGCCATTAGTATCCAATTTCTGACACTTATTCTAACATTCACTCTTATATAAGGACCTTTTCTAACCATAACTTTTTAGGACCTGTTATAATGTTTAGTTATTAGTATAACACTTCAACATACTCTTTGGTGTAAAATTAACTTATAAACTAGCTGAGGTATTCACAGAACAACACACTAAGCATAGCATAAGCTCACATGACAAACACTCCTAAGTACCAATCCTGGTCCTCCTGGCACTGAGGGCACAGCAGTAGATGGGAGGAACTGACACATCAGTGGAGGTGGTACACAATGTTCAGACTGCTCCTTTGTGGCTCATTTGGGTAGGACCCATGTGGCAGAGCAGGTCTCTAAGAGGACCTTCCTCACAAGGAACCGTGAAGGCAGCAGGAGTCAAGACATTTTGTGCCCATTCCCCTGTTCCTAAGAAAGAGCAGCAACTATAGGAACTATAGGACACCACTCGTTTGCTCCTTTCAGTAAGCAATTGTGGACAACTCCCCACCACCTGCCATGTATAAAAAATTGCAAAGACATCAAGAACATGGCTCATAAAAGAACAGGAAATGTATTTTCTGCCTATAATCCCACAACCTATGAGAAACCACCTTTACAAGCTACTGTAAAACTCATGCATTTAAAAGAAAAAATGCTAGGTAATAAATGATACAGGACATAGGAATGCAGGGCAATAGATCCTTGTCAGGATTATGAACCATCATCTGGCTCTAATATAATACATTAACCACTTTACCCACAAAATAAATCAGGTTGTCTGGCCACTGGTAGAGAGAAACTGTGTAGTCAATACAATGAAAAGGCACACTGTACAAGATTAAGAGTGGACTATAGATGATACACTTTGTAACCTGTGGTGGTGGCCTTTGTCACCCTGCTTGGGCTGTGACTCATCTAAGCCCAATAACCCATGAGTTTATGACTGCATTCCCAGGGGAAAAATAATAATTAAAATTTTTTTCTGTGAAACATATTTTTATATATCTGTACCAATTAGAATTAAATATGTATTTTACCTCTTCTTCTTGAGATCTTTTCTTATGAGCCATCTTGTATAACTTATGTAGTTTTCTAGCATCAAATTCTGTAAATTTGGAAACAAAAATCCACAGATTCCTACAAAAGAAATAATATCACTAAATTATTCAATTAAAAAACTTTCAAGCAATGTGTTTCAAGTGAGTTGTGGTAATACATGTCTATAATCTCAGCACTTTGGAGGTGGCAGCAGAAAGGTCAGGAGTTGAAGGTCATCCTCAGCTACACAGTGAGTTTGAGGCTAGCCTGGGCTACCGGAGGCCTTCGCTCAAGAAAATAAAAATAAAAAGTCTGCATCAATAATACATCTTTATGTGCTTTTATTAAGCATTTGACTGAGGGGTCTTGAGACAAGTGTTCTGTCAATAGTTAAAATTCCTCTATTTGTACCAGTGGAACCTAGAATTCCTTCACCTTTCCCACTACCTGCATGTACACAGTGGCATCTACAACTCCTTCACCTTTCCCACTATTATACAGTGGCATCTATAATTCCTTTCCTGCTGGCTGGACTCTGCCACACAGTCCCTCTTCCCTGCTATCTCCCAGGTTGGAACCTACATTTTGATGGGAACCAGCTTCTGCTTTCCTCCCAGTCACCACCATTAAGGCCTAACATGCCCTCTTTAAAACTCTCAGCTATATCAATTCCATCATACTCGTCCTAGCATGACTTTGCTGAATAGCAGGGGAGTGACATGAAGATGGGTGTTTAGAAAGATAGACTCACAATGAGTCATGAAAAGACTTCACCCCATCTTAAGCTTTCCAACAAACACTTTCTCCACTGACACAAGGCTCATCAGGTTCCCTAACTGTGAACCCACTGTGTCAAGTTTAACCTTATACCTAAGCTCTAATAAAGAGCTGTATACAATCTTCTTAACAGATTACCTCCAAAGCCTTGCCATCCCCCAGTGTCCTCATTGTTCTACTTTCATGCCTCTGCTGAAGCCTGCAAATTGATCATTTGAGTCATTCCACTCACTAAGTCTATTCATAGCTCAAGGCTGCTGAACTTAATAAGACCTCTCTCCCTGACCACCCTTCTGTAGGTACTTCCTTCATGCAACTTCTACATGTGCTTTTGTGCTTATCACTTCTTGATGGACAGAAAAATTTGGCTTTATAGATCCATACATTAGGATGACTTTTTGCTATCTCCTGATTGGATTAAAAAGAAAGCCAGAAGTGCTGGGTGCAAGAAGATGCAGTTTTAAGGGGAAAGAAATGGCATTTCAAAAACTACATCTTTTTGTTTGTTTGATTAGTTGTTTCTGGCCCAGACTGACCTAGAATTCACTCCAGCTCAGGCTGGACTCGAACTCATAGTGATCTACCTAACTTAGCATCTTGAGTATCAGACTAAAGGTGTAAGCCACCACAGCGAGTTCAAAAATTAAAAATTAAATAATAAAAACTAAATATTTTTCTCCTAAATCTTTCTTTTATGGATATGAAGCATGCTATGGTTAAGGTCATGACAGAGGTTTTCTTAAACTCATCTTTAAAATTTTTTTTTACTTATTTGTGCGTGCACGTGTGGGTGTGTGAGTCTCTTGCTGCTGAAAATAAATATGGGATGTGCCATTTTTTACATCTAGCTTTACATGGGTGCTGGGGAACTGAGTTAGGGCCAGCAAGCTTTATAAGTATTTACCTCTAAGCACTGAGCGATCTCCCCACCCCTTAAACACTTTTTTTTAAGAGGTTGGGTCTCACTCTAACCCAGGCTGACCTAGTATTCAATATGTAGTCTCAGGGAAGCCTTGAACTCTCAGTGATCCACCTACCTCTGCCTCCCGAGTTCTGGGATTAAAGGCATGTGCCACCAGCCTGGCTAAACCCATTTTTCAAACACCAATCCTCTGAAACTGGACTACAAACATAGTCATATCCATCATGAAGTATACAGGTTTGAAGTAACTGTAGTTTATGGAAAGAAACTTAACATTACTCTTACCTCTGACCCACCCAGTACTGCAAATTGAAGGCAGGGCCTTGTACATGCTAGGTACGCACTCTACCACTGAGCTGTAACCCAGACTTCTTCCCAAGGAGCTGTACTGACTGCTATAATTTTGTTTTAGAAATGTCAGACATGTTTCCTAAAACTATCAAATAGGTTGAATATCTCTAATCTAAAAATCTTTGGCTTTTCAAGGTAGGGTCTCTCACCCAGACGGACCTGGAATTCACTATGTAGTCTTAAGGCTGACCTTAAACTCCCAGTGATCCTCCTACCTCTGCCTCCTGAGTGGCAGGATTAAAGGCATGCACCACCATGCCTGGCTTTAAAAGTCTTATACTTTCAAGTGATAATTTGATGCCATAAGTAGAAGGTACCACACCTCACTTCATATGATAGAGAACAGCCAAAATGCAAGTACATCAAAAATATTGTACAAAATAGCTAAAGGCTGTATCTATTTGGTGCATATGAGATACAAATGAATCATTCCCAAGTCAAGACATTCTATATGTTTAGAAATATTACAAAATCTGAGACACTTCTGGTCTCAAGCATCTCTGATAAGGAATACTCATTATATTTATAAATGAACATATATGTAAGCCATAATGTTTTACAAACTAAAGTTCTAAATTAATTGCATTCATCTACATTACTATTAGACTTCTTTAATTATTAAAGGATATGAAAATGGAGAACTAATCGTTCTTGAGGGGGTTGGTTTATTTCATTTATTTATTTGAGAGACAGAAAAAGAGACAGATAGAAAGAGAAAGAAAGAGAGAGAGACTGAGTGAGTCAGGGCCTCCAGCTACTGCACACAAACTCCAGATGCCATGTGCTACCTTGTGCATCTGGATTTTTTGTTTGTGTACTGGGAAATGGAACCCAGGACCTTAGGCTTTGCAGGCAAGCCCTTTAACCATAGAGCCATCTCTCCAGCCCCATTCTTGGGTTTTAACCTTTGTTTCATTTCATGTGTTTGGTCAGAACCAATGTATTATTGCAGCATATATAATAATATCTGAGTATTACCTGAGATAGGTGAGTAGTTCTATTACTGTTACTATCTCAGGTTCAAAAAGTCTATACTGAGAATAAGCCACCAAATCCATTATTATTGTCTTTCTCTTATAAATTATATTGCTTATTTCATCTTGTCCCTTCAAAAGGTTGGTCATGGCAGAGTGGCCTATTTCATTAAAAGGAAGTTGAAGCCTACAGGTAAGTTGCAAATTGATGGATTTTGTTGAGAAAAGGTTTTCCTTAGGGGACTATGCCACCTTTTATTTAAAAAAAAAAAAAAAAAAAAAAAACAAGAATCCATCCACATACTCTGTCAAATCAAACTGGGCAGATTCAATGCCAAGGTTGGTTACCTCCTCCACAATTTGATGTGCTCCTGGTCTGAGTAAGCTTTAAGGCACTCGGCTATGCGGTCCCCAATTTTAAGCAGGCAGTTCCGGGTATGTTCCAGCTGTTCTTGTACACTGAGTCCCTTGTCAGGCTTGTCCAGCTGTTTCAGTGCCTTTTTCACAGGCCTCATCCTCTCCTTACACTGTAAGAGGCCAAGAGAGTATATGCATAAGCCACCGCAGGAAAGAACTGCTCTCTGCTTGCCACGCCCTCACAATTCCAACATGAGGGAAAACACAGCCCACCCCCCACTACATCATCACTAAAGAAGTGAGTAACACCAGTGGAATGGAAGAAGTACAAATATTAGTCAGAAAACCCTGAGGTATGTGTGCCGTCACCATACTTGGAGTTATATTAGGACCTTTTTTAATACCTGACTTAGCCCCTCTGAATGCTCTGTTTCCTCATCTGCAAGAAGGCCATGGTAATGCCTCACAAGGCCACTATGAAGATCAAACATGAAACAGTATTATAGCCTTAACCAAAAAAAAAAAAAAAAAAACACAAAACTACCCAAAATGTATAAAGGATTCCTTGAAAGAAACTAAATTACCCAAACTTGGCAAAGAATATAAACAGGCAATCTACTGGAAACATGGAACATCCAACAAACATGAAAGAAAATGATTAACTAAGCCACGAATCAGTATTTCATAATGCTCAGAATGGCACAAATTATTAACTGTTTTATAACTGACAAAGTGTCATGGTATCTATAGCAATTCCTAGTATATTTCTGAATTTTTGAAGTATCTTTTTAAGCTTCACTATAGAAAACTAGATTCAACTCTAGAGTTTCTTCATTGGTAGAGTTTTTACCTAGCATAAACAAGAGAACAAGGCCCTAGGTTTTGTCTCTGCATTCACAGCACTAAAAGAAAACTCCAAGAATAAATGATGTGGGCATACACACATACATGCACATGTGGGGGGGGGGAAGCATTACTAGATTTATTTATTTGGTTTTTGAAATAGGGACTTCGCCATGTAGCCCAGGCTGGTCTGGCACTTGCTATGTACCCAAGGCTAGCCTTGAACTAGTGATCGTTCTGCCTCTGGCTCCCCCACGGTGGGATTATAAGCATGTGTCAACCATATCCTTTTTGGCAGTACTAGAGATTAAACCTGGGCCTTGCATATACCATACAAGCTCTTTACCTCTAAGCTACTGCCTCAGCCCTATTTTACTTTTTATTTTCAGACAGGGTCTCACTAAATTGTCTAGGCAGTCCTTGAGTTTATGATCTTCCTGCCTCACCCTCCTGAGAATATACGTGGTTATAACACCAGGCCTAGCTACTTTACACATCTTTAAGAGACATGAATCTTGCTATGTTGCCCAGGCTGGCCTTGAATTCCAGGGTTCAAGCAATCCTACTGCCTCAATCTTATGAGACAAGCATAAGCCCAGCTTATGAAAGCATCCTTGAAAATGGTATTGTAGAAGGGCCAGGAATGGACTTCAATGATAGAGTGCTTACCTAGCATGTGCAAGGCCCTAAATTCAATCCACAGCACTCTAATGCCATAAGAACATTTTATTTATTTATAAACAATACGCAAAGGAAGAATGGGGAAACAAATGAGTAACTTCATTTATTGACCTAACTCATTCATTGAGACCATTCTGGTATCTAAATGGACTTTATACAAAAAAACAAAATGCTTAGCTGGGTATGGTGGTGCACACCTTTAATCCCAGGACTTAGGACCAGAGGTAGGAGCACTGCCATGAATTCAAGGCCACCCTGAGACTACATAGTGAATTGCAGGTCAGCCTGGGCTAAAGTGAAACCCTAGCTCAAAAAAACAAAGGGGGGGGGGGACCTAATGCTTGTCCTGAGAGATTTCACAGGGGAAAAAGAAATTAAGAAAACTGGTATAGCTACAAAGAAACACACACACACAGGAACACTGAGAAAGGCCAAGACATCACAGGATTGAATCAATACTCCAGGACAGGATGATTTTCAAGTTTCGAAGAACTTGAAAGAACTGTTAAATTGAACTGTATGATTTGTGCAAGTGTGGGCAGGAGAAAATCCAGAGTGCCAGAGAAGGGATCCAGGCCTGCAGTACATTGCAATCTACATACACAGCCCGAACAAGGGCTAAAGAGGTCCTAAGAACATAGCAGCTTTTATCCAACCCCAAGGAAGGCCTGGTCCATTCACTCTCTCCACATCACTTCCCAACCTCCTATGAGGGAAAAGAACTGCATTTCTGGAGCTATGTTTTAGCACCATAGCATGGAAGCAGGTAAGGTCTGGCAGGTTCCCCACTGCTTTAACATGTAGCCAAGACCCTCCTTACTTTCTCAAATGCACCACATACTCTTGTTCCACATGTTGCCTGGCCTTGGCATGTTCACCCCGCCTCTTGTCCCCATTCCCTTCAGAACCCAATTCACACATTAATACCCTAAGACCTCCTGACATCTGAATAGGTCAAATCACCTTCTCACAGGATCTCCACAGTCCTGACGCAGAAGCACTAACACAAGCCATGTAGTTATCAATCTTTCCTACTCAAATGTAAAACTGTAAGTAACAGTAATGAGTTACTTCAAGGGCTGGCACATAGAAAACATTCAATAAATGTCAGCTCAGTAAACAGTTCTATTTCCAAGTGCCTCTGAGGTCCCTTCACACTGTGCTAGGAGTACAAGATATCTTACCTAACTGGTTCAAAATATAGCATCCTCAGGCATCATAAGCTATGTGCTTCCAAAGTGATATACCAATGCTTACACCTATGAAGGTATACCTATGCACCTAAGAAGAGCAGAGCCACAGCAAGCATGTCTCAGTTTTAATACTTACAATGCTGAAAGTCTCCTGGTCCAGATCATCCTCTTCATCCTCTCCGATGGGGACAGGTTCACTTCCTGCTGTAATATGGACAGGACCCTGAGAGCGCTTTGATTTACTCGCAGATTTGCCATCCCCACTTTTAGCCTTTAAGAGAGTTAAAAGGAATCATCATCAGTTGTGCAATCTTGCCTTGCAATTGGGACTTTTAACGCTGCATTGGTAGAGCAAGCAAATGTGACAGACTGAATTTATACAAGCCCTTGATAGCTTAATCCTCTGTTGTTCCCATTTCTGTCCCTAAAGGTACCCAACTATAACTTCAATTTTATTAGTGTAATATTGGGGCTTCCTATTCCCTCAGGCAGAAAAGACACAAAAATGCCATAAAGAGGTCAAATTCTCCTGGAATAACCATGCAGCAAACATTATTAACAACTACACTTTAATCTAAACAACAGTATAAACTAAATTATTACAAATGTCTGGGATCTACATAAATCAAAATGGACAAACCTCAAAATTCTGTAGATTGAAAGGCTGTAGGAGAATATATACAATAACTTTACATAAGACTATTTTGAAAATTCAAAATGTATAGGATACATTGCTCATGGCTATATAATAGGGCATGATATGGATACTGCATGTAATACAAGCATAAAAGCAGGAGTAACAAAGTGTCACACTAACTTCAGTGTCTTAGTTACAAGGAGGAAAAGTAATATAATCAGGAGGAAGAATAGCGCCATCATTAACATGTTCATGAAATACAAAATATAGCAGCTGGGAAAAAGTCACTTGAAATAAATAGGAAAAAATCGAAACAGTATAATATCAGAGCAGGAGATAATCAAGGTCTGCCAACTACTCTTGTCTTTTATACTTGAAAAGAAGAACCTCATTCTGGAGGAGCAGAAATTCAAAAGAATTTGTTACAGCATTATTTGCAATGTTAAAAATTAGAAAGTAGGGGCTGGGGAGATGGCTCTTGCATGTAAAGCCTGCCTGCTAGGCTCAATTCCCCAGCATCCACATAAAGCCAGATGCACAAAGTGGTGTATTCATCTGTAGCTTGTTTACAGCACAGGAGGTCGTGGTGTGCCAATTCTCTATCTTTCTCAAATAAATAAATTAGAAAGTAGTTTCAATATGGGAAATTTAAATTGCTTCTAATAGGTTGCAGCCAAACAGAATCTGCTTCATCTATTTAAAATGACTAAGCCTTGTTAATTCAATAATTTACAATATACTGCTAGCTGGGGAGCAAATGGTCTGATCTGCTTTGTATTTCCATATTTAACCTACATGCATATGGAAAAAGTTCGCATGCCAATAAGTCAACTTATCACTGGATGGCAGAAGTACAGCAATTATTTCTTTGTATGTTTTAGCAATGGTTAAGGACTAACTGCACTAGTATTTCTCTTCAGGTGTCAGAAGCATACCATTTAACACTATCAATTCTGAGGTTGAGATAAACTTCACAAAACTCCCAAAGCTTTTTATCCATGTCAATAATTTTTGATGATATTCAAGCCTGAAACCCTTCAGATACACAAATTAATCTAAAGACTACGTGTTCTTCTAACATTAACCCAAGGAGATATTTCAAGTAGTACCAGATTTTCTCACCTGTCTTATGTTATTCCAAACACTTCCCCCACCAATATGTAATGACAAATTATCAAAGGCCCTTTATATCAAAGAAGTCCCAATATGCACATTCCCTGACCCCCCTTTTTTTTTTTTTTGCCAAAAAGGAGTTCAGGATCCCTCAAACAGCCTCAACCTTCCTTACAGGAAATAGACACACACACACACACACACACACACACACATACACACACACATTATTCCAGGACCCTTTACTCCACAGTGTTTCAAAATCTGAATATAAATTCCAAAAGCTATGATATGTTCACAAACAGGATGGCATCAATACCTTCTCTTTCTTATCTTTTGACTTCTTCCTTTCTTTGTCCCCTTCTTTGTCTTTCCTAGAACTCATTTGTTTCTCCTTGTTCTCCTTGTTCTCTTTCTTCTTCTGTTTTTTTTTCACTGGACTTTTTTCTAAACCATCATCCTAGGAAACAAAAAGGGCTTTCATTACACATTGGTTGACTTTCTGGAGAAAGCAACACTAGACCAGTGGCTCACCACTGTGTCCAAGCTTAGTCTTTTGAACTCAGAGCCGTAAAGCACTCACTTGCACAATTCTGAACTCTCTAGTAATGACAAGTTTGGGCTGTACATATACACTCTCTTCACTTCCATTTTCCATCCAATCCTCAAAGCAACTCTGTAAACTAAGTATTATCTAGTTAGAGGTGTCACTCAGCAGAAAAGCATGAAACCTGAACTGGATCCCTAGAACCACCCCTGCCAAAATAAGATAGGCATTATAAGTCCTACTTCATAGACAGAAAAAAAAAACTGAGGACCAAAGAGACTGTATTACTTGTCCACAGTCAGCCAGTAACTGACAAGATTACTAATACCTAAATCCGTGCATGGACATGCAAATCTATGCTAATCTCAGTAGCCACTTGGGGATCCTCTTGGAGCTAATCTCAGAGTATTATTCTTTCAGAGCAATAGAATAAAGTCCTACAAAGCTGTCACTCACTGAAACAATACACAGAATATTACCAATTTATTTTATACTTTCCTCAAACTAGAGGTTACAAACTGGCAAGCCTGGGGCCAATCTCAACCCACAGGAGAGTTATCTTTGGACCTCCAATGAACTGAGCTACATAGCTTCCCCATTTACTTTAGTCATGAGCTCCCTGGTTAACTAGTCTCTACCATTCTCTCATTCAAAAACAATTATCAATTGTCACTTATCATGAAGTTTTCATGGTTTGTGCTATTTGCTTCCATTTTGTAAGTCTCTACAGCTGCTTAGTAAACAAGCAGTTATCTTCTTCTGACACAATCAGCAGACATGCATATATTCTATTTGTACTTTATCTTCCCTATGTAGAAACCAAGCACAGGAGCAGGCACAATAAACAGAACTCAACCATAAAATAACCCTCAAAGACATTCAGCCCATACCTTTACTTCCCCCTCTTCTGATGGGTTGTCAGAGTGTCTCGGAGAAGAAAGCTCAAGTCCGTGCTCATCCTTCAGTCTGGGAGCTTTGTTCTCCTTCTTTACTCGAGGCTTTCTCTTCTTTAATTTGGCCTGCAAAGTAAAACAAGAAGCTAAGACTACAAAGCAAGCCCCTTAAAAGCATGATCAAATAATGTTCTGACCCTTTGAAGCAAAAGCAGACACAGACTCCAAATGGAAAATTTCAGGGAACACTAGAGTAAAAACAATTTTACCTGACAACAAAATAAAAGTAAACTACCTACAGGCCTTACACCTCTCTTATATCACTTACAAAAATGACTATATTCCTTGATTCTATTTCATTTTTGGGAATTTAAAAATTCTATGAAAAAGGAAAACATGTACAGAAGTAAAATTGAAAAGTAACATTTAAGATGATGCTGTAGTGGGAGTGGTGGCTCACGCCTGCAATCCCAGCAATCAAAAGCCTAAAGTAAGCTGGGTGTAGTGTCACACGCCTTTACTCCCAGCACTTGGGAGGCAGAGGTAGGAGGATCGCAGTGAATTTGAGGCCACCCTGAGACTACATAGTGGATTCCAGGTCAGCTACAGTGAGACCCTACCTTGAAAAACAAAAAAAAGGCTAATGTAGACTGATTGCTGAGTTCACTGCCATGGCTACAGTCAATTCTGGGTCAGCCTGAACCAGAGTTGATTTAAAGAAAAAAAAAAAAAAAAAAAAAAAAAAGAGGGTCTGGAAAGATGGCTTAGTGGTTGAGATGCTTGCCTGGCTGCAAAGCCAAAGAACCCAGGCTCAACTCCCCAGGACCCTCGTAAACCAGATGCACAGAATGGCTTAGTCTGGAGTTTGTTTAAATAACAACAAAAGATAATATTTACACTATACTTAGAAACATGTATTATTAAAAAAAAAGAAGAAGAAGAAGGAAGAGGCTAGAGAGATGGCTTAGAAGTTAAGCATATGCATGTGAAGCCTAAGGACCCAGGTTTGATTATCCAGATCCCATGCAAGCCAGATACACATGGTGGCGCATGTGTCTGGAATTCGTCTGCAGTGGCTAGAGGCCCTGGTGCACCCATTCTCACTCTCTATCTCTTTCCCCTCTCTCTCTCTCTCTCTCTCTTTCTCTCTCTCTCTCTCTAACAAATAAATAAATAAAAATAAATCTTTAAAAAAAAAAAAAGAAGGAGGGGCTAACTAGAAGATGGCTCAGTGGTTAAAGGTACTTGCTTACAAAGCCTGCCAGGCCCAGGTTGAATTTCCCAGGACCCACATAAAGGCAGATACACAAAGTAGGGCATACATCTGGAGTTTGCTTGCAGTAACAAGAGGCCCTGGCATGCCCATGCTCATTCTTCTCCTCTCTTTCTCTCTTTCTGACACAAACAAATAAATAAATATAAATATTTTTCAAAAAAAAAAGGGGGAAGCTGAGCATGGTAGCACAAGCCTTTAATCTCACCTCTCAGGAGGCAGAGGTAGGAGGATCACTGTGAGTTCAAGGCCAGCCTGGGACTACAGAGTGAGCTTCAGGTCAGCCTGGGCTAAAGCAAGACCCTACCTCAAAAAAAAGTAAAAAATAAAAGGGGAAAGGTTCAAACAAACACACTAATCTAAAACAAGTATGAACAAAGCCTATCTGTCTCTCTAGAACCTAACACAGTGTAAGTCACATAATCACCTACAGAATGACAGTATGGCCGGGCATGGTGGCACATGCCTTTAATCCCAGCACTTGGGAGGCAGAGGTAGGAGGACTGCTGTGAATTCGCAGTGAATTTGAGGCCACCCTGAGACTACATAGTGGATTCCAGGTCAGCTACAGTGAGACTCTACCTTGAAAAACCAAAAAAAAAAAAAAAAAAAAAAAGAGAGTATGCACTCATAACACTGGCATGCAAATTCTGGTGATTTAGACACATGGCACACTGAGGAGCACTTAAGCAGCATGCGCACACAGGATGCAGCATACAGCATCTCCTGTGACTTCCCATCATAACAGACCTACATGGAAATGACAAGCTGGGGAAATAAAAGGAGGTAATAAATTTGAGATGAATTCATCAGCAACTTGTAATTTTTCAGTGAGCAAGTAAGGTAATCATAACTGAAATCCAGTTTCTAAACTGAAGTGCTGACTCCAACTGCCATTCCTAGAACCCACTGTCACAGTCACAGAGAGCCCAGCTAGATAGGACAACGGGCAAAAAAGTTCTTCGGGTATGCAAAGAGTGGCTGGAACTATGTTCAAAACTGAGGAATAAGGACATGGAAACAGAATGACTAACTAGTGCTCTGCAGGGACATCAGGATTATTTTGATGCAAAGTTTGAGGAGAATGGTTTGTTAGTATGTGGCCAAGACAGAGAGTTCAATATTAAGTGAACATTTCTGTTATTACCAGCTAAACTGTCATGTGGAGTTTCAAAAGCAGCATCTGACCTTGAGATTACAAGATGCTGTACTAGCTCTGCGGGTAGGAGCCTCACATCCAAGGCACCCCCAGTTTGCAGCGCACTCACCTCTTCCCCGCTGGTCACAGTGCCCTTCTTCTCCAGGCCTTTCCTAAGCAGCTTCAGCAAGTAGTCTGCTCGGGTCTGCAGCTGCTTCCCCTGGGGCTTCTTATCTGTCTCCACAGGTAGAATCTTCAACAGGAAAGGAAGAGAAACACCGCCATCACCCACAGCCCGTTAGTGGATCAGGATAAACAGAGACAACAAACAACTCAGCACAGCACTTCCCTCCCAACCACCCAAAACACAGATTAAAGCCTCAGATCCTATCTCATGTCCATGGCTCCCAGTCACTGAAAAATCCCTCATGAGCCATTCATTTTACAAAATGGGATGGAGAAATCCAGCTCTCCCACTGGCTCCTACCTGTGCTGTTAACAGGGTAGAACAACTCAGGTAGGAGGGGCTTGTGGCTTCATCAGCTAGAGCATCCCAGCCGTCGTGGGTTTCCTCCTTCCAGGAGCAGGGAATCCCTGGAGCTAGGTTAAAGCTTCGTTTCAGATTGAGATGCTTCCTAGAGCACTGCCGGAGAGCACTGAGCTCTGCCAGGACACGGTGTGTTCCTTCTACCACGGCTGGACCTCTTAGGCCAGACTGGATTTGGTCTCAATGCTATTACAGGGTGCTATCACCCGCCTAAAACCTAGATGGGATGAGCAGCATTTAATGTGCCAGGAAAAGCCCTGCTAGTACCATAATATGGAATGAATCCAGTCAGCTTTCCTTGCTTACAGCTCTAACCATGGTCTCTTTCCTTATAACAGATAGGGTAGGAGGCTCAATTCTGTGAGAGAACCCTAGTGCAAGTTCAATTTCACTACAAAAAATACCAAGGTGACACTCATTCTCTGCGTGCTGAATTGAAATATGGTTGTTTCCAATATACTCTTAAACAATGGGGCAACAACTAAGGCCCAGGAATTCTTTTATTATTAATAAACTTACCCTGGTATTTGCTGTAATGAGATTTGACCTATAATAAATATCAGAATTTTAAGATTTCTGCTATAATTTCCCCACAATTTCACCTGGCTATTATCTTCCCCTTTATTGTTATCTATAAAATAATGCCACAGTCCATTAAAGATGGCAACATTTCCAAGGATAAAGAAATCCTGGGAATTTACTGCTACATTAATATCTAATTCAATCCCCCCACTTGAAAACAGTTATTAAAAAGTAATTAGCATAAAACATCATTGTATCTCTAGTATCACAGATTACTTACTTTGTCAGTTAGTTTCAGTTCTGGATCTGTTTTAATTAGCTCCCAGTTTCCATAGCCATGTTCATAAATTCCTAACAGCAGGCGAGAATCATCCTCCACGCCCCATTCTACATCAAAATGTGCAGCTTTGACCCGACAGGTTAAGCAGTAGCTAAAAGAGTTTAAAACCAAAAGGACTCAGAAGGGGCCTTTCTGATAGGTTAAAGAGAACAGACAATGAAACCACACACAACTCTAGCCACAACTCTATTTTCAACTATCCATGCACCCATTGATATGTATGTAAATATGCTCACTTTTTTTTCTCTTCAGGGTCCACAGGGATAGATTTATGCAGCATCTCAAACTCTTCCTCATGTTGGATAATGGACTTCACATTAACCTGAACTCCAGAGATCTTGATTGTGGGGCCTCTTCTTTTCCCTGGTCCTTTCCCTCAATGAAACAAACTTCACATTACTTAAATGAAAGTCTATTGAAGCTTTACAAATCACTCATCACCAAACCCTGAATTTAGTCCTTAAAATCTCCAGCTTATAATTATGTTATAGTTACGTTAACAGGATGGTGTTTTATATATGTAAGTAGAAGGACGGATTAATGGGGTGAAAAGGCCTAAGTGAGGCCAGGGGAAGAGACTGAGTAAAGGAAAGGTGGAGGGAAGGCTAATCAAAATGTAAGAGGATATGAATAAGTCATATGGATATCTACTTTTTTGGACAATGGAACACTCAAGCCATAGATTGTTACTAGAAAATTTTCAGTGCCAGGGACGGGATACCTGCCAGTGAGTTGTTGGCCAGGGAGGTCCCTCATGCCCCCAAAACATTATAGGCCATTGCTGCTGAGGCTCTTGGTTTCCCACCAGGAATAGATGGTAAGACCCTATTGCTGAAGACTCCACATACTTGAACTGCAAGGTCACAGAGAAATCCTGCAGGAGCTGAGCTGAAAACCTCCTCCATGTAGACCAGCTGACAGAAAGCTGGAAAAAGCTATGCTGTATGCAGTTCAATGGGAAAGGGAGAAATCGCCAGTGGAGATACTCACCAGTGGACACTGCAAGCCTTAAATGTGGCTAGCTAGGCCAAATGAGCTAACAGGTGCAATAGTGGCATGTCTTTATGGGGAAAACCAACCACTCTCTAATTGGACTGGAGGCCCACTCCATGGGAGGGAATACATCCCTGATACTGAAAACCTACAACAGGGGTAGTCGTGAGTCCTAGGGGTGTAATGTCTGTTGGTATTTGGCTAAATGTATATACTATACTCATCAAACTGCCCAGTAAGCACTTCTCTTAATGTTCATACCTATATATTAATGCTATTCTCACTTTTGGTTAGAGAAGCTTCTCTTTTCAGATGGCATTGACCTTGGGATGACTCAGAAGGCATCATGGTGCTGGGAAGAAGTGACAGAGGAGTGCTCAGCACTGAAATATCTCAATCACATCTTCTAAGGCTCAGGGTCCATTGCAGAAGAGGTGGCAGAAAGAATTTAACAGCCAAAGCAAGGGTAGGACTTCCTACAACGTGCTCCTCCAGACACAAAATGGCCTGGATATCCATAACTTCATAGTGCCTGACACTACACAAGACCAGCATAATAGAAGGAAAAGATCATGACATCAAAATAAAAGAGACTTATTGAGAGGGGGAAGGGGTATGATGGAGAGTGGAGTTTCAAAGGGGAAAGTGGGGGAAGGGAGGGAATTTCCATGGGTTATTGTCTACAATTATGAAAGTTGTCAATAAAAATAAATTTTAAAATAAGTTACAATCAAAGGCAAAATATTTTCTCTATTAATATTTATAAAATAAACTTTAAACAATTGTGTTTTTTAACATTTAGGATATTTTAAAAAATATATTGATTTTTAGCCAGGTGTGATGGTATACACCTTCAATCCCAGGACTTGAGAGTCAGAAGTAGGAGTATTTCTGTGAGTTCGAGGCCAGTCTGAGACTACATAGTAAGTTCCAGGTCAGCCTGGGCTAGAGTAAGAGCCTACCTCAAAAAAAAATTTTTTTAAGATGTTTATATATTTATTAATCTTCCTGTTTATACTACTTTGTTCTAAAAATAACAAAAGAAGATAAAGAAGGTCCATTAATGGTGAAATATTTTCCTTTTGCTCTTCTACCAATCCCACCAGCAGAGTTGCAGAAAAGCTCAAATGTTTAAAAAATGATTCACATTTATCTCTCCAACGTTGCTACCAAACAACTACAGAATCTTGTTAATATCTAACACATTTGAAATGATAAAGGGTATCATAAAAATTACCCTATACTCGATGTGAAATCATAATTAACCTAGAAGTGAAAATAAAACCCAGAAACTATAACCAGTGTCTAAGTTAAAATCTATAAGATCACCAAGGTATTATTTTGTTTGTAAGAGGAAAGATGATGCTCAAAAGAAAATGGACAAAATATATGAGTAGACAATTTAGAGAAAACAAAATGCAAACAGATAAACAACCTCATTTACTACAAGAAAAATGTGATACTATTTCTACCCTATCAGGCCAGCAAAAATCCAAACATACAATATATTCTGATGATGAAGCATGTAAATACGCATGAGCCAACATTTGCTGATGGTAACAGAAATGCATAAGACTCGTATAGAATTTGGCAATACCAAAGCAAAGTACATATTCAATTTTCCCAGCAACCTCTCATCCAAAGATGAAATATATCCAGAGTTATCATTTTTCATTAGACCACATTTATTCTTTATGACCTTATTTATGATGGCAAGACTGAAAACAACTCCAATATTCAGTACTAGGAAACAAAACAGATGATCTGATATCCATGTACAAGGTAGAACACTGCACAATCATACAATTAAAAAGACCCAGGTTTGA
Organism: Dipus sagitta; assembly: GCA_036346955.1. Taxonomy (NCBI): domain Eukaryota; kingdom Metazoa; phylum Chordata; class Mammalia; order Rodentia; family Dipodidae; genus Dipus; species Dipus sagitta. The sequence goes on along the minus strand of CM070772.1, from coordinate 125,655,548 downwards.
TTCACCAGGACCTACATAAGCCAGATGCACAAGGGGCACATGTGTCTGGAGTTTGTTGGCAGTGGTTAGAGACTCTGGCGCACCCATTCTCTCTCAGTCTCTCTTCTCTCTCTCTCTCTTTGCTTGCAAATGAATATATAAAAATTACAAAAAAAATTATCTCTGAAGGGCTGGAGAGATGGCTTAGCGGTTAAGCGCTTGCCTGTGAAGCCTAAGGGCCCTGATTCGAGGCTCGATTCCCCAGGACCCACGTTAGCCAGATGCACAAGCGGGCGCACGCGTCTGGAGTTTGTTTGCAGTGGCTGGAGGCCCTGGCGTGCCCATTGTCTCTCTCTCTCTCCCTCTGCCTCTTTCTCTCGCTGTCTGTCGCTCTCAAGTAAATAAATAAAAATACAAAAAAATATTTTAAAAAAATTATCTCTGGAAAAATTAGAAACAGATCTGGGCATGGTGGCACAAACCTTTAATTCCAGCACTTGGAAAGCAGAGATAGGAGGATAGGAGGATCCCTGTGAGTTCTAGGACAACCTAGGACTACAGAGTGAGTTCTAGGCCAGCCTGGGCTAGATTGAGACCCTACCTTGACAAAAATAATAAAATTTTAGAAACAGTATTGCCATATATCCAAGGCATACCTATCCTTGCATAGAACCTAAGAATTCTATACTCTGCAACAGCAAATTTGCTTGTATATGCATATTGCTTTTTTTTAAAACTTTGTATTTATTTATTTGAGAGAGGGGCAGATAGGGAGAGACAGAATGGGCATGCCAGGGCCTCTACCCATTGCAAATGAACTCCAGACACATGCACCACCTCTTGCATCTGGTTTTACTTGGGTACTGGAGAAACAAACTCTGGTTCTTAGGATTTGCAGGCAAGTGCCTTAACCACTGAGCAATCCATCTCTCCAGCCCCATATGTTTATTTCATTCTTTTCTTTAAGTTTTATTTATATTTATTTATTTGAGAGAGAGAGAGCAAAAGGGAGATAGAATGGGCAGGCCAGGACCTTTACCCACTGCAAACGAACTCTAGATGTCTATGTCTCCTTGTGCATGTGATTTACATGAGTCCTGGGGAATCAAACCTGGGTTCTTTGGCTTTGTAGGCAAGCACCTTAACTGTTAAGCCATCTCTCCAGCCCCATATGTTTATTTCTGCTGTGTTCACAATAGCTAGGAAATGGAACCAGCCTACTTGCCCATCAACAAATGAATGAATAATAAAAATGTAGTACATGTACACACAATACAATTTTACTCAGCAGTTAAAAAAAAAATACAAAATCTATAGGAAAAGGGCCAGATCTGGAGAGAATTATATTAAGCGAGGTGATTCAAACTCAGAAAGCCCAAAACTACATGTTCTCACTCATATATAAGCAGACACTAGCTTGAAATATCTATATGCATAAAGGGGCCAGCATGGTAAAATCTAAAAAGCTAGAATGGTAACCAAAAGCAGACAGGAAGAGAGATGACAAGGAAGAAGGTGGGAGAAGGGAAAAGGACACATGTGACATGTAAACAGAAGGCAGGGAGGTTACAGAGGGGGAGAAAGGGTAGTGGGCAGGTAGGGGGAAATGCACTAAAACAAATTATATTAGAAAGATGCCACAAAGAAGCTGGGCATGGCACACACATTTAATCCCAGCACTCAGGAGGCAGAGGTAAGAGGACTTCTTTGAGTTCAAGGCCAGCCTGGAAACACAGAGTTCCAGCGTAGCATGAGCTACCCTGAGACTCTAGCTTAAAAAAAAAAAAAAAAAAAAAAAAAGTAGGAGCAAGATACTATCTCGGAAAAAAAAAAAAAAAAAGCCACAAAGAATATTAAAAACTAAAAAACAAGCCGAGTGTGGTGGTGCACGCCTTTAAACCCAGCACTCGGGAGGCAGAGGTAGGAGGATCGCCGTGCATTCGAGGCCACCCTGAGACTACATAGTTAATTCCTGGTCAGCCTGGACCAGAGTGAGACCCTACCTCAAAATAAATAAATAAATAAATTAATAATTAATTAAATAAATAAATAAAACAGAGGGGCTGGGGATGTGTCTCAGTGGTTAAAGCATTTGCAGCTTCAGCCTTAGTACCTGATTTCAGAACTCTAGGTCCCACATAAAGTATGGAAGCTATGAGGGTCTTCCATAATCCTTGCATACAGAAAGCCAGGTAGGAGGCAGAGACAGGAGAATTTTCTGGAAGATCGTGGGCCAGTTAGCCTGGCAAATTCAATAGTGAACAAGAATGAGAGACCCTGCCTCAAGCAAGGAGTGAGGCCCTTAATATCCATACACAAGCTGTGGCATGAGAACCCGTAACTCACACACATGAACACATATGTGCGCACATACAAAATAAACAATAGAATAATAAATTCAAAATGATTAAGAATAGTGACCTATGTCGGGCATGGTGACACACGCCTTTAATCCAAGCACTCGGGAGGCATGAATTCAAGGCCACCCTGAGATTACATAGTGAATTCCAGGTCAGCCTGAGCTACAGTGAGACCCTACCTCGGACAAAAAAAAAAAAAAAAAAAAAAAAAAAAAGAATAGTGACCTAAAATGGAGGAGGGGGGAGGGGGAGAACATAGATGGAAAATAAGGATTGAAAGCAAGATTCTCTGTGTGCACAATATTTTATAGTGTGACTGTACAGCACTTCCAGGCAACTTTTTATCTTGTTTGCTTTTTCTTTAGTAATGAAACTATTTTTTTTTATATTTTATTTTATTTATTTGCAAGGAAAGAGAGAGAATGAATGGGTACACGAGGCCTCTAGCCACTGCAAACTAACTGCAGATGCATGTGCCACCTTGTACATCTAGTTTTATGTGGCTTTCATTGGGTTGTTAGGCACTGCAGGGAAAGTGCCTTAACCATTGAGCCATCTCTCCAACTCTTAGCTTTGCTTTTTATTCTAATGAGGTAGGGTTGCACTCTAGCCCTGGATGGCCTAGAATTCACTATGTAGTCTCAGAGTGGCCTAGAAGCCACAGTGATCCTCCTAAATCTGCTTCTGCTGGGATTAAAGGCACATGCCACCAAGCCTTGCTTTTTTTTTTTTTTTTTTGAAGCAGGGTCTCACTCTAGCTCAGGCTGACCTGGAACTCACTCTATATCCTAGGCTTTCCTCGAAATCATGACACACCTACTTCAGCCTCTTAAGTGCTGAGATTAAAGGCATGAGCCACCATGTCTGGCTTCCATGTAAATATTTTATATGATTAAAAAATAAAGCCGGGCGTGGTGGCACACACCTTTAATCCCAGCACTGGGAGGCAGAGGTAGGAGGATCGCAGCAAGTTCAAGGCCACCCTGAGGCTCCATAGTGAATTCCAAGTCGGCCTGGGCTAGAGTGAGACCTTACCCTGAAAAACCAAAAATAAAAAAATTTTTAAAAATAATAATAAAGTTAAGGGCTGGGGAGATGGTCCAATGGGTAAAGTGCCTGACATGTAAGCCCAGGACCCAAGTTTCGACCCCCAGGACTAGCAAAATGCCAGGCCTAGTGGCATGTACTCTTAATTGCAGCCCTAGGGAGGCAGAGTTAAGCAGATTCCTAGGGCATGCTAACTACCTAGTCTAGCCTGACTGGTGAGCTCTAGGTTCTGTAAGAGACCCTGTCTTGAAAGGAGAGAAGGAAGGGATAGAGAGAGGGAGGGAGGGAGGAACAGACAGGATGACTGAGGAAAACAGCCAATGTTGATATATGGCCTCCACAGGCAAATGCACATTTGTGCATACAAACCAGTGCACACACATATAAATATGCATACACATGTCACACATACATACATGTGCAAATGTAAATTTAAAAAAATTAAGTCAAGCACGGTAGCACTGTAATCTCAGCACTCAAGAGGACAAGAGGACTGCCAGCTTGGGCTCCAAAGTGAATGCTAGACCAGCCATACCAAGACCTTCTCTCACAAATCAAAATGAGAAAGGAAATCCCTAAAAAGAAAAATAAAGGAAAACAAGAAAGCCTGAATCCAGTTGGTGGCATAACTATGCACAGAAAAGAACAACTTCAAATCATTTTAAAATGCAGGATCTAACTAAACATTGTAAACTGGATGCACTTTAAAGACAAACTATGCATTTGGAAGCTTTGCTGACAACAGGGCTGTTAACAAGAGAGCTAGAGAGATGGTTCAGCAGGTGAGAGCACTTGCCCATCATATCTAAGGGCCTGATTCACCCTGAGTTTGATTTTTTAGCACCCACATAAAAAGCTTGGCATGGTCACACATGCCTGTAACCCCGGTTCTGTGGGCAACAAAGACCAGAGAATCATTGGAGCTTACTAGTCATCCAGTCTGACTGAAAACGTGAGCTCCGTCCAATTAGAGATCCCATCTCAAGGAAACACATGGAGGAAAGACAGAAGAAGGTACCCAATATTCTGTGGCCTCTGCACACATGTGCACAGAAGCATGCCCATCGGCACATACACTCACAAGACAGACAGACAGACACACACACACACAAAAGACTGGGATTGCTACTTGGGAATATATGTATGCAATGTAGGAAAAAGAAGTACACTGCTATGGTAACATTTTCAACAGTGGTGTCTATCAATCATCTTACAATGGAAGTAGAAATGTCTGCCTGGACTCAAAATATGCTAAATACCATCTACATGGAATGCAGGTTTAGGGGGAAAAGTCATACAATGCCAAGAGAAAGCAATAAGGCACTTCCAAAATGTGAACATGCCAAAGGAAAAGAGAAACATAGGACTGTTAACAACAAAAAAAAATCTCCAAAACATTCTAGGAATGAGCAAAGAGAACAGAGCAGTATGTATGGTGCACTACCTTTGATCTGTTTTTATAAAGAAAAAAGCATTATCTATTCTCTTTTAAATTTTGCAAGAAAGAACAAGAATTAGTAGAGACACATTTTATACATATGTATACTATTAATTTGAGGCAATTACAAAGAAAAATATATTACTCCTGGGTATATTCTAGATGCTATACAAACAAGTATTTGGATGCATGTCCAAATCACTCAAGCTTTTTAGGTTTCTTTTACACACACACACACACACTTTACAAAGGTTTTAACTAGTTCAGAAGGAAAAGCTCAGTGATAATGAGAGGGGAATAAGAGAGGATAATGGTGGTGAATATGACAAAAATACAAATACAATTATAAAATAGTCATAAATATTTTTTAAAGTTTTACTATATCTAAAATACCTTTTAGGGGACTGGAGATAGTTTAGCAGTTAAGGCACTTGCCTGTGAAGCCTAAGGACAGAGGTTTGATTTTCCAGGTCCCATGTAAGCCAGACGCACAAGGTGGCATATGTGCATCTGGAGTTTGTTTGCAGTGGCTAGAGGCCCTGATGTGCCCATTCTCTCACTCTCTCTGTCTCTCTCTTTCTAAAATTTTTTTTGTTTATTTTTATTTATTTACTTGAGAGCAACAGATAGAGAAATAAAGAGGCAAGGAGACCAAGTGAGAGAATGGGCACGCCAGGGCTTCCAGCCACTGCAAACGAACACCAGATGCATGTGCCCCCTTGTGCATCTGGCTAACGTGGGTCCTGGGGAATCAAGCCTTGAACCGGGGTCCTTAGGCTTCATAGGCAAGCGCTTAACCGCTAAGCCATCTCTCCAGCCCTGTCTCTCTCTTTCTAATAAAAATAAATAAATACATAAATAAATAAATTTAAAATAACTTTTAAATTCTATTATATTTCCAAGATATTCTTAAAAACAAAAATCCAAACCATAAATGCTCATCTTTATCTAATAACACCTACATACCAGAAACCAGACAAGCACAGCAACAAGTAAAGAAACCCTCTCACTACTACTACTGCACTATGAAATGAGATCAACGAGGGCATATAACTTGCCCATAATGCTATAACTAAGAAAAGGCAGGACTAGAATTCCAGGTAATTAGCTGCCTCCTAATCCTGAACACTCCACTTCAGCTCCAGAGAGCTGCCAAAGGTGGTGTTACCTTCTAAAAGAAGAATGGGGGAGTGAAGAGTGAAACAGATGCTTAGCTAACCACAATGCAGACACTGCTTTTCCCACGGTACCCTCAACAGTAGCCTCTTTAAAGCTCTCTCATACACTACTTACTTTTAGGGCTCTCCCAAGGGCACACAAAAACACTTTTCTGGGGGCTGGAGAGATGGCTTAGCGGTTAAGGTGTTTGCCTGCAAAGCCAAAGGACCTCGGTTCAATTCCCCAGGACCCACATATGCGTCAGGAGTTCATTTGCAGTGGCTGGAGGCCCTGGCACGCCCATTCTCTCTCTCTCTCTCAAATAAATAAATAAATTTTAAAAATACTTTTCTGATTTTTAAAAGGAAAGAAACTATATGTCCAACCCAATAATTCTAGTGCCATGAAAATTACAAGATAACCAAAATCTTTACATTATTCAACCAATACTTTATTTATTCTAATTAATTCTCTAAATGAGTTACATCTGCCACAATATTAGAAGCCATGTATGAATATTATGGTGTTTGTAGTTTATAACAATCCTTCTTTGCAGCCAAAATATGCAGATGTCACTCAGCTGTGTCCCTTGGGTCTTTACATCACTCAAACGTTGCATAGCAACCTAACAGAAGCTATGCATCTTGTTCATCCCTCAATACACTCTGCAAATCAATTTCATTTGGGAGTAAATCTGTGGAATCTTACAACACTAAGCTCACAGAAAGGCAACTCAAAGATGAGGCATATGTGAGCTATAAGCATATTATTTTTATATGTGTGTTCATGTGTATTTTCCTGTTTCTGAGTGTAGGTACACCTGTGTGGAAGTCAGAAGACAACCTCCACAGCAGTCCTTGCCTGTCATTTCAGTTTGAGACAAGGTCTCTTTATTCTCCAGTGCATACACCACCCAGGCTAGCTGGCCTGCAAGTTTTCAGGGGTTCTCCTGCTGTCACCTCTTATCTCACAGTAGAGCACTGGTGTTACTGATGCTATTGCATCTGGCGTCACATGGGATCTGGGAATTCAAACTCAGGTACTCATACTTGTGCAGCAAGCACGTTATCCACTGAGCCACCTCCCCAGCCTCAAGCTTTGTTGTTGATGTTGTTGTTGTTTTTGTTTTTGTTGTTGTTGTTGTTGTTGTTTGTTTTTTTCGAAGTAGGGTCTCACTCTAGCCCAGGCTGACCTGGAACTCACTATGGAGTCTCAGGGTGGCCTCGAACTCACGGCGATCCTACCTCTGCCTCCTGAGTGCTGGGATTAAAGGCATGCACCACCACGCCTGGCCTCAAGCATATTTTTAAGAAGCCCTCAGCAACAGAAATTCCAATCCATGAGCACCAGATTTTGGAGAATCCCTGAATTAAACCTGTCTTACCTTCGCTGGCATTTTCTTTCAGCTGTTCTTCATATTCCTGCATTGCTGACACACAGCTGTTATGAATCAGTTCACCCAGGCGTTTCAGGTCTGCCACAGACTTATCCACCAGCTCAGCATCCCGAGCTATGCACTCTAGCCTGAAGGAGGACAAATAGGTCTCATAAGCTTGCTCTTGCAAAAGACACTTTCTCTGCCTTCTCTTACAGATCAGTCCAAGACCCCAAAACAAGAACTCTTGAACAGTAACAAGGGCTGGCACCCTCATTTTCCATCATAAAAAAAAAAGTGCCATCAAACATTCGACAAAACAAAGTAATTTCAAAAATTAGCCAGGAGAGGGTATGACTGTCTGCTACACAAAGTAGCCACTAGCTGTGGTCAGCAATGAGTCTCCAACAGACTATAGGCATTCCTTTTCCTCTTTGTGTTCACTTCCCTTTCTCCTATTCTACTCACTGCAGTGCTGCTGGCAGAAGACAGCTACCTCTAAAGTATTCATTCATCTCTAAATCATACAGAGCACATCAACACACCGGTTAATACCCAGCTGTCAATGGTGTCAGAACCACTTTTCCCTGCCCTGTTGGTTTTAAAACTTGCTGGTTCAAAAATAAGGATTCTACCCCTGGATGCTCAACCAAGTCCCAGAAAGATACCTGATTTCTGCAGTCTCACTATGATGGACTGCTATATATCACTACTTCCTCCCCAAAAGAAAGAGAAAAAAAAACACAGGCTTGGAATTTTCATCAGCCACAGAACTTTATTAGGAGTAAGAGAAGAGATTCAACATTTCCTTTAAATCAGTACTCTTATCTGAAGAATTTACTGCAGGGGACTGGAGAGATATCTCAATGGGTAGGAGTGTTTGTTGCACAAGCATGAGGACCTGGGTTCAAGACTCAGCTCCCACATAAAAGCTGGCTATGGACATTCATGCCTGTAACCCCACTGCTGAGGGCAGCCAAGACAGGAGAACTGCTGGAACTTGCAGTTCAGCCAGTCTAACCAAAAAATGTCAAGCTCCAGCTCCACTGAGACTCTTCTGGAGGAAATAAGGTAGAAGAGAGAAACAGGAAGCCTGACATCTTGCTTCCACACACAAGCAACACAAGGTGTGCATATCTGCATACAACACACACCAAAAAAAATTTACCACAATGTATAAAGCAGAATACTTAACTATTTGTTAAAAATCCAACTTCTAAATGTGTTTTTTGGACACTACCAATAGCTGACACTTTGGAAATTAATACTCTATATTAAATTTGTATTAAATCCTCATGACATCCTGTTACTTAGAAGATAAAGAAATCACAAAGAACATTTTGCCTGTAACATTACTCAATCAAAGAAGAAGAATATAAATGCTGGGGTTGGAGAGATGGCTTAGCGGTTAAACACTTGCCTGTGAAGCCTAAGGACCCCGGTTCGAGGCTCATATTCCTCACCAGATGCACAAGGGGGCGCACGCATCTGGAGTTCGTTTGCAGTGGCTGGAGGCCCTGGTGTGCCCATTCTCTCTCCCTCTCTATCTGCCTCTTTCTCTCTGTCTGTCGCTCTCAAATAAACAAATAAAAATAACAAAAAATAAAAAATTTAAAAAAAAAGAATATAAATGCTAGCTACATATATTTTCAATTGGCATTATCGGATCATCTCTTCTGGAAACTACTTTGTACTATGTGATTTTGAATATACTTGCTGCTTCTCTTTCACTAAGGCAAATAACTCTGAATGAGCACTACCATCTAGGTCAGCCTTCCTGATAGGACATGTACTCAATATATCAATGTTTACAAAACATTGTTTCAGGAGTGGGAAAATGCCCCCCACTAATACTAAATGAAATAAGTAAAAAGCAATGTGCTATGCAATATAAACTGAAAAAGAGGATACAGACTCCTATTGATCTTACCTTTCAAGAGGGAGACCAAACTTCTTATAAGCCTTGATGAACCTAAGATAATGATCAATAAAAAGCATTAAAAACCAGAAATGTTAGCTGTGTTAATGCAACATTACACTGTGACAAAACACAAGCCATGCAAATTGTCAAAATTAGACTGGGCACAATCCTTGAAACTATCATTAAGTATATGAATGCTGAGTGTCTTTGAGACCAGTCAACTTCAAAGTAATGAGTACCAAAGATTCATTAAAAGTAAGTGATGGATTATGAAACTGCTTTGATGATTTAACAGAGAATTATGACAACTTGAATACCCATGTCAAGATTATGGATTCAGTGTATAATTAATAATATACTCATCACAACTCTGTTGTAATTAAACTCAAATACCACTATTAATTGGCCTATTCCTTCCACTAGCTTTACTTTAAAAATTTTTTGTATCTGAATCTTGTGCATATATTTTGATTTAGCAAAACTGATTTTTTTAAACAGCTATAGAAAGAATTACAGAAAATTGAGCAAATGGTAGAGAGTTTATCCCTTCTTTCCTAGTCCCATCTTATAATTTTTCTATTATTAATATATTAGTGTGGGTGGTACATGTTAGAATAAATGAGCTCTTACTGATATTTTATTATTAACAAAAGAGTATTTTATTTTTATTACCATGAATTTTGTTTATTTATTGGATTTTTAACTTATTTGTCTTTTACTATTCCAGTTACCATACACAGTTTTAAATACCATTATGGCATTTTCAAATACATTATGTTTTAATTGGCAACTAGCTTTACTTTTAATTTGAAACTGCAATGTGTTTCATTATTGTCTGATCAATGATAAAATTTCTGGGACTGTGGTAAATATTTTTTAAAGCTAAGCAGAGTAAAATAAATATAAAATTTTAAATTTCATAGGTAAAACTATTTTGGAAACTATTAGCTCCTGCCCATCCTTGTCTCCAACCAAAAATCCAGCCTACGTTCCACAGTCTCCAGCTTTACCCTTGCACTATACCACCCATGTTATTACTCACATGCTAACCACTGGCACTGTCAAGATGTCACAACACATCAAAGGTACCATTGTCATATGCCAAGTTACTATGACAATGTGATTATGTAACTGAGTTAGGCAAGATAAGGAAATAAGGTGTGGGTGGTAATAGTTAAAAAACAGTACTGAAAGAAGAATGTGAATACAAGCATTAGTAAAGTGTTAAGCTGGGTGTGGTGGTGCAAACCTTTAATCCCAGCACTTAGATGGCAAAGGTAGGAGGATCACCATGAGTTCGAGGCCACCCTGAGACTACACAGTGAATTCCAGGTCAGGCTGGACTAGAGTGAGACCCTATCTCGGGAGGGGGGTAATGAATTAGTGAAGTGTTAAAAATGAAAGTGAGCATATGGACTACTCCTCAGTTCTGTATTTCTCCTTAATATACACTGAATAGTTTATAGAAATAATTGTGGGGTTGGGGTTATAGCTCAGTGTTACCACTTGCCTTGCATGCACCAGGCCCTGGAATTAATCCCCAGCACTGAAAAACCACAATACTGAGGGGGAGAAGCCCTTTTAGAATGGCAGAATTTAAGGACATCCAAAAATCTGTTCCTCCATAACAGCAGCAAGAACACTGGGAGTGGAGGGGGAAGGGTCAATCTGCCAAGATCAACTATTAAATCTAGAAGTTAGCAAAGCTCAGAGCCATCTATGAGGCATTTGTTCAAAAAAAATGGCTGAATCTCGAACAAGCTATTTGTCACTGTTAACATGCTCTATTTCCATCTCCTCCCTGCAGCCATAACAGCCCTGAAAACAAACCCCTTTTCAAGTGCAGTAACTGTGCCAACCTGTGGTGTAGCCCACAGAGCAGGGAGGACAAGTCTGGAGCATTTCAAAGCACTCACCCCAGAGAACAGTCTTATCTAGCCTGACTGAGCACCAAGCTCCACTCGATGGCTTGTCTTTATGTAATAGTCTTTCACTCTTTGTGGACAAACCTTTCCACAGTGTATTGGTCAAAAACAATTAGATGAAAACAAGACAGTAACCTGGGGCACATGACTTGGGAAAGAAGACACTGATGAGAAACTGAAAAGAATTGGGTGAAAAGATGTTCACAGTACACTCTGAAAGGCTTGGGCAACACATTTTGCAGGTCTGTACACATGCAAAAGAAGATCTGAGACGGTCCTAAGCTCTCAATCCTGGCTGACCTTAGGATGTACATATGCAGGAACCGAAGGTAAAAGCAAGATACATATTAATGTCTTTAACACAGGTTGGTAGACTTATGGCTGGAAGCTGTTGAGATCTCTGTCCAGGTATGTCCTAACTACTCAGGTAAAGTAATAGAGACTTCAAATGACATGACAAAGAACAGGACCAGGCCAGGAAACCACTACCCATGTAAACAGTAGCAGTCAACTCCTGACTAATGGCAGTGGGGGACCTGACATAGACCTGCTACATATTATTTTAAAATGTCCAGCTTTCCAAAGAAAAAGAAATTATGTACGACACACACAAAACAAAGTATAATCTACACACAGAGAGAAAGCAGTCAAAAAAATTGTATTTCAAAAAGTCTAGAACTTAGACTTATAAAGAATTATCAGGGGACTTCCAGTTAAGATGGCGGCTTAGGTCAGACACCAAAGCAGTTTAGGGGAAAAAAAAAAAAAAAAAAACAGCAAAATAAACACTTTTACTAAAAAGTGAGGTGTATAGGAAATTGAAACGGCAGCAGAGAAGTAGGAGAGATCCAGAGCATCCAGAGCCGGCACAGGCTGGCAGAAGCGCCTCCGGCAGGTCCACGAACTGCAGCGGCGGCACGGCAGCCAGCCACCAGGCTCGGCTTGAGCCGCAGGAAAAGCCAGGTGAGGGGAGTTTCCACTCACACCGGAGCTCTCCGCAAATTCAAGAAACGTGAAGGGAGAACAGCAGTGAACAACGGAGGAGCAGATCACAAGGTAGAAGAACACGTGGAACAGCGAGAGAACTAGAGCAGCATTGGCAGCCTCCCCTCCCCCACCGCCAGTGCCCAGCTCCAGCGAACAGAGCAGCGGTCCAGGGACCCAGCCACACCAACTTGAACTGACAGCAGGACCCAAGCAGGAGCAGAGGTAACTGGGATTACACCAGGGAAGGGTCTCACCTGGTCACAGCTGACTTGGAACCCTCAACAGATCAGAACTCTTAACCTCCTTGGTGTCAGGATTAAGGCTGTGGGTGGGGTACCACACACCCTAGGGACAGTTAGAGGATCTGGTTGTCATAATACCTACTCTTGGATAAATATTCTGAGCAGTTTTTCATTGAAAGTGTACATTGTTTAATTGAATTTCAGAATCTATCTGTATTTGGTTCCACTCAGCCTACTTGAATACTCTCATAGAAGGCAAACCGAACACCTAGGGTCACTTTTGTAGATACTCTGAGAGTCTTGAGAGCCACACCTAGCGCCTTAAGCTCCTACCCTGAAGTTATATAACATCAGATAGATTAATACATCTAATAATACCCAGCTACCTGGAAAATCCAATCATTAAATAATTCAGGATGCAAAAATATATACATTATAACAAGAAACACCAAAAATCGAGACAATATAAATCCACCAAAAAGTATTAATACATCAGAAATGGCCTCCAGTGAGAACAAGTTAGAGGAAATGCCTGAGAAAGATTTCAAAAGAATGATTATAAATATGTTTAAAGAAGTCAAAGAAGAAATCAAAGGAATGAAAGACGAAATCAAAGGAATCAAAGAAAACACAGGACACCAATTTAATTAAATAAAGAGGTCAATACTAGACATAAATAAGGAAATAGAAATAATAAAAAAACAGTCAGAATTACTAGCAATGAAGAACACAGTTAATGAAATAAAAAACTCTATAGAAAATCATATCAGTAGAATGGATGAAGGAAAGGACAGAATATCTAAGCTAGAAGACCAGGTGGCAGATCTAACACAGTCCAACAAAGAGAAAGACAAACTAATAGAAAAGTATGAGTGAGAATTTCAAGATATTCGGGACACTATGAAAACATCAAACATAAGAATTCAGGGTATAGTAGAAGGAGAAGAATTTCACTCCAAAGGCATAGCAGGCGTCTTCAACAAAATCATAGAAGAAAACTTCCCCCCAATTGGGAAAGAGGTGCCAATGTAGATACAGGCATCCTTTAGAACACCAGCCAGACAAAGCCTGGAAAGAACCTCTCCTCGGCATATTATAATCAAACTACCAAACACACAAACCAAAGAAAAAATATTGAAAGCAGTCAGAGAGAAAAATCAAGTTACCTACAAAGGCAAGCCTACCAGGATTACAGCAGATTACTCAACACAAACTTTAAAAGCCAGAAGGGCATGGAGTGATGTATTCCAAGTCCTGAAAGACAACAACTGTCAACCAAGGTTACTTTATCCTGCAAAGCTATCCATTTAAATAGATGGAGAAATAAGGACATTCCACGACAAAAGCAAGCTAAAGGAGTATGTGAAGACAAAACCAGCTCTACAGAAAATACTTGAAAGAATCCTCCATGCTGAAGAAAAAGAAAAGCACACATATAAGGAACCGGGAAAAAACAAACAATACTCAAATACTAGTTAACACAAGAGAGCAAAGGTAAAGCCGGAAGAACTACAAAAAAATGACAAAAACGAATACACACCTTTCAATATTATCTCTTAATATCAATGGCCTCAAGGCCCCAACCAAAAGGAATAGGTTCGCAGACTGGGTTAAAAAGCAGGATCCTTCAATTTGTTGCCTCCAAGAAACCCACCTTTCTACAAAGGATGGACACTATCTTAAGAGTGAAAGGTTGGAAAAAGGTGTTTCAAGCAAATGGACCTAGAAAACAAGCAGGGGTTGCTATCCTAATATCTGACAAGGTAGACTTCAGTCCAACATTAATTAAGAAAGATAAGGAAGGCCACTTTATATTGATTAAAGGCACCCTCCAACAGGAGGACATTACAATCCTAAACATATATGCACCTAACATGGGGGCCCCCAAATTCATCAAACCAATGCTATTAGAACTAAGGTCACAGATAACACCAAACACAGTGGTAGTGGGGGACTTCAACACCCCACTCTCATCAATTGACAGGTCATCGTGGAAAAAAATAAACAGAGAGACATCTGGACTAAATGAGGTCACAGAAGGAATGGACCTAACAGATATCTACAGGACATTTCATCCAAATGCGGCAGAATATACATTCTTTTCAGCAGCACATGGAACATTCTCTAAAATAGACTACATATTAGGACATAAAGCAAATCTTAACAAATACAGGAAAATTGAAATAATTCCTTGCATTCTATCTGACCACAATGGAATCAAACTACAAATCAATAGCAAGAAAGGCTATAGAGCATATACAAAATCATGGAAATTAAACAACACATTACTAAATGATGAATGGGTCAATGAAGAAATCAAGAAGGAAATCAAAAAATTTATGGAGTCAAGTGATGAGAACACAACATACCAAAATCTCTGGGACACAATGAAGGCAGTCCTAAGAGGGAAATTTATAGCTTTAAGTGCCTATATTAAGAAATTAGGGCACGCCGAGCGTTCGCCGGCTCGGAGCAGGACGTGCGGGACTCCGCCTGGATCGGCTCTCTGGGCCTCCGCGTCGCTCGCCGCCAGCCACCGACCCAGGCCATGGCCGCCGCGGGGAGCGCCGGGCTCCTGCGCGCCTCCTGCGCGGCCCTCGGCGGCTCGGCCCGCCGCTGGCTGCTGGCGGTGGCCGGAGCGCGCGCGGGAGCCCACGGGCGGCCGCTGAGCGTGTCTGCGCGGAGCAGCTCCGAAGATAAGATAACAGTCCACTTTAAAAATCGTGATGGTGAAACATTAACAACCAAAGGAAAAGTTGGTGACTCTCTTCTAGATGTTGTTATTGAGAATAATCTTGATATTGATGGTTTTGGTGCATGTGAAGGAACTTTGGCTTGCTCTACCTGTCACCTCATCTTTGAGGATCACATATATGAGAAATTAGATGCCATCACTGATGAGGAAAATGACATGCTTGATCTGGCATATGGACTAACAGACAGATCACGGTTGGGCTGCCAAGTCTGTTTGACCAAGGCTATGGACAATATGACTGTTCGAGTACCTGATGCAGTGGCTGATGTTAGACAGTCTGTTGACGTGAGCAAGAAATCCTAAGCTACAATAAAAAGAGATATTTTCATGAAATTTTACCTATTTTTATAATTATTTCTCTATATAACTGAATGAGAACATGGGTGCCTACATTTATTATTATGACCAAATTTATTATTTTAAATCATCTTGTATAACTATTCAACTTTGTAGTGTTAACAGTTAGCAGTTTTTATTTTGGTTAAATTATAAAAATATCAATCAAAATTTGAGGGTAGCTGATATGATGGTCTTTAGTAAAATGTTTTCATTTAATTTTATGCTTGCTTATCTAAAAGGTAGGTTTAAGAAAAGCATTATTGTCCCTTTATTTGGGTGAAGGTTGAACTTTATCCTGGTCTGTCTAGAGCAATGTAACTAACTAGAGAAATATGTTCTAGAACCTTTATTATTGTAAGTTTTATTCTTAGATGGACTGGAGAATTTAAGAAGACCTTACTGAGGCTGGTAGGGACAAGAAAGAGGAAAGTTGCAAGGTAGCGTAATTGGTTGCATTCACAGAGTTTATTGCAGAGGCCATCATGTAATTTCTTAGCCAGTATCATCACAAGACCACCCCAAACCAGCTGTGACCAGAATTGCCCACCAGGACTGAGCTAGCTATCTTTTGTTTTGTTGTAATAGCATATCCATTTCATTAGCTTTGAAAAATTGCATCATCTATGTGATTAATGACATATCCCTAAGCTGCATTTAAGATACGAAAGGGGAGATTAAGGCTTATTCAAGGGAAATTTTTCCCATTCTTGTAATTATCCATGCTGCCTTAATTTATGAATAATCTTTTCTACCTCTAAAATTTGCCCTTAAGACATTATCAAAAACCCCATGCTGCCCATGCTTCTTGAATATGTACTTTTGCCTTATAATAAAAATTTCCCCTAGTTCCTTTAAAAAAAAAAAAAAAAAAGAAATTAGAAAGCTCGCAAATAAATGACCTAATGCTTCACCTTAAAGCCTTGGAAAAAAGAAGAACAAGGCAAACCAAAAATCAGTAGATGGGAAGAAATAATAATGATTAGGGCAGAAATTAATGAAATAGAAACGAAAAAAAAAAAATCCAAAGAATCAATGAAACAAAGAGTTGGTTCTTTGAAAGGATAAACAAGATTGATAAACCCTTAGCAAATCTGACCAAAACAAAGAGAGAAGAGACACAAATTAATAAAATTAGAGATGAAAAAGGTAACATCACAACAGATGCCAGAGAAATTCAAAAAAATCATAGGGACATACTATAAAAGCATATACTCCAAAAGTATGAAAATCTGAAAGAAATAGATGATTTCCTTGATTTATATGACCTACCTAAATTAAATCAAGATGAGATTAATAACTTAAATACATCTATAACAAGTATGGAGATCCGAGCAGTTATCAAAAATCTCCCAACTGAAAAAAGTCCAGGCCCAGATGGATTCACTGCTGAGTTTTACCAGACCTTCAGAGAAGAACTAGCACCACTGCTTCTTAAGCTTTTCCATAAAATAGAAAAAGAAGGAATCCTACCAAACTCCTTCTATGAAGCCAGCATCATCCTGATACCAAAACCAGGCAAAGATAGAACAAACAAACAAAAAAATTACAGACCAATCTCCCTCATGAACATAGATACAAAAATTCTCAACAAAATATTGGCAAACAGAATACAAGAATATATCAGAAAGATCATTCACCCTGACCAAGTAGGCTTTATCCCAGAGATGCAGGGATGGTACAACATACGCAAACTGATAAATGTAATATATTATATAAATGAACTGAAGGACAAAAATCATATGATCATATTGTTAGACGCAGAGAAAGTGTCTGACAAAATCCAACATCCCCTCATGATAAAAGTCCTACAGAGACTGGGAATAGAAGGAACATATCTCAATATAATAAAGGCTATTTGTGACGAGCCTACAGCCAACATATTACTAAATGGGGAAAAACTGGAAGCTTTTCCACTAAAATCAGGAAAAAGACAAGGGTGTCCACTGTCCCCACTTTTATTTAATATAGTACTGGAAGTCTTAGCCATAGCAATAAGGCAAGAGACGCACATAAAAGGGATACAAATTGGAAAGGAAGAAATCAAGTTATCATTATTTGCAGATGACATGATTCTATACATAAAGAACCCTAAAGATTCTACCAGAAAACTGTTAGAGCTACTAAACACCTACAGCCATGTACCAGGATACAAAATAAATATACAGAAATCAGTAGCATTCCTATATGCTAACAACAAACACACAGAGGATGAAATCAGAGAATCACTCCCATTCACAATTGCATCAAAGAAAATAAAGTACCTTGGAATAAACCTAACCAAGGAAGCAAAGGATCTCTACAATGAAAACTATAAAACACTCAAGCGAGAAATTGCAGAAGACACTAGGAAATGGAAAAACATCCCTTGTTCCTGGATTGGAAGAATCAATATTGTGAAAATGGCAATCTTACCAAAAGCAATCTACACACTTAATGCAATCCCTATCAAAATTCCAATGGCATTCTTCAAGGAAATAGAAAAAACAATCCAAAAATTCATTTGGAATCACAAAAAACCTCGAATATCGAAAATAATGCTGAGCAACAAAAATAAGGCGGGAGGTATCACCATACCTGATTTTAACCTATACTACAGAGCCATAGTAACAAAAACAGCATGGTACTGGCACAAAAGCAGACATGTAGATCAATGGAACAGAATAGAGGACCCAGATACAAGTCCAGGTAGCTATAGCTACCAGATATTCGATAAAAATGCCAAAAATACACACTGGAGAAAAGACAGCCTCTTCAGCAAATGGTGCTGGGAAAACTGCATAGGTATCTGTGGAAGGATGAAAATAGATTCTTCTCTCTCTCCATGCACAAGAATTAAGTCCAAATGGACTAAAGACCTTAACATCAGACCTGAAACTCTGAAATTGCTAGAGGAAAAAGTAGGGGAAACCGTTCAACATATTGGTCTTGGCAAAGACTTTCTGAATATAACCCCAATTGCTCAGGCAATTAAACCACAGATTAACC
This sequence comes from Dipus sagitta, assembly GCA_036346955.1. NCBI lineage: Eukaryota > Metazoa > Chordata > Mammalia > Rodentia > Dipodidae > Dipus > Dipus sagitta. Next base: position 125,637,037 of record CM070772.1, on the reverse strand, counting down.
ACTGGGACCTCATGAAATTACAAAGATTTTGTACAGCAAAGGACACTGTGAATAAAGCAAAGAGGCAACCTACAGAATGGGAAAAAAATCTTTGCCAGCTATATATCTGATAGAGGATTAATATCTAGGATATACAAAGAACTCAAAAAGTTAAATAATAAGAAATCAAACAAGCCTATTAAAAAATGGGCTATGGAGCTAAATACAGAGTTCTCAAAAGAAGAAATACAGATGGCGTATAAGCATCTAAAAAAATGTTCTACATCCCTAGTCATCAGAAAAATGCAGATTAAAACTACATTGAGATCCCACCTCACTCCTGTCAGATTGGCTACCATCATGAAAACAAATGATAATAAATGCTGGCGGGGATGTGGAAAACGAGGAACCCTTCCACACTGTTGGTGGGAATGAAATCTGGTCTAGCCATTGTGGAAACCAGTGTGGAGGTTCCTAAGACAGCTAAAGATTGATCTACCATATGACCCAGCTATAGCACTCCTAGGCATATATCCTAAGGACTCATCCCATTTCCTTAGAAGTACATGCTCAACCATGTTCATTGCAGCTCAATTCATAATAGCTGGGAAATGGAACCAGCATAGATGTCCCTCAACTGATAAATGGTTAATGAAGATATGGCACATTTATACAATGGAGTTCTACTCAGCAGTAAAGAAAAATGAAGTTATGAAATTTGCAGGAAAATGGATGGATCTGGAAAGGATTATACTAAGTGAGGTAACCCAGACCCAGAAAGCCAAGTGCCACATGTTCTCTCTCATATGTGGATCCTAGCGACAGATGATTGGGCTTCTGTGTGAGAAGAAAAAAACTCAGTACCAGAGGCCCATAAGTTAAAAAGGAGATATAAAGGGAAGAGAAAGGAAGTCAGGAGGGTACTTAATAGGTTGGCATTGTATATACGTAAGTAGAAGAATAGATTAACTGGGGAGGTCAGGGGAAGAGACTGAGTAATGCAAAGGTGGAGGGAGGGCTAATCAAAATCTAAGAGGATACAAATAAATCATATGGAATCCTCTGGTTTTGGACAATGGAACACTCAAGAGCCATAGATCATTGTTAGAAAATTTTCAGTGCCAGGGATGGGATGCCTCCAGTGAGTTGTTGGCCAGGGAGGTCCCTCATGCCCCCAAAACATTATAGGCCATTGCTGAGGACCTTGGTTTCCCACCAGGAATAGATGGTAAGAACCTATTGCTAAAGACTCCACATACTGGGGCTGCAAGGCCACTGAGAAATCTTGCTGGAACTGAGCTGATAACCTCCTCCATGTAGACCAGCTGGCAGAAAGCTGGAAGAAGCCATTCTGCATGTAGTTCAATGGGAGAAAGAGATATCACCAGTGAAGATACTCAACAGTGAACACTGCAAGCCTTATAATTGGCCAGCCAGGCCAGATGAGCCAACGGGTGCAATAGTGACTTGTCTGTCATGGTGGAAACCAACTGCCCTCCAATTGGACTGGAGGCCCGCTCCATGGGAGGGAATACATCCCTGATACTGAAAACTTAAAACAGGGGTAGTCATGAGCCCTAAGGGTGTAACATCTGCTGAGGTCTGGACAAATGTATACACTATGCTTATCAAACTGCCCAGTAAGCACTTCTCTTAATATTTATATCCTTATATTAATGCTACTCTCACTTTGGGTAGAGAATCTTCTCTTTTCAGATGGCAGTGACCTTGGGACGACTCAGAAGGTATCATAGTGCTGGAAAGAAGTGACTGGAGTACTGAGTAACATCTCGATCACACCTTCCAAGGCTCAGGGTCTAATGCGGAAGAGGTGGCAGAAAGAATGTAAGAGCCAAAGGAAGGGGTAGGACTCCTTACAATGTCCTTCCTCCAGACATAAAATGGCCTGGATATCCATGACCTCATAGTGCCTGACACTACCTAAGCAAGACCATCATAAGGGAAAAGATCATGACATCAAAATAAAAGAGAGACTGATTGAGATGGGGAGGGGATATGATGGAGAATGGAATTTCAAAGGGGAAAGTGGGGGTAGGGAGGGTATTACCATGGCATATTGTTTATAATCATGGAATGCTAATAAAAATTGAGGAAAAAAAAGAATTATCAGTTAGAAACACAAATTATTAGAGCTGAAGAAGGTAGAAAGCCTGCCTAGCATGCATGAAGCCTTGAGGTTGAGTCCAAGGACTGTGAAAGGAAAGAAATAGAAATTATATAAAAGAGCCAAACAGAACTTCTATAATAGAAAAATACAGTAACTGAAATGGAGAAAAGGAAATCACTAGTCTTAATAGCATATAAATAAATTTGAAAACAGGTCAACTGAAATGATCCCAATGAAGATTATTCAGCAAGGAAGAAATTAAGGTATTACCAGAAATAGAAATATACAAAATTCATTATTAGCAGACCTACCCCAGAAGAAAATACTTAATTTTCAGTCAGATACTAAAAGACATTAAACAGTAACTGAAATCTACATGAAGAAATAAGCACCTATTAGATACTGATAAAGTTAACTACAAAGTAAAGGTATTTATGTTTAAACTATAAATTTCATAAGGTAACTACATAAAGCAAAGTTGTAAAATTACAATGTGTAGAGATAATCCATATGACATCAGCATAAATGACAAAGGAGGAATGAGCTATGACAAATAGCTATTTATTGTGTTTTGTTTTCATTTGACTGTTATATTAACATGTTGCAGTAGCTAGAGGCCCTAGTGGGCCCATTTCCTCTCTCTCTACCTGCCTCCCTCTCACTCTAATTTAAAAAAAAAGAAAAAAAAACAAAACACTTTGCCCCTCTGCCATTCTGCACATTATCAACTTCTGCCCACCCAGTCATAATTGTCCAAAGTCCAATCTGACAAGACTTATAGCATGTCCTTCAAACAGGCTCAAATAAAGCAGAACTTCCACCCACCTTCGGATCTCTGCGTCAGTAAACCCCTCCACGAGATCTTTACGCACACTGCGGGGGCGCCCTCGGCGTTTGGGCTTCTTGTCATCATCAGAGTCATCTGTTTCACTCTCAGAAGCAGAAGATCTCTGGGCCTGTCTCTTAGACTCAGTGTCAGAATCACTGTCATTTGTTTGAGCCTAAAAAAAAAGAGTAAGGCCAAGTCACACCTTAGCAAGTGTCAAATACAAGAGATGAAAGAACTAAGATCAGCCATTTTCATTCATTAATAACCAAGACTTCCCATCACAGCAGAGATAATTCCCTTAAACAAATAAGGAGGCAGCTGTCAGGAAATGAGAGAAAAACTGTCAACCTTCCAGGGATTTTGAAATGTATGTGAACTGAATTAAAATATTTGTGCTTTTATTTTCCTTTTCAATTTTTTTTTGAAGCAGGGTCTCACTCCACTTCAGAAGACCCAGTTTGATCTGCAATTCACTCTGTAGCCCAAGCTGGCCTCTGACTCATGGTGATCCATCTACCTGAGCCTCCCTAGTACTCAGATTAAACATACCATCTAATCTATGTGATATCTAGTATAAAATAGGCTCATACTACTTTCTTGGCCAATCAACTTCTCTTTGCCTTTTCTTATCTCCTTTGTAAAATGGAAACAAATAAAAGTGCAACAAATACTTTTTATTTATATTAGTATATATATTTATATTTTTGTTAGCATTGGTTTTAACAAGGATTAAGTGAATGAGTAAGGGAAAATATACCTAACTATGCCTAGCAAACAACAAGCGACACATAATAAGTGGTAGCTAGTACTGCCAATACAGGCCTATTATGATGATAACAAACCTATAATATCCAAGAAAACAGTTAATAAAACATGTTGTCCATATTTCAATGCTATTGCAAAAGCCAAATGAAATGTGACTGTGAAGCTCTTTTGTAAACAATGCAAGTCTGTGACAGAATATTCTGTTGGGCATACCAAGTACTGTGAAGATTCAAAGACAGAAAGAGATTTGGCTCTCTGGAACTTGGAGGTAATAGCAACAGCAGTAAGAACTAAACTGTTACGATTATCAGTTCTAATCTCAAAAGCAAAATGGAAAATTCTGTCAAACTCAGATCCCTTCGACTTATGTCACAAAAAGCTAACATGCAAAGACTGAGTCAAATGACTCACAAGTGTGCTTATGTATTTTCCATTTTACACTGCTCCACATGCTCTGCCAGATCAACAATGCATGATCTCTCCCCTAAATGACCTGCATGGACATGTCTACATGGCATTAGAGGTACTCTCACATCTCACTTGATTACCTTTTTAGTGGAACTACGAATTCGAGGCAGCATATAAATTTCTTCTAGTTCCTTTTGCCTCTCCTCTTCCTCTACTTTCTTCCTTTGCTCTTCCGGAATAATTTCATCCCAATCCTTGTGAGGACGCTCTTCTAGCTCCTCTTCTTCTTCCATCGTTGCAAAGTTGGCAACCTGAAAACAAATGGACAACTCACTGACATTTATCAACTTCCAAACATTTCTAAAGCAAACAACTGACCAGATTTTCATCTAGGACACTGCAAGAAACTGTTGTGATATCACATAATCAAAAAGCCAATTTTCAAAACCATCAGTTCATCAGAAATTTTACTAAAGAGGCCAGGTATGATGGTGCATGACTTTAATCCCAGCACTTGGGAAGCAAAGGTAGGTGGACCACCATGAGCTCAAGGCCACCCTGAGACTACATAGTAAATTCCAAGTCAGCCTGATCTCAAGCAAGACCCTACCTCAAAAAAATTTAAAAAAAGAAAGAAAGAAATTTTACTAAAGAGTAGACAAACAGATACACAAAGATATAAACTGTTTTGCAAGTTTTTTTTGGAAATTGTTAAAGATATAAGTACTTCATTTTTCATTGTACTACCTGGATTTAGATATAATAAATTTGTATGTCTTTTTAAATTTTTTTTTATTTACTTATTTGAGAGAGAGAAAAAGACAAGAGAGGATGGGAAGGTGTACTCTGAGGCCCTGTCCTGACCATAGGGACTGATTGGTACATTCATGACCCTATAGTGATTACTGATAACCGCTCTGAGGAGGGCCCCTCAGTGGAATGGGGACAGGTGAAAAACATAAATTTCTGTTTATAAAAGCCAGCCTATGGTACTCTGTTATGATAGACCAAACTGAGTATGACAAAAAATAATAGACCTTTGTCCATTCCACCTACCTTCTGTATTCTGACACATGGATTCAAACCCTAGAGCTTGTTGTGTGACAACCTCCACCTGTAGCCAGCCATGGAGCACTCAAAGAATACTGCTTCCTTTCAAACACCACCACTTTTCCCTTTTACTAATCATCGTAACCTTCACATTTTACTTCCTCCTCAAACATACATGGAATCAACCCATGTTCAATCTTTTCATATTCTTACCTGAATCTGTGACATTTTGATTTTCCTGTACCCTCCAAGCCAACCTCCCACTTTAGGACTGCCAAGTGATCCTATTTCTCTGATCTCATGTATTGCTGGGGAAAGTCATATGATCCTGCTAACTGGCTCCATAGCAAAAACACATCATCCGATTCAGCTGACTACCTATCAAGTTGTCTGCACAGTTCCCAGCCACACCTCTGGCTATCCCAAATCCTTTCTACCTCTCAGCAAAAAGCTCATCTACTTTACTGAGAATTAAGATCACAAATTGAATTCCTACATCTCTCCTCTTCCCTAATATAATGTTTTTCGTTTCTTTTTTTTTTTTTTTTTTTTTTTTTGAGGGGGCAGGGGGTTTTAAGGTAGAGTCTCACTCTAGCCCAGGCTGATCTAGAACTCACTGTGTAGTCTTAGACTGGCCTCAAACTCACAGAAATCCTCTTATCTCTGTCTCCTCTGCTGGAATTAAAGGTGTGCGCCACCTCACCTATTTTCGTTGTTTGTTTAAAAAAAAAAAATTCAGCCAGGTATGGTGGGCACATGTCTTTAGTCCCAGCACTCTAGAGGCAGAGATATGAAGGACTGTTGTGAGTTTGAGGTCAGCCTAAGACTACAGACTGAGTTCCAGGTTAGCCTGGGTTACAGTAAAACCCTACCATGAAACAAAACAAAATAACTCAATTTACTTATGTGTACACACATGTGTATGTGCAAGTGCACATGAGCACACTAGCATATCTTGCCACTGTAAAAGAGATGCTCAGATGCTTATACCACTTTTATTTTTTCTTTTTTTTTTCTTTGTAGCCCAGGCTGGCCTCAAACTTCTAATCCTCCTGCCTCCACCTCTTCAGCAATATTCTACCAGCATGCACCATCACAACTGGCTTACACCACTTTTTTTTTTTTTTTTCTTGGTTTCTTGAGGCAGGGTCTCACTCTAGTCCAGGCTGACCTGCAATTCACTCTGTAGTCTCAGGGTAGCCTCAAAGTCACAACGATTCTCCTACTTCTGCCTCCTGAGTGCTGGGATTAAAGGTGTGTGCAACCATGTCCGGCTCAATCTGTCTTTTGATTATATCCTTTCCAGTCTCTGCTGAGATGATGAGCCATCAAATTTTATTTTCTTAGAAACTTCAATATCTTCCTATTCTCTGGTTCTCACCTTGCTTAGCACACCTTTCTAACTCTACAATTATATTCCCTGAGCTTTCTGGTAACATGCCATACTTGGTGGTGCCACATCCCATTTATGAGGTGTCCAGACTCTATGTCTAATCCTGATCTACACTACTGACTACCCCTTCACCTCCCTTTATAAGGGGTGGGGACAGGAAGAGAGGAAATAAGGAAGGGGAGAAGAGGAAAGAAAAAGAAACACTAAGTCATCAAGAGCCTCCAAACTGCTGGGCGTGGTGGTGCATACCTTTAATCCCAGCACTTGGGAGGCAGAGGTAGGAGGAATACCTTACTTAAGTTTGAGGCCACCCTGAGGCTACATAGAGAATTCCAGGTCAGCCTGGACTAGAGTGAAACCCTACCTCAGAAAAACAAAAACAAAAAAGAGCCTCCCAATTGTCACCACCTAAAGCTTGAATTCCTCTAACATTTCTTTGGCATCTGATCCTATCAATGTCTCCATGTGCATAAATACTTCTGTTCTTTCTCTCATACCACTGACAACATATTGTCAGGCCTCCTCGATAGTTTCCTTTCCTCAACACTTGATTCTGAGTAGGATGGCCCATTTCCATGGTTATTTTCATGAGGAGGCCCATAGACTATATGCACAACATACTTAATAACTCACAAAGCCACCGAGGCAAAGGAAATAGAAAGCACCCACTACAGAGAAAGTGCTCAAGACACAAGCAACTATTAGCTCATAAATCTCTCCCACACAGATCTTCATACCTTAAACTGGGACAAAAGCTCATCGGTGGCACTTGTTGATACTTCATTCTCTCTAGTTTCAGCTAAGCGCAAAATTTCATCAATATCCATTTCCTAAAAGAAAAATGGCAACAAAGATAAAGGAAAATGCAATTACCTTCAGTATTTACTGCACATGACAGATGAAAGTAAACTAACACAGCCTTAGTTCTGCATCCTTTACCTTCAAAGTTTCAAGCAATTATCTATTCAAGTGATTTGGTAAGCAAGACATGGTGGCACACGCCTTTAATCTCAGCACTTGGGAGGCAGAGGTAGGAGGATGGCTGTCAGTTTGAGGCCACCCTAAAAGACTACACAGTGAATTTCAAGGTCAGCCTGGGCTAGTCTGAGACCCTACCTCAAAAAAAAAAAAAAAAAAGAGATTTGGTAAAACTCAAGGAATTATTATTTTTTAATATCTTTAAGTATTTGCAAGGAGAGAGAATGAATGGGCACCATGGCCTCTTGCCACTGCAAAAATATCCATACACATGTGCCACTGGTACTGGGGAACTGAACCCAGGATGGCAAGCTTTGCAAGCAAGTGCCTTTAACCACTGAGCCCTCTTCTCCCCAGCCCTGTAACTTGAGGAAGTATAAGAAAACTATTAGAGAAAATACATAATCCTTAAATGTTTTAGACATTCTTTTCTATTTAACGTAGTAAGAATTTGAGTTTAGTTTAAAAAAGAATCTGCTTCTTGAAATATTTAAATGCTCAGACAAAATATTTTTTAAAAATATTTTATTAGAGCCGGGCGTGGTGGCACACGCCTTTAATCCCAGCACTCGGGAGGCAGAGGTAGGAGGATCGCTGTGAGTTCGAGGCCACCCTGAGACTCCATAGTGAATTCCAGGTCAGCCTGGGCTAGAGTGAAACCCTACCTCGGAAAACCAGAAAAAAAAAAAAGAAAAAAAAAGGAAAAAAAATTTATTAGCATACATTTATTTAGAGTGATGGGTTTCATAATGACATTTTCATTCCAGTGTATCATATACTTTGACCATCCTCACCTCTCATTACCATCTCCTACCTCCACTCTCCCATTCACTAGTACCTCTTCTCTTCCCAAATAGACCTCTTTTTATGTTCATGTCATATATACGACTGGGTGGGGGGGCAGGGGGAGACACGTGTGTGTGAGAGAAAACATGATATTTGTCTTTTTGAGTCTAGCTTATTTCACTTAATATGATGATCTCACTACACATTTATTGTAGTGTGTAACAATAGATATTCGTTGCCAGTAACATTTAAAAATATATGATCTCCACTTCCATTCATATGATATAAATATCATGTTTCTTTATGGATAAATTCAGCTCCATTGTGTCTGTGTCTGTGTGTGAGTATGTACATTTTATTTATGCACTTATGCAAAGACTCACAACCAGAGTATCTATTATGAGTAGTGTGGTACAATGGACACAGATGTTCTACCATTTGCAGTATTCCTTTAAGCATATGCCCAGGAGTGGCAGAAGTGAGTCAGATGGAAGTTCTACTTTTAGTTTTGTCAAGAACCTTTGTATTGATTTGCATGCAAAAATAAAGTTACCCCTTTACTGTTGATTACCTGAGGCTCTGATTCCTCTCCTTCAATTTCTTTGAAAAGATCCTCTGCTCCAAACTTCAAGATAGCTGTCAGCTCTTCTTTATTGAAAGGATTTGAGCTGTAGAAGTAAAATATAGCACTGGTGTCAAGACTGTCAAGTCAGCTTTACAGAGCTTATACTTAGGAGTACCCATCCTTCACAAAAGAGGACAAATAACTGGTAAAGAGGTAAATTCTATCCCAAGAAAAAGGATCCCTGAAATACCTCATCTTTAATCTGGAGTTGTGATAAGGCTTTAGTTAGCAGAGGCCTAGAAACTCAATTACTGTCTTACTGGGTCGTCTTTGGCAAGAAAGCAATTCAATTAACAATGTAAAAGAAGAATTTTGTCTGCCTTTCTAACTCAGAAAGCTACCTGCCACTTACCAAGATTTTTCTTGGGATAGAGAGGTGGAGAAGGGTAGAAGGAGGAATAAGAACCAACAAAAAGAAATTTGAAAATTCCATAAATGAAAAAAAATGGTGGCGCACGCCTTTAATCCCAGCACTCGGGAGGCAAAGGTAGGAGGATTGCCATGAGTTCAAGGCCACCCTGAGACTACATAGTGAATTCCAGGTCAGCCTGGGTAAGACCCTACCTCAAAAAATGTAAAAAATAAAAAATAAAAAGTAAATCAAGAGGAGCTAGGCACGGTGGTGCACATCTTTAATCCAAGCACATGGGAGGGAGAGGTAAGAGGATCACTGTGAGTTCAAGGACACCTGAGACTAATTCCAGGTCAGCCTGGGCTATGACACTTTACCTCGAACCCCCCCCCCCCAGAAAAATCAAGAGTAGTGAAAATAAATAAGGTGAATTCTCTAGTACCATACATGACTATAAGCCACAACAGCCCATTAACTAGAATAAGCAGATGCAGTAGTTGTATTATCTGTAGGTTACTTTGTTTGTTTTTCAATTTTATTTTGGGAGGGAATGTTTACTTCTACAAGTTACATTCTTCAATAAAATTGCTTCTAAAGATATACTGTCTTATTCTGATGGAAACTGTCTTACAGAATAATCAGCTTTTATGAAACAGCTTTTTATAATCAGGTTTTATGAAAGCTGAATCGATAACTACACATAAAACTTCCAAGCTAGTCAATACCAGAGGAGACTTTGAGATTCTTATAGGAAAGAAACAAGCATGAGCTTTTCCAATGTACTTCAGAGCTAATATCATCTGGAACAATACTATACTATTTAGCAACTATATTTAAACAACAAAAATTCAGCTAAGCCTGCTTTTCATAAATCTTTCCTGATAAATGCATAGAAAGTCATTAATGGCATGTTTTTCAAAGACAGAAAGATTAAGGGTCCATACAAGGAATTCTTAGGTACAAACACAGCTGTACTCTGTACACCAGGGGAATGAAAGCAAAGCAGTAGGGAAAAGAAGCATTTTACAAATATCCTGAAAGGGATGCATAACCCTCTTGGTTCTAACCCAAAGCCACTGACCTGCTTCTTCTGACCAATCCTGTGGGCTCGGGCCTGTGCCTGCAAGTCGTTCTGGGGGTTCCAGTCAGAGTCAAAGATGACAACTGTGTCCGCTGAAGCCAAATTGATGCCCAGGCCACCAGCCCTTGTGGAGAGCAGGAAACAGAAGTCCTGTACACAATGCAATACACTACTTTATGCAGTGGCCTTCTCAGAAACAGTCTGATAGTCCAATTAGCCCTTACACCTGGAAACCCCTGCAGGTGTAGAGAAAAGTGAGATATGATGGACAAACTTTATGGAGGCTAAAAGAAGGGCAAGGACTTGATGGCAGAGGGAATTTTCAAGTGATTCAGAGGAAGAATCAGTGCAGTAGACAAAGGCATAACACACAATTCAATAAGGCAACAGGAGCAAGAGGAGTTATTATGTCCTGGCTAAAGCTAGCTATGTTTAAGAAGTTAACCAAAAACACCACAACTATACTTTCTAAGTTTCCACAACAATGACAATGAAGACTGAGCAAGCACAATCACCTGCCTGTGTTTGAGTGCTCAGCAAAACATATGAGCAGAAGGAAAATGAACTGAGTAAGCCGGAGTAAAAAAGCCTAACATGTTAATGTCAAAAGTTCATGTCTGGGGGCTGGGGAGATGACTCAGTGGTTAAAGGTATTTTATTGCAAAGCTTGACAGCTAGGTTCATTTCCCCAGAACCCACCTAAAGCCAGGCACACAAAGTGGCACACAAAAGTGGAGTCTGCAGCAGCAGGAGGTCCTGGTATGCTCGTACCCTCTCCTCCCCACTTCTCTCAAATAAATAAACAATAATATTTCCTTTAAAAAGATGCTAGGAGCCGGACATGGTGGGGATCGCCATGAATTCGAGGCCACCCTGAGACTCCATAGTGAATTCCAGGTCAGCCTGGGCTAGAGTGAGACCCTACCTCGAAAAACCAAAAAAGATGCTAGGCATCATTGGCAATCACCTATACTATCAACACTCAGAGGCAGAGGCAGGAGGATCAATGTACGTTTGAGATCACCCTTGGTTATACAATGAATTGAAGGCCAACATGGGCTACATGGAGATCTGTCTCAAAAAAATAGAAAAGGGGGCGGGAAAAACTGGTTTAGGGTTGTATCTCGGTAAATGGGTATTTTTAGCATACAAAATGATCTCCAAACTTGTTAAAAAAAAAAAAAACAGAATTTATGGGCTGGAGAGATGGCTCAGTGGTTAAGGCATTTGCCTGCAAAGCCTAAGGACACACGTTCGATTTCCCAAAACCTACAAAAAGCCAGATGCAAAAGGTAGTGGATACATCTGTAGTCTGTTTGCAGTGGCTGGAGGCCCTGGTGCACCCATTCTCTCTCTCTATCTCTGCCTTTCTCTACAACTACATATATGTGGACTTCTGAAAGAATTATCTCTCTGAAGTGAGGCCTAAAGGTAAACAGCAAACAATTTAGGATGAAATACCTAGAAGGTCAAATAAAACCTGTGCTCTGAATGATCACATAAACAACTTTCTATGTCATTCTTTGACAAAGATACTATAAAGTATATGTGGACTATGTCTATTATCAAATTAACAAAGGGCCAGGCATGGTGGCACACGCCTTTAATCCCAGCACTCGGGAGGCAGAGGTAGGAAGGATCGCCATGAGTTCGAGGCCACCCTGAGACTACATAGTGAATTCCAGGTCAGCCTGGGCTAGAGTGAGACCAAAACCAAAACCAAACAAAACAAAAAAAATTAACAAAGGTTAAAACATTATGAAACTCAACGTTATTACAACAATAAATAAGTGTACATAAACAGTGTAAATACAAATGACTTTATAAATGTAAAATAACAAAATGAGGCTGGGTGTAGTGGGATATGCCTTTAATCCCAGCACTTGGGAGGCAGAGGTAGGATGACTGCAGTGAGTTCGAGGCGACCCTGAGACTACATAGTGAATTCAGCCTGGACTAGAGTGAGACCATACATTAAAAAAAAAAAAAGTATCAAACATCATTTTACAAATGTTTATATATTCTATACTATATCCAAATAAAAACCTTTAATATTTTTAGTTATCTGAGAGTGAGGAAGGGACAGAGGGAGAGAGAGAGAGAGAGAGAGAGACATGAATATGGGCACACCAGGGCCTACTGCCACTGCAAACAAACTCCAGATGTATGTGCCACTTTTTGTGTCTGCCTTTAGATGGGTACTGGGGAATCAAACACGAGCTGGCAGGTTTTGCAAGTAAGTGCCTTTATCTGTTAAGCCCCAGCCCTTAAAATTATTTTTTAAAAGACTATGGAAAAAAAAATATAAACACACACACACACACACACACACACACACACATATACTTATGGATATATAGAGAGAGAGAATGTGTGTGTATGTGTGTATGTGTGTGCACATGTTAATGAGCATGTTCATGAGCATGTGCATGCATATGTAGAAGCCAAAGAACAACTACAGGTTTCTTTTCTTCAAGCACTGTCACTTTTTCTCCCTGGACCTCACAAATAGACTAGACTGGCTGAGCAATGAGCCCCAGGGGTCCACCTCCCTCTACCTCCCCAGGCTGGGATTAAAAGGACATACCACCAAGTTTGACTTTAAAAATAAAATGGTTTCTGGAGATCAAACCCAGGGCCTCACTTTACCAGATGGGCTATCTCTTTAATCTACTACCTCTATTTTATATATGACTATGAAAGATGATGGGAATCAAAGAACAATGTGAAAGCAAGTTTAGTTTATTCTGAGAAGAAAGACGATGGAACATTTAACACTATCTTTAAAATTAAGGGAACACAAAACCATTCCAAACAAATGCTATCTAATAAAAAAATAGCTGGTGTTTATTGAGTATTTATTACATCAAATAGTGTATGAGTGTTTCATGTTTATTACCCAGTTTAACTCTCACAGAATACTATGAAGTAGGTTTCGAAAACATTGTGGTTTCACAACTAAAGAAATAGAAAAGAGGAAAAGAAGGATAAGAATTAGGTGACGACCACTATTTAGATAACTCAGTTTCTCTTATCCTTAATTATGCACAGATTTGATCCTAAATGTATTAATGCCCAAAGCCCTTCAAAGAGAAGTAAAACAGCCAGAACACTAGCCTCACTAGGACTGCATGTATGTTTACAGACAGCAGGCATGCCATTCTGAAGTAACAGCAGAAACAAAATCACTAAGTTTTTAAAGCTCTGCAGAAAGCAGAACATTAAATCTCTTCCAGCTACTAAGAACATAGTAGATGAGGAGACAGAATTAGCATTCTCTCCCAAAACACTTCCACTTCTGGACTCTCTTCACTGCTTTCTTTATCTTGCATTATTACTTTTACTTACACTAAAACTCTTCTCCATTTCTCTCTAATTCCAAGTCATTTGTTAATTGTGATATGCACAAGCTATAATGTAAAGTAGCTCTAATACAAATGGGTTCAAACCAAAATACTTTATAATGCCAAGTCAAACACTTAGTAATTTAAAATGTTGCTGTTGCACAGATCAAAAACATTAAGTTACATCATTCCAAGAGTCACACGTGTTTGAAATTTTACAAACATGCTGTTCAAGCATGAGTTACCACAAAAGTACAGATCAGATCTTGATGCAGCAGTCTATCAAAATCAATCCTACTGGTTCTGCTTCCTCCACCCTTGCCTTGCTACTCTGCCAAAACTATAAATTGGTACCTAGAAGCCACTAGAGTCATCATTATTCCAGCCTAGGGGCACTAGACAAGCACACACATGATTTTAGGAAGTGACAAACAACAACACAGGCATCTCTTGTATTAGGGATTTCTCATTCTCATCAAGACAGAAGCCTATTATTTTTGTTTATTTTGTTTCTCAAACAATACATTAAGCTGGAAAGACTTTCCCCTAATACAGAACCCAAGTTGCCCAAATAACAAGCCATGCATAATGTACCTCAGACCCATCTGCATTGAAGTGATCCAACGCCTGTTTTCGGATTTCTCCCTTGATGGAACCATCCAGGCGCTATAAAAATAAGACACAAGAAAATAGTAAGGGAGGAAGATCAGCTACACTCAGAATAGAACAGACTTGCAACTTTGATCACCCAGACTCCACTGAGTAAAAATAACTGAAAGGCACTGACAAAGTACTGAAGGAACTATGTGTAAACAGCATGTCTTCCGTGACCCGAGCTCTCCAGTTTCAGACTCAAGGTCAGACAACTCTGAGTCAAAGGGCTGTCTAGGCTTACCCAAGGATCAGAACAGTTGCCAGATCCTAAAAGGACAAAGATGAAAAAAAACTAGCACGTCACACTGGGAAATAACATCACTGGTCACCCAGTATATAGTTCCTATAAAAAATAATGTTCCCTAGGTAATGTGGCTAAAAGTATGACTATTAATTGCTATATAAACCCAAAAAATTATTTACTTTGGAAAATATTTTGCTAAAATTTTGAAAATTGTTAAAATCAACTGATGATCTATACCAGGATTTCTAAAAATTATCCTGTAGTATTCATGTGATCCAACTGCATCAAATGCAAGACAGCCTTTAACGTGTACTAGTTTACATAATTCTTGTATTAAAAACATCCCAGATACAAGACAGTCACCACAGTAAAACTATTTAATACACGAAAACAAGCATTTAAAAATAATACTTGTATGTTATACAAATAAGCATGCCTCACTATTTAAAATGGTCTTAATATACTGACCCCTTAAAATCACCCCTTGAGATGAAGAAATACTTGATTTCATAAGAAAAACTGATCCATGCAGGGTCCATAAGACCTACCTCTTCCCAGAGCTCTGCCATCAGATCCACAGTTAACTGAATTCAAATTTACTTACACATGAGAAGGTCCTTTTATCTTTCTCACAGACTAGAAGCAACTATAATCGAGGACTTAAACTAGGTATTTTTTAAAAAGTAGGTTCACAGCCTATATTTGAAATGAGACAACCTAAATGGCCCCCTCTTTTTCAATTAACATAAGGCATTGAGATAATTACTCAGGAGTCACTGATTATATGTGATATGTGATAGACCTGAAATACCCCAGTTTATTTATTCCCTAGAGAGAAAAGAAACATCAGAATTACCACAAATGAAAGCTCCCAGGGATCAGGCACACTGAGAGAATTCATTGTTTGCATACAGTTGTGTCCTGATAAAAGCCACAGAATTAAGCTCTATTCTAAGACACCCAAGTTATTATGGCTGTAATGGCACACTGTCAGTGAGTGCTGCAGCTGGGTCATCTTACAATTTAATAATCATTCACTCAAAGTTTCTTCAATACTATAAGACTTAGTAGAACAGTTCAACCCAACCATTCAAAAAAAAAAGAAAAAGAATTTTTAAAATGAGATTTTAAAATGTCCTTCATTGCCTCTGGCATTTTTTTCTTTTTTTTAATATTTTTATTCATTTATTTACAAACAGAGAGATAGAGAGAAGAGAGACAGAGAGAATGGGCAAGCCAGGGCTTCCAGTGTCTGCAAGCTCGTAGACGCATGCACCACTTTGTGCATCTGGCTTTATATGGGTACTGAGAAATCGAATACAGATCATTAGGCTTTGCACGCAAGTGCCCTAAGCACTGAGCATCTCTCCAGCCCTAAAATAAATCTTGATATTCAAACTACCCTAAAACTGTTGTATCATGTATCAAAATAGTTTGTATACATCTAAATGTCTGTAAACAGATCAGAGATAAACTTCTCATAGACTAAACACACAGAAAAACACTATGCTAAAGAAAAATTTTCCCAGTAGGAGACAATGGAATAAAGATGAAAATTAGCTCTAGTCAGTCTGCATAGAAGAGGGGAGGCCATCACCACTTGCTTTGGGGACCAGAATATTTCAAGAACGCATTCTGCTCTGCTTCCAGCCTCAAATCAAATTCTCTAGGGGTGGACATAATGACACTACCTATCTTTTTCTTCTTCCTAGTATTTGGGATTCTAGAATCAAGTTCACATTCATTCCTCTAACTTTGATACCACATGTTAATAGGTAGGACAGCATATTTTTCGTGGGCAAATTTTTCTTCCTCTATTCTTCCCTTTTACCATCAATTTCATTATAGAGTAGCCTGAAAATGGGAAAAAAACTGAGACCTTCTTAAAATATCAACCTCAATTTTTTCTGAACAGTCAAATTTGTCTTCAACTTGAATGGGAGTGAGGGAAAGAAGGAGAGGGGAAGGGAGGGAAAGGAGCCCAGTTACTGGACCACCTTACCTGGAAAGGATAGTGCTTAATAGTGAGGTACTCAGCCAGGATGTCCAGCATCCTCACCATCTGCGAGAAGATGAGGACTCTGTTCCCCCGGTCTCGAAGTCTTGTCAGCAGTTTGTCTAACAGAATCAACTTTCCGCTGCTCCTTATTAGAGACTAAAGATTTAACACACTCCATTACATTCAAACACATCATTGGTGAACTGTTCTACTTAACCTGTTATCCATAATGATATGTTTCCCAGAGCTTTCCTTTATTTAGCTTTTCTTATCTATTTTTATTTGTCTGTGGACAGAGTTTCTCTCTGTTGCCCAAACTATCCTCAAACTCAGTATCCTCCTACCTCCGCCACATCCCTGGTGTGACAGTAGCTCTCCCATCACCACCCAGGACTGGGCATGTGCATCCATTAGAGACTAAAGATTTAACACACTCCATTACATTCAAACACATCATTGGTGAACTGTTCTACTTAACCTGTTATCCATAATGATATGTTTCCCAGAGCTTTCCTTTATTTAGCTTTTCTTATCTATTTTTATTTGTCTGTGGACAGAGTTTCTCTCTGTTGCCCAAACTATCCTCAAACTCAGTATCCTCCTACCTCCGCCACATCCCTGGTGTGACAGTAGCTCTCCCATCACCACCCAGGACTGGGCATGTGCATCACTCTTAGCTTCTCTCTTATGACTCTGAAAGCTTCTTTTAATGTTCCTTGAAGGGACATTTTGATAAAAAACATTTAAAGAAACTAAGCTGCTTTTGATAGTAATCACAGGAAAAAGGAAGTACATACCAGAAGAATCTCCTGACCATTCTCCCTTTCATTTTCCTCAGGAGGCTTAATCAGATAGCAGTGGTTGCAGCATTTTTTCAATTCCATCACAATATTAAGGAAACCAGATGTGCTGCCTCTTGTTCCTTTGGCAAGAGCTTTGTAATTCCTGGTCAGGATCCATCTACAAATTAAAATGATAATGGTACTATTAAATTCAAAAGCATAGAGTTTAGGGTATCAAAAGGAAACAATAATGAAAAAAAAAATCTAAACTAACATCATTAAGACAAGTAGACATTTTTATTTCACATTTCCTGTTAACCAATCATGATCCTTCATTTCTCCATCAGAACTGGAACTTTAAGGATTCTACTAGGTATGTCAACCTCATTTGACACAAGAATACTAAAACAGGGACTGAAGAGATGGCTGAGCAGTTAAGCAATTTGTCTGCAAAGCCAAAGGACCTGGGTTCTATTCCCCAGTAGCCATGTAAAGCCAGACGCACAGGGTGGCACATGCACCTGGAGTTTGTTTGCAGTGGCTAGAGGCCCTGGCACATCCATTCTCTTCCTTCCTTCTTTCCTTCCTTCCTTCCTTCCTTCCTTCCTTCCTTCCTTCCTTCCTTCTTCTTTCTTTCTCGCTCTCTCTCTCCCTCCCTTCCTCCCTTTCTCTCTCATAAATAAATAAAAGAAATAAATACAAATATTTTTTAAAAGAATATTAAAAATTCTAGATGCTACATGGACATTCATGTACACACATATTTGTGTGTGTGTGTATATACATACATATATATATATATATATGTATACACACACACACACAAACACACGAATGTATAAATATATACTTAAGCGTATGTGTGTGATTATCACTGAAGTACTCATTGCAATATAAAACTGAAAGTCATCTAAAATAAGATACTGGTTGATATCTCATGCAATATAGGCAAATATTTCTGAAAATCCAAAATACGAAACATTTCTGCTTCACAGAAGGAATACTCAACATATATTAGAATATGTGAAAACAACAGAGAAAATCAGTTCATGTAAAGTCTACCTAACAATGAGGGCTTTAAAGCATAAACATGTATAGTAAATAGTAAAAATTGAAGCACAATTTTAATTGATCAGTTCATAATTATGCCAAAATAAATATCATTAGTCAAAATTTTTAAAGTGAACTGGAGAGATGGTTGAGTAGTTAAGGAATTTGTCTGCAAAGCCAAAGGACCCACATAAGCCAGATGTACAAGGTGGCACATGTGTCTGGAGTTCATTTGCAGCAGTTGAAGGTCCTAGCACGCCCATTTTTCCCCCCAACTTTGCCTCTTTCTCTCAAATAAATAAATAAAATAAAATATTAATTTAAAAAAGGAAGGAAAGGGGATATTTAACTTTAAAATTGCAAATAAATAAATAAAAATAAAAATTGCAAAAAAAAAATCCAGTTGAATTAACTATCAGAAATACTCAAAACTCTTATCAGTGCAGAGAATAAATGAGCGTTGAGGGCTGGGGAGATGACTCAGCAGTTAAAGGTGCTTTCTTGTAGAGCCTGTCCGCCTGGGTTCAACTCCCTGGTACCCATGTAAAGGCAGATGAACAAAGTGGCACATGCATATGGAGTTTCATTATAGTGGCAAGAAGCCCTGGCATTCCCATGTTCATTCTCATTCTTATTCTCTCCCTCGCTCTCTCACCTCACAAAAAATGAATAAAAAAAATTTTTTTAAGTGTGGCTGGGCATAGTGGTGCATGCCATTAATCCCAGTATTTAGCAGGCTGAGTGAAGTAGGATGATCACTGTAAGTCTGAGACCAGCCTAGAGAAGAGGGCGCAGAAACAATTTAAGAGCCACAAGATGGGAATAATGCTGTGAAACTATATCATCTGAACATAACATATCCTATGCAAACATAAACTCACAGCAGCTGTGGCTACCTGTATACACGATACAGCCAGTCAACATTTCTCCAATATGAAGGAGAGGCTTTTTGAGATCTGATAACTGCCTGAGGCAATTAATCGGGGGCGGGGACAGGGAACAGGGGTGTAGCCATTAGTAGGCGGCAAAGTAGAACAGATTCAAGTGGAGTGCAAGGGGTAAGAGAAGGTTATGGGGGTATGACCAAAATACAACATGTACATGTATGAGATTGTCAAAAATAAAGAAGACTTAAATAAAGACAGCAAATACGTTTCTCACTGAATATTAAGTATAAGTGCATCTCAAATTTATGGAAATGGATCACATACATCAGACAAAATAGGCTAAAATTCCCTTCCATTGAAAATGCTGCACTCCTAGCTCAGAAAATCCATTTTAGTTGTCTTCTACATTAGAATAATACTGGTGAAATGAAAGAAAAAGCAGTTTGATACCAGCCACTTAATCTGCTTATCTGAATGTGTTTCTGCAGAAATTTAGAAAAAGCTAGCAATAGTGATGCTATTTTATGAGCCTTAAGGATAGGCTGAGGTCATTAAAGGCCCTGAAAGTGGCTACAATAAGCCAGGTGTGGCAGAGTATGCCTTTAGTTCCAGCACTTGGGAGGCAAAAGTAGGAGGATCACCATGTGTTTCTCGGCTACCCTGAGACTACATAGTGAATTCCAGGTCAGTCTAGGCTAAAGCAAGACCCTACCTTGAGAAACCAAACTAAAAAAATATATATATATGGCTACAATACCATAATATTAAAGCATTTTTATAAGACTTAATTAATTTGTTTTTGTATTGTTCAAAGTCAGATTTTTTAAAGTATTACAATTATTGAGACATGCCAACAGATCATAATATGTACACCTGTATAGAGCCCAACAATACAAATAAGCAAAAGCCAAATGTCATGAATATTTTTGTGAATGTGTGTGTGTGTGTGTGTGTGTGTGTGTGCATGTATGTGTACATATGTAACAACCAGAAAATGTGAATACTCACCAGAAATTAAACTGTCAGGGAATTATTGATTACTTTTAGGCATGATAACAAGACTGGAATTAGAGAAAATAAAAGTCCTTATCTTTTTTTTTTTTTTTTTTTTTTTTTTTAGTTTTTTGAGGTAAGGTCTCACTCTAGCCCAGGCTGACCTGGAATTCACTATGTAGTCTCAGGGTGGCCTTGAACTCATGGCGATCCTCTTACCTCTGCCTCCCAAGTGCTGGGATTAAAGGCGTGTGCCACCACGCCCGGCTAAAAGTCCTTATCTTTCAGAGACTAAAATGTATGTTTATGTTAATACATTCCACTACTACTGGAGGATAAAGGAATGATACAGATGAACTAATAATGGCCATAAAAACATTGAAGCTAGATTATGGGTGCCTCAGTATACTATTCTATGTTTCTATATATTGGAAATTTCTCATAATAATTTTTTTCAAGGTGAAACGACGGGCTGGAGCTAAGGTCTGTAGTGTTTGCTTTACTGAGGCCTTGCGTTTGATTACCAGCAAAACACACACATACACGACCCCCAAAAGGTAAGATCATATAGTAATTTTTCAAAATTAAAATCCAAAAAACAAACAACAAGCATGTTATATACCGTGCTCTATCCAGGATCCACTATTTTGATTTAAAGGCCATATGACAAACTAACTATGTAATTTTCCATGCCACTCAGAATGCTAGAAAAGAATATGTATTCACTTTGTCCAATAAGTGCTGCTTCTTCTGAACTTTATGAGGCCCTTGCACATGCCTATCATTAAACAACACTACTCTATAGTTATTTGTCCCTAGCCTGTGTTCCCTACCACACAAAGCTCTGGAAGGAGAATGTTCAATTCATCTTCATGTTTCCACAGGATCTAGAAAAATGCTTAGCATTATAGAAGCTTTATAAGTGACTTAGTGGATGGAAAACAATTATCTAGAATAAGCAATATGTGCTTCTTTAATGGTAGGAGTATTAGCAATAAGCATTAACAAATACCTCAGACCACTGATATAATGAAAAGCACTGTGTAAACTCTTATTGGCTCAAATTAAAAGAAAAAAAAAGGAGGGCTGGAGAGATAGATGGCTTAGTGATTAAGGCACTAGCATGCAAAGCCTAACAACCTGAGTCTAATTCTCCAGTACCCATGTTAAAGCCAAATACACAAAGTGGCGCATGCATCTGGAGTTTGTTTGCAGTGACTGGAGGCCCTGGCACACCTATTTTTATGTCTGTCTGTCTTCTATCTCTATCTGCTTGCAAGTAAATAAATTAAAACATTTAAAAATATTTTAAGAAACAAGAAATAAAATATTTCTTTTCTTTTGACCAAATACAAATTTCCACTTCAATCTGTATTATGGATGGGGACAAAACTTGGTGGTATAGCATTTACCTAGCAAGCCCACACCCAGAACCAAAGGAAAACAAAGCTTATGTTCAAGCCTACAACATAGTCCTCTATGTCTAGCTATTTGGAAGGCTGAAGCAAGAGGGTCTTAATGGGAGACCTTGTGTCTCAAAATAAAAACCAGAAATAGGAATAGGGGGATAGCTTATTGCCTATCTAATGGCCTCATAGTATGGAATAAACCCTTTAATCTAGATGGAAACTTACTTGTAATACTGCTTCTGAAGGGCTGACATCTCTACTCTAAGAATCTGCTCCACTTTAGCAGGAAGAGATTTCTCCACATCTTTCTTGACTCTCCGAAGAAGGAAAGGCTCCAGAACCTTATGAAGACTCTGGTAGCCATTTTCCCTCCCCTTCCCATGATCTTCTTCAAAGTCTTCCCAGAACTCAAACCTAGGAACCAAATTGGCACAGTTACTCAGTTACAGAGAGCAAACAACATTTTTACAACTAAAATTTCTTTCAGAAGGAACTAAATGCCATGGGGTTATACACAACTCAATCTGTCCTATAAGCAGAGGCAAAATTTCTTCATCTCTGGCTTGTCAACAGAAGAAAAGGGAAAACAAAAGTAAAACAACAATCACTTGAGTTCACACTATCAGTGTGTACTGGATTAACAGCAAGTTTTCAATTCTCAGACTGGGCTGAAATGCATAAAATATTTGTATCTAAGTACCTATTCGTACCAAATGTTATGTAGAAGATTTAACCATCAGCTACCTTTTATTAACAAACTATAATTGAGTTAAAAGAATAAATTAATGGTATCCAGAAAGCATTTAATTTCTAAAATTAACTCTTCATTCTATAGACTTAAAAGTTAATGTCTCACATACACACACATGCAACTACTTATTAATATGTCTCAAAAACCATAAATGAGGGGTGTGGGGAAATGGTTCAGTGGATAAGCATTTGCTAGAAATTTAGAAACCCATATAAAAGCTGGATGCCATATAGGTATCTGAATACCCAATGGACCTAGCAAGTATGGAGGCAGAAAAAAGAGAATCTCCTGGGAGCTCTCAGGCCAGCTAGCATGGCAAACACAGAAGTGAACAAGAGACTTAACCTCAAAAAAGGTGGCAGGCAAGGACTAAGACCCAAAGTTGTTCTCTGATCTACACACACACAAACACACACACACACCAGGGTACTCATGTGCTCACACACATCATACACACATACACCAAAAAAAATGCAAAAGTCTTAAATATGTTAGCATATCTATGGTCATCCTATCCTATACACACCAAACCGCATCTGACCTCAGAAGCTAAGCAGAACTTGGCTGTGAAACAATGTATTAGCAAAATGAATCCTGCAACACATAAAAGGATTACACATCATGGATAAGTCAGATATACGCTAGAAATCGCAAAATATCATAGTGGGGACAGAGGAACTTGCTCAGCAGGTAAGAGTGCTTGCTGGAGCATGACAGCCTGGAGTCTGATTCCACAGCACCACCATAACCCCACTCCTACGGAGAGCAGAGACCAGAGAATCACTGGGGCTCACAAAAACCATAGCTCCACACTCACAGAAAGACTCATCTTAAGGAAATGTGTAGACAAGTGATAGAGGAAGGATATAGAATGCTTTCCTGTAGCTTTCAAATGCCTTTGAGCACATCTACACATACATGTAACACACACAAGCACCACACATAACAAACATAAAAAAATGATAACACAATGTCTAATGAGCAAGTCATAAAGTCTATAACTGAGTAAAATAAAGGGTAATACAACATTGCCATTAAAACAGATACACTCACAAGAAAAGCATTTAACAAAATATCCCTTCATTATCAAAGCTCTCAATAACAAGGAATAAGCCAGGTGGGGTGGATCATGCATTTAATCCCAGCAGTCAAAAGGCTGAGATACGAGGGTCACCATGAGTTCAAGGCTAGCCTAGGCTAGAGTAAGTTCCAGGTCAGTCTGGACAACAGTAAGACCCTGCCTCAAAGCCAACAACAAAACAGCTAGGAATAAAAGAAAGCTGCCTCAACCTAATAAAATTATCTAAAAAAAAATCATGTCTAACATCCTACTCTGCCAATTCTACTCAACATGGAGATTTTAGCAAGTACACTGAGGCAAGAAGATATGAAAACCATCCTTGGTTGGAAAGATGTCTCAGCAGTTAAGGCACTTGCCTGAAAAGCCTTACAAACTGGGTTTGATTCCCCAGTACCTACCTAAGCCAAATGCACAAAGTGGTGCATGTGTCTGGAATTAATTTGCAGTGACTAAAGGTCCTGGCAAGCCATTCATATTCATTCTCATTCTCTCTCTCCCTTTGCAAATAAATAAATAATTTTTAAAGGAACCAAGGTCTTCATACTCCACACTGAACAAATAACTCAAACAGAAAACATTCCTAATGTTAAATGATTAAGTTACTAGAATAATAAAGTCTTTGTGACCTATTTTTGGTTTTGGGCCAGTCTAACATAGATGTTATTCAAAGCATAACACACTGATAAGTTATACTTCAAACTTTGGCTGTTAAGGAAATAAACTCTTCAACTCATCATGCAAGCAACAATCCAATTTGAGTAGATATTTCACTAAAGATAGTCAATTAGTTAAAGAACAGGTGAAAGACATTCAACAGCATGAATCATTCTGGAAGTGCAAGTCAAAACAACAAGATATACAATATACCAGCAGAATGGCTAGAATCAGAAACACATACAAACCGGACATGGTGGTGCACACCTTTAATCCCAGCACTTGGGAGGCAGAGGTAGGAGGATTGCCATGAGTTCAAGGCCACCCTGAGTCTACATAGTGAATTCCAGGTCAGCCTGAGCTAGAGTGAGACCCTACCTCAAAAAACCAAAACAAAACAAAAAAAGACCACAATGCACCAAGTACTGAGAGACCACACAGAGAAGCCAGAACCTTCACATGTCTTGCAGGAAGAAGGCATAATGTTGAAAAACAAGGCAGTTTCTGAAAAGTTAAGCTTTCCCAACAATTCAACAATTCTACTCCTAAATATCTAATGAAGTAATAAAAATGTATATGGAAAGAAAGGTATCCAATCCAACATATTCATCAGCTGGAGACTCTAAAGGCACACAAATAGATTATTATTACCCAATCAAAAAGCAACTATTGGGCTCAAGAGATGGCTCAGCAGTTAAGGTGCTTGCCTGTGAAGCCTAAAGACCCATGTTTTCATGCATCTGGAGTTCGAGTGAAGTGGCTGGAGGCCGTGGTACACCAATATATTCGATCTCTCTCTCTCTCTCTCTCTCTCTCTCTCTCTCTCTCTCTCTCACACACACACACACACACATATAAAAAAAAAAAAAAGCAGCAACTGTTGACAGACTGACATGGATAAATCTCAAAACAGCATACCAAGGAAAGAAGGCAGAAACTAAAGTCTTCATATATTATGATTACACACACGCACACACACACAGAAAACTTGGATATCTAGAGATGACAGCTGATTGGCCAAGGCTCAAAGTAAGAACAGAGGTTAGCAATAAATAGGCAATAAGAAACTATGTATGAGAGATATAGTCTAAAAGCATACTGTGATAATGACTACATAGCTCTATAGATGTATTTAGCAATAGAAAGCAATGATATACTTTATGGTATGTAAATAAGATCTCAATAAAGGTGTTGAAAGTTTTGAAAACACCTAAGGAAAAGGACCATTTCTGTTGGTCATTAAGCAGTCCAAATGCCTTGGTCACTGGATGATACTCAAATCTTTCTCTAAAGCAAAAAGAAAAAAAAGTGGGGGGGGGGGGCTGGAGGGATGGAGCAGTTAAGGTGTTTGCCTCAAAAGCCAAAGGACTCAGGTTTGATTCCCCAGGACCCATGTCAGCCAGATGCACAAGGTGACGCATGCATCTGGAGTTCGTTTGCTATGGCTGGAGGCCCTGGCACGCCCATTCTCTCTCTCTTTCCCTCTCTGTCAAATAAATAAATACTATTTAAAAAAAACAAAAAGAGGGCCAGAGAGATGGCTTAGCAGTTAAGGTGATTGCCTGTGAAGCCTAAGGACCCAGGTTCGATTCTCCAGGTCCCACGTAAGCCAGATGCACAAGGTGGCACATGTGTCTGGAGTTCATTTGCAATAACTAGAGGCCCTGGCACACCCATTCTCACTCTCTCTCTCTCTCTCTCTCTCTCTCCCTAAAAATAAATCAGTAAAAAAAAAAAAAAAGAAAAGAAAAATTTCTAAAAAGAAAAAAAAAAGTTGTGAGGCATTTGCCTAATGAGCTAGTCAGCTGTACAACTATTCCCTGAATTGCTTGCTATGTGCTAGGGCTATTGCATGTAAGGTTAATCAATGAACAAGGTAACTTAATGACATGAGACAAAAAGGTTACATAAGCATGCCTAATACACTACTTTAATTTAGGTAGAGAAGAACTCTGAAAGGAAGTGGAAACATATAATCTGAGGCTTCTTGTTTTTCCAGAATCTTTCTTTCTCCCCCCAAAATAAGCCCAAACCATCAAACAATTAAAACTCGCTATCAGATGAGGGGCAGCTCTTGCCTCCCTCTGGGGAAGTCCCTTACTACTTTCCAGTGCAGGCAGGTCAGCTACTCTGATGAGAAGTGAACAGAGCTGAATCAGCTGCCCAGGGGGAGATAAGAATACCAGTGTGAGGACACCCTGCTAATTCCAAGCAAAAGGCCCTCCACCTCTGGTGGTTAGAGGGAGGGACTGAAGAAGCCCTGGAGCTTGAGGATGAGCAAAGACACATAAAACTGGAGGGCTAGGGTGGGTACTGGCATAGGCTGATGAATGTGTAAGAGATACATAAATACACCTGATGCCCTGCCCAGCCTAGCCTGTCACTGGTCAAAGAGGTGGGGACCAGAGACCCAGAGGCAGGTTCCTAGCACCATTCCACCCCCAGCCTTCTTCACACTCCCTGGGCTCATAGCAGGGGGAAGTCGAGGTCCACAGACCAAGAGGCAGAGGCAAGGTCTGGGGAATGGGCTGATAGCTAAGCTGAGGCTTTCAGAAGGTAACTGCTCTATGAAGAAGAGCATTCCAGATACAACAGAATAATACTAATAAGTTAGCAAGTTTAAGGCACCAAAAAATAGTAATGGAATAAGTGGTGCAGTATTATTCAGGGACTGAGTAAGCTCTACCAAACTGGAATAATGAACTTATATTTCATTCTAAGTTACCACTGAATATTATTGGATAATTTTAAGTTTATGAAAAGTACATACCTACATACCATCTTTCCTATAGTTAGACATTATGCAATTCTTTAATAAGCTAATGGCTTGAATAAGAACTAAAACTGATGCTTGTTGTCATAGACATATATATATATTTTAATATTTTACTTTTAGTTATTTATTTGAGACAGAGAGAGAGAGAAACAGACAGAGAGAGAGACGGAGAATGGGTGCACCAGGGCCTACAGCCACTGCAAACATACTCCAGACACATGCGCCATCTTGTGCATCTGGCTTATGTGGGTCCTGGGGAATGGAACCGAGGTCCTTTGGCTTTGCAGGCAAGCACCTTAACCACTAAGCCATCTCTCCAGCCCTAGACTTATATTTAAGGTATATTTTGAGGCTGGAAAGATAGCTCAGTCAGTGAAGTGCTTGCCTTTGTTCAATCCTCATTACTCACATAAAAATGTGGAGTGTGGTAGTGCACACCTGTAATCAGCACTAGGGATGTGGAGAAAAGAGAATCCATAAGGCTCATTGGCAAGTTAATCTACCTTACTTGATAAGCTGCAGCCCAAGAAGAGACCCTGTCTCAAAAAAGGTGGATGGGGGGAGGGAGCCTGGAAGGATGGTTTAGCACTTAAGGTGCTTGCCTGTAAAAGCCAAAGGACCCAGGTTCAATTCCTCAGGACCCACGTAAGCCAGATACACAAGGTGGCACATGCATCTGGAGTTTGTTTGAAGCAGCTAGAGACCTAGGCTTGGCCATTCTCTCAGTCTTTCTATCCCAAATAAATGAATAAAAATTTTTTTTAAAAATTTATAAAAAGGCAGATGGCATTCCTGAGGATGAAACCTGAGGTCGTCCTCTGGCCACCTGCACATATATGAACATACACAAATATTATTAAGAGGAAGGAATGCTTAAGGTTGTCAAATTATATACTTGGATACTTTATTTCATTATATTAATAACCTTTAACAGTGATAAGGCCACATGTTTCTTTTTGTTTGATTTTTTTACATTGAGATGGGGATTCAAGTAGCTAAGGCAGTAACTGAGCCTAGAGCTACTCCTGATCCTCACTATGTACCTGGCCTTTAACTCCTGATCCTCCTGCCTCCACCTCCCAAGTGCAGGGATTATAGGTGTACACATGGTTCTCAAGTTTCCTATCTAACAATTATATCCCAAATGTCTTAGCTAATTCAAATTTTGATACACGACACGTTTGCCTATTAGCAGACTAATTTCTGTGCCTCCTATCATGTTATTACCCTTTATTCATGATTTCCCTAGGTTTAATCCTTTGTTTTCCCCAAAGTATGACATCAGTTTTTTGTTGTTGTTGTTGTTTTTGTGAGGTAGGGTCTCACTCTAGCTCAGGCTGACCTGGAATTCACTATGTAGTCTCAGGGTGGCCTCGAATTCTCAGCAATCCTCCTACCTCTGCCTCCCGAGTGCTGGGATTAAAGGCATGTGGCACCACACCTGACATAAAAGTCTTTTTTTTTTAGTACAGGCTGACCTGGAATTTGCTATGGAGTCTCAGGTGGCCTTGAACTCATGGTGATCCTCATACCTCTGCCTCCCAAGTGCTGGGAGTAAAGGCATGTGCCACCACACCTGGCTGATAGCAGTTTTTGCTAAGGTCTACTAAGATTAAAAAGCACCGGCATTTCAGACATTCTAGCATACTTTGAAATTGGGCTGGGGAGATTGCTTAGTGGCTAGGGCCCTTGCCTACAAAGCCAAAGGACCCAGGTTCCATTCCCCAGGACCCATGTAAGCCAGATGCACAAGGTGGCATATGCATCTGGAGTTCGTTTGCAGTGGCTGGAAGCCCTGGTGCACCCATTCTCTCTCTCTCTCTCAAATAAATATTTTTTTAAAAAAGAAAAAGAAATTGACATGAAGGAGCTTACTTCTCCGGCATAATAAAGTGCAGCAAGGACCAGAGTTCCTTGAGGGAATTCTGAAGTGGGGTGCCGGTAATGAGGAGCCTGTGGTTGGACTTGAAATCAATGAGAGTTTTATACAATAAAGAATCATCATTCTTCAACCGATGGGCTTCATCCACTCCCAGAAAGGCCCAGTTAATACTGCCCAGCACAGTCTAAAGTGAAAAACAGAACAGAACGAACCCAAGTCAGAAGGGAATCAAAACAACTCTAAAGTATTCATTATCTCTGTAGAAATGCCATCACAAATGTACATACAGACACATCTCTTCATTGTCTTAGTACATATTAGGACTCATCTATGCCTATTCAAGAACACATTATTATGAAAAGATATTAAGGAAAAGCCTCTTACTCAGGTATTATTGCAAGTTCCAAAGCAAGAAGATGAAAATTGGTGTGCCGAGAAAAAAAAAAAAAAATTTGCATTCTCCTTTTAAGATTTTTTTCTTGCTTATTTGGCACCCAACCCTGAAGATCAGACACACCAAGAACCACAAATTTGAATTTATATACACTTAATGATAATAATTTCTCTCAGTAGTTATTAAAACATGATATTTAAAGAGCTCAATTTTGGGCTGGAGAGATGGCTCAGTGATTAAGTTGCTTGCCTACAAAGCATAACAACCTGGGTTCCATTCCCCAGTATCAACATAAAGCAAGACACACAGAGTGATAAGGAGTTCGTTTGCAGTGACTAAATGCCTTGGCATGCCCATTCTCATCCTCTTTCTCTCTCTCTCTTCTGTGTCTCTTTCTGCTGGCAAATAAATAAATCAGGGCTAGAGAGATGGCTTAATGGTTAAGGCACTTGCCTGTGAAACAAGGACCCAGGTTCGCATCCCCAGTACCCACGTAAGCCAGATGCACAAGGTGGCACATACATTTGGAGTTCATTTACAGTGGCTGGGTGCCCTGGCATGGCCATTCTCCCCCCACCTCACACACACACACATTTTTTCCCTCAAAATGTATAAATAAAAATAAATAAATCTATTTTAAAGAGCTCAATTTTTCCAAGACCAATCACATCAACTGTCCTAGAAAAATGCCTCAACAATAACACAATGGGAAACATTCAAGATACCTTCCAATAACTGACTACTATATTCTCAGTATAGCCTCAACACTTTCTCCTGATTCCATTGGACTAGACAACCTAAGATCCCATTCAAATGTAAAGTTTGGTTTTCTACTTAAAATCTTTTTGGTTTTTCAAGGTAGGGTCTCACTCTAGTGCAGGCTGACCTGGAATTCACTATATGGTCTCAGACTGGCCTCGAACTCATGGTGATCCTCCTACCACTGCTTCCCAAGTACTGAGATTAAAGGCATGTACCACCATACCTGGCTGTCTACTTACAATCTAGTTTGTTTGTTTTGTTTTGTTTTGTTTTGTTTTTGTTTGTTTGTTTTTCGAGGTAGGGTCTCACTGTAGCCCAGGCTGACTTGGAAATCACTATGTAGTCTCAGAGTGGCCTCAAACTCATGGCAATCCTCCTACCTCTGCCTCCCGAGTGCTGGGATTAAAGGTGTGCGCCACCACGTCCAGCTTCTACTTACAATCTTAATATTTATCAAAGAATTTGTGTTTTGAACAAAATTTTTTAACAAAGCAAGAAAAATAACATGACAAGTGGTAAGAACAGGCCCCACTATTTGGGCTAGATTTTTGTTACCATTTACATACCTTATCTTTTAAGAGAATTTCATATGTTGTTATGAGTGCATTGAACTTCAGCCTTTTAGTTTGAGAATGAATCCATTCATATTCCCTTATCTATAAGAGAAAAAAATGGTAACTAAGACAATTTATACTTCTGATTTTTATATCAAACAAACACAACAAAATCAAGTCATATTAAAAGATACATCAGATCAAAATTTAATGAATAAAAGAACCAAAAAACATATTTGACAGGCATTGTGGTGCACACCTTTAATCCCAGCACTCGGGAGAGAGGTAGGAGGATCATGGTGAGTTCAAGGCCAGCCTGGGAATACAGAGTGAGTTCCAGGTCAGGCTAGGCTAGAATGAGACCCGAATTCGGGGACAATAAAATTAATGAAGAACCTACACATCCTGAAATTAATTTACCCAACTATAAGCAGCAAGTGCTAGAATTAAAATTTGGATCACTAAGCAAAACTTAATGATCACAACTCAAATAAATTGAGCACTGACAGAGATTTGACTAGAAATACGTGTTTATAAACAATGAAGCCTTAGGGATTTGAACTAAAGGAGGGTTCTCCCAGATTCATAGAATTTTCTAAGGAAATGAAATTTCTATTATTTTTTGAGTAGGGCAATATTTTTATTAAGATTTAAACAAATTCTAACCTCTGACTCATTCTGAAATTTCATTAATCAGAGCAGGCAAAAGAAAAAAAAAAAAAAGGAAAGAAAAGCTTATAGGGTAAAACAAAATGTAATATGAATTAAAAATACCGTGAAGGGCTGGAGAGATGGCTTAGCATTTAAGGTGCTTCCTGCAAAGCCAAAGACCCAGGTTTGATTCCCCAGGACCCAGGTAAGCCAGATGCACAAGGGGCACATGCATCTGGAGTTTGTTTGCAGTGGCTGGAGGCCATGGCACATCCATTCTCTCTCTCTCTCTCTCAAATAAATAAATAATTTTTTAAAATACTGTGAATGTAAAGAAATGGAAAAAATATATATCCATGCTAAAATATGACTCAGTAAACACAATGGTTAATATCAAAGTTCTTATAGCTTGTCAAGTTTGAAAACAGAAATCAGGATGGTTGAGCACTTGCAGGTGATGACCATCAAACAGGGAGAGTAAAGAAAAAGACACTGGGCACTATAAAGAAAACTTGGCTTACTCAACAAATTTTCAATTTACTTTGCTTGCTTTCCACTTTGGGAGAAATGCTTAAAGCAACTTTACATAATCTATTAAGTTTTTTTTTTTTAATTCTCTGATAAAGGTTTAACAAATAAATGACTGAAAGTAACAACTACTTATAGTTTAGTCAAAACTAGGACAATGAGGACTGGAAAGATGGCTTAGTGGTTATGGCGCTTGCCTGCAAAACCAAAGGACCTAGGTCTGATTTCACAGGACCCAGATAAGCCAGATGTTCAAAGTGGCACATAAAAAAAACTAAGACAACAATCATTATTTTCATCAAGCCGAGTGTGGTGGCGCACGCCTTTAATCCCAGCACTCAGGAGGCAGAGGAAGTGAGTTGTGAGTTCGAGGCTACCTTGAGAGACTACACAGTAAAGTCCAGGTCAGCCTGAACTACAAGACCCTGCCTTGGGAAAAAAAAAAACCTAAGACAATGAAATCTACTATAGTTTGTAAGTTAGACAATTTTTAAATTTATTTGTAATGTTGGTGATTAACTCAGGGCCTCAAGCACATGCTAGGCAAGGGCTCTAACACTGAGCTATATCTCCAACCCAAGTCAGTTCATTTTAATGACAGTATGTAATACGGATGAATTTGAATCCTTCATAGCATATATCTAAAATGTCTGAAGATTCCTGGGGGCTAGCTCTTACTCAATCAACCCTGAAGAAACAAATTAACATAAAGTGGAGAAAGAGCAAAGTTCAAGCACCAGGTATACTTGTGTTGTCAACTCCAACTCCAGTTCTGCTGCATGAATTCTACTTGATCTAAGGACAAGGGTTGGAAACTCTAGGAGTTGGTATCTCCATCCATCAGTTGGAAAGACTAGCATCAACGCTGAGGGCTATCATAAAGATTACAGGTAGTACACATTAAAAGCATGCTACACAAGGACTGGCCATTATAGGTACTTCAAAAACTTTTAGTCACTATCAAGAAAAGAGTTGTCCAAAAATAAAATAAAATAAATGCTGAACTGATGATGCCAAAGTAAATGTTCACACAATTTTCATTTCTGGAGTTCTGAAATGTGTTGTTTTGCTTTTATTATTTTTCTCAGTCTTAAAAATAAAAAGATCAAGGTAACACAAGCCTACAATCCCAGCACTGGGGAGACTGAGGCAGGTTGATCATCACGAATGAGGTTAGCCTAAGCTACATAGCAAGACCCTGATGGAAAGAGGGAAGAAGGGGACAAAGGAGAGAAAGAAAAATGGAGGAGGGAAGGGAGGCTAGGGAGAAGAAAAATATAACTAGTTAAGAGATTCCTATGTATGTACTTATTGCTGTTGTTTTGGTAACTGTACATTTTAAAGAATATGTCAGATGCATTTTGTTTTGTTTTGTTTCTTTTCAAGTTAAGGTCTTACTCTAGCCCAGTGTGATCTGGAACTCACTCTGTACTCCTAGGCTGGCCTTGAATTCACAGGAATCCTCCTACTTGTGCCTACCAATTAGAAGCATGCACCATCATGCCTGTTTTTCAGTTGCATTTTTGTTGCACATAAAACTGTGGACACAGCACAGTGTCTGAATAATAATTTCAACAAGACTTTACTAATAATTCCATAAAGTGCTTTAAGTTATATTTCTAAAATACATTTTCAACTCATATTCCACCCCAATTCTTTTTGTTTACACACCGTATTTCTGCTCATCAGGTCACCTATGTAAACCACTACATTAATCTCTGGTGCCCAGACTTCAAACTCCCTCTGCCATGAAGTGAGAGTGGATAAAGGGACGACTATAAGAAAGGGTCCATACAGCTGGTGTTGATGGAACAAGTAGGAGAGGAATGATATGGTCTGGATGGTTTTTCCTAGGCCCATTTCATCAGCAAGGATTACACTGTTACTTCTGCAATAAGAAAAAAAGTAAAAACAAAGCAGTCGTTAGTTCACCAAAGAGAGCATGTGCACTAACAACACCAATGTTTCACACTGACAGCAAACAAGACAGCAGTTGTGATGCTTCAATTTCTCATTACTGGCCATGACTGAAGCCTGCTACCTAAAGAAGAAAACAGAAGCCAAAAAAAAAAAAAAAAAAAAAAAAAGGCAGAACAGATCACCTAAGTAAACTCAAGATTTGGATTAAAAGGATCTCTTCCAACTATGCTCTTATCTTACATTTAGGCCACAGAATTATCACTTCTCATCCTTTTGGTTAAGATCAAGGGTAGGTCCCATAATCATGTATTCCAGAGGCTATCCTTTAGAACAAAGAAGGCAGGCGTTATAGTGCACGAGTATGTACATGGGTTCCACAATACAAAAACACAAGCAGAATGGCTAACACCACTACTTGTGAACACTACAGCATGCTCAAGGCACTCTGCCAATTCCACTTCATGCGACTAGATCATTTACCCATATACACACACTATTCTCTTAGATCTACATGTTGCAAGGACAAAGGGTGAAGCTTTTGTTTTGTTTCTTGGTAGTGTTCAGAATGGAACCTGGCATGCGCTAGGCAAAAACGGTGCCTTAAATACATCAAGGTCTATAGAAAAGGTAAGCTGTAGATCAAATTTTTGGACCTCACCCTGGACCTACTAAGTGAGAATATCTAGGAAAGGGCATAGGATTCAGGTTTTGATTTCTAAGTGATTCTTGTTTTTTGAGACAGGGTCTCACTAACCCATCTGATCTCAAACTTGCACTCAGTCTACCTCTCCCTTCCATGTGCTAAGGAGCTCTATTTCCTGCCCTGCCTTCAGAGTGTAAGAAAGGGGGAATGAGGAGTGCTGACCCAGTACCTCTAGGAGAGCTTTGCCCAGCCTGGCTTAACAAGGGCCCCATGTCACTCTGCCTTTCTTGACTTCTCTGAATGGTTTCTTTAGAAGCAGACCTGAAGATTTAACTGTCACACTGGCTTATCACATTTCAGGTGAAAGAAACTTCAGCACACCTCTATTTGGAAGAAGAGGTATGGCCAAGGCAGGCAGGCACCAAGAGACAGACCCTCTTCAAATGGAGCTCTGGGGAGGTCTTCACTCTACTGCTGTCATGCATTTGTAAGCAGAGTTTGGCACAGAGACACTGGGATATTTGTTTTCTTGCTTTGGTGCCATTAGAAAAGCTAAGGCCCCAGGCAGGCCAGCCCCTCATCCTCTTCATTATGCTCAAGTTACTCAAGATACATATCTCTAGACATGGTGTTGCAGGCCTTTAATCCCAGCACTCAGGAGGCAGAGGTAGGAGGATCACTGTGAGACTGAGGCCACCCTGAGACTACATAGTGTGAGCTAGAAGAAGACCCTAGCTTAAAAAAAAAAACAGATACATGTCAATAAAAAGAAAAATCCATACCAAATAAATCACACTGATGGGTTACACACATACATGCTTCACCAGTAAACCAAAGAAGACTGCAAGTAAAATGCAATTTACAAGATATTTAATTCACCAACTGATAAAAATTATATTCACAGTACACTGTGGAAGCTTGGTGCGGTAACTCATGCCATTAGTCTCGGCATGATGGAAGCTGAGGTAGAAGGATCATAGTGACTTCAAGGCCAGTTCAAGGTATAAAGTGAGTTTCAGGTCATCCTGGGCTAGAATGAGACCTCACCTCAAAAAACAAATAAATAAAATGAAAGCACACCGTAGTCACAGAAATGAGTTTTAAAGCGAAAGTAGAAAAAGAATGGAGTAGATCATACTGGACAAGAAGGACTGATGAAGCATACTGCTACACCTCTGTAATCTCACAGACATGTGACTTTTCATACAGTTCAGATACAATATACTCTTGGGTAACTTTCCATCATTTCCCCTGCATATCCACAATAGTAAGTAAGCAAGTTTCTGTCCTATTTCTTCTAAGAAACTGCCACTGTTAACATATACAAAAGTAGTTCTGAATTAATTCACCTGTTTCTAACATCAGACCAAAATAGGGCATTACTTAATGTAAGAGTGGAAGCTGGGGCCCAACAATTGCTTAGGTTCTCACATTTGATATTTATTTCTTCAGTTTAATAGTTTTTAAAATGATGAACAATGGCTGTACAAAAAAAATACTGTGCTAGCTTAAACAAGGCACATGGCATCATTGGTTCGAAGAACCCTAAATTATAAAAGAAAAAGATTAGCTTATACAACCTCTCCAAGATGGACCTAGGTTTTTTTTTAATAGTTCTTATTTATTTATTTGAGAGAGAAAGGCAGATAGAGAGAAAGGGTGCACCAGGGCCTCTAGCCACTGCACATGAAATCCAGATGCATGCTCCACCTTGTAAATCTAGCTTACGTGGGTACTGGGGAAATGAACCTGTGTCCTTAGGCTTTACAGGCAAGTACTTTAAGCACTAAGCCATCTGCCCAGCCCTAGACCTAGGTTTTTAGCAACACTTTAGAAGGATCAGGATGCATTATTCCTTGAAAGGAAAACTTTTCTCGGGCAGCTAGAATGGTTAGTGGTTAGGAAACCCACAGCCTCAGTTATCACACTGAAGCTTAAGACATCTCATTCTTTCTCTTAGATTTACAAGGCCACAAGTTGTATAGGAGGCTCACTTGGAAAACAGCCATGGTAAGTGTGTCCATATCCACACACCATTTTCCCAGCAATGAGGGTGAATTTGAATGGTTTTTTTGTTGTTATTTTATATTTTATATTTGTTTACTTATTTATTTGCAAGCAGAGAGGGAATGAAACAGAAAAAGGAATGAGCATGGCAGGGCCTCTTGCTGTTGCAAACAAACTTCAGATGGCTACTTTATGCATCTGGCTTTATGTGGGTACTTGGGAATTGAACCTGGGCTGTCAGGCTTTACAAGCAAGTGCTTTTAAACACTAAGCCATCTCTCCAGCCCTGATTTTATAAGTTTTTATTTTCAAGCTGTAGGCAAACTTTGAAATAATAAATCTATCCACAAATCTATGTAAAATCTATATAAAGCAATACAGAAATTAAGAGATTAAGTCAGTCACCTATAAACCCAGCACATGGGAAGCTGAGATAGTAGGATTCTTGTACCTGATTTCTATGTCATACTGGGCTAAAGTGAAACCCTGCCTCAAAACAAAAAGAAAAATTAAGAATTTATATGTGAGGAAAACAATGTGTAGACACACATTAATTAAAAGTATTTCTCACATTATATATCACATCAGGACAAAGAAATGATATCTGTCTTTAATCACTGTTAAATTCATGGGTACCCAGCACTCAGTAATTAGAAAAATGAGCCAAAAACATTACAGAAAATTTCAAACATATTTGCTACTTACTTGCACCAGGAATGCGCAAGCCAGTTGAGACCTTCTAGCTGATAATCTCGGAGCTCCAGATTGTCCCCTCCTAAATATGCTGGCTGTTTCTTTAAAGCTACAAATCGTGGTCTCTGCTTCAGCGCCTGATAAAAGTTATCAAAAAGCCCAGGTCTGAGAAAATTTTCTCCCTGTTCTTAAATTGTCAGTCACAGTTTATGTACTCTATAGCAAAACACAAACATTTTAATTTCACTCACCAACTACCCTTTGTCTGGTAGAGTATGTTCCCAGAATTCATTCTGAATTTAGTTAACTTGCTCTTTTTCTGAAATAAATTTGTGAACATCAAACCGGGCGTGTTGGTGCACGCCTTTAATCCCAGCAGTTGGGAGGCACAAGTAAGAAGACTGCTGTGAGTTTGAGGCCCGTCTGAGACAACATAGTGAATTCCAGGTCAGCCTGAAAAAACCTGGAGCAAAACCTTACTTCAAAAACCAAAATAATAGGGCTGGAGAGTTGCCTTAGCAGTTAAGGTGCATGCCTGCAAAGCCAAAGGACCCAGGTTCCATTCCCCAGGACCCACTTAAGCCAGATGCACAAGGGGGTAAATGCATCTGGAATTTGTTTGCAGTGGCTGGAGGCCCTAGCACACCCATTCTCTATCTCTCTCTATCTATTTCTGTATCTCTCTCTCAAATAAATAAATAAAAGTAAAATATAAATAAATTAACCCTTTATTTTTATATAAACTTTAGTGTATTACCCAATTTTCCCAAACAGAATTATCTTTATGTACAAAATAATGCCTCTGGAAAGTCTATCATGTTTAAGGATAATGAATTTATGCTAAACTACCATAATAGCATTTGAAAACTGATAAGCAGTCTACCTACTTTGAGCTCCCAATTATGTGGCTTTGATTTACTGAAGGAAAAGTTCCTGTTTTAACCACCGAAGGTTTGAAAAATTATTGTAGTTTGAATAGATGGCCCCCAATATATGCAGTGTTTTATTAGTTTGTAGTTTGCATCTGCAGCCACCTGGCTGGAGGTGGTGTCAATGGGTGGATCTTAAGGTTGTGGTGGTGGGTTTGAGACAATGTAAAGATATGCAAAGTGTGCCTGGCTGGAGTTCCTGAAGTGTGCTGTGCTGTGTGACTTTTGGCTTTTAGGCTTATGCTTCTCTGTGTTTGGTCCTGTGAAAGCAGGCCAGCTTCTTCTGCCATTATGGAACTTCCTCTGGATCTGTGAGCTTCAATAAATCCCTTTCTCCCTAACTGTGCCTGGTCTGAAGTTCATTTCAGCAAACCTAAAGCTGTCTGATACAAGAATTATATATATATATTTTTTCCTAGGTAGGGTTTCACTCTAGCCCAGGCTGACCTGGAATTCACTGTGTGGTCTGAGGGTGGCCTTGAACTCACGCGATCCTCCTACCTCTGCCTCCCGAGTGGTGGGATTAAAGGTGTGTACCATGCCCCACTGAAGGATTGTATTTTAGGGCTAGAGAGATGGCTTAGTGGTTAAACTGCTTGCCTGTGAAGTCAAAGCACCCAAGTTTGATTCCCTAGGACCCACGTAACCCAGATGAACATGGTAGCACATGGAGTTTGCAGTGGCTAGAGGTCCTGGTGCACCTATTTTCTCTCTCTCGCCCTCCTTCTCTCTATCTGCCTCTTTCTCTCTCAAATAAATAAATAAAATATTTTTTAAAAAAGAACTGTATTTTAAACAAGACCAAGTCTATTACTATTTACCCAAAATGTGGATTCTGTGGCAAAATTATTTTGGGAAGCAATGGATAAAAAGTTGTTCAAATTTCTATACTCATGACTTTTAAAACCTAACCATGTGTATATGAGGTAGGAAGATCATTGTGAGTATGAGACCAGCCTGGACTACAGAATAAATTCCAGGTCAGCCCGGACTAGAGTAAGATACTTTGCCTCCAAAGATTTTTTTTTTTTTTTTTTTTTTTTTTGGCCAGGCATAGTGGCACATGTCTTTAAATCCCAGCACACGGGAGGCAGAGATAGGATGGTTGCCCAAAGTTCGAGGGCACCCTGAGACTACATAGTTAATTCTAGGTCAGCCTGGGCTAGAGCGAGACCCTACCTCAGGGGCAAAAAAAAAAAAAAAAAAAATCTTTTTCCAGGGTTCATTTCCTTGGCTCCTTGTGGTGGTAAAATGTTCCCCAGAGACTCCAAGTCTTTGTGATTAAACCCCTTCTTCTTAGTCCCCAGTTGGTGGAGCCTTGCTGGAGGAGGGGATGGACTCTGAGGTCCAGCCCTACTGGGGGTTGAAAGCTAGCTCACTCAAGACTCCCTGCTGCCTGCTCTGTTTTGCTTTCAACTCCATGATGTAACTTACCCTCAAAACTCAAAGACTGAAATGATTTCAAGTTTTCCTCTTATAAGCTGCTTTGGATCTGGTATTTTGTCCAAGCAATGAGGTGGTAACTGCTACAATCCTATTTTGAGAAATATTTTGAGAAATCCTAACAATATTGAGTATTGATAACTTCAATTCTTCCATGGCAAGGGATCTAACAATGAAATGAATTCTGACTCCTCTCTTTCATCCCCACATTGCTCCCACCCTTTCACACCACAGCCAATATTCCTTCAATCATTTTTCATTAACTTCTATCTCATCTTATTGCTGGATCTTCTGGCTCTAGTGCCCTACACACCGCAATTAGATGAAGTTTCTAAATAAAATGTGTTTCCTACTCTGCTCCTCTACTCAAGAGTGCCGATAGCAGCTGCAGAATAAAGTCAAAATGCCCTTCCTTCAACACAAACAGGACACAAGCCTGGAAGGAAATGCACTCATCCCAACTCTCCTTCTAGCCCTGGGGTCTGGCTATTCTCTACTACAAAACACTTTCTCTTGATACCTTTCTTCCATAGTAGATGGTCCTGGTTTGAATCAGATGTCCCCCATAAACTCATGTGTTTTGTATACTTGGAGCTGGAGGAGCTGTGTTACTGGGGGTGGGCTTGTGGGTGTTATAGCTAGCTTGCCCTTGTCAGAGATCAGCTCACTCTCCAGTTGTCTACCAACTGGAGCTGGGGCAGAGATGATATGCAGCCTCTGCTCATGTCTTGCTTTTCCTGCCATCATGAAGCTTCCCCATGAGACTGTAAATCAAAATAAAAAGACTTTCCTCCCATCAACTGCTTTTGGTGGGTTGCTTTATCCTAGCAAAGAAAAGGTAACTGCAACATAGGTCAATCCTTATCAAGCACCAATCCATGTGTCAAGGGCCAGAGGCAGATTAAGCATAAATTTCTTCTCAAAACTCCTTCAACTGGGTGTGGTGGTGCAAGCCTTTAATCCCAGCACTTGGGAGGCAGAGAGGTAGGAGGAGCACTATGAGTTCAGGCCAGCCTGGGATTACAGAATGACTGCCAGGTCAGTCTGGGCTAGGATGAGAGCCTACCTCAAAATATATAAAATAATAAAATAAAATACTTTTATTTATTTATTCACTTATTTACAAGGAAAAAAAGAGACAAATAGACACAA
The DNA here is from genome assembly GCA_036346955.1 of Dipus sagitta. Classification (NCBI taxonomy): domain Eukaryota; kingdom Metazoa; phylum Chordata; class Mammalia; order Rodentia; family Dipodidae; genus Dipus; species Dipus sagitta. The sequence goes on along the minus strand of CM070772.1, from coordinate 125,596,481 downwards.
AGAGGTTGTGTCAGGGCCTCTTGCACTCCAAATGAACTACAGATATATGCACCATCTTGTGCATCTGGCTTTATGTAGACACTGGGGAATCATTCCAGGCCAACAGGCTTTGCAAGCAAGAACCTTGAACTGTGGAGCTATCTCCCCAACATATATAATTACTTTTATTTAAAGTCATTATCTTTCATGTCAAAATGGGAACCATCATTTACTTTTATAACACTTGTTTCTGAAGATGTGGACACAAGCAGGGAGTGGTGGTGTACACCTTTAATCCCAGCACTCAGGAGGCAGAAGTAGGAGGATCACCATGTGTTAGAGGCCAACCTAAGACTGACTACTTAATGAATTCCAGGTCAGCCTGGGCTAGAGAGAGACCCTACCTCGAAAAACCAAAAAAAGAAGAAAAAGAAAAAAGATGTGGCCACAAAAAGGAACAAGCAGATGTACACACACACACACACACGCATGCATGCATTAAAAAAAGATAAATATCTATGTGACTAACCCTTCAAGTCAGTACACCTTTCCCCTGAAAATCCATAAACCAATAATCATCCAACCTTGCATTCTCTTGTTGGGATAGTTTTTGAGTTGTTCCGACTATTGAAGCCATCAATACAATTCTGGAATTTCTTTCCAATCAGGGCTTCATCTTCCCAGCTGCATTCTGAATAGGGCAGTCCCATCCATTTGCACAGATATTCAGGCTCATTTGAAGTTGCTGGCTTCCGACTATGAGCTATTTCACATATAAAAACTTATAATTAACCATATCAATTAAAAGTGGGGAGTAACGTTCTATTTTAATGCATAGCTAATGAACATCATATGGCAAAAGCCTAAGTATTATGGAAAACAGGTCTTAAAAGCTAAACAATATTTACATAAAAAAAAAAGATGTCAGCTGGGCATGATAGCCCATTCCTTTAATCCCAGCATTTAGGAGGCTGAGGTAGGAGGATCAATATGAACTCAAGGCCAGCCTGGAATACAGAGTGAGTTGTAGGTCAGCCTGGGCTAGAGTGAAAGCCTGGGCTAGAGTAAGACGATATCTCAATTAAAAAAAAATCTCTTACTTACCTGGAAAATCTGTTTGACCCAATGTAGATTTACTTGTCTTCACAGCTAAAAAATACAAAAGAAGATAGAGAAGTTATGACTACACCAAGAAGAGGTGAGAGGAAGTTTTTATGAACAAGAAGATTCTACTATTTCATAAGTTTTAAGAAAGATCCAATTCTCACCTCCCTCTCAGCCTATCAGCTATTTCTCTTTTCCTTTCTAAAAATCCACTAAATTGTTTATACTCAGAACTGTCTCATTTGTTTTTGTCTGCACTGCCACCATCTCATGGGTCCACTTCACTGAGGCCAAATCTACTCCCACATTCAAGGATCAAGTTCCAGTCCTCACCATCCTTGATAAATATTTCATCAACTGAAACCTCATGAACAACCTGTCCAAACTCACCTCTTCTATCACTGGCTCACCATTATTTCCTGTATTGGTTTCCTAAGACTTCCCAAGGCAGGAAAGCTCTGTCAAGCTTTCTCTACTCACAACATACAGCCTATGATCTCAGTAAATTCTACACTATATCTATATAGATGAATACCAAATGTAAGTTTCTAGCCCGTTCTAAATTATAGTTCAAATATTCTAGCTTTCAAAAATACTCTCCTCTTATGCTGGAGAAATGGCTCAGTGGTGAAAGGTACTCACAAAGCCTGAAGGCCTAGGTTCAATTCTCCAGGACCCACATAAAGTAAAATGCAAAGTTTTGCATGCATCTGGAGTTCATTTACAGTGGCAAGTGGCCCTGGTATACCTATATTCTTTCTTTTTCTTTCTCTCTTTCTCTCTCTCCCCTGCTTGAAGATAATATTTTTTTTAATTTTTTTGTTTTATTTATTTATTTAAGAGTGACAGACAGAGAGAGAAAGAGGCAGATAGAGAGAGAGAGAGAAAGAGAGAGAGAGAGAGATTGGAATGGGTGTGCCAGGGCCTCCAGCCACTGCAAGCTAACTTCAGATGCATGTGCCCCGTTGTGCATCTGGCTAACGTGGGTCCTGGGGAATCGAGCCTCAAACCGGGGTCCTTAGGCTTCACAGGCAAGTGCTTAACCGCTAAGCCATTTCTTCAGCCCAGATAATATATTTTTTACAAAATATTCTCTTAGATGACTAAAAAGTAAATCAAACTTACAAAGAAGGAACTAAGCACTTGATCTGAACTTCAAAACTCAGTTCCCCCCTTCACACCTTTACTCTCTATTCTATAACATATCAAACATCCTTGACACCTCTGTATCGCTCCTTCCACAACCACATTTATGAGAAAAGCTTGTTTAGCTTTTCCTTCACAATAAACATAGGCCTCTGTCCAGTTTCCAAGGTAAACCTACAAAATGCACTTCTTCCCATTTTTTGGCTTTTTGAGGTAGGGTTTCACTCTAGGCCAGGCTGACCTGGAAATTCACTATGTAGTCTCAGGGTGACCTCAAACTCACAGTGATCCTCCTACCTAAGCAACCTCCCCCCATCCCCAGCCCCAAAGTGCTGGAATTAAAGGTATGTGCCACCATGCCAAGCTCACTTCATTCTTTTCACTTCTTTTTTTTTTTATTTTTAACATTTTTTATATATCCTAAACATTATAGGCCATTGCCAAGGCCCTTGGTTTCCCACCAGGAATAGATGGTAAGACCCTATTGCTGAAGACTCCATATACTTGGGCTGCAAGGCCACTGAGAAATCCTTCTGGAACTGAGCTGATAACCTCCTCCATGTAGACCAGCTAGCAGAAAGCTGGAAGAAGCCATTCTGCATGCAGTTCAATGGGAGAAAGAGAAATCACCAGTGAAGATACTCATCAGTGGACACTGCAAGCCTTACAATTAGCCAGCCAGGCCAAATGAGCCAACGGGTGCAATAGTGGCACGTCTGTTATGGGGGAAACCAACTGCCCTCTAATTGGACTGGAGGCCCGCTCCATGGGAAGGAATACATCCCTGATACTGAAAACTTAAAACAGGGCTAGTCATGAGCCCTAGGGGTGTAACGTCTGCTGTTGTCTGGCCAAATGTATATACTATGCTTATCAAACTGCACAGTAAGCACTTCTGTTAATGTTCACACCCTTATACTAATGCTACTCTCACTTTTGGTTGAGAATCTTCTCTTTTCAGATGGCAGTGACCTTGGGACGACTCAGAAGGTATCATGGTGATGGAAAGAAATGACCGCAGTGCTCAGTACTGCAATATCTGTATCACACCTTCCAAGGCTCAGGGTCTAATGTGGAAGAGGTGGCGGAAAGAATGTTAAGAGCCAAAGGAAGGGCAGGACTCCATACAACATGCCCCCTTCAGACACAAAATGGCCTGGATATCCATGGCCTCACAGTGCCTGACACTACTTATATGAGACCATCATAAGAGGAGGAAAAGATCATGACATCAAAAGTAAAAGAGAGACTGATTGAGATGGGGAGGGGGTATAATGAAGAGCGGAGATTCAAAGGGGTAAGTGGGGGGAGGGAGGGTATCACCATGGGGTATTTTTTTAAAATCATGGAAGTTGTTAATTAAAAAATTTAACAAAAAACATGACTAACGTTAAGTTTCCATGAACTTACCTATTACTCTTTCTACTATCTGGTACTGCTTGTTCAATTCTGATGCTAGCTCCTGTTGGCAATTGAAATATTCAACATCTTCAGGAGAAACCTTCCCTAACCTAGACAGAAAACCAAAAGAAGTATATATAACAGTTAGATTTGGGAGATCAATACATGTATTTCAGAGCAAAAGAAATCAAGTTAAAAAAAAAGAAAAGAAATATATTGATATCTAGCTGTCCCTTTAGTGATCTATACTAGTACCTATGATGGTTTTTTAATTAATTTATTTTTATTCATTTATTTGAAAGAAAGTGTTAGAGAGATAAAGAGGAAGATAGAGAGAATGGGTGCACCAGGGCCTCTAGCCACAGCAACAAACTACAGATGTATGCACCACCTTATGCATCTGGCTTAGGTGGGTACTAGGGAATTGAACCTGAGTCCTTAGGCTTTGCAAGCAAGCACCTTAACCATTAAGCCATCACTCCAGCCCATACGATGTTTATTTTTAAAAAATACTTTCACATTTTTGCAAGCTGTGTGAACCAAGATTTCTTCTAAGTGTATCATAACCCAGAGGTCTAGAATACTAGCTTTCATATGTAAGTCATCCTAGCCTTTAATCCCAGCACTCAGGAGGCTGAGGTAGGAGGATCACTGTGAGTTCAAGGCCAACCTGAGACTACATAGTGAATTCCAGGTAACCCTGGGCTAGATCAAGACTCTATATGGAGGAGGGAGAACAAAAAAAAGAAAAAAACACAAAATCTGAAAACTTAGTAGCTGTGTACAAAAATATGTAGTTATCAGGTCACAATTTATAAAAGTTATAAATAGCTCTATATTCAGATATTCAAAAATCTGAAATTCAGGGAGACTCCAACCCGGCAGAAGAGATTTGGAATTTGCTTAACCACTTTCCAGAGAAAAACAAAAGGTAAAAGAAGGAGATTAGCTAGAAGGGTTAGTGGGAATGGGAGGAAGATAAAAAGAGAGTAAGGGGAATGAATATGATCAAAATATATTATATACATGGGTGAAACTGTCAAAAAAAAGTTTGGCTTTTTTTTCGAGGTAGGGTCTCGCTGTGGTCCAGGCTGACCTGGAATTCACTATGTAGTCTCAGGGTGGCCTTGAACTCATGGTGATCCTCCTACCTCTGCCTCCCAAGTGCTGGGATTAAAGGCATGCGCCACCACGCCCAGCTAGTTATTTTTTTAAAAAAGGATAAAATGAATAAAAGTCTGAAATCTCAGATAGCAATGTCCTTCAATTATTTTCACTTTGAATATATATATTTCCCTAAGGCTGGAAACAGCTCTTTAGCCTGTAATGGACAATGTACCATTGTTTGATTTCATCCTCTTTCTTCTTGAAGTTCTCTAGTTTTTTTAGGCCCTTCACTTTCTGTTGCTGTAAGGACTCTTCACTTTCCCATGTGCTGTGGATATAAGACCAACCCTTCCACTTGATGAGGTACTGGTTTTCGCCTTCATCCTTCTCGGTGTCAAAGTCACTACTAGGGTCTCCATTCGCTTCAACAGCATAGACAGTAGTAGAAGCTCCAGTGGCTGCAAAAAGGTTTGGATAAACTTTAAAGAGTATAAGGAAACAATGAAAAGTTTCCCAATTAATAACTGTCTATAAAGTCTCTTCTGTAAGACTGAAGAGATGGCTTAGCAGTCAAGGTGCTTGCCTGTGAACCCTAAGGACCCAAGTTTGATTCCCTAGTACCCACATAAGGCAAATGCACAAGGTGGCCCACGTGTCTGGAGGTCATTTGCAGTGAGCCCCTGACATGCCCATCTCTCCTTTTCTCTTTCTCTCTGCCTCTTTCTGTCTCAAATAAATAAATAAGGGCTGGAGAGTTGGCATAGTGGTTAAGGCACTTGCCTACAAAGCCAAAGGACCCAGATTCGATTCCCCAGTACCCATGTAAAGTCAGATGCACAAGGTGGCACATGTGTCTGGAGTTTGTTTATGGTGGTTAGAGGACTTGGCATGCCCATTCTCTATATATGCCTCCTTCTCAAATAAATAAATAAAATATTTTTAAATGTGTCAAAAAAAGGAGTCTTTTTAAAAGAAATATATTTATTTTATTTGAGAGAGAGGCAGATGAGAGAGTGAGAGAACAGGTGAGCCAGGGCCTCTGGCCACTATAAACAAACTCCAGACATATGTGCCAACTTGTGCGTCTGGCTTAAGTGGGTACTGGGCAATCAAACCTGGGTCCTTGGGCTTCCCACACAGGCACCTCAACTGCTAGGCCATCTCTCCAACACAGTAATATTTCTATTTTTTTAATATTTTATTTTTATTTGTTTATTTACTTGATAGAGAAAGAGAGAGAGAGAATAGGCACGCCAGGGCCTCCAGCCACTGCAAATGAACTCCAGACACTTGCGCCCCCTTGTGCATCTGGCTAACGTGGGTACTGGGGAATTGAACCTGAGTCCTTTGGCTTTGCAGGCAAACGCCTTAACGGCTAAGCCATCCCTCCAGCCCCCAAGAGTCTCTTTTTGAATGAGCTATCAAATATGCTTGACTTAAAATAAGCAGAAACACACAACATAGGATGGCCTTAATAATTTCAAAATTCCAAACCTATTTTACTTTTTAAAAACATATTCCAAAACATGCAGGTAATATAAGTTTTTGGCCAAACATAATAAATAAAGACTGAGTAAGAAATTAACCACCACCACCACTACCCCCTTCACTTACCTGCCTTCCCAAAGCATTGTTAAGTCCCTTAACCTCGAGTGAAGACAAAATAGGAAGAGGGGAGACTTGGGTTGGGCTAGATAGCAAGTTTCAGGTCAGCCTGAGCCATCTTCATAGCAAGCCAAATTTTATATTGACTGTTTTTTAATGGAAAGATCACTTCAAAGCAACTTAAGTTTTATCTCAAATAGATTTTTTAAGACTGACTATGACCCAAATATGTATGTTAATCATTTTATAAGGAGATTCAGAAAAAGTACATATAGATTTGCTTAATGTTGGGAATCATTATCACTCCTTTATACAACATTAACAATCATTGTTACTAGCTTAGCTTAAAAGTATAATGTACTGGGTATATTCCTTTGTTCTCAGCTCAGGACACTTCCACATGACACAAGAAATGTTAAATGTGGACTAAAATCCACCACATCAATTAGAATACATAAAATATGGGACTTGATGAACAAATATAAAAAATAATTTTGGGGTTTAGAATGCAGGTCAGTTGGTAGTGTGTCTGCCTAGCAAACCACAATACCACATAAACTGGGTATAATCCTAGAACGTGGGAAGTAGAAGCAGGAGAATCAGAAGTTCAAGGTCATCCTCAGCTATATAAGTTCAAAGCCAGCCTGAGCTACATGAAACTCTATCTATAAAAAGAAAAAAAACACAAAACAATGTTATTTGCTTCCCAAAGACACAAACCTCCTTTCTTCCCCAGTCTTGAATCTAAGACCTTTTCAATAGTTTCACTATTATCTTGCTGTTCATCCACTCCTTCTCCAGTCATTTCAATGAGATCATCTGAGTCTGTCTCAAAGTCATCATCTTCTTTATAACTGCATGAGAAATAATGTTGAATGAATGAGAAATTTCTCCTAGAATTAACAATCACCACACATGGCGTCGGTTGAATAAGGAACTGCCATACTCTTTGGGGTCCAACACACTAGTCTACAGATCTGCCTCTCAGTGCACTCAGTGCTCACTTCTTCCCTGCTTCAAGCACTGATGCACATTCCCAGATGACAGCAAAGTAATGCACACTTCAAAACACATAGTGTAATTTAACTGATCTGTGTAAGTAAGAAATAGAAATGACTGTAAGAAGCCAGGCATGGTGGCACACGCCTTTAATCCTAGTACTCAGGAGGCAGAGGTAGGAGGATCACAGTGAGTTCAATGCCACCCTGAGAATACATAGTGAATTCCAGGTCAGCCTGAGCTAGAGTGAGACCCTACCTTGAAAAACAAAGCAACAACAAAAAAAAAAAAAAAGAAGAAAAAGAAAAAAGAAAAAAGAAATGACTATAAGCATCAGGTCATTACTACTAAAAATATCACATATACATAACAAAAGAAAAAACTGCTACAATTTCAGACAAAAGGATAATAATATTTAGATTAAATATCTCAATCCTGCATTCAATCCTGTACTTTGTCTCCAGTTAGAAGAAAATGAAATTCAAATTAATTTACATTAACATTCAAACTGCTGAGAATTTAACAAACATACTTCTTTATAATAAAATATAAAATAGCTGGGCATGGTGGCACACACCTTTAATCCCTAAGTCAACCTGGGCTAGAGCAAGACCCTACCTCAGAAAAGATTTTAAAAAAATTTAAAAAGCCAGGCATGGTGGCATGCACCTTTAATCCCAGCACTCAGGAGGCAAAGGTAGGAAGATTACCTTGAGTTCAAGGCCACCCTGAGACCACATCGTGAATTTCAGGTCAGCCTGGACTAGAGTGAAACTCTACCTCAAAAAACCAAAATAATAAAAATAATAATAATAAATATATGTATATATCATAATGGTATGGTTTACATACTATTATTAAGGATGATATAATTATTTTACAATGTTAACATATACACCAAACCTAAGAAAAAAAAAATCTATACAACTCAAGAATAATTCAGAGCCAAACATGATGGCTCACGCCCGTATTTCCAACACTTTAGAAGCTGAGGTAAAAGTGCAGTAAATCAGAGACCAGCCTGGGCTACAGAGCGTGTTCCAGGTTAGATTGGGCTAGGACGACAAACTGCCTCAAAAAAATAAAATAAAAAATAGCTATAATCTAGCAATTTTCCTGAAATAATGTTCCAAAATGAAGACAATACCACTAGGACAGGACGTGAACTTGAAGCAGTTTCAAATAAGCTATTTCAAAAATAAAGAAAGAAATAAGCCATTCACGGCTAGGGAGATGGCGACACACAAGTACCCAAGTTAAGAACCCCTGCATCCACATGAAAAGTCTATCGTTGTGGCAGGCATTTGTGATCCCAGCCAGACCTCCAGCTGCAAAGGGAGGCTGGCAGAGGCAGGAAAATGTACCCAAAGCCCAAGGGCCAGCTAGCATGGCAAAAAAGCAGGGGTGGACAACATGAGACCCTGCCTTAAAGCTAAGGAGGTAGAAGACAATGACAAACATCTGCAAATTGTCCTGACTTCAACATGCATCCTTGGACACATGCTCAAGCCTACATACACGCACAGCATACACACATAATACATGCACCAAAAAGAAAAGAAAGAAAAAGAAAAGCTAAACTAAGATACTGCCAATTCTTTTCTTTCCCAGTTGGCTCATTCTTTTTCCAAGAGTGACTAGATTTCTCAAAGCAGCTTTAGCAAACAGATTGATATTTTTACCACATGCATAATCTTAAAATAACCAAGTTTTAAGCAACTACATTAGCACCCATTTTTTAAAAAATATTTATTTATTTATTTATTTGAAAGAAAGACAGCAAGAAAGAGTGTGTTTGGGTGCACCAGAGCCTCTTGCCACTGCAAACAAATTCCAGGTGCATGCCCCACTTTGTGTATCTGGATTTACATGGCTACTGGGGAATCGAACCCAGGCCATCAGGCTTTGCTAGCAAGTACTTTCACAGCTGAGCCATCTCCCCTGCCCCCACTATCACACTTTTATCAATGAAAAACTTCTAGGGCACAACTGACCTCACATTTTTAGCAGCTCTTCGCCGAGTCTGCCTTTTGGGAGCTTCATCATCATCATCATCTTCATCAGAAGACTCCTGCTTTTTCCTCTTTCCACGCTGGGTTTTGGGTTGCTTTTGACCTCGAGATTTGGGCACCGTTCTAAAATAAGAGGGAAAAAACAGCAAAGCTGTTACTCTATCATTTAATACCTACATTAAATCTATATACCAGTATTTCCCAGAGTGGGAATACATGTGCAGACACCACTCTGGGGAACTGGGCATGTTGGCCACATACATATTATTCCAGGAGGAGGAGATAGGAGATCAGGAGTCCAAAGTCATTCTCAGTTTTATGAAACTGTCTCAAAAAAACAACATGAGCCAGGTGTGGTGGTGTACAATTTTAATCCACAGCACTCAGGAGGCAGAGGTAGGAGGATCACTGTGAGTTTGAGGCCATCCTGAGACTACATCACTAATTCCAGGCCAGCCTGGGCTAAAGGGAAACCCTATCTCAGATAAACAAAACAACAATAAAAAAGCCAACCAAGGCAAGGGCTGGAGAGATGGCTCAGCAATTAAGGTACTTCCTGCAAAGTCTAATGACCCAGGTTTGATTCCCAAATAACCATGTAAAGCCAGATTCACAATCACATTAATGTGTTTCTCATATTTACCATAACCATTCCCAGAGAAATTATGAAGGATTCAATAAGTAATAGGTAAAAATCTAGAGGGCAAAAATAGAAGAAGATGGCTCAGTAGCTAAAGGCTCTTGCTTGCAAAGCCTGTTAGCCCAGGATCTAGATGCAAAAATCTGTTTGTTTGTTTGCTTGTTTGTTTTTTAGCTCTTCAAAGTAGGGTCTTGCTCTAGCCCAGGATGACCTGGAATTCACTATTTATTCTCAGGGTGGCCTCAAACTCACAGTAATCCTCCTGCCTCTGCCTCTGAAGTGCTAGGATTAAAGGCATGGACCACCACACCAGGTTAGATGCAAAAATCTGTTAAGGCACAGCTAGAATGACACTTTAGACTCAGAGCTTAAACTCAGATGGAACATAAAATTCAGCTGACAACTTTCCCTTGTAGACTTGGGCAGGGGGTAAGTTCTCTGTAAATGGCCAGAGAGTAAATATTTTAGGTTTTGATGATCAAAACACAAAACTGTGGTCATTATATGAGTACTTATATAGACAAAATAAATTTTCACAAAATTTTTAGTGACAAACTTCAAAACACAATCATCACTGATTAAGTCTTTATGATATGCATCTATGAATGAGAAGATCAAAATTTATCAGAGAGTAACATTTCACTTAAACAACATTCAAATTTAGTGGTATTTTATTATCAAACTATAAATAATAAGTGTTCAGCTATAAAACACTATTATTAATTTTCAGTCCATTAAAATGTAGGTGTTGGCGGGGGGGGGGGGGGACAGAATGTCGGTGTTGGTGCTACATTCTTGACTTGCCAGGCAAGATGTACTCACTGGTACAATAATGGAATGATGCTTATGGAGGTAACTAACTGCTTTCTGATTAGATTTAAGACCCACTCCACAGGACAGAACTCACATCTACTTCTATGAACCTGGTCAAAAGCCTATGGCTAGGTTGGTCATACGGCCCTACTGGGGAAGCTTCTGCTGTTGTTTTGCTAAATGGACATGATATATCTACTATATTCTTATGCCCATAGATTACTACTTCCAACAGGTCTAGTCAGAGAAGCTTTTGCAGAGAGCAGCAGTGGTAGCAGACTTATAACTGGTAAAAGTGCTGGGAAGACTAACAGTTGAAGGGTCAAACTTAAATGAGACATGTCTATCAGCTCTTCCAAGTTTCAGGGATCACTGCCAAGAGTGGGGCAGAATAATAATATCAGATTGAACTCATCAACATTCTGTCATGAAGAGGGAACAGTTCATGAAGCTCCATCCTGCTAGGGGAGGGAGAAACATTTTCTTCAGTGCTGTAGCCACTAGTAAGCTGTCCATACTCACCATGATCCTGTAAGCAACTCTAATTAAACACACTGGATTGCCACAATAAAAGAAAACAAAAACAAAGGCTCAAGATCAGGATCTGCAGAAGAAGTGGCAGGTGTCCTGTCAGCCTTGAATGTTTCAAGAAGCTCCTGAAACAACCCCAGAAGCAGACCAAGGAGATGGATGTGAATGATGAGGCTTTGGAGTTGAAATGAAGAGGAGCAGAAGAAACTCAAGGTAAAAGCAAAAGGCTGTGGGGAAGAGCCCCCAGTCACAAGTGGAATTAAGAAATCTGGCAAAAGCTGGGCGTGGTGGCACACACCTTTAATCCCAGCACTCAGGAGGCAGAGGTAGGAAGATCACTGTGAATTCGAGGCTACCCTGAGACTTCATAGTGAATTCCAGGTCAGCCTGGGCTAGAGTAAGACCCTAACAGGTCAGAGAGATGGCTTAGTGCTTTGCAAGCACTTCCCTGCAAAGAGGAAGGGGGAAGGGAAGAAGGGAGAGAGGGGGGAAGGGAAGGAGAGAGTGAGAGAGAGCAGGAGGGAGGGAGGGAGGGAAGAAAGAAGGAAGGAAGGAAGGAAGGAAGGAAGGAAGGAAGGAAGGAAGGAAGGAAGGAAGGAAGGAAGGAAGGAAGGAAGGGGAAATCTGGCAAAAAATTAGCTGCTACCTGTGCCTGGGATGGAGGTAACCCCTGATCTCACTCCTATCTAAACATGTGGATTCCCTGCCATAACATTCTCTAATACTTATAGTTAGAGAGAAGTGTTGCTTTGCAGTCTATTGAATATTGTAATAAACTTTTGTTTATTTAACATTGTAATAAACTTTTGTTTAAAAGAAAGGAAAGGAAAGGGAAATGGAAAGGAGAGGAAGAAATGAGGGGTTGGAGAGATGGTTTGGAGGTTAAGACATGTGCCTATGAAGCCTAAGCACCATGTGCTTCCCCAATACCCATGTAAGACAGATGCACAAGGTGACACATGCATCTGGAGTTCGTATGCAGTGACTGCATGCCCTAGTGTGCACATATTCATTCATTCATTCATTCATATTCTCTCACTCTCTCTCTCCCCCTCCCTCCCTTCCTCTGCCTCTTTCACAAATAAATAAAAATAAAATACTAAAAAAAAAAAAACGAAAGTAAAAAGTAGACTAGGTATGAAGATGAAGGGGACAAGGAGGAGTGGGCAGGGGGTAAGATAGGATAATAAGAGGAGAATATCATAAAAATACATTATATTCATATATAAAACTGTCACAGTGAAACTCACTGAGTATAATTGATATTTTCTAATAAAAAAAATTTTCCTTAAAAAAGTAGGAACTGCACAGGCCTTTAATCCCAGCCCTTCGGAGGCAGAGGTAGGAGGATCAACGTGAGTTCAAGGCCACCCTGAGACTACATAGTGAATTCCAGGTCAGCCTGCGCTACAGTGAGACCCTACCTCGGAAAACCAAAAATAAATAAATAAATAAAAATTTTAAAAAGATGTTTTAAAAAAAAAAAAAGTAGGAACTGAGCCGGTCATGGTGGCGCACACCTTTAATCCCAGCACTCAGGAGGCAGAGGTAGGAGGATCACCATGAGTTCGAGGCCACCCTGAGACTACATAGTAAATTTCAGGCCAGCCTGGGCTAGAGTGAGACCCTACCTCGGGGGAGGGGGGCGGAGTAGGAATTGGGGCTGGAGAGATGGTTTAGCAGTTAAACACTTGCTTGTGAAGCCTAAGGACCTCAGTCAAAGGCTCAATTCCCAGTACCCATGGAAGACAGATGCACAAGATGGCACATGCAACTGGAGTTCGTTTGCAGTGGCTGGAGGCCCTGGTGTGCCCATTCTCTCTCTCTCTCTCTCTCTCTCTGCCTTTTTCTCTCTCTGTCTGTCATTTTCAAATAAATAAACAACAACAACAACAACAACAAAATTTTTTTAAGTAGGAATTGGGTGAGATTTGACCCAAAGGCCATGTTTTGCTGATCCCATCCTAATAATACTGCAGGAAGGTAAATTTTCCTGGGACCTGTCTTCTGCCTTCCTTTGTCATCTGTACCTTAGGATACCATCTTTCTGGTCAACAATTACCAAAACTTGCTTTGATCTCAACCTATGTCCTTCTCTATACAATGAGACTCTCTGCTTAATGTAACATACATTACTGGAACACAATACTAAACAGTCAGTGTGCTTTAAATCGGCCAGCATTTTCAACTTAAGAATTGATTTTCCCCAAAGAACTTAGCTTCTGACCAGACACAAATGGGGAGTATGGTTTGATTCAGGTCCCCAGCTGGTGGCAATTTGGGAATTGGGTCCTTCTGGAGGCCATGTATTGTTGGGGGAGAGCTGATGGGTGTTACAGTCAGCTTCCCCTTGCCAGTATTTGGCACATTCTCCTGCTGCTGTTGTCCACCTGATGTTGGCCAGGAGGTGATGTCCACCCTCTGTTCATGCCATCGTGGAGCTTCCCCTTGAGACTGTCAGCCAAAATAAACCCTTGCCTCCCATAAGCTGCTCTTGGTCTGGAGTTTTCTGCCAGCAATGCAAAGCAAACTCCAACAGGGGGTTTGTTGTTGCTTTTTTTAAAGCCATGAGTAAAATATAAAATCTACATGATCAAAGCACATTTACAAATATGAAATTGTCATGATGAAGGTCATTATTTTATTTACTACTATATGCTAATAATCATTTTTAAACCCAGTTAAAATACATGGAGGGGGTTGTAGAAATGGCTTGGCACTTAAAGCACTTGCCTGCAAAGCATAAAGACCCATGTTCGACTCTCCAGGTCCCACATAAACTAGTCACACAAGGTCATACTTGGGCACGTGTCTGGAGTTCTATTTCAGTGTCTAGAGGCCCTGGCATGCCAATTTTCTCTCTCTCTCTCTCTCTCTCTCTCTCTCACACATAAAAAAAAAAATTATAAAAATGTTAAAAAAAAGAAAGAAAGAGAGAGAGAACTGGGCTGGAGAGATTGCCTGTGAAGCCTAAGGAACCATGTTCTACTCTCCAGATCCCACGTTAGCCAGACGCACAAAGGTGAGGCAAACACAAGGACGTACATGCCCAGTAGGTAGCGCAAGCATCTGGAGTTTGATTTTAGTGGCTGAGGCCCAGTCACATCAAATCTCTCCTCTCTCTGTGTCTCACTCTCTCTTAAAAAAATTTTTTAATATATATTTTTAATATTGTATATTGTTATATTATATTTTTATATTTATTTTTATATATTATATATTTTAATTATATTTTTATATTTTTAAATAATATGTATATTATTTTAAAAAATGCATGGGGGCTGAAGAGATGGCTTAGTGGTTAAGGAACTTGCCTGCAAAGCCTAAGGACCCAGGTTCAATTCCCCAGTACCCACATAAGCCAGATGCACAAGGTGGCACATACTTATGGAGTTTGTTTACAGTGACTGGAGGCCCTGGTGTGCCCAATCTCTGTCTCTCTCTCAAAGTAAGTAAAGAAATAAGATAGAAAGCGTGACTCATGAGGTGAGGTGAAGAAGTCTTTTTTTTTTTTTAATGCATGGTAATTAGTGGGTTCAAAAAAGAACCAGTGTCAGAACTACATCCATGCAAACATCCACAACTGATCTACATAGCCCAGTCAATTAGTCAGTTAATCACTTGCTAAGGATGTAAGTGGGCATAAAGTGAGCCACAGACAACCAAAACTCAGAATAGGACAATGTGCCCTATCTGATTGAGGCGCTCATTCCAGCAGACAACATCTTCCTGATGGAATGCAGACTAAACTGATCCGGAAGCAGAGACTTGGCTAGAAAGCTAACAGTGTACCTTCTGGGGACAGGTCTTCTGGCTTTTCCTTTCCTTTGCTCTGGCTCACTCTCTGCACTAGTGCCTTGTTCCTGCTCATCTTCTGATGGCTCCTGCTTCCATTTTTCTCTGCAATCAAAAGAAAAAAATATGTCTTCCTAAGAGAATTCCTTACACAGTCTTACAAAACACATTTCAAACCAGTTATCTAAAAAGCAGAACATATATGTTCTCAATATCATGCTGAGATATTATTTTAGCACCACTGAAACTTTGTTTGTTATCCTTCCTGGACTACATATTATCTAGTCCTACCACAGCTCTGGCAACAAACATAAGTACAAGTGGAGACTATGGACATTGTTCAAGCCATTTATTCTTGGAGGAATGGGGGAATACTGCTAAACCTCCCATAGTCTTATTTTTGTTCACCTAGACTATATCATTGACATACTATTAGATCAACTTAGCATGAATGAGAACCACTTAAAGAGCTTGTTCAAGCTGGATATGGTAGCACACACCTTAATCTCAGCACTTGGGAGGGTGAGGTAGGAAGGTAGATGTGAGTTCAAGGCCAGCCAGAAGCTACAGAGTAAGTTACAATTCAGCCTAGGCTAAACTAAGACACTGCCTTGAGGAAAACTAAAAGTAAAAAAATAAATAAGTTCCTTCAAAGAGATTTTTGGGCCCAGTCATTATATTAAAAGAGTGAGTACAGATATGTTAAAGAGTATGTATGCCTACATGTCTGGGATAGGGAAGTGGCCTCCCAATGAGCTATATCCTCGGCCCTCCATTAATAATTTCACATTTTTAGAATATAGCTAAGGAGCTGGGTATGGTGGCACATACCTTTAATCCCAGTACTCAGAAGATAGAGGTAGGAGGATCACTGTGAATTCAAGGCTAGCCTGAAACTACATAGTGAATTCCAGACCAGCGTGGGCTAGAGCAAGACCATACCTCGAAAAACAAAACAAACAAACAAAAAAAAACCAACAAAAAAAAGAAAGAAAGAAAGAAATATATCTAAGGACCATACCTCGAAAAACAAACAAACAAACAAAAAAAAAAAAAAAAAAAACAACAAAAAAAAGAAAGAAAGAAAGAAATATATCTAAGGAAACTCTCTCTGAATTTATTTTTCACCTCTGACCCTACCACCTAATCAAACACCTATTCAACTCAGGATAGTTTTTAATAATTATTAGACGAGGAAGCTGTTATTTTATTTATTTATTTATTTATTTATTTATTTATTTATTTTACTCCTTGATATCTTAGAAGGCCTGAAAGAGCCACAGATTTTTTCTATGTTAAACAGTTTTAGCTTACTGAATGAAAGGACAACCAGGATATCACAGGAACCTCACTCATTTCTAACCTATAGGCAGTAAGGTACATAATAGTTATTAGGCATGAAATACCTGGAAAAGACTGACAGGTGAATGCCTAAAGTTTCTCTGCAAGCAAAACAAGTACCACTGTGCCTATGGGTCCCTTTTGTAGGGAATAAAGCCAAGGTAAGGATAGCTACTGTAGAATTGCAAAGCCAAATTGTTTTTCTATATTTTCATAAGAAGACAGGTCAAAATAATAGTGAAATTTTATACCAGGAAAAGAGTGATAATACAGATTCCTGAGACCCTTCCTAAAATATACAGGGCTCGCCTTACACCTAAACTGGTAGATGCTTAAGAGTAAAAAAATGAAATCAAGTCTTTTCAAAAATGGCAATAGACACTACATATTACTCAAATTCTACTGGCAGAGTATTTCCCAGTAGTAGTTGATTTCTTGCATGCCATGCCTTTCTTGTTCACCTTTATAGAACCTGAGTACAAAGGTTGAAAATGGAGATAGTCATTTGTTAAGTAACGAAATCAATTAAGGAATGAGTTATCAGTGTCTCAGTCACACTGGTACTTTTAGAAGGATACTGATAAGGCAATAGGACTGTTATTAGCTATCATCTATCAGTCTCTCTTTAAAGCAATAACCTCCTGGTATCTAACTATAGGTAACTCTGGGTACCTGTCTTACTCTGCTTTCCCATGGTCTATTACAGTAAACATTTGCTAAAGAATTTAAGAAAGCCAAATGTGGTAGTGCAGTCAGAATGAGACAGGAAGGAGAATGACTAGTTCAAAACCAGCCTGGGCTACATAGCAAGACCCTGTCTCAAAAAACAAACAAGATAGCCAGATGCACAAGGGGGCGCACGCATCTGGAATTCATTGGCAGTGGATGGAGGCCCTGGTGCGCCATTCTCTCTCTCTCTCTCTCTCTATCTGCCTCTTTCTCTCTCTGTCTGTCACTTTCAAATAAATAAATAAAAATAAACAAAAAAAATTTTTTAAGAAAAAAAACAAACAAGATCCAGCTGGGCCTGGTGGTGCACACCTTTAATCCCAGCACTCAGAAGACAGAGGTAGGAGGATCACCATGAGTTCAAGGCCACCCTGAGACTACATAGTGAATTCCAGGTCAGCCTGGACTAGAGTAACACTCTACCTCGGGGGGAGGGGGGGAAGATAAAAGGAATCTAAGGAATCAAAGGTGACTGTCAAGGAGGTAGAAGAAAAGATATCCCTTGGGAAACTGCACATGTAGTCTCCATCAGATTAAGTTCAGAATCACTGACCCAGCAAAAGGCACTCACACAGTCATGCTAGAAAGAAATGCCCTCACAGGGAACAGGCTTCAAAGAACATGAACAACTGATACTCAAGGAAAAGTCAATCACATGAGAAAATCAGCAGTCAATATTACTTCTGATTTCCTACCTCCTCCAAGAAATGAGAATCTGAGCCAGGACAATCAGTAAGCTCCAGTTAAGCGAATGGCAGCAAGCACTAAGAAAATATGTGTTGTGGCTAGTTTTCCAGTTAAATTACAAATTTATAGCTGGGCATGGTGGCACATACCTTTAATCCCAGCACTCAGGATAGCAAGGTATGATGAGGACTGCCGTGAGTTCGGAGCCACCCTGAGACTACAAAGTAAAGAGAGAGAGAGAGACCCTGCCTCCAAAAACTAAAAAGAAAATTTACTACACAACTAAGAAAATTTAGAGATTTAGAATCCCTTATGTGGAATCACTTGGAACCTTATTTTTAATAAAGCAAAAATATACAAAAAGAAATTTATTATCAAATCAACTCTTCTGAAAACCCTCCTGTCAGAAAAGAATACCGAAGCCCACTGAAAACAAGTGGCTTACACACACAGTAAACCTTCACCTCTGCTATTCTTAGTCACAGCCCACAGAAGACCGTGGGTATAGATAAAGTTCAAGCCAGGCTTAAACATTCAAGGAGGATATGGATAACCAGAGGTTTAAAGGTGAATGTTATTTAAATTAGCCACGTTTTTTACATGTTAATTTTCAAACAACAGAAAGTTAAGATCAGAGGCAGGGGAGATGGCTCAGAAGGTAAAGGTGCTTGCTTGAAGGCCCTGCTGGTTTGGGTTTGATTCCCCAGCACCCATGTAAAGCCAGATACACAAAGTGGCACATGCATCTGGAGCTCAACCGCAGTGGGCAAGAGGCACTGGTACACCTAAACCATCACTATGTCTCTTACTCTCCTCACAAATAAGTAAAATTGTTTTCAAAAAAAGAAGTTAAGCTAGGGCTAGACAGATGGCTTAGTTGTTAAGCTGCTTGCCTGCGAAGCCTAAGGACTCAGGCTCGATTCACCAGTACCCACATAAGCCAGATGTACAAGGTGGGGCACATACATCTGGAGTTCATTTGCAGTGGCTAGAGGCCCTGGTGTGTCCATTTGCTCGGCATATCTGCCGCTTTTTTCTTCTCTCTCTCTCTCAAATAAATAAATACAAATAAAATATTAAAAAAGAAAAAAAAAGTTATGCTAGGCACAGTGGCCCTAGAGGTAGGAGGATCTTAAGTTCAAGACATGTCTGAGACTACATAGTGAATTTCAGGTCAGCCTGGGCTAGAGCGAGACCCTTCCGCAAAAAAATTCCCGCCTGCCAAAAAAAAAGTTACAATTACTCTTCTTGGCTGCTCATCCCTCCTAAGGCGTGAACCTCCAGGACTCCCCTCTGGTAGTCCTTGCCTCATCCCAGCACAGCTGGCTAGGCTGAGATGTGGGGAGCGAACACTTCCTGCCATGTGGGCTCTCTACACCCTCCTGCCTTCCACATGGCAGGAGCTCTTTGTACTTCCTTTTCGTTCCTCCTCTTAATCTAATACAGTCTCTCTAAACCTTAAAAAAGAAACAGTTAAGATTAGAGGTACTGAGACACTTTGGTGAGAAGAGTGACTATCAGTTATAAAAAAATTTAAGCCAGGCTTAGAGGTGTACACCTTTGATTCCAGCACTTGGAGACAGAGGTAGGAGGATCACTGTGAGTTAGAGGATACCCTGAGACTACATAATGAATTTTAGGTCAGCCTGGGCTAGAACAAAACCCTACCTCAAGAAAAAAAAAAATTAAAAAATTTATTCCCAACCCTACCAATGAATAGGGCTCTTTAGGCCATAAGGCTGATGTTAACATTGCCGGCTCCTTATAAAATAAAAAATTTAGGGGCTGGAGATCAGCAGTTAAAGGCATGTGCTTGCAAAGCCTGAGAGCTGGAGTTCAATTCCCCAGTACCCACTTAAAGACAAAAAAATTGCAAAAAAAAATAATAATAATAAATAAAAAATAAAAAAGAGCCGGGCATGGTGGCACACATTTTAATCCCAGCACTAGGGAGGCAGAGGTAAAAGGATCGCCATGAGTTCAAGGCCACCCTGAGACTACATAGTGAATTCCAGGTCAGCCTGGGCTAGAGCGAGACCCTACCTCGAAAAACCTAAATAAATAAATAAATAAATGATACAAAAAGTGGTGCATGCAGGCTGGAGAGATGGCTTAACAGTTAAGCACTTGCCTGTGAAGTCTAAGGACCCCAGTTCAAGGCTCGATTCCCCAGGACCCACGTAAGCCAGATGCACAAGGTGGCACATGCATCTGGACTTCATTTACAGTGGCTGGAGGCCCTGGTGTACCCATTCTCTCTCTCTCTCTCTCTCTCTCTCTCTCTGCTTCTTTCTCTCTCTGTCTGTTGGTCTCAAATAAATAAATAAAAACAAACAAACAAACAAAAAAAGAGCTAGGCGTGGTGGCACACGTCTTTAGTTCCAGCACTCTGGAGGCAGAGGTAGGAGGATCGCCGTGAGTTCAAAGACACCCTGAGACTACAGGGTGAATCCCAGGTCAGCCTGGGCCAGAATAAGACCCTACCTCGAAAAAACAAAAAAAAAAAAAAAACAAAAGGTGCATGCATCTGGAGTTTGTATTTTCACCATAGCACATGCCCATTCTCATTCCCTCTCTCTCATAGTTTTTAAAAGATAAAAATAGTGCTGGAGAGATGGCTTAGTAGTTAAGGCACTTGCCTGCAAAGCCTAAGTACTCATGTTTGTCTCTCCAGGACCAATGTAAGCCAGACACACAAAGTGACACAAGCGTGCAAAAGTCACACGTGTCTGGAGTTCGACTGCAGTAGCTGGAGGCCTTAATGTGCCAATTCTCTCTCTCATTCTCTCTCACTCTTTTGCATTAAACAATAAAAAAAAGCCAGTGTGGTGGTATATGCTTTTACTCCCAGCACTCAGGAAGCAGAGGTAGGAGGATCACTTGAGTTCAAGGCCACCCTGAGACTACATAGTGAATTCTAGGTCAGCCTGGGCTAAAGTGAGGCCCTACCTTGAAAAACCAAAATAAATAAATAAATAAAATGCATTAAATTTTAGATAGACTCCCCTCCATTACTCCATACTTGGCAAGTCCTATTGCTGTCTTAAGCTATAGGAATTTAAGTAAAAATTATTTCACTCATCAAAAGAAACTTCAATTAACTGGACACATTGGCACATGCCTTTAATCCCAGCATTACCTGGGACTACAGGGTGAGTTCCAGGTCAGCTTGGGCTAGAGGGAGACTGTGCCTTAAGAAAATTAAATTAAATTAAATTAAGTATATAATAAACTTGAGTATTGGGGAGATGGCTCAGCTGGTAAAGTACTTGCTGTAAAACATGAGGACCAGCTGGGCATGCTGGCGAACGCCTTTAATCCCAGCACACAGGAGGCAGAGGGAGGAGGATCGCTGTAAGTTCAAGGCCACCCTGAGACTACACAGTGAATTCTAGGTCAGCCTGGGCTACAGTGAGACCCTACCTTGAAAAAAACCAAAAAAAAAAAAAGAGGACCTGAGCTTGGATCACTAACACCCATTACAAATGGCAAGTGTGTCAGCATGTGCTATAACTGCAGCACTAGGAAGGCAGAAGCAGGAGGCTTCATGGCACTTGCTTACTAGCCAATATAGCCTAATGGGTGAGAGTGTCCAAGTTCAAATCTCCAGATCACCCATAAAATACCTGGACATGGCCATGCACACCTGTAACCCCAGGCCCACAGGGAGCAGAGACCTGATACCCAGCAGGCACCCAGCAAGCTCTAAAATCAGTAAAGAGACTGGCTTAAAGTTAGACCAGGTGGAAGAGTGACAGAATGTACGCCTGTAATCCCAGACCTACAGGGGAGCAGAGACCTGAAAACCATCAGACTCCCTGCAAGCTCTAGAATTAGTAAAAATAGACCAGCTCAAAGAAAGACCAGAGAAGAGCTATGGAATGGAACTGCCAATGTTCCACTCCAGCCACGGCAAGCAAGCTACCCCAGCTGCAGGTAAGCTTATGGGATGCCACAAGGACACATAATATACACATACCACACATACTACATTAAACACACATGCACACAGACACATATGCCACACACACCACTATATTACACACACATGCACACACAAACACAAGCCAAAAAGAAAGATGAACTATCATATCTAGCATAAAGAGGACACCAATGGAATTTTTGCCAAAATTTTGAGAATAGGGAGAAAACTACCAAGATTTAGACAGTGATGCCCTAAGGTTATGTAAAACAAACAACAAGCCTGAATGTAAGTAAATTATGTATAGTTAACTTTCCTTTATTAGAAAAAGGTGGTTGCAGGGCACAAATCCAAATTGAATCTAAGCCACTGTGAAATAAGCATGGCACAAAAGACGCTTTTGAATATAAGGGACCTGAATTCTGACCCAAGGTTGCAAAAGCTAGCTACTAAATGTCTCTAACTACCTCAAGAAGAAAACTTTCTCCTCTACTTCAAAAGATACACCAGCGAGCCTAGAGATGTGGTTCAGGGTGCAGAGTGATTGCATAGGATGCATGAAGCCTGGTTGGAGCCCCAGCTCACATAAACCAGGCATGGTGAACCACACCTATGCTCTCAGCACTAGAAGATACACTGAGGCAGAGAGATGCCACAAGGAGAGAAGACATTTAATAATTCCAAACTAAAGCCAATAGGGATTCCATTCCACTATGTCACAAGTCTGTGACAGATTATAAATTCAAAATGGAATAAAGTAACTCTGATCCCACCAAAAATAAATCAAACTGTGTAATGATAACCAAAATATTTTAGAATTTAGCTGGAAGGATTGTAAAATCATCACAGAATACATTTAAACACATTGAGACCACAAATCAGCAGAAATCCTAAGTAACACTGCCAACACTTGGATAACATTAAGATATTGTACTTTTTTAAAAGGTTTTGTTTGTATGACTTTAAGTGGAGTTTCAACCTTAAATACCTACTGTAACCATGAAAAGACTTAAAAGGCTGAAATGGAAAACTCATAGACTATCAGTATTATGTAGACCCACATTGGACTGCCTCAAAAGAAGCTAGAAATAAGGGCTGGAGAGATGACTTAGTGGGTAAGGCACTTGCCTGCAAACCCTAAGGAACCAGGTTCAATTCCCCAGAACCCATGTAAGCCAGATGCACATGGTAGTACATTCATCTGGAGGGAGTTCTTTTGCACTGGCTAGAGGCCCTGGCATGCCCCACTCCCACAGCCTCTTTCTCAATAAATAAATGGGGTTTTTGTTTGTTTGTCTGTTTTTTAAAGAAACTAAGCCAGGCGTGATGGTGCATATCTTTAATCCCAGTACACAGGAGGCAAAAGTAGGAGGATCCTCATGAGTTCAAGGCCACCCTGAGACTACATAGTGAATTCCAGGCCAGCCTGGGCTAGAGTGAGACCCTACCTCGGAAAAAAAGAAAAGATATAAAAGAGAAGAAAGAAAAAGAAAAAGAAGCTAGAAATAGATTCTTATCAGGTCTTTCAAATTTCAATGTCGCTAACTAATTCAAAAGTACTGTGCAAAATAAAAAGTAAACAGAGGGCTGGAGAGATGGCTTAGGATTAAGTGCTTGCCTGTGAAGCCTAAGGACCCCAGTTTGAGGCTCAATTCCTCAGGATCCACGTAAGCCAGATGTAGAAGGTGGCACATGCATCTGGAGTTCGTTTGCACTGGCCGGAGGCCCTGGCGCACCTATTCTCTCTCTCTCTCTCTCTCTCTCTCTCTCTCTCTCTCTCTCTCTCCTCCCTCCCTCCCTCCCTCCCTCCCTCCCTCCCTCCCTCTTTCTCTGTCACTCTCAAATAAATAAATAAAAACAAAAAAAAAAGTAAATGGAAAAAAAATACTGTGCAAGGTCATCATGCTTTGTAACTTGTTCTAAACTTTAAAAATACAGGCTGGGCATGATGGTGCATGCCTTTAATCTCAACAGAGATAGGAGGATCACTGTGAGTTTGAGGCCAGCCTTGTTTTACAGAATTGAGTGCCAGGTCAGCCTGGGTTAGAATGAGACCTGACCTCAAAACAAAATAAAAAATACCAATGTGCTAAATAAATATACTAATAAACATTTATGACTCAGGGGACATAGGCTCTTAGTAACTGTCAAGAAAACACAAGCTATTTTAAGGCTGCATTTTTCAAAAATGTCAATGTCAGCTGGGCATGGTATGCACAGCTTTAATCCCACCAGTCAGGAGGCAGAGGTAGGAGGATCACCATGAATTCGAGGCCACCCTGAGACTACATAGTGAATTCCAGGTGAGCCTTGGCTAGAGGGAGACCCTACCTTGAAAACCCAAGCCAAAAAAATAAAAAATAAAAAATAAATCATTGTCAGTAGATGTGGAGGCACACATCTATTAACTCTACCTTTCAAGAAACTGAGGCAGGAACACTGCTATGAGCCAAAGTCCACCCTGGGCTACACAGTGAGCTCCAAGCTACAAAGACACTATTTCAAATAGAGAGAAATAAGTAAATACATAAATAAACAACAAGTAAATAAATGTACATAAAGTTTGTGAAAATGCTTCAGATAAAGAAATGTGACAACAAGGGCTGGAGAGATGGCTTAGCGGTTAAGCGCTTGCCTGTGAAGCCCAAGGACCCCGGTTCGAGGCTCAATTCCCCAGGACCCAAGTTAGCCAGATGCACAAGGGGGTGCATGCGTCTGGAGTTCGTTTGCAGTGGCTGGAAGCTCTGGCGCACCCGTTCTCTCTCTATCTCTGTCTGCCTCTTCCTCTGTCTGTCTGTTGCTCTCAAATAAACAAATAAAAATAAACAAAAAAATTTTAAAAAAGAAATGTGACAACAAGCTGCAGCAGCTGAGCCAAGACTGAGCCTGTCCTGGGTGAAGTATGGGTCAATGACAAAATTGGAATCTGTTACAAGTACTTCAATACTTACAGTCCATTGAAGTTAAGACTATACTGTATGCACTAATGAAGAAAAATACCCTTGTTCCTCAGAAATGCACTTTTAGGCATCTAGGGCTGAGTAGCCATAATGCATGAACTTTAATCTCAAATGGTTGAGAGAAACATGCATATGTATACTTAAGCCTATATAAACAGAGTCCTACAACAATAAAGTGAACAGGAGAAAAGGCACTGGCCACTGTGAACACTGGAGAAAGTACTACTACACAGCTTTGCTAAATTTTGATTATCAATTTTCTTAAAAACCTTTTTGACAAGGGGTGTGACTCAGTGGTAAATGTATTCTTAGCATTAACATGCAAAAAGCCAAGTTTACTGCTTCGCAGCCTACAAAAAGAGTAAAATTAGGCTGAGCATGGTGGCATACACCTTTTAATCCCAGCACTTGGGAAGCAGAGGTTGGAGGATTCAAGGCTACCCTGAGACCATAGTAAATTCTAGGTCAGCCTGAGCTAGAGTGAAACCATAACTCGAAAAACCAAAACACAAACAAAAAACAAAAAAAGTAAAATTAAACTAAAAATTTTAATCTATATACCATATATTAATCTATAAAATCTGTGGATGAAAATATGCAGGCTTTCAAAAGCATATAATAAAATGACATTTCAAAACATTGTCCTTGAGTTTCTCCCAATGCTGAGCCTCACATTCACACATCAGGTTCTGACACACTTGCTTAGAGACAAGCTACTATGTTTTCTATTACGTGGTCAAGAATGGACATTTCATGCTTTCTAAATATTGATGTGTATGTCCCTAGACTAAGGCTGCTTCCAGCTTTGATCAGAAAAGTTTGTTTCTATAGAGGGTAACAAGCCTTGGAGAGACTCAAAATTCAAAGTGCTGAGAAAAAGGAATTTATGGTATCTGATGGTTGCTCAGGGAAGAGAGATATTTTCTCCAGTGATGTAGCCACTAGTAAGTTGACCATGTTCCAGTAAATACCCTTCCATCTGTGCTCACACAAAAATCTCTTAAAACTCAGTGGGTCACAAAATTATACATATCTTTTTTTTTCTTAATTTTTGTTAACATTTTCCATGATTATAAAAAATATCCCATGGTGCTACCCTCCCTCCCCCCACTTTCCCCTTTGAAATTCCATTCTCTATCATATCCCCTCCCCATATCAATCAGTCTCTCTTTTACTTTTGATGTCATGATCTTTTCCTCCTCTTATGATGGTCTTGTGTGGGTAGTGTCAGGCACTATGAGGTCATGGATATCCAGGCCATTTTATGTCTGGAGGGAGGACGTTGTAAGGAGTCCTACCCTTCCTTTGGCTCTTACATTCTTTCCGCCACCTCTTCCGCATTAGACCCTGAGCCTTGGAAAGTGTGATCGAGATGTTACTCAGTTCTCCAGTCTTTTATACGTATCTTAAAGAAGTGGGAGCAACTGGGAAGAAGTTTAATAAACGGCAAAGGGAAGCAATGGAAATATAATAAAAATACATAATAAGTATGTATAAAAATTGTCAAGCCTGGCATGATAGCACAGACCTTTAATCCTAGCACTTAAAGGAGGCAGAGGTAGGAAGATTGTTGGGAGTCTGAGGCCTGCCTGGATTACAGAGAGAGTTCCAAGTCAGCCTGAGCTAGAGCTAGTCTCTAACTTAAAAAATACATTTTTTAAAAATAAATAAAGATAGGCATTTCAAACTGGGCATGGTGGTGAATGCCCTTAATCCCAACCTTTGGGAGGCAGAGGTAGGAGGATCACTGTGAATTCAAGGCCATGCTGAGACTACATAGTGAATTCCAGGTTCAACCTGGGCTAAACCTACCTCGAAAAACCATTAAAAAAAAAAGAAAAGAAATGGCCGGGCATGGTGGCACATGTCTTTAATCCCAGCACTCAGGAGGCAGGGGTAGGAGGACCACCATGAGTTCGAGGCCACCCTGAGAATAAATAGTGAATTCCAGGTCAGCCTGGGCTAAAGTGAGACCCTAACTCAGGAAAAAAAAAAAAAAAAAAAAGATGGGCATTTCAGAAAAAAAATCCCCAAAACTCCACTAGACAAAGAAACAAAGAACAGAGCTTCAAGTAGATCATGGAACTGAGATACAACAAACACCTTCTAAGGTGCCAAGCAATCTAGGTCTGCTAAACAGCTATTATCCCTCCAAGTAAATCTTAAAACACAAATGGAAATTGGACATATTCTGACAAGACAACAGTAGATACTTGATGTTCTACTAAATTCTTTAATAATCTAATGTCAAAACCTTAAGACAATTTCTATTAGTTGCTGGATAAACAAAATTCACACTACTGTTCTGGAGATGGGAATGGGATTTAAAAGTCAAATTTAGGGCTGGAGGAATGGCTTAGCAGTTAAGGCATTTGCCTGCAAAGCCAAAGGACCGAGGTTCAATTCCCCAGGACCCACATTAGCCAGATGCACAAGGGGATGCATGCGTCTGGAGTTCATTTGCAGTGGCTGGAGGCCCTGGCGCACCCATTCTCTCACTCTCTGTCTCTCTTTCTCCCCCTCTTTCTCTGTCAAATAAATAAATGATATACTTAAAAAATAAATAAATAAAATAAAGTCAAATTTACCTTAGATCACTCATTAAAGATTACTAGAATTTTAGAATCAAAGACTATGTAACTAGAGCTCTTAGTAGAAAATATAAACAATTGCTTAACTGGGAATTCATGGTTAGTTTACAAATTTTGGTTATATATATTTTTCTAAGGGGAACTACAGAATTCATACATTCAAAGGAATTGCACCATCTCCAAAAAAAACAGATTTTGAAAGTTATTTCTTTTTAAAAATATTTTACATTTATTTATTTGAGAGAAAGAGAATGGGCGCACCAGGGCCTCTAGCCACTGCAAACAAACTCCAGATGCATGCTCAACCTTGAGCATCTGGCTTATATGGGTACTGGGGAATGGAATCTGGATCCTTAAGAGCTTCTCAGGCAAGTACCTTAACTAAGCCATCTCTCCATCCCAAAAGTTATTTCTTACAAAAGGTTTTGACTAGAAATTTTACTTGGTTTTTTGTTTGTTTTGGGTTTTTTTTTGTTATTCTTGTTGTTGTTTTAAATTTTTATTTTATTTATTTAATTTTAAAAAGAGAAAGAATTTGCACTCCAGGGCCTCAGCCACTGAAATCAAACTCCAGAAGCTTATGCCACCTAGTGGGCATGTGCAAACTTGCACTTGCCTCACCTTTTGTGCATATTGCTTATGTGGGATCTGGAGAGTAGAACATGGATCCTTAGGCTTCACAGGCAAGCACCTTAACTACTAAGCAATCTCTCCAGCCCTAATTTTTATTTTTTATTATTGACAATTTCCATAATCATAGACAATAAACCATGACTGTTTTGTTTTGTTTTTTAATTTTTTCAAGGCAGAGTCTTGAAACTTGAAACTTTAGCCTAGGCTGACCTAGAACTCACTCTGTAGTCCCAGGCTCTCCTTGAATTCACAGCAATCCTCCTACCTCTGCCTCCAGAATGTTGGGATTCAAGGCATGAGCCACCATGCCTGATTGGCTTTTGAGTAGAATTTTTGTTGTTGTTGTTTTTGGTTTTTTGTGGTAGGGTCTCACTCTAGCCCAGGCTGACCTGGACTTCACTATGTAGTCTCAGGGTAGCCTTGAACTCATGGCAATCCTCCTACCTCTGCCTCCCAAGTGCTGGGATTAATGGCGTGTGCCACCATGCCTGGCCTTAGAATTTTTTAATTAAAAATAATGTACAAGGCTGGAGAGATGGCTTAGCAGGTAAGGCACTTGCCTACAAAGCCAATGGACCCAGGTTCGATTACCCAGGACCGACATAATCCAGATGCACAAGGGGGTACATGTGCCTTGAATTCATTTTCAACAGTTGGATGCCCTAGTGTGCCCATTCTCTCTCTGCCTCTCTCTCAAATAAATAAATAAAAATAAAATGTGTTTTAAATTTTTTTTAATAATAATAATAATGTACAGTCAGTTATGATGGTGCACTCCTGTAATACCATGACTTGGAAGGTAGAGATAAGAGGATCAGGAAGCCATCCTTGTCTACATAACAAATTTGAGGCTAGCCTCAACTACATGAGACCCTGTCTCAAAAAAACAAAGTTTTGAAAGATAATAATGATAATAAACAGCCAGGTGTGATGGCACATGCCTTTAATTTCCATTACTCATCAGGCTAAAGCAGGGGGATCACCATGAGTTCAAGGCCAGCCTGGACTAAATAGATTATTTCAAAACAAATTAAATAAACTGGGCATGGTGGTGCACACCTTTAACCCCAGCGCTGGGGAGGCAGAGGTGGGAGGATCACCGTGAGTTCAAGGCCATCCTGAGACTACATGGTGAATTCCATGTTACCCTGAGCTAGAGTGAGACCCTACCTCAGAAAACAAAACAAAACAAAAATTAAATAAATAATTGGATGTCCAAACATAATTTTATCACTGTCAACACAAAGGACAATTGACATGAAAAATGGCCAATTTAACTTTCTTCCTTACTTAACTTAGAATGTCAAGTGCCTGTTTAGTAAATGTGCTAGCTGGGCCAGCCAGGGAGAAGCTAAGCATCTGCAGAACTCCCCGACCCATTTTGAACAGAATCCCGCAGTTCCCATGCTGCTGCCTCTGTCAGGACAAGTCCCAAGCTCAGAAGCCAACACTGGGGACTCAGGTCAGACTGGCAACTGAAGTGAAATTGTCTCAGAAATGTGGACATGTTTGACACTACCGGATTAAACAATTTCCCCCATGAAAGACTTACTGTTTTTTCAGCTGCCTCTGGCCTCTTCTTTTTGGGCTCCCACTTTCAGACCCGCTACTTGCCTTCAGTGTGTGAGGGGGAAAAATGGTTACAGATTTTAATTCACAGTGAGACTTTAGACAGAAAGAACCATAAGCACGTGTTAGGTAGCATTCCCTCTTGTTTTGAAAAGCGCTGTCTCTCTTTTATCACTGAGTCTCTAAAGCCAGGACAAGTACATATCACATTTGACTTCCAGAATTGCAACATCCAATCAAACTTATTAATGACATAACTGTTCTAAATCTGCATTATCCAACACAGTTGATATTAGCCACCTGTGATAACTGGGCACCTGACTGTGACTGACGAAGACAATTTTAAGTTTTACTTAGTTCTAGTTAGTATACACATTAGAAGCCGTATGTTCTAGTGGCAATTATAATGAATGCTGCATAACCAGACTATCAAAAGAAAACAGCACAGCAGTTCATCATTGTATCTTAAAGGCAATGGCACTAATCTATTCATTTTAGACTTGATTACAGAACAGGTTCAGTCATGAGTGAAAAGGGATCTGGTCAAAAAGCATCAAGTCAAGTTAAGACTAGAATCATGGTTATTTGAATAGCTCTTTTTCCACAAAATTAAGCAAAATGACAAACTACTCCTATGGCCATTAGTCTTGGGTTCTATTAAGAATGTACTAATATGTAAAACAGAAAAAGACTTCTACAACTACGTGACTGAATTTTTAAAGTATACTTACTAAAAGCCCCACCCAAGCTTCCTAACCTTTGGCTACTAATATTTAATTTTCATCAGAAAAATATTGCACAGCTAAGACCAAAGTCCTCCTAACAAGGCAGAAAGGGACATTTGATGACAAAAGAAATCTAGTCTATAAACTTAATATAGAAATAAGAGTCACAAAAATATCACAATTTGAGAAGGGTTCTAAAACATATCTAAATCTATAGACAAGTGAATCAGTATATCATGCCAGCCTTAAAAATCATCTACCTAAGGACTGGGGATGTAGCCCAGTCACAAGAGTACTTGCTTAGCAGACACAAGTTCCTATGTACGAATCTCAGCATAAAAAAAAAAAAAAAAATTGGGGTTGGGGGGAATCACCAATCTATTCAATCTTTTACATTTAGACCAGAGTAAATATATCAAAAACTAATTTTACACATCACACTAAAAGTGAGCTAGAAAATCAAATTTACGTAAGATAAAAAAAAATTAAATAGTCCTTTTCCCTCCTCCTCTCTTCAAGTACAAAACTACTTTTATTGTCTCACCTGTTCACCAAATTACTCTTTAATAAAGTCTATATCTATAAGCTAAACATTTAAAAAAGGTAAACTTACAACAATCAATTTCACTATCAGAAATTTAACTTTAAAAGCTGTAATACTATATAATGCTTTAATGAAACATTAACTATTATGTAATTTTTTGAGGTTTTATTTAATTAATTTCTTGCTTTTTTTACTCACAGAAAGCTCACATTACAGTCACTTTTAACTCTCATACCTGAAACTCAGTCTTGTTAATCATAACACATACAAGGGTCACAGAGGATGAGGTAAGATAGGGAATTTAAATCTATCCCCTCAATCAAATCTTTTTTCCTTACCTCTTCCTTAATATTAAATCGGGATGGCTCTTGTCTGCTTCGGTTTGACCGCCTAACCCCATAAACATCAGGATATTCTTCCCACATCTGCAAAATCAATAGAGCATGCATGAATCCTTTTCTTAACTGCCACTTGCTATTTCCATCTCCGGAATATTTATTGCAATTCAAAGAATTCAAGTAACTAAATACTAAAAGGGGTGTTTTGTGAGTTCTCCTTATGAGAAAACAAACCACTATCTTTACAAAGAGGTATTATATACTCAATAGCTACTCCAACCATGTAACATCAGTGACCCATCACTGAAACATAACTTACAATACGCAAAGATGAAACGATTACTTTGAGAAAGGGCAAAGTAATTAATGATGAACTTTAAAGTCCCTAATGCTTAGAATTTCAACTTTGACTCCAGGCAAACCACCTGCCTTAGAAGCTAAAAGAAAGCATATCTTGCCGGGCATGGTGGCACACGCCTTTAATCCCAGCACTCGGGAGGCAGAGGTAGGAGGATCACCATGAGTTCGAGGCCACCCTGAGACTACAAAGTGAAATCCAGGTCAGCCTGAGCTAGAGTGAGACCCTACCTCGAAAAAACCAAAAATAAATAAATAAATAAATAAAGCATATCTCCCATTCAGTCTAAATAAAATGTAGAGCATTTGCCTAAGTTCTCACAATGAGAAATCACCTGTCACTCTTTTTTTCTAGTATACCTTTTTTTTTTTTTTTTAATTCTCTAGGAATAATTAGCCCTTTGCCTCTTAGGGCCTCATTTTACTAACAATCTCCACCACATAATTAAAAAGATACTTTGAAAGATGGTTCAGGTTGAAGAGAATTTTTATTTTCACTCTCCTCACTAGAAACATGTTTTTCAAATGAAGTGCAAAGATGTTTAACTACAGATGCCAACAAGTGAGAGACAGATGCTTAAAAACCAAGGTTAGGGATGTGGGTCTGTTATTAAAACACAAGCAGCACAGGCAGTATTTGGAAAAGTGAAGCTCAGAACAGGCACACAGGGAGCAGCCACTGTGAGATTCTAGAGTGCTCACAAGTATAAGCAGAGCATGGGGGAGCACAACCATAATCCTAGCCACTCGGGAGGCTGTGGCAAGGAAAGAGGATTGTGACAAGTTCGAGGCCAGCCTGTCTACATCCAGTTCCTAGTTAGTTGAAACTATACAGCACAGTAAGACACTTTATCAAAAAGAAAAAAAAAATTGAAGTGCAAAAAAGAAGGCCTAGTGGTACATACACGCTTGTTGTAATCCTGGCATTTAGGAGATTAAGGAAGAAAGATCACATTGAATTCCAAACCAGCCTGGGCTACATAGTGCATTCAAAACAGGCCAGCCTGGACTACACAGTAAGAACTTGTCTCCAAAAAAAGAAAAAGTATGGGCTGGAGAGATAGATCAGAAGCTAAGACACTTGCCTGCGAAGCCTAAGGACCCAGGTTTGATCCCCCAGTACCCACACAAAGCCAGATGCACACAGTGGCACACATGCACCTGGAGTTTGTTTGCAGAGGCTAGAAACCCTGGAGCACCCATTCCCTCCCTCCCTTCCTTCCTCCCTCTCTTTCTCCTTGCAAGTAAATTTATTTAATTTTTTATTAATTTTTTTTAAAGAGGGAAAAGTAGACCCTAAGAAAGCCAAAACTGATCAATGATGACCTTTAAAAATACAGTATCACCAAGCAAAGGGGGGAGGGTATTATTAACCAGTTAACAACAATAAAAAGCCAAAGTAAACTAAGAAAAATAGAAAACAAGGAATGGCCAGGAAAGGTAGCACACGCCTTTAATCACAGCACTTGGCGGCTGGGGTAGGAGATCGCTGTGATTTCGAGGCCACCCTGAGACTACATAATGAATTCCAGGTCAGCCTGGGCCAGAATGAAACCCTACCTCTCAAAAAAAAAAAAAAAAAAAAAAAAAAAAAAAAAAAAAAAAAAAAAAAACACAGAGGAAAATAAGGAGTGATCTCAAAAGTTTGAGGTAAGTTAAAATGGTCCAGGAATAAGCATTTTAGAAGTAAAATCCAAGACACTCAGGTGATTCAGTACTCTCAGACTCCCTAACGATCATAAAACTGTCTCACAGATAAAACACAAAAGGCCTAACCACAAGTTAGGAGAAACCAAGTCAGAGGAAGTACAGGTGGAAAAGGCAAGCAAATGTAGAATACACTTGAACAATCTGGTAGACAGGAGGGAGAACCAATTAGCTGTAGTCCAGCCAGTGTCTTCACACCCATACCCTCTGTGGAGCTCTGCTAGGATGAAGCTATTTGACTCAAAAGAATTGTATAGCACTTTTATTAGCAGGGATGATAAAAGCAACAGCTTTTTTATACCAACAGGCTTTATCCCTGTGAGATGCCATCCAGATACCCTGACTCTGATGTTGCAACTTAGCTACAGTATATGCTGCAATGCCTACACACCAAAATTATTTTGTGTTCATGTTTGTCCTTTTGTGGTCTAATTCAATTCTTCCATGAAAAGCTGTCTACTGAGTGCTGACTATTGAGTGCTCATACATGAGTAATAGCACTTTTCTTTGAGAGTTCTTATTTTAGGATAACTATCATTAAAATGCAATCGTTTTAACTAGCTAGTAGAATCCAGATACATGTAACTATGCATTAGTAATCTCTTTAGAACTGATTCCCTAAACCATAAAAGTCTTTCAGTAAATTGTGGGTGATAGTGCATGTCTTTAATCCCAGCAATTGGGAGGCAGAGGTAGGAGGAAGGCTGTGAGTTTGAGGCCAGCCTAGAACTACAGAGTGAGTTCCAGGTCAGTCAAGGTTACAGTGAAACCCAGCTTTAAAAAAAAAAAAAAGCATTTCAGTATTTTTACCTGAAGATGTAATTTTATCTTAAAAACCTAGCTCTAGGGCTTGAGAGATGGCTTAGGGGTTAACCACTTGCTTGTGAAGCCTAAGAACCCCGTTTCAAGGCTCAACTCCCCAGTACCCACATAAGCCAGATGCACAAGGTGGCGCATGCATCTGGTGTTCGTTTACAGTGGCTAGAGGCCCTGATGCACCCATTCAATCTCTCTCTCTCTGCCTCTTTCTCTGTCACTCTCAAATAAGTGAAAATAAACAATTTTTTTAAACACTACATATATACATATGTATGTATTTGTATATTTTGGTATAATATGATGATGGAGACTGAACACATAAATCCAATCTCAATAATGCTTCTGTCATTCCCTAGTACTCCACTATTTTCTTAAGTAAAAATTAAGCTTTTGGAGGTAACAGTTGTGAATATAAAGAGTAAACTAAGATTTAACACAATTTGAAACATAATACACAAGTTATAGTTTTAATGGTTTCCTTTAATTTCTATCTAAAAGTAAATCTCTAGTGCATGGAAAGTAGACTTAAGACAATAGTGTTCATCATACATCATTCAACAATGTGTTAGCCTTCTGAAAAGAACAGCTAGCCTATAGATACAATGGGTATCAGACTGAGCTATTAGGCTCTAAAGACTGTTGAACAAGTTGTTCTGCCACATAAGTGTATGGCAAATTTCTGAGTTTAATGATACTAAGGGCAAAATCTCTAAGCGGCTCTTCTACGAGCCTTTTATATATACATATATATAGAATTTTTTTAAAATTTTTTTGAAAGAAAAAGATAGAATGGGCGCACCAGGGCCTCCTGCAACCACCAATGAACTCCAGACATATGTGCCATTTTGTGCATCTGGCTTTATGTGGGTACTGGGGAATCAAACCTGGGCCATCAGGCTTTGCAAGCAAGTGTCTTTAACCATTGAGCAATTTCTCCAGCTCCTATATGTCTTTTCTATTAACAAAATAAAAATAAACAAAAAAAGCTAGGGATATAGTTCAACCGGTATATTTGCCTAGCATGCACAAAGCCCTGGGTCCTATCCCCAACCCCATATAAAACCAGGCAGGGTGGTGTACACCTATAATCCAAACACTAGGAAGGTGAAAGAAAGAGGGAACGCAGCAATATTATGGAGTTCTAGGCCAGCCTGGGACATATGGAACCCTGTCTCAAGAAGAATGAAGGAAGGGAAGGAGGGAGAGAGAGGAAGGTAAAATCACCATTGGATTGTCTTTCTAAAGGTATACCATACCCTGAGCAGGCAACAGGAACCACATTTGAGCATTCTTGGTGATGTGTTTATTTATTATTATAAAGAAAAACAACTCTCATTTTCCTATCATAACACTTCCATCAGCATTCCCCAACCTTCCACTGACTCTTAAAGAACATATATCTTAAGCAATAATTCTGCTGTCAAAAAAAAAATAAAATAAGAATGTTGAGCTAGGCATGGTGGTACACGCCTTTACTCCCAGCATCCCAGCATCTCAGCACAGGAGAATGAGGTAGGAAGATCACTGAGTTTGAGGCCAGCCTGAGACTAGAGCGAGACCCTGCCTCAAAGGAAAAAAAAAAAAAGAAGAAGAAGAAGGAATATTGATCCTAAGATCCTAACTCTGTCTCAAAAGCTATAAATGGTTTTGGTTTTGTTTTTCAATTTCAGGTTAGTCGAAGGTATTCTCTACGACCTGCAGGCAATTTAAATACTTGTATAATTTGAAAACTAGTATGTAGAAAGTATGTTAAATGTAATTTAAGTAATTTTTTCTTCTTTTAAGTTTTATTTATTTGAGAGAGGGAAAGAGGCAGACACAGAGAAAAAGAGAAAGAGAGAGACAGAGAGAGAGAGAGAGAATGGGTGCGCCAGGGCCTCCAGCCAGTGCAAACAAACTCCAGACGCATGTGCCACCTTGTGCATCTGGCTAACATGGGTCCTGGGGAATCGAACCGAGGTCCTTTGGTTTTGTAGGCAAATGCCTTAACCGCTAAGCCATCCCTCCAGCCTTAATTTAAATAATTTTTTAAAATATTCTTTTGGGGCTGGAGGGATGGCTAAGCGGTTAAGGCGTTCGTCTACAAAGCCACAGGATCCCAATTTAATTCCCCAGGCCCCACGTAAGCCAGATGCACAAGAGGGACACAAGTGTCGAATTCGTTTGCAGTGGCTAGAAGTCCTGGCATGCCCATTCTCTCTTTCTCTCCTAAATAAATAAATTAATTAATTAATTAATAATGTTTTTTAAAAATATTCTTTTGTACTTGATTGATTCACACATAATTCTCTGCAAATAAAAATCTTAAAAATTCAGGTGTCCTGATGATTAGGCCAAGTAATTTTTACTGTTAAGTAAAAATTACGCCAAAGTTTAGGCATCTATGAGAGTACTGCAAACTCAATTTTTTGCCTTTTCTACCGTCTTTGCTAGAAGATTCTTTTCTATATTAAGCAAAAAATGAAATACCCATATTGACTACACACTTCTTTTGGTGAGATTTATTTTCCATTGTTCAGACAAAAACTGTATTTATAGGGCTGGAGAGGTGGCTTAGTGGTTAATCGCTTGCCTGTGAAGCCTAAGGACCCTGGCTCAAGGCTCAATTCCCCAGGACCCACATTAGCCAGATACACAAGGGGGCACATGCATCTGGAGTTCATTTGCAGTGGCTGGTGGCCCTGGCATGCCCATTCTCTCTCTATCTTTCTCTCTGTCGCTCTCAAATAAATAAACAAAAAAAAATTTTTTTTAATTGTATTTATGCCAGGTACAGTGGTCCGGTACTATAATCCCCGTATTGGGGAGCTTGAGGCCAAAATACTGAGTTCCAGGCCAGCATGGGCCACACAGTCAAACTGTGTCTGAAAAAGAAAACAAAGTAGAAGAAAAAATACTGGGAAGGCATAGCAGCCATATCTGTATTCTCAGCACTAGGAAGGTAAAGGCAGGAGGATCAGTTCAAGGCCAGCCAAAGGCTATATACGTTCAAGGCCAGTCGGGATTACATGAGACCATTTTTAAAAAAAAGACAAATAAAAAAAAAAAATACCTACTTTTACTGTAATTTATCACTAAACTTTATAGCTAGCTGCATTCTGAGAACAAAAGTAGAGTTGCTATTAACTATTAATGATTTTCTCTGATATACATAAAGTCATTTAGCAGTATTTTTAAATGTTTTTAAAGAATGTTTAAATATTTTATTTTTATTTATTTATTTAAGTGAGAAAGAGGGGTAAATAAAAAGAAGGAGAAAGAACAGGCACACCAGGGCCTCCAGCCACCACAAAATGAACTCCAGACACATGTACCACCTTGTGCATCTGGCTTATGTGGGTCCTGGGGATTGGAACCTAGGTACTTTAGCTATACAGGCAAGAACCTTAACAGCTAAGCCATCTCTCCAGCCCTGTAATTTTCAATTTTAAACAAAAAATATATTACAATTTGGCTTTCTGTCCTCTAACTGGATGTGTCTCTCCTTAGCAAGGCAGTAAATCACCTGCACTTGTACTCAGAAGTCCTGTAGTACTACAAAAAGTAGCTGTACATTCACTATCAAGACATACTCATATAAGCCTAACAAGGCAGCACCATGCCTGTAACTCCAGCACTTGGGACATGGAGGCAGGAGGATCTGCCTTAGCTACACAGTGTGTGAGTTCAAGGCCAACCTAGACAAGAGACCCTGCCTCAAGAAATCAAAAAAGAACATAAACATACCTACATATACCTGTACTAACAAGTTTCCATTGTAAAGACAAAAGTCTGCTAGCTGGTCCAAGTATGTTTGCAATTCACAGTGCAAAGGACATACCTTCTTCACATCAGCTATCCGTTCCTTCTTAGATGCTGGCTTCTCTTTGGCTTCTGGAAGGACTGGCTGGGATTTGGAACCGGCTGATTCACTCTCAGATTCTGAGTGACTTTCTGAGGATTCAGAACTGCTGTTGGACTCACTGCCATGTCCACTTCCTGGATCACTGCCCTGTTCACTTTCAGACTGGCTGCCAGAGTCTGAACCCGAAGCTTCTTCAGAGCCTGAATGACTGAATTTAAGAGAGAGGCAGAAAGAAAGAGATTTAAAACCATTTAAAAACTGCCATATTAGCCAGGTGTGGTGGTGCACACCTTTAATGCCAGCACTTGGGAGGCAGAGGTAGGAGAATCACCGTGAGTTCAAGTCCACTCTGAGACTACAAAGTGAATACCAGACCAGCCTGGGCTAGAGTGATACCCTACCTCAAAAAACCAAAACCTGCCACATTAATCATTTTTTTTTTTTTTTAATCCTCAGGGTAAGATGTCAGCAGACAGGGTTGACAGTAACATTAAGAATCAGCTCTTCCTTACTGCTGAAGACTCCATATACTTGGGCTGCAAGGCCACCTGAGAAATCCTTCTGGAACTGAGCTGATAACCTCCTCCATGTAGACCAGCCGGCAGAAAGCTGGAAGAAGCCATTCTGCATGCAGTTCAATGGGAGAAAGAGAAATCACCAGTGAAGATACTCATCAGTGGAC
Organism: Dipus sagitta; assembly: GCA_036346955.1. Lineage (NCBI taxonomy): Eukaryota > Metazoa > Chordata > Mammalia > Rodentia > Dipodidae > Dipus > Dipus sagitta. The sequence goes on along the minus strand of CM070772.1, from coordinate 125,557,901 downwards.
ACTGCAAGCCTTATATTTGGCCAGCCAGGCCAAATGAGCAACGGGTACAATAGTGGCACGTCTGTTATGGGGGAAACCAACTGCCCTCTAATTGGACTGGAGGCCCGCTCCATGGGAGGGAATACATCCCTGATACTGAAAACTTAAAACAGGGCTAGTCATGAGCCCTAGGGGTGTAACGTCTGCTGTTGTCCGGCTAAATGTATATACTATGCTTATCAAACTGCCCAGTAAGCACTTCTCTTAATATTCATACCCTTATATTAATGCTACTCTCACTTTTGGTAGAGAATCTTCTCTTTTCAGATGGCAAGTGACCTTGGGATGACTCAGAAGGTATCATGGTGAGGAAAAGAAATGACTGCAGTGCTCAGTACTGCAATATCTCTATCACACCTTCCAAGGCTCAGGGTCTAATGTGGAAGACGTGGCGGAAAGAATGTTAAGAGCCAAAGGAAGGGCAGGACTCCATACAACATGCTCCCTCCAGACACAAAATGGCCTGGATATCCATGGCCTCACAGTGCCTGACACTACCTACACAAGACCATCATAAGAGGAGGAAAAGATCATGACATCAAAAGTAAAAGAGAGACTGATTGAGATGGGGAGGGGTATGATGAAGAATGGAGTTTCAAAGGGGAAAGTGGGCGGAGAGAGGGTATTACCATGGGGTATTTTTTATAATCATGGAAGCTGTTAATAAAAATTTGGAAGAAAAAAAAAAAAGAATCCGCTCTTCCAGAAAACTTCCTCCCTAAAGACCAGCTGACAGATAGCTAGAAAAAGTTACATTGCATGCAGCCCTATGGGAAACAGAAGTCATCAGTAGAGATAAACAACAGTGGATACTGTAAGCCTCTCAATTGGTCTCTCAGTTAGCCAGGCCAAATAAGCTAATGGGTGCAATAGCGGCATATCTGTTATAAGTGAAACCATCTGCTGTCTAATTTGACTGGAGGCCCACTACACAGGAGGGAATACATGCCTGGTATTAAAAACCTATGATAGGGGAGGTCATGAGCCCTAGGGGTGCAATGCCTGCTGGTGTCCGGGTAAATGCATATATTGTGCTCACCATATTGCCCTGTAAGCACTTCTCTTAATGTTCATCATCATATATTAATGTTAGTCTCACTTATGGATTAGACACACTTCTCTTTCCAGGCTGAGAAGTGACAGAGAAGTGTTCAGCACTGAAACATCTCTATCACACCTTCCAAGGCTCAGGGTCCACTACAGAAGAGATGACAGAAAGAACATAAGAGCCAAAGGAAAGGTAGGACTGCTTACAATGCATTCTTCCAGACACAAAATGGCCTGGATATCCATAACCTCGCAATGCCTGGTTCTACCAATACAGGACCCTCATAATAGAGGAAAAGATGCAGGCATCAAAATAAAAGAGACTAATTGAGAGAGGGAAGGGATATGATGGATAGTGGATTTGTGAAGGGGAAAGTGGGGGAGGGGAATTATGGTTTATTGTCTATAATTATGGAAGTTGTCAGTAAAAAAATTTTTAAGAATCAGCTCTTCAAATTCAATTTTTTATTCTTATATTGCAAATAATGTGTCCCTATCATTTTCTACATCCTCGATAGTTTAATATCCCCATTTGTTTAATGTTTATCGAAGCCATCTATATACCAGGTGATTTATGTAAACTAGTTTTTTACATACTTGTTTGAATGAGTGAAAAATTACAGCTCAGAAGTATTTATCTAATTCTGAAATTGCTTCACATATGATCTGAAACCATATTGACTTGAATCCACTAAGTCTTATCTGTTTAAGTAGCAATGGCCCCTCTACACAAAAGTAATCAAAAACAAAATCAAAGCATGAAACCCAAAGAGGAAGAATGCAGTGTGGCAGCAATTATCCAATCAGTAGTTCTCAAAACAGGTGCAAATGAGAATCGTGTGTGTAGCTTTATCAAAGTACATACACATTAAACTCAATCCAGAGGTCCTGCCTAAAAAAAAAAGGTACAGAATCTAATGAGACAACTAATCCACTATCCAGACATTAGCCACCACCTGACCCCCTCTCCTCCTCCTCATTCCAAACAACCCTCTGCAAAGAGCAATGTAGAAAGTAAATGACAGTGGAAAGCAAGAGGCAGAGAGTATCACTGACTGCAAGCAAACAGAGTGAAAAAGCAATTAAGGGGCATACTGGTAGGAATAAAAATGCTTCAGTTTGAAAAACCTAACTAAAGTTGATGAAATTAACAACAGACAGATAGACAGCTCACTCACCACTTTCCACAAAAAATATAGAGGGTGGGGTAACAAACGAGAGAAAGTGAACCCCAGAATAAGGAGTAACATTAACAGAAAAGAAAGGTCCTTGAGGAAAGCTTCCTACTTACCATCACTAGATCTTCCAAACTAGAAATGAGGTCACAAAATTGATGTCTACAGAATTAATGGGTTAAAATGCTAGAATAGGAGGAAATGGGCTAAAATGCTAGACTGGGAATATAGTAATGTGCCTACCTAGCATATGTTGGATCCCCAGCACTGCACAGAACCAAGAATAGTGGTGCAAGCCTCCGTGTGGTGGTCATTTTTGGCTAAATAGTGAGTTCAAGGCTACACTCATCTAATTTTTGAGCTGAATGCCAAAAATACTCATGGAGAAATGATAGCCTCTATGGTATATATATGTAAAAGAATAAAACTGGATATTTATTACTCTCCAAGAACAAGAATCAACTCCAAACAGACCAAAGACCTTAACATCAGACCTGAGATTCTCAAACTGCTAGAAGAAAAAGGAAAACACTTCAATTAAAGACTTTCAACAAATGAGACCTCATGAAATTAAAAGGCTTTTGGCCGGGCGTGGTGGCGCACGCCTTTAATCCCAGCACTCGGGAGGCAGAGGTAGGAGGATCGCCGTGAGTTCAAGGCCACCCTGAGACGACAGAGTGAATTCCAGGCCAGCCTGGACTAGTGTGAGACCCTACCTCAAAAAAACAAAAAATAAAAAAATAAAATAAAATTAAAAAAAAAGGCTTTTGTACAGCAAAGGGAACTATTACACCAAGAGACAGCCTACAGAATGGAGGAAAATCTTTGCCAGGTACAAACCTGACAGGATTAATTTAATGACTAAGATATACACAGAACTCAAAAACTAAAAAGATATGAAAACCCCATCAAAAAAATGGGCCGAGGGGGAGGGGCTGGGGCAATGACTCAGTGGATAAAGCATCTGCTAAGCAACTCTGAGTATCTGATTTTGGATCCCCAGATTCCACATAAAAGCTGAACCCGTGCGGGCTTCTCTGAGTTCAGGGAATTGAGCAGTGAATAAGGAGAGACACTGCCTCAAAAGGACGGAAGATGAGGATCAACACCCCAATATGAGGATCATGGCACAACTGCTCCTGCACTCAAACATGAACAAGCACTTACACACCAAATAAACATTTCTGTTTAAATGGGCTTTGAACTGAACAGAGTTCTCAAAAAAAAAAAAAATAATTGCCAAGCATGCCTTTATCCCAGCACTCAGGAAGCTTGAGGTAGGAGAACCACTGTGAGTTCTAGGCCAGCCTAAAACTACAAGTTACATTCAGCCTGGGCTAGAGCAAGACCCTACCTTGAAAAAACAAAACAAAAAGAACCACAAATGGGACTGGAGAAATGGCTTAGTGGTTAAGGTGCTTGCCTGCAAAGCCAAAGGACCCAGGTTCAATTCCCCAGGACCCACGTAAGCCAGATGCACAAGGGGGTGCACACATCTGCAGTTCGTTTGCACCGGCTGAAGGCCCTGGTGTGCCCATTCTTTCTGTCTCTCTCTCTCTCAAATAAATACAGAAAAATTATATATTTTTTAAGAAAGAACTACATATGGACAATAATTTTTTTAAAGTGTTCAAAAATCCTCAAACATCAGGGAAATGTTAAATTGAACTACTTTAAATTCTATCTCACTCTGGTCAAAATGATCATCATCAAGAAATCAAATTAAGCAGGGCGTGGCAGCACCCACCTTTAATCCCAGGCAGATTAGGAGGTTCACCATATATTCGAGGCTACCCTGAAACTACATAGTGAATTCCAGGTCAGCCTGGGCTAAGGCAAGAACCTAACTCAACAACAAAAAAAAAAAAAGAGAGAGAGAGAGAGAGAGAGAGAGAGAGAAATCAAATGACAAGAAATGCTGGTGAAGGTGTGGGTAAGGAAGAATTTTTCCTTACTCACTGTTGATGAGAATGTAAATTGGTACAACCATTACAGAAATAAGTTTGGAGGTTTCTCAAAAACCTAAATATAGCAGTTAGGTGATACACAATGTGGCATCTGGAGTTTGTCTGCAGCGTCTGGAAGCCCTGGTGCACCCAATTTCTCCCTCCCTCCCTCTCTCTTCCTCACTCTCTCCTCTCTCTCTGTTTACAAATAATTTTTTTTTTTAAATAGAGGCTAGGGAGATGGTTCAGTGGTTAAAGATGTTTCCTTGCAAAGACTGCCTGCCAAGGGTTCAGTTCCCAACTACCCACATAAAGCCAGATGCACAAAGTGATGCATGCATCTGGAGTTTATATGCAGCAGCAAGAGGTCCTAACATGCCCATACTCCTCCACCTGTTTATCTCTATGTGCATGTGAATGCACAAATACAAAAAAAAAAAAAAAAAAATTAGTACCTAACAACAAAACTACCATATAACCCAGCTATACCACGCCTGGATATATCCCCTAAGGACTCAAGTCTATTAACAATAGCTAAGAAAAGGATCCAGGAGATGGCCATCAACAAATGAATGGAGAATAAAGCTGTGGTACATATACACAATGGAGTTTTATTCAGCTATAAAGAAAAGTGAAACTAGGAAATTTGCAGGAAAATGGATGAACCAGGTAACTATAAGTGAAGTAACAACTCAGAAAGACAAATGCCACAGGTTGTCTCTCACATATAGATCCTAGCTTTGAATTTTCAAATTTGTATGTAAGGTGAAGAAAAGAGTCAGTAGAGGCCAGGAAGCTAGGAGAGGATCATGAAGGGAAGGATGGGGAGGGCTTAATGAGGGGACAGTCAATATTAAAGTAGAGGGGCAGAATACTGAGGGTGGAAAAGTTAAAATGGGGATAGAGGCAGGGAATGGAGGAAAGAATGGGGTAGAGGGAAGGGTTAAACAAAACTAAACACTAAGAAAAAGCCACAAAGAAAACTACTTCTTTGTTAGCTAACTAAAAAATAGTTTTTAAAAATGAGGAGCTGGAGATAATAATGGCTTAGTGGTTAAGGCACTTGTCTGCGAAGCCTAAGGACCCAGGCTCTCCCCAGTTCCCATATGTGATTCAGGTGTCCCCTATAAACTTAGGTGTTCTGGATGCTAGGTTCCCCAGCTGATGGCAATTGGAAATTAATGCTTCCTGAAGGCACTGTATTGCTGGGGGCAGGCTCATGTGTGTTATAGCCAGTTTCCCTTTGCCAGTGTTTGGCACACTCTCCTGTTGCTCTGGTCCACCTTATGCTGGCCAGGGGGTAATATCCACCCTCTGCTCCTGTCATCATTTTCCCTGCCATCGTGGAGCTTCCCTCTCAAGCCTTTAAGCCAAAATAAACCTCTTTTTTCCCACAAGCTGCTCTTGGTTGGGTGATTTCTACCAGCAATGCAGACCTGACTGCAACATCATATAAGCCAGATGCACAAGGTGGCACATACATCTGGAGTACGTTTGCAGTGGCTAGAGGCCCTGGTGCACCCATATTCTCTCTTTCTCTGTCTCTCTCCATCTCTCTCTCTCAAATCAATAAAAAAAATTTTTTTAATGAGCTTGAACACAAGTATCCTGTATGGGTAGATAATGCTGTTCCAAGAGCCATAGTTTGTTATGGGAAAATTCCATTGACAGGGGCGAAATATTCCCAGTGAGTTGCTAGTCAGGGAGGCTCCTGAGGCACCCAGAACAATACAAGCTACTGTCTATTGTTGTAGTTGCCTTCTCATTGCTAGGACAAATCACCCAACCAAAAGCAGCTGAAAAAGAGAAAAGATTTCAGCTTACAATCTTCAGGGGAAGCCTCATGGCAGAGGAAAGCATGGCACCAGCAGAGGTTGGACATCACAGTAGCTGCCAGGAAGCAGCAAGAGTGAGCTGGCTAGCATTGGCAATCTGAGCTAATAGATCATGAAAGTCAAGGTCTGCCCCCAGAGACACACCTCTTCCAGTAAGGCTCTACCTCCTAAACTGTCTCCAGCTGGAAATCAAGTAAGAGACTCAATCACAAACACACTAGGCGGATACTTTATGTTCAAGCTATTATACCAATGCACATGATTTCCCACCAAAACTAGACAGATGGTAAAATACTTGCTGAAGATACCACCTGCTTCAGTTGCAGGACATTGAAAAAAATCAAGCTGGAACTGAACTGGAAGCCTCCTCCCTGCTTGGCAATTATCATAGTGCTAGAAATTGCTATGCAGGCTACTGGGAGAGAAAAATCAAGACTTTTTTGATTCGTTTAAAAAAAAAATTCTTTGAGAGGGAGAGAGAAAGAGGCAGATAGAGAATGGGTGCATCAGGGCCGCCAGCCACTGCAAACAAACTCCAAACACATGCATCACCTTGTGCATCTGGCTTACATGGGTACTGGGAAATCGAATCTGGGTCCTTAGGCTTCACAAGCAAGCACCACAATCACTAAGCATTCTCTCCAGCCGTCATCAACAGTCGTAACCAGCAGTAGACCCTACAAGCTACATAACTGACCAGCCAGACAAGATGTGGTCAGTCCACTGATTCAATAGTGGCATGACTATTATGGGGTAAACAACTACTCTGATTGGATTTGAATCATGTTCTCATGCCTGGTACTGAAACCTAGTCAAAAGCCTGTGGCACAGCCAGGTGTGGTGGTTCACACCTTTAATTCAGGAGTTTGAGGAGGACTGAAGCAGCTTAGACTACAGAGTGAGTTCCAGCTCAGCTTGGGCTATAATGAGAACATGCCTCAGGGGGGAAAAAAGACTATGACAAAGCCACAGACTCTAGGAGAGAAGCTACTATTCTTGTTTGGCTGAATGGATGTACCATCAAATTATACTCTAAATATTTATGTTTATGCTCATAGATTAGTGCTGCTTTTAACTTCAGAGCTTCCTTTTGCAGTTGGTGTTGACTATTTGAGCAATCCAAAGCTCAAAGACTCAAAGTGCTGAGAATAAATGACTGTTGAATGTTCAACACTAAATGGGACATCTCTATCATGCCCTCCAAGTCTCAGGGAACACTAGTGGAAGAGAGCAGAAAAAAAACATAAGAACCAGAGGTGTGGAGGAGTGCTTTGGAGCATTGTCTTCCAGACATGAAGTGGTCATTGCATTCATGACTTCACAGCAAGCTGTAGTTAACTGAACAATACTCAGCCAACCAATATCCCATCACAAATGGTGGAGAAGGAGGACAAATAAAAGACAGAAGAAGAGGGCCTAGCTAGAAAGGGGTGTAGTAGAAAAGGATTGGGGAGGGAGGACAAGAGAAGGTAATGGGAGAGCTTTTTTTTTTTTTTTTTTTTTTGGTTTTTCAAGGTAGGGTCTCACTCTAGCCCAGGCTGACCTGGAATTCACTAAGCACTATGTAGAGTCAAGGTGGCCTCAAACGCACAGTGATCTTCCTACCTCTGCCTCCCAAGTGCTGGGATTAAAGGCATGGCCAACAAGCCCAGCTTAGCTGTGACATCTTTTAACTGTACCACTCACCTGGAGTCATGAGAGCATCTAATGACAGCTATGAAAACATGACAGTTGCCAGAAATCTGACAATCTTACATCTAAGCTCAGATTGCCTAGCACAAAGCGCTCCACACCTGTGAGCCAGCACCACAAAATCTACAAGCTAGCTGGAATTTATATGTTTGCTTCCACCATTTGCTCATAGAAAGAGACAGAATTTCTTTACAAATTGAGAGATCAAGAAGGGGTATTCTCCCAAAAAAGGAGAGGAAGGGAGGACTCTGGAAGCTACAATCACATGGCAAAGGCAGCTGAGTGCTTACAAGGTCCTAAAAGATTATAGAGAGCTAATGTGACCTCTGATAGCCCAGATGTCCTGGACAGCTCATTAGAGCCCTCTAAACATGCCCTACAAGACCTGGCTTCTGTCAACTCTTCCACACTCATCATTTCCACTCTTTTCCACATGTCCACCTGCTTGAGCCGCATTCAACATTGTTGAGCACACCATAAGGTATTGCTCACCTCCCACCCCTGCATACACTGCTTATGCAGCAAGCCTGGCTGTCACCTTTTATAGGGAAGTACGTTTTGCACCCTCATGTGCTGAGCCTACTCAGTGCTTATGGGACACATCGAAACACTGCCTGTCACCTCAGTTACTGCCACTGGGAATGTAAAGCAAGCAGCCTCATCTTGGACTCTCAACCTCCGCTACCTCTCACTTTTGGCAGCCATATTCCTATCCTATCAGTGCATGTGTGTGAATGTAAATGATTCTACAAATTGTTAAGAGCAGCTTACTCTGCTGAAATGGATATACGAATGGATTTCATGGATCGGCTTGTGTAATTGAAAGACAAATTGGAGGGAAGTGAGCACAACGCTGAGGGCCCAAGATGAAGCCAGCTGTGGATGAGATGTTCCCCAAGGGTGCCAGGCCCTACGTGGACCTAGATGAGGCTGGAGGAAGCACCGGGCTCCTGATGGATTTGGCAGCCAATGAGAAGGCAGTTCATGCAGACTTTTTTAATGATTTTGAAGATCTCTTTGATGATGATGATGTCCAGTGAGACTGGCCAATTGCTCCATGCCACACATTTGTGATGTGTCATACCAAACTGCTCAAGACAAGGTCAAATGTTTATGGAAACCTTGTGGGAAAGACTCACTATGACCTCTTCAACTGAGGGAGGAGGATTGTCTGAATCACCAGGTTGTGCCCTTCATCCCTGAGGGGTCCATCCCTGGTCCTTGTTTCAATTAAAAGAAGCAGCCTCATCAAAAAAAGAAAGAAAGAAAGACAGACAGACAGACAAATTGGAGAGATGGCTTAGCAGTTAAGGCATTTGCCTGCAAAGCCAGAGGACCCATGTTCAATCTCTCTTCAGATCCTATGTAAGGCAGATGCACAAGCACATCACATATGCTGACTAGGTGGTGCAAGCATCTGGAGTTCGATGGCAGTGGCTGAGGCCCTAGCAGGCCAATTCTCTCTCACTCACTTAAAAAAAAAAAGACAAATTGTAAAAGTCAAAGCCAAGAAAAGAAAAACATACAGTTATGTTTACATCTAGGGCTCAGGAAGACAGATGTGATCAAAAAAACTATTGACATTTTTGTGCCTGAAGTTTATTGAATTCACAATTGCTTTTAACTCTTTGTTTGTTTGTTTGTTTGTTTTCCTTTTTCCAAGGTAGGGTATCACTCTAGCCCAGGCGGACATGGAATTTACTAAGTAGTCCCAGGTGACCTTGTTAGATTTGATTCTCCAGTACCCACATAAAGCCAGATGCACAAAGTGGCACATGCATCTGGAGCTTGTTTGCAGTGGCTGGAGGCCCTGATGCACCCATTCTTTCTGTCTCTCTTCTCTCTCTCCTTGCAAATAAGTAAAATATTTTTTAAAATCTCTTTAAATTATTTTTACTCAGGTACAGGGGCTATGACCATGAGTTCAAGACCAGCTGGGCTACAGAGCAAGACCCTGTCTAAAGTAAAAGGAAATATGTTTTGGAACAATCAAGTGAGGTTTAAGACTTAACATATATTTATTATATTATATAATATATACTTATATAAAAATATAAATATTATGTGACATATGTTTATTATATATGTTATATATAGAAATATATATTACACATGTTTATATATTTATTAAGGCTTTTTATAAATCCTTAGTAAAGTCATTATGTGATTTTCATACTTATAGGACAAGTTCTTTAATGCTGAAATGGGAAGTATAGTAGACAGTTTCACGTTGCTAGGATGAACAACCAAACAAGGCACAATTTAGGGGTAAAAGGGATTTGTTTCAAGCTTATAGATCCAGGGGGTAGTTCCATCAATGGTGGAAGAAGCTGTTTATAAACAGAAATAAGCAAACACCCACAGGAACCAAAAGCAGCAAGCACAAACAGAGACAAGCAGAACCCCCGCCCAAGCTCAGACTGCTCTCTTTCACCTTTGGGCTAGAATTCAGATCTACCCAAGTGACATGCCAGGGCTGGACCCCAGGATTTGACCCAGTGACACCTACTCCAGCCAGGCAGCTTAGAGGTCCAAGTTACAAGCTTTAATAAAACACCTGAGTCTATGTGGGACACACATTCAAACTATCACGAAAGTTATTGCTTGTAATAAAAATATTTACAGCTAGAACACTGGCAGTCTATTCCATGAAGAGACTTACTAACTCCTACTAATAACTAATTATTCTACTAGGTACCGTAAGGATTAAACTGTAACTTTCATGCTGATTTATAGAAGAACGCATATAACACAATAATAAAACGCAACAGCTTGGTATGGTGCAGCAGCATGCCTATAATTACAGCATTTGGGATCTACAGTTGGAGGGCCTGCCTGGGCTACATAATAAGATCCTGTATCCAAAACAGAAGGTGGTCAAATTCTGTTCATGCTTAACAGTGCTTAAATAAAATTTTCACTAAATAATAAAGTGAAAATCAGCTGCCTTACAACGACTTACTAGTTATAAGGCTATCTTCAGCAATTACCTGTCACATGCACAAAATCCTCATAAAAAATGTATTTGTTGGGGGATTACTGAAAATCTAAGTTGCAAACAAGTTTCATGTTTTTTAGTTGAAGAATTACAAGGGAAATACAACACAAAAATAAAGTAACTGAAGAGTCTGGAAAAAACAAATTCTTATAAGAAAAAACTTTAACATTTCATATTTAGATAAAAAGAATTTGATATGCATCAAAATCCTTTCTAAAAACTGTAGGAATGGATTTAATAAATAGTTCTTACAATTGGACTTTAAAAGAAGCATTGTTCTTTTATTTAAGTTGCCATTTTCCAAATGGGCTCAAGAGGGCAGCACAGCAACATTATACATAAAAGCAAGCATGTGGGTTCTCTGCCCAAGAGCCTCCATTTCAGAAGCACCTTAGTGTTCATTTTCCTAAATAACAACTTACAAAATGGCTGAACTGCTTGGTAGCACTTAGTTACTGATGATCAAAGCAATAAAGTCTAGAAAAGCATGATGTAAATCTACAATGGAACTGCATAAAACTTAGATGCTTCTATCATTACAGACCATCACATCTGTTCAACAAAGACAATGCCCATTTGTATTACAGAATCTGCACTACTAGCCTCTGTAGTAATGCTGCCTTTGTCAGGCATTCTTTCTGCAGGTGAACATGGCATTAAACCAGCCCAAGCTGATGTGAAACTGTTCTTGTCAATCACTTCTAGTGATTTTTAAAAGACTGAAAAAGGGAACCATTTATTAGTAAAGAATATTGGGGGACTGGAGTGATGGCTTAGTGGTTAAGGCACTTGCCTGTGAAGCCAAAGGACCCAGGTTCAATTCACCAGAACCCATCTAAGACAGATGCACAAGGTGGTGTATGTGTCTGGAGTTCATCTGCAGTGGCTAGAGGCCCTGGCACAACAATTATCTCTCCCTCTCCCTTCCTTTCTCTCTCTCTCTGTCTGTCTTTCCCCTTCCCTCTTTCTCCTTTCATAAATAAATAAATAAAAATTTGAAAAAAAGTATATTGGCTATAGTTCCTAAAGTCTCCTAAACTGATAGCTAGTTCAAGTACTATGATTTCTACAGAATAAATTATATAAACAAGGTTAGGGTAAGTAGCAAAATATGAAAATGAGTCATAATATACATAACAAAAAATAATTATTCAATATATGAATTGCATATAGAAAACTAGGAAAAGAAAAACATGTACTTAAAATAAGAAACTGGGGGCTGGAGAGATGGCTTAGCAGTTAAGGCATTTGCCTGCAAAGCCAAAGGACCAAGATTCAACTCCCCAGGACCCACAGGAGCCAGATGGACAAGAGGGTGCACGCATCTGGAGTTCATTTGCAGTGGCTAGAGGCCCTGGCGCACCCATTCTCATTCTCTCTCTCTCTCTCTCTCCCTGCCTATTTCTGTATCTCTCTCTCTTAAATAAATAAATAAAAATAAAATATTTTTTAAAAACTGAAATGTAACATATGAGATACTGTCTCAAAAAATAATAATAATGGAGGTTGTAGAGATGGCTCAGTGTTTGTTAAATGCACTTGTTTGCAGAGCCTGACAGGCTAGGTTCAATTCCCCAGTATTTATGTAAAGTCAGGTGCACAAAGTGGTGTATGTGGAGCCAGAAGTGATGGTACACACCCTTCCCCCCCAGGGCCCTCACCCCCAAGGTAGGGTCTCACTCTAGCCCAGGCTGACCTGGAATTCACTCAGGGGTCTCAGGCTGACCTCAAAATGACAGTGATCCTCCTACCTCTGCCTTCTAAATGCTGGGATTAAAAGGCGTGTACCACCAGGCCCAGCCTCTGAAACTACATAGTGAATTCCAGGTCAGCCTGGTCTAAAGCGAGACCATACCTCGGGAAGAAAAAAATGATTGTGATGATAGATGGATTGATGGATGGTAGATATAGATGACAGATAGATAGATAGATAGATAGATAGATAGATAGATAGATAGATAGATGGATGGATGGATGGATGGATGGATGGATGGATAGATAGATAGATAGATAGATAGATAGATAGATAGATAGATAGATAGATAGAGGGCTCCTACAGTAAAGCCCCAAGAAACCAAACCAAAATGGAGTCACTCAACAATGAATTTCTGAGTTGTGTGCCTTATGTTCAAGAGAGAAATGATAGCCTAACAGGCTAATTTAAGTGGATATAATGATGTGTTTTATGTATTAATTCTTACAAGGAAAGAAACAAGAAAATAACCAAATCTCAACCAACTTTCTTTGCATTTTTTTTTTTTTTTTGGTACCACTGTTTCCCTGTTCCTGCAGGGAACCTTATAAAGAGGCCTGTTCCAAAATGCCCAACAGAGCACCTTCCTACTTACTGTCAGAAGTGTTATCAATTCACAAATCACTAAGATCCAATTAAACCTAGCCAGATGTTGATGACTTAATCCCAGCACCCCAGAAACTAAGTTAGGAGGATCACCATGAGTTCAAGGCCAGCCTGGGCTACAGAGTGAATTTCATTAAGGTCATCCTTAACTAGAGTAAGACCCTGGCCTCAAAAAAAAATCCAATTAGCTCTTTCTTTAAACTCAATCTGTAGATCTTTATTTACTCTGTTGAAATTTTGTCTCTTCACCCTATGAAAAGGCACATTCATTTTAAAGTGCTTAAAAACTTCATGGTGTGAAGAAGCTAAATCAATCCCATCAGTTCTCACATAAAGGCCAGTGGTCTGGGGATATAGCTTAATGGCACACACACGCACACTATATGTGTGAGGCTCCAGATTCAAATCCCCTATGAAAAAAGGAGGAAAGGGACTGGAGAGGTGGGTTAGTGGTTAAGGCATTTGCCTATGAAGCCTAGGGACCCAGGTTCAATTCCCCAGGACCCACGTAAACCAGATGTACAAGGTGGCGCATGTGTCTGGAGTTTATATGCAGTGGCTACAGGCCCTCGTGTGCCCATTCTCTCTTTCTATGCTTCTCTTTCTCAAATAAATAAAATATATTTTTTCTTTTAAAAAAAGGAGGAAAAAAAACAGTCGGATATGGCATTAATCCCAGCTACTTAGGAGGCTGGGCATTGAAAACCAGGGATATAAAGAAAAACCAATTACCTTTGTAAGTTTCTGAAATTCTCAAGTGAGGCCAGACAGAAGTTACCTTAGGTTTTTCTCATGCTACTTCTGCTCCCAAATAAACACTCATTGGCATGTGAGTCATCCTAAATGGCTTATGAAGCACCCAGCATCTAATCCATCACCAGAAAATAAATAGTACAATGGCACCTGGATAAGGTACAATCTAAAACCATTTCAACAAATGCTTCATAGGACCTAGCAATACATGCTGTACTGAAGACAAGGGAAGCTTTCCCTCAAGGCAAAACAAATGACTAACAATCAAGCTATGAAAAGCAGTTACAAGTGGGAAGGTTCTCCTCAGAATTCATAAACACAGGGGAATAACTGACCATCCCCAGGGAAACTACATTTAGACACTAACAAATAAGACTAGTTAGGCCAGGAGTTCCCTTTAAGCCTGTGAGTCTTGTATAACTTGAAGACTACAGTATTTAGATTTTTGGAAGTTCAGTGGAAATTAAAAGGCCTGGTTGCAATCCCAAAAGTAAGCGTGAAACTTCATACCCAGTGTCAGAATAAGAGTTCTTGGATCAGGCCAGAGAAAAGAATAGCAAAGGGCAGGGGAGAGGGGGTAGTTCGAGTTAGGGGGTGTCACTCTAGCCCCAGGCTGGCCTCTAACTCAGGCAGTTCCTCCTACGCCAGAATCCTGAGTTCTGGGATTAAAGACATGTGCCCTACACCTGGCTTTTCACTGAGGATTTCAGACATGGCTTCCATATTGTGACATTAGTGATGTTTGGGTCTGGAAAGATAGTAATGGGACGAGGACGCCCTGTATTCATAGGATGTTTAGCAGCATGCCACACTATATCCACCAGATGTCGGCTGCACTGCTACCCCTAGTAGTAAACACCAAAATTGTATGCAGAGAATACCGAACCAGAAGAGGGAACTAACACATGCAGCAGTAAGAAGCGGTCACTTGCTGTCTTAGGAGGGTTATTCAGTCTATTCCTAGCTTCCTAAAACACTACTCCTCAATTATCTTAAAAGATGAGTTAAGAAGCTCCATCCAAAATTCTAGAAGACCAGTAGCTTGGCATGGTGGCTCACAATTATAATCCCAGCACTCAGGGGGCCGAGGAGGACTGCCCGAAATTTCAAGACAGCCTGAGCTATACAGTGAGTCCCTGTCTCAAAAACAAAAGAACACAAATAATTCATCAATCAACAACAGACTCAAGTCCTACTGTACCAGCTGATATTCCCAAACCTGCCTCAATGTAAGAATGAATTGAGGTTACTATTCAGATTCTTGGGTATAACCCAAAAATGAAATTTTAAAAAGTCCAAGCTGGAAGTCTGGGAATATGATTATCAAGCAATCCCAACAGTAATTCTTAACAAATATACAATCCCACTAGTAATTCTTAAACATGAGGAATTAAATGCCTACATAAAGCTAAATTCCAAACACAGTTTATTCTTACTAGAAAGTCAGACTACTCCAAGAATCAGAACCATCACTTCTTTCCTCTTGACTTTCACAGCAGCCAAATATTGCTTCTGTGAATGTCCAGTAACCTGCATCTGAAATCATTTAAGATTTTCCAGATCCACCACACTGAAGAACTATTTCTGACCAGCGTGGTAGTGCACACCTTTAATTCCAGCACTCAGAGGGCAGAGATAGAAGGATCTGTGTGAGTTGGGAGGCCATCCTGAGACTACATAGTGAATTCCAGGTCAGCCTGGGCTAGAGCAAGAAACTACCTCAGAAAACAAAATACAAAAAAAAAAAAAAATTGTGTAACCTGCATAATCAAATCAATAAAGCCTAACTAGACATGAGAACTTGTTTTGTTAATTATTCAAATTGTTCTCAAACAAAATTTGCATGGAAACTGCTTAAGATAATTTTAAAAAGCTAAAATGCTGGCCTAGAGAGATGGCTCAGTAGGTTAAGGTGCTTGCCTGTAAAGCATAAGGACCCAGGTTCAATTCTCCAGGACCCATGTAACCCATGTGTATAAGGTGGCACATGCATCTGGAGTTCGTTTGCAGTGGATGGAAATCCTGATGTTCTCTCTCTCTCATAAATAAATAAAAATATTTTAAAATTTTCCTTTACATTTAAAATCCAGAATGAAAGATTATCAACTGTCAGGCACCACTAGACTTACAAATAATCCATATAAATGAGATTCCCTAAGATCATCAACATATTCTATTATTTTAATGCTGGTTATTAGGTAACAACCACCACTGCTAAATAACTGCCCCACAGCATGGCATAGCTGCACTACTGTAGCCTGTGGTTGTAAGTGGTTACCTCTATTAACCAGACAGGGGAAGGGGAATTTAGAATGGAATATAATTGAATTAAAATTATATCATAACAAAAAAATAAATCATACTAGAATCTAAATGCTTAGATAAATTTGCAGGGTGTAAGTACAGAACCACACTGCAGAAGAAACCACCAGAATGGAAAGCAAAGGAACTCAGAAATTGTAAGTTCTGGAAAAAGCTCCATTAGCATACATTTTAAAAGTATGCCTCAGGCTACAGCTGACATTTAATACAGCATACAGTAACGATTCCCTTTCCATCAAACCTATATATACCCCTCTTCTCGGAATCACATCCATCTTTATTTCCTGGCTCCAAACTCCTGCAATAAAAAATGGCCTGTGCCGGACATGGTGGCACACGCCTTTAATCCCAGCACTCAGGAGGCTGAGGTAGGAAGATCACTGTGAGTTTCAGGCCGTCCTGAGACTACATAGTGAATTCCAGGTCAGCCTGAGCTAGAGTAAGATGCTATCTTAAAAAAAAGGCCTGAAAGGGCAAGAAGAAGATGGGACAGGTAATTTAAAGTCCAAGGGTTATTAGAAAAGAATATAGGGCTGGTGAAATGGCTTACCGGTTAAGGTGTTTGCCTGCAAAGCCTAAAGACCCCGGTTTGATTCCCCAAGACCCACCTAAGGCAGATGTACAAGGGGGTGCATGCATCTGGAGTTCGTTTACAGTGGCTAAAGGCCCTGGCATGCCATTCTCTCTCCCTCTCTCTCAAATAAATAAATAAAATATTTTTTTAAAAAAGAAAAGAATATAAGAACAGAAAGTATTCCATCAGGAAATGGAAAACACATGGAGATTATGGTGGTTTGATTCAGGTATCCCCCATAAACTTAGGTGTTCTGAATGCTAGGTTCCCAGCTGATGGAAATTTGGGAACTGGGGGCAAGCTTATGGGAATTATAGCCAGTGTCCCCTTGCCAGTGCTTGGCACACTCTCCTGTTGCTGTGGTCCACATGTTGGCGAGGAGGGTGATATCCACCCTCTGCTCATGACATCATTTTCCCCTGCCATCATGGAGCTTCCCTCTTGAACCTGTAAACCAAAATAAACCTCTTTTTTTCCCCACAAGCTGCTCTTGGTTGGGTGAATTCTACCAGCAATGCGAACCTGACTGCAACAGAGATACTGCAAACATATGGAATTACAGGCAAATCTGAGACATATGGAAATACAAAAAATTAAATCCTGAAAGTAGGGCTGGACTTTTGATATTTTTAAAACTCTCTGAAGTCTGAACTATAAATCATAAAAATAGATCTCACCTAATACATAAAGGAATAAAGTAAAGGAAACCAAAAACACAAATCTTAGTACCATAGTTCTAAGAAAATAAACTGTACATTAGGCATTAAGCTAAGTCAAATATATTTGAACACTGCTTGGGGTCAGCAGGTAAGAGAGCTTACAAGCATGAGGGCCTAAGTTCAATTCCCAGAATCAAGGAGAAAAGCCAGGTGTGACTTTGTCCACCTATAACTCCAGTCCATAGGAGGTGAAGACAGGAGAATGATTGAGGCTCACTACTCACTGGGAGTTTCAGTTCCTGTGAAAGGCTTCATGCTCAAGAAAACAACACAGAAGAGCACTACTGTCCTCTATAGGGTTCTTGATACTCTGTTCTTTTCTGGTTGCCACACGCACATGTCCGTGGGGAGCACCCATCTGCACACACACGTGCATACAACACACATACAAAAAAAAAAATTACTGTTGTTGCTTCATTTATATCCAAGTAGCAATGTACCACATATGTATACAGTCACCCCTTACCTCAACAGCTAGAGAAGGGAAATGAGGCAGAGGGTTAAACCAGGACTTGTGGGGAGGGGGGAGAGGAGGGTGAGGTGTGTGTCAGGGTGACTGCCAAGAGCAGAGCTGTGACTCACACAAGAAGCAGCTGTAGTGCAGGAAGACTCATGCTCCCATAGAAGCTGACTCTTCTTATAGGAAAAACAATAATTGCATTTACTGAGTGCTTCCAATGTGTTCTTTGCTAAATACCTCACACACATATTACTTAATTCTCATGATTACCAGTATCCACATTTTAAGAGAAAATTTATGTGCAAAAATAGCCTAAATTGGGAATTTTGAGTACTAAAGTAAAACCTGAATTGGCATCCATTTTGTACACAGCTTCTGCGTACACAAAGCTGACTGAGAATTAAACTGTAAAATCAAAACTAGCCTTCCATCACCTCATCCAACTCTTCTGCAACATTCTCTCCCCTGAATATGGGGTGATCCTATTTTCCACAAACTACAGGACTCCATAAGGAAATTCAAACACTTTTAAAATATGAAATGCAGTCCAGGAGATTTTGAAACATCAAAACGAGATGATTGGGCTGGACAGATGCCTTAGTGATTAAGCACTTGCCTGTGAAGCCTAAGGACCCCGGTTCGAGGCTCGATTCCCCAGGACCCACGATAGCCAGATGCACAAGGGGGCGCACGCATCTGGCATCTGGAGTTTGTTTGCAGTGGCTGGAGGCCTGGCGTGCCCATTCTCTATCTGCCTCTTTCTCCCTCTGTCACTCTCAAATAAATAAAAATAACAACAACAACAACAAAAAAAAAAAAAACGAGATGATCCATAGTCAAGCACAGTAATGAAAATTAAAACTGTTTCAGTAAAGATAACATGAACTGCTTCCATGAATACTCTCCACCAGTATTTCATACAGACCTTGTCCTTTGTGGTGCAATTGGGTCTCAAATGTATCCAGTCTCTACCCCTGAAGTTGCTTAATCAAGTAAAGCTTAGATTGTTTAGAAGCAAAGATTGAAACAGATATTAAGTAAAAATATAACCAGCATCGTGCTAAGTTAAATTACTCATTAAAATGTAAAACAATACCAAGTCGGGTGTGGTAGTACATGCCTTTAATACCAGCAGTAGGGAGGCAGATGTAGGAGGACTACTGTGAGTTCAGACCACCCTGAGACTACACAATGAAACTACATAGTAAAACAATGCCAGAACAATTGATGATTGGGCCAAATTCTTATTATCCTGGCTTTTCATTAATAACCCGAATGTTCCAAAACAAGTAATAATTGACAACTTTGGGGAGGTTGCCCAATCAAGCTGGAATGCACGAAGTAATTACTCGGCTAAAATTACAAACTCCCAAGATAAGCAAGCTAACAAAAGTCCTTTTCACTCGTAAATCAGGCAATGACTTTTAAAAGGTAAAGTTTCAAAAGTGCCAACTGAGTTCTAAAATTGTCAGGCAAAGCTGTAAGATCTACAGGCAGAAAAAATTAATTTACTAGTATTCACTCAAATTTCTCATTAGAAATGTTCAGTGCAACAGATTTTGCAGGACGAATGATAAGAATATGGACATTTCAAGTACCTTGGGAGCTATCTCCCACAACTGCAGACATGACTGTATGGAAAAGGGGATCATAAATGATTATCAGACAACTAAAACCTCATAATTATTGCTCATGCAGTAACTTACTACAATTTCACAATTAAAATCTTAAAGCCTGGCATAGTGATGCACACCTTTAATCCCAGCACTCGGGAGGAAGAGGTAGGAGGATCACCATGAGTTCAAGGCCACCCTGAAACTACAAAGTGAATTCCAGGTCAGCCTGAGCTAGAGTGCCTACCTCGAGAGAGAGTGAGAGAGAGAGACAGAGAAAATCCTTACCAAATAGTATGCAGCTGAGAGTGGTAGCACTAGGGAGACAGACATAGGAGTATCACAATGAGTTCAAGGACAGCTTGGGACTACAGAATGAGACCCTACCAGGGAAAACAAAAATAGCAATGCCCACCTCCCTCACACTAACTTAATGTTGAAATTTGTCTTTCTATTGACAGGGTGTTAGATATCCCATGCTGGTCCTGAAACTCCCAAGAGACTGAGGGATAACCTTGAACTTCTCTAGTCCTACAGACTCCACTTGGGGATCAGACCCACACTAGACAGGCACTCTCTACTAACTGAGTTGCATCCCCAACCCTCATTAACTTATTCTTTATAAAAGGTGCAAATCACCAAACAGCCAAATAACAATTACAAACAGTGAGATAGATGTGAAAAAGAAATCAACATTCTTTACTTGCCTCTTCATGTCACTCTCCACACAGAAGACTCAGTAAACACATCTTCCCAAAATGCTTTTTAACTAATTGGCTCAGCAGTTAAAGGCGGTTATATGCAAAGCCTGATGGGTAGGGTTGGATCCTCCAGTACATATACAAAAACACATATGTAAAGCCGGGCGTGGTGGTACACGCCTTTAAATCCCAGCACTCTGAAGACAAAGGTGGGAAGATCACTGGGAGTTCAAGGCCACCCTGAGACTACATAGTGAATTCCAGGTCAGCCTGAACTAGAATGAGACCCTACCTCGAAAAAACGAAAAGAAAAAAAAAATCTATGTATGGAGTTGAAGTAGCAAGTCCCAGATGTATCCATATTCACTCACTCTCTCTCACACACACACACACTCCTTCCTCCCTCCCAAATATATAAAAATATTTTTAAAAAACAAAATGTAGCCAGGCATGGTAGCCTTTAATCCCAGCACTGGGGAGACAGAGGTGGAAGGATCACTGAGTTCAAGGCCATTCTGAGTACATAATGAATTCCAGGTCAGCCTGGGCTAGAGTGAGACACTACCTCAAAAAACCTTCATAACCCCCCACAAAAAAAGTTTATTGTCTAATTGGTGAGTTGTAATTAATGTGCTGGACATGTGAGTCACATTTTAACTCATAAAATCTACTTGGGCTTAAATATCTGCCATAAAATAGAATGGGCCGGGCGTGGTGGTGGGCCGGGTGTGGTGGCTCACGCCTTTAATCCCAGCACTCCAGAGGCAGAGGTAAGAGGATCACCGTGAGTTCAAGGCCACCCTGAGACTACATAGTGAATTCCAGGTCAGCCTAGGCTACAGTGAGACCCTACTTTGAAAAACCAAAAAAAAAAAAAAATAAATAAATAATAAAATAAAATAAAATAGAATGGTTTATATTCTCCTAAACATAACTGCAATGTTTACTTCCTTATATTCCACTAATAAATTTAAGGGTATTTCACAAATGCTAAAAATTTAATACAAGCATAACTCAATTTCAAATCACAGAAAGGGAGCTGGAGTAACTATCTTCCTTCTGGTGGCAATAGTTTAGAATGCTGTAAACCTGTTGACAAGTTTTACAAAATTTAGAACCCTACAGATATTAAATATTTCACAGCGAACACATATGAACATTTTGTTGTTGTTGTTTCAAGGTAAGGTCTTACTCTAGCCCAGGCTGACCTGGAATTCACTATGTAGTCTCAGCGTGGCCTCAAACTCATGATCCTCCTACCTCTGTCTCCTGGGATTAAAGGCATGCAAAACTAAATCTTCTAAAACATATAATACAATAAACTGAAAATCGATAACTTTCCCCAGAATTTCTCCCAAAGAACCTCATTAAAACCTAAAAACCTAAAAAAACTTCATTACAGTGAACTTTACCTTTCACAGATATTTTCAGGAATTTGACATCTTCTCAAGTAAACATCTCTATCTACACTCTTAAGAAGCCAGTATCTCTTTTACAGTGATACAGTCTAGTAAATTTTTAATGCTATCTACTGCACAAAAGCTTGTTACTGCTAACATGTTCTGGAAATAAGGCAAAAAAAAAAAATACTTAGTAAATATCAGCAAAAGCAAACACGGCATTCCTCACTGTAGGTATACATTTAAATGATAAGGATTTTTAAAAATCAAAATAGCTAGGCATGGTGTCACATGCCTTAAGTCACAGCACTCAGGAGGCAGAGGTAGGAGGATCACCATGAGTGATCACAGGGTGAGTTCCAGGTCAGCATGAGTTGGGATGAGACCCTGCCTCGAAAAGAACTACATAAAAACAAAAATAAGGAAAACAAAAAATAAGGCTAGGTGTGGTGCTACACATCTTTAATCTCAGCACTTGGGAGGCCACCCAGACACTACAGAGTGAATTCCAGGTCAGCCTGGGCTAGAGCACGATCCTACGTCAAAAAAAAAATTAATAAATAATAATAATAATAATAATGCTGACTATGAAAGAAATAAAATAAAAATAAAAAGCCAGAAATTCTTCCAAGGGTTTCCAAACGAGGTAGACTATGAGAACCAATCACAGAAGTTTACCAGTACTTAATTAAAGAGGCTATAAGGCATCTCGAAGTGCCGTTAACACTTAGTTTACTAACACTAGCTTGCATAATATGTATGTCTAATTCACTGAGAAGTTTATGTAAGGTTCCTAAAATATTTTCTACTTAACTACACTACTGTGAACTTTATAAACCACTTATCATATACTGACCTGAGTTTTTCTTCATCAAATGTCACCTGAGAAAATGTATGATACCAACTAACAACGCATGGGGACAAGTTCAAATAATCTTCCCCTGATGTATGAGCCATGTATAAAAACTGGAGCTTTAACACCAGTTATGCCCTTTTACTTAAAAACATCTCACTGACATTGAAATGCTTTTGGTCAATGGGAACAAAATTAAACCCACTAATCTCTTCGCACTGTAGGGAATGAAAAAGGAAAAAGTAAAACGCATTGGAATGAGAAAAGCGTAAACTGGAAACTGAGAGAAAAAAATCCTAGCTGGATTCAATCTGAAGACTGCCGATTAATGACTCATTTCTCCAAGAACCCGATTCCCAGAAATGAGCTCAGGAATACTCTCGGTAGGGTGTGGATAACTACAGGAAAGGAAGAGGCCTGCATCAAAAATCTGCCCGAGAAGGAGCCGCCCACCGGAAAGTCCCACCAGAATTCCCGTCCTTTCCCCGCCCCGCCAGGCCAGGGAGGAAGCAGCAGTCGGGCGCACGGGCCTCACGTCAGCGCGCTCACTCCTCCCTGCGACGGCTGACGTCACGAGGCGGCGCCAACCCGAAGGCGCCGCCGTTGACCCTGCTGTTACCAGGCACGCGCGCAGCCAATCAGCACCCGTCACCAGCGTCGGCCGGCCTTTGAACTCGGCACGGCAACTTCCTGCTGTTTGGCGAGTACACAGTGCAATGCAGTATGTCTGTCAGCGCTGCGGCACAAAGGAACAGCCATTTTGTGACTTAGCTGGACCTGCACCAACATGCCAGGAGCTCGCGGCGCTGCTGTCGGCGCTAAGTGCAAAGATGCCCCAAATTTCATCTTCAGAACTCCAACGGGGAGATGAGGGAGGGAATGTTTCGATATTTCGGATTTTAATACGTTTGTTTTCAGCAGCCTTCTCAAAAGTCCCGATTTTTTTAAAGTATTATCAGCATCGTAAAATGGCTGCCACTTAAAACCGCCTGTTCCAGTCCAGGAGCATTGCAACATGCCTTTTCTAGTCATCCCAGCCTGAAAATGCTGAAAGGCTGCTGAATAGCTAAGACTTTACCCAGCGAGTCGGGTTAGCAAAATCTAGCTCAAAAGCAGACGATGTTGATAAATATCTAATAAATGTTCAATTAAGTTGAAATGTAGAGTCCAAGAACACAGAAATATGTACACAGTTCTATGTTCTACCCACATGTACTTCTCCCCAGTTTCCATTCTCGGTTATAACAGCTAATTTAGATAAAAAGTGCGTGCACACTTTATGTACATTACTATGGCATAAATAGACACTTTTACAAATGCCAAATGTTTAAAATTACATTTTAGATGTAAATTTTAACTGCTGAGCCTTCTCCAGCCAATTAAATGTAAATTTTTAGCCTTCGAAGTCATAATATACAAAGTGTTAAGCACGTTAGACTTCAGCATTCACTTCAAAGAATATACACACTTACATAATCACTAGTAAGTACTGCACTCCTTTGAAACACAAGAAAACACCACAATACTTAAAACCTGCACTCATTCCTTTGAGTCCTAAAATAAATCTAAACTTTACTTGCCCGGCAAACAACTTCTTCCCTCCCTTGCAGGATCAGCCTGCAAAGCTGATTTGTGTAGTAATCCCTAAACTCTACATTTTGTGCCATAGGTCTCTTAACAAAACAACTCATGACACTAGTTACAGGGACAACTCTCCATTCAGATCTCTAGAAGCAACAATCCACTATATATGAAAACGGTAACATCCTTTAGGCCTTACAATGTTGAGAGGAAATGATGTCACAAGTATGTACATGTATTAATAATGTATGCAACTTACAATAGCTGTAATTTAAAAATAATGCCTCTTCAAGTCTTGGGTATTTCAGACATTCATCAGGTATACAACTCTCGGTATAGTTGGCAAAAACATTAAAAATATACTTCTTTAGCTGTGAACTCTAACATGATCAAATGCATGACACCTTCCCATTCATTTTCCAGAGTAAAGAGGATATTAAAAGAAAAGCAGCAGATTAGATTAAGGTTATAGAGCAAATGAAACCACAAACCTTGCATAAGAAAGCCAAAACCATGTGAGAATATGCAAATCACACTCCAGGGAGTTTAACTTCAGTATTGAGTCTAATAATTTGTCAAATATACCTGGGGGCTTCCTATTTCTTCAAATTGTTACTTTCCAGAAAAATCAATTTAGGAATCTGTGAAGAAGTTTTTGTCCTATATATAACCCAATGCAAAAGAGCTCCAAAATCGTGACAACTCAATTTGCAAAGAAACTTGGAAATACATTTTTAAAGGCTCAAAATATTTTTAGCCTAAGGCCAAAATTTAACATTTGTAATAAACCATATTCAAAAACTTCCAAACTGGAAAATCCTTAAACAAAATTAAAAAGTAAAATCAAAAATGTTAAGAAAATATCACATAACCAATCACATCCTTATTAGTTGCATGATTTAAAAATTATGACAATTCATAAGAACACATCAAGAACTGCATTTGTGCACTTTTTTAAAAATAAAGATAAAGACAGAGGTCATACAACAAAAACATCGCAGAAGCTTTATTGCTTAAGTCACTAATAAGCTAGGCCAAGGAATGTGAAACAAATCATGATTTGAATGAACAGTACATTTGTAAGCTTCAGAAGATAAAGCATTCCAGATGACTGTCGATATAAATCAATAAATTTAAAGCCGTATCAACTAAAATGTGAGTATAAAATACATCTACCAAAAGAAAGCAGTCTTAATATAAGCATACAAATACAAACATTTCAACATAAATTATACAGTACATATTTAAGACACAGTAACACAAAGCCAAAGTATTTTAACAGCATTCCAGGATTTCTGGGTTACAGGTTTTGAGTTCATCAATTCAGGAACTACAACCAAGGTTTTGATAAATCATCAAAATTTCCTAAAATGTCAAGTGTATCAAATGAAATGTAGAATCAAATAAAAATATAAACTGAAAGACATCAGTCAGAGGGTCCTATTTGTGATTTCATCTTTAAATGTACTTTTTTTCATTCATATAACTTTCTCAAATGTCTATTTACTATAATTTACTACTACAAGGCTCCTCTATGGCCCTCAGTTACAAGTTTGAATATCCGAGATTCTTCAAAGAAAAAAATTTGCCTTGTATGTAAAATGGTGCAATGCAGCAATGGCTAAACAGACAAGGTCATTTTTCTGCAGCACAAAAACCTAAAAACTGAAATTTACTTACAAGAAAAACTGTAGTTTATTGGAAAGGCCCGTTTGAATAAAGGTAGCATACCTTTTGACTGCTGTAAGGGGCCTTATGTCACAACTCAACTTTCATAAATTGCTACCAAAAAATTAGGGTGTGGCATATAGCAATCTCAAGGTCACGCTTTAAAAATCGAACCCAAGTTAGAAAAATTCTTATAACAACACAGACAGCAATCCAGGTCTGTTAAAGTAAACAACTGTAAGCTGAGGTTTCCCAAAAAAAAAAAAAAAAAAACACAAAAAGGAAGAAAGTTGATAGCTCATACCTCGATGCATTGCTGTGTAGCGAACTGTCCTCCTCTTGGCTTTTGTCCTTATTTCTCATCATCTTTTAATTCTTAAATATTAAGGGGGAGGGGGAATCTGTGTTTGCTTTGAAGTCCTGTGCCCAGGTATTTACTGTCAAAAGTTGAAAGAAAGGTAAGGTCCCAGTTTCTAAGGATGATTTTTATTATCAGGAACAAAGTCCTGACGATGTTAACGATATTCATGTAATGCAACAACGGCAAGCACCAAAGAGCAAAATATTTCTATTTTTTATTTTTACAAGGGGGGAGGGTAAACCAAACGGTAGAAGCATCACTATCAGTAAGGAAAGTTTCCCAAAGTAACACACTGAATACAAATAACAATCTCTGTATCTTATTGCGTCATCCAGGAATTTCTCACATTTACAGCAAATAAAGCAAACTACAACATAAAAATCTTTGAAATTATCGCTAATTATCGTGAACTTACCTGATCCATGTATGTCCAAAGCAAGAGTCCTATCTAGTAGTAGAAAAATATCACATCCAAAATAATTAAAAATAAAGCCAAAATTCTACGTGAAAAAAACAAAAATTAAATGAAATAGTCTCCAAATATGTTAACTTGTCAAAAAATAAAGCAATAATTAATACTAAAATGAGTCCGGAAGGAAAAAAAACCTCATTAGGAGAGCGCACAAAAATGGAGGTGCGCCATGGCTTCTAAGCTGGAAAAAACAACGACCTGGGCTCGCAGTACGGCAGCTTCTTTCCAACAAGGCACGAAAAAAATCCTCCTAAAAGCTGCTTTTCTCCCCAAAAAGGGTTCAAATCGACCCCAGCAAGTGACTAGGAGAGACAGGGGGCTGTGGGTGCCCCCTGAGGCTGCCCGAAAGTTAGGGAAAGTTGCGTAAAGTGAGGCGAAGGCAGGGAGCAGAGCGCGCTCTCTCTAAGGCACAGCCGCCATCTAGAGCCTCCTTCCCAGCTCTGAGAGCTCTGCCTTTGATTGACACTCTCTACATTTACCCCACAACTCAGGTGATGTACCATAGACCCACCCCTTCATCTCCACCAAAAAAAAAAAAAAAAAAAAAAAAAAAGATCCTCCATCCCAGGGAGCCTGAAGACCCCCACCCCCACACCTCCCTGCCCCTCCAGACCACCCCACTAACAGGAGGGGGAAGGGCTTCTTAACCCCCTCTGGCTCAGGCACCCTTTTTAAGCCAGAGAGAAATGTAATTTGTTCCTTTTGTCTAAAGATCTGCTAAATATTTCAGTCCTAGGGCTAAAATAACTTCCTCCCTGGACAGGAAGTGGTGTTTTATCAAGCCATTTTGAAATAAGGATAATTCTAAGAGAATCTAAAGCCCAGCTTAAGTACTAATCTTATAAAAAATTAACCCCTCCATGGGTAAAATGGGTTGTAAACGGATGCACAACTCAATCTGAAAAATTAAATTCAAGTCTTGCCTTCATCATGAAGCTTAAAAACCACCTAAAGACAAAGTTTAAGGGGGAATTTTCCCACCCAACTGGAAGAAAGGGGTAATTTTTACAACTCAACAGCGCCTCCCTAGTGTTCACTTGCATTAGAGCAAATGGTAAAAATTTTTCCCAAGAATTTCAGTATCTTTTACTTCCACAAAATTCTTTAACCCATTATGTAACTTTGGTAACTTCAGCTATTCAAATTACTCAAGATCATAATAAATTCATTTCCCATACAGATTTAGGCAAAAATCAAGTACTTCAAATTCAAGAACACACATAGACCAACCATGGTCACCTTCATATCAGAAAATCAAGAAACTCCAAGTCCAAAACCAGAAGAACCAGTATATCCCAACATCTAATATTTCAAATCAAATTCTAAGAAAACACCCACTTCAACAATTACAGGACAGTAACAATGGGCCATAACAGAGCAAATTCTCAAAATAGTGTCACAAGACAAATTCTCCTAAAGATCAAACCATGCACAACTCTATAGAAACAAAAATACTAGTATCAGAAACAATTGCTCAATGTTCTCTCATAAGCATATAGAAAAGTAAATACCATCCCCTAAAAACAAATCAACTTTCCTTACACAACACAACTTACTGGCCAAAACCATGTCTTTCTCTATGGAAATCCATTTTCATTTACCACCACCAAAAACAAAAATACTGAATCTAGGTAAATATAACACCATCCATAATCAACAGTCTCAACTGTACAAAAAGTTAATTTTTGTACCAAAATTCAAAATTCCATTTTTTCCATATATACATATAAAACCAACCAACCACCCACCTCACATCAAAGAACAATGCTTGTGTATTAATCATGGGTGTGTTCACTATGGTACTTGACATTAACAACAGATTATTCTTTGTTCTCTGTATTCAGGATATAACCAGTGATTCATTTGGTCAATCAAAATAAAACTTATCACACCATTGTAATAGTTACTGAAACTAGTATTAGTAAGTTAGCAATAGATCAAATCCTGACAATTGAATTCAACTATAGGTAATCTATAGCATGGTGTGATTTATATTCTAAACTCCCAAATGAATAAAGAATAAGTATGTCTTAAATGTACATAAATTATGTAAACTGTCACTAGAAAGACTTAAGTCATTTTGTGTATACCCTAGGACAAATCCCAATAAACTATTAAAACAATAAGAAATAAGAGATATTGGCATAATTTAAATATTCAGATGAGTACTGTTACATGCCGGTTTTATAATCCTGAAAAGCTATAGTAAAAGCAACCATTTTTATCAACACAAAGTGTAATCTCACAGCCTGAGTTTGTAGGGAAAAGTATATTATTTCAAAAGTCCATTCAAATATCGTGACACAGTCAAGACTTATTACTTACTGACTAAATCGCTTTGCAAAGTGTTTCAAGAAAGCTCAGAAATTTAATGAAATCCACTTAATAGTTAAAAAATAAAATAAAGCACAAACAAAATTGCATTTTAACAAAATGAACAATCCTTGAAGTAGATACATTTCTACAGCTCTGTGAATAAGCACAAATCTTAACCAAGTAAAAAATATTTTCCGGTACACTATTTGTTTAAACTGGTTTTAATTCAGTATATTTTACTGCTGGGGAACTGTAAAAGCAAAGAGTTGTTAAAGTGATAAATCAACAGTTCAATGATAACTTCCACTTAAAAAAAAAAAAACCCAAACTGAGAAATTTGTAAGTGTTAGAAATTTTATTGAAGTTAACATTCCATCAGGTCAGATCAAATTGCAAGAAATTCCAAGCATACAGACAACCATCTGTATTAATGTGCCATCTTCTCCAAATGTCAAAAACATGCATGATACAAAAAGTCTTTAGAAAGTCAAATTCACTGTCCATTTGTGCTGGGTAAGAATCATTCATTTCATGAAATCCATGTTAAAAGAACCCTGTCTTGATTGTTTGTTATCACAGCGTTCTTGTATAAATCCATTCTCCTCAATTCCCCACAGTGGACTGCCATCTTGATTTCTCAGTGGAAGGGTCCATTTGAAACTCGTCAAGCTGACTGGGTGCTTGATAAAAAAAAAAATTAAAAGAAAAAATGCTGATGGAAGAACAATCATCTTATTCCTTTAAACAGAAAATACCAATCCACCTTGAAGATATTCTACCATATACAAATCTTTAGTTTTGTAACAATTTTCAACTATGAAACTTTTTAAAGAAGTTCTATGTGATTCATACATTTAGCTTCCCAAAGACAGAATCAGGAAGAGACTGCACACAAATTTAAAGTTATTCTGTCAGATACACTTGTATTTATGTTTTAAAAGTAGCAGTCAAGGATCAACTTTAATATTTAAAATTAACATTATAGTGCATATATGAATAGGAAAAAGCAAAATTAAACTGCAAAAGTTCCTGGGAAGCTAAATTACAGAAACATTGTAGACACTGAAACCTCAATGCAGAAAACTTTCCAAGCTCCTTCAACAAAAACTAATTATAGGAAAAAAATCTTAAGGGATTTAAAAAAAAATAGAACATTGCAAAGTATAATATTAAAGTCTAACATGATAATTTTTACATAACACAAGTGACCTACAGAAGGTACTATACCTTCAGTTAAGTTTGTGAAAATGTGAACCACTAGGAAAAAAAAGAGTTAAAAGACAATCTGCCTGGTTACCTGGCATTGTAACAAAATGTCATCTATCACTTTGCAAATACAACTAAAATACTTTCACTGCTAAAATATCAAATAGTTCTCATAGAGTAACAAACCTATTATTTAAAATACCTTATAACCAAAGGGGAGAAAGGGGAAAAGCCATATGATTTTACTACTATGATCTGGATTCTTCATGTTTAAACATAATCGCAAAAGCTATTATAATCCCTGGTCTATATACTTTTTATAACTCTCCATTTCAATTTGTGGGGATAATAAGGGTAAGTAACTTGAGTAAGAGGGTATTTTTGCTCATAAGCTAATTTGTCTAATTGACTATAACTAGGGTGTGTTCTCTACTACATACAAAATAAAAATCTACCTCATGACTATGTAGATAACCAAAAGATACTGCAGCTTCTACAAAAAAATTATTGGTTCTTTATATATATCACTTTTTTACTTAATATTTGTTATATGTCTTCATATGAGGGTGCACATGCCATAGCATGTGTGTAGAAAAGAAGGCATCTTTCAGGTCTGGCCTTGCCTTTGACCTCCTTCCAAGACATTTTTGAGGCAGGATGCCTAATAGTTGTACACTGCTCCTTCTGAGAACTTCTGAAAAATTCTCCTGTCTCTGCCTCACTTTCTACCCACAAACATAATGGGATTACAGAAGACTACCTGTCATAGCTATTTGCTTCTTTAAAAAAAAAAAAAAACATTTATTATTTATTTGGGAACAGAGAGAATGAGTATGGGCATACCAGGTCCCCTTGCTGCTGCAAATGAACTCCAGATGCATGCACCACTTTGTGCATCTGGCTTTATGTGGGTACTGAGGAACTGAACCAGAAAAAGCAGACTGCAAGCATGCGCCTCTAACCACTAGGCAATCTCCTCAGAGATGCTCTAGTTTTTATGTGGGGGCTGGGGAGCTGAACTCTGGTACTAAATCATGCAGAAAACGCTTTTCTATACACTGAATCATCTCCCCTGCTTTTTAAAATTACTATTATTTGGTGTGTGTCACTCCTTTAAAGGAATAGCACGACCTCAATAATCAAGAAGCAAGATTTGTTTCCCTAGTAAATTGTACAGATATCTCCTCAGTTAAAATGTAATAATTCATTAAATAAGTAAACTACCATTTGCCTGGTTCAATTCTTAAAATTAAGAAATGATGGTACTTCTTTCACATTTCAATTATAAGCTAGACTTTTCTTCAATCTCTGGTGTTAATGATCAGACTGTTAATGAAGATGGTAATATAGTTCTCTAATTAACAATGACAGTTAAGATAGATTAGTATCAAGTTACAAACATTTAAGGAGCTACAGGTACAATTTTATTCAATCTGGTAGATTAAATAATATGCAACCTTTTATAATTCATAAAGCAGGCAGAGTGGTACTCCAGAGATAAGAGGTCAGAAGTTCAAGGTCAGCCTGAACTACATGAGATCTTATGGGGGGGGGGAGTAAAGGGGTAAGAGGAGAAGGGATAAAGGGAGGAAGCCATGGTAGTTTATGCCTGTAACCCTAACATTCAGGCTGAAGCAGGAGAATCAAAAATTTAAGCCCAGCCTAGCCTACAGCCTCAAAAAAAAAAAAAAAAAATTATAGTATCATTCAAAAACTATTCAAAACATGCATTGGTTTACGTACAAATACTGAAAAGGTAATTGGCAAATCTGCCATGCCATCAGAGATATACTTAAACTTTTTAAGATGAATAATTCTATAGTAGAAAGCAAACTCTTAATTTTTTAGGTTATTTTTATTATTTATTTGAGAGAATAGGCACACCAAGGCCTGCAGCCATTGCAAATGTACTCCAGACATACACGCTACCTTGTGCATCTGGCTTACATGGGTACTGAGAGATGAAATCTGGGCTTTTAGGCTTTGCAGGAGAGCACTTAAGCCATAAGCCATTTATCCAGCCCAAAAGCAAACTCTTGACATTGAAAAGAAATGCTGTATATGGACTCACGCAAAGCACCAACAATGCAAAACCAAAGAATTTTGCAAGAGTAAGAGATTAATAAGCACAAATAAAAGTACTCAGCAAACAACAAAGCTAATTTTAAAAATGGTCGGTGACCCCACAATATACGACCCAATGAGGAGGGTACCTGTGGAGGGGGGGGAGGAAAGGGAGGAGACTAAGGATGGTATCAATATGACTGTATAGACACTGTGTACATAACTAATAAATTTTCAAAAAAGGTCTGTGAAGGATATAGGAATAATCATTTGCATTTATGAAGTTTCAGATATTCATAAAAACTATATTTCCAAATGAGCAAATATTTACAAATAACTGAAACTTAATTTAAAAAGTTGTTTAAGGGCTGGAGGGATGGTTTAGCAGTTTAAGGTATTTGCCTGCAAAGCCAAAGGACCCATGTTCAATACCCCAGGACCCACAATAGCCAGGTGCACAAGGGGGTGCATGCATCTGGAGTTTGTTTGCAGTAGCTGGAGGCCCTGGCGTGCCCGTTCTCTCTTTCTCTCCCTCCCTCTTTCTGTCAAATAAATAAATAAATAAAAATATTTTTTAAAAAATTGTTTAAAAAATTCCAGCCTGAATACTCTGAACTTGGAAAATTTTCTTCCTAACAAAATGCACAGTTCCTCATCAACAAAACAGAAATAATCATAGTGCCTACCTCTTGTACTGATAAGTAAAAAAGATTTACCACATTACCTGACATACAAAGATCTCCATAAATGTTGGGTCATCATCTACTACACAATAACTAAAGTACATGAGGACCTCAAGATAGTCAGAATAACGGACATTCCAACAGTAGAGCTATCTCTGAAGAGCACATATCTTAAAGCATACATAGTGCTGGATTAAATCATATCCCACTGAAAATAATGGGTAGACCTTACCTGTCAATGTTAAACTAGATTCTTCCCTCTCTAGTAACTTGTAAATACTAGCTATATTGAACAGATTTATCTAGAATTTTGATCTAGAATTCCATTATCAGACAGACTTGGATCTTCTGTGTTTGACATCTAATATTTAAGCTTATAATATGGTTAGAATTTTTCCTTTTGTTTTTTTTTTTTTCTTTGAGGTAGGGTCTCCCTTTAGCTCAGGCTGACCTGGAACCCACTATGTAGTCTGAGGCTGGCTTCAAACTCATAGTGATCCTCCTACCTCAGCCTCTGCATGCACCACCACACCTAGCCATTTTGATATCTTCTACTTTGTTCTTCCTTCAAGGAGTATATGCTCATTCTAAGAATAATTCCCACAGCAAATCTAAGTGTCACTAGGACTCAGGTCATCAATAACTATACCTTGGGCTGGGAAGATGGCTCAGCAATTAAAGGCACTAGCTTGCAAAGCCTGCCAGCCCACATTCAATGCCCCAGTACCAACAAAAAGCCAAACACACAAAGTAGCACACGCATCTGGAATTTGTATGCAGCATTAAAAGTACCTATAAAGCCCATTATATCTCAGATAAATAAAAACATTCTAAAGAAAAGGAGATGTACGGCTGGAGTGATGGCTTAGCGGTTAAGGCATTTTCCTGCAAAGCCAAAGGATCCCAGTTCAGTTCTCCAGGACCCATGTAAGCCAGATACACAAGGGGAAGCATGCATCTAGAGTTCGTTTGCAGTGGCTGGAGGCCCTGGCATGCCCATTCTCTCTATCAATCTCAAATAAACAAATATTTTTTTTAAAAAAAGGAGGTGTTAAAAAACTAACACTATCTTCTGAAACCAAATGATAGGATTACAGAAATGTGCCACTACAATTAGCTTTTCTTTACCAAGATTAATTGCAAAAGAATAATGGAGGGAGTAAAGAATATAAAGAGAAATAATAATTCTTATTTTAAAATCAATGGTTATAATAAAGCTACTATTACTAATGCAATTTTATTATTTTAAAGCAAATGCTGACTTCACAGCAAAAGGTAGAGGTAACAAAAATTTTAATTTAGTGCAAATATTCAAACTTTCATACCATGTAATTAAGGTATCTGGTGTTAGCCGGGTGTGGTGACTCACGCCTTTAATCCCAGCACTCAGGAGGCAGAGGTAGAAGGATCGCCATGAGTTCAAGGCCACCCTGATACTACAAACTGAATGTGAATTCTAGGTCAGCCTGGGCTAGAGTGAAACCCTACCTCAAAAAAAAAAAAAAAATCTGGTGCTTATGAGTTGATCTCTGTACTTTGTTTTAAACAGTACTTTGATCTTTATTTTTTTTTTCAATTTCCATTTATCTGTGTGTATATGCACATGTGTGCATGAATGCTTCTGTCTCAGGACACAGGGTCTCTTGCCAATACAAATGCATGTCCATCTCATCTTATGAGGATGCTAAGGTACTGAAGCCCAGGACAGGAGGTTTTAAAACCAAGCTGTTTTAAACATGGAGCCATCTCCCCATTCTCCTATGCTTCGGTCTTTAAATTTGAAAAGTTATATAAAGAAAGTCCTGAAAAGTAAATTCACCTTTTTTTTTTTTAGTTTGATTTAAAACATACTTCAATCCTAAGCAGAATATCAAAAAGTCTGGGTCTTAAGATATATAAAAAACTGAACTGGAGAGATGGCTTAGCAGTTAAGGTTTTTGTCTACAAAGCCAAAGGACCCAGGTTCAATTCCCCAGTACCCAAGTAAAACCAGATGCACAAGGTGACACATACATCTAGAGTTCCTTTGCAATAGCTAGAAGCCCTGGTGCACTCATTCTGTATCTTATCAATCCCTATCTGTCCCCATTCTCTCTCTGAAATAAATAAAAATTTTAAAAAAGAGAAGTCTCCACTGCCTTTAAAAAAACAAAACAAAACAAAACAAAACAGAGGGCTGGAGAGATGACTTAGCGGTTAAGCACTTGCCTGTGAAGCCTAAGGACGCAGGTTCAAGGCTCGATTCTCCAGGACCCACGTTAGCCAGATGCACAAGGGGGCGCACGCGTCTGTTCGTTTGCAGTGGCTGGAGGCCCTGGCGCGCCCATTCTCTCTCTCTCTCTCTATCTATCTATCTACCTATCTGCCTCTTTCTCTCTCTGTCTGTCGCTCTTAAATAAATATGATAAACAAAAAAAAAAATTTTTTTTAAAAAGAAAGAAAAAGGATATATAAAAAACTGCTGGGCATGGTGGTGCATGCGCCTTTAATCCCAGCACTTGGGAGGCAGAAGGAGCATAGCTGTGTGTTCGAGGGTAACCTGGGACTACAGAGTGTTTCAGGTCAGCCTGGTCTAGAGAGACCCTACCTTGAACAATTGAAAAAATATATAAAAAATAAAAAACTAAGATTACTTAAGACCAAAAATTTTTTTGACTTATCAAAGTCAATTATGATAAACAAGGAAGAATCATCTTTTCTACAGCATTAGAATCAATCAAATATTCCCAGGCATCCCCCATTGGTTTAAAACTTTACTAGATAACCAATTTACAGACACTATTTGGCCGAGGAGGAAATCATTGTCTATCACTTTTAATTTCTATTGAGTCAAAATTTTGGCTGGAAGTCAGGCGAGGTGGTGCACACCTTCAAGGAAGATCGCAGTGAGTTTGAGGATAAACTGAGACTACATAGTGAATTCCAGATCAGCCTGGGCTAGAGTGATATCCTACCTCAAAAAAAAAAAAAGGCTTTACAATTGGAGAGATGTCTCAGTGGTTAAAGGTGCTTGTGAAGCCTAATGGCCTGAGTTTGATTCCCTAGTAACCACATAACAGCAAATGCACAAAATGGCACATACATCCGGAATAAGTATACAGTGGCAGGAGGCCCTGGCATGCATATTGGCATGCATATATGCTCGCTTTCTCCCTCTCAAACTTTTTAAATTTGTCTTTAAAGCATGCCTACAAATCAACATTAAAGCTTATGTTTTAATAATGTATCTCACCTTGCTTTTTATTAAACTCCAAACAATAGCTGATAAACGTGTTTAATGAAAACCTGTATTAGTTGATAAATATTTACTGAGTACCTACCATGTGCCAGAATACTGATTCTTTAATATGTGATCACACATGAAACTAATTAATAACTAGGGTCGGGGAGATGGCTCAGCAGTTAAAGGCACTTGCTTGCAAAGCCTGCTGGCCTGGGTTCAATTCCCAGTATCCATGTAAAGCTACATATACAAAGTGGCTGAAGAGTCTAGAGCTCATTTACAATGGCAGGAGACCTTGGAAAATCCACATTCATTTTCATTCATTCTCTCCCACCACCACCCCACACCCCCAGCTTGCAAATATTCTCTCTTGCAAATAAAAAACATAAACTTTCTTTTTAAGCCAGGCGTGGCAGCTCACACCTGTAATCGAAGCCTTCAGGAGGCTAGGGTAGTAATGACAAAAAAATCTAGAATGTGGGTTTGCAAGTGTTTCGTAAATTATTCTTGTAAAATAGTAGGCAACTACCTAAAATTTTTTGAAAATAAGTCCTTTGGGAAATTCACCCAAATCCATTTTATGTACTTTTTCTTCCTCTTTCCTACTAGTGAGGTTAGGCGTAGAAAATTATTCCATAGTAGTGGTAACAAATAACACATTTCATATATGAAATCGTAATCTCCATGTCAATCAGGCTAAAGATTTTTTTGGTTAGGTTTTCAAGTATAAGCTCAGAATTAATTTATGAGAAGTAATTACATACTGGCAATCATTTAAAAGAATGTTCTCTTTTTAAATGAAAACCCAAAGGGTTCCTGAGTTCTACACTTAAAGATTAGCAGTACAGAGTTAGAACCAAAGGCACTATCAAGCCTTCCTAAAACCACAACCACACAGTCAACATTTTAGGCTGTGTGGCTATTTCAGTTCAAGTACTCTTGTTTTAACATTGTAATGGGAAAGCAATCTCTTAAGTATTCAAAGAGTACAGATATATTGCAAAAACCTTTACTTCTAAAAATAAGGGGGTATATCCACAACCAAATCTAAAACAGTATTTGAAACAGGCCCAAATATGTGCCTCTGCATTTTAATTCTGAGTTTAAATGAAGAAAACAGAATAAGCAAAATATGATAAAGATACATCACATATATAACCATGTAATGTTCGGGTATTGGCAAGAGCTTTGCTAAGTTCCTACATATTTTTACAATTACCAATCGGTAACACAAAAGTTCCACTTGTGCTTAAAATTAAAAGCAAACTAAACAGGTAAATTGAATAATACTTACTAAATGTTTCCACCAATGTCTACTATGTTGAATTAGCCTTTAATCCATCTGGGGATTTACATTTCTGCAACAGACAGAAAGAACATATTATTAAAATCTATGACTCATACCACAACTTTTCTACCTTAGAAGGAACATTAAAAGCTACAGCCAAAGACAGAAAAGCTCTAAAAGGATCTTAACTTGGGTAGTGCAGGAACTCACTTTTAGGAGTTACTAAAATTTAAGCCTCAATCTCTAGCCAGGCATCCAAGGTTAAGAAGAGACTAGAAGATGAAATAATTTTGCAGTTACCTAAACTTTCCAACGAAAGCTTTCGTTACCATCTCCAAGGTCATTCTTCTCAATATTACCATATACTCATCTATTCAACTAATTTTTTTGGGGGGGGGGGGGTTAAGGCAGGTTCTACCTGTAGCCCAAGCTGACCTGACTTGGAACTTACTCTTATAGTCTGAGGCCAGAATGGAACTCAAAGAGATCCTCCTAACTCAGCCTCCCTAGTACTAAGATTACAAGTGACTCACCATGTCTGGCTTCTTCAACTACCACTAATTCTTAAATTCTTTTTTGTTTTGTTTTTGAGGTAGGGTCTCACTCTAGCCTAGGCTGACCTTGAACTAACTCACTCTGTAGTTCCAGGCTGACCTTGATCCTACCATCTGCCTCCCAAGTGCTAGGATTAAAACTGTGTCACCATGCCCAGCACTAATTCTTACACATACATTTTGAATTAAATTATTTTGGGCTGGAGAGATGGCTCAGTAGTTAAAGGAACTTGCTTGTAAAGTCTATTAGCCTGAGTTCCATTCCCCCAGTACCTATGTAAAGCCAGTTGCACAAAATGGCATGGGGGTACACAACTATAAATCCTAGTATTTGGGAGGCAGAAGCAGGAAGATTCAAGATCGTCCTTGAATGTAAGAATAAGACCCTGGCTCAGCTATAAAAGACCTGTCTAAAAGAAGCAAATAAGAAGTCATTAGCATTAACTAAGAAAACCGCTTTTAAGATAACTCATGAAACCAGCCATCATAGTTCATGCCTGTAATCTCGGCACTCAGCACTAGGGAAACTACAGCAGGAAGAATTCTAGGAGTTCATGAGCTACATACTGAGATGGTCATTTCAAAAAAATAATAAAGTTGCCTAGCAACTTGAGCTCCATTCCACAGTACCCCAGATGCACAGTGTTGCAGGCATCTAGAGTTCAACTGCAGTGGCTACAGACCCTAGTGCATCCATCCTCTTTTCTCTTTCTCTCTTCCCCCCTTCCTCTTTCCCTCTCCCCCTCCCTGCTTGCAAATAAATACTTTTTTTAAGATTATTAAAAAGGAAAAACTTTGCATTCAATCTATTAGAAGAAATGAGCTTGTGAAATAAGGACAATTGTGCTTGAAATGGAGTTGATTTCTACTTAAGGAAATAAATCCTTAATAAATTAGAAAAATTAAAAATGTTTTCATTGGGCTGGAGAGATGGCTTATTAGTTAAGGCACTTGCCTGCAAAGCCAAAGGACCGAGGTTCGAATCCCCTGAACTCATATAAAGCCAGATGCACAAGGTGGCGTATGCATCTGGAGTGTGTTTGCAGTGGCTAGAGGCCCTGGTGCGCCCATTCTCTTTCCCTATCTGCCTCTTTCTCTCTCTTTCAATTAAACAAATAAGCCGGGCGTGGTGGCACACTCCTTTAATCCCAGCACTTGGGAAGCAGAGGTAGGAGGATCACCACGAGTTTGAGGGCACCCCAAAACTACATAGTGAATTGAAGGTCAGCCTGGACTAGAGTTGAGACCCTACCTCCAAAAACCAGAAAAATAAAATAAAATATTTTTTTAATGCTTTCATTGCAGAGTTCTGCCTTTATTGTTAAAATCAATTTCACACTTTGAGTGTCTGCACTTATATCATTAATATCTTGGTAGGCATAAAAATCATTAAATCAGTCACCCAACATGTTATTACAGTAGTTGTAAGAGAAATAACACATGATATGCAATGAAAAATACAAAGTCTGCATAAGAGAATTACCCTAGGATTATTTTTAAGCACATACTTAAGAGTTTTTAAAGTAGGACTAGAGAGATGGCCTAGCGTTTAAGGCGCTTGCCTGCAAAGCCGAAGGACCGAGGTTTGATTCCCCACAACTCACATAAGCCAGATGCAGAAGCGGGCAAAATAATCTGGAGTTCGTTTGCAGTGGCTAAAAGCCCTAGCATGCCCATTCATTCTCATTCTCTCTCTCTCTCCCTGCCTATTTCTCTTTCCCTCAAATAAATGAAACTAAAAAATATTATTTAAAAGGAGATCTTAAACTAGTAAGTCAGTAGCATTGATACAAATTAGAAGATTAAAGTCCACAAATAAAGTATCAAGGTTATAGAGCCTATTTATATTAGAAGGTACCTCCTAATTGCTAAATCATAGCTGTATTTTCATCACATGCCTCTTAAACAATAAAATCTCAGAAGTAAAATTTAAGTTAATTGGTTGTCTACAGCCCAAATTTTTAAAGACCCTGACCAGAAAATTAAACTTTAAAGAAAATTTAGAATTACAGATTTCACATAATCTAGACTGTAAATGTGTCGTAGTTCGTAGAAGTATATAATTACCTATAGCAGAGGTGATT
Organism: Dipus sagitta; assembly: GCA_036346955.1. Taxonomy (NCBI): domain Eukaryota; kingdom Metazoa; phylum Chordata; class Mammalia; order Rodentia; family Dipodidae; genus Dipus; species Dipus sagitta. The sequence goes on along the minus strand of CM070772.1, from coordinate 125,517,915 downwards.
TCATTTCTTTGCAGTGCCAGACAATTCTTTAGTTATCAGAACACTCATACAATCGAACCTAATCACTTCTTGATAAGGCCATTTTCTATGAGTGCCATTTTCTAGGAGTTCAAGAATTAGTACCAACTGCTAAGATAAATCTAAATATTAAGAATAGCCAAATATGGTGGCTCATGCCTTTAATCCCAGCATTTGGAAGGCTGAGGTAGAAAGATGGCTATTGGTCATAAAAAACAGCTTCCATCAGGCTAGAAATTAACTTAGCAATTACTTCATCATTAAGTTTTTCTTAATAACTCAGGTTAAAAAAAAAAAGATTGAAAAGCCTCATTTAAAATACCTACCCTAAAAAAAAACCTACCCTTCAGCTGTTTATTGTTTCCTTTCTTTAATGAATCAAATCACACCTTTGGTAGGTCATTATAAACATATAAAACTTCTGATAAACTCATACAACACACATCTAATCTTCATTTTTTTTAGAAGTGCTCAATAAATAAATCCCAACTGAGTATTCTATCAGCTGCAGAAAGCCAAGTCTAATCCTACCATTTGTGTAACATAAGTCTGAGATGAAGCACGTTTTGACTTTTTGGTATGTTCTATTTTTAAAATGCTTTAGGTTGAGAAATCTGTAACTTTCTTCCACACACACAGTAATACAAATTTGAACAAACTGGAAAGGAAATTTGTTTAGCGGAAGCAAACCCAGAAAAATTACTCTCATCTATTTGAATCAACAGAACAAGCTAACAAGGACTAAGGAAAAACTTTATTTTCCATAGGCATTCAAGACAAAGGTAAACAGGTCTTTTCTTTATTAACTGGTCACTTCATTATTTTCTTACTTCCCAAGGAAACTACTCATTATATTTTATATTTCCTCTGGTCAACCACTTAAATAATTGGACATTAATCTCCAAATTCAATTTTCCATGAATATTTCTTTACATTTATTAGTGGACTTATTTTCTTCTTTCACATGTCCAATTTTAAGATGTTAATGTATTCAGCCAGATATACCCTGAACCCAATACCTACTATTTCCAAAGTATTTGTGACTTTTAGGCTTTAAAAGCAATTTGCTAAGATAAAAGGTCTCTTTAGAAGCAATGAACGCACTTGCTTGCTAGAAAACTCATTTTTGTATTTGTTTTAGAAGTAAATACTAAAGACAGAGAACATAGTATCTTAAACATCTAATAACATAAAATATCTAAGTGCAAATGTAGTTTTTGATATAGAGTTCTTTTAAGAATCAAAGGAGAAGCAAATGCAAAATTTTAAGAATTCCTATGTGTGATCTATATTAAAGAAAAGCTCAACAACCATGAAGACAACCCTGATGATCCTACTGCAAATATAACCATAATCCAAATCACTATTTTATTGCGAAGTACTTATTACTGGGTATAATTACATGCATCAACAAATTATATGCACCAACTGTTTTAATAGTTAATGTAAAAGCACTTAATAAAAGGTAATTTGAGTCTTCTTGTCCCTTTTCTTAAGAGAGAAAATGGTTTTATGTCTCATTGACAAACTTTAGTGATATTTTCCCATTAGTTATGAATTTTGGGTAGCTATTCAATTAGAGATAATGGACAAAAACATTTACTTACTTGCTATATAAAATACAGACTTTTCCATACTTCCTTTATTCTAAAAGATTAAGCTCTAGCTCAGTCCTCAAAATGGCACACCTTTTGGGGAAAACAAACAACATTCTAAATAACTTATTCATGAAGCAATTAACTAGTTGAAATGTTTTAAATTTTTTTCATTAAACAGAAAAAGTAGAAAACTTGTATCGTTTTACCAGAAACCTACTACTCCAAATGACAATCTACTTCAAATTTTCCAATAAAGTGCTTCTAATATTTAGAAGATGAAAAAAAAAAAAAAACATTTACATGGTACTTCAGAGATAAAACAAAAAAAAAAAACTTTGGTCCTTGGTTGTCCCCCAAATACAATCAATCTTGTGACCAAAGTTACACAAAGCCTTAAAACATTCAGCAGTTTAAGCCATTTAAAGGTACATTAAAATAGTTATGCATATACTTTTAACTCATATAGTTTTAAGTTATTTCAGATACTCATAGTAACTTTTTAAGTTCACAAATATTAATTGGTGACAATACAAATCATCAAAAAACAAGAAAATCTAATAAAACAATTTTTATGTCAAATCAATACAAATTTAGATCTTACCTGGGATAAAAGCTGTATTTGTTCACAGCCATCTGCAACCACATTAATTTTAATCTTGTAAATTACCTTTAAAAACAAAGGGAAGACGGTATCAGTATTTTGATCTTTGAACAGTTCCAGGCCAAAGAATTCACTGGGATACAATGAGAAAATACTCCAAAGACAAGCTCTCTGGGCAAAATGAGCAGTAGCAGTTATTTCTTCAATGTCTATCGGTCTTTGTTTTTCTCATCTTGTGATTGCACTGACAAATACTAAGGGCTAAAAGGGTTAAGGCATGGGAATGAAAAGAAATACAAAAAAAAAATCAAATGTGTAGGCAAATTTATGATTATGACCTTATGTATTTTTCTCATTTTGATAGCAGGTAATAAACAAAAACAAGGAAGTGTTTACAATTTTAAAAGACTGCAATCATCTTAAAATTCCCTTTACCATCATCTACAAATACCTCTTAAGATTGTTAGCATTAAATATTAACTCCTTCAGGAGAAAATAGTAAAGTTAAAATGGCCACTGGTTACTTTAAATTTTAAACTACATGTTACTTGATATCACCAAGAGGGAATTAGCTTTGTCTTTTTAAGCAGCTCTGAAACTTGTAGGATCTATGACCTTCATTCAATTTCAAACCAGTCTTGAAGAATTTCTCTTTCTCCTCCCCCCATTTACCATGAAAAAAAGAGCTTAAGATGCCAGCAATTATTTTTACATTTTACTATTCAAAAAGGATTCTAAAGAATTAAAATCTCCATCTTTTCAAAATCATTTCGCCTCTTCAAAATTTTCAAAAGCATTTATTTGAAAAAACAAAATAAGGACTAGACTCAGTAAAATCAAAGTATGCGCAACGGATATTCCAAAAGCTACTGAAAAAAATTTTACCGGAAATCATGCCTCTCTAAATTACAGTCCTATAAAGCAGGCTGATTCTAGATGTAGCACCTAAGTATCCCCCAACACTATCTTTACGCAGTTCTGCACCTTTACAGCATAAGGGCTCCGCAGAAACACGGCAAATATATTATTCTAAAATACACAAAGGTTTGTGCATTCCTGATTTGTTCCTCAAACCATTCAACTTAAAATTCCTTTTCAAAATTTTTTAATTATAGGCTGTGAAGAACAGTGCCATTTTTAAATCTCTATTTTTTAAATGCTGTTCCGTTTTAAACACATTTAGATTTTTATACATGCAACAAATGCAACCAATATGGCTCCTGTTCATCGCCCATTACGGAGAGTAGCCCTACTTTAGGATTTGCAGTACAAAAAAGTAACTTGAAGAGATTTGGTATTAAAATATTCCTTTACAAAAGTTTCGCCTTCAAGATTTGTGGTAACATATATAGTCTCTTTTTAAAATAACAACATAATGAGCTTTTAACTTTTAAAGATTAGGAACTAACCCAAGTACGTTTTTAGCATTCAGGTGTGAGAAGTTACAGATAACGGCTCTTTCCGAGCATTTAGGAAAGTATCACACAGTATATTTGTGTTCAAATATCATGTCAAACGATCTTGGCATAATTGCTCGGTTAAAAAAAAACCTAAATTAATCAAACGTCATCATCTAGCTCCGTAATTATCACATCTATTTCCATTAAAACACCTTAGCGGATGCAGTTAAACTTGCCTTCCTAATTTCTTCTGAAATACCAGCAGCACTCCAGCAACTTGCATTTTAAAAAACACAACCTTCACGTCATGGGCGTTTAACCAGCACCAAAGAACCTTCGCATCTATTAACACTAGAGCCGTTTGCGAAAGCAGCTTTGAAAGAGTTAAAAGCCAACACCCAACGGGGCGAGAAAAAAAAAAAAAGACAAGTTTTCTTTTGGTTTAAACGTAGTCAGGGCTTCCATTGTTCTTTTAAATTCGACCCCGAAGACGAGTCCCCACCTCACGGGGAAAGAGATTAAAGGGCTGCTGGGTGGGAGAACCTGGAAGGGATCTTTCCCCGTGAATATTCAAAAGAACTCACCAGGGCAGGAGGGGGCTCTCCCGGCGCGGTCCCCTCGGGGCTCCCGCCTGCGGCCGCCGCCGCCACCCCCGGTACCCGCGGGCTCGGTCCAGGCCGTAGCTGTGCAGGGGAGCCCCGGGCCCGCAGGCTGTCCCCCGCGGCACCCGCGACCCTGGAGGGCGGCGAGCCGAGAGCCGGCCGCCGCGGCCCGCCCGCCCCCTCCCGCCCGCCCGCGAGCTCAAGGACATTTTGCTTTTCCTGCCAAGGACAAAGGACAATAAAGGGAGCCGGGGAGCCACTCACCGGGTCGGAGCGCGGCCTCGGGCACCGGGTTGCTCGTCCATCCTCGAATCTCGGGCCGCACGGCCCGCCACGGCCATCCGCCCACGCCAAGTCCAAGCGCCCGGGACCCCTGCTCCCGGAGATGGGGGGGTGGGAAGCCTCCACGGCCGCTGCCGCAGCGGAGCTTCGGGGCGTCGTGGGCCCGGCCCTCCCGGGGCGCCTCGGCCGCGGGCTCCCACGTCGGCGCGCGGGCCCGCCAAGCCCCTACCGCCGCCCCGCTTCCCGCGAGCCGCCCGGGCGCAGTCCCCCGCCGGCCAGCGACGGCTCCCTCGGCCGCGGAGGAACGCCTGACAGCTCGGAGTGCTGCTACCTCTCCGGCCATCTTGTGCCGTGTGTGGTGTCTCTGCCGTCTCCTCTCTCGGCTTTACTCCCTCCTCCTCCTCCTCCTCCCCCCGCCCCACACACCACACAACATGGCCTCTTCGCTGCGGCGGCGGCTGCGGCGGCGGCAGGAGCTTCGCGGCGCTCCAGCTCGCTCCCCGCCCCCACCCTCCCGGCCTCTCGAGCCGCCAGCGCGCACGCGCGCTGCCGCCCGCCCGCCGCGGCCATTGGCTCCTCGAGCTTCCTGCCGTGGCTCCCCGCGAACGGCCTCACGCACGCTCGCTGGCGTAGTTTTCCCCGCCCCCCACCAGCAGTTACTTCCACACTATTGGCTAGCTCTGGTCCCGCCCCTTTCTCCGCCTCCGCTCCGATAGGATAGCTTTAATGCCACTTACGGCCACTAGGCGTTTCTGGCTGTCCCCAGAAGTCCCAGAGCTGGATTGGCAGATGATGAAACCTTTGGGTCTGCGGTTGAGACGTTGCTTTCTGTCCCGCACTGCGGACCCCTCCGAGCTGATGGGTTTCGGGTGTAGGCTAAACTGAGCTTGAATCAGTAGTACAAGACCCCACGGGTCACACCTTCGCCTCTGGAAAAAGCTCAGGGGTCCGTGTCTCTAGATTCAGAACTGTTCTTTAAAGAAAGGGGGTTGGAAAGAGATGGCATGATTGACAAGATGATAGACAAGATGAACGTCCATAACTCCTAGTTAGGCAGCCATATCCCCGGGATGTTTTCACCGAAGCAACCATACCTGTCTATCTTCATGGTCGCAGAGTCGGGAGCAATAATTTTATGGCCAGCCCATTCCCTAACCTACTATTTGAGGGTTTGTGCTCCCTCTGGCCCATTTACTCGAGACAAGTCTGTTAGCATGTCCAGTGTCCCGATGCCTCAGTGAAGCCATCTCAGCCCTGATAAGCTGGATTCCACACTCTGGGCAGTCAGTGTTTGTTAAAGTGGTAATGGACTTAATCACTGTCTACCTGTCCAACCTTCTCCAGAGAATCCCGCAAAACAGGCGTCACTACCAGCAAATACTGATTTTTTTTAATCCATCACTTATTCTCACTTAAGTCTGGAAGGAAATTTTTAGGCAGACCACAGGAAGAAATGAAAAATCTGAACTGTCCTGATACAGATGGGTGGGGTGGGGTTGCTTACTTGGAAATAGGGGGAAAGAATGTAGGCATGGAGCCTACAAAGTAGTTCTACCCCATTTAAAAATCAGGTATTGAGCCGGGCGTGGTGGCGCACGCCTTTAATGCTAGCACTAGGGAGGCAGAAGAAGGAGGATCGCTGTGAGTTCGAGGCCAGCCTGAGACTACATAGTGAATTCCAGGTCAGCCTGGGCTAGAGTGAGACCCTACGTCGAAAACACAAAACAAACAAAACAAAACAAAACAAAAATCACATATTGGCTCCCACTTAGGAGGCAGAAGCAAGAGAACTGACTCAAGTTTGAAGGCATCTTGCACTACTTACAGTTCTAGATTTATCAGTGCTACATAGTCAAGAGAGATCCTCTATCAAGAAAACAATGAGCCTGGCATGGTGGAGCATGCCTTTAATCCCAGCACTCTAGAGGCAGAGGTAGAAAGGATTACTGTGAGTTCGAGGCCAGCCTGAGACCACATAGTGACTTCCAGGTCCGCCTGGTCTAGAGTGAGACCCTACTTCCAAAACTCAAAAAAGAAGACACATTGAGAAAATACAAGTTCCAGCTGTTCGGGGAGGCTGAAATAGGAGGATCTATTTCAATCCAAGAGTTTTGTATCAGCTAGACAATATGCAAGAAGAAATTAAAAAACCAAAAAACAAAAGTAATAACACCATAAGAGACTTAATATGACATTGACCACTTATGTCAGAGCCAGGACTAGATACCAAAAATTAGGACTTTTAATAGATGTTGGGTTCTTTCTACGCAATCTGGCCACACTCCTTGGCTTTATAAAGTGAGGGATGCAGGGATACACACACACACACACACACACACACATACACACACACAAATATTTCTTCAATAGAAATTAAATTTTCTAGACCCAGGCGTGGTGGCGCACACCTAAAATCCCAGCACTTGGAAAGCAGAGGTAGGAGGATCACTGTAAATTTGAGGCCACCCTGAGACTACATAGTGAATTCCAGGTCAGCCTGGGCCAAAGTGAGACCCTACCTCAAAAAAGAAAAAGAAAGAAAGAAATTAAATTTTCTCACCAGGCATGGTGGATCATGCTTGTAAACCCCCCAACACTTAGGAAGCTAAGACATAAGAATTGCCATGTGTTTGAGGGCAGACTGGGCTACAGAGAACATCTCAAAAATAAAAATTAGGAGCTGAAGAGATAGTTTAGCAGTTAAGGTGTTTGTCTCCAAAGCCAAAGGACCCAAGTTCAATTCCCCAGGACCCAAGTAAGCCAGATGCACAAAGTGGTGCATACATCTGGAGTTCGTTTGCAATACCTGAAGGTCTGGCACACCCATTCTCCTCTCCCCTCCCCCACTTCTCTTTCTCTCTAATAAATAAAAACATGAAAATGAATTTTTTTTGTTTGTTTTCTGAGGTAGAGTCTCACTCTAGCCCAGGCTGACCTGGAATTCACTATGTAGTCTCAGGGTGGCCTCAAACTCATGTCAATCCTCCTACCTCTGCCTCCCAAGTGCTAGGAATAAAGGTGTGTGCCGCCACACCCAGCATGACATGTTTTTGTAAAAATAATAAAGTTTAAATTTAAAATTAATTGCTTACATTTTCTCCATTTAATTTTCAAGAAACATGTCCTTACATCACCTAGATTTGAGTAAAGCTTTCTTCTCTAAATAGCTCCATCCTGGGCCATTTTCCCTTGTTCTTCCTTGTTCTTTAAAAAAAAAAAAAATGATTGATTGATTTGCAAGCAGAGACAGAGCAGAGAGACAAACGGAGAGATAATGGACACACCAGGGCCCCCAGTGGAACACAAGCACCTGAAACACTGAGCAATCTCTCCAGCCCTTCCTTTTTGTTCTTGCCATGCTTTTATTCCCTCCTTTTTCCTTTCCTTCTCCCCTCCTGCTATTGCCTAAAATCCATCCGTGAGTCTGCTTTTCCTGATTCATCATCAGGTGCTTCTGAGCCAGCAAAACACGTCTGCACAAGCCTTCAGTGAGTGAAAACAGCCATGGCTGAGGCCAGAGGCTGCAAAATTTGAAGCTAGCCTGAACTAGTAAGATCCTGTCTCCAAAAGTTTTGCCTATTCTTTTTTTTTTCTTTTTTTAATTTGAGAGACGGAGAAAAAGAGGCAGATGGAGAGAATGGGTAGACCAGCACCTTCAACCACTGCAAAGGAACTCCAGAGGCAGGAGTTACTTTGTGCATCTGACTTTAAGTGGAGAATCCAACCTGGGTCCTTTGACTTTGCCAGCAAGTATCTTAACCACTAAGCCATCTCTCCAGTCCACCAATTTGTTTTGGTGGTGCTGGTGCTGAGGATCAAACTCTGGGCCCTCGCACGGGCCTCACATGGGCCTCGCACGTCCTAGGAAAGTACTCTAGGCATTCCCACAGCCCAACCCTGTCTCAAAAAAAAAGGTTAATAATAATAATAAGACAGAAAAGCATTGAGTTAGCTCAACTAGATGCCAGGTGTTCTGTACCCTCACTATGGATTAACTTACTGACACTTCGGTAAGAGATAGCTGTTGTCCTTGTGTATTATCCCTATTAGGAAACTGAGGCAAAAGGAGTTTAAGAAACTTGCCCAGGCTTAAGAAGTGTTGAAGCTAGTATTGACCCCTCAGGACCAGGCTCCAAGCATGCCCCTCTGCCTTCCCATTCCTTGCAAAGGTGGTCTCCATGCAGAATGGGCTCCCTGGGACAGGTTGTGTGCCCCTTCCTGACTAGCCAGCTGTGCTTCAAAGAGGTGTTCCGCCTTCACAACCACACATCCCACCAATTAAGAGATGCCAGAGCCGGTCTAACTTAATTCAGGCCCATGCCCCATCCTATTGCTGCCAATCTCCTGGCATGCCACCTGTGAGCTGACAAGCTCTCTTGGTTTGCTCCCTTTTTGATTGCAGAGTCCTTTCCTTCAGTTATGGAGTGACTCCTTTTGACAAAGATGCAGCCTGGGTGGCTTACTTCAACAGTCTCCCAACTGTATGTATATCCTCAACAATGTTCTAGAAAAGCCCTTATCTGCCACACTGAAATTCTATTTCCTATCACAAATGCACCTATGATTTCTTTTGATACATCTACACCATATGCTCTGCGATCTTCCCTTAAAGTGAAAAGCTCTATCCTACATTAAAGACACCCAAAAGCCATATGCAATCTCCTTCATGATTCCTTCCCACTCTATGGTACCTGCCAAAGAACCAAGAGACCGCTCCTCATCCTCCTACTTACACTGGCTCTTTTTCCTTTTGCATTAGTTCTGTCTTGTTGTGTTTTATTATGCGACAGGGTCTCACTATAGTACAGCCTTATCTTAAACCTCTATTCTTCTGCCTCAGCTTCTTAAGTGCTAGGATTGCAGATGTGCATAACAATGTCCATCACACTGTCATACTGCTGTTTTCCTTTTTTCTTTTCTTTTTGGGTTTTCTTTTTGTTGTTGTTGTTTTGATGTTGTTGTTGTTGCCTTTGTTTTTGATTTATTTACTAGAAAGAGAGAGAGAGAGAGAGAAAGAAAGAAAGAAAGAAAGAAAGAAAGAGAGAAAGGAAGAGAGGAAGGAAGGAAGGAAGGAAGAAAGAAAGAAAGAAAGAGGCAGAGAGAGAGAGAGAGAGAATGGGCACACCAGGGCCTCCAGCCACTACAAATGAACTTCAGACATATGTGCATCTGGCTTACATTGGTACTGGGGAATCAAACCTGGGTCCTTAGGCTTCCAGACAAGCACCTTAACCACTATGCCATCTCTCCAGCACTCTTTTTTATTTTTCTTTTTTGGGGGGGAACCACTAAGTTTAATTAGGGTCTCTTGTATGAGCATGGACAGTAACTTATTTACAGTAGCATAGCCAACATTTCACTGACCACGCAACTGAAGAAGATGTCTCCCCACCCCAGCCACTATTAACTGCCCATACTCCTCAGGAAGGGGCCTGGGGCCTCATGAGCCCCTCCACATCCATATCTGAAACACTACCTCAAAAACGAACAAAAAGGGCTGGAGGGGTGGCTTAGCGGCTGTTTGCTTACAAAGCCAAAGGACCCAGGTTCGATTCCCCAGGACCCACATTACCCAGATGCACAAGGGGACACAGTGTCTAGAGTTCATCTGCAGTGGCTGGAGGCCCTAGTGTGCCCATTGTCTGTCTCCCTCATTCTCTGTCAAATACATAAATAAATAAATAAATAAATAAATAAATAAAAATGTTTAAAAAAACGAACAAAAAAAATCTTATTTATTTGAGAGACAGAATGATAATGGGCACACCAGGGCCTCCTACCACTGCCAATGATCTGCAGATACATGTACCACTGTGTGAATCTGGCTCACATGGGTATATGGAACTGAAGCCTGGCCATCTTTTTTTTTTTTTTTTCAGGCAAGTGCCTCTAGCCACTGAGCAATCTTCCCAGTCCTTGTTTTGTTTTGTTGGGTTGGTTGGTTGGGTTTTTTGTTGTTGTTGTTGTTGTTGTTGCTTGTTGTTTGTTGTTTGTTGTTCTTCAAGATAGGGTTTCACTCTAGCCCCAACTGACCTAGAATTCACGATGTAGTCTCAGGCTGGCCTCCAACACATGGCGATCCTCCTGCCTGTCCCTCCAGAGTGCTGGGATTAAAGGCCTGCACCACCAGGCTCGACTTGTTTTGTTTTAAATGAAATAAAGGTCACAAAAACTCAAGACTTTCAGGGATGTGAACATCACCTAATATGTCCCCTGATTAATCATGGTAAGGAAGCAGTTCCATCCCTAAGGCAGAGGCTTCACTCCGTGGTCCTCCCTGCTTCTTTGACGTCTCACAGCGCCCTCCTCTCCACTGGTAGCAATTACAGAAGAGGCAGAGAGGGCAGGAGGCTCTGCTTTCTCCCTGCTACCCATCTGCTGTGTTCCCTGTGCCTTTGCCTTGGGAGGGGACTCCTTTGGATCTTTTGTTGTTGTTGTTGTTCATTTCTATTTATTTATTTGAGAGCAACAGACAGAGAGAGAAAGAGGCAGCTAGAGAGAGAGAGAGAGAGAGAGAGAGAGAGAGAGAGAGAGAGAGAGGATGGGTCTGCCAGGGCCTCCAGGCACTGCAAACGAACTCCAGACACATGCGCCCCCTTGTGCATCTGGCTTACGTGGGTCCTGGGGAACCAAGCCTCCAACTGGGGTGCTTAGGCTTCACAGGCAAGCACTTAACCACCAAGCCATCTCTCCAGCCCTCTTGTGGGTCTTTAGCACAGTTCATCTCCAGGCGGAGCAGAAGCTCAGGATGACCTTGAATCAAAGTGAAGCGCAGTTTTCAATTACAGGCTTTCGCAGATCCCCACTGCTCCTGTCCCTGTTCCCACTCTACATGTAGACTCCGTCTTAGCCTTGTACACTGCTGCGCCTTCACACTCAGCCAACTGTATTTCTTTCCTTCAGGGTATATCACACACAGGGTTAAAACTCATTTGCTATATATGCCAGGTACTGTTGTAGGAGCTGGAGATTTAAATAACATGGGCCAGAGACACTGGGTGCCTGTCCACACTGAGCTTATACTCTAAAGGAGGAAAGGGACAACTAGGCATGGTGGCTCCTTCCTGTAGCCCCAGCTCTTAAGAAGGCTTGGGAGGATTGTGGCAAGTTCCAGGCCAGCCTGAAGCTATAGAGTAAGACCCTATCACAAAAACAAAAAAGACTAAAATAAAATAAGGCTGGGTTTACTGGTGCACACCTTTAATCCCAGCACTCTGGAGGCAGAGGTAGGAGGATCGCTGTGAGTTCAAGGCCAGCCTGAGACTACAGAGTGAATTCCAGGTCAGTCTGGCAGCCTGAGCTAGACTGAGACCCTACCGTGAAAAAAAAAAAAAAAAAAAAAAAGAATAAGTGAGAGCATAAAACAGCATGGAGACAAGTGTCTGTGATCCCAGCACTTAGGAGATAGAGGCAGGAGGATCAGAAGTTCAAAGTCATCCTGAGCTAATAATGATTTTGAGGCCAGTGGGCACTACATAAGACCCCATGGAGCTGGATAGAAGGCTCAGCAGTTAAAGCATTTGCCTGAAAAAACCTAAGGACCCAGGTTCAGTTTCCCAGTACCCATGTAAGGCCATATGTACAAGGTGGCACATGTGTCTGGAATTTGTTTGCAGTGGCTGGAGGCCCTGATGTGTCCATTCTCTCTCTCTCTCTCTCTCTCTCGCTCGCTCGCTCGCTCGATCTCACTCTATCTGCTTCTTTCTTTCTCTCAAATAAATAATAATAAAAAGACTCTATCCCTCCTCCAACAAAACGCTAAAGAAAAATTATTTTCAAAGGGGGATGATAAGATATCTCAGCAATTAAAGGTGCTTGCTTTCAAAATACAGGTTTAATTCTCTAGCATGCAGGTAAAGCCAGATGCAAAAACTAGTGTGTGAGTCTGGTGTTCACTTGCAGCAGAAACCGACCCTAGTGTGCCCCACCCTCCCACACACATACATATGTGCAAAATAAATAAATAAAAATAAAAGATAGTTGGGCGTGATAGCACACGCCTTTACTACAGAATATGTTCCAGGTTAAGCTGGGCTAGAGTCAGAGACCCTATCTTGAAAAATAAATAAAATAAAATAAAAAATCAAAGGTAGAGCTGGGCATGATGGTGCATGCCTTTAATCTCAGCACTAGGGAGGCTGAGGTAGGAGGATTGCTGTGACTTCGAGGCCAGCCTGACACTACATAGTGAATTCCAGGTCAGCCTGAGCTAGAGCAAGACCTTACCTTGAAAAAAATCAAATCATATATATATGCCATGTAAAAGCAAAGGGAAGGGTAGAATTTCTTACAAGCCATCTTCTAGACATAAAATAACCTTGACCCTTGACCTTACCTGAGACTACTTACACAAGAAGGAAAAAACTGATGACACCAAAATAGAAGAGAGACTAATTGCAAAGAAGAGGGATTCAATGGAGGGTAGACTTGGGAAGGAAATGTGGGTGGTGGGAGGGAATTATCATGATTTATTATCTATACTTATGGAAGTCATCAATAAAAAGGTCAAAAAGTGAAAAATAAATTATTTGGGGGATAGATTTCTCTATGCCTTGTTAAATCAACTAGCAGCCATGAGGACCTGAGGGAAAAAACAAATTGCAAGCAAGATCTCAAAAACAATTTCCCATGCATACTTTCTCAAGAAGGTACAAGAGAATTGATTCCACAAGGGTGTAAGTCAATACAGAAGGAGTTAGGAGCAGGAAAACAGTAAAGCTATCACAGAAAGAAAGCAGTGCCAGGCTGGAGAGATAGCTTCACAGTTAAGATACATGCCTGCAAAGCCTAAGGACCCAGGTTCAATTCTCCAGGTCCCACACAAGCCAGATACACATGGTAGCACATGCGTCTGGAGTTCTTTTGCAGTGGCTAGAGGTCCTAGTGTGCCCATTCTCTCTCTCTCTCTCTCTCTCTCTCTCTCTCTCTCTCTCTCTCCTTCTGTCTCTAATAAATAAATAAATAAAAATGGAAAGAAAGCAAGCAAGCAAACAGAGCTGCTAGGAAGATGGAGTAGTGAGATTTTGGGTTTCAACTGGTCCCCAAGTAGCCAATCAGAACTGTCTCCTGTTGTCCTGCCAACACCCTAATGATGCTGCACGCTGTCTTCCCAGGGTTCCCTCAAGACACTGCCCAGGAGAGTTGCTGGGAAATTCCCAAGAAGCTGAAGTCAGGCTGTAGTTCAGAGACTATTCTGTTTGTCTTCTCCTGGGTGTCTCTATTTCCAAACAATCATATTATAATATTATCCCTAGGTATGTGTTTGTTGATCTATTTTTCAGAACAAAGGGTTAATGACAGTGGAGTGGGGATTGAGACATGAACCCATGCTGTCACCCCCAGCAGCCCATGAAGAATTCCCTTAAACTTCTAGGGACCTCACCTCAGAAAAACCAACTATTTGTGGCTTTCACACAGAAAAGAATTTCAAAAAGAGCCAATATGAAAACAGAGTTGAAGATTTCATTAAATATTTTGATATAGGCTTAAGCATGAGGAAGGGTTAGAAAGGTGCTCAGAAAGTAAGACATCCAAGTGGGAGTATGTTCTTTCCAAGGGATTAAGGCATACCTAAGTGTGTCAGCACTAGCCATATATGCCATTTTGGGGGTTCTCAAATTACATTGCAAAAGGTGTCTAAGAAACCTTTTGTGTTTGTTTTTCATTGTCTCTCACTTTTGATAAGTGATTTACAGGGAGGCTCTGGAGATGTCTGGATCAAATTGTAACTGATAAAGTGAACCAGAAGCTACCAGCATTGCACAAGGACTTTGGTTCATGTTCTTTCCCTGGAAATGGGGTTTCTGATGAGATTCCTAGAAATGTGCACATTCACATCTTGGAAGGCCTTCAACAGTGGTTAATTGTGCTGGAGTTCTTGCTTCACTGCTGAGAAGAGGCTTTAATCAGACTCTGGGATAAGGGCTGCCTTTCCATTCTCTTGTCCCCATAATTTCCTCCTTCTTTCTTGCCTCAGCTAAGAGATAGCTATAGGTATAGATATATAGGTATAGATAGGTATAGGTTTTAAAATCTATAACAAGAAAAAGAAAAAAGAAAAAAGAAAAAAAACAGCAAGAGAATTACTAACTCAAAGCTCAGAAAAGTGAGTTACCCCACATTACCCAGTAATTTGAAATCTCAGGAAAGGGGTACTCAAGGGTCTTTCAGCAACAGTTAATTTTTTTTTTAATTTCTGGGCTACAGAGATTGCTCAATGGTTAAAGCACTTGCCTTTAAAGCCTGACAACCTGGGTTCAATTCCCCAGTACCCACGTAGAGCCAGATGCACAAAATGGTGCATGTATCTCACAATCTCATTTAACCCTAAGTTCCTTAGCAGCAGCTAGAGGCCCTGGAGTGTCCATTCTCTCTCTATTTGTCTCTCTTTTCTCTGTCTCTCTCTGCTTGCAATAAATACATTAAAACTTTTTAAACATTTAAAAATTTTTTTTAAATTCATTTCTTGGGCTGGAGGGATGGCTCAGCAGTTAAGACGCTTACCTGAAAAGCCTAAGGACCAAGGTTTGATTCCCCAGGACCCACATAAAGCCAGATGCAAAGGTGGCACATGAGTCTGGAGTCTGTTTGCAGCAGCTGGAGGCCCTGGCACACTCATTCTCTCTCTCTCTCTCTCTCTCTCTCTCTCTCTCTCTCTCATCTAACTCTTTCTCTCTCATGCAAGAAAATAAATAAAAATAAAATATTTTTTAAAAATTCATTTATTGGGCTGGAGAGATTGCTTAGTGGTTAAGGCATTTGCCTGCAAAGCCAAAGGACCTCAGTTCAATTCCCCAGAACCCATGTAAGCCAGCTGCATAAGGGGGCACATGCATCTGGAGTTCATTTGCAATGGCTGGAGGCCCTGGCATGCCCGTTCTCTCTCTCCCTCTCTCTACCTCTCTCTACCTCTCTCTCACTCTCAAATAAATAAAAATAAAGTTTAAAAAATTTAAGCTTAGTTATTGGTACAGTATGTGCCTTGTGTTAGTATTCCTTACATATACACATGCATATGTTTTATACACTCCTCAGAGTGCAAGGTCATTTCATGTACTAACGGGGAATAATTTAAATTAATACATTAGAGTAATGATAGGTTTAAAGTAGTTCAAGGAGAAGGGATGGAGATGTAGTTGAGTGGTAGAGCCGAGCCCAGTATACAAAAAACCCTGGATTCAATTCACAGCTCGGGCTAGAGGGGAAAGAAATTCGAAAAGGAGCTAAAGCTAGAAGGTAAGGCAGAAACAAACTTGTCTTATTCTGAAGCTGGCTATGTTTGAGGACGAGAAGCCCTGTAGACAAAAGAGAACTGAGCATCATGGCGAATAGCTGTACTCCACCACCCCTGATTTTGCCCAAGGTGATTTCTGTCGTGTTCTGTCCATATCACATGAGCCCAAAACAGATGGAATATTAAAGTGAGAACTCAGGAATGAGTAAGTGGAAAGAACAAGAAGGAAAGATCACCATGAGGAATAAAGGAATAAGGTTAGTAGGGAACTGAAGATGCATCTTAACCATGAATCCTGGGATTCTATTCCATCCCCAGAACTGCCCCACCCGCAAGCCCCATGAAACAACAGGAGATGGATATCAACGCTCAGTGTTTTCCATTGTGAATGACAGAAATGTCAACATGTTATCTGTTCTTGCATAAAAACCAACCACAAAATGTATTGCTTAATACAATCATTTGCATGCATTTCACATAGTTCTCATGGGTCAGAAGTTTAGGAGCAACTTTATGCCCAGGGCCTCTCATGAGCTTGCAATCAGAATGTCACCAAGGTAGGCCATCATCTGAAAACTGGACTGAGCCTGAGGGACCTGCTACCAAAATACTTCCCACCCAAGGCTGGTGGGAAGAGGACTTGGTTCCTCACCACGTGGACTGCCCATCATGTTGAGTATTCTCAGAAGATGGAAAATGAATTCTCCCAGAGAGAGCATGACAAAGGAGCATGAAGGGTGAAGCTAGAAGCCATGATGTCATGGGTGCCCTAGCAACAGAAGGTGGATAACATCATTTCTTCATTACCATATTGGTATCTTACGTCCGCCCTGTTTAGTTTGCAAGGATATCATGTAAGAACCCCAGTGTACCAGGAGAGAGTCATAGGTGCTTTTTGTTTGTTTGTTTAAGATTTATTTTTATTTATTTATGAGAGACAGAGAAAGAGTGAGAATGGGCGTGCCAGGGCCTCTAGCAACTGCAAACAAACTCCAGACACATGTGCCACCATGTGCATCTGGCTTACGTGGGATCTGGAGAATTGAACCTCAGTCCTTAGGCTTCACAGGCATGCATCTTAACCGCTAAGTCATCTTTCCAGCCGTGTTTGTTTGTTTGTTTGTTTGTTTGTTTTGAGGTAGAGTCTCACTCTAGCCCAGGCTGACCTGGAATTCACTATGTATTTTCAGTCTGGCCTTGAACTCATGGCAGGTACTCCTGCCTCTGCCTCCCCAGTGCTAGGATTAAAGGTGTGCACTACCACACTCGGCACTGGTGTTGTCTATATGGTCAACTAGTACACCAACCCAAAATGTCTTTAAAACTAAGCTGGGCATAGTGAATTCCAGGTCAGCCTGGGCCAGAATAAGATACTACCTCAAAAAAAAAAAAAACTAAAAGCAATTAGTTGTGAGTTGGTTTCTTTCTGTCTTAGACTGTTTTATTGCTATAATTGGGTGCCCTCAACTGGGGTAATATGTAAAGAATATAGGTTCATTTGGTTCTTGACTCTGGAGACTGGGAAGTACAAGAGCATCTTCTTTGCATCTGGTGAGGCCTTGACGGGTATCTAGGTGGCAGAAGGCAGTGTGTGGTGAGATAGAGCAAGTCTGCTAGCTCCCATCTCTCTTTTCTTCATCTCATAAGGCCCTAATGCCACTATGGGGTCCTTGCCCTCACAATCTCATTTAACCCTAAATACCTCCTAAAGGCTCTAACTCCAAGTTCTATAGGCATATGAGTTTGAGGGTTAAGTCTCTAATACATGAACTTTGGGAGGATACATTCAAGCCACAGCAGTTGTCATGTATGAAAAGTCACAGGTCTTGTGGTATAATGGTTATCACTCTAATCTTTGAAAAGTTCCAGAATAGGGAATGTCTGGATCCTAAGACAAAAGCAAGTTATTCAGATTCCCCCTCCACTGTTCAGGCCTGCACTCCTCTCTACTGGCTGCTTCCAGAAAGACCTTCCTCATGTAATGACCACCAGAAACTCAAGGCTTATTCCCAAAATTCCACTCACCCATCTCAAAAGAAATCTATCTGGGGCTGGGGATGTAGCTCAGTTACTAAAGTGCTTGCCTAGCACGCACAAAGCCCTGGGTATTAAACATCACATACACTGGGGTTACAACACATACTTGTAAATCTAGTACTTGGGAGGAAGAGGCAGGAGGAACAGAAGACCAAGGTCATCCTCAGCTACATAGCAGGTTTGAAGCCATTCTGGAGTACATGAGATCCTTTATCAAAAATAAAATCATATTTAATGTCTCACATATCCATCCCTGAGCTTTTAGCCAAGCTTAAAGTAAAACAAGAAGTGTATATAGGACTGGAGATAAGGCTTAGTGGTTAAGCGCTTGCCTGTGAAGCCTAAGGACCCCAGTTCGAGGCTCGATTCCCCAGGACCCACGTTAGTCAAATGCACAAGGGGGTGCACGCATCTGGAGTTCGTTTGCAGTGGCTGGAAGCCCTGGCACGCCCATTCTCTCTCTCTCTCTTTCCCTCTCTCTCTCTCTCTCTCTCTGTCTTTCTCTGCTTCTTTCTCTCTGTCTGTCGCTCTCAAATAAATAAAAATAAACAAAAATTTTTTTTAAATGTTCAATTTGGGCTGGAGAGATGGCTTTGCAGTTAAGGCACTTGCCTACAAAGCCTAAGGATCCAGGTCCGATTCCCCAGCACCCACATAAACCAGATGCACTGGCTTGGAGGCCCTGGCATACCCAATCTCTCCTTCTCTGTCCGCCTCCTTCTCTGTCTCTCTAATAAATTAATAAAATAAAATAATTTAATATTTTTTCAATTTATTTTACTTTATTAGGGCTCTGGGTTTTTGTTGTTTGTTTGGTTGGTTGTTTTGTTTTGAATTTTCAAGGTTGGGTCTTACTATAGCAGAGGCTGACCTGGAACTCACTCTGTAGCCCAGACTGGCTCAAACTCACAGCATCCTCCTACCTCTGCCTCCCAAGTGCTGGGATTAAAAGCCATGCACCACCATGGCCAGCTTGTTTGGTTTTTAAAATACAGTCTCATTCTGGAGTCCAGACTGGTTTTCTTGTTTTGTTTTGTTTTGTTTTGGTTTTGGTTTTTTGAGGTAGGGTTTCACTCTAGTCCAGGCTGACCTGGAATTCACTATGTGGTCTCAGGGTGGCCTCAAATTCACAGTGATCCTCCTACCTCTGTCTCTGAGTGTTGGGATTAAAGGCATGCGCCACCACGCCTGGCTTCAGACTGTTTTTTGGTTTTTTTTTTTGAGGTAGGGTCTCGCTCTAGCCCAGGCTGATCTGGAATTCACTCAGTAGTCTCAGAACTCAAAGCAATCCTCCTACCTCTGCCTCTAGTGTGCTGGGATTAAAGGTGTGTGCCACCATGCCCAGCTCAGTCTGTTCCTAACTCACTATGTAGACCAGGCTGTCCTTGAACTCATAGCCATCTCCCTGCCTCAGTCTCCCAAGTGCTGGGATTACAGGTGTGAGCCACCATGCTCCTCTCTCTTTCTCTCTCTCTCTCTTTTTTTTAGGTGGGGGTCTCACTTTAACCCAGGCTGACTTAGATTTCCCCATGTAGTCTTCAGGCTGGCCTTGAGCTCACAGCAATCCTCCTTCCTACCTCTGCCTCCCAAGGGCTGGGATTAAAGGTGTGCACCACGATGGCCAGCATGTTCCACTCTTTTTTTTTTTTTTTTTAATTTTTTGAGACAGAGCCGCATGTAACCCAATCTGGCCTCAAACTTGCTTGTAACCAAGTATGACCTTGAACTTTCGATTCTCCTGCCTCAACCTCCCCAGTACTAAGGTTATAAGAGTATTGCACTGGTTTATTCTGTACTGGGAATTGAACCCAGGCCTTTCTGCATACTAAGCTAGCACTCTACCAACTGACCTACATCCCTATCTCCTTCCATCAGTCTTGATATTTCTCTCCGCCTTGACCTTGCTTGCACACCTGACGCTGACCACTCACCTTTCATTGCTCTTAGCTCCTGACAGTACATGCTCTTGCTCTCCCATGACCACGTCAGCCATTTTGTTACCAGCCATCTTCTGGGTTGACCTCCTGTTCTCTGACCCCATCAAGCCCCAGGCACTCTTCTGGAAGGGTCATTTTCAAAAGCCTATCCACGCTAGCACACCTTCAGATCTAAGACTTGTAGTTGGACAGCTTAATGGAGCAGCAGCTCTTTTGGCCTCAGCTGGAAAGATGGTTTCATTCCCTTGAATCTTGTCTGTCCATCTGACCACCCCATCTTTCAACAGCTTTTCCCCCCGCTCTCAAACATGTGCTGCTCACATCCCCAGATCCAGGCCTGCCTTCCTAGACTAGTTCACGCAGACCGTGCTGTTCTCCCCTCTCCTCCAAAGTGATTATAGCCCTCTGTAGAGTTTCCATGAGTTGATACCTATGCTATTTCGACTCAATTGGCACTCATCAGGAGTTATTATCTACTTGTGTGTAAGTATCATATCTCCCTAAATAGACTCTGCGGGCTTCTCTTCAGGTTGGAGGACTTGACTTTGATTTTATTTTGTTTACTTATCCTGCATAGTTAGAGATGCTTGAGTAATTGATTGAAATTTGCTATATTGAATTATCCAACAAGATGTCAAAATACCTACCAGTTGTAAATCAAATTCTATTGAATAGAAGAGGAGAATTTGATACTGAATGAGCTTCAATATGATTTAGCTAAAGGAAGTCATCACAATGGAGCTATCCATGGTGACAAACACCTATAATTCCAGCACTTGATAGATGGAGGCAGGTGGATCAGGAATTGAAGATCAGACTCATCTACATAGAAAGCTCAAAGCCTACATGAGACTGTATGGCAAAATTCAAAAGCAAAAATAGTAAGAGTTAATCATCCTAATTGAATGGATGTCTTCTGTGAGTATATACTTCTATTTCTTCCAGCTTCTTAAAAGTAGGACACACCCTGTTTATCAGTGATCAAAATGTAGATTTTGCCCCTGGCACTTAGATAGAATCTCTAGAACTTTGGCATATTACATAATAGTCTCAGACCATCCAAGCAAAAGAATCCCAATCCTGAGAACTCCTCAGAATCTTACCTAGGTTCTTTCCATTCTTAACACACACTATGATTCACGATGGGAAATTTCTTCTGCCCAGGTTTAGACCTTAGGGAGACAGAAAGTGGTTGGAGCCTGTATAGCAGCAAGCAAAGCAAAGGGGCCTTCGCATCGTCAGCAGTAGGACCTACCCCTGCCTCAGTCACTTTGTCCTCAGATCCCAGGCAGGCTCTGAACCTCCTGTATAAGCACAGGACACAACAACTGGTCAATATGCACACCATTGTCAACCCTCAGAAAGCTTCTTGGCAAGGTGGCCCAAGGGACTGACTGGGGAAAAAGAAAAAAAAGACTATTCCAGTTGCACAATATGTGAGGGCTTTTTTTTTTTTTTTTTTTTTTTAGTTTTTCGAGGTAGGGTCTCACTTTTGTTCAGGCTGATCTGGAATTCACTATGTAGTCTCAGGGTGGCCTCGAACTCTCGGTGATCCTCCTACCTCTGCCTCCCGAGTGCTGGGATTAAAGGTGTGCGCCACCACGCCCGGCTATGTGAGGACTTTTTATTTGTTTGTTTTGCTTGGGAATTGAAGCCAGAGCCTTGCAAATGCTAGGCAAGTGGTCTTCCAATGCGCCATACACCTTCTACATCAATACAGGCTCTTAAAACAAGCAAACCAAGTCTATATATTTACATGTTGGGGTTTTTGTTCAAGGGTACAGTGACATTAATTTTAATTTTGTAAAAATAAAAGTATATTAAGGCGATTGTGGTGGTACACATCTGTAATCCCAGTACTTGGGAGGTGGAAGCAGGAAGATCAGGAGTTCAACTTCATTCTTGGCTACACAGCAAGTTAAGGCCAGCCAAAGATTCATAACAAAACAAAAAGTAAAAAATAAGCTAAAATATGACATGGAGCCAGGTGTAGTAACTCACACATGTATATATCCCACCACTCGAGAGGCTGGAACATGAGGATCACCATGATTTTCAGGCCAGTCTAAACTACATAGTTATTTCCAGGTCAGCTTGAAATGCACAGTGAGATATCATGCCAAAGAAACAATAAGAAGCTGGACATGGTGGCACTCACCTTTAATCCCAGCACACAGGAGGCAAAGGTAAGAGGATCACCATGAGTTCAAGCTACCCTGAAACTACAGAGTGAATTCCAGGTCAGCCTGGGCTAGAGTGAGACCCTGCCTTGAAAACCAAAAGCATGGTGGTGGATGCATTTAATCCTTGCACTTGGGAGGCAGAGGTAGGAGGATTGCTATGAGTTCAAGGCCAGCCTGAGACTGCATAATGAATTCCATGTCAACCTGGGCTAGAGAGAGACCCTACCTCAAAAAAAAAAAAAAATAAATAAGTAAAATAAAAAATAAAAATAAAAGTAAAGCAATAATGTTGGGGAGATGGCTCAGCAATGAAAAGCACTTACTTACAAAGTTTGCTGGTCCAGGTTTAATACTCAAGCATACATGAAAAGCTGTGCAAAAAGTGGTGTATGCTTCTGGCATTCATTTGCAGTGGCAGGAGTCCCTAATGTGCCCATACACACAAATAAATATATAAATACATATTTTTTAAAAAGCAATAGTACATCAAAGTGTTATCTTTGGGGACTGGAGAAATGGCTCAGCAGTTAAAGCCCTTGCCTGCAAAGCCTAATGACCTGAGGTTGATTCCCTAGTACCCATGAAAAGCCAAATGCACAAAGTGGCATGACCATTTCTCCCATGACCACTTGTGTGTCTGGAGTTTGTTTGCAGTGTCTGGACACTGGAGGCCCCAGTGTGTCCATTCTCTCTGTTTGTCTCTCTTTTCTCTCTCTGCTTCCAAATAAATGAATAAAATATATTTTTAAATGTTACCTTTGGAGCTGGAGAATTGACTCATCAGTTAAAGATATTTGCTTACAAAGCCTGACAGCCCAGATGCACAAAGTGGTGCATGCATCTGGAGTTTGTTAGCAGTGGAAAGATGCCCTGGTGCACCAATACTCTCTCCCTCTCCTTGAAAATAAATAAGTAAAAATGTTTTTTTTTTTCTGCTCCTCTGAATGATAGCTACCATTGGTACAATATCAGGGCAAGGATATAATCAAGAATTAAAAATATTTTTTTTAAAAATGTTATCTTTAGGCCAGGCATGGTGGCTCACATCTTTAATCCCAGCATTTGGGAGGCAGAGGTAGGAGGATCATCACTGTGAGTTCAAGGCCAGCCTGAGACTACATAGTGAATTCTAGGTCAGCCTGGGATAGAGTGAGACCCTACCTTGAAAAACAAAAAAACAAAACAAAACAAAAAAAAGTTATCTTTGAACTGTGGCAGCGGGGTATAGCTCAATGGTAGCGTGCTTACCTGGTATGCATGTGGTCCTAGATTCCATTCCCAGCACAGAAAATATAGATACATATATGTATACATACATTCATGCACACATGCACATACATATGTGTGCCTCAGGTAAGTGCTTTGCTTGTCTCCCCTTAACCCCAGCCCCGCTAGATGTATAATCTGGGGGAATGCTTCCTTTCTGTCTTCACCATCACCATTTACAAATTTCCACTCTCTGAGCCTCAGCCCCACAACTTCCTCAGTCACCAAATGTAGTCGATTCTATCTGCCCCACTTTCTTAGCAGGGAAGTTCATGATAACCACTGAAATCATGTAGGACAGGACCTATCTGCCCCCCACTCTGCCCCCCGACCCCACCACTGGCCATCAGGATGGAAGAAAAAGACACTTTATTTTTTTGTTGTTTGTTGTTTATTTATTTATTTATTTATTTGAAAGTGACAGAGAGAGAGAGAGAGAGAGAGAGGCAGATAGAGAGAATGGGCGCGCCAGGGCCTCCAGCCACTGCAAATGAACTCCAGATGTGTGTGCCCCCTTGTGTATCTGGCTAACGTGGGTCCTGGGGAATCGAGCCTCGAACTGAGGTCCTTAGGTGTCACAGGCAAGCGCTTAACCACTAAGCCATCTCAACAGCCCGAAAAAGACACTTTAAAACAGTCTGGGTGAAGTCGCTCATGCCTTTCTTTAATCCCAGCACTCAGGAGGCAGAGGTAAGAGGATTACTATGAGTTTGAGGCCACCCTAATACTACATAGCGAATTCTAGGTCAGCCTGGGCTAGAGTGAGAACCTACCTTGAAAAACCAAAAAATAACCAAAAAAAAAAAAAAACAAAAAAAAAGTGTCATGAGCAGGAAGAGTCGGCACATGTCTGTACTCCTAGCACTTGTGAAGTGGAGGCAAGAGGATCAGAAGCTCAAGGCCAGCCTTAGCTACAGAGTGAGTTAGAGGCTACTCCAAGACACATGAGACAAGTCAAAGGCCAAGGGGCTGGGGAGAGGACTCAGAGGGAGAAGAGCTCTTGCCACATAGGCATATGAGGGCCTGAGGCAGCGTTAGCTCAATTCCCAGTACCCATATAAACAGCTGGGCATGGCCACGCATGCCTGTAACACCAGTCCTGCTGGGAAGCTTGGACTGAGACTCTCTGGGGCTTACTGGTCTAATAGAAAATTGGCAAGTCCAGGCTCAGTCTCAAGGGAACAAGTGGAAGAATGATAGGGAAGGACATCTAACATTCTTCTCAGGCAAATGTTTTGGCTACCATGTCCAGATTTACATCTAGAGATCCAATTTCAAGCCCTCACCCACTGAGCCATCTCCCCCCACATCTCTGGTGAGATTCTTGGGGTGAGGAGCTCTCGTTTCTTTCTTTTTTTCTTCTTTTTCTTTTTTTTGTGCTGAGGACCGAACCCAGGGTCTTGTGCTTGCTAGGCAAGCACTCATCCACTGAGCTAAATCCCCAACTCCTTGTTTTTTACTCTTAAAAAACAAAAAACTTGAAGCCTAGTGTGGTGGCACACACCTTTAATCCCAGCACTTTAATCCCAGCAGAGGTAGGAGCATTGCCAAGAGTTCGAGGCCACTTTGAGACTACATAGTGAATTCCAGGTCAGCCTGGGCTACAGCAAGACCCCACTTTGAAAAAAAAAAACAAAACTGTGTGTGTGTGTGTGTGTGTGTGTGTGTGTACACGCTAGAGTCTTTCTGCAAATGAACCTCTGGCCAGCAGGCTTTGCAAGCAAGCACCTTAACTGCTGAGCAATCCTCCCAGCTCCTGTTTTGTTTTCTTGAGACAGGGAGTTGTTAGATGGTCCTCACAGCCTGGAACTATATGAACAAGAATGGCCTCACACTTGTATGATCCTCCTGCCTCTGCATCCCAAATGCTAGGACTACAAGTGTACACCACCATACCAGGCTTTGCTGAGATGTCATATGTGTTTATTACAAATGTTCCCTTTACTTAATAGAGTATAGTTGTATTGGATTCTTCAAAGTCCTCTGGAAAATTCCAAGATATGGGTCTTCAGAAGTGTTTTCTATTGCTCACTTTTCTCATAAAAGTGGACTGTATTTCTCTAGTTCATGGATTGAGTGATTTTGGATTGTATCCTGGAGTTAATGCTGTTATTTTGTAGATTCCAGATTTTGTTATTTTCTCCCCCAAATTGCACTCTTTGCATTAGCTGGCAGTTGCTTCAGGTGGAATCCAAGCGCAAATCTTGACTTGTTCACAGGGAGAAACTGTTCAAATTCCAGTTCTTTCTTTTAACCATGGATGCAAATTACTTTGAGCCCGTGTATGGTTCCGGAAGCAGCCTTAGACTTGGGCAAAAGTCATAACAGATTCTAGGGCTACTCTTTAGGTTTTTCTTTACTCTTCAGTCCTGACTTCGTCTTAGAAACAGCCACCATTGCCCTGGGGAGTCCCCCCGGCTCCTAGGCCTCTGTACCACAGCCATACCGTGACTACAGTGTTTTCTCGGAACAGTACCCTAAAAAAAGGAAGCTCACCTTCAGTCATTTCCTTTCTGTAAATTTCATTTCCCCCTCCTAAACCTGCCTACTTTTGTTTATGTTCTGAAAACATTCAGTAGCTGTTTTTGATTTTGTTATTTTGTTTGTTTGTTTGTTTGTTTTCTGAGGTAAGGTCTCACTCTAGCCCAGGCTGACCTGGAATTCACTCTGTAGTCTCAGGCTGGTCTTGAACTCACAGTGATCCTCCTACCTCTGCCTCCCCAGTGCTCGGATTAAAGGCGTGGGCCACCACACCCGGCAGTAGCTGATTCTTGCATGCACCATCATTTATCACTGTTAGTGTAGGAAAACCAGCTTGTTAGGTTCTTAGTTGGCCATAGTGGGAGGAAGTGAAACCTTGTTTCAATTTTATACTAATAAATCAAAATGGTTTGCATTTATAGCGTACATCACGATGTTTCTGTTTGGTTCTTTTGTACTTTTCACTTATTTATTTGTGTGTGTATGGGAACGTGTGCTGTGGTGCATGTGTGGAGTCAGTACCTTTTCCTCCTTCTTGCTCTTTCTCCCCTCCTTGCTCCTCTCCCTCCTTCTCTTCCTCCTTCTTCCTCCCCCTCCTCCTCCGCTTCCTTCATCTTCAGAGCTTGTTTGGAGATTCTAGCAGGGGAGCACAGCTACTCATACACCCTTGACAGAGGAGCAGTCTTCCTCTACTTGGGGAAGGTCCTCTTCAACTGAGTGTGCAGCTTCTGGAGGGACATGCATGCATGGATCCTTGAGGGAGAAAGGAGACACCCACCTAGCCAGCCAGATCAACCAAATCAACTCTGGCAATCAGTGGGGTGACAGATGTCGAAGCCAGATCACCTTCACTTTTTCTCCTCCTCCTCCTCTTCACTTCTTCTTTTTCCTTTTCTTGAGGTAAGGTCTTATTTTAGCCCAGGCTGACGTGGAACTTACTCTGCAGCCCTAGCTAGCCTCAAATTCACAGAGAGGTAAGAGATTACCTCAGCCTCCCAAGTGCTGTGATTAAAGGAGTAAGTCACCACACCTGGCTGTTCCACATTCTTTGAGACAGGGTCTCTTCCCTCTGCAAATGAATTTCCAGACTGCCAGCAACCACACTAGCTGCCCATGAGTTTTGGATTCTCCTGGCTCTGCATGTTGGGAAACACACACACACACACACACACGTGCCACTTTGCACCCAGCTCAAGGTGGATACTTGGGAATAGAACCTGGGCCAGCAGACCTTGCAAGCAAGTGCTTTTAGCTACTGAGCCACCTCCCCAGCTGTGAGTTCAAGATCACCCTAAGACTACATAGTGAATTCCAGGTCATACCGGGCTAGAGTGAGACCCTAACTCAAAAAAAAAAATTTTTATTTACCCCCTCTTCTGATTTCTATGTGTGTGTGTGTTTGAGGTAGGGTCTCACTCTAGGGATCCACCTACCTCTACCTCCCAAGTTCTGGGATTAAAGGTGTGTGCCACCACACCTGGCCCATCTTCTGATTTTTAACTAGAGCTTAGAACCAAAGATGTACTGTTATTCTGTTCTCCTACCTGGGCTTTGAGCCCTGCAGTGGTTCATCTTCAGTCAACTTGACTGGATTTAGAATCACCTAGGAGATTCTAGGTGATTCTTTGGATGCATCAGTGAGGCCATTCCAGAGGCTCAATGATAAGGACTCTGTGAAGTCCTGGACAGGAAAATCCAGGGTGAGTTCCACGTAGAATTCTCTCAAGGAATGTCTTGGCAAAGCTCTGAGGCATCTGGGTGAGTAGAGCCAGTTGCTCTGGAGAGAGTACAGGGCTGCCATCAGTCCTCCACACGAGGCTTTTGGAAAGTAGCAGCTATGCAAACTGAGATAACAAGAAGCAGCAGCACTGTAAAATTAGTCTGAGACAGAGAAAAACGATGGCTCACCCAGACACGCAGTACAGACCTCACCCAGGCAGCACGCGTGTGCACGTACACACACACACACACACACACACACACACACAAACTCCGACATAACTGTGGACAGGATGACAGGACATCTCCCACCTGATATGACTTTTTGGATCAGTGGCCCATGTTTTCCCACATTTGGGGCTTTTATGTACTGAGGACAAGCCTGCCATTGGCCCGTATGGAAATAAGGGATCAAGTTGGCATGAACTGTATATATTAAGCTTAAATATATACAGAGGACTTTGATTCACTGGAAGGTCAGGGAGAAGAGCACAGACTCAGAAAGAGACTGCTAAAAAGTTCCAAGGAATGAGAAACAGGAAGTAAAAGGAACAGAGAGCTGTTCCTAATCACCATCTTGTGACTCCATGAGTTCAGATTCAGTGAGAGATCCTATCTCAAAAAACAAGGATAGACTGGAGAGATGGCTTAATGGGGCAGTTGTCTGTGAAACCTAAGGACCCAGGTTCAATTCCCCAGTACTCACATAAGCCAGATGCACAAGGTGGTACATGCATGTGGAGTTCGTTTGTAGTGGCTAGAGGCCTTGGCACACCTATTCTCTCTCTCTCTCTCTCTCTCTCTCTCACACTCTCTCCCTCTCCCTCTCTATATCTTTCTCAAATAAATGAATGAAGAAAATAAATAAGGTGGAGAGTAGTAATTGAGGAAGACAACTGTCTATGTGCAGCTGCACACACATGTGCATGCATACCACACACAAATACACATGCAAAAAAAGAGAAAAATACTTCTCTCTAGAACACTGTAGCCCCTCTGTCCTTTGAAATGCACACCAGATACAGCAAAGTTTTGTTGTTGTTTTTGTTTCTTGTTTGTATATGTGTGTATGGTTGCATGTGTGTACTTGCACATGCATGCGTGTGTGTGTGTGTGTGTGTGTGTGTGTGTAGTGTGAAGGCCAGAGGACAAACCCAGGTGTCATTCCATAGGTGCTATGCATCTTTCTGAGACAGAGCCTCTCAAAGACCTGAAGCTCCCCAAGAAGGCTGGACTGGCTGGCCAGCAAGCCTAGAGGTGTGACTATCTCTGCCTCCCCAGCAATGGGATTACATGCATGTGCCACCATGCCCAGCTTTTTTGTTTTGTAATGTTTTATTGATTATTTATTTACACACACGTGTGGAAGCCAGAGAAGGATTCTAGGTGCCCTCCTCTCTCATTTTCCTGCCTTAGTTCCTTGAGGCATGGTCTGTCACTGAACCTGGGGCTCACCCATGCTTCGGTTAGACAGGCTGATTGGGAGCCCCAGTGATCCGCCTGCTTCTGCCCTCTCCAGCGCTGCGATTACAGGCATGTGCAACCATGCCCAGCTTTTATCTGGATGTCAGGAATCAAACTGAGATCCTCATGCTTGAATAGCAAGTGATCTCACTCACTGAGCCATCTCACGAGCCTCCAGCTCAATATTTTAACTACTAGTAATCACTATTAATCCCCCATTGCTCATGGTTTTGAATACTTGGATCCCAGCGGGTGGCAATTTGGGAAAGTTGTGGAGCATTTGGGAGACGGAGCCTCGCTGGAGGAGGTATGTCACTGGGGGGCAGGCCTTAAGGGTTTTTAGTCCCTAGTTTTTTGCCACTGCTAGTCAGCTCACTCTCCTGCAGCTGTTATGCACTGCTGTGGCAGAGGGGATGTCCAGCCTCTGCTCAGGCATGCTTTCCCCTGCCTTCATGAAGCTTCCCCTCGAGACTGTAAACCAGAATAAAACCTTTCCTCCCATCAGCTGCTTTTGGTCGAGCTTTGTCCCAGCAACAAGAAGGAAACTGCAACTTCTACCATGATGAAACTCCCCCCACCCCCCAAGAAGTATAAGCTGAAATAAATCCCTTCCTCCCTTCCATATGTTGTTTTTGGTTGAAATAGGAAGTAACTGCTACAACTAGTAATAAATAAAATTATCTTGAGCTTGGAATGCAAATATTATGTGAAGAATGGATTTGCAATGGAATCCTGTGGAAAAAAAATCACTAAAAACAGCATCCAATTTATTGGACTAGGTAATAATTTAAAAGATATGCATTAGGTTTGAAATGGCACAAATGGTTTTCCTTCTGTAAGATCTTCAGCAATGTCATTATTCCACTTCAAGATGACAAACACTCAGGATGAAGTGATGTCTTGTTTCTAGTACTTGTGTTCACACAAATCACAAAATTCCTTCCTAGGATTTTATTTACTTATTTGTTTATTTAGGTTTTTTTTTTTTTTTTTTTTTTTTTTGGTGTAGGGTCTCACTAGCTCAGGTTGACCTGGCACTCATTCTTTAGTCCCATGCTGGCCTCAGATGCTCAGCAATCCCACTACCTCTGCCTCCAGAGTGCTGGAGGCAGAATCTCACGCCAGCCCACACTGACCTGGAACTCACCATGTTGTCCAGGCTGGCCTTCAACTCACAGCGATCCTCCTACCTCAGCCTCTCTAGTGCTGGGACTATTGGTATGTGCCACCACACCCAGCTTCCTTGAACTTTTAGAGGACAACAGAATAGACTAAAATTTCCAGTGTAGTTCTGAATGGTTCAAACGGTTTTAGGTTTAAGCATTTTTTTTACTTTCTGTTAAGTATGGATTCACCATTTTCTGTTTCAAATGCAAAAAAAAAAAAAAAAAAAAAAAAAATCCCCAAACAGGATTCTGATCTTTACTTTCATACTTCAACCATATCTAAAAGGAAACATTTTTTATTTATTTACTTTCTTATTTATTAATTTATTTGAGACAGAGTGTATGTGTATGAGTATGGGCATGTCAGGGTGACCTGCTGCTACAAACGAACTCCAGACATATGTGCCACTTTGTACATCTGGTTTTACATGCAAACACCTTTAATTGCTAAGCCATCTTTCCATCCCCCATGCTTCAACCTTTTTATGATTATATTTCACCAAGAAACTCTTCCTTTTTATTATCTTTTGTGTTATTCTGTAGAGTGGTGAATTTTTAAAAATACTGAGATGTGGGCTGGAGAGATGGCTTAGCAGTTAAGCGCTTGCCCGTGAAGCCTTAAGGACCCCATTTCGAGGCTGGATTCCCCAGGACCCACGTTAGCCAGATGCACAAGGGGGCGCACGCATCTGGAGTTCGTTTGCAGTGGCTGGAGGCCCTGGCGCGCCCATTTTCTCTCTCTCTCTCTCTCTATCTGCCTCTTTCTCTCTCTGTCTGTTGCTCTCAAATAAGGTAAATAAAAATAAATTTTAAAAAAATATTGAGATGTAAGAAAAGTCTTCATTGAACAAGACATAGTGGCACTCAGAAGCTGAGGCTGAGATCAGAAATTCAAGACTAGCCTCAGCTATATGAGACCCTGTCTCAATACACACAAATAGGGGCTGGAGAGATGGCTCAGTGGTTAAAGGTACTTGTCTGCAAAGCCTAACTGCTTAGGTTCAACTCCCCAGTACCCACGTAAAGCCACATGCACAAAGTAGCACATGCATCTGGAGTTCATTTGTAGTGGCAAGATGCCCTAGCATGCCCATTCTCCCTCTCCCTCATTGCAAATAAACAAATATGTATTTATATATAAAGATAGTGAATCTCCAGAAACCTGAGGACTGAGCTGTCTTAGAAGTTGAGAGAAAAGCAGGTTCAACTTTATTTCTTCTTCCCAGACGAGGACCCACAACAGTGCCCGTTCCTGTGAGGAGATGACCATGGCTTCACTTTCTTGCAGCCCTTTTATCAGCTACACGCCATTGCCAAAACGGCAGGGCTCCCACCTCTCTCTCTTCGGTATGAGCCAAGAGCATTGCAGACTCTCACTTCCGATGCCATTTTCTTCCTCTGATTTAGGGCAACCCTGGCCAACTAATGCCTTTCCCAGGGTTTGCCTTGTTCTCCCAAAATTAGCTCAGGACAAACTGATATTTCAGTCAGAGCCTGCCTTCATGCCATCTCTAGGCCATGCTTACTTGATCACACACTCATCAGTACTTCTCATCACATACCCTCCTGTATCTGAAACTCTCCAGTAACCTCATTGTCAAATCACACATAAACGTAGTTCTCATTCCTAGAATGGAATTCAGGGCAATGCAACTTTTAGAGCAGGGCATTTGTGCAGTCAGTGAACCAGCCACAGAAGCATTCCAGCAGACTGCACATACATGAATGCTATCAACACATTACATTTACTAAAACCCAGCAAGCTGCCCACTCACAGGCCAGCTCGGGGGTTCATGGATACGCAGGATGACAGGGTCCTTAAAAGAAGAGAAGACTAGGCGCCTTTCTGCCTGCATGATTAAAGGAGTGTCTATCCAGGGGAAAGTGAGAGTTGAAGGTTAATTCCATATGTCCACATGGTAAGTCTCTAGTGGCCAACTGCTTAGTCAAACACTAGTCTAAATGTTCTTGTGAAGGCATTTTGGAGAGTGGTTACTATTTACAATCAGCTGATTTTAGGTAAACATTACCCCCAGTGATGACTCATGGAATCTGTTGAAGGCTAAAGGCCTTAACAGCAAAAACTGAGGTTTTCTGAAAAAGAAGGAATTTTACCTGAAGATTCACATGGAAATTCTGCCTGGGTTTTCAGCTTGCTCTAGACTTTTATTTGCTGTTTGTTTGTTTTTCAAGGTAGGGTGTCGCTTTAGGCCAGGCTGACCTGGAATTCACTATGCAGTCTCAGGGTGGCCTTGTATTCATGGCGATACTCCTACCTCTGCCTCTCAAATGCTGGGGTTAAAGGGTTGTATGCATGTGTGAGGGTGGTCATGTGTGTGCCATGGCACATGTGTATCAGGGGTCAGGCCTCACCTTCCACTTCATTTGAGGAAAGGTCTGTCACTGTTGCTGTTGTTGCTGTATCTGCCAGGCTAGCAGGCCTGAGGCTTCTGGGGGAATCCTGTCTGCCTTCCGTCTCACCATAGTCACACTGGGCTTGTGATGCCTTCCACAGCAGCTGGCCTTTACGTGGGTTCTGGGAACCCAAACTCATACTTGCACAGCAAACACTTTATCCACTGAGCCATTTCCCCAGCCCCTGCTATTTGTAAAGGGTCTTGTGTTGCCCAGACTGGGCTCAGACTTGATATGTAGCCAAAAATGACCATATTTTTATTTATTTATTTGTGAGGGGAGAGAGAGAAAGAGAAAGAAAGGGAGGGAGAGAAAGAGAGCATGCCAGGGACTCCAGCCACTGCACACAAACCCCAGACGCATATGCTATCTTGTGCATCTAGCTTATGTGTGTACCGGGGGATTGAACCTGGGACCTTTGGCTTTGCTGGCAAGCACCTTAACTGATAAGCCATATCTCCATACCCTGAATTGAACTAATATTTCAGTCTGTCATGGCAGAGAAGGCGTGGGGAGGCAGCTGGTCACACTCAGTACACAGCAAGGAAACGGAGAGTGATAAATGCTGCTGCTCAGCCAGCTCTTTCCTTTCTGTACGTCCCGGGTCCCTGCCCCATGGAGTGGTGCTGGCCACAGCTAAGATGGTAACTTCAGTTAACTTAATCAAGATAACCCCTCACAGGCAAAGCACTCCTCCTCTTTCTTTGGCTCTTACATTCTTTCTGCCACCTCTTCTGCAATGGGCTCTAACCATTGGAGGGTGTGATAAAGATGTCTCACTTGGTGCTAAACACTCCACCGTCACTTCTCAGCAGACCTTGAACCCTTGATCTTCTTACCTTTCCCTCTCAAGTGCTGTAATTACAGGGATGTGTCACCATGCCTGGCTCTGGTGTATGTGTGTGTGTGTGTGTGTGTGTGTGTGTGTACATGCACGCGCATGTGTTACTGAGAAATAAACAAGCACAGGACTTCATGCATGCTGAGCAAGCACTCTATCACTGAGATAGTCTCTACCTTCAGCACTATAGCACTATAGATTTTGAACTTACAACCCTCACAATCACATAAACCAATTCTTGCCATGTCTAGATAAACAAGTAAATATACAATCAGGAGGTCAAGGTAGGAAGATTGCCATGAATTGAGGCCAGTCTGAGACTACATAGTCAGGTCAGTCTGGGCTAGAGCAAGACCTTACCTCGAAAAACACAGAAACAAACAAACAACAACAACAAAGAAATATAAAACATGCTGGGCATGGTGGCACATGCCTTGATTCCCAGCACTTGGGAAGCAGAGGTAGGAGGATCGCCATGAGTTCAAGGCCAGGTGAATTCCAGGTCAGAGGGAGACTCTACCTCGAAAACACAAAAAAAGGGGGGGGAGGGGCTGGAGGGATGGCTTAGTGGTTAAGGTGTTTGCTTGCAAAGCCAAAGGACCCAGGTGTGATTCCCCAGGACCCACATTAGCCAGATGCACAAGGGGGTGCACGTGTCTGAAGTTCTTTTGTAGTGACTGGAGGCCTTGGTGCACCCATTCTCTCATTCTCTCTCCCTCTTTCTCTGTCAAATAAATAAATAAATAAATATTTTTAAAATAAATAAATATAAAACAAGGTGGTGCATGCCTTTAATCACAGCACTTGGGAAGCAGAGGTAGGTGGATCACTGTGAGTTGGAGGCCATCCTGAGACTACACAGTGAATTCCAGATCATTTTGGCCTAGAGTGAGACTCTACCTCAAAAAATTAAAAAAGTAAAACAAAATAAAAAACAAACTTTTTCATATGTATGTATACACATAAACATATAAAACATTGGCTATCTTTCTTTGAAAAATCCTGCCTGATTTAGTCAGATTTATTCTAAATTGTCAAGAGAACAGGATGAGTTACTTGAATAAGGGATTAACAATGTACTAAATACATGTTAAAAAAAATCGTGGGCGGGAGAGATGGTTTAGCCGTTAAGCACTTGCCTATGAAGCCTAAGGACCCCAGTTCAAGGCTCGATTCTCCAGGACCCACGTTAGCCAGACGCACAAGGGGGCACACACATCTGGAGTTCATTTGCAGTGGCTGGAGGCCCTGGCTCGCCCTTTCTCTCTCTCTCTCTATCTGCCTCTTTCTCTCTTTGTCACTTTCAAATAAATAAATTAAAAAAAAAAACAAAAAAATTTTAAAAAAAGAATCGTTAGTAATTTTCCTTTCTGGATAGTAGGAGGGAAAAGAGAATGGCATTTTAGAATTCCAAATTATATGTGACTCCTTGGAAATTGTACCAATAAGGCAAAGAATTTCTAAAAAGGACATCTAAGAAACAAAGCTACAGAGCTTAGAGCTGGGGTGTGGCTTAATAGTAGGGCCATATTTATCAGGAATAATACCCTAGATTCAATCCCCAGAACAAAAATAAATACATAGGTAAATACTACATTGCTCAGATCCAAAAATGAGATAAAATTTCAACTTATCTCAATCAACAAACACTCAGAAGATAGGCGTGTTAGACCATACTTATAAACCCAACACTGAGTAAGTTGAAGCAGGAGGATCACAAATTTTACAAATAGATAATATGTGGTAAGGCAAAATTTAAATATATTCCTTTTTTGTTTTTTGGTTAGCACACAAAGTTTTAGGTGTTGTTATGGCATTTTCAAACACAAATGATTCTCCTCTCCACCAGCTTCCCCATGCACAAATGTATTCTTTTGTTGTTGTTTGTTTTGTTTTTGTTTTTCAAGGTAGGATTTCACTCTAGCTCAGGCTGACCTGGAATTCACTATGGAGTCTCAGGGTGGCCTCGAACTCAGCGACCCTCCTAACTCTGCCTTCAGAATGCTGTAATTAAAGGTGTGTACCACCAGGCCTGGCTAAATATATATTTTTTTTTGTTTTTTTGGTTTTTTGAGGTAGGGTCTCACTCTAGCCCAGGCTGACCTGGAATTCACTATGGAGTCTCAGGATGGCCTCAAACTCACGGCGATCCTCCTACCTCTGCCTCCCGAGTGCTGGGATTAAAGGCATGCGCCACCACGCCTAGCATATTCCTTTTGATTTGTATATAAACTTATACTTTAAATTTGTAATGCTGAATACTTTCTTCTCTGACAAAGATTAAGTTATCTTTATTGATTTTCCTCTAGCACACCATCAAGATTTTCATGTTGTAATATATTCCACATTTGTAGTTTACCATCTCCTTTTGACAAGACACTTCCTTATGTAGGTCAATCCTGGAAGTACTGTTTTATAAGCAACTATGAAATTTAAATGTTCTTTGTAAACCGGACATGGTGGTACACACCTTTAATCTCAGCACTCCAGAAGCAGAGGTAGGAGGATTGCTGTGAGTTCAAAGCCACCCTGTGAATTCCAGGTCAGCCTGGACTACAGTGAGATACTACCTCAAAAAAACAAAAATAAATAAATAAATAAAATAAAAAGAGTTCTTTGTAAACATTTGTAGCATATTTTTGTTTGTTTGTTTTAAAAGCAGAGTCTCACTCTATCCCAAGCTGCCAGGCTGACCTGGAACTTACTTTATAGCCCAGGCTAGTCTCAAACTCATGGTGATCCTTCTACCTCAGCATCCCAAGTGCTAGGATTGAAGGCATGTGCCACCATGTCCAGCTTGCATCTTTTCAATATTTTTAAAGTTTTTTGTTCATTATTTATTTATTTATTTGAGAGTGACAGACACAGAAAGAAAGGCAGATAGAGAGAGAGAGAGAAAGAGAGAGAGAGAATGGGACGCGCCAGGGCCTCCAGCCACCGCAAACGAACTCCAGATGTGTGTGCCCCCTTGTGCATCTGGCTAACATGGGTCCTGGGGAATTGAGCCTTGAACTGGGGTCCTTAGGCTTCACAGGCAAGCGCTTAACAGCTAAGCCATCTCTCCAGCCCAGCAGCTTTTTTATTTTATTTTATTATTTTGAGGTAGGGTCTCACACTAATCTAGTCTGAACTGTAACTCACTAACTATATAGGCCTCAAACTCATGGTCTCAAGCCTCCCAAATGCTGGGATTAAGGATGTTTGCCACCCCACCTGGATCATTTGTAGCATTTTTCTTAAGGCAAGTCCAACAGACTGTCTTTTTTTATGCGAGTGAGAAGAGAGTGAGAAAGAGAGAGAATTGGTGTACCAGGGCCTCCAGCTACTGCAATCAAACTCCAGATGCATGTGCCCCCTTGTGTGCATGTGCGACCTTGTGTACTTGCATCACTGTATGTCTGGCTTATGTGGGACCTGGAGAGTCAAACATGAGTTGTTAGGATTCCCAGGCAAGTGCCTTAACTGCTAAGCCATCTCTCCAGCCCCATTTGTAGTATTTTAAATGAGTAATCATCTCATGATATATGCTATCTATAGGATGTAGATTGAATTATAGAAGTGCATCTGTTTTCATTATATTAAGAATGAAAAACCGGGCGTGGTGGCACATGCCTTTAATTCCAGCACTTGGGAGGCAGAGGTAGGTGGATTGCCATGCGTTTGAGGCCAGCCTGAGACTACATAGTGAATTCCAGGTCAGCCTGGACTAAAACAAGAGCCTACCTCAAAAAACAAAAACAAATAAACAAACAAAAAAGAATGAAATGAGGGCTGGAGAGATGGCTTAGCAATTAAGGCACTTGCTTGCAAAGCCCAAGAGCCCAGGTTCGATTCTGCAGTACCTACAAAAGTCAGATGTACATGGTGGCTCATGCATCTGGAGTTCTTTTGCAGTGGGTAGAGACCCTGGTGTGTCCATTCTCAATCTCTCTCTATGCCTCTATCTGCCTCTCTCTCTCCAATAAATAAATAAACAAAATATTTTTAAGAATTAAAAAAAATGAAAAAGAAAAGAATTAAAAAGACTGAAATGAGCTTAATACCCATTTTTCTCCCTCGGTAGCTAATTCAATATGTTTTTATGGTTTTAGGAATTGTTGCTTTCTTGATACTCAAAGTGTGAAATTAAAACTTTAATGTTGTTATTTAATTCTTGGTTGATTTGATGTTCTATTTAAAATAAAATATATTCTTATTAACTTTTTTTTGTAGTCTCAGGCCAGCCTCAAACTCACAGCAATTGTCATATCTCTGCCTTCTGAGTGCCAGAATCAAAGGCATGTGTCACCATGCCCAGCTCTTATTAACTATTTTTAATATTTTTATTATTTTGTGTGTGTGTGTGTGTGTGTGTGTGTGTGTGTAAGAGAGAGAGAAAGAGAGAGAGAGAAAGGAAGAGAATGAGAGCACCTCCAGCCACTGCAAACAAACGCATGTACCACCTTGTACATCTGGCTTTATGTGGGAACTAGGGAATGAAAGCTGGGTCCATAGACTTTGCAAGCAAGCACCTTAACTGCTGAGCCATCTCTCCAGGCCTCTTATTAACTTTTTTTTGGTTTGTTTTTTGTTTTTTGAGGTGGTCTCACTCTAGTCCAGGCTGACCTGGAATTCACCATATAGTCTCAGGGTGGCCTTGGTTTCATGGCGATCCTCCTACCTCTGCCTCCCAAATCCTGGGATTAAAGGCATGTGCCACAACACCTGGCCTCCTCTTATTGACTTTTGATGGAAAATAAAGCTCTATGTTGGTAGCTGAATTTTGGCATGCTAGTCACTTAATAAAGGTTGTACTTGTGCACCTGGAAAACAGCAACAACAATACCAACAGAACAACACTTCAATAACTCTCCAGTTGCCAGGCTGCAAGCATAAAGTGAAGCTTCCTGCCATCTCTACACGGTTCTTGAGAAGATGCCCTAAGTAGGTTATTCTAGCCTTAAGGCAAAGAAATGAATTATGGATGAGTCAGTACATGAAACCAATCAGATAAAAATATAAAACTTAGCCCAAAATAAGCTCATTAAATCAAAACTCAAAAGACATTGGACTAAGACAACTATGTGTTCATAATATGAAAGAGGATTAATAGTCTTTTTTTAAGTTATCAATAGCTTTATTTTTTCTTTTTGCAATTTCCATCTGTTTGGTACTCCACAAATGGACACTAATAAGAAATAGTCTTTGCAGTACAAGGAAGTATCATAACCTACCTTTTTTTTTTTTTTAAGAATCCCTGTTTTTAGATCCTGGTTTGACTCTCCAGGACCCACGGAAGCCATATACACATGGGGGCAGATGCATCTGGAGTTCCTTTGCAGTGGCTGGAAGCCCTGGCACACCCATTCACTCTCTCTCTCCCTCTTTCTCTCTTTCAAATAAATAAATAAAATATATTTTTTTAAAAAGCCAGGCATGGTGATGCACGCCTTTAATCCCAGCACTCCAGAGGCAGAGGTAGGAGGATCACTGTGAGTTCGAGGCCACCTTGAGACTACAAATGAATTCCAGGTCAGCCTGAACTAGAGTGAGACGCTACCTCGATAAAACAAAACAAAACATAAAAAAGCTGGGCATGGTGGTGCACACCTTTAATCCCAGCAGTTGGGAGACAGCGGTAGGAGGATCATTGTGAGTTCAAGGCCATCCTGAGATTACATAGTGAATTCCAGGTTAGCCTAGGCTGGAGTGAGATCCTACTTAAAAAAGAAAAAAAACAAACAAACAAACAGAAAATTGTGAGCTCCACACTCAGTAAGAGACTCTCAGGGAAATAAGGCAGAACAGCAAAAGAGGAGGCCACCCATCATCTTCTTCTGGCCTTCACACACTTGCATGTGGGGTGAGTGCATCTGCACACACATGTGCATTCACATCACATGTACCAGACACACACAAAACCATGCAGGGAGTAAAACTGAATTGCTAAAAACTGGCATCTTCCAACGAGGTTAACTCTTTTCTCTGGTTTGAAGAACAGAGGGCATCGGTTGAAAATGGCATCGGTTGAAAATGGCACCTGATTTTACCATTGATTTCCTTCATGGCCCCTCCTCTCAGACTGGTGGCTATTTATTTATTTATTTATTTATTTTTGGTTTTCCAAGGTAGTGTCTCACTTTAGCCCAGGTTGACCTGAAATTCACTACGTAGTCTCAGGGTGGCCTTGAACTCACGGCAATCCTCCTACTTCTGCCTCCCAGAGTGCTGGGATTAAAGGCGAGCACCACCATTCCCAGCCCTGTTTTTTTCTTTCTTTTTTTTTTTTCTGTGAGGAAGTCTCACTCTAGCCCAGAATGACTAACTGGCCTAGGACTCACTCTGTAGTCCAGGATGACCTTGAATTCTTGCCAATCCCCTCACCTCAGCCTTCCAAATTCTGTGATTAGAGATGTGAAGCACCCCCCACCTGGTTAGCCACTTATTTTCAATCATTTACTGCTGGAAGAAATGAACTGGCAAACTTCCAAAAGGAAGTATATTTCACCAAATGACACTTTTAAAATGGAGTTTTTGTTTTGTTTTGTTTTGTTTTGTTTTCGAGGTAGGGTCTCACTGTAGTCCAGGCTGACCTGGAACTCACTCTATAGTCCCAGGCTGCCTTGAACTCACAGCTACCCTCCTACCTCAGCCTCCTGGGTACTGAGATTAAAGGTGTGTGTTACCACGCCTGACTCAAAATGCAGCTTTTGTTTTTGTTTCTGTGTTTCTCTCTGCCAGCAATGTCAGATTATGAGAAAGTGCACTGACTCCATTGCACGGTATAAAAGAATCCAGGAGGGTTGGAGAGATGGCTTAGTGTTTAAGGTGCTTGACTGTGACCTAAAGACCCAGGTTTAATTCCCCAGGACCCACGTAAGCCAGATGCACAAGGTGGCGCATGTATCTGGAGTTTGTTTGCAGTGGCTAGATTCTAGGGCCTGGTGCACCTGTTCCCCCTCTATCTGCCTCTTTCTACCTCTCTCAAAAATAAATAAATATTGGGGAAAAAAAAGAGCTGGGGAGAGGTTGAGAACAAGAATCCTTAAATAGGGACTGGGAAGATGGCTCAGCAGTTAAAGGTGCTGGCTTGTAAAGACTCCCCACCTGGTTTCAATGCCAAGCCACCCACGTAAACTGGATACCAAAAAATGGTGCAAGCCTCTGGCATTTGTTTGCAGCCACAAGGGGCCCTGGCATGCCCACCTACACGTATATGAAAGTAAATACATTTAAAATATTGTTTTAAATCCTTTTTAAAAAAGATCTGCTTTAGGGGTTAGGAAGGTGGCTTAATAGTTAAAGATCCTTGCTTGTGAGCCTGCCAGTGTGAGTTCAGCTTCTCAACACCCATGTAAAGCAGGTGTAAGGAGACTTTATATCTGTGATCCCAAAGCGCCTAACGCAATGGGAGGCAGAGCCAGGAGAATCCAGAAACTTGAAGGCCAGCTAGACTGGCACACACCAAGCAGAGTGCCAAAAACAAAATAACAATGAGAGACCCTGATCAAGCAGGGTGGAGGGAGAAGATACTCAAGGTTTCCTCAGACCTCCACACATACACCATGACACACACACACACACACACACACACACACACACACAGAATTTTTATTTATTTTTTAAATTTTTATTTATTTATTTGAAAGAGACAAAGAAGGAGAGAGAGAGAGAATGGGCACGCCAGGGCCTTCAGCCACTGCAAACGAACTCTAGACGCATGTGACACCTCATGCATCTGGCTAACATGGGTCCTGGGGAATTGAAACTGGGTCCTTTGGCTTTGCAGGCAAACGCCTTAACTGCTAAGCCATCCCTCCAGCCCCCCAGAATTTCTTTTTTCGAGGTAAGGTCTCACTCTAGCTGAGGCTGACCTGGATTTCACTATGTAGTCTCAGGGTGGCCTCGAACTCATGATGATCCTCCTACCTCTGCCTCCCAAGTGCTATGATTAAAGGTGTGCTAGAAGCCCTGTCATGTCAATTCTCACCCTCTCTGTCTCTCAATAAATAAGTAAAAATAAAATTAAAAAAATTAAAAATGAGGGAGGCTGAGGAGTTATCTCAGTAAAGTGCTTGTTTTGCAAGTATGAGGACCTAAGTTCCATCCCCAAATCTACTTAAATATTCTGGGCATGGTGCCAGTCTCTTGTTATTGTAGCACTGGGGAAGCAGAGACAGGAGGATCCATGGCCACAGTCTAGACTACTTGGCTCATGAGAGACCCTGTCTCAAAAAAGTTGGACAGTTCTCCTGAGGAGTGACATCCAAGGTGGTTCCCTGGCCTCCACATGCACATGTACACACATATGCCTGTATACATGTATGCACGCATAGGAACACACATACATGCACACACATACGTTTAAAAATACTATTTTAGCCAGGTGTGGTGACGCATACCTTTAATCCCAGCACTTCGGAGGCAGAGGTAGAAGGATCACTGTGAGTTCAAAGACAGCCTGAGACTACATGGTGAATTCCAGGTCAGTTTGGGCTAGAGTGAGACCCTACCACAAAAATAAATAAATGAATAAATAAAAATAAGATACTATTTTAAAAACTCAGGTTAGGGGCTGGATAGATGACTCAGCAGTTAAGGCACTTGCCTGCAAAGCCTAAGGACCTGGGTTCATTCCCCAGTGCCCACATAAAGCCATATGCACAAAGTGGCACATGCTTCTGGAGTTCATTTGCAATGGCTAGAGGACCTGGTGCACCAATTCTCTGTCTCTCTTCTATCTCTCTCTGCTTGAAAATAAAATAAATAGGGTCTGGAGAGATGGTTTAGTGGTTAAGGCACTTGCCTGCAAAGCCAAAGGACCTGCGTTTGATTCCCCAGGACCCATATAAGCTAGATGTACAAGGTGGCGCATGCATCTGGAGTTCATTTGCAGTGGCTGGAGGCCCTGGCACACCTATTCTCTCTCTCTCTTTCTTTCTCTATGCCTCTCTCTCTCTCAAATAAATAAGATAAAATAAAATTTAAAAAGAAAATAAAAATACAGTTTTAAAAAAATCAGGTTAGGGCTGGAGAGATGGCTTAGTGTTTAAAGCACTTGCTTGCAAAGCCAAAGAGCCCAGGTCTGATTCCCCAAGATGCCCAAGGTGGCACATGCATCTGGAGTTCATTGCAGTGTCTGGAGGCCCTGCTATGCCCATTCTCTCTCTCTTTAAAATATATATCAGGTTAGCTTTGTTACCAGAGAACTGGAAAACACCCTTTATCCTCAAAGGAGGAAATTTAAGGTTAGGGATACCTCTCCTGAAGCACCTTCCCACAAGTCAAATTCTGAAAATAAATCTCCCTGCATAAATTTATACATCCTATTGATTCTGTGTTTCTGGCGAACCTAGTTTCCTAGTATCAACCCAAACCATAGGATTCTAAAAGTTTTTAATCTAGGCTCGTAACCAGCAATGGATTTTCTTGTAAAATAGTTTCTGTATCCCTTAATAGCATACAATGTGTCCCTGCGGTTACAGCCTGTAAAGCCTCGGGACAAGGTGGCAGTTCACAGACGTTAAGGAAGACAGAGGCCATTACACGCCTCAGAAGCAATCATTTGCAAAAAAGCTGTGCGGGGAGACCCAGAAGTAAATTTTGTTTTTTGTTTTTTTTTCAAGGCTTCAAGTGAATCGGGGTGTTGTTAGCCTGGAAAACTTAATTATGTTGTTAACTCCATAAATTAGTTCAAGTAAAGATGTTTGGAAACACCCAACTTCCAGATTGAGCCGACAGAAAATGAATTGCAGGGAAGCCCATTTCTAGGGAGTTTTAGAAATTTCTGAATTGTCTTCATTGGGTCTCCAGCAAAGGTTTGTGCGTTACATGTTTATGCCGGTTGTGCCTCGACGCTGCTGTTTGTCTTATGAGACACACGCCAGAAAATTGCAAACCTGCACGAAGTAGAACTGGAAAACCTACTGGGGGAGGAGGCACATGGCTTGAGTCTTTCACCCTGGCACTTCGGGTAAGGACAAAAGCTGTCTTGTTTAAGCACTTCCCCAGCTGCTTCAGCTAAATATATCTTGGCTCCTGGGTTTGCTTTTCCCCACCCCTCTCCGGAGCCATTCCTGGTGACAGACAGCCCCGAGGTCCCCCGGGACGGGCCCTGCGGAGGGACAGCCCAGGCTACCTGATCCCTCTCCCTGCGCCGCCTGCTCCCGCCGGCCCCGCACTGCACTGCGGCGGGCTGGCGCACAGGCCTGCAGGGGTTAACGAGGAGGAGGCCGCCTGGGTCTGGAATGCAGCCACCACCTGGGCCCAGGCATGAATGACTCATTGTTTCCCCCCTGCTTCTTGGTGTCAGTAACCGAGGCAAAGTAAAATTGTCTTTTTCCTTTTCGACATGGCCAGTTCTCTAAAACTGAATACGGCCAATGGAGATCTGGAGTGCCAAGGTTACTGCCTTTGAGCTGGTGTGCAGGAGACAAAAAGAGTTAAATTTACAGTCTACAAACAGAAAGAGGCCCAAAGCCAGGGCTTCCTTAATCGATAGCTGAGTCCAAGGCTCAAGAAAATGAAGCTAACAGTATAAACCCCTCTTGCTTTTCTGAAGCCAGGGTCTGTTCACAATGCCAGGTTTTGGTGACTTTATCTGTGCTTAGTGTAAATGAAAATTGTGACTGACAATTTTCCTGTGGCTAAATATAAGGTGTGCGCGGAAGTCCATATATGAATTTTCCTAGTCCCTGTTTCTAAAGGAGTGAATTAACAATCATGCCCACAGCACAGCAAACCTTCCCTTATGCCACCCTTCCTTGTTTTCAGCTACATGTATACTTCTTGTGATACCAAACTGGATCTTTGGCCTTGCCTTAATGCATTAAGAAGTAATGCATTTCGAGGAAAAAAAAAAATGTAGCTCCGTGGTAGAGCACTTGCAAGGCCCTGGGGTGGATCCCAAGCACTGCAAAAACAACAAACAAACAAGTTAAAAATATTTAAAATGGGTTACAATGGAAAAAAGAAATAAATGTAGGGCCAGGAGTGTAGCCCAGTTGGTAGAGTGTTTGCCCAGCATGCACAAACCCTTGGGTTCAATGCCCAGTATTGCATAAAAATATTGGGGTTGGCAGCACACACCTGTAATTCCAGCACTTGAGAAGTGGCGGCAGGAAGATC
Source organism: Dipus sagitta (assembly GCA_036346955.1). Taxonomy (NCBI): domain Eukaryota; kingdom Metazoa; phylum Chordata; class Mammalia; order Rodentia; family Dipodidae; genus Dipus; species Dipus sagitta. Next base: position 125,473,566 of record CM070772.1, on the reverse strand, counting down.
AGAAGTTCAAAGCCTTTCTCCTGAATAATGGCAGGAATACATGGAACCTGCCCCACCCCCCAAAAAACAGAGGAAAGGATGGTAGTTAGGTAGGAAGGGGAAAATGCATAGAGACTTGGAGTGTAGGTTCTAACTCAAGCATGGAGGATAGCATTCAACAGAATGCCATCTTACTCAAAATAAGGAGCAGCCCTGAATAGATGCCAAGTTGCTCTGACTTTGGAGAGAGACAGGCAGTTGATACTGTAAAAAAGAGAGTGAAGACAGGGCAGGAAGATTAAATAAGGTGTTTAATAAAATGTCAGCAGATGCCTTTATTATAACTGATGTCAGTCAGATCTTTATTATCACTGATGTCAGTGATTTTGTACTTCTACAGTAACAGGAGGCCGGCTTGGCCTTGGCTGTTTTCCTGTGACATGTGAATGTACTATGTCCTGGGAGTAGGCATGTGCATGTAGCTTACATGGGTTCTGGGGATCAAACCTGAGTCCTTAGGCTTTGCAGGCAAGTGTCTTAACTGCTAAATTATCTCTCCAGCCCAACTGAGCCCTTTTTACATCATACTCAAGAAATCTACTCGCCAAAGAACCTCATTAGCTACTCACAATTTTGTGGTGTTTGCATCACTAAGGACATCAAGCATTAAAACACTTAAGGGAAGCCGGGCGTGGTGGCGCACGCCTTTAATCCCAGCACTCGGGAGGCAGAGGTAGGAGGATCGCCGTGAGTTCGAGGCCACCCTGAGACTCTATAGTGAATTCCAGGTCAGCCTGGGCTAGAGTGAAACCCTACCTTGAAAAACAAAACAAAACAAAACAAAACAAAACAAAAAAAAAAAAAAAAAAAAACACTTAAGGGATTATGCTGAGTCAACTGGAATGAACAGGATCCCACTGTGTGCAGTGTAAGGGGGTTCTCTCAACACATATCAGGCTCAGAGTGGGGTACCCTATTTCTTTTTCCTTTCTCTCTCTCTCTCTTTTGTGGTTTTTTCGAGGTAGGGTTTCACTCTAGCCCAGGCTGACCTGGAATTCTCTATGTAGTCTCAGGGTGGCCTCGAACTCATAGCTATCCTCCTACCTCTGCCTCCCAAGTGCTGGGATTAAAGGCGTGCGCCACCATGCCCGGCTCTGCAACAGAATCTTGCTATGTACACCTGGCTGCCTTGGAACTTGCTATCTAGACCACACTGACCTTGAATTTATTGATCCTCCTGTCTCTGCCTCCCAACTGCTGGGATTACAGGTGTATGACTCCATTTCTGGTCAGTACAGCTACTTGCCCTTTGTCTCTACAGAATCTTTTCATTGAAAAAACTCTCAGGACTCATCACCAAGGTTATGTCCTTTCTGCTTGGTGACTGGTTCATTCTTGCTTAAGTCCAAAGTAAAGGCAATTTGAGTAGTTGATTGTTCTTTCTCCACATGCCCAGAACTGTTTCACCACATGGTTTTTTGTTTGTTTGTTTGTTTGTTTTTTCTGTTTTGAGACAGAGTCTTACTTCATAGCTGAACTTCCTGGGGTTCCTCATGTAGCTCAGGGTGGCCTTGAATTCATGGAGATTCTCCTACCCTGGCTTTCCAAGGCTTTAAGATTACAGATGTGAGCCACCACACATCCAACCTCACCATAAATTTAATAAATGTAAAATTCTCCAATGCATTCTTCTCCTTGAGAATCCTCATGGTGTGACTTTTAGAATTTGGGGAGGGGGGTGAAAATATTTTCATTTATTTATTTGAGAGAGAGAGAGAGACTGAGCATGCAGACAAACTCCAGATGCATGTGACAGTTTATGCATCTGGCTCTATGTGGGTACTGAGGAATTGAACCCTGGCCGGCAGGCTTTGCATGCAAGCACTTTAACCACTGAGTCTTCTCCCAGCCCCTTTTTTGGTATTTGTTTTCTTGAAGCAGTTCTTACTCTCTGGCTGGTCTAGAGCTCAATATATAGTTCAGGCTGACCTTAAACCTCAAGGCAATCCTCCTTCCTCAGCAGTCTCCCAAGTGCTATAACCACAGCTGTCAGCTGCCACTTTCGGCTTTGCTTTCTGGCTTTCTTAATTAATTAATTAATTAATTTTTATATTTTGAGAAAAGATTGCACTATATAGCCTAGGCTGACCTCCAATACATGAAGTCCTCCTTCCTCATCCTCTAAATGCTGAGATTATGGACATGCACCATAATCTAGCTTCCTGCCAGTGGTTTTAAGTAGCCCTGTAAGAAAAGCTGCTAATTCTTAAAGGCCAGGCAAGCCAGTACTAATACTAAAGGTCTTCCAAATTTACCTTACCCCCACTCAGTGCCCCATAGATTTGGAAAGGAGTGATATGGCCAAGCAAAAACAATAATCCCGTGATTTTAAAATTCCAGGCAAAGGCCAAGTGTGGTGGATACACACATTTAATACTAGCACTTGGGAGGCAGAGGCAGGAGGGTCGATGTAAGTTTGAGGCCATCCTGGGACTACAGAGTAAATTCCAAGTTAGTCTGGGCTAAGAGTGAGACCCTGCCACGAAACAAACAAAAAATAATCAAACAAAATCCCAGGCAAAGGGCTGGAGGGTTGGCTTAGCAGTTAAGGTGCTTGCCGGCAAAGCCAAAGAACCAAGGTTTGATTGCCCAGGACCCACATAAACCAGATGCATAACATGGCGCATGCAGTGGCTGGAGGCTGTCACACCCATTCTCTCCCCCTGTCTCTTTGCCTTAACGGCTAAACCATCTCTTCAACCCCTTAAACTTTTTTTTTATTGACAATGTCCATAACTATAGACAATAAACCATGGTAATTCCCTCTCCTCTCCTCTCTCCCCCTCACAAAACCACTGTCCATCATATCCCCTCCCTCTCTCTATTAGTCTCTTTTATTTTGATGTCATCATCCTTTCCTCCTATTATGAGGGTCCTGTGATGGTAGTGCCAGGCACTGTGCAGCTCATTCCTTTTCATACAGTCCAGGACCTCAGACCATGGATTGGTACTACTCACAGTTAAGGGTCTTCCCCTCTCATCTCAGTTAACCTAATCTAGAGAATTCCTCACAGGTATGTCCCAAAACTACTTTCCTAGATGATTCTAGTCAAGTTGGCAATTAACATGAATCATCGTACATTGAGCACTGTGGTGCTAAGCAAGATTCTGTGCTCTGTTAAAACATGATTCTTGTTCAAGCCCTGAAAATACAGATGATGGCAATTCAAGGGGGCATAATTAAAAGCCTTCCTTGGGGCTGGAGAGATGGCTTATTGGTTAGGGCACTTGTATGTGAAGCCTAAGGACCAAGGGTCAATTCCCCAGTACCCACATAAACCAGATGCACAAAGTGGCACATGCTTCTGGAGTTCGTTTGCAGTGGCTAGAGGTCCTGGCATGCCCATTCTCTCTGTCTGTCTCTCTTTTCTCTCTCTCACTCTCTGCTTGGAAATAAATAAATAAATAAATATAATTTTTTTTTTAAAAGTCTTCCTTGAAAGCAAGCATATTGTTAAGCAAGTCTCCCAAATTATAAACAATGTAAGTTTTAAAATATAGCTTGTTTTCTCAGCCAATTTTATGAGACAGTACATCAATATTCTACTTTGCCAAAGTGCATCTGCATTTACATCTCTCACTGTGTTTAGAAAGGAAAGATGGTATTTATTTAGACACTCACTTTGATATGGAAGCACTGATAGCAACAAGCCTAGAAATTTCTCCTTTGCAAGTTTTACAAAAGCAGTTCTTAGTTCCACTCAGCAAACATTATCTATCATATGGGTGAATGGTGCTCCAAAACACCAGCTGCTTAAAGGAACTCTTTTTGTTTTAAGGGAAAACTACAATGTTATTGACAATATTTATACACATATGTAATGTATTTTTGTTCATTTTTATTTATTTATTTGAGAGTAACAGAGAGAGAGAAAGGCAGATAGAGAGAGAGAGAGAATGGGCGCGCCAGGGCTTCCAGCCACTGCAAACAAACTCCAGACGCGTGCACCCCCTTGTGCATCTGGCTAACGTGGGTCCTGGAGGATCAAGCCTCGAACCGGAGTCCTTAGGCTTCACAGGCAAGCGCTTAACGGCTAAGCCATCTCTCCAGCCCAACACATATGTAATGTATTTTGACCATATTCTCCTCCCATCACTATATTTGTTTCTCCTCCCAGTCCCCCCTCCATTGAACCCATTCTTCCCAACTAGTCCTTTTACTTTGTTGTCTTTTTTTCCACGTGTGTGTGTGTGTGTGTGAGAGAGAGAGAGAGAGAGAGAGAGAGAGAGGTGGTGAGTTTAATTAGGGCTGACTGCACAAGCACAGGAGGGGGGTTATTTGCCAGAGCAATTTACCAGTGTCTACAGCACTGGAGAAAATATCTCCCCTTTCCCCAGCAACCAACTGCCAATAGCTCCTCAGGGAAGAGGTGGAGCTTCATGAGTACTTTCCCTAATCTGTGACAGAATGTTGACAGGTCCAATATTGTGCAAGTCTTGTACAAGTAACTACAGTCACTATTGGTCATTAATGCAACAGCCATGTCATGTCTGGAAGGTGGCATTCCAAAGCACTCCTCTCCATCCTTTGGTTCTTACATTCTTTCCACACCCCTCTTCCACAATGTTCCATGGCCTTGGAGGGAGTGATACAGATCTCTCATTGAGCTCTGAACACTCTACAGTCACTTGTGCTCAACACTGATGAGTTTTGAGTCTCCTCCTCAGCAATTACTGCCCGTAGCAAAAAAAAAAAAAAAAGCTTCTCTAACCAAAGGTGAGAGCAGCACTAAACTAAATCATTTGGAGTGAACCTACCTATGCTGCGACAGCTAAAGTTAGGCAGCCTGATAGTTGCCTGTAATCCCAGCACATGGCAGGCTGAGGCAGGACAATCTTGAACTCAAAGCCAGTCTGGATTATATAGCAAATTCCAGGACAGTTGACACTACATAGTGAAACATTGTCTCAATGTGTGTGTGTGAGAGAGAAAGTGAGTAAAAAAAGAGAAGAGGACAGAGGGGCCTCTGATTTGTATGTAGATCCAGATTTTAAAATGTGGCCCAAATTAAAAATTAAAAAGGGGCTGGGCGTGGTGGCGCACGCCTTTAATCCCAGAATTTGGGAGGCAGAGGTAGGAGGATCACTGTGAGTTCGAGGCCACCCTGAGACTCCATAGTGAATTCCAGGTCAGCCTGGGCTAGAGTGAGACCCTACCTCGAAAAACCAAAACCAAAACAAAAACAAAAAAACAAACAAACAAAAAAAAAATTAAAAAGGGACCAAACCAAATAGTTTGGTGGATGGCTGGATTCATCACTAGTTGGAGATCTCAGAGATTAAAAAATTAATATTTAAAAAATATTTTAGTTTTTTGAGAGAGAGAGAGAGAGAGAGACAGAAAAGGATAGAGAGAATGGGCATGCCAAGGCTTCTAGTGACTGCAAACGAACTACAGACTCATGCACCACCTTGTGTATCTGGCTTACATTGGGTACTAGGGAATTGAACCTAGGTCCTTAGGCTTCACAGGCAAGTGCCTTAACTGCTAAGCCATATCTCCAGCCCCAAATTAATATTTTTGAACATAATAAGTTTATGAACTTTGGGTGTAATCCAGTATTTGGACTAGAGGCAGGAGGATTAGGAAGGAATTTACAGCCATTGTGAACTGATGTTCATAGAAAAAAAATCCACACCTATGTTAAACATTAAAGGCTGATAAAATATTTGGTAATTATGGGCTGGGGAGATGACTCAGCAGTTAAGGGAACTATATTGAAATGTTGCAAGTCCAGAAGCAACATCTTGGACTATCTTAGCACCTTTTTTGTTTGTTTGTTTGTTTGAGGTAGAGTTTCATTCTAGTCCAGGCTGACCTGAAATTCACTATGTAGTTTCAGAGTGGCCTGGAACTTATCTTTGCCCTTTTAATAGTCATTTATTATCCACCTCTAAGTGTGATCTAACACCTTATCACTATTAGGTAAATCCTTTTGGAATGTATGAACAAACTCTTTGCTAACACCAACCCAAAAACTGAGGCATGGGCTGGAGAGATCGCTTAGCGGTTAAGGTGCTTGCCTGCAAAGCCAAAGGATCCCGGTTCGATTCTCCAGAACCCACGTAAGCCAGATGCACATGGGGCCACATGCATCTGGAGTTCGTTTGCAGTGTATGGAGGCCCTGGCACAACTATTCTCTCTCTCTCTCTCTCTCTCTCTCTCTCTCTCCTCTCTTTCTCTCAAATAAATAAATAAAAGATATTTAAAAAAAAGCTAAGGCATATCATCAGATAACATCTGTGACATTTGACAGAGATTCTCTGAGCTTTGCTAAAACACACCTCCCTTGTGTCCCCAACAATGTACTGGAAATGTGTTTGATGACCTTCTTTGTAATTATAAAACCTAATGAAGCTATTACAACATTGGAACATGGAATTTAAAGTAACCTGAATCTGTGTTCCTGAGCCATAGTCACCCATATTTGACTCCAGAATAATATATTTTCTGTGAGGTGAGATTTGCAGTTTTCACATCGACACTGTCCTTGGCTACATAGAGAGTTCAAGGACAGCCTGGGCTACATGAGCCCCTGTCCAAAGGAGGAAAAATTCCATGGACTAGAAAGTGAAACATGACTGTCTATGTAGTACACATGAAACTACATATGTGCAATACTAGGGACATCAAACAGCCAGGGAGTCCGGGATAGATTAAGTCAGATGTAGGTGGATGACCCAGGAAGGGGATCAAGAAAGGATTCTAGAAGGAAATGGCTGCTGAGCTGTCTTGCTGGTTGAGCTAACTGAGCAGAAACAGTGGAGGAAGGTGGCTCTACACACACTCAGAGGGAGAGTCACAGAAGCCTGAGCCCCTAGGCAAAGAAGGTACAATAGGATGCAGGGGTGTGCTGTCTGAAGCGCAGGATCGTGGGAGGAAAAGGTCCCCTGTCAGGCATCTCCTAGGCAATGTATGGAGGAAAAATGAGGCTCAAAGGTAGAACTCATAGGAAATCAAACCGCATTTCCTGCTTGCCTTCCTCAGATGGAGCCTGCAGGTTCCCTTAAGCACCTGCTAGAAATTGGGTTTATTTTTGAAGAAGCCAGAAGTACAAATTCCATCAAAACTGAACTACCTTAATCTTCTACATCTTCCCTCCCTCACTTCCCCTCTTCCTCTCTCTTTCTCTTATCTCTAACTCTTGTATATTAGTTATCTTTTTCCTCATTTTCTTAGTGGGCACTGACATGTAACTCCCAGAACCAGCATGGGGCTATCATCCACAATGAGCTTTTGATCAGAGAGACCTACAAGGTTTCCTAAAAGACAGACAGATTTCTGTCAGAGTACTTGATGACCCACCAAAGGCTAGTGATAAGACCCTACTGCTGAAGACACCTTATGTGATTGACATGCAAATTAGAATGGCATGGCTGGAAGTTGGAAGAGAGTCAGTCCCCAGACAGTCAGCGTGTCTAGTGCCAGAAGGTGCTACATGGGCGACTGGGGGAAAATGACCAATATCTGTCGAAGCAACGCATGGTCTAACCTACTTAGCAGTAAATAACTTGTTGTGATGCCCACACAAGTGCAGTGGTGGCACACAGCCATGGTGGGGAACCAACTGCTCTCAATTCGGCTAACTGATCCCCTCACTGGTATGAGACCCATAGCTGGAGCTGGGAAACAAGTCAGAACCATATCCAAACATAAACCCACTCTCCAATATCAAGCTACCGTCAGTTGTGGGCTGCAAGAGGGCCTACACCTATTAAATTCTCTATTAAAAAAGGGTTATCTCATTTGTCCTGATGCTAACTTATTCTCCGTTGGAGAATCTGCTTCTCTTTTTCAGATAGATGTAGATCCTAAGGAGAGAGCCACCCCATCATACCTCCAAAGGGCCCCGGCTGAAACTAAGAAAAATTGGAGAAACAAGCAAGGGCGCTGTTTTCCTGATGAACCGGATACCAGCACAAGGGGGAAGGAGATCAGCACAGAGAAAAATCAACTCCTACCAAATCAGAGAGCCAGAGCCTCAGAGGCCCCCAACACCTCATCACTGAAGCAGACCCAACATGGCTCAGGGAAATTTTGCGGAAGAGGGGGCGGAAAGAATGTCAGAGCCACATGTTGGGTCATGATATGCAGAGACATTTAGCTTACCCACAACTGTGGGCTAACTCCACAATGCATGACCCGTATACCTCAACAAGGAGGGGCCAAGGGGAGGGGGTAGGTCATGGATGAGCCTAATAATGGTACCAAACTGACTGTAAAAATAAAATAAAATAAATGACAAAAATAAAAAATAAAAATAAATAAATAAATTTTTAAAAATTAAAGAAAAACTGAGAATGTAAATAACCTCAATATTGACAATATACTTCTAATTTCCTAATATTGGGCTTGTTTTTATACCTGAGAGGGTAGATCAATGAGGTGAATATTTATTATAAACACCCCTGATTAGAAGAGCTGGTCTAAATATTTTGCGTCAATATAAAAATAAATAAATTTAATAAATATCCTTAATACTGAAAGGGGAAAGATTGCCCTTCCTCCCTTTCAGCATTTATTTCAAAAAGCATATAATGACAAATTAATTTTCTGTCCCTTTGAAAAGTATATAAATCTTTTTTTTTTCCAGGTAAAGTCTCACTCTAGCCCAGGCTGACCTGGAATTCCCTACGTAGTCTCAGGGTGGCCTTGAACTCATGGCGATCCTCCTACCTCTGCCTCCCAAGTGCTGGGATTAAAGGCATGTGCCACCACACTCACCGGGCTTTTTTTTTTTTTTCAAGGTAGGGTCTTGCTCTAGCCTAGGCTGTCCTGGAATTCACTATGTAGTCTCAAACTGGCCTTGAACTCACAATGATCCTCCTACCTCTGCCTCCTACCCACCCGGTCTAAGAAGTATATATAATCTCTTAAAAAGCTAAATAATGCTGGCCAACTTTACAACCCAGGAAAGTCATAATGATCCACTGAGTCCTCTCTTTGAAATTCATTCACCACAAAAGGTCTCTATTTCCCCTTTTCTATGGCTAAGGTAGGAGTCTAACTTCTGTGGTACCTCTAAATTACAATTTATTTTTATTTTTTATTATTTTTGTTTTTTGAGGTAGGGTCTTGCTCTAGCCCAGGCTGACCTGGAATTCAGTATGTAGTCTCAGGTGGCCTGGAATTCACAACACTCCTCCTACCACTGCTTCCCGAGTGGTGGGATTAAAGGCATGTGACACCAACCCGGCCAAATTTTTGTTACAAAAATAAAGTTTACATGTCAACAACGATAGAAGAGATGCAGCTCTATGTCCAGATGTCCAGTTCCCCTCCTCTCTCAGCAGCCTACAGAGCTCCCTTTTCAGAGACCTCAAGCTAGGCAAAACCAGTATTAGTGGGTTTGATGGTGAAATGAATTTCAAGACTAGACAAGGGAGGCAGAGTTGAAGATTTTTATTAAAAAGCAAAAAGTGCTCCAAGAAGAGGAAAACACACCTGATAGGAGCAACTGCATCTCCCTTATCTAACACTGTCTAAAGAATGTTAAGTTAAAGAATTTTTCTCCACAAAACAAAGTTGTAAGGTGGATTTATAGGGGCACTGTTTGGGCCTAGGACCTAGATTACAGGTCATTTTGGTCCTAAGTAAGTACATTTAATTTCTTGCTCTTGATGTGTTTAGGAAAACACACACATTCACCAGGGGTCATCTAGTTTTGTCATTATCAGTGGCATTTGAATTTCCTGCCTTTATCTGCAGAAAGTATAAGCCAGACCCCAAGGATGATATGTCATTTTGAGAAGGTTAGGGTGACCTCTTTCGAGGATAGGAGGAGATAGAAATTGACTAGGCAGCTGAGGGTAACAACAGCCCCCCAAAGTGACATCTTTCAGATACTTGGTGGCTTTTCAGATATGCATACCCTTGATGGCCTGGGAAGTTTCACAGGTGTTTCTAGAGTGAACATGAAGATTTGAACCCCTTGATTTGCATGGTTTTGTGGGATTTTCTGGGTCACCTTAGGCCGCTGACAGGAAGAGGTAGGATGAATTTCTTGTTTGTATTTGTGAAGTATATTACATTTAATTTTATTCAGTAATAAAACTTTTTTCTTCTACTTTAGGAAAACTGTTTTCTTTTTCCTTGCAGGGGTTGGCAAAAGATTGTTTTTATAATTTCAATACCTGGCATCCACTTTGGCTAGGTTTGGGCCTCTGCTCAGAGGTAATCATAGAACTGCTCTGACCATATCCAATACAAATGTAAAAAGTCAGCATACAAGAACTTTCTACATCCAAACAGGGGAATGTCTTAAAGAGACTTTCCCACTCCTTCTAGAAAGTTCTATATTTAAAAAAACATCAGGTTCTCCCTCGTAGTGTTTGCTGGGGCGATGCAGCATGGCCCCCTAACAATGCCTGGTTTGAGGGTGCTGCATCCACCATTTACTAGCTGAAGCATTTTAGGCAATAACAATCTCTTTGTGTCTTAGTTTCTAGATCTGTAAAACGGATTAAGAAGAGATTAATGGACGGGAGAAGTGAATCTGGCATCAGGCCACAGGTTTGGTTGAGGCCAGACTGGATGAGGTCAGCAACACCGCTGCCTGATCTGGATTGGGGTTGTTGAATAACTGTATTGTCCGTGGATGAGTGTGATGAAAACACGTTCATGAATGTGGAAGACTGAGGCAACAGTAGGGCCTTAGGCTCTGGGCACTAGGAAGGCCAGCTAGACACTCATGCCTGCAGCCAGGAAGCATGACAGCCACTCTCCAGGGAGCTCTGAAGAATCCCCTATCAACACCAAGAGTCAGCAGGTAACAGACAGGGCAAGCAGCGTCTTGAAGGTGCTCATTTCTTTAAACCTGACATTGAAAAGGCTGTTCAAGTCCTTGACTAAAATGGTGTGGACCTACTAATGAAACATTTATAAAGACCTTGAGAGAGTATCTGACAACTGCGGGGTCCATCATGTTTTGACAGCCAGACTGGATGACAGTCACCAGAATGGCAGCTGCTGGTACAAAGACCAAAATGACCAACTGCCCCCAGCTGCTAGCGTCTGTTTCTCTCACTTTGCCTTCTTGCTTCCTTTTTCGTATCTGTACAGAAGAAAATTATGCATCATTTTCCTTTAATAATGTAAATAGGGTCATACAAAATAAATTTTGTTTCAACGTCATCCTTTCATGACTATTTCGATAAAGTATATACCAGTCAGTAATTTATATTCAAGTTTAATGTGGAATTTTTAACTCCTATTGGCTGTGTTTTACTTTATTTCTGTCTAATACTGAGAGATCTGATCAGAACTTGATGGCAGTTTCCTAACTCATTGCTAGTCAGGAGGTATCTTTATTTTAAAAACTGAGGGCTGGAGAGATGGCTTAGTGATTAAGGCATTTGCCTGCAAAGTGTAAGGACCCAGGTTTGATTCCCCAGTACCCACATAAGCCAGATGGACAAGGTGGTGAATGCATCTCTGGTGCACCCATTCTATTTGCTTCTCTCTCTCAAATAATAAAAAATATTTGGGGGCTGGAGAGATGGCTTAGCAATTAAGGCATTTCCCTGCAAAGCCAAAGGACCTTGGTTCGATTCCTCAGGACCCATGTAAGCCAGATGCACAAGGTGGCACATGCATCTGGAGTTCATTTGCAGTGGCTGGAGGCCCTGGCGTGCCCATTTTCTCTCTCTCAAATAAAAATAAAGTTTTAAAAAAAATAAAAAGTATTTAAAAAATAATAAAAATGACAGAATGGCAGCTCTAACAGGGCAGAACTGTGCCATGCTTCCATTATTTAAACACAATGCATGTCCAGAACAAGTAGGGGGTGAACTCCACTACCAGCTTCCCGTTTTATTTATGCTTATCCTGTGAATTAAGTATGCTGCGCCCTATCCTCATCCGGTTATTATGGGCTCTCAACTTCTTCATGGTCATCCAGGGCCTCTGAACAAGGAGACTTGCTCTAAACAAATGTATTTAGAAAATAAAATATCATTCTGTTTTACGTGGACATCAAACTTTTGTGCCAATAATATAGCTCCATTTTGGGAAACTACTCTAAATCAGAAAAGACTCAAAGAGCTGGGCATGATGGCACATGCCTTTAATTCCAGCACTAATGTCCTGAGACATGATAACCAGTATAATACTGAGCACATCATGCCTGATGGCCAGTGTTGGATACACTAAGCATTTTTATTAAATGGAAAATCTCTAACATTGAGTATAAAACTCGGTATTATAGCATAGAGCAAAAAAAATTTAGTTTATGAATGTCATAAAACATATGTCAGAAATGTGACATACACTGGATTATTTCAGAGTCTGGTTAAAAAAATACAGAGCTGGGTATGGTGGCACATGCTTTTAATCCTAGCACTCAGAAGGCAGAGGTAGGATTGCCTTGAGTTTGAGGCCACCCTGAGATTACATAGTGAATTCCAGGTCAGCCTGGGCTAGAGTAAAACCCTGCCTTGGAAAAAAAAAAAAGAAAAAAGAAAAAAAGAAAAAGAAAAGAAAGGACTTAAAACTATGATGTGATTCAAACTATCTGTAGTCTGAATGAAATGTTTTTCATTAGAAATATAGTAGATGTCTTAAAATAGCTATACTAGTATTTATTATACCAGTTGATATACCCTATAAATGTCTTCAGTGTTCTTCAGGTAATTAGGAATGCACAAAATTTGGTTCAGATCCAGGCAAATACAAATTCTGTTTCATTACAGTGTTTTTCAAGAAACAAAAATGTCACATCACAGTAAAAAAAAAAAAAATTGTTTATTTTGTTGAACAAACCAAATTGGTTACCAAAAATGAATAATGTTTACAAAGTTATTATAAAGTAGTTCCAAAACAAACACCTGAATGCATATGACTAAGAGGAAAATCACCCAGCCTTCAGTGTTTACCTAAGATACCAGTTTCACAATCAAGGATGTTAGAACTGGTGCAGAAATTCTGTTACCTCCTTACTGGTTTTTTTTTTTTGTATGTGCTTTTATTTTGTTTTGTTAAAAAAAAAAAACTTCAGAAAATAAAATGACAAAGCTGATTTTTTTTTTTTCAGAGCACAGTGCTTGGCAGAGTAAAACGCTTCAGTGTTTAGTATTATTATAAGCAGGAAAAAGACCCAAAAAATAGTAACTCAAAGGAATTTTCAACCTAATGATGATTATTATAGTACCGTAAGATCATATCTGGGTATAAACAACTTTTCAAGGAGTAAAACGTTAAAATCAAGAGGTCCAAAGGCAATGGCGTACACGTCCGAGGCATCATTCATTGCTTTAAGGGAACTCCACGTAATTACATGATGTCTGTAGTCAAGCTTAGTGCAAGCCTCTTTCTGAACTCGTTTAACAGGAAGAACCCGCGTTCTTATCAAAAGAAACCACGAAGGTGGCTCCAGTTTTGAAGCCAAAAGGCCTGGTCCACCGCCTGGTTTTCCTCCTCCAACACCTGGTTGAGGGCGTTCTGCGATCTTGTGACAGTCCGCAACGCTGACGTTTAACACACCTAACGCCAGCCTCAACCGCGTGCCCCCGGCTTTGTTCCTGACGCGCTGCGACAGGATCCAGAAGCCATCTTAGAAACAGACACACACGCGCGGGGACGGGGGTTGGTGGTGTCTAGGCAACGGAGGCGCACACCCCCACGGCGCAGCCGCTTTTCGCTGCGCTGGGCTTCCTGCCGCGTGGGCGGGGCTGGCGAGGCCGGCGGGGGCTGTGGAAAATTACTGGGCCTCTTCTTAAAGGCGCAGGCACGCCGCCTGCCCGAAGCTGCAGAGCTAGTCACCCTTGTGTGCAGGTCCAGGGTGGCCAAAAAGCGAAGCCAGGGCTACATTTTCTTTTTCTCCCTTTGGGCATAAGAATTTTATTTGCCTTATCAAAGGTAATAAAACCCAGTTCCAAGTCAATTCCATGGGCAAGTAATTTTGAAGTTAATAAGCCTTCCTCAATATCAAATTAAGTTAAAAAAAAAGGAGTTTGCCTTCCCAAGTGAACCCTAAAATAACGTCTCCCGCAAAAATAGAGCTAATGAACACAGGAATGGGACAAAAGGAACAACCACGAATAAAGTCAAAGCGACTATGCAACAGGTTTAAAAATGGATTCTGAAGCAAGGAAAAATCGTTTTTGACAGATGGCTTGGCAAATTACTGGAAATTGCTAATATATATATTATTCTTTAACATAATATATATATATATATTATTCTTTAACATAATATATATATCTATATCTATATCTATATCTATATCTATATCTATATCTATATCTATATCTATATCTATATCTATATCTATCTATTTGTTAAAGAAGTAACGCAACGCAGGATAGAAACTCCCTCTTCGTGGAGATCACTTTTTAGGTAAAATAAATTCAGGAGATTCCCCCCCACCCCCCGCGGCTTCAAGCCAGCAGCGTTATGATTTACAAGTTAAGGCATAATTCATTGCTCTCTTACTTTTCTATACAAGGCCTCAGGTTCTGTAATGTAAATATGTGGAATAGATTCTACTGCATTGCGTGGTTCGGAGTCTCCTTATCAAGCGACAGTTACTGGAAGCCTGTTCTGAAACAATGGAATTAAAGAAAAATCTCTCTGGACGTGGTGATGCACGCCTTTAATTTCAGCACTCTGGAGGCGGAGGTAGGAGGATCGCATGAGTTCGAGGCCACCCTGAGACTATGTAGAGAATTCCAGGTCAGCCTGGGCTAGAGTGAAACCCTACCTCAAAAAACAAACAAAAAAGAAAGAAAAAAGGAAAATCTCAGTGAAGCAAAGCTATTGACATATTAAATACTTATTCGGCCCAGTTCCCATTCCCTATTAAATATTTCTTCAGTCTAGTTCCCATTTCCAATGATGAAAGACCTTCCTTTGCTCTTCCTCCTCTCATACTTGCTTGGTGTAAACGTCTCCTGAAATCTGCTCTCAGGCATATTCACCCGCTCCTACTGTTCTCCCAATCCCTGGTGTCAGAATGGATTCCCACAGAAATATCATGGAAGTGATGTTCCAGTCCTGTTCAGGCCCCGGCAAATTGATTTTCCATCTTCGACTGAGCCATTTTCTCCCATGCTTTCCTGGAATATTGAACCACATTATACGTATACCCTAAGCCTCTTTTGACTTGTTCTTTATGTCCCTAATGAAAAGTCACTAACATTTCAGTGGCTACTTAGTGATTGCTAATGTATGCTTCTTGTTTTCAGCATGTAGAACTGTGATATGAGAGTACTAAGAAAATGTTTTGCATCAGGCACCCAGCACAGTTTGGATACTAAAGAAAGGATCACAATATCTTTCTAGAACCAGAGGGAAAATGTAGTTGTAGCCGGGCGTGGTGGGGCACACCTTTAATCCCAGCACTTGGGAGGCAGAGGTAGGAGGATCACCGTGAGTTCAAGGCCACCCTGAGACTACAGTGAATTCCAGGTCAGCCAGAGCTGGAATGAGACCCAACCTCGAAATACCAAAAAAAAAAAAAAAAAAAAAAGTAGTTGTAACAAAAAGGTGTGTGATGGGAGAACTCCCACCCACCCTGACACTTCAGGGGATATGATTTAATGTGATGAGAACTGTGCTTTTGAAAAAAAAAATAGGTGCAGCTGGTGCCTGCTTTGTTTTTCCCTTCACTCTGCTTTAGTGTGCTAAAAAACTGAAATCTACCATGCTTATCAGCGAAGATGCTGCTTCTAACATTCACAAAATACTACTGTGATAACAGATGATGGCTACTGAGCCAGGCCAGTACAGGTGTCTGAGCTGGAGACATCCTTCCACATTTCCTCGGCAAGGTTTTTATAGTCCAAGCACTTCCGCAGGCTCCCTAATGACCTAAGAATTCTTCCCTCTTTGGGAGAATTTTATAGATCATATATATATCTAGATCTAGATAGAATATAGATCTAGATATAGATAGATAGATAGATCTAGATATCTACATATATATCTAGATAGGAAGAATTCAGTTAGAGTCACCAGAAGAATTCTCCTTCTCATATGCAATTCTGCAAAGTGGGCAAGAGGCCAAATTATTATAAATTAGAACTCTGATTTTTTTTTTAATAATATGGAGTTTTTGAAGCAAGCAAAACATTTAAATGCATGTTGAATTATGTTAGGGGCTGGGGAGATGGCAGTTAAAGGTGCTTGCTTGCAAAGCCTGATGATCTGGGTTCACTTTCCCAGCATAAAGCTGGATGCAGAGTGCATGAGTCTGTTGCTTGTTTGCAGTGGCAAAAGACCCTAGCAAACCCATATGCACACACACATATGCACACAAATAAATAAACGGAAAAATAAAATAAATTTTAGAAGTCATTTATGGTGGCAAATGACTATAATGCCAGCACTTGGACCTATGTAGGGACTTTCAGGCCAGCCAGGGCTGCATAATGACACCCTCTCAAAGAAGAAAACACAGGCTGGGGAGATGGCTAGTGCTTAAAGGTGCTTGCTTACAAAACCTATCAGCTCAGATTCAATACCCAGTACCCACATAAAGCCAGATGCACAAAGGGCCATATGCATTTGTAATTTGGATGCAGTGGTAAGAGACCCAGCAAGTCCATTTTCTCTCTCAGCTTACAAATAAATAAGTAAAAATATTTCTTTAAAAAGGAAAGAAAATATATGGGACTAAGGAGGTGGCTCAGCAGTTAAGGGCACTTGCTTGGAAATTTGTCTGCAGCAAGAGACCCAGGTGTTCCCATATACATACTTACTCTCTCACACATATACATGCAATGTATATATATATTATTTAGTTGAGAGAAAGAGGCAGAGAGAAAGAATGGGCGCTCCAGGCCTCCAGCCACTGCAAACGAACTCCAGAGGCATGTGCCCCCTTATGCCTCTGGTTTACGTAGGTCCTGGAGAGTCGAACCAGGATCCTTTGGCTTTGCAGGCAAATGCCTTAATCGCTAAGCCATCTTTCCAGCCTGCAATGTATATTTTTAAATAGTCATTTATTTGCAAACACAGAGAAAGATGGAGACACAGAGAGAGAGAGAGAGAGAAAAAGAATAGACATACCAGGGCCTCTAGCCACTGCAATGGAACTCCAGATTCATGTGTCACTTTGTGCATCTGTATTTACGTTGGTACTAGGGAATCAAACCCAGGTTGTTGGGCTTTGAAGGCAAGTGCCTTACCCACTAAGCCATCTCTCCAGCCCTGCATGTGTATTTTTATTTGCTAAATTCAGCAACCTTAATTTGAGGGCTTACAGAAAACACAGGTAATTGGGTTTCTCTAATTCCATTAAGAGTAGGAAACATCACAAAGCTCTCAGTTCAAGGTGCTGAAGTGAGATGTGAAAGAATGTGACATAGAGCTCATGCAGTTTGCACCCAATAAACAGTCAAGGGCCTCTAAGTGCAGCCATTAAAATATTAGGAGCACTTACTGTTAACTTGTTCCTTCATCCACGCATGCAACAATTATTTACTGAACCCCTGCTCTGTGCAAGGCATACGTCCTGGGAAGTGCTAGATGAACTAACTAAAAATCTTTGTCCTTGAACAGTCTTTTTTTTTTTTTTTTTGCCATGTAAGTGAACATGTAAAATGACAGTCACCATAAATGGTAAGTAATGGCAGTGTGCTCAGAGAGCTGTTCAAGTTATCCAACGAGGATTTGGAATGACAACAGGAAGTGACTCTAGTGCGCTGATTTCAAAGAAAAGCGGCAGAGAAGTCGGGAAGATCTTAGAACTATTCACGCAAAAGCAAGATGCCATGAAAACATAGTGGATTATTTTTATTTATTTATTTATTGGTTTTTTTGAAGTAGGGTCTCACTGTAGCCCAGGCTGACCTGGGATCCACTATGTATTCTCAGGGTGGTCTTGAACTCATGGCGAACCTCCTGCTTCTGCCTCCCGAGTGCTGGGATTAAAGGTATGCACCACCACGTCTGGCCTATTTATTTATTTTTAATTTTTTTGTTGTTTTTGAGATAGAGTTTCACTCAAGCCCAGGCTGACCTGGATTTCACTATGTAGTTTCAGGGTGGCCTCGAACTCATGGTGATCCTCCTACCTCTGCCTCCCAAGTGCTCAGATTAAAGGTATGCATCACCACACCTTTTATTTATTTATTTATTTTGAGACAAGCCCCCACAGACTGGCCATTTTTTAAATATATATATAATGTGAGAAATCAAGAATGAAAGAAAGTGAGAGAATTGTCACTCTAGGACCTCCAGTTACTGCAATCAAACTCCAGATGGGTGCACCTCCTTGTGTGTGTGCATGTGCGACCTTGCGTGCTTGTGTCACTTTGTGCATCTGGCTTATGTGGGACCTGGAGAGTTGAACATGAGTCCTTAGGCTTCTCAGGCAAGCATCTTAACTGCTAAGCCATCTCTCTAGCCCTATTTTTTGTTTTTTGAGATAAGGTCTTAAAATATAACTGTGGTTGACCCAGAACTTACTGTATAGACAAGGCTAGTTTCAAACTTGTGGCAATTCTCCTACTCTACCTCCAAGTATTGAGATTACAATAGTCCTAACCATTGGAAAGCAGAGGTCAGAATATCAGTAGTTCAAGGTCATCTTTAGTGACTGTAGTGGTTTGAATGTGAAATGTCCCCCATAGCCCTCAAGGGCTTGGTATTGAGCCTCATACTTGATTCCCAGCTGGTTGAGCCTCTGGGAAGTGGAGCCTTGCTGGAGAGGTGTGTTACTGGGGGCAGGCCTTTGGATTCTATACTTCAGCCCCACTCACTCTTTCTACTTCTTCACTGCTGCTGTGGTCATGTGATGCCTAGCTTTCTGCTTTTGTCATGCTTTCTCTGCTATGATGAAACTTCCCCTCAAAACAGAAAGCCACCAGGTATGGTGGTGCTCACCTTTAATCTGAGCACTTGGGAGGCAGAGGTAGGAGGATCTCTGAACATTAGAGGCCCACCCGGTACTACAGAGAGATTTCCAGAACATCCTGGGCTAGAGTGAGACCCTGCCTCAAAAAAAAAAAAAAAAAAAAAAAAAAAAAGCCCTGAAAGCCAAAATAAATCCTTTCCTTCTATCAGCTGCTTCTGGTCAGACGTCTTGTCCCAGGCCAGCAATGAGAAGGTAACTGCTACATCTATATAAGGAGTTCCAGGCCAACCTAGGCTACATAACACCCTGCTCCACATACACACAAGGGGCTAAGGAGATAGTTCAGTAGTTAAAACTATATCCTACACAAACCTAACAACCAGAGTTCAGCTCCCCTGAGCCCACATAAAGCTTTACATAGTGGCACACATGTCTGTAATCCCATTGTACCTTTGGCAGTGGAAGGTGGAAGCAGGAAAATTCTGAAGTTTGCTGGCCAGCTATTCTGGTGTTTGTAGTGCCAAACCTCCACACATGTGCCAAGGCATACACACTCCTATAGATATACATAGATCATAAACACACACACACAAATAACACACACAGACACAAATAAATAAGTAGACCCATCCAAACAAAATTTGACAGTGGTAAAATTCCTCTTTAAAGAATTTATCAGGGCTTGGGAGATGGCTCAGTGGGTAAAGTGGTTGTCACACCAATGTGAGGACTTGAGTTCAGATCCCCAGAATCCATGTAAAACCTAGATACAGTGGCACGCACATGTAATCCCAGAGCTAGAAAGATGGAGACAAGAGGGTCCCTAGGGTTTACTGGCTAGCTAGTCTAGCCAATTCAGTGAGCTCTAGGTTCAGTGAGAGACCTTATCTCAAAAACTAAGGTGCAAGCTGGGTGTGGTGGTGCACACCTTTAATCCCAGCCCTGGGGAGGCAGAGATAGGAGGATTGCTGTGAGTTTGAGGCCACCCTGAGACTACATAGTGAATTCCAGGTTAGCCTGGGCTAGAGTGAGACCCTACCTTGAAAAACAAACAATACCACCACCAAAAAAAAAAAAAAAATCTAAGGTGGAGGGGCTACCAAGATGGCTCAGTGACTAAAGGTGCTTGCTCCCAAAGCCACTGGCCCAGGTTAAATTCCCCAACACCCATGTAAAGCCAGATGCACAAAGTGGAAAATGCATCTGGAGTTCCTTTGCAGCAGGAAGAGGCTGTGGCACACCCATACTCACTCTTTCTCTCCTTTTGGAAAAAACAAGGTGAAGAGCAATGGAGGAAGACTGTCAACATGGACCTCTGGCCTTCATATGCATGTGCATATACACATATATACACCTACAAACACATACACATACATGCCTGCCCACCATACACACAAACAAATGCAAAAAAGTATTAGTTTATACTTACCTCACCAGGATAATAAGGTTTTGAATTTAGATGATGGAGAAGAGGCTTACCAAGCAGATAAGACAACAAAGAGTGTTTAAAGGAAAGACTGAGGTATGGGAAATAGGTGCATCTGGAGTTTGCAGTGGCCCTGGCACACCCATACACATGCATGCATGCACACACATGCAAACAAATCATTTAAACACTTTTTTTATTGACAACTTCCACAATTACAGACAATAAATGAATTTTTTTTTAATGAAGGAAGGCAGAGAAGGAAGAATGAGCAGCTCAGGGAACTGGGCTGAAGGTTGGAGACCAGTTAAAAAGCCAGTACTCAAAGAAGGCAGCACTGAGGGTTAAGGAAGCAGAGGATAGTAATTATTCCTGTCTATTGAGAATTTATCATTCTGGCAAGGCATTTGTAAAGCACTATGTTCTGGTCATCATTTAAGATGAGGAAGAAAGAAATTTCTTCAGTCTATTCAGTCTACAGGGAAGGAAACTTGAAATCCAAAGATGTTAACCTGCCCAAGGTGAGACAATTTGGAAATGACAGAGCTGGAACCCAACTCTGGCTTCCTTTGATCTCTAAGACATACTTTCATAGGATCTGGAAAGAATGAGGGTCTTGGCTGTAGGGCCAGCAGATATGATTAGGGAAGTTTAGGGGAGACTACAGATGACATAGTGTTTTGGCCTCAGGAGTTCAAGGCCATTCTCATGTTTATCGCTGTTCATTGATACAATTGAGTAGGTTTGCAAAGGTTTTCTTGAAGACTTTGAATTGACCTCCAGAGCTGTGTGGTCCAGGAGGTGAACTTCCAGGCTCAGAAGATGACTCAGATGGCCATGCGTGCCTAAGTACCTGAGTTCAGATCTCAACAAACCAGCATCTGTAAACCCAGCAGGCGTCAGACAAAAAGGCAGGCAGAGACAGAGAATCCCCTGGAAGCTCATGGGCCAACTAGCATGGTGAACCCACTAGAGAACAAGGGGCCTTGTCTCAAACAAGGTGGGAGGTGAGGATTGATGCCTGAAATTGTCCTCTGACCTTCTCAAGCATGTACACACCTGTACACGCGCACACACAGTACAAGAAAGATAAACTTCTGCATAGAGTACTGCCAACAAAGTAGCAAATGTGTCTAGAGTTCATTTGCAGTGGCAAAAGACCCTGGAATACCCATTTTTCTCTTTCTCCTCTCTCTTTCCAAATAAATAAATAATTAAAAAAAATTTATTTCTTGCAGGGCATGGTGGTGTACGTCTTTAGTCCCAGCACTTGGGAGGCAGAGGTAGGAGGAGTGCTGTGGGTTCGAGGCCACCCTGAGACTACATAGTGAATTCCAGGTCAGCCTGGACTAGAGAGAAACCCTACCTCGAACCCCCCCCCAAAATTCAGATCTTTTTCTAAAAACTTATTGATTTGACACAGAGAAAGAGGCCAAGAGAGAGAGAGAATGGGTGTGCCAGAGCCTCCAGCTGCTGCAAATGAACTCCAGACACACGCACCACCTTGTACACCTGGCTTACGTGTGTCCTGGGGAATTGAACCTGGGTCCTTTGGCTTTGCAGGCAAGCGCCTTAACCGCTAAGCCATTCTTCCAGCTCCCCCTTTTTATTGCAAGCTGAAAGACAGAGAGTGCATGGCTATTCCAGAGCCTCTTGCCACTGCAAACAATTCCAGACACGTGTGCTACTTCGTGCATCTGGCTCTATGTGGGTACTGGGAACCAGAACCCTTGCTGGCAAGCTTTGTAAGTAAGCACCTTTAACCGTACCAATCCATCTCTCCAGCCCTGGAGTAAATATTCTTAACAAACTGATTTCCATCTTAGCAGAATGAGTTTTCTTTCGAGTACAGTGATTAGAAAGACTTCATTTCAGTGATGCATCGCGGCACACATCTGCAGTCCCAGTACTCAGGAGACAGAGGAAGAGCACTGATGCAAATCTGAGGGCAGCCTGTTCTACACAGCAACTTCTACACCTGCCAGAGCTGCACAGTGAAACCCTGTCTCAAAAATAAATACACACTTCATTTAAAGAGAAGTTGGTTAAAAATCTAGGAGGTAGGGGCTGAGAAGATGGTTCAGGGAAGAAAAGGTAGAATAACCACTGCACCACTGGGTCGCAGCCCGTCAGCCTCCAGGGGAAGGAGGTATGGAAGAAGGCTGAGGAAGGATTTCAGAGCATCCCTTAGAAACTCTCCAGCCAGCAGGGCATGACTGTGGATGGGGGTCTGAAGCGTGTGCAGCCATTCCTCAGAGGTTGTAAGTACACAAAGGATGCCTCCACAATTTTATTAGTTCAAAACAAAGAAGAAAAGGAGCAGCCAACGGGAAAAGTTTGTTTGGCCCAGATCTGCACATTTAAGCCTTACAATAAAAGCCTTGAGCTTTAAAAATGTTTCCTTCTATTCAGATCATGTTTCTAGTTCGTCACATAATTATCAACGCAGTTTTGAGCAAGTGTTATAACTCCTTACCATGTTAACAAAATCATAGGCTAGGATTCCTCCCGAGCAAACACTGTCATACGCTCTCTTTTGGGGCCTTTATTTCATTCAAAGTTATTCATTAATTAAACCTTCAAAGACTTTGAAAGGCAAGCATTATTTTTATTAAAAGGTATATCACTACAGAAACGCAAAGAGCCTCATAACTTTGCAATGGCAGAGAAAGTCCAAATCCTACTTAAAAACTTTTCAAACACCAATCAATTTCAAGGCGACAAATGTCTCTTAGCGTAAATATACCACCAGATTCAGAGTGACTCTCCTGGGTCTCACACCCACGTAAAAGATCACCGTGGCAAGGAATGAACGTGGGGCTGGGCGAATGCCCAAGGGGAGACTGACAAAGGCCAAACGGGGCCGGTTTGCTTCATGTGCTACATTTTAAAACATACAGCAGTGGACGACCGGATTTCCTTCACTGAAACAATGTCCAAGGAGGCCCGTGAAACAACACGGTCCTCTGCAGAGCAGCTGCTGCTGCCCACAAGTCGAACAGGCCTGGACACTGAAGTCACGGCCACCCCAGGGTGCTTTGGGTCGGAGCTGCCAAGGCGGAGAGGCGGAGAGAAGAAACTCGGCCAGGCGGCTTCCAGGGCTGGCCGAAGCACGCCGCACCACGCAACCCACCAAGCTGGCCCCGCCCCGCCGGCCATTCCGACGCTCGCTCGCAGCCTCAAGGACGCCAGGCGACCCGCCCCTCCCCCGCCGCCATCTTGTTTCCTCGTTTCCGCCCCTCCACCCTGGCCACATGGCACGCTGCTGCGCAAGCGTTGGTTCCGCCCTAACTTCCGGCCGGACTCAAACCGGTTTCAGCCGGCCTGGGGATGCAGACGCGCGGCCGCCCCCTGGTGGCAAGCAGTGGGGCTCCAGCCACGCCCTGCTCCCCTCGCCTTCGCCGCCATTTCCTTCTTTGTCCGCCGCACGTCCGCGCTGCGCCATGACGAGCGCCGCACCCGCGTAGCTGGGGAAGAGACTGCGCGCTGCGCGCGCCCGTGAGGTGTGTCGGAACTTCGTGCAGTGAGAGTCCGGGAGCCGTGGGGGCAGCTGCCGTGTGACACACACTTGGTTTAAAAACGACGCTGTTGTGCCGGGGGGCGTGGGGCGCGGCGGGGGAGGGGATGCAGGCCCACGCGGCAGCGGGGCGGGGCGCGCTCAGGCTCGCCCATTACCCATAGGCCTTTCCTTGGTTTTCCTGGCTCGCTTCTGCCGGCTGTGGCTCGTGACCTCTTTTCACTTCATTAACAAGCCAGGGATTATTTCTTTTTCTTTTCTCCCACCCCTCCCCCGCCACCCCCCGAGGTAGGGTCTCACTCTAGCTCAGGCTGACCTGGAATTCGCTATGTAGTCTCAGGGTGGCCTCGAACCCTCGGCGATCCTCCTACCTCCCGACTGCTGGGATTAAAGGCGTGCGCCACCACACCCGGCTTATTTCTTGAGTGCTACCCACTTGCTGCTTCCTCACCGCCCCCTCTTGTCTGGGGAGTTGCCTCTTAAGAGCCCCAGACTTCTGCCTACCCCTGCTCTCACCAGGCCTGGGCTGTGAAGAAGGAAGTCACCTCCCCCAGGGACCACCTCCCCCAGCCCCTCCGTCTCTTCTCCCTCCTTCTAAAAGTGCTTTAACTAACTCACTCACACTCTCTCTGTGTGCTTTCCAGCGCCCCTCCCCCTTTGCCTGCGCTACCCCTTCTCTCACCTCTTCTTTCTCTTCTCCCTCATGCTCTTGGGCCTTGTTACTCTCCCTTCTCTCCCCATTACCTCTTTTTTGTCCTCCCTCCCTTTACAATGCTTTTTTTTTTTTTTTTTTTTTGGTTCTTCAAGGTAGGGTCCAGGCTGGGATTCATTTTGTAATCTCAGGGTGGTCTCAAACTCACGGCAATCCTGTTAACTCGGCCTCCCAAATGCTGGGATTAAAGGCATGTGCCATGGTCCCTAGCCAATAAAGTCTTAAACCCCAAAACTTGGTGTGTCTTGGTGTCTTCATCTACACCGCAAAATCCAACACGGACAAAGCTCAGGTTGTGGTGTACGCCATGGAATTCAGGCATCTATTTATGGTCTGTTACCATTTAGGGGTTTGGGTCCGTTTTCTCTGCCAGTTAAGGAATTAGAATATTTTTTAAAAGTCTGTTTTAGCGGGGTGTGGTGGCGCACGCCTTTAATCCCAGCGCTCTGGGAGGCAGAGGTAGGAGGATCGCCGAGAGTTTGCAGCCAGCCTCAGACGACATAGTGAATTCCAGGTCAGCCTGGGCTAAAGCGAGACACTATAATCGAAAAACTTTTTTAAAACAAAGTTTGTTTTGGAGTAAGAGGGAAAGAAAGTGCCTGGCAGAGGAGGGGCTTGCTGATTGGTGTATGTTTCACCCAGTACTTTACAGGTCTCTGGAAGCTGGTCAGGCCAGCTCACCGAGGAAGCGCACCAGGAAGTCATTGCCCCCTTTGCCATCCTGTATTACCGGAACCCTTCCCTGAAAGGTGTCTGCTATCTACACTTCATCTTAAGGTTCTCTGGTGACCCTTTAAAAAAAAAATTATTAGAGAGAGAGAATGGGCGTGTCAGGGCCTTTAGCCACTACAAACGAACACGAACTCCAGACAGATGCACCACCATGTGCACCTGGTTTATATGGTATCTGGGGATTGAACCCGAGTACTTAGGCTTCGCAGGCAAGTGCCTTAACCATTAAGCAATCTCTCCAGCTCCTGATCCTCTTTTTGTTTTGTTTTGGTTTTTCGAGGGTAGGATCTTGTTCTAGCCCAGGCTGACCTAGAATTCACCTTGTAGTCTCATGCTGGCCTTGAACTCACAGAGATCCTCCTACCTCTGCCTCCTGAGTGCTGGGATTAAAGGAGTTCGCCACCGTGCCTGGTTCGTGGTGACCCTTTGATTCTGGGCTTGAGGTCTTTTTTTACCTCTCAGCATTTCTAGGACGAAAGGGAAGTCACCTTTCGTGAGTCCTAACTCCAAACCATACACTATTTTGGGCAATTTGCGTAATTCTCTCCATCACACTCTTACTGCTTCGTAGAAAAGGAAACTAGTTCACACTATTCATGAATGTGCAATGCTCGCAGTTGTGTAAAATGCTGTAAGATTATATAAAATAGTTCTATAAGGAAGTCTCAACACAGTTTTACCTTCTGGGAGAGAAGGTTAAATTGCTAGGGGGAATGAGGAAGGTTTTTTTTTTTTTTGGTGGTGAAGAACTATGTGACTCCAAGGAAAGTTACAAATTCCATTCAGAACAGTTAGAACTGAAACTAGAATCATTTCTAAGTCATTCCCGATCCCATGTCTTTGGTGGACTACAAATGGAAATGGAATGGACTACATATGGAAAACTTTTTTTTTTTGGTCTTTCGAGGTAGGGTCTTACTTTGGTTCAGGCTGACCTGGAATTCACTATGTAGTCTCAGGGTGGCCTCGAACTCTCGGTGATCCTCCTACCTCTGCCTCCCGAGTGCTGGGATTAAAGGCGTGCGCCACCACGCCCGTCGGAAAACTTTTTTTTATCATTCCCCCCACCTCCGCCCCAAGGTAGGGTCTTACTCTAGCTCAGGCTGAATTCACTGTGTAGTCTCAGGGTGGCCTTGAACTGACAGTGATCCTCCTACCTCTGTCTCCTGAGTGCTGGGATTAAAGGCATGTGCCACCACACCTGATGGAAAACTCTTTTAAACACAAAATGCACAGTGTTGTTGCAATTATGAAGTAAGCAATTATTTCTTAGAACTTTAGTTCCTGTCAGGTGTGATGGTGCACTTACTTAATCCTAGCACTTGGGAGGGGAAACTGGGGTAGGATTAGCATGAGTTCAAGGCCTACCTGCGGTTTCAGAGTGAGTTCTGGATGAGCCTGTGCTAGAGTGAGACCTGCCTGGAAAGCAAACAAAAAACCCCTAAAATTGGGTGGAGAGCAATTGAAAAAATTGAAGTGGACCTCTGACATATACATACACCCACATACACTTGTGCCCATACACAAACACATGCATACATACACTAATAAAAATAGGGTCTCAGGCTGGGGCTGTGCCTCAGTTGGTAAAAGTATTTGCCTAGCATGTAAGAGACCCTGTGTTCAATACCAGCACAACATAAAACCAGACATGGTGGTGAACACCTGTAATTCCAGCAAGAGGATCAGCAGTCTATTGTTACCCTCAGCTCCATAGCTAGTTCGAGCAGTTTGGGCTGCATGAGATGTGTGTGTGTGTGGGGGGGGGAGGGTGGGTGGGGAGAGGGAAAGCTCCTTGGGATGAAGATAAGGGCAGTGTGCCCCACACCTTTCTCTTGCTACTCTTAGAGGCCTTGGCCAAGATATGGGTGGGTTACTACTGAAAAGGATAGGAGAAAGCTAGCCTTTATTAGTTTCCGTTAGAGATTGAGGCCCATTGACAACCAGGAGATGCCACCCCACATGCCATCTTGCCTTGACACAATAATGGAAATCTTGGCAGGAAAGGAACTCATGTCTGATCGAGACTGATCTACAATGCCCCTGCCACCCATAGTCTAATAAGTTCCCTAGACAGATGGTCTAGGTGGGCTGGCCCTGGGGTCTGCCTCCAGATCTACAAACCGATCAGGTTTTCTCCTTGCATATGCCATATATATATATGTATATGTATAATATATGCATATATAATGCTATAAGGCTGTATTTGGTCTCTTCCCCCTCTCTCTGTGATTCTCTCTGGATTCCCTCTTCTCTGCTTGGATACATGAGTGTGCCTTCCCCTCACACCTGGCCTGGCCGAGGGGTGGGAGGGGGAAAAGAACAGAATACTTGCTATCAGTGTAATTATTCCAAACTCGGGATAACCGTGAGTGTAACTCTTCATTACTCATTTCTTCTCTGAATCTCTTGGTCTCTGCTTTGAGATCTGCTCTCTCATTTCTTCCTTGAGCCTCACCACTAGTCCTCTTAACTTCCCTCCATAGGATTTATGTCTGAATCTCCCTACATAAGCTACTAGATCTACTTTCCACACATTTGTGGCTCTACTCTAACCCTTCTTTAAAAGCCCCAGTTTATCCTAAATGAACTTTATGAACTCCGCTCCATGTGTGATCCCAATCTCCCTTAACTAAACCCCACAATTTGTGTTTTCCCCCAAATAAGCTTAATAATTCATAATTTATCCTTCTTGAGTCCATCTTTATTATTTTTTTATTTTTATTTTTTGGTTTTTTTGAAGTAGGGTCTCACTCTAGCCCAGGATGACCTGGAATTCTCTATGTAATGTCAGGGTGGCCTTGAACTCAAGGTGATCCTACCTGTGCCTCTCAAGTGCTGGGATTAAAGGTGTGTGCCATCACACCCGACTTTTTTTTTTCTTTTTTTTAAAAATATAGGTCTCTTTCTGTGTCTTTTTAAAAAAATATTTTATTTATTTATTTATTTACTTATTTGAGGGAGAGAAAGAGAGAATGGGCATGCCAGGGCCTCCAGCCACTGCAAACGAACTCAGATGCATGCGTCCCCTTGTGATCTGGCTTACGTGGGTCCTGGAGAGTCGAACTGGGATCCTTGGGCTTTGCAGGCAAGCACCTTAACTGCTAAGCCATCTCTCCAGCCCCGGCTTTTTAATTCTTTATTAAAAGTAGGACATAACCTAAAACTTTGTGTTCATAAATTCTGGAGGACTCTCCTGAACCTCAAAATCCTGCTTCACTATAGCCCATGTTCTATCCCAGCTCCTTGAAGAGCATCTCATGGTCGGTTAAATGGAAGACAAGCAGTTCCTGCACTTTGACAGTGATGGGGTGAGTGAGAGGATGGAGTTCCAGGCTTTGGAGTGGCATAGAAAGTACCAGAGTTTTGGGAGCAGGAGACAAGGGACCTAAAAGTCAAAACACTCCAAGGATGCCTGCTAGGTCGTGCTCCTACAGAGAGCAAGGGTGTCTCCCACAAGCTCCAGTGGATGTCAGCCTGTGACAGGGCCCACAGGGTCCTGCAATGATGATGGCACCCTGAGGGAGGCCCTGCACTCCTGGACAAGCGCGGATCACCCAGGAAGATGAGAGGCAGCCTGTGCAATCTAGCATTGTAGGGCCTACCTGGGGCACAAGTGTGTGGTGGCTCTGCAGACACCCCAAATTGTGTGGCATGGCTCTGCAGACACCCAGAGAATGCAAAGGAGCTGCCTCATCACCCTAGACCTGGTGGGGAGGACACCCCGAGAGGCTGGGCCCTGGGCTTCCCTCCTGCAGAGATCACCCTGACCTGATCCTGCGATGGGGAAAACCAAACCCAGCATGTGGAACATGTGGTGTCCAGGCCTGTGGGAAATGGATGAGTGGCTATAATGGTGCATTCTAGAGAGGGGCCAAGATACATGTGCCATGTGCAGCTGAGGAAGCCAGAAGAGGCCCTCTCCCTGAGCTAGGAGAGGCCTTCCCAGTCTTCCATCCCTGCTGTCCTGGTTCTCCTCTGAGCTGTGGTTGCTTGGGTGGAAAAAGAGGCAGTCATGCTCAGGCTGCGGGATGAGACCACTCCTTGTGTGGTGCTGTCCCCTCTCTATGATGATTTGAGAGGTCTTCACTTCTCTTTCTGCAGTGATGTCTGACTATGTCTAAATACCTGTCTTCTGTCAATATTAAGTGAGGAAATGAGCTGAGCTCACCCAAATCCAGCCCTGAGCCCTGAGTGGTCTCTTCTGTGGTACCACTCCTGTTACAGCAAAGACAAGGTGAGATCCCTTATTTATGTTATTTATTTGGGAGAGAGAGAGAGAGAGAGAGAGAGAGGGAGGGAGGGAGGGAGGGAGGGAGAGAGAGGGAGAGAATGGGTACATCAGGCCTTCAGTCACTATAAACAAAGTCCAGACATGTGCCCCACCTTGTGCATCTGGCTTACATGGGGAATTGAACCTGGGTCCTTTGGCTTTGCAGGCAAGTGCCTTAACAGCTAAGCCGTCTCTCCAGCCCTCTAGGGTAATTTTTATAGCCTCTTACAAACCTCTTGAGAATAAGGATGTGGATGTGGATGTGGATTTGTTTCTCAGCTCCTAGATGTTAAGCTATGGCTTATGGGTAATTTAGGAAGTATGTTTAAGTTTGGAATCTTAATTGTATGCTTACATTGTTTTTCTGTCTACTTTCTCCTCTTTGTCAATTTTTTTTTTTTCAAAGTAGGGTCTTACTCTAGCCCAGGCTGACCTGGAATTCACTCTGAATTCTCAGGGTGGCCTCGAACTCACGGTCAGCCTCCTACCTTGGCCTACCAAGTGCTGGGATTAAAGATGTGCACCACCATGCCCAACCCTGTCAAATAATTTTTTTTGTTTGTTTGTTTTTCAAGGTAGGGTCTCACTCTAGTCCAGGCTGACCTGGAATTCACTATGTATTTTCAGGGTGGCTTTGAACCTGACAAACAATTTTTGAGGATCTGTCCTAGGCCAAGTAAAATGCCAAGTGTGGTGGTGTGGGTATGTAATCTCACAGCTGAACAGACAGAGATAGGAGGATTCCTGGGTCAGCCAATCTAGCCTACTTGGTGAGTTCCAGGCCACCCACAGACCCTGTCTCAGAAAAGGGAGATGGGGCCTAGAGAGATGGCTTAGTGGTTAAGGTGTTTGCCTGTGAAGCCTAAAGACCCATGTTCAATCTCTCTCCAGATCACATGTAAGCCAAGTGCATGCACAAAGGTGAGGCAAGCACAAGGTCACACATGCCCTCTAGGTGGTACAAGCGTCTGGAGTGTGATTTCAGTGGCTGAGGTCCTGACCTGCCAATTCTCTCTTTCTCTTTAAAATATATTAAAAAAAAGAAAATGGATGATACCTGGGGTTGCTTCTATATGCATGCACATACACCTGCGCACAAAACACTCCCCCACACATCCCAAAAATAAAATTCAAAGGAAATAAAACTAGAAACCTAGCTGGGGGTGGTGGTGCATACCTTTAATCCCTACACTAGAGAGGCAAAGGTAGGAGGATTGCCTTGAGTTGGAGGCCAGTCTGGGCTACAGAGTGAGTTCCAGGTCAGCCTGGGCCTGAGTGACACCTGCTTTGGAAAAACAAAACAAAAAAAAAGAGCTTTTAGCTGGGCATAGTAGCACATGCCTTTTATCCTAGCACTCAGGAGGAGCACTCAGGAGGCCTAGGTAGGAAGATCCCTGTGAGTTCGAGGCCGGCCTGAAACTACATAGTGAATTCCAGGTCAGCCTGGGCTAGAGAGAGACCCTACCTCAAAAAACAAAAAACAAACAAAAACCTTAGAAAATTTACTAGCAAAAAAATTACTTTTAAAAATTATTTTTATTTGTGTGTGTGTGTGTATGGATTTGTGGTACACATGCATGCAGAGGTCAGAGGACAACTTTTTTTGTTTTTTTGTTTTTGTTTTTTGGTTTTTGGAGGTAGGGTCTCGCTCTAGCCTAAGCTGACTTGGAATTCGCTATGTAGTCTCAGCCTGGCCTTGAACTCACAGCGTTCCTCCTACCTCTGCCTCCCAAATGCTGGAATTAAAGGCGTGTGCCATCACGCCCGGCCTATGCTCATATATTGATGCTACTCTCATTCTTGGTTACAGAAGCTTCTCTTTTCAGATGGCAGTGTTCTTCTGAGATGGTGGAGCATTTAGCACAGAGACATCTCTATCACACCCTCCAAGGCTCAGGGACCATTGCTGAAGAGGTGGCAGAAAGAATACAAAAGCCAAAGGAAGGGGAGGAGTGCTTACAATAATGTCTTCCAGACACAAAGTGGCCTAGATATTCAAAACCTCAAAGTGGCTGATACTTCCTATGTAAGACCCACATAATAGGGAAAAAATGATGTCAAAATAGAAGAGAGTCTAGTTGGAAAGAGGAAGGGGGTCTGTGGAGGGGGGATTTGGAAGGGGGAAAAAAGAGGGTGGTGGAAAGGGATTATGATCATAGTATATATATTGTTTATATTTGTGGAAGTTGTTAATAGAAAGTTAAAATAAATAAATAGATAAAAATTGACTCCAGGTGGGAGTCCTAATAGCTACTCTGTCTATTAAATAAAATGGTTGGGGTGTGGAGAGATGGCTTAGCAGTTAAGGCATTTGCCTGCAAATCCAAAGGACTTTGGTTTGATTCCTCAGGACCCACGTAAACCAGATGCACAAAGGGGCGCATATGTCTGGAGTTCCTTTGCAGTCTCTGGAGGCCCTGGAGTGTCCATTCTCTTTCTGCCTCTCTCTCTCTCTCTCTCTCTTGAATAAATAAAAATAAAGTTAAAAAAAATTAACAAAATTGTTTTGTGGCCGGTGGGTGGCCAGGCGTGGTGATGTCTTTAATCCCAGCACTGGGGAGGCAGAGATAGGAGGATCACCGTGAGTTTAAGGCCACCCAGAGACTACATAGTGAATTCCAGGTCAGGCTGGACTACAGGGAGACCCTTCCTTGAAAAATGAAACAAAAAAAATTGTTGAAGTTGGGGAGATGGCTCAGTGGTTAAATGCATTTGCTTGCAAAGCCTGACAGGCCAAGTTTGATTCCCTAGTATCCACATAAAGCCAGATGCCCAAAGTGATGCATGTGCCTGGAGTTCATTTGCAAAGGCAGGAGGCCCTGATGTACCCACACTCTCTGTTTATCTGCCTATCTCTCTCTAATAAATAAGTAAAATATTTTTTTTTAATTTTTGTTCATTTTTATTTATTTATTTGAGAGTGACAGACAGAGAGAGAAAGAGGCAGAGAGAGAGAGAGAGAGAGAGAGAGAGAGAGAGAGAATAGGTGCGCCAGGGCCTCCAGCCACTGCAAACGAACTCCAGACGCGTGCGCCCCCTTGTGCATCTGGCTAACGTGGGTCCTGGGGAATTGAGCCTCGAACCGGGGTCCCTAGGCTTCACAGGCAAGCACTTAACTGCTAAC
This sequence comes from Dipus sagitta, assembly GCA_036346955.1. Taxonomy (NCBI): domain Eukaryota; kingdom Metazoa; phylum Chordata; class Mammalia; order Rodentia; family Dipodidae; genus Dipus; species Dipus sagitta. The sequence goes on along the minus strand of CM070772.1, from coordinate 125,440,945 downwards.
CATCTCTCCAGCCCAAATAAGTAAAATATTTAAAAACTTGTCTTGGGAGATTGGGGCAGGGACACTTCTCAGCCTGCAGGAAGAACTTCAGCGAGCATGCAGGATTGGCAAGGGCAATGCAAGACTCCAGCAGTTAAACTGGGCCTTGCTTCCTACCTTAATCTCCCAGCATGCCTGTGGTTTTGTAAGGCTTAGCATTGACATTCCTGCCATCAGAAGGAGCATTCTGTCAGCTGTCAGGCTCTTCAGGGAATTGTGCAAAGCTTCCAATTAGTCATCAGCTATTTCTAACTGATTTAACATGGAAAATCTCTTTTTTTTTTCCCTTTTAAAACTTTATTTATTTATTTATTTTTTCAAGGTAGGTTCCCACTCTAGCCCAAGTTGTTCTAGGTCAAACTCACAGCGATCCTCCTACCACTGCCTCCTGAGTGATGAGATTAAACACATGCATAACCATACCCGGCTTTGTTTTTGTTCTTTTTTTTTTTTTTCCTTCAAGGTAGGGTCTCACTCTAGCTGACCCGAAATTCATTATGTAGTCTAAGGGTGGACTTGAACTCTGGACAATCCTCCTCCCTCTGCCTCCCAAGTGCTCTTTTTTTTAAAACTTCACATCTTGGGGCTGGAGAGATGGCTTAGCAGTTAAGCGCTTGCCTGTGAAGCCTAAGGACCCTGGTTCGAGGCTCGATTCCCCAGGACCCACGTTAGCCAGACGCACAAGGGGGCGCATGCATCTGGAGTTCCTTTGCAGTGGCTGGAGGCCCTGGTGCACCCATTCTCCCCCCCTCTCTCTATCTGCGTCTTTCTCTCTCTGTCTGTTGCTCTCAAATAAATAAACAAAAAATATTAAAAAAAAAAACAACTTCACATCTTATAGTAAATCTGGGAAGAAACTACATTGTATCCTCTTTTCCCTAAGGCAGAAGGGCTAATGAAGAGAAGTGGGAATGTAACAGGAGTTTTGGGGTTCCTCACCAATACACCAACGCAGCAATAAATTTAGGGTACCCAGGATTCTTGTCTTTTGAAGTTAAAATCCATAGATCAGAGACTTAAGAGACTTTATTAGATTAAGAGAAGAAGGGGTAGACAGCACACATGGGAGTAGGGTTGACCCCACGGCGCACCCCCCACCCAGCCCAGCAGGGCTGAGATGAGGGGGCTTACCAGAGCAGGGACCTGGAAATTCAGGAGAGGTGAAAAGCCAAAAAGAGGCTAGGTCCACCTGGTAAGGATCTATTTATAATCTTACTGTGGTGGGCCCTACCCTCAGGCTCAGGTGAGCCTGAGAGAGAGCTGATTGTTCTGGGCTAAGGAAGGGGTCAGCACACCTGGGTGGGGATGAGAGACAGAAAGAGAGAGAGAGGGAGGGAGGGAGAGAACGGGCACACTAGGGCCTCCAGCCATTGCAAATGAACTCCAGACACATGAGCCACCTTGTGCATCTGGCTAATGTGGGTCCTAGGGAATTGAACCTGGGTCCTTTGGCTTTGCAGACAAATGCCTTAAGCCACCCCTCCAGCCCTTTTATTTTTATTTTTGAAAATATTTTATTTAAGAGAGAGAAAGAGGCAGATAGAGAATGGGTGTGCCACGGCCTCTAGCCACTGCAATTGAACTCTAGACACATATGCCACCTTGTGCATTTGGTTTATGCGGGTACTGGGGAATCAAACCTGGGTCCTTAGGCTTCACAGGCAAGTGCCTTGATGGCTAAGCCATATCTCCAGCCCTGTTACATCTTTTCGATTCCCCGTTTTGAGACCTCTCCTAGTTCCCCTTTGGGAAGACCTTAAGGAAAAGATTTCAAACAACAGGAACTGTGTTCTGACATTCTGCATATGTCTAACTCTATAGGGTACTCCCATTTCACATCTAGCTATGAAAAACATATAGATGTGGCAACCTAATGAAGTCCCCTACTTATCATCGTGGGCTTTTATGATTTTTAGCTGATGACCGATTTTTTTTTTTTTTGTATAGTATATGCATATGGACGCATGTGGGAAGGTCAGAGGGCAACTTGGAGGTGTCTGTGCTCCACCTTCTTTGAGGCAGGGGCTTTTTGCAGCGAATGGCCTGCCAGACTGCAGAGGAACGTGAAGAGTAGTGGGCTTTCAGCTTCCTGTCTTCCTGGCTCTATGTCAGAGTGTAAGAGAGAGGCTGTCTTTTCTAGCAAAAGGTTAAGTCAGTAAGATAGGGAAAGGCATTTGGAAGAAGGCCCTCCTGAGTCAGCAGTTCCTGAAACAACAATTTCCATTCCCCCTAGAAACTGTGGTTCTACTGGAAAATCAGCCATGCCTGTCTGAATGAGAGGTGGAGCTCTGACCAATCAGGGTGAGGCGCAGGACCCTCCCGTTAGGTATGGAAGCCCTGGGGACTTCAGGATGGGTCTGCTCCTTGTGCAGAAGTAGAACATTGCCTTGCTGAAGTCCTTTGGCTTGTGTGGTCATTCGGAGTCATTGCTAACAGTAGCCATGTTGAGATAACAGACGCATCCAGTGTTATGTAGGTGATGGGGCAGGCAGGCTTTGCAAGCACCTTTAACTGCTGCTCACACCTACTTCCACTACCAGACGCATTGATTTATTTATATTTTTTGGTGTGTATGGGTACAAGTTTGTATGTACATCGGGTATGTGTCTGTGTAGATATATGTGAGCCTGTGTGGTGTGTGTGGAGGTCAGAGGTCAACTTCAGGGTCTTCTCCTCAGTCACGCTCTGCATTTCACTGTTTAAGACAGGGTCTCTTTCGCTCTTCTTCTTTTTGGTTTGTTGAGGTAGGGTTTCGCTCTAGTCCAGGCTGTCCTGGAATTCACTATGTAGTCTCAGGGTGGCCTTGAACTCACGGTGATCCTCCTACCTCTGCCTCCTGAGTGCTGGGATTAAAGGCGTGTGCCACCACGCCTGGCTGGTTTTTTTTTTTAATATTTAATTTATTTATTTGCAAGGAGAGAGAGAAAGAGAGAGAGAGAGTGAGGAGAGAGAATGGGCATATCAGGGCCTCTTGCTGCTGCAGACACCCTCCAGATGCATGTGCCACCTTGTGCATCTGGCTTTTATGTGGGTATTAGGGATTTGAACCTGGGCCAAACCCAGGCTGGTAGGCTTTGCAAGTAAGCACCTTTAACAACTGAGCCATCTTCCCAGGCCCTGGCTTTTGTTTGTTTGTTTGTTTTTGTAAGTAGGTACTGAGGATCTGTTGTAGTTACCTTTGCAATGCTGGGATGAGGCACCTGACCAAACACAGCAAATGGGAAGAAAATTTTTTAAAAATATTTTATTTATTTATTTGAGAGAGAAAGAAAAAGAGGCAGATAGAGAGAGAAAGAGAGAGAGAGAATGGGCACGCCAGGGCCTCTAGCCTCTGCAACAACAAACTCCAGATGCATGTGCCACCTTGTGCATCTGGCTTAACATGGGTACTGGGGAATTAAACCAAAGCCTTTAGACTTTGCAGACAAATGCCTTAACTGCTGAGCCATCTCTCCAGCCTGGGAGGAACTTTTTAAAAATATTTATTTATTTATTTGAGAGTGAGAAAGAGGCAGAGAGGAGAGAAAGAGAATGGGTACACCAGGGCATCCAGCCACTGCAAACGTACTCCAGATGCATGTGCCACCTTGTGCATCTGACTTACATGAGTCCTGGGGAATCAAACTTGGGTTTTTTGGCTTTGTAGGCAAGCGTCTTAACCACTGAGCCATCTCTCCAGCCCCAGATTTTTTTTGTTTATCTTGACTTATAGTCTCAAGTACAAGCTTCATGATGAAATTAAACTCCAGATGCATGTGCCACCTTGTGCACACGTGTGACCTTGCACATGAGTCAACTTGTGTATTTGGCTTACATGGGATCTTGGGGATTGAACATGAGTCCTTAGGCTTCGCAGGCAAGCACCTTAACAGCTAAGCTATCTTTCCAAGCTATTTTCTTTTTTTGAGACAGGGTCTCATGTAGTCTAGGTTGCTCTCAAACTCCTGGTGTAGCTGAGGATTACCTTGGATTTTTAAAAAAAATATATTTTATTTTTATTTATTTATTTATTTTATAGAGACAGAGGGAGAGAGAGTGAGAGGATGGGCACGCTAGGGCCTCCAGCCACTGCAAACCAACTCTAGACACATGCGCTCCCCTGTGCATCTGGCTAATGTGGGTCTTGGGGAATTGAACCTGGTTCCTTTGGCTTTTCAGGCAAATTCCTTAACCACTAAGCCATCCCTCCAGCCCTACCTTGGATTTCTGAGCCTCCTCCTTCCCAGGTGTTGGGATTGCAGCATGCAATACAATGCCTAGTTTATTCAGCACTAGGGATGGAACCACGTGTGCATGCTAGACAAACCCCCTACCAACTGAGATACATTCTCAGCTAACCCCCAGTTTTTAAGTTTGTTTTGATTTAGGTTCCTATCTGAGCAGGCTCTTCCTGGGCACTCCCTTTCCATCCATCACCACCTTCCTCTTTTCTGTCTTAAGCTCCTTCAACCTGTTCTCACCTTTCTTATGAACACCTTCTTCCTACCCTACCAAATTTCCTGTGTTTTCCTGCACTTATTGTGGGTGAGTCTTCTTGTTTCTCTACTTACTCTTAGACCATGAGGTCCATGTGAGCAGCAGCTGTCTTCCTTTGCTGGCTCTTGTAACCCAACTGCCTACCATAGTGCCTCGCACTTAGTAGGTGCAGAATAAATATGTGTTGATGAGTATGAATATACAGACCAGGTAACTATCACTGTCCTTAGTTAAGGACCAGGATTAATATCCAATTACTGTACTTAGCACCATCATTGCCATCTAGTGGTCACTGCTGGTATTGTGCTGCTGGGCCCATTCTCATTGACTGCAAGGTCTTGCTGGTAGAACCCAGCATCAATTTGAATAATAGGTACCTGGTGATTTGTTGCCTTGTCTAGGGCATTATCTCAGGCATCTTACAGTACTGCCTATTCGATACATGAACGAATTGTCTGCTCAAAGTCATTATCTAAGGAGAACACTTGTATTCCAATGCTCAGATAGGGTCTGTTTTTTTTTTTTTTAAGTCTGTACCTCATTATTTGTGACTTTTATTACATGAAGTGTACCCACAAGAATGTATGTAGTGATTGCTGAGTACAGAACAAGACTCTCTTTGATGGCAATAAGGGTATTTTGTAAATAAGGAGGGTAATATGTGGCTTTCAGTCTAATGTCCATCTTTCTTTCTTTCTTTATTTTTACAACATACTTTTGCCTTAAGAGAATGATACTGTATATATGTAAGTAGGAGAATAAATTACAGGGGTGGAATGCCCTAAGTGAGGCAGGGGAAGAGATTGAGTAAAAGAAGGGTGGGGGAAGGTCAATCAAAATTAAAGATATTGTGAATAAATGTATGAAAGCCTACTTTTTTGGAAAATGGCACACCCAGAAGCCATAGATTGTTACTAGAAAATTTTAAGTGCCAGGGGTGAGATACTGCTCCAATGAGTTGTTGGCCAGGGAGATCCATGATGACCCCAAAACATTATAGGCCATTGCCGAGGCCCTTGAGAAGGTATCCCTTGAGAAACAGATGGTAAGACCCTATTGCTGAAGACTCCACATGCCTGGGCAGCAAGGTCACTGAGAAATCAAGCTGGGGCTAAGCTGAAAACCTCCTCCCTGTAGACCAGCCAACTGAAAGCTGGAAAAAGCTGCACTGCATGCAGCCCTATGGGAGACAGAAGTCATCAGCAGTGAAAACAGTGAACACTGGAAGCCTCAAGTTTGGCCAGCCAGGCTAAATGACTGAATGGGGGCAATAGTGGCATGTCTGTTATAGGGGAAACCAACTGCTCTCTAATTGGACTGGAGGCCCGCTCTATGGGAGGGAATACATTCCTGGTACTGAAAACCTAATCAAAAGCCTACTGTGGAGAGATCATGAGCCTTAGGAGTGTAATGCTGCTCTTGTGTGGCTAAATGCATGTATTATGCTCACCAAACTGCTCTGTAAGCACTTCACGTATGTTCATGTACATATATTAATGCTACTCTCACTTTTCGTTAGAGAAGCTTCTCTTTTCAGATGGCAGTGACCACTGGGATGACCCAAAAGGTACCACAGTGCTGAGAAGAAGTGATGGAGGAGTGTTTGGTACTGAAATATCTTTACCATACCCTGCAAGGCCCATTGCAGAAGAGGTGACAGAAAGAATGTAAGAGCCAAAAGAAGGGTAGGACTGCTTACAATGCAACTGTCCAGACAGAAATTGGCCTTGATATCCACGACCTCACAGTGCCTAAGAAATACCTTCACAAGACCCTCATAATAGGAGGAAAAGAAGATGACATCAAAATAAAAGAGAGACTAACAGAGAGAGAGAGGGTGTTGCAGTCAGGTTCGCATTGCTGGTAGAAATCATTCAACCAAGAGCAGCTTGTGGGAAAAAAAGAGGTTTATTTTGGCTTACAGGCTCGAGGGGGAAGCTCCATGATGGCAGGGGAAAATAATGACATGAGCAGAGGGTGGACATCACCCCCAGGCCAACATAAGGTGGACAATAGCAACAGGAGAGTGTGCCCAACACTGGCAAGGGGAAACTGGCTATAATACCCATAAGCTTGCCCCCAACAATACACTGCCTCCAGGAGACATTAATTCCCAAATCTCCATCATCTGGGAACCTAGTATTCGGGACACCTAAGTTTATGGGGGACACCTGAATCAAACCACCACACCTTCAGATTCTCCAATGGAGAGTGAAGTCAGCATAGGTTAAATTGGATAAATGTTATTAATTTAGGGAGATTTTGATGGATCTAGCCCCTTTTTTAGCCAAAGACTAGTGAGAGCTTGACATTGAAGAGCATAATCATTGTCTCCATAGGATTCTGACCTGGTTCTCAGTTCCAGATATGGTTTCCTTTCTACTGAGTGGATCTCTTAACCAGTCAGAAAGCCATTGGTTATCCACTGAGGCTGTGTGGCACCATTGCACTGGTGTGTACTTCTTGTCAAGCTGGTTGCTTCTGAGTAGCTTAGACCTCTGGTTGCTCAGAACATTGTTGGCCACTTTCCCCCAGTAGCTCACATAGCGCTTTCTAGCACTAGATGGGCTAACTGTCTGGGGTCTGGCTCTATTCTGGATTCCAGCCAGGTCTCTCTGTGTTCTGTGCCAGCAGCATGTGGTGTCTTCAGCAATAGGGTCTTGCCTTTTACCTCAGGAGGGTAGTCAAGTGCTTTGACAGAAGCCTGTCTTGCTTTAAGGACCTCGTAGGTCTCTCCAATCAACAGCTCAATGTATGCAGCATCTATTTCTGGCACTGGGAGTTACAGGTCAAAACAAAGTTTTTCAAGGTTAGGCTTCATCTAACCCTCTCCAGGGCCCTTCTTTTCGGGCACTCCTCCTATACTCCTGGTGAGGGTTATATCTTTTAGTTCGCCTTCAAGGAGAAAGGTTTCTATGGTATGAGTTCATTTTGGGTTTAGTTTTGTGTTAATTTGCCCCCACTCTCCCCTTCTCTTTCCCTCAAACCCTTCCATCCCTATTGTCTGGGCCTCAAGTTGCCTATCAGGTATGTCAGCAACTCAAGCTGATCCAGGTTAGGAACCGTAGATGCATGAGAACATGCAATGTTCATCTTCCTGTGATTGTGTGGGTTTGCTGAGTATGTTCTGGTCTAAGTCCATTCATTTCCCTACAGATTTCATTGTATCATTTTTTTCTTACTGCTGAGTGGAATTCCATTGTGTATATGAACCACAACTTTATTATCCATTTGTCCAATGATGGGCACCTGGGTTGATTCCAGTTCTCAGCTATTATGAATTGAGCAACTATGAACATAGTTGAGCAAATGTCTCTGTAGTGAAGCAAAATGTCCACCTTGATCATTCAATGGACAGAGTGTGCTGTCACCTTGAAGTCCAGGAAGAACTGGGTGTGCAGTACCTGTGCGTGGCTTGGGGCAGTCCCTTTGGCATGTATTTCCAAAGTTTTGTGACTTCGTGGGTTAAGTAGCTCTGGCCTTCATGTCTCTGAAAATTTCAAAATTTTAACAGTCTAAAGTGCTTTTTGAGCTAGGCCTGTGGCTTATACCTGTAATCTCAACACGTGGGAACATGAGGTAGGAGGATTGACACAAGTTTGAGGCAGTCTAGTTTGCATAGTGAGTTCCAGGTCAGCCTGGACTATAGTTCCCAGCTACTTGGGAGACTGAGGCAGGAGAATGGGAAGCTCAAGGCCTGTCTGAACAATAAAATTCAGTTTAAGGCCAGCCTGGACAACTTTGTGAGAGCCTGTTTAAAAAATTATATATATATATATATATATATACCGGAAGTGGTTTTGCATGCCTTTAATTCCAGCACTCAGCAGTGGTGGGAGGATCACTGTCAGTTCTAGGCAACCCTGAGACTCTCTCTTCCATGAAACTGCATGCAGTGTAGTTTTTTTTTTTTCCAGCTTTCTGTCAGCTGGTCTACATGGAGGAGGTTTTCAGCACAGCTCCAGCAGGATTTCTCAATGACCTTTCTGCTTTGGCTTTTGAGACAGGGTTTCAGGTAGCCCAGGATGGCCTCGAACTTGCTGTGCAGTTGATGATGACTTTGAATATATGATCCTCTTGCCTTCACTTCCCCAGAGCTGAGACAATAGGCATGTACCGCCATGCTCTGTTGTGCAGTGCTAGAGACTGAACTCAAGGTGTTAGGCAAGCATTCCACCACCGAGACCAGTGCTGTACCAGATATTTTAGAAAAAAAAAGGGGGGAGGGGCTGGAGACATGGCTTAGCAGTTATGGTGTTTGCCTGTGAAGCTTAAGGATCCAGGTTCAATTCCCCAGTACCCACGTAAGCCAGATGCACAAGGTGGCACATGCTTCTGGAGTTCATTTGCAGTGGCTGGAGCTCTGGTGTGCCCATTCTCTATCTGCCTCTCTCCCTAACAAATAAATAAAAAAGTATAGTATCCTTCCTCCCCCCTCTCAGATGCTGTCAAATCATGCTGGCATATCTACACTGTGATAGATAGGTGAGTCATGTGTGTCCTTGATATTTGTGACAAAATTATTTGTTTTTTTATTTTTATTTTTATTTATTTATTTAGGTTTTTCGAGGTAGGGTCTCACTCTAGCTCAGGCTGACCTGGAATTCTCTATGTAGTCTCAGGGTGGCCTCGAACTCATGGCAATCCTCCTACCTCTGCCTCCCACGTGCTGGGATTAAAGGTGTGTGCCACCATGCCCAGCTAAAATTATTATTTTTTAAGTTTTGTGACAAATTTTTTGCTTCAAGTATTCCAACTTAATAAAAAGGTAATATTCTCATTATGCCTTGGCTCCTGAAAAAGATCTGCTTGGAAATTCTATTATATAATCAGTGTCACAGTGACCAGTGATAACTCTTGATGTCACAAACTCCGTACCAGGCCCTGATCTCTATCCCATTTCTCTGTTAAATTTCTCCCTCCATTCCTCCTTCCCTTTCTCCCTCTCTCCTTCCTCCCCTCTTTGAACCAGGCCTACAGTTGGCTATCCAAACCAGGCTGACCTTGAACTTTAGGTGATCCTCTTGTTTCTGCCTCCTGAGTGCTGGGATTGCAGGCAGGTACCACTCCAGTTGTCTCTTATATTGCTTTGCTTTTTTTTTTCCTTCAAAGTAGAGTTTCACTGTAGCCCAAGCTGACATGTAATTCACTATGTAGTCTCAGGGTGGCCTTGAACTCACAGAGATCCTTCTACCTCAGCCTTTGGAGTGCTGGGATTAAAGGCATAAGCCAACACACTCAGCTTTGTTTTGCTGTTTTGAGATGTGCTACCATTTCTAGTTTATGTGGTACTGGCGATATAACCCCAGGTTTCTTGCATGCTAGACAAGCACTATACCAGCTGAGCTACATCCCAAGCTCCTGCGTTGAGCTTAAAAAAAATTATTTATTTGCAAGGAGAGAGAGAGAGAGAGAGCGAGAGCGAGAGAATGAGAATGGGCATGCCAGGGCCTCCGGCTTCTGCAAATGAACTCCAGATGCATGCTCCACTTTGTGCATCTGGTTTTATGTGGGTACTAGGGAATCAAATCCAGGTTGGTAGGCTTTGCAGGCAAGTATTGAGCCATCTCTCCAACCCCATGTGTTGAACTTTCTAAGGACACAAGTTTACTTTTCAAGGAGGGAGAATGGGCCCAAAGGACAACTCAGAATGAATGTATGTAAAACTTTTGTCGGTTTTTTTTTTCTTTTGGTACGGGGTCTTAAGAAGTCCACCAAGGATGGCCTTGAACTTCTGATCTTTCTGAGTCTATATCTCAAGTGCTGGGATTATTGGTCTGTACAACCATGCTGGGCTGTTATCATCCTTTTAGGAAGCCACAAGCTGGCTACTGGCTAGAAAGATTGCTCAGTGGTTTAAAATGCTTGCTTGCAAAGCCTGTCAGCCTGGGATCAATTCCCAATCCATCCACAATAAACTGGACACAAAAAGTGGTGCAAGCATCTGGCATTTGTTTGCAGTGGCAAGGGGTCCTGGTACACACACACACACACACACACACACACACAAATACATAATTAAAAAAAAGTAGCTGGGAGTGGTGACACACACCTTTAATCCCAACACTTGGGTGGCAGAGGTAGGAGGATTGCTGTAAGTCTGAGGCCACCCTGAGACTACTTAGCAAATTCCAGGTCAGCCAGAGCTAGAGTGAGACCCTATCTCGAAAAACCAAAACCAAACCAAACCAAAATAAAACAGCCAGGTGTGGTAGCTCATGATTTTAATCCCAGCACTTGGGAAGCATAGGTTAGGAGGATCACTGTGAGTTCAAGGCTGGCCTGGGACTACAGAGTGAGTTCCAGATCAGCTTGGGCTACACTGAGATCCTACCTCATAAAAAATAAAAAATCAAATAAAATTAAAAAAACAGAAGCTTGAGCAGGGTGTGGTGGTGCATGCCTTTAATCCCAGCATTTGGGAGGCAGAGGTAGGAGGATCGCCAAGAGTTCGAGGCCACCCTGAGACTACATAGTGAATTCTAGGTCAGCCTGAGCTAGAGTGAGACCCTAACTCGGAAAACCAAAACAACAACAACAACAACAACAACAGAAAAAAAACCCCAAAACAGAAGCTTGCTCATGAAGAACCAGCCATGACTAAGAGTGTTAGCAACCACCTCTAATTGTCTCCCAACCACTCCCTACCTCTAGCTATTGCAACTGCCCCACAAACCAGAGGCGCTCAAAGTGAACCGTAATTTACTTACTTGGGACAGGAGTGTGCACAGGTTGGAGCAACAGTCAGTGCTTCTCACAAATACTGGACCATTTCCTTCCTTTACATTCTTCCTAATTGCATTTCCATGACAGGACATTCAAATTAGAGACTCGCCTCAAAGAGGGCATGTATGAAATAGCAAGGAATAATGTAAGGAGGAGAAAGAGATCATAATGTGTTTAAATGTGGGTGGCCCAAATGTAAACACTTCACATCAGGAGTTCAGAGTCCATGTGTCACTGGGAACTTGCCATCCAAAAGAGAGCCCTTGGCTAATGGATGCAAGAGCAGTTATTTTTGTCCCTTCTGTTCCTTTCCTTTTCTTTCTTTTCTCTCCTCTCCTCCCCTTCCCTTCCATTTCCTCCCTTCCCTTCCCTCCCCTCCTCCCCTCTCTCTTCCCTTTCCTTCCCTTTCCTCCTCTTCATCACCTTCCTTTCCTCCCCTCTCTTCCCTCCCCTCCCCTTCCTTCTCCTCCCCTCTGTTCTCTTCCCTTCCCTTCCCTCCCCTTCCCTTTCCTTCCCTCTCCTCCTCTCTCTTCCCTTCCCTCTTCTCCCCTCTCTCTTCCCATCTCTCCCCTTCCCTTCCCTCTCCTCCTCTTCTTCCACTCCTCTGTTCCCTTCCCTTTCCTCCCCTTCCCTTCCCTCTCCTCCCCTCTGTTTTCTTCCCTTCCCTTCCCTTCCCTTCCCTTCCCTTCCCTTCCCTTCCCTTCCCTTCCCTTCCCTTCCCTTCCCTTCCCTTCCCTTCCCTTCCCTTCCCTTCCCTTCCCTTTCCTTCCTTTCCTTCTCCTCTCCTCTCTTCCCTTCCCTTCCCTCTCCTACCCTCTCTTTCCTTCCCTTCAGTCTCCTCACTTCTCTTCCCTTCCCTTTCCTCCCCTTCCTTCCTTCTTCTCTCTTCCCTTCCTTTCCTTTCCTTTCCCTTCCCTTCCCTTCCCTTCCCTTCCCTTCCCTTCCCTTCCCTTCCCTTCCCTTCCCTTCCCTTCCCTTCCCTTCCCTTCCCTTCCCTTCCCTTCCCTCCCTCTCTTCCCTTCCCTCTCCTTTTTATTTTTTCAATATTTTTTTCTGATTTATTATTTATTTATTTATTAGAGACAGAAGGAGATATATATATATATATTTAACATAGGTTACATATAGTATTGCATCCCCTATTTCTGTCCCCATTTCCCTGAGGGCCCTCCTCAGTAGGGTTATTGGTGTTCACTGAAGAGTAATTAGGGCCTCTGTCAGTCTGGGCAGGGGGTTGGGGCGGACTGTACCTCAGGATATTTCTAGCCACCTTGTGGCTCTTGTAATCTTTTCACCCCTTCTTCCACTACAATCCCTGAGCCTTGATGTGTGTGTGTGTGTGTGTGTGTGTGTGTGTGTGTGTTTCTGATCTGATGTATTTTGGTTCACCATAGTGTTTGTTGCTATTTCCCTGGAGGTGGTGGTTGGATTAGCACTGGGAGCCATACTGCTCTGTTGTTTCTTCTGGACCCCAGTAGATGTTGTAGAGGTAGCTCATCTCATGGTGGGCAGTAAGCTGTCTTTTCTTGTGTATTGGTGAATCTTGGATCTCTCCAGTATTCTCTGCCATCCGTAAAATAAATTCTCCAACCAAGGGTGAGAGCAGCTCCTTTCTGGTCTGATGTTCTGGTGTTGCTGCTAATCTGCTATCTTGACCAAAAGTCTCTCTCCCTTCTCTCCTTCCTTCTTTCTTTCCTTCCTTCCTTCCTTCCTTCCTTCCTTCCTTCCTTCCTTCCTTCCTTCCTTCCTTCCTTCCTTCCTTCCTTCCTTTCCTCCCCCCTTTCTAGCAGGGTCTTACTCTAGTCCAGGCTGATCTGGAACTCACTTTGTACCCCAGGCCAGTCTAGAACGCATAGCCATCCTCCTACCTCAACCTCCCAAGTGCTGTTACTATAGGCATGAGCCACAATGCCTGGCACATTATTCTTTTTCTTTTCTCTTTTCTTTTCCTTTCTTTCTTTCTTTCTTTCTTTCTTTCTTTCTTTCTTTCTTTCTTTTTTTTTTTTTTGAGGCAGGGTCTCACTCCAGCCCAGGCTGACCTGGAACTCACTCTGTAGCTCCAAGTTGGCCTTGAAGTCATGGCCATCCTCCTTCAGCCTCCCAAGTGCTGGGATTAAAGGCATGTGCCACTACCCAAGGCTAAGTTATACTTTTCATCAAAGCATTGGACATCATGAAGCTCAGTGCCACCTTTCAAATGACACAAAGGAAAATTTCATTCCTGGTCCCTGAGCTGGTGGCAGGAGTGGGCAAACTCCAAGAGCTGGTTCTGAACCCTGGTTCCTGACTCTGTGCTGCCTAAGCAGGGGTTCTCAGGGGAGCATGGGACAACTGTGTTGGGCTATGGATTTCATCCAGTTCTGATGAGTCAGAAAGCTTTGTTTTATATACAGTAGTGGGCTGGAACCCAAGAGCTGCTGGGTCTTGTTATGGGGTCCAGTGCCGCACAAGTAAGATCATCGACTCACGGAACGTGAGGAGAAGTTTTATTGGGTGAAAAGGAAAGAAAAGAAAAAAAGAAAGTCTGTATGTATACCAGGTCTGCCCCCAGAGGGAATCTCAGGGGGGGCAGCCATGAACTGTTCAGAGTGTCAGCTTTTATTGGAAATAACCACATGATGTTAGAAAAAAACGGGGTGGGGGTTAAACCCTAAGTCACAATTTACATGTGACAGTTACAGCCATAAAAGTAAAAAAAAAAAAAAAAAGGAACTTGTAAACAGATCTGTTGGTCACTTACTGGAACCACCACCTGGGGGGTGGGGTGGGGTGGAGGTAGGCCTGTGACCTGGAGTCCAGTTTATCTTAAGGAGTTTGCTCAACAGTGCAGGCCCCAGGAAATGCTATTCATCCCAGCAGAGCCTCTTATTTACCTGCCATTAGCAGAGCCTCCTGTTTGTCTACCATCAACAGAGCCTCCTACAAGGAAGTGACTCCAATATTTCTCTAGGCTAGGTATAAAGAAATATAGATCCCGGTGTAGTGGCGCACGCCTTTAATCCCAGCACCCGGGAGGCAGTGGTAGGAGGATCGCCATGAGTTCGAGGCCACCCTGAGATTACCTAGTGAATTCCAGGTCAGCCTGGGCTGGGCTAGAGTGAGACCCTACCTTGAAAAGAAAAAAAGAAATGTAGAGAAATATAACATTTTGCTCTCTTTGTAGTCTGATCCTGCTACTTGTGTGGGAAAGCAGGGAAGAAGGTAGAGGAGATACTGCCCATCTTGGGTTGGAGTTTGGAAGGTCTTTGGCTCTCCAGTGGCTTTAGTGGCTGCAGTGCAAGTGGACGCCCCCCTCCCCGAATGGCACCAGGCATACAATTCACGAAGTTTGCCAGGCTTGATGGTGGGATATATAAATCTGACTCAATTCACAGACCCTCTTAACAGCTCAATGGAAATTGCACGTAATTGAGGCTCATTCATAAATGTCATTGATGTAAAACCTGCAAATGTGGAGGAGCCTAGCACAAAGCTTGATGATTACTCCACAAGGGAAGCTCAACAACTCCACAAGGAACGTCGCTGTTGGTTGGACAACTGAACAAAGCTGGTTGCCCAGTTACCTGTGTTACCAGATGTCAGGGGTGCTTGAGTAAAAGTTTTTTTTTTTCCCCGAGGTAAGGTCTCACTCTAGCTCAGGCTGACCTGGAATTCACTATGTAGTCTCAGGGTGGCCTCAAACTCACAGCGACCCTCCTACCTCTGCCTCCCAAGTGCTGGGATTAAAGGTGTGTGCTATCATGCCTGGCCTGAGTGAAAGTTTTGAATGAGTCACAGGGGTACAATGGGAACTACTTAATCGAGTATGAAAGAAACAGAGCCCTTACACCCTCAGGCATCTTCAGCCCTGATAATTTCATGAAGACTCTACTACATGACTCTGAGTTGCTGTATTGGAACCTGAAACTCCTCAAATGGCACATCCTCCCTTCTCTCTCTCTCTTTTGTTTTTTTGAGGTAGAGTCCTGCTCTAGTCCAGACTGACCTGGAATTTACTATGCAGTCTCAGGCTGGCCTCAAATTTACAGTGATCCTCCTACCTTGGCCTCCTGAGTGCTAGGATTAAAGGCGTGCAGCAACACATCTATCTACCATTCTCAATCTCTCTTTAATATATATTTAATTTAATTTATTTATTTGACAGAGAAAGAGGGAGAGGGAGAGGGAGGGAGGAGGAGGAGAGAGAGAAAGAATGGGTGCATCAGGGCCTTCAGCCACTCCAAATGAACTCCAGATGCATGCGCCCCTTTGTGCAGCTGGCTAACATGGGTCCTGGGGAATTGAACCTGGGTGTTTTGGCTTTGCAGGCAAATGCCTTAACTGCTAAGCCATCCCTCAGCCCATCTCTTTTGGTTTTTTTGAGTAGAGTCTTGCTCTAGCTCAGGCTGACCTGGAATTCACTATAAGTCTCAGGCTGGCCTCAAACTCACAGTCATCTTCCTACCTTGGCCTCCTGAGTGCTGGGATTAAAGGCATTCACTACTACACCTGCCGCTCTCTCTTTAAAACATATTTCACTTATTTATTTGAGAGAGAGAGAGAGAGAGAGAGAGAGAGAGATAAAGATAAAGAGGCAAATGGAAAGAGAGAGAATGGGTGTGCCAGGACCCCTAGCCACTGCAAACGAACTCCAGATATACATGCTATGTTGTACATCTGGCATTATGTGGGTACTGGGGAATTGAACTCTGGTCTTTAGACTTTGTAGGCAAGCAACCTAATTACTAAGCCATCTCTTTAGCTCTCTTTTATTTATTTAATTAATTTATTTGAGAGAGAGAGAGAGAGAGAGAGAATGGGAGAGAGAGAGAATGGGCATGCCAGGGCATCCAGCTACTGCAAATGAGCTCCAGAAGCATGGGTCACCATGTGCATCTGGCTTATATGGGTCCTGGTGAATTGAACCTGGGTCCTTTTGGCTTTGCAGGCAAGCACCTTAACCGCTAAGCCATCTCTCCAGCGCCCCCCCCCTTTTTTGTGAAGCAGGGTCTTACTATACTTCAGGGTGACCTGGAACTCACTCTGTAGTGCAGGCTAGGCTTGAACTCATGACAATCCTCCTATCTGGGATTAAATGGGTGTACCGCCATGCCAATCTCTTTGAAAATTTTAAAATAATTAATACAGGCTCATTGAGGCAATACATGTCTGTAAACCCAACACTCAGGAAGCAGAGGGAAGGGGATGAGGAGAGGTTTGTCACTAGCCTGGGCTGCACCCATCTTGTCTCAAAAAATAAGGTAAAGGGCTAGAGGGACAGCTCAGTGGGTAAAGTGCTTGCTGTTCAGGCCAGAGGACCTGAGTGTGGATGCCCTGATCCCATGTGACAAACAGGAAGCCATGGTTGGCTTCTGTAATCTGAGCACACCTATAGTGATATGGGAGACAGAGACAGGAAGATTTCTAAGATGCTCACAGACCAGCTAGCCTGGTGAGAAGTGAGTGCAGCAATGAACAAGGGGGAGAGAGAGAGAGAGAGAGAGAGAGAGAGAGGGGAGGCAGTGCCTCAAATGAGATGGAAAACAAGGACCAACACCCACAGTTGTTCTCTGACCTCCATGATGCCCCATTGTATATGAGCACTTGCACTTAAACACACAAACATACACATGTGATTCATCAACACCACACCCTACATATAATACAAATATGTGGCTCACAACTAAAAAAAAAAAGAAATGATCCTATATCTGTAAAGAGCTTCCTCAGCCTTTTCATTGGACCATTATTTGGACTATTAAGTGCACTCAACCAGACCCTATTGGAAGGACATTTAGGTTGTTCCCAAGTTTTTGCCATCACAAAAACGCTGGAGGCTAGCTTATATTAATGTCTTTTTCCCTGTGTAAGTTAACTGCAGAATTATTTTAAGATGTAGAATTACTGGGTCAAAGACTGTATGGATGTGTAATTTTAAATCACTCACTACAGACTGTGTATGGATCTGCATTCCCACCAGTAAAATGTGAGCCATATGCCCTCAGCCTCACAGAGTGTTTTGCTAAGATTTTTTTTTTTTTGCTAAACTGTTAGGAGAAAAATGGTATGTGGGTTCAAATCTGCATTTCTTGAACCAGGCATGGTTGCATACACCTTTTGTCTCAACACTCAGTAGGGGCGGCAAGGTAGGAGGTTTGTCATGAGTTTGAGGCCACCTTGAGCTACAGAGTGAGTTTCAGGTCAGCCTGGGCTAGAGTGAAACCCTGCCTCAGAAAAACAAATAAACAAAAATTACATTAACCTTGTTATGTGTCCCATTTATTAAGTATCAATTTATAGTCATGAACTATTTTTCTTTTTTAATTTTAATTAATTAATTAATTAATTTTCATTAGATATGGACATATTTTGTATGTAAACATCACATGTTGGTACCATTCTTTCCCTCCTTCCTGCCCCTTTTCTGAAGAGACCTTCCTCACTGGGGACGCAGGTCAACTCCATGGGGATTGTGGGTCATGCATTATGGGGGCAGCAGTCAGTTATGGGGGAGAGGCAATGTCTCTGTGCAAAATGTCCCAAGTTGTGGCTCTAACAATCTTTCTGCCCCCTCTTCTGCAAAATTCCCTGAGCCATGCTGGGAGCATTTTAAGTCTCCTTCAGTGACGGACACTTTGGAGTATCTAGATGTCTGGTTTGGTAGGTGTTGAGTGTCCTCAGTATCTTTCTCCATCACCCTTGTGCTGATATCAGCTTAACTAAGAGAGCAGCATTCTTGCTCATTTTCCCAATTCTTCTGTGGTTTCAGCTGGGGCCAGGGTGGAGTGTGATGGGTCGTTTATCTCCTCAAGTCCAATTCCCATCTGAAAAAGAGAAGCAGATTCTCCAATGGGGAATGAAGTCAGCACCAGTTAAATGGGATAATCATTAGTAATTTAGAGAGAATTACCAGGGTTTAGACACCTTTATAGTCTAAGGTTAGTGGGAGCTTGACAATGGAAAGTGGAATCATTATCTGGATATGATTCTGAGTTGTTTCCCAGTCCCAGATATGATTTCCTTTCCACTGAACAGATCTGTTAGTCAATCCAAGAGCAGTTGGTTACCCACCATGGCTGTGTGCCACTATTGTACTTGTGTGAGCATCACGTCAGGTTGTTTGCTTCTGAGTCGCTTAGACTTTGAGTGGCTTGGACAGATGTTGGCCACTTTCCCCGGTAGCTCATGTAGCACCTTCCAGCAGTAGACGGGCTAGTTATCTGAGGACTGGCTCTCCTCTGGATTCCAACCAGGTCTCTTCATGGTCCATGCCAACAGTGATTGGTGTCTTCAGCAGTAGGGTCTTACCATTAACCTCTGGCGGGTAATCAAGTGCTCTGACAGAAGTCTGTCATGAACTATTTTCAACTTTTTTTGGGGTTTTTCGAGATAGGGTCTCACTCTAGCTAAGGTCTCACAGTGATCCTCCTACCTCTGCCTCCCGAGTGCTGGGATTAAAGGTGTGCGCCACCATGTCCGGCTCTTTTTTTTATTTTTATTTTTTGAGGTAGGGTTTTGCTCCAGCCCAGGGTGACCAGGAATTCACTATGTAGTCTCAGGCTGGCCTCAAACTCTTAGGAGGAACTCTTCATATACTAGGGAAATTAGCCCTTTATGATTATTTTTAAAGTTTTTTTTTTCTTCTAACTTGCCATTTATTTTGACTTTAGCAGCCTAGCTGAATGAGTTAGCATACAGGACTTCTGGGCTCAGTTTCCAGTGCCATGTTGGAAATTTATTTCTCTGTTGTTCATTTTCCTCCTTTATAAGATGAGAATAATATCACCTCACAAGGTTTTTGTAAGGATACAATGCTTAATATATTACAACAGTACTTAGTATATTGAAACAGTACTATACATAAGATATAAATAACCTGTATCAGATGCCTACTATTATTTAAATTATTTTGCTTTCTGAATTTTGTGTTACAATAAGAGAGATCTTTAAGACATATTTTACTCTTCCTTTCAATGCCATGATTCTTTTCTTTCCTTCTTCCCTCCATCCTTTTTGTCTTGGTCTCTCTTTTGGCAAGGTGACATATAGCTCAGCTGGCCTTGTACTTGCTATGAAGCCAAGGATGACCTTGAACTTCTGATCCTCCTCTCTGCCTTCTGAATGCTAGGATTTCAGGCATGTACTGCAATGTTCTGTTTATATGATGCTAGGGATCCAACCCAGGGCTTTGTGCATGCTAGGCAAGCACTCTACCTACTAAGTTACATCCCAGCCTGAGTCCCCCCACCGCCCTTTTTTAAGGTAGGGTCTTGCTCTAGCCTAGGCTGACCTGGAATTCACTACGCTAGAATTCACTATGTAGTCTCAGGGTGGCCTCAAACTCATAGCAGCGATCCTCCTTCCTCTGCCTCCTGAGTGCTGGGATTACAGGCGTGTGCCACTATGCCTGATTTCTGAGGCCTCTTTCTTTTATGAGAGCGAGAGAGAGCGAGAGAGAGAGAGCGAGAGAGAGCATGCCAGGGCCTCTAGCCATCACAATCAAACTCGAGACGTATGTGCCACCTTGTGTGCATACATGACTTTGTGTGCATGCATCATCTTGTGCATCTAGCTTACATGGGTTCTGGGGAGTTGAGCCTGGATCCTTAGCCTTCGCAGGCAAGCACCTGAAATGCTAACCCATCTGTCCAGCCCTGATGTCTCTTTTTATCTGCTAGCAGTACAGTACATGCCTCAAAGTCTGATTGCTGTGGTCCCTCTTCCCTAGCAGACAGCCTTGTTGGACAGAAAATCCAGGATGCCTTAAATGATACAACTTTCCTTAGCATACATGGCCCATGGAAAATGCATGTCTTAGTTTCTCCAAACATTGGGAATAAATGCTACCTGCTGCTACTGTCTGTCCCGGCTCCCAAGGGGAAACACCCAAGAGCTCCTTCACTCTTCACCTCCCCAACCCACACATCACTTTCCATGGTCTTTAGATAGGAAAAAGCCATCAGTGTCTGTGTGTACAGATAGGCTCCGAGCTCCAGGGAATATGACATATTATTCTAAGAATGCCTAAGACCTCACAGTGTAAGACAGAAAATCCTATGGGCTGGTTTCTTAAGATAAGATGGTGTCTAGTGAGAGAGGGAGAGAGACTGAAAGTAGCCAGCAAGCTTGAGTCCAGATTTAGGTTTCTAATACCATTCTCAAGCCAGATGTGGTGCTGAAAACATTTACACTCCTGTAATCCAACTTTCTAGAAATTGGCATCTCTATTAAGGAGGCAATCCAAAGGTAACAAAGGAAAGTGCTCATTGGCAGATGTGTGGGTAGCTCAGGCTGGATGCATGCTTAGCACACTCGAAGCCTTGAGCTAATCCCCAGCGACAAACAAAACAAGAAATATGTTTCATTATTTATAATTGGACAAACAGGAACCAGTTTAAGTAAATGGTAGGCTTGTTTTGTTTATTTATATTTGAGATAGGGTCTCATGTAGTCCAGGTTAGCCTTGAATTCACTATGTAGCTGAGGCTGTCCTGGAGTTCCCTATCCTCCTGCCTCCACAGTGCTGGGACTATAGGCATGTGCTGTGTTAACTTTTTCTTGGGGGAGATGTGTAAGAGTGCATGCATGCTCAGACAGGGCACCAACAACACAGCAAAGCAGTGAGCACATCAAAGTCCAATTTGGTGAGCCAGTGAGTGTACTGAGGTCACTTACAGGAGTGTGGACTACTCAAAGGCAGCTGCATCAGTGCAAAGCACACCCCAGCCCAGGTGACCCCTATGGAAGCTGCATCTCTGGAGCTCACTGTAGGACTTCTCGGCAACCCTGCTGATTGGTGTCTCCTCTCCAGCAGCTGTTTATTGCATCTGTAACCCTGAGGAGGAAATCGCTACAAAGCAATGTGAACCCCCACACCTGGCTTATTAAAAATTTTTTTTTAATATAAGCCTGGTCTTATGTAATAGCCCAGCTGACCTCCAACTTGACAATAGGTAGTGGAGGATGACCTTGAACTTCTGTTTATCCTGAGTCCACCTCCTAATGATACTGGTTTTGAGAGTAATTAGAGCCTCTCTGGATGGGCATAGCTTAGGGGTTAGAATGCTCAAAAGTTATTGTAATTCCCCAGGCCAGTGGCTCTCAAGCTTATGACTCATAAAGAATTGGCAAGTGCAGACATACAGAAGGGCAAGTTCAGAAACATTTATTTTAAAAACGTACAGCAGAAAGCTCCCAAGCTGGGAAGGTTCTCAAGTGGGCAGGTGGCTTGGTGACTTGGATCAGGTTTTCTTATGACTTTGTATATGCGAATTTGGCATTTTGGGTTGAGCTTCACTGGTTAAATATGGAGGACTTTGGTTGGTGGCTCAGGGAGAGGGGCATAGACTTTTTTTTTTTTTTAAGAGTTTTAAAAATGTTTATTTATTTGAGACAGAGAAAGGGAGAGAGAGAGAGAGAGTGAGTGAGAATGGGCACGCCAGGGCCTGTAGCCACTGCAAACGAACTCCAGATGCAAGTGCCATCTTGTGCATCTGGCTTACGTGGGACCTGGAGAATCGAACCTAGGTCCTTAGGCTTCACAGGGAAGCACCTTAACAGCTAAGCCATCTTCCCCAGCCCACATTCAACAACTTTTTTTTTCTTTTCAAATTTTTTTTTATTAACAACTTCCATGCTTATAAAAAATATCCCATAGTAATGCCCTCCCTTGCCCCAGTTTCCCCTTTGAAATGCCATTCTCCATCATATCCCCTCCCCCTGTCAATCATCTCTCTTTTATTTTGAGGGCATAGACTTTTAAAGACCCTACCTGAGGGGACAAAATATTCCAGAAATATTCCTAGAAGAAGGAAGAACTGGAAGCTGTTCCTGATCTTCATAATGAAGACTTCAGACTAGAGTTGCCTTTTAGTCTTACCAGGACAGGCTGATGTCTGTGTATTTTGGGGGAGGGTGGGCTCTGTCCCTAACTAGAAAGAAACCTATAAAAAGAAGGCTACCTTGGAGAATCTATTTTTGTTTTTCAGAAAGCAGCAAGAACTAAGGACAATCATAATCTACCAACAAGACAAAAACAGACAGCCGACTCCCTGACAAGAGAGGAACCACCCCTCACACAGCAGCCAGGGCCCAGGGGAAACCACAGAGAACCGGCGAGATGAGCAAGAGTGCAGCTTCCACAGTGAGCCTGACAGTTTGTGCCAGCGTGATGCAGTCATACTCTGAAGACACTCAAAACACACCAAAGCAGAAATCCAGAAGGTGCTGAGAGCTCAACACTAAAGTATAATTAAAGCACATCCACTAGGGCTCAGGGAAGTTTGCGGAAGAGGAGGCAGAAGAATGTAAGAGCCACAGGGTGGCTCTCCCCACGACAGATGGCTACTCTTACAACGCATAACCCACAACCCCATGGTGAACACCAGCAATCCCACATAGGAGGGCTCTCAGTAAAGTGGGGTCAGGGAGGAGGGAAATGATGGTAGCAACTGTGTCCATACAGTTTCTACTTAACAGAAAAAAAGAGGCTATCTTGCTCCTAATCTCTATCACTAAATGGTATTAGAGGCTTATCCCTTAGGCCTGGTTTATGTGATACTGTGTATCACACCTAGGGTATATGTGCTACGTACTAACTAAGCTACATCCCCAGCCCTTGATGGATCATCTGCTAGAGGAAATTTTATGTAACCAAAGAAAATATCATTTAAGATTTAAAGATAAGGGCCAGGTATGGTGGCACATGCCTTTACTCCTAGCATGGGAGGGGGGCAGTGGTAGGCGGAGGCAAGAGGATTGCTGTGAGTTCAAGGCCAGCCTGGAACTACAGAATGAGGGACTGGGGGAATGGTGAAGTTCTTAAAGGTGTTTTCTTGTAAAGCCTATTGGCCCAGGTTCAATTCCCCAGCACCCATGTAAAGCTAGACACAAAAAGTGGTACATGTATCATTAACAGTGGCAAGACATCCTGGCATGTGCATGCACATACACACACACACACACACACACACACACACACAGACAGACAGACACACACACACACGGAGGCTGGAGAGATGGGTCATCAGTTAAGGCACTTGCCTGCCAAGCCTAATGACCTGGTTTGATTCCTCAGTACTCACATAAAGCCAGATGCACAAAGTGTCACATGAATCTGGAGTTCATTTGCAGCAGCTAGAGGCACTGACACACTTATATTCTCACTTTCCTTGCAAATAAATAAATCAAAATATTTTAAAAAGGCCTGAGGAAGGATACCTGAGGTTGTCTTCTGGCTTTCATATGCACATTGACATACTTGTGCATGCACCGCCCCACCACAAACACACACATAAAAAATTCAGAGATAATATAGAAATATGTTTATATTTTGGAGTAGATGGAAGAGAACTGATTTCCCTATTACATATACAGGAGGATGGCCTTGAAATACCAAGAGAAGACATGTGCCAGTTTGCTAATAGTCACTGGGGATCTCTATTTTTTTTGACTTGAAAAAAAAAATCTAGATTAAGTACAAGAAAGTATGAGGAAGAAAATGAGTGAAGCCCTTGCAATTCAACTTCAGCTCAGCCACCAACTGAATTCTGTTGTGCGAATGACCCTGTAAAACCATATAGAGCAGACTCACAGAAGCTTGAGCAAGTAAGATGGTTGTTTTCAGCCACTAAGCCATAGGGAAGTATATTATACATGGTAATCCAAACAACTAATGTTTCTTGGTTACTCAGCGCATGTCTAGTACAATGCTAGCCCCACCTCCCCATTCTTAAGGCAGAAGTTATCATCTTTGTTTTGCAGATGGGGCCACTGAAGGTGAAGGAAAGAGTATTAGGAGAAAGGAAGACAACTAAATTAAATAGGGATGCAGGGTCAGGGAATCAGATAAGGAAATGGAGAGAGAACACTGGGAGAGAGATGGGGCTACCTGATGGCCTTTGCCCTTGGGCTAGGCTTTTTCTGGTCCATCTGATTCTCAGAGAGGGACCCTAAATCTGGATCCCTGATAGCCGCAAGGTGTTTCTTGGTTCCTTTCTTTAGACTCCCCAGCCAATGGATTCTGCTTTGACCTCCATACACCTCAGCCCCAATTAGAATTTCAGGTAAAACTTGGGTTTGGTTGAAGTTTTACTTACTATTAAAAGTAAATAGCAGTGGCTATTGAATACATCAGGGAGTAAACTGGTGTGGTGGTGCACACCTTTAATACCAGCACTTGGGAGGCAGAGGTAGGAATGAAGGAGAACAGGAAAAAGCTAGCTTGTTCTTTTTTTTTTTTTTAATTGACCACTGCTATACTTATAGACAATAGATCATAATATTTCCCTCCCCTCTCCCCACTTTCCCCTTTGTGACTCCACTCTCCATCATATCCCCTCCTTCTCTCCATTAGTCTCTCTTTTATTTTGATGTCATCATCTTTTTCTCCTATTATGAGGGTCTTGTGAAGGTTTTGCTAGGCACTGCGAGGTCATGGATATCAAGGCCCATTTCTGTCTGGACAGTTGCATTGTAAACAGTCCTACCCTTCCTTTGGCTCTTACATTCTTTCTGCCACCTCTTCCACAATGGACCCTGAGCCTTGGAGGGTGTGAGATGTTTCAGTGCTAAACACTCCTCTGTCACTTCTTCTCAGCACTATTTTGCCTTTTGAGTCATCCCAGTGGTCATTGCCATCTGAAAAGAGAAGCTTCTCTAACCAAAATTGAGAGTAACACTGATATATGAATATGAACATTAAGTGTAGTGTTTTCAAGGCAGCTTGGTGAACATAATTTATCTGGACAAGATCAAGCTTTATAGCCCTAAGGCTCATGACCTCCCAGGCTTTTGACTGGGTTTTCAGTACCAGGAATGTATTCTCTCCCATACAGCAGGCCTCTAGTCAAATTAGAGAGCATTTGGTTTCCCCCAGAACAGACATGCCGCTATTGCACCCATTTGGTCATTTGGCCTATCTGGCCAAACTTGAGGCTTCCAGTGTCCACTGTTTTCACTGCTGATGACTTTTGTCTTCCATAGGGCTGCATGCAGTGCAGCTTTTTCCAGCTTTCAGTTGGCTGGTCTACAGGGAGAAGGTTTTCAGCTTAGCACCAGCTTGATTTCTCAGTGACCTTGCCACCCAGGCATATGAAGTCTTCAGCAGTAGGTTCTTACTATCTGTTACTCATGGGAAACCAAGGGCATTGACAATAGCCTGTAATGTTTTAGAGGCAACAGGGACCTCCCTGGCCAACACTAACTGGAAGGTATCCTATCCCTGGCACTGAAAATTTTCTAGTAGCAATCTATGACTTCTGGATGTGCCACTATCCAAAAAAGTAGGCTTTCATATGTCTTATTCAGAATATCTTGAATTTTGAATGACCCTCCCCCACCCTTTTCTTACTCAATCTCTTCCCCTGGCCTCACCTAGGCCATTCTACTCCTTGTAATCTGTTCTACTTACATACATATAATACCATCCCCTTAAGTCCTTCCCTCTCCTCCTTCCCTCATAGCTTTTTTCTAGCTTACTGGCCTCTGCTATTGATTTTTGGTTCCAGCTCACACACAAGTCTAAACATTTGTAGCTAAGATCCACATATGAGAGAGAAGATGTGATGTTTGGCTTTCTGGGCCTGGGTTACCTCACTTAGTATAATCCTTTCCAGATCCATCCATTTCCCTGCAAATTTCATAATTTCATTTTTCTTTACCACTGAGTAGAACTCCATTGTGTAAATGTACCACATCTTTATTCATCTATTGAGGGACATCTAGGCTGGTTCCATTTCCCAGCTATTGTGAATGGAGCAACAATAAACATGGTTGTGCAAGTGTCTCTAAGGTAGTGAGAAGAGTCATTAGCATATATGCCTAGGAGTGCTATAGCTGGATCATATGGTAAATGTATTTTTAGCTGACTCAAGAACCTCCACACTGGAAAAGATCATGACATCAAAATAAAAGAGAGACTGATTGATATGGGGAAGAGATATGATGGAGAATGGAATTTCAAAGGGGAAAGTGCGGGGGAGGGAGGGATATCCATGGGATATTTTTTATAATCATGGAAAATGCTAATAAAAATTGAGAAAAAAAAAATAAAAAAAAGAACCTCCACACTGGACTGGAGAAATGGCTCAGTGGTTAAGGCGCTTGCCTGCAAAGCCTAATGACCTGAGTTCAATTCTCCAGTTCCCATTTAAAGCCAGATGAAAAAAGTGGCATATGCATCTGTAGTTCGTTTGCAGTGGCTGGAGCCACTGGCATGCCCTTCTCTCTCTCTCTCTCTCTACTTACCAATAAATAAATAAAATTTTTTTTTAAAAAAGAACCTCCACACTGATTTCCACAATGGCTGTACCAGATTACACTCCCACCAACAGTGTAGAAGGGTCCCTTTTTCCACATCCCCACCAACATTTATTGTCATTTGTTTTCTTGATGATAGCCATTCTGACAGTAGTGATATGGAATCTCAAAGCAGTTTTAATTTGCATTTCCCTGATTTCTAAGGATGTAGAACACTTTTAGATGTTTATATGCCATCTGTATTGCTTCCTTTGAGAACTCTCTATTTAGTTCCATAGACCATTTTTTAATTGGGTTGTTTGATTTCTTACTGTTTTGTTTTTTGAGTTCTTTGCATATTCTGGATATTAATTCTCTGTCAGATGTGTAGCTGTCAAAGATTTTCTCCCATTCTGTAGGTTGTCTCTTTGCTCTATTCACAGTGTCCTTTGTTGTACAACAGCTTTGTAATTTCATGAGATCTCAGTGGTTGATTAGCGGTTTTATTTCCTGAGTAACTGGGGTTATATTCAGGAAGTCATTGCCTATGCAAATATGTTAAAGGGTTTCCCTACTTTTTCCTCTAGCAGTCTTAGAGTTTCAGGGCCATTATTAAGGTCCCTGATCCATTTGGACTTGATTCTTGTGCATGGAGAAAGACTATCTATTTTCATCCTTCTACATATAGATATCCAATTTTCCTAACACCACTTGTTGAAGAGGCTTTCTTTTCTCCAGTGAATATTTTTGGCTTTTTTTTTTTTTTTTTTTTTTTTTTTGAGATAGGGTCTTACTCTAGCTCAGGCTGACCTGGAATTTACCAAGTAGCCTCAGGCTGGCCTCAAACTCACAGCAATCTTGCTATTTCAGCCTCCCAGGTGCTGGGATTAAAGGCATGCACCACCACACCTGGCTATTTTTGCCATTTTTGTCAAAAATCAGACGGTATATATATATATATATTCTTCAGCATTTGGATGGAATGTTGTGTATATCTGTTAGGTCCATTTGTTCCATGAAATAATTTAATCCAGATGTCTCTCTGTTTATTTTTTGCTGGGATGACATGTCAATTGATGAGAGTGGTGTATTGAAGTCACTCACTACAATTGTGTTTGGTGTTGTCTGTGACCTTAAGTCTAATATTGTTTGTTTAATGAAATTAGGAGCCCCCATGTTAGGTGCATATATGCTTAGGATTGTAATGTCCTCCTGTTGGAGTGTTCCTTTAATCAGTATAAAGTGACCTTCTTTATCTTTCCTCACTAATGTTGGTTTGAAGTCTATCCTGTCAGATATTAGGATAGCAACCCCTGCTTGTTTCCTAGACTCATTTGCTTGAAATTTTCCACCCTTTCACCCTAAGACAGTGTCTATCTTTCATTGAGAGGTGAGTTAACTGGAGGCAACAAACAAAAAAGGATTCTGCCTTTTAATCCAGTCAGCAAGCCTGTGTCTTTTGGTTGGGGCATTGAGGCCACTGATATTAAGAGTTATTATTGAAAAGTATGCATCTTTTGCCATTCTTTTTATTTTGTAGTGCTTACTGTTTCCCTTTCTCTCTCTCTCTCTCTCTCTCTCTTTTTTTTTTTTTTTTTTTTGGTTTTTCGAGGTAGGGTCTCACTCTAGTTCAGGCTGACCTGGAATTCACTATGTAGTTTCAGGGTGGCCTTGAACTCACTGCCATCCTCCTACCGCTGCCTCCCGAGTGCTGAGATTAAAGGCGTGTGCCACCACGCCCTTCTTCCCTTTACTCTCTTATTTTAATTGTTACTTGAGTGTGGTTTATTTTTTCCTGTTTCCTCATGTGTGTGCTTTGCTTTCTCTTCAGCGTGAAGGATTCCTTCAAGTAATTTCTGTAGAGTTGGCTTAGTTGTCATAAATTCCTTTAGCCTGTTTTTGTTGTGGAATGTCCATATTTCTCCTTCAATTTGGATAGATAGCTTTGCAGGATAAAGTAATCTTGGTTGACAGTTGTTATCTGTCAGAACTTGGAATACATCATTCCAGCCCTCTGGCTTTTAAAGTTTGTCTTGAGTAGTCTGCTGTTATCCTGATGGGCTTGACTTTATAGGTGACTTGCTTTTCCTCTCTAACTGCTTTCAACATATTTTCTTTGTTTTGTGTGCTTGGTAGTTTAATTATAACATGGTGACGAGAGGTTCTTTCTAGGTTTTGTCTGTTTGGTGTTCTAAAAGCTTCCTGAATCCGCATTGGCATTTCTTTCCCAATATGGGGAAAACTTTCTTCTATGATTTTGTTGAAAATGCCTACTAAGCCTCTGGATTGAATTCTTCTATATACCCTGAATTCCTATGTTTGATCTCTTCATAGTGTCTCCAGTAT
Source organism: Dipus sagitta (assembly GCA_036346955.1). Taxonomy (NCBI): domain Eukaryota; kingdom Metazoa; phylum Chordata; class Mammalia; order Rodentia; family Dipodidae; genus Dipus; species Dipus sagitta. The sequence continues at coordinate 125,412,142 of CM070772.1, read as the reverse complement.
CTTGAAATTCCCATTCATACCTTCCTATCAGCTTGTCTTCCTCTTTGTTGGACTGTATTAATCTGTCACCTGGTCTTCTAGTTTAGATATTCTGTTCTCTTCTTGATCCATTCTACTGGTGAGACTTTCCACAGTTTTTTATTTGGCTGACTGTTTTTCAGTGCTAGTTTTTCTGCCTGATTTTTGTTCAGTATTTCTGTTTCCTTACTTATGTCTTACAGTGACCTCCTTATTTCATTAAGCTGGTTTCCTGTGTTCTGTTGGGATTCCTTCAGGAGGTTTTTCTTCTTTAATTCCTTTATTCTTTGATTCCTTTGATTTCTTTTAGTATAGATAAAGTCATTTTTTTTTGAAATCTTTGTCAGTCATTTCATCTAAAACAGTCTCATTGGGGGCCATTTCTGATGGATTTGTAATTTTTAGTGGGATTGTATTGTCTTGATTTTTTGTGTTTCTTCTATTATAATGTAGCAATTTTTGCATCCTGAGTTGATTTGATGCTTGGGTTTTCTAATTATCTGCAGTGCTTTTAGACTTGGAAATCCAACTTTATGTACCTTCAGAGTAGGAGTTTAAGGTGCCAAGTGTAGCTCTTGTATGCCAACCCAAGCGCAGAAGTAATCCTAGGTGTTGTTTGCTGCTATTCAAGAATTCTAGTGGGCTGTGTGGAGCAATTTCCTGGTAAATTCTAAAATTCAACTGAGCAATATGCACATTCAATAAAAACCAACGCAGAGTATGCAAGTGTGGGGATTGAAAAAAACAGATAACCTTATAAAGCCAAAATCCATAAGGATGTGTGTTTTCTACACCCCGAATCCTGTCAGCTGGGAGGTTGAGATGGGTTCCAGGTCAGCCTGGGTCTGAATTAGACCCTGCCCCCAATAATGACAGAAGAAAGAGACAAAGGCCCTCTGAATCTGAAAACATCAAAGGCAACAATAGTCAACCCCCAAATATAGCTTAATTGTGAATGGTAAAGCCAACAAAGCATATGTAAGCCATAACCTGCCCTGATATGGAAAGAGAGATTAGCACCTTCAGTGCAGGCCTATGTACCTGCTTTTTTGTCAGTCGGCCTTGTTATCTTTTGGAGTGGCTTCAGATCTCACCAATGCTGAGTGCCCACCTTGGTCCCTCCATGTTGTTCTGTGAATCTGGTGTTCTGATCAGCTGTGCTAGATGCCCTGCCATGGGGGAAAGGGGGCTGCATTCTCCAGAGGGCTGCGGTGCTGTTGATTTGGGGATGGGAGAGTGCAGGAAGCCTGCATTCTGGAACTGCTCTGGAACTGCTCACTTGGTCCCACCTGTGTTCCCTTCAGCAGCTCCTCAGCTAATCTCTGCTGTCTCCCCTTCAGGTTTCTTGACTTTGCAAGGAGGCTAATGAGGTTGGAAAATCCCCTTGTTTGGTCTCTGCTCCTGGAACTCAGTGATGGGCAGGCATGTGGATCAGGTCCAGGTATGCAAGCACCTCAGTGGGATTCCTCCTTTCTGATGGATCTTAGTCTCTCCTGCTTCTCTGCTGTGGCTGATGAAAACCTATACACCTTCACTTTTTGTATGAAGAGTGTATTTTGCTGTGGTTTTGCTTAAATCCCTCCCTGGGCTAGATTGGCATGACTCCTATGCAGCCATCTTACCCAGAAGTCCCCACAGCTATTTTCTTTTAGGAAGTTCCTGTTTGAAATTGAGGCCCAGTGAGAACGAGGAGATGCCATCCTACATACCACCTTGCCCTGGTACAAGAATGGAATTCATGTCTTATCAAGACTGATCTACAGTGCTTCCTGCTGCCTTCAGTCTAGCGCACTACCTACAAAGATGGCCAAGGTGGGCTGCCCATGGGGTTCACCCTCCAAATCTACAAACCAGTCAGGTCTTCCTCTTGCATACCTGAAAGAATACATTAAAAAAAATTAGGGCCAGGTGTGGTGGCACATGTATTTAATCCCAGCACTTGGGAGGCAGTGGTAGGAGGATTACTGTGAGTTCAAGGCCTCTCTGAGACTACATAGCGAATTCCAGGTCAGCCTGAGCTAGAGTGAGATCCTACCTTGGAAAATCCCCCACCCCCCCAAAAAACTTATATTTTATGAGTTTATTTGAGAGGGGTGGGGGACTCACCAGGGCCTCTAGCCACTGCAGCGAACTCCAGACACATGTGACACCATGTGCGTCTGGCTTACATGGGTACTAGGGAATTGAACCTGGGTCCTCAGGCTTCACAGGTAAGTGTGTTAATTGCTAAGCCATCTCTCCAGCCCAAGAATACATGTCAATCACCTATAAAGGTTATTCCAGATCTTCCTTTGCTCTCTTTGAATTCTCTCTCTGCCTGCCTCTCCTTGGTCAGACCACAGGGATACATGTGAATCTCTCCTCTATCTCCACTCAGCCTCGGAGCACATAATACTGTTTCTTGGTCTAGAGGAATTTTACTGCTTGACTCTGCTTTATAGTTTGGAGTAACTTCTCACTTTAATTGCGTGCATGATTTTTCTCTGGTCTCTAAATCTACCATGTGTGTATTTCCCTTATACTCCAGATCGACCATGTAGATGCTTTCACTAACTCTAGGCTTGTTACCTGTGTCTCTAAACTTGGGGTAACTATGGGTACAACTCTCTTTACCCCTTATGATTTCTCAGGCTCTGCTTTGATATTTTCCCTCTACTATTCTTCCTTAATCTCCCACTGTTTGCCCCTTTAACTTCCTTCCATAAGGAAACATAAGGTGCATACTATGTGTGTTTCTTCTAAGTGTCCGTGCACAAGTGCCTAGATTCTATCCTCCATGTGCTTGTGGCTTTACTCCAGTCCTTCCCTAAAAACCTCAAGTTTTCTTAAATGTTAAACTATGTAGTATTTTCCAAATGAGAGCATGTTTACAACTTCCTATGTGTTTATGACTCTGTTCTAGCCTTCTTGCTAGACTCCAATCTCCATTATATAAACCCCACAATTTGTTATTTCTCCCTAAATATTTTTTTGAGGTAGGGTTTTGCTCTGCCTAAATAAACTTCATAATTCATAATATGTTTAATTTTTTGTTTTGTTTTTATTTATTTATTTGAGAGCGATAGACAGTGAAAGAGGCAGATAGAGAATGGGCACATCAGGGCCTCCAGCCACTGCAAAGGAACTCCAGATGCGTGCGCCACCTTGTGCATCTGGTGTACATGGGTCCTGGGGACTCGAGCCTCCAACCAGGGTCCTTAGGCTTCACAGGCAAGTGTTTAACCACTAAGCCATCTCTCCAGCCCATAATTCACAATTTGTCCTTCTTGAGTTACATTTTTATCAATTCTTTGTTAAAAATAGAACAGGAAGGCTGGACAGATGGCTTAGTGGTTAAGGTGCCTATCTGTGAAGCCCAAGGACCCAGGTTCAATTTCCCAGTACTCACATAAGCCAGATGCACAAGGTGGTGCATTCATCTGGAGTTCCTTTGCAGTAGTTGGAGGCCCTGGCGTGCCCATTTTCTCTCTCTTTCTCTTTCTGCCTCTTTTTCTCTATCTCAAATAAATAAAATAAAATGAAATAAATAGAACAGGACCCCAGATTGGTGTTCATAAACTTGGGGAATCCCTCCTCAACCCCAAAATCTTGCCTCAAGAGGATTGTTGTGAGTTCGAGGCCACCCTGAGACTATGTAATGAATTCCAGGTCAGCCTGGGCTAGAGCAAGTCCCTACCTGGGGAGGAGGGGCAACAAAATCAGGGAGTGAAAGGGTTGGCCAATTTTATTCAATAAATTGGGCCAACATATTTAATTTCCAGGATTTCAGTAGCCTGGGGAAATTCACTCCTCAATGAGAAATTTCACCAGCTAGGGATTGATATGCAAATCTATGCAAATAACAATTCCTCCTGGGTCTCTTGAGACAGGGATTTGGTTTTAACAGGATTACTTCACTGGGCCAACTCAGTTGGGTAGAAAAAGCCCTTGAAAATGGGATTTCATATTAATAAATGCTACCATGGATTGTGGATCTGGCCTTGATGTATCTATTTATAACTCCCTCAATCCAGCATTCAGCATTTTCTATATAAGCAAACTGCACACAACTTTGTACTTGGAACTCAGGTTAGCTTGCAGAGCCAAGGCATGCACAAGCCTCTACCATTAGGGGGAGGCTGTTCACCCTAAAACCATGTTCAGTTGCTAAAATAATCAATATTTGTGTCTTAATTTCAACTGTAGAAAATTTACAGAGTACATGGTAAGGTTTTTTAAAAAATAACTGAAATTTTGGGATGGGGCAAATAAAGCCATGTCTGTGTTAAACATTTCCAAGGCTGATGGAAACATTCACTGAAACTTCTGTCATTGTAGAGAATTGTAATGTTATAGGTTGGGAGCCTAATTATTTCATACTCCAGTTAGTTCCCTTAATAGTCATTTATTATTCACCTCTGTGTGTGACCTAATAGCCTTGTGACTATCAGATAAGATCCATTGTGGAATGTACTTAAGACTCCTTAGTTTACTTCAATCCAAAGGCCAAGAACAGCATCCCAGGCCTATAGCATTGAGTTCTCTGCTTTGCTGTAATCTGCCTAATGTTTCTATCAACCTGTTTCTAAAGGATCTTGATTTATAATTTTCTTTGTTCTCTCACTACAGAAACCTCATGAAACTGTTGCCATGTTGGAACGTGGTACTTTGGGTAACCCAAGTCCATGCCTGGGCCATGGTCACTCATATTTGGCTCTAGAGTAAGCTATGTCTAATTTCTTTTGAGGTGAGAGCTTTTTTTTTTTTCTTAAATCTATTTTTATTAGTTATGGACACACTTAGTATGCAAACACCACATGGTGGTACCATCCTTTCCCTCATCTCTGCTTCTTTTCCAAAAGAACTCTCCTCCTTGGGGATGCAGGTCATCCCCATGGGGATTGTGGATCATGCACTGTGGGAGCAGCAATCAGTTATGGGGGAGAGACAATGTCTCTGTGCATAATGTCCCAACCTGTGGCTCTAACAATCTTTCCACCCCACTCTTCCACAAAATTTCCTGAGCCATGTTGGGTGTGTCTTAAGTCTACTTCAGTGATGGGCTCTTAGGAGACTCTGGATCTCTGGTTTGTAGGTGTTGAGTGTCCTCAGTGTCTATCTCCTTCACCCTTGTGTTGATATCAGGTTCACCGAGAAAGCAGCACTCTTGCTCATTTCCACAATTCCTCTATGGTTTCAGCTGGGGCTCTAGTAAAGTGTGCTGGGTTGTTTCTCTCCTCAGGTCCCGCTCATGTCTGAAAAAGAGAGGAAGATTCTCCAATGGAGAGTAAAGTCAGCACAGGTTAAATGGGATAAGCATTATAAATTTAGAAAGAATTTAATGGGTGTAGACCCTCTTATATGCCAAGATTAGTGGGATCTTGATATTAAAAAACAAAATCTTTATCTGGATATGATTCTGACTTGTTTCCCAGTTCCAGATATGGTTCCCATATATGGTTTTCTTTCCACTGAGCAGATCTGTTAGCCAATCCAAGAGCAGTTGGTTACACACCATGGCTGTGTGCCGCTATTGTACTTGTGTGAGCATCACGTCAAGTTGTTTGCTTCTGAGTAGCTTAGACCTCAAGTTGCTCAGAGAGATGTTGGCCGCTTCCCCTCTGTCCCCACCCCCCAGCTCATGTAGCACCTTCCAGCACTAGACGGCCAATTGACTGGGGACTGGCTCTCTTCTGGATTCCAGCCAGGTCTCTCCATGCTCCATGCTGACAGCATATGGTGTCTTCAGCAGTAGGGTCTTACCATTAACCTCTAGTGGGTAATCAAGTACTCTGACAGAAGTTTGTCTTGTTTTGGGAGACCTTGTAGGTCTCTCTGATCAATAGAAGAGCTGTGTTTTTACATTGGCATTTTTTTTTTTTTTTAGAGATAGTGAGCGCAAGAGAGAGACAGAGAGAGAAAGAGAGAGAAGAGGACCTCAGCCACTGCAATTGAACTCCAAACTCTTGCGTCACCTAGTGGGCATGTGTGACCTTGTGCTTGCTTCACCTTTGTGCATCTGGCTAATGTGGGATCAGAAGAATCAAACATGGGACCTTAGGCTTCACAGACAAATGTCTTAACTGCTAAGCCATCTCTCCAGCCAACATTGGCAGCTTTTGAGAGGGTATCATTTAACCTGGGCTGGCCTCAAACATGCTGTGTAGCTGAGGGGTGTTCTTGAATTTCTGGTTCTTCTGCCTCCACCTCCAAGTGCTGGGGTTACAGACATGGTTTAACATTTTATTTTTCTGATTTCAAAAGAGTACCTTAAGGCTGGGTGAAGAGAGTGGAAGTGAAGTGGATTCTTGTGTCATAAGATTGGGTTTTATGATCAAGTCTACCACATCCTAATTGTGAGAATGTGGCCACGTGACCCCAAGCCTTTCTGCCTCCAATCTAGAATCTAGAGACAGTGATGCACTGATCCACAGGGTGGGTATGAGGATAAGCTTGGGTTTATCTCATGTAAAGTTATTGCTCCTTGGAGTTCAGGAATGATCCAGTAAAAGTCACATGTGTAGACTCTGTATAAAACTTAAGTCAGGTTAAACCTATTTATCTCCTCAAACAGATGCTATCTTCATGGAGAAAACTTTCAAAGTCCTCTCTTACTTTTTTTTTTTGAGGTAGGGTCTCACTCTAGTCCAGGCTGACCCCCGGAATTCATTATGTACTATCAGCAGGCCTTGAATTCTTGGTGATCTTCCTACCTCTGCCTTCCAAGTGCTGGGATTAAAGGTGTGTGATACCACACACAGCTCTTTTTTTTTGTTGTTTATTTTAATTTATTTATTTGAGAGCAACAGACAGACAGAGAAAGAGGCAGAAAATGAGAGAGAGAGAGACAGAGACAGAGACAGAGACAGAGACAGATAGAAAGAGAGAATGGGTGCACCAGGAACTCCACCTACTGCAAATGAACTCTAGATGTGTGCGCCACCTTGTACATCTGGCTTATATGGGTCCTGGGGAATAGGGCCTTGAACTGGAGTCCTTAGACTTCACAGGCAAGTACTTAACTGCTAAGCCATCTCTCCAGCCCTTTTAAAAAATATTTAAAACTTATTTTTTGTTTATTTCTATTTATTTATTTGAGAGCAACAGACAGACAGAGAAAGAGGTTTAAATTTATTTTTATTAGTCATGGACATACCTAGTATGGAAACAAAAACAACACATGTTGGTACCATCCTTTCCCTCATCCCTGCCCCTCTTCCAAAGGGGCCCTCCTTGTTGGGGACCCAGGTCATCTCCACGGGAATTGTGGGTCATGCGTTGTGGGGGCATCAGTTAGTTATGGGGAGAGGCAATGTTTCTGTGCATAATGTTTTCTTGTGTTTTTCAATTGTTCAGTACAGTATGATCTAGGGTCACTGTGCCTTGCAATGGCATACTTGCACTTCTTGCTTCTATCTAACTGTAACTCAGTACCCTTTGGTCACTCTTACTCTCCTCAGCTCTGGTGACCACCCCTCTACTCTTTGTTTCTGTGAAATCAACCTTTTTTAAGGTTCTACATTTAAGTGAGTGCATGCAGTTCTTATCTTTCTGTGCCTGGCTTATTTTTTTTTTTTATTTTTCTTTAATTATCACATACTCTTTATTTCTGGCATTATATTTCCATAAGATTTTAAATGAACACTTTTCTGGCGGTTGTTTTAGGACAAATAAGCCCTATCTCAGGGACCAGCTCCCTACAGATGTCTAAGGTGACGATGTCCCAGGTCCTTTCAGAATACTCTATTAGAAAACCCCCATTTATCACTCTCTGTGTGACCCTATGGTCTTGACTGGAAACACTTTCTTACCTTAGATTCCACAATAACATGCTAATGATGTTAAACAGCTTCCAGTTTCTACCCTTGAGGAACCTAACTTCTTTTTTCCTTTCTTTTTTTATTAGTTATGTACACAGTGTGTATACAACCATGTTGGTACCATTGTTAGCCTCCTCCCTGTCTTCCCCCCTCCGCCTGGCTTATTCAACACACTGATCTCTAGTTCCATCCATGTTGTTGCAGGGAGGGAATTTTTCCTTTTCTATTTGTTTTCACTGTTGTGGTCTTTTCAGTGGCTTCTTCCTCATGATGGTTATTTCTTGGAAAGCAGCGCCATGGGAGTCAGTGCATGGTCAGTGACTGAGGAGGACAGGTAGACACGTGGAGGCACAGGTTGTCTGTGGGCTTTGTGTCATTTTTATCAGAAATGGGAAAGATGTCTTTTAAATATGTTACTATAACACAACATATACCAGTATTCTTGTTTTCAGGGTCAATAGGACAGAAATGAGAAAAAGAAGAGGGTAGCTGGGTGTAGCGGTGTACGCCTTTAATCCCAGCACTTGGGAGGAGGATTGCTGTGAATTCAAGACCACCCTGAGACTACACAATGAATTCCAGGTCAGCCTGGGCTAGAGTAAGACTCTACCTCAAAAAAAAAATAAAAAATAAATAAATAAAATAAAATAAAGAAGAGGGTATTGATTTAATTATCATCTACCTAATGCATTTTATGAGCCTACATAAATTATGTATTATTGACCTTTAAATTAATTTAGGCTTAATGAAATGGTTTTATTATATTTAACAATATAATGTAATTTTTTTATGTATTTGATTATTTTTTAAGCTTCAGTTGCTTTTGTCCACTATCAAGGCCTAAGTGTGTTACCTTAATATATATATATTTTTTAAGCTAATTCTTTCTGGCATGAGTCTTGCATCATTCTTATCTCACTGAAGTATGGTGCTACTAAATTGTTTAATTTCTTAGTATACACTGCAGTGACTTTTGCTTTAATGGAGATCTATGTTTCCAAAGAGTTAAATTTTAAAATCTGAAATGAAGTTCTTTTCTTTCTTTTACAATTTATTTATTTTTTCAGTGTTGGGGATTAAACCCAGGACTTTGTATATACTAGGTAAATGTTCTGTCACTGAGCTACATCCCCAGCCTTATAATTTTATGTTTATTTATTTGAGAGAAAGAGAGAAAGAGGCAGATAGATAGAATGGGCACATCAGGGCCTTCAGCTGCTGCAAATGAACTCCAGATGCATGTGCCACCTTGTGCATCTAGTTTATGTGTGTCCTGGGTAATCCAAGCTGGGTCCTTTGGCTTTGCAGGCAAGTGCCTTAACCACTAAGCCATCTGTCCAGCCCCTAATTTTATTGTTTATTTTTTGGTTTTTCAAGGTAAGGTTTCACTCTAGTCCAGACTGACCTGGAATTCACTATGTAGTCTCAGGGCGGCCTCGAACTCACGACGATCCTCCTGCCTCTGCCTCCTTAGTGCTGGGGTTAAAAGCGTGTGCCACCACTGCTCCTAATTTTATTTTTTGAAAAAACAGCATTTATGTTAGATAACATTTACCCCTCCGTACCTTCTGTTGCTCCCTCCCTTTTCCCCTCCTGATGAACCCCTTCTTTCCAGGTAGTTCTATTTCTGCCTTGATGTCCCTTTTTCTGTGATCCAGTGTGTTTAATTAGGGTTGCTTATAGGAGCTTGGGTGAAGGGTTATTTACCAGAAAGAACCTGGGCTATTTACAAGGGATTAAAACACTGGAGAAAATGTCTCCCCCTGCTGGAGCAATCTGGAGGCTAGAGGCTTCGGAAGCCCCGCCCCTGCCCCATCCATGATGCAGTTGATGGCCCCTATCTTGTGCAGGTTTTGTGAGCTAACCACAGTTTCTGTGAGTTCATGAATGCAACAGCCATGTCCTGTGTAGAAGACAGCATTCACACCACAGCTCTTCATCCTCCAGCTCTAACGCTCTTTCTGTCCTCTCTTCTACAATGCTCCCTGAGCCTGGGAGGGGGTGATATAGATAGACGTCCCATTTGGGGCTGAAGATTTAACAGCCATTTATTCTCACACTTTGAGGAGTTTTGAGTCTCCCTAGAAATTGCTGCCCACTGCAGACAGTAGGGTCTCTGACCAAAGATGAGAGCAGTACAACATGTCCATGAAATGGGGCTATGCTCAACTGCAGGTTGTGACAATACTCTTTATTGTCCTGGGCACGGGACCATGAAGGTGGAACACAACTCAGGCTCAGCCTTGCGCCCTCTGGTGTTGGGTCATGTAAGTGCAAGTTACAATGTGAATCTTAGATGTGTTTGCCTGAGCCTAGGCTTCCCCAGAGGGCCCTGGGAAATCTGAAGAGAGAGTGGACTGGGCTCCAACCTTGTTACCTCTAGTCCAGTGGTCCCTCTTCCATATACTTTTTGTCATATTCAGGACACTAGTAAGCTCTTCTTTGATAAAATACTGATTTATTTTGATGCTTCACAAATAGTTTTGGTAGCTGGGTGTGGTGGTGCACACTTTGGCATGTACACTCCTGTACCAACATACATGAACACACACATACCACATACCAAATAAAAATGTAAGGTGCGTTATCTTCACAGCCTTGTCCCCAACTTGAAACTCATACTCCATGCCTTCCCAAATTGCACATTTTTTTCTTTTTCGAGGTAAGATCTCATTTTAGCTCAGGCTGACCTGGAATTCACTATGTAGTCTCAGGGTGGCCACGAACTCGACAGTGATCCTCCTACCTCTGCCTCCTAAGTGCTGGGATTAAAGGCGTGTGCCACCACGCCCAGCCTCAAATTGCACATGTTTTTTATTTTATTTATTTACTTATTTGAGGGAGAGAGAGAATGGGCATGCCAGGGCCTCTAGCCACTGCAAACAAACTCCAGACGCTTGTGCCACCTTGTGCATCTGGCCTACATGGTGCGTGGTGTGTGGAGGCCAGAGAACCTTCAAGTCAGCTCTCATCTTCCACAGCCTTTGAGGCAATATTTCTTATTGCCCAACTCTCCTTTCACAAACTTCTGGGAAATTTTGTCTCCACCTTTCCTCTCTCCACAGGCACATTGCGATTTCAGGAGCCTGCCTTAGCTTCCAGGTTCTTATGTGAGATCCAAAGATCCTAACTCAGGTACTCAGAGTCGCAGGGCACTTGCCTTATCTATGGAGCTATCTCCCTAGCCTGCATCTGTCGTTTTGAAAGAGATGAGACCCAGACTGGAGGGAAGGATCAGAAGTTAATGGCATTTATTTGCAAAGCCTGCAGGCCAGGGTTTGACTCCCCAGTGCCCACATAAAGCCAGACACACAATATAATGCATGTTTCTGGAGTTTGTTTGCAGTGGCAAGAGGCCCTAGTGTACCCATTCTTTCTCTTTTTCAAATAAATATAAACATTAAAACAGGGAATATTACCATACAAAAAAAATTGCTCCCTGGGTAAGGCACTTGCTTGCACAGCCTGATGACCTGGGTTTGATTGGTATGTACTGAGCATCGTGGAACTCAGCTGTTGTTAGTGTGTGAACATGGACACTGGTTGGAAGAGGACGCAGGTTTGGGTGAGGAATAGTAGGCCTGCCACAACGGCACCATCGCCAGAATAGCACCTACCATGTCCTGAGCACCTGGTTGGGCCAGGCTCTGTCCTAAGGATGCTGCACTTGGCTCATTTCACTTCCAAGAGAGGAACTGGGGTCTTCGGGGTCCAGCGCTGCTGCTAAAGCCATGTGAGCTCATATAGACTCCGGGTGCTCCAGCTCCAAACCAGAGTTTTACTGCAGGGATGATGTCACCTGCATTTTGTTCCTTCAGACGTCTACATTTTATTTAGAATTAAACCAGCACGGTAAAAATACATCACTTGATACACATGGAAAAGGAGTTGGTTCCTTAGTAAAATGCGTCTTCAGGGAACAGACACGTATCCTAACTGTGGAATGCTTTCCCCATGTGCAACTGTGTCCAGAGGCAGAGTTGATCTGTGAGCACATCATGGGGGTTTGGGGGGGGGGAAGCCTGAGTTCTTTTTGGCTTTTCACCTCTCTAAAACTTCCAGGTCCCTCTCTGGTAAGCCCCCCTCATCTCAGCCCTGCTGGGCTGAGAAGTGGGGGACCCCTATTCCACGTGGGCTCTCTACCCCCTTGTAGTAGTTTCAGTGTGCATACCCTATCCACTCAGGTGTTTCGTTAAAGCTTGTACCCTGAGTCTGCACCTAGCTAGAGGAGGTGTCACTAGGGGTGGATCCTGGGTCCAGCCCAAAAGTGTGCAGAGCAGTCAGCTCTGTTGGAGTTTTGTGCTTGCTTTTTTTTTTTTTTTAAAGAAAATATTTTATTTGCAGAGAGAGAAGAGAGAGAGCAAGAGAGAAAGAAAATTGATGTGCCAGGGCCTCCAGCTGCTGCAAATGAACTCCAGATGCATGTGTCACTTTGTGCATCTGGCTTTATGTGAGTACTGGGGAACCAAATCCAAGTCGGTAGGCTTTGCAGGCAAGCGCCTTAACTGCTGAACTATCTCTCCGGCCCCTCTTGCTGCTTTTTCGTGTTTGCTGGCTGGTGATGGGAACCTGGTTCTTCCCCCATTGATGGAACTTCCCCTGGATCTGTACGCTGAAATAAATGCCATTCCTCCCATGCACTGTGTCTGGTATGGAAGTTTATCCCGGCAATGTGAAGCTGTCTACAACACCTCTCCTCCTTCCTTCTGGCAGGAGCTCTCTGTACCTTCTTTTCTCTCTCCTCTTAATCTAATCAAGTCTAAGTCTTAGAAAAAGCATGAAAGTGGCAGACTCATGAAAATCATTTTTAATCTTTGTATATACTGAAGTATATACGATGTATATAACAATGTATAAACAAGGTTGCTTTTGATCCAAAACTGCTATTTCTTGGTTAGCAAGGGGAGGATTCCAGGTTTTTTGGCAATATTACATTTATGACACCCAGAGATTGTGGCGTGGAAGTGACCTTTGCAGGTCAAGTGACCATTTGAGTCACCCTGGAAAGAAGAAAATGGACAAATAGTTGGTGAGAAGCTGCAGAGATTTTCTGTCATCAGCTGTCGATTGCTCAGTATTTATTTATTTATTTTTTTTGAGGTAGGGTCTCATTCTGGCCCAGGCTGACCTGGAATTAACTATGCAGTCTCAGGGTGGCCTTGAATTCATGGCGTGATCCTCCTTCCTCTGCCTCCTGAGGTCTGGGATTAAAGGCATGCTCCACCACACCCAGTGATTGCTCAGTATTTTATGGGGTCTTTAATTTCTTGGTGATCCAGACTGCCCAAAATGTCCTCTTACTCAGTGTAGGTTGTCTCCATCCATTTGTCTGTCTTTCTGTCTATGAGCACTTCTCTGATGTCTTTGCTCTGTCTCCATCTGTCTTTGTACACACACACTCCTTTTGTAATTATTGACTTCTAGACTCTGTTTTCTTTTTGTTTTTCAAGGTAGGGTCTCACTCTAGCCCAGGCTGACCTGGAATTCATTATGTAGTCCCAGACTGGCCTCGAACTCACAACAATCCTCCTACTTCTGCCTCCCTGGTGCTGGAATCAAATGCATGCACCACCACACCCAGCCTTCGCTATGTTTTTTAACAAACAGGTTAGCTTTAGGGTTTGAGATGATCCATTAAAATAAAATAAATTTAATAAGTTGTGAATTTCATTTTGGCACTCGTCACAAGAATTTCCAAAAAAAGCACCTCAAAGGGAAGGGCGGGGGAAGAGGCCTCCATCTGTGTTCCTCCTCTTTGAGGAAGCTTGCCATTTCCTTTTCTGAGGCTTTCTCCCTAAGTTATAAGGCTCTGTCTCTATAAATTAATCTACTGGTTTACAACTTGCCCCAGATGTAGGAGGCCCAGCTTCCTTCCCTGTCCCAGCATGCTGTGCTTCTCTGTTCTGCTTGCACCCTGCAGGTTGTGTGGAGCCTTGAAGTGGAAACCAGGCTGGGTTCCGGGAACATAGCCTGTATCCCAGTCCTGTGAGTAAGGTCCCTTCAGTGTAAGGTCTCTGAGGGCACAGGACATAATTTAAACTGCTGTCAAAGACACTGACATTTGCAGAGGGATTATAACTCCAAAGTAGCCTTTCTCTCCCTCTCCCTGAGGAACTTGCTGGAAGCACCTTCCATTTTCTGTATTTCTTTGTGAAGCAGAAGGAAGATTCATTTGCAATTCCATAGGAATTAGAAAAGTTTCAACTTCCGGGGTGTTGGCATTTAAAATCCAGATGCAGGCTATCATTTCTGAATGTCTGAAGTATGAATGCTCCAAGATCTGAAACATTTTGAGGTTTTTTTTTTTGTTTGTTTGTTTTGTTTTGGTTTTGCTTTTAAGATAAGGTCTCACATGTAGCCCAGGCTGGCTTCTAACTAGATGTGTAACTGAGGCTGGTCTTGAAATCCTGATTCTCCTGCCTCAACCTCCCAAGTGCTGGGGATTATAGGTTTATGCTTCATGTGTTTATGTGTGTGTGAAGTGTGTAGTTGTGCGTGTCCCATGTGAAGTGTGTGCAGAAGCCAGCGGAGAACACTGGTGTCTCTCATCACTCATCTGTATCCTTCCTCCCCTGAGAGGAGTCTCTCCGTGGATCTGGAGCTTCTGTGCATTCGTAAGTCACAGCTATGCTTCAGTTTCTGTCCCCTTACCTCGTCCCCCATGGACTGGATTTAGAGATGTGGGTGCACCCCTCTTAAAAAGAAAGTATTTATCTATTGATTGATTGACTGTGTGTACGTGTGTGTATGTGCGTGTGATTAAATTTGGCTAAACAGTCATTTCTAAAGATTTCTTTTCTTTCTTTTTTTTTCTTTTTTTGAGGTAGGGTCTTACTCTAGCCCAGGTTGATCTGGAATTCACTATGTAGTCTCAGGGTGGCTTCGAACTCACAGTGATCCTCCTATCTCTGCTTCCTGAGTACCGGGATTAATGAAATCTTAAACTGGGCAGGTGTGGACCACCATGCCTGGTTTAAATTTAATTTTCTTTTCTTTTTTTGTTTTTCAAGGTAGGGTCTCGCTCTAGCCCAGGCTGACCTGGACTTCACTATTTGGTCTTAGAGTGGCCTCAAACTCATAGTGATCCTCCTACCTCTGCCTCCTAAGTGTTGGGATTAAAGGCATGCACCACCATGTCCAGCCTAAAATTACATTTTCTAATGTCACATGTAGTTTCTCTGTCAAAGGCAAGATAGAGAGCATCGACTTTTGCACCCAAGATGATCTTTCTCCTCCTCCTCCTCTTTTTCATTTTTCTGGCTTTTCTACGTAGGGTCTTCCTGTAGCCCAGGCTGAACTGGAATTCACTATACAGTCTCAGGGTGGCCTCCAACTCACAGTGAGCCTCCTACCACTGCCTCCCAAGTGCTGTGATTAAAGGCATGCACCACTATGCCCAGTTTAAGATGATCTTTCAAATATTTCCAAATATGCTCAAGGAACAAAGCTTTGATCGTTGGGTGCTAGAACAAAAGCAAACTTTTTTTTTTAAAAAAGATTTATTTTATTTATTTGAGAGAGAGAGAAATAGAGAGAGAGAGAGAGAGAGACATATACATACAGAATGGGTCTGCCAGGGCCTCCAGCCACTGCAAATGAACTCCAGATGCATGTGCTACCTCATGCATCTGGTCTACATGGGTACTGGGGAATCAAATTGTAGTGAGGAAATTGGGGGTTCTGGGATGCTTCCTGGAACCCCAAGCCCTGAGTTCATATCTGCAAACTAACCAAAGAATTGGCAATTTCAGATTCAAGAGAATGATTTTTAAAATACCACATTTAATTCAGATTTTACAAAGGAATGTGGAAAGGGGAAGATTGAGAGGTAAGGGGAAACAAAGTGTGGAGAAGAGAAGTTCACCATGTGGAGCCCAAAAGCCCATGTGGGTCATGTGTAGTTCAGGAGTCCATGTGACCAGATATGGATTTTAAGTATGTTACTTTTACTCATTTATTTATTTGACAGAGAAAGAGGGAGGGAGGGAGAGAGAAAATGGGTGTGCCAGGCCCTCCAGCCACTGCAAATGAACTCCAGATGTGTGCATATCCTTGTGCACCAGAAACGAATTAAACAAAAATGTGAGAGGGAATTTTAAAATAATGTGCACATTTAAGAAGGTTCAAAAATGAAGACGGTAATAAAAGGAAAAAGGTGTCTCTTCCTGACCCCAGAATGGCTGCCAAGGTGGGAAGGAGTTTTACTCATCTGAAGACACTGCTGCCAGCTCCAGAGAGGAGAAAATGGGCCCCTCTCTGTGGGCCCAGGGGGACACAGGATTTGTGTTATCCTGTCTAGGCACACATACACCAGGTGTCATAGCCAATTCGGCTGGGCTTAGAGGAGAAATCCACCCATACCTGGGCAGATTTTACACAATTAAATGTCCTTCCCTAAGCAACTTTCATTACTATCGTGATGTCCTGGTGACATCTACCTTTTTCTCTTTTTCTCCCTCTCTAGACCCCCTTGGCTTCCTGATTATAATAAAATAGAAGTTGTCACCCAGAGCAACTGTTTTAAAGTTCTTATCTTGTTTGGTTACCAATTTTTGTAATTTCTTACAAATATCAGATGTTGACTGAGTTAAAAATTTAGAAGAAAATTTTCCTCATCCATGGTGTCTGGAGTGACATTAGTATGTTTTCTAATTGTTCTTAAAGTCTCTGGAGAGAAGTGATGGACAATTCCTGTCCTTCCCTGTATTATCTAAATGAGCACAGTTTTTCAGGAGACAGGCTAGCAGAGACTTTTGGGCTATCTTGGAAGCTGATTGTCCCATCTGAAACAAGTGGAGGAAAGTGAAAAGAAGTGTCTAGAGCCAGGTTATGCCCAATCCTGGCTTGCATCTTCTTGAAGAAGGGGGGCATCCATCCGGATCAGATTTGAGAGAAGAAATTAGGGCTTTACAGGAGTCGAGTCCTCACCTAAACTTCCTTGTTTCTCCCCTATCAAATGGGGGCATATAGCACTCGGGAGGCAGAGGTAGGAGAATCGCTGAGAGTTCGAGGCCACCCTGAGACTACATAGTGAATTCCAGGTCAGCCTGAGCCAGAGTGAGACCCTACCTCAGAAAACAAAAACAAAAAAAAAAAAAAAAAAAGTGGAATCAGGCTATCACATTGGAACCTTGAATTGGAAATCCTCCTGTCTCAGCTTCCCAAGTAGCTAGGATAATAGGCCTAGCAAATTTTATTGGTTACAATACCTGCATGAATAAATGATTTACAGTTATATAAAGATATATTTGTCATAGAGCAATTTGGCAGAAAATTTGGCAGGTAGTAAGTACCACCCATTGTGTCTCTGTATTTCCTAAGAGACAGTGTGGTGTGTGGTTGTCTCCCCCACATGGCTGACATAACTTCAGGCCTCAGCTCTATAGGGGGGAGGAGGTATGTGTTTGGGACCCAGGCCTGTTGAAAAAACCTTTCAAGCCAAGTGCTTAGGCTCAGGTCTTGGCTGGAGCATTTTCGGCCTCCTCCTTCATTTAGGTGGCCAGAGACCTACAGACTCAGCCTGGCGGTGAGGTCTGGGCCTGTGTTGCAGGATGGGTGGAACCCAGGGCAGGAGTTGGAGCTCCAACCTCCCAACCCCCCACAGGCAGCCATGTGTCTTGTGGCACAGTGGCTGGTAATTGAAAAACCTAGAAGACATTCAGGACAGGGGTCTTTGTTTCCAGGCCTCCATGTGGCCATGAGGCCCTTCCCCTCAGCTCAGCAGAACCAGTTCACAAACTTTGGAGGAGTTTGGCCTCAGGTCTGAGAAGCTCAACCCAGTGTATCCCCCTATAGAGGTTGTTACCTTTACAAATACCAGTTTGGCCTCAGGCAATAGTGCATTTCAATAGGGCTCTGATCCCAGCAGGGTGGAGCAGACCAGGCTCCATTGAGAAGCTATGGCAAAGTTAGTTGAGAGAGAGAGAGAGAGAGAGAGAGAGAGAGAGAGAGAGAGGGAGAGAGTGCAAAATGAAAACCATAAATCTGATTTCTGTTCACTTTTTATTTTCCTCAGTGTGAGGCTACAAGAAATGAGTAAAATTTAAAGGATCTGGAGTGCCCATGGCACCGATGGGAGCAGCAGCTGGGGCGCACCTGCAGCTCATAGGAGTAAAGTGGGGAAACTGAATAAAAATGTGGCTATTTGTATAAAAGTCATTCTCAAGATATCTCGGTGGGACTTCCATTCTGTAACAGGGAAATTTATGTTCTGGGGTGCTTCCTGGAACCCCAAGTCCTAAGTTCACATCTATATACTAACCAAAGAATTGGCAATTTCAGATCCAAGAGAATGATTTTTTTTTTTTTTTTTTTTGTGGATAAGGCCCATTGGGATGTTTATTAAATCATTTTTCACTCTTCTGAATGTTAATTTAAATTTTTTTCTCTTTTTTTTTGTTTTTCTGTTTTGTTTTTTTTTCTTAATTTTTATTAACATTTTACATGATTATAAAAAAATCCCATGGTGCTACCCTCCTTCCCTCCACTTTCCCCTTTGAAATTCCATTCTCCATCATATCCCCTCCCCATCTCAATCAGTCTCTCTTTCATTTTGATGTCATGATCTTTTCCTCCTCTTATGATGGTCTTGTGTAGGTAGTGTCAGGCACTATGAGGTCATCGATATCCAGGCCATTTTATGTCTGGAGGGAGCACGTTGTAAGGAGTCCTATCCTTCCTTTGGCTCTTACATTCTTTCCGCTACCTCTTCCGCATTAGACCCTGAACCTTGGAAGTTGTGATTGAGATGTTACTCAGTACTCCAGTCACTTCTTTCCAGCACTATGATACCTTCTGAGTCATCCAAGGTCACTGCCATCTGAAAAGAGAAGATTCTCTACCCAAAGTGAGAGTAGCGTTAATATAAGGGTATAAATATTAAGAAAAATGCTTACTGGGAAGAGAATGATTTTTAAAATACCACCTTTCATTCAGATTTTACAAAGGAGTGCGGAAAGGGGAAGGCTGAGAGGTTAGGGGAAACAAAGTGGGGAGAAGTACACCACACGGAGCCCAAAAGTCCACGCAGGCCACGTGTAGCTCAGGAGTCCGTGTGACCAGATATGGATATTAGAAAAAAAAAACGTGAGAGGGAATTTTAAAATAATGTACTCATCTAAAGACACTGCTGCCAGCTCCAGAGAGGAGCAAATGGGCCCCTCTCTGTGGGCCAGGGGGTCACAGGATTTGTGTTATCCCGCCTAGGCACACCTACACCAGGTGTCCCAGCCAATGGATCTGGGCTTAGAGGAGAAATCCACCCATACCTGGGCAGAGTGCGCACTTGAGAGGGATTTGATTGGGCTGGGATGGATAAGCACTAAATTCCAGGACTGGTGCAGGTTGGGCAAGCTGAGATAGGTGTGGTGGACCAAGACTGCTCCCTTTAAGGGCCATCCTGATCCTGCCTAATTAATCTAACTGCCTATTCTGGCACCAGCACCCCCCTCCCCCAAACCTGGGTCCTTAGGTTTTGCAGGCAAATGCCTTAACCACTAAGCAATCTCTCCAGTCCATTTTTTTAAAACATTTTTTCAATTGACAGATTCCATAATTATACAAATAAACCATGATAATTCCCTCCCTTCCCCCACTTTCCCCTTCACAAATCCACTCTCCATCATATACCCTCATTTTGATATCATCATCTTTTTCTCCTATTATGAAAGTCTTGTGAAGGTAATGCTAGGCACTGTGAGGTCATGGATATTGAGGTCAATTTCTGTCTGAAAGATTGCATTGTAAGCAGTCCTACCCTTCCTTTGGCTTTTACATTCTATTTTTTTGTTTGTTTTGTTTTTTGAGGTGGGGTCTTGCTCTAGCCCAGGCTGACCTGGAATTCACTATGTAGTCTCAGAGTGGCCTCAAACTCATGGTGATCCTCCTACCTCTGCCTCCAGAGTGCTGGGATTATAGGTATATGCCACCATGCTCAGCTTGGCTCTTACATTCTTTCTGCCACCTCTTCCCCAATGGATCCTGAGCCTTGGAAGGTGTAATAGAAATGTTTTAGTGCTGAACATTCCTCTGTCACATCTTCTCAGCACTATGGTGCCTTTTGGGTCACCCCAGTGGTCACCATCATCTGAAAAGAGAATTTTTTCTAACCAAAAGTGAGTGTAGCATTAATATATGGGTATGAATATTAAGTAAAGTGCTTACAGGGCAGTTTGGTTAGGATAATATATGCATTTAGTCAGATAAGAGCAGGTGATACATTCCTAGGACTCATGATCTCCCCCACCATAGGCTTTTGATTAGGTTTTCAGTACCAGGCATGCATTCCCTCCCATAGAGCGGGCCTCCAGTCCAATTCAAGAGCAGTTGTTTTCCCCCATAACAGAGATGCCATTATTGCACCTGTTCGGTCCTTTGCCCTGGTTGGCCAAACGTAAGGCTTGCAGTGCCCACTGGCAAACTTTTCTTTTTAATTAATTAATTTATTTGCAAACAGAGATAGAAGAGAGACAGACAGAGAGAATGGGCACACCAGGGCCTCCAGCCACGGCAAACAAACTCCAGACACATGTGTGACCTTGTGCATCTGGCTTACATGGGTACTGGGGAATCAAACCTGGGTCATCAGGCTTTGCAGGCTAGCATCTTAACTGCTAAACCATTACCTCCAGATCCCCTTTTTCTTTTTAAGGCAGGGTCTCGATATGTAGCCCAGGCTAGCCAGATTGATTTCTCAGTGATCTACAGCTCAAGCATATGGAGTTTTCAGCACTAGGTTCTCACCATCTAGCTCTGGTGGGCAAGCTAAAGCCTTGGCAATAACCTGTAATGACTTGGAGGTATCAGGGGCCTCTCTGCCCAACAACTCACTGGAAAGTTTCCCATTCTTGACACTGAAATTTTTGCCATAACAATCTGTTGCTTCTGGGATCACCTTGATATTGACATACATAATACAAAATCACCCTGGTACAAATGCCTTGCGATATCGGAAAACTCAAAATTCATTTTTATCTTCTCTTCTCCATCCACCACGAACATAAGATTTAACTCCCTTAAAAACCAGTGACCATTTGGGACCTGACCCTCTAAAATTGGTTTTGCCAGTATGTCATGTGACCTGGACTTTGCAGTGACATCAGGATGATTTGGTTCCTTTTGGAAAAGATTGTGGCTCTTCAGATTGCTAATTCCTCATGTTCATTTCATTTCCTGAAGGTCAGGATCAGCTTGTAGAAAAGTTGTTAAGCAGTAGGCTTACTGTGAGATGTCAGCCCTCATTCTAAACTCTCCCTGTTCAGAGCATCAGACGAGACTTCCTTGGGTTTCATATGGCTTTCCGATCTCCATACAAGTCCATACAAGAAAGGGGGTTTGAAAGTTCTTGTGTTCTGTTAATGATTGTCTGCTCGTGTCCTGCCTGAAATACTACAGTTCATGAAAAATAGCTTTAATAAAGCTGGATAATTAGGTTTAGGAAACAGACACAAGATGGCGCCAGAGAGCCGACCAGGAGGTGGCATTGGCGCCCAGAGCTGAGAAAGACTGAAAAGTTCCCAGCCTCTTACTTACATGAGTGGTTTCTGAGCCAGGCGCCCCGGCGCTGCCCAGCAGGAGACAGGAGCTCCATTGTGTCAATTGTCTCAGCCTTGGCTGTGTCCACAAGGACTTTGCACATGTTTCCCACAAACTGTGCAGTTGGGACACTGTCCTCAACACCACAGGTCTGCTGGGCTTGGTGGGCCATGCCTGTGACCCCAACACTTGGCAGGGTGAGGCAGGAAGATCAGAGGTTCAAGGT
Organism: Dipus sagitta; assembly: GCA_036346955.1. Classification (NCBI taxonomy): domain Eukaryota; kingdom Metazoa; phylum Chordata; class Mammalia; order Rodentia; family Dipodidae; genus Dipus; species Dipus sagitta. The sequence goes on along the minus strand of CM070772.1, from coordinate 125,390,566 downwards.
CATTTTTGGTTACGTGGTGAGATGATGAGTAGCCTGGGCTATGGGAGACCCTGTCTCAAAAAACCAAACACCAAAACAACCTACCAATAAATAAACAACGACGACACAATAAAACCCCAACCACAGGTGTGGAAGTGGTGGTTTCTTCGGGCGGCTCCAGAAAGGGAGTTGGCTTACAGGGTCTCCAAGGAATGACTAGAACAGAGGGTGAAGAGCCTTGCTGCAGGTGTCTGAGACAGGAGGGGAGGTGGGAACACTGGGGAAGTGGAATTGGAAGGCAGACACTGGGCTGAGCTTCTATAGGGACTTTTACCCTACCAAGGACCCACTAGAAGCTTGCATTTCCTGCCTGGGCGTAACGTTTTCAATTAAAGAATTTTAAAACATTGTCTTAAAAAATGGTGGTAGCTTACAATTCTGTTTTCCAGACACAAAATGGCCAAAATATTCATGAACCCACTGTACCTGACACTACCTACTCAAGACCAGCATAATAGGAGGTGAAACAAAAAAAAAAAAATGATGGCATCAAAATAGAAGAGGAACTAATTAGAAAGAAGGGATTCACTGGAGGGTGGATTTGGGAAGGGGAGGTGGAAGGAAATTATCATGGTTTATTGTCTATACTTATTGAAGTTGTCAATAAAAAGTTTCTTTTTAAATTATGATAAAATAAACACCACTATTATAAACTTCCCCCTCCTAATGTTGGGATTTGAACCCAGGCCCTCAGCTGCATCATAGCTAGACATTTTTTGGCATATATATATGTATACGGTGTGTGTGTGTGTGTGTGTGTGTGTGTATGTATAAGTCCACATGTGTGTGAGGGTACATGTGTGCATGGGAGGGGTCAGAGGTTGACATCAGAAGTCCTTCCTCCATTGCTCTCCTTTTTTTTATTATTATTATTTATTTGAGAGATAGAGAGCGAGAGCGCCAGGGCCTTCAGCCACCTCAAACAGACTACAGATGCGTGCGCCCCCTTGTGCTCATGTGTGACATTAAGTAGTTGTGTCACTGTGCGTCTGGTTTATGTGGGACCTGGAGATTTGAACAGGAGTTTTTAGGCTTTTAGGCAAGCTCTTTAACCTCTAATCCATCTCTCTAGCCTATCCTCCTCTTTGTTTTCTGACACAGGGTCCTTCACTTGAGCCCAGAGCTTGTTGATTCAGTTAGTCTAGCTAGCTTGCCCAAGGGATCCCCTGTCTGCCTTCTGAGTGTTGGAATTACAGGTGGCCATCATGCCCAGCCAGAGTTTGCAGGATTTAGAAGGGTGCTGGGGATCTGAACTATAGTCCTCATGCTTGGGCAGCAAGCTCTTTATCCACCAAGCCATCTCTCCAGCTACAACATTCTTATTTTGAGACAGAGCCTCATGTAGGCCAGGTTGGCTTCAACCTCACTACGTAGCCCAGGCTGGTTTTGAATCCCTGATCCTTCTGCCTTCACCTCCCAAGTGCTCGGGTTACAGGCATGAGTCACCAGGCCTGGCATAGCCTGGCCATCTTGAGGGTGTATAAGTGCAGCGATATTCACTGCGTCTGTCATGTGCAGTTTTCATCAAGGTCCATCTCAGAACTCTTCTATCTTGCAAAGAGGAGGAAAGTCTGCATTAGATGATAACTCTCCAGTCTCCCTGCCTCACCCCCAGCCCCCTGTTACATTAGCATTTTTCTTTTCCAGTCCACTGACTCCAGGAGCAGGAGTGGGCATTACAGTTCCATTCCTAGAAACATGGCAGGAGTGTGGGTGAAATGTCCTCAGACTCTATGACATGCATCTGCCCTTGGAAATCTGGACAGAGCAAAGTTTTCTTTCTTTCTTTCTTCTTCCTTCCTTCCTTCCTTCCTTCCTTCCTTCCTTCCTTCCTTTCTTTCTTTCGTTCTTTTATTGTCTATCTATGCATGTGTATGTGCATATGTATGTGCATGTGTGTGTGGTGTGGGCATATGTGCATGCTCATATGTGTGTAGGCACATGTGTGTACATGCAACTGTGTATATATGTGCCCACATATGTGAAACCCACGGTTGACACTGGGTGTCTTCTTCAGTGGTTCTTCGCCTTATCTGTCAAGACAGGGCCTCTCACTGAACCCAGGGCTTACCAATTTGGTTAGCCTAGCTAGCCAGTTTGACCTAGGGATCCGCCTGCCTCTGCCTCCCAATGCTTGGATTACAAGCATGTGTTGTCATGCCTGGTATTTTTGTGGGTTTAGGGATCTGAACTCAGGTCCTCATGCTTGCCTGGCAAGCACTGAGCCGTCTTCCAAACTCCCTTTTGTTGGGACAGGAACTTATTTAGCCCAAACTGGCTGTGAACTTGCTTTGTACCTGAGGGGCACGACCTTGAGCTTCTGATATTACTGCCTCCACTTCCCAAATGCTGGAGTTACAGGCATGAGCATGACACATTCTTTAAATAGACTGCAGCAAGTTCACGGAGGAGTCAGGAAGCTTGGGAGGAGGAGAGGCCAGGGCTGGACACAGGCCCTTTTTCCAGAGAAGCTGGATGCCGTCTAGGTTGACTGGGTTCTGGCTGTCTGCCAGGGGATGGCTGTTTACTGTGCAGGAAGACTCCGTAAGGGAAGAGATGGTATCACCACTGGGCAGTCAGGGAGCAGCAGGAACAGTCCTGCTTGTTGCAGGCCCAATCTGGGAGGTGGGCTGGCAGGCAGGAAGGAAGGCAGAGGGCAGGAAGCACTGGAGGGTGGAGGGGAAGAAGAGCAGAGATCAGGACTGAGGTAGTGAGGTTTCACAGGGCTCTGGCAGCTGCCTGGGGTGGGGGATGCTGGGAAGAAATTCTTGGGATGTGATGGTTAATGTCAACTTGACAGGATCCAGAATCAGCCAGGACACAAATTTCAGGTCCATGAAGGATTTTCTAGATTACATTAACTGAGGTGGGAAGACTCCCCCCGCCGACTGTGGGACGCACCATCCCATGGGCTGGGGTCCCAGACATCACCGAAAGGAGAAAGCGAGTGAGCACCAGCAAACGCACCCCTCCGTTCCTGACTGCACGTGCTATGCGAGCAGCTGCCTCAACTGCCAGCGAACCTTCCCCGCCTCGCAGGACTGGGCCTCCTTGAGCTGCAGCTGGAAGAAACCCCTCCTTCCTGAAGTTGCCTTTCTCTCACTCTTTTTGTTCAGATGACTGAGGGGTGGGGTACAGCAAGCCTCTTCTTCCTGCAGCAATTGCTGGCTGATGTTGCAGTCAGGTTCGCATTGCTGATAGAAATCATCCAACCAAGAGCAGCTTGTGGGACAAAAAAGAGGTTTATTTTGGCTTACGGGCTCGAGGGGCAAGCTCCGTGATGGCAGGGAAAACAATGGCATGAGCAGAGGGTGGACATCACCCCCTGGCCAACATCAGGTGGAACAATAGCAACAGGACAGTGTGCCAAACACTGGCAAGGGCACAGTGGCTATAATACCCATAAGCCCGCCCCCAACAATACGCTTCCTCCAGGAGGTGTTAATTTCCAAACCTCCATCAGCTGGGAATCTAGCATTCAGAACACCTAAATTTATGGCGGCAACATGAATCAAACCACCACAGCTGACTCTATGAATGAGCCTTACTGTGTGTCCTGGGCCCAGAGCTGAAGCAGCTAGCCGAGGCTCAAGCTTGGGGAGGGAGAATACAGGGAAAGGTGGTTAAGAGTATAGCCTGGCAAAGGACACTGTGAATAGAGCAAGGAGGCAACCTACAGAATGGGAGGAAACCTTTGCCAGCTATACATTGGCTAGAGGATTAATATCTAGGATATACAAACAAGAACTCAAAATATTAAATAATAAGAAATCAAACAACCCAATTAAAAAAAGGGCTACGGAGCTGGGTGTGGTGGCGCATGCCTTTAATCCCAGCACTTGGGAGGCAAAGGTAGGAGGATCACCATGAGTTCGAGGCCACCCTGAGAGTACATAGTTACTTCCAGGACCAGAGTGAGACCCTACAAAAAAAAAAAAAAAGCTATGGAACTAAATAGAGAGTTCTCAAGAGAAGAAAGGCAGATGGCATACAAACATCTAAAAACATGTTCTATATCCCTAGTCATCAGGGAAATTCAGATTAAAACTAGTTGAGATTCCATCTCACTCCTGTCAGATTGGCTACCATCATGAAAACAAATGACCATAAATGCTGGCGAGGATGTGGAAAAAGAGGAACCCTTCTACACTGTTGGTGGGAATTCAATCTGGTTCAGTCATTGTGGAAATCAGTGTGGAAGTTCCTGAGACAGCTAAAAATAGATTTACCATATGACCCAGCTATACCACTCCTAGGCATATATCCAAAGACTTGTCTCCCTACCTTAGAGATACTTGCTCAACAATATTTCTTGCAGGTCTATTCACAATATCTAGGAAATGGAACCAGCCTAGATGTCCCTCAACTGATGAGTGGATAATGAAGGTGTGGCACATTTACACAATGGAGTTCTACTCAGCAGTAAAGAAAAATGAAGTTATGAATTTTGTAGGAAAATGGATGTATCTGGGCTGGAGAGATGGTTTAGCAGTTAAGACACTTGCCTGCAAAGCCAAAGGACCCAGGTTCGGTTCTCTAGGTCCCACGAAAGCTAGATGCATATGGTGGCCGCACGCATCTGGAGTTCGTTTGCAATGGCTAGAGGCCCTGGCACACCCATCCTCACACACTCTCTCTCCCTCTTTCTCTGTCTCAAAAAAAAAAAAAGAAAGAAAAAAAAAAAAAGAAAAAGAAAATGATGGATTCTGGGAAAGTATTATACTTAGTGAGCTAACCCAGGCCCAGAAAGCCAAACATCACATGTTCTCTCTCATATGTGGATCCTAGCTACAAAGATTGGACTTCAATGTGAGTAGGAATAAATCTCAGTAGCAGAGGCCAGTAACCTAAAAAGTAGATATAAAGGGAACAGAAAGGGAGGAAGGGAGGGGGGACTTAATAGGATGGTATTGTTATATGTAAGTAGAAGAACTGTGGCACCTGGCTCTCATCTGGGCACATAGTAGCACATGGATGCCTTAAGGGCTGGTCCAGGTTAGAGTTAGAGGTGCTGGGTAGCTCTGGAGTCAAGAACAAATAGCAAGAAAAAGTGAATACCAAAACGTAGTCCCACAGGATACCCCGTGTTGCCTCATGGGGTGCCTCAGAGAACATGTGAGCAAACCTAGCTTATAGGGGGAGTCACTTTCCTATAAGACAAACATGTGAGAGGAAAGTCCTAAACACCTGGGCTGTAGAACTGAATTCAAACCGTCAGTGCAATCAACAGGAGTCCTGAGAAGCCAGGATGAACTGCTCTGTGGAGCCCAGGGCTTAGCCTGCCAGCTGGAAAGACCTCCTCCTTGCTCAGGAAGGGACAGCTATCATCTCTGGTTTCCAGATAGGGAGATGGAACCCTAACTTCATGGCTTGCTTTCCTGGAGGGAGCATTAAAAACATCCATAAAAGGCACATCGCAGATTTTGTAGGCTATAAAACTCACAGATGAATTTTCCCATCATATTTTATGAGTATGGATTTTAAAGCTTTCATCATGCCAGGCCGCCCCTCCAGGGCTCATGAACTTCCTCTTCAGGTTATGAGTTGTGTTGTGAATTCAGTCCGAAGACCTCTGTTGATGCACAGTGACTGATTTAACATCTAGGACTGATAGAGAACATTTCCACCCACCGCCCCGAGATGGCAGATCCTGTGTGTCTTTCGCCATAGATGGGGGTCATCTGCATGGAAGCTGCATGGGGAATCCCAAGCAGGCAGGAGCTGTTATTGTCTCTAGCAGTATCTAAAGATCATAAGGGTAAAAACCAAACCAAAACAACAACAATAACAACAAACATAAAATTAAGATGTGGTAGCTCCTTCATGGCTAGCCCTCACAGTGCTGTAAAGTGCTACATGAGCCGCTGGGGAAAATCAGCCACCAATGTTGTGAACAAGTAGATGATCCTCCCAGAGACAAAATCAACCAGCCCGACAAGATGTACACACCTGTGCAATACTGGTACTCAGGCTAGGTGGGTAACCAATGGCTCTATGATTGGCTAAGAGACCCACTCAATGGGAATGATCTCATAGCTAGAACTCGGAACCAAGTCAGAATCCTATAGAGATGAGGTTCATGGACTCCAGGGAGAAGCTCCCAATAGTCTTTGGCTAAAATAGAGGCTGCACCCATCAAAACTCTCTTTGTAAACTATGCTTATCCCCTTAAACCCACGCTGCTCTCATTCTCTGCTGGAGAATGTTTTCTCTTTTACAGAAGGCAGTGAAAACCAGGGAGAACCAAAATCCATCAACATGGCAAGAAAAGATAGCTGACTCCATGTCGTGAGATGAGCCACCTCCTGCACATCAGCCAGCGTCCAGGTGACACCACAGAGGAACTGGAGATTTAAGCAAGAGTGCTGTTCTCACAGTGAGCCTGACAACGTGCTCCACGGAGATGACAGTAGACAGTGAGGTCTTTCAAAACATGCCAGATCAGACATCCAGAAGTTGCTGAGAGCACAGCACTGAAGGAGATTTACAACACACACACCCACCAAGGCTCAGGGAGTATTGCGGAAGAGGGAGGGCGCAGAAAAATTGTAAGGGTGCAAAGAAGTATACGGAGGTATTGCCTACACCACAATGACTGCTGCTCTTATAACTCACAAGCCATCACCCCATGGGTAAGAAGTGAGATTGGAATGCTCAGTATAGGTTGATCATCTCTAATCCTAAAATGTGAAATCTGAAATGCTTCTGCACCTAAAACGTTTGAACCGTGACATAATTCTACACGTGGGAAGTTCCACACTTGACCTCATGTGATGGGTCAAAGCTGCGTGCACACTAAGAACATGATGTGAAATTGCCTTCATGCTATGTGCGTGTAAGGTATATATGAAACATCAAGGACTGTGATATCCCATTATGCATGTGTGTGTTCTCTAAAATGGAAAAAAGCACAAACTTTGAGATTATTATGGTGTGTTTGGATAAGACATACTCAGCTTGGATCTCCAAGGACCTGCTGGTGGTGGTGGTGAGGAGGAGTAAAGAAGCCAGAGTCTCTGGGGTATAGCTTAGTAGTAAAGCTCTTGCCCAGCATGGGGGAGGGCCTGGGTTTTATCCCCAGCATATAAAACACAAACAAAAACTACTTCCATCACCAATAACAAAAACCACAGACCATCAGAGCTGAACAATGCCTTTGGGGTCATTGACTACAGTCTATTAAATGTATACTTTGACCATTAAGGCTGAGGTCATGCTTGACAATTTTTTCAAGGCCATCCAGAGGCTTCTTCTAACACTTAAAAATAATTCTTCCTGAGGCTGGGGAGATTGCTCAGTGGTTAAAGGTGATGGCTTACAAAGCTTGCTGGCCTGGGGTCAGTTTCGTGGTATTCACGTAAAGCCAGATGCACAAAGAGGTACATGAGTCTGGAGTTGATTTGCAGTGGCAAGAGGCCCTGGCATGCACATACTCACACATTTCTGTCTTTCTGCTCATGAGTAAATAAATAATATATTAAAAGTTTTTTTTTCTGACAAACACTGTATATTCTCTCTCATATGTGGGCAGATTCTAGCCTCTAAGTAAATAAGTGAATAAATAAAATAAAATTTAAAGAATTGGAAACAGAAGTCTCTCTCTCTCTCTTTTAAAATATATTTAATTAATTAATTTGAGAGAGAGAGAGAGAGAGAGAATAGGCATACTGGGGCCTCTAGCCATCGCAAACTCCAGATGCTCCCACCTTCTTGTGCATCTGTCTTATGTGAGTCCTGGGGAATCGAACCGGGGTTCTTTGGCTTTGCAGGCAAATGCCTTAACCACTAAGCCATCTTCTCCAGCCCCCCCCCCCCGCCCTCTCTTTCTTTTGACACAGGGTCCCACTGTGTAGCCCTGGCTGGCTAGAACTTGGTTTGTAGACCAGGTTGGCTTCACACTTATGGTGATTCTCCTGCCTAAGCCTTCCACCTTCCAGTGATGGCATTACAGGTGCTAATCCCTACAAGTGGCTAAAAATAAGTTTTTAGTTTACAAAAGCAAAGCTACTTTTAAAAAGTAGGGCAGTTAAATGGGCCCATTTTTGGTCTAATAATAGCCCCAAAGTTTTCTCTTGCCCTAAATGAGAAAACCTAATTAAGGAATGGAATTTTTGTTCATAAAAAGCTGCAAAGCTTGGCCCGTTTTTTTTCCTGCTTACAAGGACAGCAGCACAGTTACAGCTGGTGGCTTGGCCAGTGGCTTTCTGTGCCTTCTCTGGGTCTGGGAGAGATTAGAGTCCTGCATGAGATGCTAATGACACAGTTCCTCAACTTAACTAAAAGTCACTTGTGCCATCTGGAAGGGGTCAAGAGGCTTGCAGGTTTTAAACTCTAACTTGTAGAGGCGAGTCAGGCTTACCTAAAGTAAGGGCATCTTTGCAAAAGTGAGGCAGATGAGAAGCCAATTGCTAGCCAGGCCAATCTCAGCATTTGGAAAGTCGAGGCAGGAGGATCAAAATTTCAAGGTCATCTCCAGTTACATAGCAACTTCAAGGCCAGCCTGGTATACATGAAAGTCTGTCTCAAAAAACCAAACGAAACAGAAAAACAAGCAAAAACAAATAACAGTCCCTTTCTCAACTCCCCTCCAAAACAAAAGATTAAAAAAGAAAAGAAGTAACAAGAATTGACAGTGGAGTGTTCAGCACTGAGAAACGTCTCTATCATACCCTCCAAGGCTCAGGGACCACTGTGGAAGAGGTGGCGAAAAGAATGAAAGAGCCTAATGAAGGGGAGGAGTGCTTTGGAGTGCTGCCTTCCAGACAAAAGGAGGCCAAGGTATTCATGACCTCACAGTGAAGCCTGGAAGTGTGGTGGCCTGGGCTACAGCAAGACCCTACCTCAAAAAACAAGACAAAACAAACGAAAAAACATAATAAGAGGGGAAAATGATGACATCGAAATAGAAGAGAGATTACTTGGAAAGAAGGGATTCTGTGGAGGGGGAATTCAGGAGGAACCAAGGAGGGTGGTGTAAAGAGATTATGATCATAGGATACTGTCTATATGTAAAGAAATACAGGGCAGTTTGGTGAGCACAATACATGTATTTAACCAGACACTAGCAGGTATTACACCCCTAGGGCTCATGACATCCTTCATCATAGATTTTCAGTACCAGGCATGTATTCTCTCCCATGAAGCAGGTCTCCAGTCCAATAAGAGAGCGGTTGGGTTCCCCCATAACAGACATGCCACTATTGCACCTGATGGCTCATTTTGCCTGGCTGGCCAAACTTAAGGCCTGCAGTGTCCACTGTTGTTTATGTTCACTGCTGACTTCTCTTTCCCATAGGGCTGCATGCAGCGTAGCTTTTTTCAGCTTTCTGTCAGCTGGTCTACATGAGGGGGTTTTCAGCTCACCTCCAGCTTGATATCTCAGTGACCAAGCAGCCCAAGTATGTGGAGTCTTCAGCAATAGGATCTTACCATCTATTTCTGGTTGGAAATCAAGAGCCTCAGCAATGGTCTATAACATTTTGGAGGCATCAGGGACCTCCCTGGCCAACAACTCACTGGAAGGTGTCCCAACCCTGGCACTGAAATATTTCTAGTAACAATTTATGGCACTGAAATATTTCTGATAACAATTTATGGCTTCTGGGTATGCTATTGTCCAAAAAAATAGGTTTCCATTTGGCTTATTTAGACCCTCCTTTTTTTTTTTTGAGGTAGGATTTCACTCTAGCCCAGGCTGACTTAGAATTCACTATGTAGTCTCAGGGTGGCCTCGAACTCACCGCGATCCTCTGCCTCCCGAGGGCTGGGATTAAGGGCGTGTGCCACCATGCCAGGCTATTCATACCCTCTTAAATTTTCATTAACCATCCTCCCACCCTTCCTTTACTCAATCTCTTCCCCTGACCTAATTTAGGCCATTCCACTCCCCAGTGAGATTTTTATCTGCTTACATATATACAATACCATCCCCTTAAGTCCTCTCCTCTTCTCCCTCCCTTATAGTCCATTTATAGCTTATTGGTCTCTGCTACCATGTTTTACTCCAACTCACATACAAGTCTAAACATTTGTAGCTAGGAACCCCGTCTGAGAGAGAACATGCAGGTTTTCTTTTTTGTTGTTGTTCCTAGGTTCCGTCACTTAGTATAATCCTTTCCAGATCCATCCATTTCCCTGCAAATTTCATAACTTTCTTTACCGCTGAATAGAACTCTATTGTGTAAATGCACCACATCTTTATTATCCATTCATCTGTGGATGGACATCTAGGCTGGTTCCATTTCCTAGCTATTGTGAACAGAGTGGCAATAAACAATGTGCAAGTATCTCTAAGGTAGTGAGAAGAGTCATTAGGATATATGCCTAGGAGTAGTATAGCTAGGTCATACGCTAAATCTATTTTTAGCTGTCTCAGAAATCTCCACACTGAAGTCCACAATGGCTGTACCAGTTTATGTTCCCACCAACAGTATAGAAGGGTTCCTTTTTTACTTCATCCTTGGTAGCATTTACTGTCATTTATTTTCTTGATGATAGCCATTCTGACAGGAGTGAGATGGAATCTCAAAGTAGTTTTAATTTTCATTTCCCTGATGGCTAAGGATGTGTAACATTATTTTAAATGTTTATAGGCCATCCATATTTCTTTTTTTTTTTGCTCTATTTAGTTCCATAGCCCATTTTTTAAAAAATTATTTTTTAAAAACTTTTAAAATATTAGATATGGACATATCTAGTATGTAAACAACACATGTTGGTTACTCTCCTTTCCCTCCTCCCTGCCCCTTTTCTGAAGAGGTCTTCCTCACTGGGGACGCAGGTCAACTCCATGGGGATTGTGGGTCATGCATTATGGGGGCAGCAGTCAGTTATGGGGGAGAGGCAATGTCTCTGTGCAAAATGTCCCAACTTACGGCTCTAACAATCTTTCTGCCCCCCCCCCCCCTTCTGCAAAATTCCCTGAGCCATGCTGGGAGTATTTTAAGTATACTTCAGTGATGGGCACTTAGGAGCCTATAGATCTCTGGTTTGGTAGGTGTTGAGTGTCCTCAGTATCTACCTCCATCCCCCTTGTGTTAATATCAGCTTAACTAAGAAAGCAGCACTCTTGCTCATTTCCCCAATTCCTCTGTGGTTTCAGCTGGGGCCAGGGCACTCAGTTGTTTATCTCCTCAGGTCCAGCTCCCATCTAAAAAAAGAAGCAGATTCTCCAATGGAGAATGAAGTCAGCGCCAGTTAAATGGGATAACCATTAGTAATTTAGAGAGAATTAAAAGGGTGTAGACTCTCTTATAGCCTAAGGTTAGTGGGAGCTTGACAATGGAAAGTAGAATCATTATCTGGGCATGATTCTGACTTGTTTCCCAGTTCCAGATATGGTTTCCTTTCCACTGAGTGGATCTGTTAGCCAATCCAAGAGCAGTTGGTTATCCACCATGGCTGTGTGCCACTGTTGCACTTGTGTGAGCATCACGTTAGGGTGTTTGCTTCTGAGTCACATAGTCTTTGAGTTTGCTTGACAGCTGTTGGCCACTTTCACCTGTAGCTCATGTAGTGCCTTCCAGCACTAGATAGGCTGTCTGGGGACTGGCTCTCCTCCAGATCCAACCAGGTCTGTCCATGGTCTGTGCCAACAGCATATGGTGTCTTCAGCAGCGGGGTCTTACTATTAACCTCTGGTGTGTAATTAAGTGCTCTGACAGAAGTCTGTCTTGTTTGTTTTAGGAGATCTAGTAGGTCTCTGATCAACAGCTCACCATGGATGTAGACCACATCCTAGTACAGGGAATTACAGGCCAGCGCCAAGGGGAAAAAGAAAAAGAGAAGAAAGAGAAACAGGAGAAATTTGAGGTTAGGTTTCATCTCATTCTCTACAGGGCCCTTCAATTCAGGTTCTCCCCCTAAGGTCCTCTTGAGGATTCCACCTTTTAGTCTGACTTCCAGGATATAGGATTCTATGGTACTAGTTCAATTTGGGTTCATTGTTGTGTCCCCCCCACCCCTTCCCTTTCTGCAAGCCCTACCCCCCCTATTGTCCAAGCTTTGAGATGCTATTCAGTTATGTCAGCAACTCAGGCTGATACAGGTTAGGAACTGCAGATGAGTGAGATCATGCGACGGTTGTCTTTCTATGATTGTGTGAGTTCACTTAGAATGATCTGTTCCAAGTTTGACCATTTTTACACAAATTTCAATGTGTCATTTTTTTTTTTACTGCTGAGTAGAATTCCATTGCATATATCTATATATATTTTTTCCTTTATTTTATTTTATTTTATTTTTTTTCATTGACAACTTCCATAATTGTACACAATATCCCATGGTAATTCCCTCTCTCCCCCCACTTTTCCCTTTGAAACTCCACTCTCCATCATATCCCATCCCTCTCTCAATCAGTCTCTCTTTTATTTTGATGTCATGATCTTTTCTTCCTATTATGATGGTCTTGTGTAGGTAATGTCAGGCACTGTGAGGTCATGGATATCCAGGCCATTTTGTATCTGAAGAAGCATGTTGTAAGGAGTCCTACTATTCCTTTGGCTCTTAAATTCTTTCTTCCACCTCTTCTGCAATGGACCCTGAGCCTTGGAAGGTATGATAGAGATATTTCAGTGCTGAGCACTCCTCTGTCACTTCTCAGCACCATGGTGCCTTCTGAGTCATCCCAAGGTCACTGCCATCTGAAAAGAGAAGCTTCTCTACCAAAAGTGAGAGTACCATTAATATAAGGGTGTGAACAATAAGAGAAGTGCTTACTGGGAAATTTGGTGAGCATAGTATATACATTTAGCCAGACATCAGCAGACATTACGCCCCTAGGGCTCATGACTACCTCTGTTATAGGTTTTCAGTATCAGGGATGGAGTCCCTCCTATGGAGCGGGCCTCCAGTCCAATTAGAAAGTGGTTGGTTTCCCTCATAACAGACATGCTGCTATTGCACCCATTGGCTCATTTGGCCTGGTTGGCCAAATTTAAGACTTGCAGTGTCCACTGTTGAGTATCTTCACTGGAGATTTCTCTCTCTCCCATTGAACTGCATGCAGTGTAGCTTTTTCCAGCTTTCTGTCAGCTGATCTACATGGAGGAGGTTTTCAGTTCAGCTCCAACAGGATTTCTCAGTGTCCTTCCAGCCAAAGTATGTGGAGTTTCCAGCAATAGGGTTCATCTATTCCTGGTTGGAAACCAAGAGTTTCAGCAATGACCTGTAATGTTTTAGGGGTATCAGTGACCTCCCTGGCCAACAACTCACTGGGAGGTATTCCATCCCTGGCACTGAAAATTTTCTAGTAGCAATCTATGGCTTCTGAATGTTCCATTGTTCAAAAAAGTAGGTTTCTATATGACTTGTTTATATTCTCTTAGATTTTTTTTTTTTTGAGGTAGGGTGTCACACTAGCCCAGGCTGACCTGGAATTCACTATGTAGTTTCAAGGTGTCCTCGAACTCACGGCAATCCTCCTACTTCTGCCTCCCAAGTGCTGGGATTCAAGGTGTGCGCCACCATGCCCGGCCCTCTTAGATTTTGGTTAGCCCTCCCTCCACCTTTTCTTTAGTCTCTCTTCCCCTGATCTCACTTAGGCCTTTTCACCTCCATTAATCTGTTCTTCTACTTACATATATACAGTACCATCCTATTATGTCCCTCCTCCCTCCCTTTATATTCACTTTACATCCCTTTTCTAGCTTACTGGCCTCTGCTACTGAAGTGCTTTTAAAATCTTTTATTTATTTATTTATTTATTTATTTATTTATTTACTTATTTATTTGAGAGTGACAGATACAGAGAGAAACAGAGAGAGAGAGAGAGAGAGAGAGAGAGAGAGAGAGAGAGAAAGAGAGAGAATGGGTGCACCAGGGCCTCCAGCTACTGCAAACGAACTCCAGATATATGAGCCACCTTGTGCTCTGGCTTATGTGGGTATGGGGGAATCGAGCCTTGAACGAGGGTCCTTAGGCTTCACAAGCAAGCACTTAACCACTAAGCCATCTCTCCAGCCCTGCTACTGAGTTTTATTCCTACTCACATAGAAGTCCAATCATTTGTAGCTAGGATCCACATAGGAGAGAGAAAATGTGATATTTGGCTTTCTGGGCCTGGGTTACCTCACTAACTATAATTCTTTCCAGATTCATCCATTTTCCTGCAAATTTCATATCATTTTTCTTTACTGCTGAATAGAACTTCATTGTGTAAATGTGCCACATCTTCATTATCCACTCATCAGTTGAGGGACATCTAGGCTGGTTCCCATTCTGTGCCATTGTGAATAGAGCCATAGCCCATTTTTAAAATTGGGTTGTTTGATTTCTTATCATTTAGTTTAAAAATTTTTATTTTATTTATTTACTTTTTGGTCTTTTGAGGTAGGGTCTCACTCTAGTCCAGACTGACCTGGAATTCACTATGTACTCACAGGGTGGCCTTGAACTCATGGTGATCCTCCAACTTCTGCCTTCCAAGTGCTAGGATTAAAGACATGTACCACCATGCCCAGCTTATTATTTAGTTTTTTTATACTTTATTTTTATTTATTTATTTATTTGACAGGGAAAGAGGGAGGGAGGGAGGGAGAGAGAGAATGGCTGCGCCAGGGCCTCCAGCCACTGCAAACAAACTCCAGATGCATGTGCCCCCTTGTGCATCTTGCTAACATGGGTCCTGGGGAATTGAACCTGGGTCTTTTGGCTTTTCAGGCAAATGCCTTAACTGCTAAGCCATCCCTCCAGCCCCCTTACTTAGTTTTTTTTTTTTTTTTAAGTGCTTTGTATGTCTTGGATATTAACCTTCTGTCAGATGTATAGCTGGCAAAGATTTTCTCCCATTCTGTAGGCTGCCTTTTTACTCTATTCACAATGTCCTTTGCTGTGCAAAAGCTTTCTAATTTCATGAGGCCCAGTGGTTGATTAATAGTTATATTTCCTGAGCAACTTTGGTTATATTCAGAAAGTCATTGCCTACACCAATATTTTGAAGGCTTTACCCTACTTTTCCCTTTAGCAATTTCAGAGTTTCAGGTCTGATACTAAGGTCTTTGATCCATTTGGACTTGATTCTTGTGCATGGAGAGAAATAAGGATCTACTTTCATCCCTCTATGTATGGATATCCAGTTTTCCCAGCACCATTTGTTGAAGAGGCTTTTTTTTCTCCAGTGAGTATTTTTGGCAGTTTTGGTGAAAATCAGATGGCTGTAGCTGCCTGGACTTACATGTGGGTCCCCTATTCTGTTCCATTGATTTACATGTCTATTTTTGCACCAATACTATGCTGATTTTGTTACTACGGCTCTGTAGTATAGCTTACAATCAGCTATTTGAGGTCTTTTTGTGCTTCCAAATGAGTTTTAGGATTTTTAAAAAAATTTCTGTGAAAAATGCCATTGGAATTCTGATGGGGATTACATTAAATGTGTAGATTGCTTTTGGTAAGATTGCCATTTTCACAAAATTGACTCTTCTGGGCTGGAGAGATGGCTTAGCGGTTAAGCGCTTGCCTGTGAAGCCTAAGGACCCCGGTTCGAGGCTCCACTCCCCAGGACCCACGTAAGCCAGATGCACAAGGGGGCGCATGCGTCTGGAGTTCGTTTGCAGTGGCTGGAGGCCCTGGCACGCCCATTCTCTCTCTCTGTATCTGCCTCTCTCTCTATCTGTTCCTCTCAACTAAATAAATAAAAATAAAAACAAAAAATTAAAAAAGATATTATAAAAATTGACTCTTCTAATCCAAGAACACGAGTTGTCTTTTCAGTTCCTAGTGCCTCTACAATTTTTGTCTTGAGTGTTTTAAAGTTTTCATTGTAGAGATCCTTCATTTCCTTGGTATTGAAGTCAGGTTTGCATTGCTGGCAGAAAACACCTGATCAAGAGCAGCTTGTGAGCTGGGCGTGGTGGCTCACGCCTTTAATCCTAGCACTCAGGAGGCAGAGGTAGGAGGATTTCCATGAGTTCGAGGCCACCCTGAGACTACATAGTGAATTCCAAGTCTGCCTGTGCTAGAGCGAGACCCTACCTAAAAAAAAAAAGAAAGAAAAAGAAAAAGAAAAGAAAAAAAAAAAGAGCAGCTTGTGGGAAAAAGGGTTTATTTTGGCTTATAGACTCCAGAGGAAACTCCATGATTGCAGGGGAAAACAATGGCATCAGCAGAGGTTGAACCTCCTGGCTAGCACCAGGTGGACAACAGCAACAGGAGAGTGTGCCAAACACTGGCAGGAGGAAGCAGGATATAACACCCATAAGCCTGTCCCTAACAATATACTGCCTCCAGGAGGTGTTAATTCCCAAATTGCCATTAGCTGGGAAGCTAGCATCAGAATAACTAAGTTTATGGGGGACACCTGAATCAAACCATCACATTCTGCCTCTGGCCCCCATAAACTGATAACTATACATGATGTAAAATGCAGTTCATTCATCCAACTTTAAAAGTCCCCATAGTTTTTAATCAATCCCAATGATATTCAAACATTCCCATAGTCCAAGATCTTTTAACTGAGCTATAATACTCAAAAAAACCCCCAAACCCATAATGGCACAGAATAAACATTCATACTGCAAAAGATGGCATTTGGCATAATAAAGAAATATTCAACCCATATGAGACTTAAAACAACAGGGCAAACATCAAACTATATAGCTCCAAGTCCAACAACTCTAGTCAGTAACAAGTCTCCAAGTCTGATAATTCTAACCAGTGACGAGTCTCTGGAGTTCCAATTCCACCCTTCCATCTAGGCTACTCACAGTCCCATAAAATTTCAATCAGCGCCAGCAGCTCTCCTTGGCAGCCATCCCATAGTCCTGGCCTCTCCATTGGGTCTTCATCGCAACCAATGGTTCATCCTCATGGCTCCTTTGGGTTTCCATACAGGTAATCCAACAAGCCTGCTTCACACTGCTCATGGTCATTTCCAAAATACAAAACTGTGTTGCAAATTCAATGACTGTCTCTTTCCTGCATTTGTTATACTCCATAATACCAGGTGGGCTGCCATCTTGTTAATCCATGGGGGGAATAAAGCCAACTTTGAAGAACAGGACACACCTTCAGCATTTAGGCTCCTTCAAAAGAGTCTGCTTTCTTGCTGTTGTCCCAATGCAGGCCAGCTGGCCCAATGTCAAAGGTTGTAATCTCTCATACAACTGCAGCTGAATGGGCAGAAGTTTTGGACCAAAGATTTCATTTCTGTGCCATGTCCCTCTGCACACACCAGTCCACTTGTATAATTCAAGCCTGCACAAGTTCTCAGGACAGGGGCATAACAGCAAGCCTCTCACACAAATTACTTCTAGCCCAGTCCCGGCAAAGCTCTTTCTCACCCTTATAAGCAAAGCCTCACAGTCCATAGTTCTTACTGCATTCAGGTCTTTCAACTCTTACCAGAATAGTCTATCAAGCTGTACTTACAGCACTGCAATATGTCTTTTAGGCCAAGGTTCTGCCCTAATCTTTATTATTTCTTCCCCATCTACTGGTTTTTGGTTTGCCTTGTTCTTCTTTTTCCAGCCTTAAGGTGGAGCATTAATTTTTTTCTTTTTATTTTTTATTGACAACTTCCATACTTACAGACAATAAACCATGATAATTCTTGTTGCTGATTTGTAGTTTAACCCCATTGTGATCAGATACAGTACAAGGAATTATTTCAATTTTCCTGTATTTGTTAAGATTTGCTTTGTATCCTAAAATATAGTCTATTTTAGAGAATGTTCCATGTGCTGCTGAAAAGAATGTGTATTTTGCAGCATTTGGATGGAATTTTCTGTAGATATCTGTTAGGTCAATTTGTTGTATGAGCTCATTTAATCCAGATGGTTCTCTGTTTATTTTTTTCTGGGATGACCTGTCAATTGATGAGATTGGGGCATTGAAATCACCCACTATAACTGTGTTTGATGTTATCTGTGACCTTAAGTCTAATAGTGTTTATTTGATGATATTGGGAGCCCCATGTTTGGTGCATATATGTTTAGAATTATAATGTCTTCCTGTTGGATTGTTCCTATAATCAATATAAAGCAACCTTCTTTATCTTTCTAACTAATGTTCGTTTGAAGCCTATCCTGTCAGATATTAGGATACAACACCTGCTTCTTTTCTAGGCCCATTTGCTTGAAATACCATTTTCTATCCTTTCACCCTGAGATATTGTTTGTTTCTTATGGAAAGGTGAGTATCTCGGAGGCAACAAGTAGAAGGATCATACCTTTTAACCCAGTATGCAAGCCTGAGTCTTTTGGTTGGGGCATTGAGTCCACTGATATTAAGTTATAATTGAAAGGTATACATTTAATTTTCCATTTTTCTTGTTTTGTAATTCTTCCTATTTTTTCTTTACTACCTTTTATTGACTATTTATTTTTTCCTGTTTCCTTATGCATGTGCTTTTCTTTCTCTTCAGCATGAAGGATCCTTTCAAGTATTTTCTGTAGAGCTGGTTTAGTGGTCATATATTCCTTTAGCCTTTTTTGGTGTGGAATATCCTTATTTGTCCACCAAGTTGGATGGATAACTTTGTTGGATAAAGTAATCTTGGTTGACAGTTGTTATCTTTCAGAACTTGGAATACATCATTCCAAGCCCTTCTGGCTTTAAAAAAAAAAATTAATGTATTCTTTTTTATTTTTTAATACCTTATTTCTATTCATTTATTTATTTGACAAAGAAAGAGTGAGAGAGATAGAATGGGCATGCCAGGGCCTCCAGCCACTGCAAACGAGCTCCAGACGTGTGCACCCCCTTGTGCGTCTGGCTAACGTGGGTCCTGGGGAATTGAACCTGGGTCCTTTGGTTTTGCAGGCAAATGCCTTAACTGCTAAGCCATTCCTCAGTCCCCCCTTCTGGCTTTTAAAGTTTGTGTTGAGTGATTTGTTGTTATCCTGATGGGCTTGCCTTTACATGTGACTTGATTTTTCTAACTGCTTTCAATATTTTTCTTTTGGTTTGTATGCTTAGTAGTTTAATTATAATATGGTGGTGAGAGGTTCTTTCCTAATTTTGTCTGTTTGGTGTTCTAAAGGCTTCCTGTAGTCTGTATTGGCAACTCTTTCCCTATATGAGTGAAATTTTCTTCTATGATTTTGTTGAAAATACCTACTATTCCTTTAGAGTGAAATTCTTCTCCTTCTACTATATCTTGAATTCTTTTTTAAAAAAATATATTTATTTATTTATTTGCAAGCAGACAGAGATAGAGAGAAAAGAGATGGACAGAGAGAATGAGCATACCAGGGCCTCCAGCCACTGCAAATGAATTCCAGATTCATGTGCCACTTTGTTCATCTGGCTTTACGTGGGTACTGGGGAATAGAACTTGGGTCTTTAGCATTTGCAGGTAAATGCCTTAATCACTAAGCCATCTATTTAGCCCTATATCTTGAATTCTTATGTTTGATCTCTTCATAGTTTCCCGAATGTCTTGAAATTCCTATTCATGCCTTCCTATTCATTTGTCTTTCTCTTTGTTGGACTGTATTAGATCTGCCACCTGGTCTTCTAGTTTAGATATTCTGTCTTCTCCTTGATCCATTCTACCAGTGAGACTTTCTACAGAGTTTTCTATTTGATTTACTCTGTTTTGCATTTCTAGTATTTCTGATTTATATTTTTTTCATTACTTTTATTTTCTTACTCATGTCTTATGTTGACCTCCTCATTTCATTTAGTTGGTTTCCTGTGTTCTCTTGGGATTCCTTCAGGAGTTTGTCTTCTCTTTTGATTCCTTTGGTTTCTTTGAACATAGATATAATAATTTTTTTTTGAAATCTTTGTCAGGCATTTCATCTAAATCAGTCTCACTAGGCATCATTTCTGATGGGTTTATAATCTTTGGAGGAATTATATTATCTTGATTTTTAGTATTTCTTGTATTACAATGTAGAGATTTTTGTATCTTGAATTAATTTGATGCTTGGGTTTTCTAATTATCTGCAGTATTCTTAGACAAGCAAATCAGTCTTTACATATAACTCCAGGGTAGGAGTTCAGTGTTTCAGGTGTGGCTCTCATATTGCTCCCAGAGTAACAGCAGAAGACCCTACATGTTGAATTTGCCTGCTATGCAAGTATTCTAGTAGGCTGGGTGGAGCAAATTACTGGCAAATTCTAAAATTCAACTGAGCAATATACACATTCAATCAAAGCCAGCACAGAGTATTTATGCAAGAGTGGGGATTAAAACAAACAGATAATCTAATAAAGTCAAAGTCCCTAAGGTTGTGTGTTGTCCCACACCCTTAATCCTGTCAACTGGGAAGCTGATATTTCTGCTCTGAAATGGATTCCACTTCAGCCTGGGGCTGAGTGAGACTCTGCCTCCAATAATGACAGAAGAAAAAGACCAAGGCCCTATAAATTAGCAACATCAAAGGCAACAATAGTCAATACCAAAATGCAGTTTATTTGAGAATGGTAAAGCCAGCCAAGAATACAGTAATCAAATCTAACACACAACCTGCCTTGACATGGAAGATATGATTAGCACTTCCAGCGCAGGCCTATGTACCTGACTTTGTGTAAGTAGGCCGTTACCTTTTGAGATGGCTTCCAATCTCACGTATGCTGAGTGCCCACCTTACTCCCTCTCTGCTGTGCTGTGGACTCGGTTAGGCTGCTTGGATTGCTGAATCTGGCATTCTGATCACCCGTGCTGGATGCTGTGTGGCTGTGGGGTGTTCCCCGGTGGTTTGCAGTACTGGTGGTTGGGGGAAGGAAGGCTGGGCAGGGTGCTGGGAGTGGTACCGGAGCTGTTCAGCTGGTCCAGTTTGGGTTGTTCTTCAGCAGCTGCTCAGCTGCTCCCTGCTGCCTTACCCTTCAGGTTTGTTTACTTTGTGAGGAGGCCGGTGTGAGTGGAAAATCTTTTCACCTGGCTTCTGCTCCTGGGCTCCAGGCTGGGCTGGGTGGCTGCGTGAACCAGGGCTGCAGCGCTGCTGGCGACCCGCAGCAGCTGATTCTGGCTGGTTTGCTGCTTGCTAGAAGCTCTGGGTCTCTCCCGCTTCTCTGCTTGGGTTGATAATTCATTATACCCCTTCGATTTTTGGTAGAAAAAGTATTTTGCTCTTTTTCTGCTTATTACATCCCCCTCCCGCCCCCAGGCTGCTTTGGCATGGCTACTACCCTACCATCTTACCCGGAAGTCCAGGATTCTTGCTTGTCTGTGATTGGTGGGAAGCCTGGGTGTTGGCTCCTTTGCTCGCCTGCTGTTCTGCTTTGGCTTTGAGAGATCCTTCAGGAAAAAAGTTGATGCCACTGGCAGTTGGCACCACAGGAGCATGGACAAGGCATGGGCAGAAGCTATAGCCTCAGCCTCAAGAGATGGTAAATTTTATGTTATGCATGTTTCACTACATTTTAGAAACTACTGAAAAGAACCAGGTTGGGGCTGGAGTGACGGCTCAGCAGTTAAAGGCCTGTCTGCTCCAGTTTGAGTCCTCAGTACCCATGTAACGCCAGATGCAGAAGGTGGCACAAGCATTTGTCATTCATTTACATAGGCATCACACCCTGGCATGCTAATACATACATGCACACACATACAAGTAAATATAAAAGAAAAGAGAGAGAGAGAGGTTGGGTGTGGTAATGCAGGCTGTAATCCCAGCTATTTAGGAGTCCGAGGTAGGAGGATCACAAGTACAAGGCTTGCTTGGGCTACAAATGAATTCCAAACTAGTGTGGGTAACTCTCAAAATAAACGGTAACAAAAAGGGCTGTAGCTGTAACTCAGTGGTAGAGTGCTTGCCTAGCATGTGCAAGGCCCCAAGTTTAATCCCCTGTACTATATAACAGACAGATAGACAGACAGAGGAACAAATAGGCAAAAATAAAGCAAAACATCAGTCCTGCCCTTCCAGGGCAAAAGGGTCAGGGGAGAGCAGTGACTCATAGTTTGCTTCAGGTCCAACTGAAAATCCATGACATTCACACCAGGTGATACCATTCCAGTGCTTGGCACATTAAGGCCTTGGGTTTTATTCCAAGCACTGCAAACAAACAAAACCAGAGAAAACAACAAAAAGATGCTGTTCTGGAGACCGAGAACTTAGTGGCCACTCCTCATCTACATGCCTCTCTTTCGTTTTTTCTTGTCCACTCTTTTGGAGGCAGTTTGACATTTCTTTCTTGCTAACAGATAGTAATAATAACAGCTGTCAGGTGGCAGACCCCAAGACAAGACTTGAGTGCAAAGGGCTTATTTGGGAGAATATGGGTAGTCCCAGGACACGTGCATAGGGAGCAAGGAGATGGGACAGAAGGGAAGGGAAGCAAACTGATGGGGAAGGCTTCCTTTTCTTTTCGGCTTTAAAAAAATATTTTAATACATTTATTTATTTATCTATTTGACAGAGAAAGAGGGAGGGGGAGAGAGAGAGAGAGAGAGAGAGAATGAATGGGGGCACAACAGGGCCTCCAGCCACTGCAAACAAACTCCAGATGCTGTGCCCCCTTGTGCATCTGGTTAATGTGGGTCCTGGGGAACTGAACCTGGGTCCTTTGGCTTTGTAGGCAAATGCCTTAACTGTTAAGCCATCCCTCTCACCCCTCTGCTTTTTGAGACAGGGTCTTGAATTCACTGTAGCTGAAGATGACCTTGAATTTCTGATCATTTTGGCTCCACCTCTCAAGTTCTGGGATCATAGGCATATACCACGCCCAGTTCATGCTGTGCTGAGAATTGAATCCAGGGCTTCATGCATGCTACATAAACACTCTGTCAACTGAGCTGCTTCCCCAGCCAATAACTCCCCACTTCCTCCCTCCCACCCTTTCCTACTTCTGATGCTTGTGTGTGTATGTGTGTTGCAGGTACATGTGTATGATTGTCCTGTCTCTGTCTCCCCACTGCTGACATTGCAAATGCACCACCGCTCTTGGCATTTTATGTGGATTCTGGGGATCAGACTCTGGTTCTCAGGCTTGCAAGGCAAGCAGTGCCTGGGCTTGGAGGCTGGAATGAATATGCTTTCTTTTCAGGACTCCCTAACCGTATTTGCTTTTTCACAGTTTTCAACATACAGAATAGCATCTTACCACAGTCAAATGAAACCTCTGTGTTCACATCCTTCCTACCTCCCCACCATTCCGACATATGAAACAGATTTGACAGCTGAGTTGGGGAGAAGAAACCCAGTCTCCTCAAGTCTTAGGAGCTAGCTCCGCATCTGTGGGATCCCGGGGGGCAGGCTGGAGCATGAGCCAGAATGTCTGACAAAGATACTTTCTTTTGCTTTGAAGTTCCTGTACCTCAGGGGTCATGGAACATAGAGAAAACAATTTCCAGAAGTTGATCATTCGACTTTTGAAAACAGGAAAACAACTAAACCAAATAAACAAATCTACCCCTGATCTCCTCCCTCCACACCCCACACAAAGTAAAGGTTGCTGACTGGTAGGTTCCTGGCTGTATGTGGCTTGCTGATATGTTTTGGTTGGCCCACACAGTATTTTCTTTTTCAAGCCAACATCTAAACATTGGGAAATTTCAAATAACAATCCATAATATACCGAGTTCCTGCCTGCACTTGGAGTCATACAGTTGCATAGTGATTCTTGGCCTTTTACCAAACCCACTCTGTTGTCTTAGCTGGTCTCTGACCCTGTGGATACCTATAGCTTCCCATCTCTTATGTCAAAAACTCACAACCAGCTGTTTTCATGTCTTTTTATGGGTTAAACTTTCTCCAGTAGTGGGCTGCCTCTGTCATATTCTTGGGTTCTTCTACACATTTTCTCACCCACTCAACCCCTCCACTAATGTCATTAGTCCTCTGTGTTCATATTAAGCCTGTGAGACGGGAGGATCAGGAGCTCAAGGTTTGAGGCTAGCCTGGGCTACACAAGAACCTGTCTCAAAGAACAAAGCAAAGCAAAACAATACTGAAAAAAATCAAATCAGGTAGATTGGATCTCTATTGAGATTATGGATTGTAGCTGTTTGCTATTTAAGTTAAGTCATGTAGCTTTGGTAATTTATGACTACTATACTGTGAACTGAACATTTTTTTAATTAAGTAGGAACTTTGTATGGACACATCATGCGGTAATACCATCATTTCCCTCCTCCCTGTCCTCATTCTGCTGAGGGCCCTCCTCAGTGGGATTGCTGGTATTCCCCAAGGAGTTTTGGATTATGAGATGTCAGAGTGTCAGCCAGTCATTGTCATTGGAAGGGAATGCTTCCACTCTGTGGCTCTTACCATCTTCTCCCTCTTCCACAAAATTCCCTTCCATGGTGGGTGTGTTTTAAGTCTATTTTAGTATTGAGCTCTTGGCAGCTTCTGGGTTTCTGCTTTGGTGCATTTTGAGTATCCTCAGTGTCTGTCTCCACGACCCTGGCGCTGGTTGACAGGCTTGCCATGGAAGCAGCACTCTGGCTGCTCTGGCCAATTCCTCAGTGGTTTCACCTGGGCCCTGGCTGATGTGCAAGGGGTGGTTTATCTCCTTGGTTCTTGCAGCCTTCTGATAAAGAACAACAGATTCTCCAACAGAGAATGAGGTCAGCATAGGTTCAATGAGTTAAGCATTGTTAATTAAGAGAGATTTTGGTGGGTGTAGCCTCTCTTTGGGCTAAAGACTAGTGGGAGCTTATTGTTGGAGTCCATGATCTTGGTCCCCATAGAATTCTGACTTGGTTCCTAGTTCCAGCTACGGCTGTGAACTAAATTTGAATGAATAATTTAAATTTAGAAAGTGGGAAACTATATATTTCTTTCATTGCAGTTTCAGTTTTGTTTTAAAGCCTCAAGCTGAATCAGTTTAATAGTTTATTTTTCCCAAGGAATTAGTCTATTTCTTCTAAGTTGTATTTATTACATAAAGTTACACAAAATGTCCCCTTATTATTATTCTGTCTACAGGATTTGTACTGATGTCCCTAATGACGAAGAATAGTGAACAGCCTTCCAAGTATGTATTGGCCATTTTGTATTTCTTCTTTGAGGACTGTCTAGCATTAGCCCATTTATTGGTTGGATGCCTTGGCTTTTTGGTATTTAATTTTTGTAGTTATTTATGTATCCTGAGTTCTGGAACTAAAGGTTTGTCCTGCCATTTTAAATTTATTTACTTAGGTTATTAAAGAGGATGTAATTTTTCATATATATATATATATATATATATATATATATATATGTTTTGTTTTTCAAGGTAGGTTCTCACTCTGGCCCAGGCTGATCTAGAACTCACTATGTAGTCTCAGGGTGGCCTTGAACTCACAACAATCCTACCTCTGCCTCCCGAGTGCTGGGATTAAAGGCGTGCGCCACCACGCCTGGCTCCAATTTATATCTTTCATTGTTTTTTTTTTTTCTCACTTTATCCCAGGCTGACTTGGAACTCAGTTTATAGTTCAGGCAGGCTTTGAACCCATGAGGATCCTCTTACCTTAGTTTCCTGAGTGCTGGGATTAAAGACGTGAGCCATCATGCCCGGATCATTGTATGTTTTTGATAGCTTTGTCAAAAACTAGATGGCTATGACTGTGTGGATTTTTTTCTGGGTTTTCTATTCCATGAGTGTATATATTGTTTGTGCCACTACCATGCTGTTTTTGTTCCTACGGCTCTGTAGAATAATTTGAGATCAGGTATGGTGATGCCTCTAACACTGCTTCTTTTTCTTTTTTTGAAAAAATGTTTTTTGATATTTTAGTTTTTTGAGGTAGGGTCTCACTCTAGGCCAGGCTGACCTGGATCTCACACTGTAGTCTCAGGGTGGTCTTGAACTCACAGTGATCCTCCTACCTCTGCCTCTCAAGAGCTGGTATTAAAGTTATGTGCCACCATGCCTGGCTTGAAAAATTTTTACTGGCAACTTCCATTCATATACACAATATATCATGATAATATTCATCTCCCACCACTGCCTACCCTCCCCTGTCCCTCCTCCCCTGAACCCCTTCTTCTTTTCAACTAGTCCTTGGTCTGTTTTGATATCATCATTTCCCCCCATCTTATTATGCAGATCCTGTGTAGGCAGCATGAGCCACTGTGAGATCACGAATGTCATGGCTGGTCTGGAATTTAGTGATACGTAGTCTCAGGCTGGCCTCAAGCTCACAGTAATTCTCCTACCTTGACTTCCTAAATGCTGGGATTAAAGGTGTGTGTCACCATGCCAAGAAGCTGCTCTTTTTTTTTTTTTTTTTTTTTTGAGGTAGGGTCTCACTCTAGCCCAGGCTGACCTGGAGTTCACTGTGTAGGCTTATGGTGGCCTTGAACTCACAGCCATCCTCCTACCTCTGCCTCCCAAATGCTGGGATTAAAGGTGTGTGCCACCACATCTGGTTCCTTTCTTTTCTTTTCTTTCTTTCTTCCTTTTTTTTTGTTTTGCTTTTTGAATGGGGCAAATGGGCACATGCCAGCAGGATATAGGCCACAGTGGATACTCCACAGTGACACATATGCTTGTGTGCACAGCCCCTTTGTCCTCAGGTATGGAATATGTCTGGTCCCTTGTGGGCATTTGACTTCCAGAATAAGGAAAACTCAGCTAGAAGTCTTAGAAATCTTCACTTCTCAGATGCTGAATTGAAATGCAGCTAGTGGCATATAGATTGCTAGACCCAGTTAGAAGAGTTCTGTGATTGACGTGGAGTCAGACCAAACAGGATGTGGTACATGCCAAGCTTCCTGCAGCACCTGCTGGGAAGGTTCTCCCTAACAGAATCACAAAGCTTTCTGAAAGCTCCTGTGTCTCACGAGAGGGCACTAGCTGCTTAGCACCAGCAGTGCAGTGAGGAAACTTAGCAACAGAGCCAATGATACCAAGAATACACATGTCGTATTGAATTGTGTGGTACCTCTGAGTATGTAGGACACTGAACCGTTGGTTGCTTGTGGCTGGTGGCTGGGGATTCAGTTCAGTTGGTAGAGTGCTTGCCTAGTATATATGATACACTGGGTTTGATTCCCTGCATCACATAAACTGGGCATAGTGATGCATGCCTATAATTCCAGTATCCAGTAGGTAGACGCAGGAGGACCAGAATTTCAGGGTCATCCTTTGCTGCATAGCAAATTTGAGGCCAGCCTGGGCTATATGAGACCTTGTCTCAAAAAGGGAAAAGATGATGTTTATTTCAGGGATGCACTATCCCTGTCTTTGTTGGTCTCCCTTCATTTTGTTCTTCTTGGTCAGTCACTGGGACTTGGGCTTAGAAGACATGGCCATGACTCCAGTTGTTTCCATCCTTACCTGGGCTCTCCCTGCTCTAGAAGTAACTGAGCTGGTATAGAGAGATGCACATATGGAAACCAGCAGAAGATCCTGCCCTTTTGTCTTCTCCGCTGATACCACTTTTTTGCAGTTGAACGGTACTTTAATATTTCTGGAGTATTCTCTCACCTTTCATCTCATTAGAACCCTCTACTGGATGTGTGAACTAGATGGAGCCAGCAGAGCCTCCACTGAAGATGGAAAGTGAATGACAGCGAGGCTAAGTGATGTGTTCCTCGCTGCTCAGCAAGGCCGTAGAAGAGTGAGGACTCAGTCCCAGGACTCTGGGACTTTGTGTATGCATGTGAGTACAGGTGTGTGTGTGTGTGTGTGTGTGTATGTGCCATGGCGTGTATTTGGGGGTCAGAGGAAACCTCAGGTGTTGGTTCTCTCCTTGCACCTTGTTTGAGACAGGTCTCCTTGTTGTTTACTGCTGGGTCTGCCAGGCAAGCTGGCCTGTGAGCATACCAGGGCTCTCCTGTCCCTGCCTCTCATCTCACCAGAGACGCTGGATTACAATGCCTGCGGCTGTGCCCAGCTTTACACAGTTTCTGGGGATCCAAACTCATCATGCTTGTATATAGGGAGCACTTTATGCATTGAGCCATCTCCCAGCCAAGGGCTCTAGGGCTTTCCCCCCCCCTTCACTTGACACTGAAGACTTAATTAGCCTTGGTTCTGGACTGCTGGAAGCATAGTTTTACAAACAATCAAAGATAGCCTAATAGTCAAATCAACTTAGTGGGTGCAACTGGACTTTGCAACTAGAATGGAATGGATAATATCAAAGCTCATTGCAAGGTAAGTATTGTTTACCAAAACTTTGGGTGTAAGTTTGTTTCTATTTTGGTTTTCCAGGTTCTCGCTACTGCTTGGTTGGGACAGATTCACATCCCTGTGGACTTGGATTTTTGGATGCTGTGAAGCCTTCTCTGTTTTTCTACCCAAGCTTTAGGGAGATGAGATTTCAGTGACAGACTCTGGACTAATGGACACGTGGAGCAGGGACTGCTCCTAGGGGTCAGGGCAAAGCAGTGGATAAGTCTGATTCAAGCAGAACCATAGTGACTGGAGTGGAATCTCTCTCCTCCCCTTCAAAACAATTTTTTTGGTTTTTTTTTTTGAGGTAGAGACTCACTCTAGCCCAGGCTGACCTGGAATTCACTATGTAGTCTCAGGGTGGCCTCGAACTCACGGCGATCCTCCTACTCCTGCCTCCCATGTGCTGGGATTAAAGGTGTGTGCTACCATGCCTGGCTCCCTTTAAAATTTTTTTAAATTAAAAATAGTTTTATTTATTGTGTGTTTGTGCACACTCACATGTGCATGACAGGGTCTCTTGCCTTGCAAATGAATGCATGTACCACTTTTTGCATTGGGCTTTGCATGGGTGGTTGGGAAATTGAACCCAGGCCAGCATGCTTGGCAAGCAAATATCTTTAACTGTCAAGGCACCTCTCCAGCCTCCAAAGTTATTCTTTTTAATATATTTTATTTATTTATTTATTTGTTTGTTTGTTTGAGAGAGAGAGAGAGAGAGAGAGAGAGAGAGAATGGGTGTGCCAGGGCCTCTAGCCACTGCAAACAAATTCCAGATGAATGCACCCCCTTGTGCATCTGGCTTACGAGGGTCCTGGGGAATTGAACTGGGATCCTTTGCCTTTGCAGGCAAATTCCTTAACCACTAAGCCATCGCTCCAGCCCCAAAGTAATTCTTCAAGGAATGACAATGACAAGTTTCAGGACTGAGGAGAGGACCAAGACCAGTCCCGACAATGCTGTCTCATGATCAGGGGGTCATTAAGGGACAGAGCTGTGTAGGCCAAGTCAGGACCTGGTAACCCAGATGCCAGAGGAGGGGAGGATATTGAAGTGTTCTTAAGAGCACAGCCTGGCTGGCTTGCAGGCAATCATCACTGAACATGTCAGCAAATGGTCACAAGTGTGAATGATTAAGTTGTCAGTTTACATTGGATCATTGTGAAAAACCCATAAAATAGTAGCTGATCAATCAAGAATGCAGTGAATAAATAATAAATATGCATTTTATATGGAGTGCTCTTTCTAATCTATTGCCTATTTGACTAATTTTTCTTTTTCTTGTCCAGTGGAAGAATCACACACTCATAAGTCATACTCATCTGAAGGGAGAATAGTCTTTTAAGGAAATGTATATATATATATGTATATATATATATAAATATAATATATATAAATGTATATATGTTAGGTTGCATCAGTGATTTTTACTGTTGCACATGTCAGGTTTTCTCTCACCTTTGTTGGATCATAACATAATTTTCAAATGATAGTGGAAATCAATAAAAAATGTGGGCTGGAGAGATGGTTCAGTGGTTAAGGCACCTGCCTATAAAGACCAACAACTTGAGTTTGATTCCCCAGAACCCACGTAAAGCCAGATGCACAAAGTGGCACATACATTTGGAGTTTGCCTATAGCAGCTAGAGGCCTTGGTATGCCCATTCTCTTTCTCTCTGCCAGGCATGGTGGTGCACACCTTTAATCCCAGCACTCAGGAGGCCAATGTAAGAGGATCACTGTGAGTTTGAGGCCAGCCTGAGACTACATAGTAAATTCTAGGTCAGCCTCGGCTAGAGCAAGACCCTACCTCGAAAAACAAAACAAAACAAAAAAACCGTGGTCATTAGCTAGGTGCAGTGGCGCATGCGGTAAGATGGAGGCAGGAGGATTGGGAATCCAAGGCTATCTTCAGCTAACATAGTAGTTGGACTCTAGCTGGGGCTATAAAATTTAGAGGGCAAGCTTCATAACGGCAAGGAAAAGTGTGGCATGAGCAGAGGCTGGACATCACTTCTGCCACAGCAGGTGGAAAACAGCAGCAGGAGAGTGAGCTGAATTCTGGCAAGGGGAAGCTGGTTATAATATCCCAAAGCCTGCTCCCAGAAACACACCTCCTCCAGCAAGGCTCCACCTCCCAAACCGTCACCATCTGGGGACCAAGCATTCAATGCACATGAGTTTATGAGGGACATCCGGTTCAAACCCTCACAGTGGTGAGGTTCTGGCCATCAGCTGGTATGGTTCACAACACTAACCTCTTCTGCTCTTCAATGTGCTGTCCTTTCCTTGTTGGTGGCTTTCCTTCCTGGCTGCTATCATGATGGTGATAGTGGAGCCCCATAGGAGAGGGCCATGGTCATCTCTGGACTTAGAGTTGAGGGACGGTGGGCAAGGGGATGTTGACTCAAAAGTAAAGAATGGTACATGCAAAGCCAGGCCTACCACGTAATAGGCAGCTCCAGAGGGGTGAGACTCCCGCCTGCATCCCGCACTGGTTCCATGGCATACTTGCCAATAACCCCACACCCACGCCTTCCCTTTCTTCCCCTATTAGGCACTGAGGGATGGGAGCCTCTCACAGACACTCCAGTCAACAGCTGGTGTTTGTCTTCCAGAGAATGTGCCAAAGACAGCAGAATCTTCTTGGAGATTTTCCTTGTCTGTCTCCATGATTTCCTAAGAGCCAACAAAGTTACAATGTACCCTTACTGATAAACTAGGAAGGAAAGAATGCTGGTCATGGTGGCATGCACCTGTGATCCTAGCACTGAGGAAATGGAGGCAGATGGATCAGGAGTTCAAGGCCTGTTTCAGCTACATAATAAATTCAAGGTCAGTCTGGACTACACAAAACCCTGTCTCAAAAACCAACAAACCAACCCTAAACGAAACTATGAAAAGGAGATTAATGACAATGATTGTCATCTCAGTGGGGTCAGATATTCAGTAAAAGACTCTTCCTCCTATATCCAACCTCTTTCTGGTCCTCAGCTCAGGAGAGGAAGGAGCAAGTCTGAAGAGACAAAACCTCATGTGATTCTGTTTCATCATTGCCATGAAAGGTCATGAAGAAACTCATCATAATGTTGGGCTTCATTATGACGTTTTCATACATGTATATATGGTATCTTCCTTGTATTCACCTCCCATTACCCATTCTCATTTCCTAACCACTTCTGCTGATCCCTTTCATCTTTCAATTAGCCCCTTTTCATCTTTGTGTGTGTGTGTGTGTGTGTGTGTGTGTCCAATTAAGTTTAAGTAGCATTGCTTTCAGAAGCACGGGCAACAATGGCTACCACAGTGAAGAGAACGTCTCTCTCTTCCACAGCAATCATATAACTATATACTAGCCTTATAATCTGTATTCATACCAAGAAGGTTGTTCTTACCTGAGGCACTTCTGGTTTTTAAACTCTTTTATTTATTTATTTTATTTATGAGAGAGAGAGAGAGAGAGAGAGAGAATGGGCACACCAGGGCCTTCAGCCACTGCAAATGAACTCCAGAAGTGTGCACCACCTTGTGCATCTGGCTTACGTGGGTCCTGAGGAATCAAACCTCAGTTCTTTGGCTTTGCAGGCAACTGGCTTAACTGCTAAGCCATCCCTCCAGCCTTAGTTTTTAAACTCTTTATCAGGCTCAACTTCCTCACTTATAGTTGAGGAAACTGATTCTTAGGGAGTTTGTGACGTCTCAGAAAAACAGCCAGATGGAGAGGACATCCTTTTAAGTTAGCACATGACATGATATACCTTGGACATCTTATTCTCTGTTGCTTGGACTTTGGTGAGAGGTGGTAAAGAGGAAGTGTGTTTACCTGCCCAGTGCCATCTCTTCATATAATGGTTTCTATATGAAACTCTTTCCCAATGTGTGCTGGCTTTTCAGGGCTGTTACTCAATATGGCCCACCTGATTGTGGGCACGGAGTGGGCGTATGACTTATTTAGGCTAGTCAGTCAGACGAAGAGTCCTGATGGGAAAAAAATGGCTCCACATTTGTCCCAGCCATGGAACCCTGCTGTTAATCAGTCCCAGCTCCTCAGATCCGTGAAGAGGGTCTGAAATTAATCTCAGGTTGATGGCTCAGTCCAACACTTCATCCTTTTAGCCATTCTGTATATTTCCAATAGCTTTCCCATTTTTCTTAGGGTAAGATTGGTTGTTTGTATTAAATATCTCAAGTGATACAGTGGTTAACCCAAGTGATCGATTTTAGTTTTGTTGGACAATTTTGTAATATATAATGTGTTTTCTTTTCCCACTGACTCTTTCTTTCTAGCTAGTCCCACTTCCATTTTGATGTCTTTTTTTTTGTGACCCACTGAGCTTAATCAGGGTTGCTTGCATATGTGTGTGTGTGTGTGTGTGTGTGTGTGTGTGTGTGTGTGTGTGTGAAATCATTTATTGGTGCACAAGCAACTTACCAGTGGCTACAACACTGAGCAAAATGACTCCCTCTTCCCCAGCAACCACTAATTTCCAGTAGCATGTCGGGAAGGAGTTGAGGTCATGAGTCCCTCCACTGTTCATGACAGAATATTGATGGGGCCAATATTGTGGAGGTGGACTTCTGAAATGGAATCATTGTCTTTGGTGCTTCATCATAGTGTTCAAAGACAAGTTGGCTGAGCATACAGACAACTGGGTGCACGTCAGGGACCCATGCCGACAGTGCTGTGTCTCTGAAGACAATGCCCATCAGTACCCTAAGAATGTTTTAGCTAACATGAAGCTCCTGATGCATGAAAAATGCTGAAGTTATTTTCCTAACATCTGCCTTTGGCTCCCTCAGGATCAACTGTCCCCTGCTATATAATTCCTTTTGCTAAATTCAAGGGGCTGTTATTTTGTTTGCTTCCAACCTTTTCTGGTCAGTTTGGTTAGGTACCTCAATCACTGATGGACGAAAGCCTTCATTTGCTTGCTCAGAAGGCTTGGAATGAAGAGAGAGAAGAATGAGGCCAAGAATGGTTTGTGACAGATATTAGACCTCTGAGCTGTGTGATTCTGACATTGTTCCTGACAATACAAATGTGGCTGAGTGGTCCAGCGGCAGAAGAATCGAATCTTAATCTGCTGGAGGGAGGATGCGTGATTCAGAATGCAGTCTGTGTCTGATGGTATAAGAAAAAGCATCTTGATTTTGGTGTGGGCTGGTTTTGTCAGTTACTTGTTTCTGTCAGTGTTCCTAAAGTCACCGGAATGTTACACACAGGAGCACCTGCTCAGAAAAACTGTGGACTCAAGAAGCGGAGGGTTGGAGAGAGAGCCTCTCCCAGACCACACTAAAATGTATAGAAGCTGAGCTACCATCTTGACCTCCCCTTCATCTTCCTACACATGAGGATGGGCAGAGGATAGGGCTTGCTCCTGACTTTAAGTCCTAGTGGACAGGAAGCCCTTGCTAGTCCTGGGGGGGGCGTGTCTTGGGTGCTATCTTATCAGACACAAAAGTAAATGTCAAGATAAGTCATCAGGAATCTGCATAGGTATTGACATTTGGTCATTTGATGAATCCAGGTCTACCAGTTAATGGTAGAGAAAGTTACTATAGACAGAGATGGACGCAGGCTGTGCTCTATAGAGTATTCTATATGTCCACAAGGTCATTAGTGTTTTGGAAGCTGGCATTGCAGAGTGGATCTGAAGCACAGTGGTGGACATGTTCAATATACTAAAGACGTGCATTGTTGGATTGGGTTTTACTCACATGGCGAAATGTCCTTTCCTCCACTGACCTTAACTTTGACCGGACTGTGGCCAGGAACTCTGCTGATTGTTTTTCACTCCAGCAACTACTATAGTGTGGACCATGAGCATCTGTCATCGCCAGCCCAGACTCCTGCTTTTCCTCTTCAGCCATTGAGCAGCTGTCAGGCGCCACTGACTACAAGTCTGTTGCTGGGCCTCAAGTTTACTGAGTGAGTTATTAGCAACCTCTGAATGATCTCCAGCGAGCCAGCCACCTGGAATATGATCTTAAAGTCAGAAGTTCACATATTGCTTGGCAGTCATGGCTGAACGGGCACAGAGGAGGAAATGGTGGAGGCTGGCAGGCGAAATAGGTGGAGGAGCGAAGTACAACCCCTAAATATTAGGTGTGATGCACATCTAAGATCTAGCAGCTACCCGGAGGTTTCTGAACCTGGATGAGCTAGCAGTTGTTGGGATTTTTATATTTTTATTATTTATTTATTTATTTATTAATTATTTGTTTTGGTTCTTCGAGGTCAGGTTTTGCCGTAGCCCAGGCTGACCTGGAATTTACTGTGTACTCTCAGGGTGGCCTCGTACCTCTGCCTCCCAAGTGCTGGGAATAAAGGCATGTGCCACCACACCTGGCTGGGCTTTTATTTATTTTAATTAATTAATTAATTATTTATTTTTTATTGACAACTTCCATAATAATAGACAATAAACCATGGTAATTCCCTCTCCTGCCTCATTTCCCCCTTCACTACTCCACTCTCCATCATGCCCCTCCCCCTCACAGTCTCTTTTATTTTGATATCATCTTTCCCTCCTATTATGAGGATCTTGTATAGGTAGTACCAGGTACTGTGAGGTCATGGGTATCCATGCCATTTTGTGTGTTGTAAGGAGTCCTACCCTTCCTTTGGCTCTTACATTCTTTCTGCCACCTCTTCCACAGTGGACCCTGGGTCTTAGAAGATGTGCTAGAGATATTTCAGTGCTGAGCACTCATCTGTCACTTCTTAGCACTATGGTACCTTCTGAGTCATCTCAAGGTCACCACCACCAGAAAAGAGAAGATTCTCTACCAAAAGTGAGAGTAGCATTGGTATATGGGTATGAACATTAGGAGAAGTGCTTACTGGGCAGTTAGTTACTGGGCAGTTGGTTGCTGGCCTTTTTAGTATTAGCACATTCGATTTAAAAGAAGGAAGATGGAAGCTGGGTGTGGTGGTGCGTGCCTATTAATCCCAGCACTTGGAAGGCTGAGATAGGAGGATCACTGTGAGCTTGTGCCTGGGCTTCAGCACGAGTTCCAGGTCAGCCTGAGTTAGAGTAAGCCCTTGCCAAGCAAAAGGAGGAAGAGAACCTAGGAGGAGGAAGATGGAAATAGACTCAAATTGTCACCCTGAAGAGTTGGGCGCTGAGTTACAGTAAGATTTCTTCAAGGAAAGAAAGAGAAGAAGGAGAAAAAGATGGAAAAAGCCCAAATTGTCATCCCGAAGAGTTGTGAGCTGGTGGACAGATCTGAACCCTCCTAGCAATGGACATTGCTGGCCTTTTTTTTTTTTTTAGAGATTAGCATTCAGGAAATGAAATTTTTCTGAAATGAAAGAATTTCACTTACTAGCAATCCGTTTCATAAAGTTTGTTCTCTCTAGTAAGCCTCTGTTGTTATTAGTACTTAAAGCTTAATTTACCAGACCACTAAGTTGCAGGATCACAAGATGTGGAAAGTGAGGGAAGGAAAGGGGGTGAGTGATAATTAGGGATTTCTCATGTGTCAGGAATAGCACCCACATTTAATTTTCATAGCTGTGTGACAATAATTTCTGGGGCCTCAGATACAGAGTTGAGTTACAAAGAGAAAGAGTTGATCAGTGAAATGTCCTTCTCTTGTTTTACTTACTTTTAGCCCCTTTTATAATATTCTTGGTGTCTATTTTCCAATCTTCCAAATGGCAAGCATGTTTTTAAAATTTATTTATTTATTTATTTGAGAGAAAGAGAGACAGACAGATAGATAGAGATAGAATGGGCATTCCAGGGCCTCTAGCCACTGCAATTAAACTCTAGATGCATGTGCCACTTTGTGCATCTGGCTTACATGGGTACTGGGGAATCAAACCTGGGTCCTCAAGCTTCACAGGCAAGTACCTTAACTGCTAAGCTCTCTTCAGCCCCATTTTTATGTTTGATGTATGTCTCTTTCTTCTTCTTCTCCTTCCTTTTCTTCTTCCCCCCCCGCTCCTCCTCCTTTTCCTTCTTCATCTTTTCTGCTTTGAAACAGGGTCTCACTATGTAATTCTGGAGCTTTGAGTTTGTGGCGCCTGCCAAGAGCTGGGTTTACATTGTGCACCACCACACCCAGCCCTGCTGTGGATCTTTTTATATGTATCGTTTTACATGTTCATATTTAAGTTCACAAAATAGCATATAGATCTCATTTTATTTTCTTTTTTCCTGACTTAGCTCTATTTTAAAAGCTTAATTAATTTTTAAAATTTATTTATGTTACTTTCTTTCTGTCTTGTTTATTTTTATTTATTTATTTGAAAGTGAGAGAGAGAGAGAGAGACAGAGAGAGAGAGAGGGAGAGAATGGGTGCGCCAGGGCCTCCAGCCACTGCAAATGAACTCTAGACATGTGCGCCCCCTTGTGCATCTGGCTAAGGTGGGTCCTGGGGAATCGAGCCTCGAACTGGGGTCCTTAGGCTTCATAGGCAAGTGCTTAACCACTAAGCCATCTCCAGCCCAAATTAATATTTTTTAAGATAAAGTCATGTTATGTACCCTGGGCTGGCCTTGAATTGATATTATACTGCCTCTTCAGATTTATTTTAAAATATATTTTATTTATTTATTTGAGAGAGAGAGACAGAGAAAAAGAGAGAGAGAGAGAGAGAGAAGGAGGGAGGGAAAAAGAGAGACATAGAATGGGCACTCCAGGGCCTTCAGCCACTGCAAACAAACTCAGACACATGCACCCCCGTGTGCATCTGGCTTATGTGGGTCCTGGAGAGTTGAATGGGGATCCTTTGGCTTTGCAGGCAGACACCTTAACCGCTAAGCCATTTTTCCAGCCCTATTTTAAAAATTTTCATTTTACTGAGAATTTTAATACATGAAGCTACTGTAATTTGATAACCCTGTCCCATTACCCTCTGTTCCACTGAACCCCTCCTCTTTCCTACTACTCTTTCCAAGGAGTGCTTCTTCTATTTTGATGTCTCATTCTTTTTGCCCAGAAAGAACATTAGTCCTCTTCTTACTGTGGCCAGAGAAGCTTCTGTATGAAAATAGCTGTGGATACTAAGGAGGCACAAAACTCATTCAAGTGCTGAAAATAAGAGGCTGTTAAGAGCTCAGCACTAAAAGAGATAACCCTGGAACATTGTGGTAGAAGGAGTGGAAAGACTGTAAGAGCTGGGAGCGGTAAGGAGTACTTGGAGACACTCTCCTCCAGACGTGAACTGATGGAAGCATTCATGACCTCACAGTGGATGTCGTTGTACACAAGACCCAATGTTCTTTCTGCCACCTCCTCTGCAATGCTCCTTAAGACCTAGAGGGCGTGACAGAGATGGATCATACAGCATTAAACATTCAATTGTCATTTCTTTTCATCACCTTGGTGAGTCTTGGGTCTCACTGGTAGTCACTACCATCTGCAAACGGAAGCTTCTTTAACCAAAAATGAGGACAGGGGACTTCTGGTCAAGATGGCGTCCACCTAGCCATGCCGCACCTCTCAGGGAAGGGAACGCAAGACATTTAGGGTTCATTGGGTCTTCTAGGGGTGAGCAGACTCTAATAGACTTACAGGGGAGGATGTGGAGGAGCAAAGTAGGGAATCAGCTGATTCCCGTGCTCTTGGGTAGCCCACCAGTCCTGCAATCCCCTCAAGCAGCCGTCCTAGCCGCAGTCCCAGCCACAGGTTCCTCCTGCACTAACTGCAGGCAAAGGGACCCAGGCCAGCAGGCTAGCATAGCTCCTGTGCCTCCAAGCTGGCAAATGCTATCCCATTTGCTGCTGCCCTCAGCCCTGTGCTCAGACCCAGGCCAGCAGGCCAGCATTCCCCCAGGGGTCCTCTGAGAATGCCGTCCACCACACTTCACCCCCATTCGCGGGCTCAGGCCAGCAGGCTAGCATTCCCCCAGGGGTCCTCTGAGAATGCCGTCCACCACACTTCACCCTCGTTCGCGGGCTCAGGCCAGCAGGCTAGCATTCCCCCCAGGGGATCTCCACATGAGAATGCCATCCCTCTCGCTGCCACTCCCACCCCAGTGTGCCAACCCAGGCCAACAGGCTCATGTTCCCCCAGGGGACCTCCACGTGTGAATGCCTTCTGCACTCATGCTGCCCCCCACCTCTGTAGTGGACCCAGGTCAGCAGGCTAGCACTCCTCCCTCTGCCACCAGGGATCTCCACATGCCACTGCCCCTCTGTGCATGGACCCATGCCAGCAGGCTAGGGTTCCCCCCTCCCTAGGCTATCCCACCACAGGGGACCTCCACAACCCCCCCCCCCACCCACATGTCGCCTGACCCACAGCGGTCCCATATCGCCGCCCTGCCCTGTCACAAGACCCAGCAGTCCCATCCACCCCCTGCTACAGGGTCCCAAGGGACACACTGTCCCATCCCTTCACCCTTCAGCATTGCAGAACCACCATGCATTCCCGTCCCCCCCCCCCTCCGTCTGCAGCCCAGCAACAACACCAGTCTGCTTTGTCCCATTCCTCCCTACTCACTGTCCCCTCGGGCTGCTTGACCATGCAGTCCTATACCCTGAGCCACTGACCAACAAGCCCCTTCATCAGGTCCCCAGGCCCTCACCAGAGCCTCACTGGATCCTTCTCTCTGAGCAGACAGGCCCCATCACCACCAGAAGCCTAGTCAAAGCAAACATAAAAGGGAATAATCACTGAAGTCACTTCAAGGGTAGACTGCAACTTCCTCCTAAATTAAATAAGACTCCTACACTGTGATGGGCAGACCACAGTGCAAAAGTAATGCAAGTAAATCCAGTAAGATTGCCCAGTCCCATAATGGATGTCTCTAATCAAAACATAGAAGAGACAATAGGATCAGAACCCTAAAATGAAGATACAAGCTATGCAACCCTTTGACCAAGCAAATAGCAAAACTTGCAGAAAATTAACAAAGGGCTGATAGTCATATGAATGCTGTCCTCACTAGATTAGACCTAATAAAAAAGAACCAGGAAGGGTTCCAAAGACAGTTAAATGATCTGAAGGAGAGTGGAAAAAAAAAAAAAAGAGGACCTCAATAACCAGCTGGCTAAGCTCAGTGAAGACATAAATAAATGCAAGAATAAATTCCAAGAAGCATTAAGAAAATCAGAAAATGACATGAAAAGGAAACTCAACAGAGGGATGGAAACTGTACATAAAAAAGCAGTAGAAAATACAAAACAAACTGAACAAGCCCCAAACTCTATAGAAGCTCTCAAGAATAGAGTCAGCTATGTGGAGGATAGAAACTCAGAGCTGGAAGACAAAATGGAAGAAATAGTTTGTGAGTCCAAAAGTTTCAATAAGTTCTTAAATTTTTGTGAACAGAACATGAGGGAACTGTGGGATACCCTTAAATGTTCCAACATTCAGATCATAGGAATACCAGAGGGGGAAGAAATTCAGACCAAAGGCATGGAGAACTTATTCAACAAAATTATTGAAGAAAACTTTCCCACTTTTTCAAAAGAAAGGCCCATCAAGTTACAAGAAGCTAGCAGAATTCCAAACAGACTGGACCAAAAGAGAAATTCTCCAAGACATATTAAGACTCTAAACATTAATACCAAAGAGAAAGCCCTAAAATCAGCTAGGGAGAAGCAACACATTACAAACTTCTCAATGGAAACCATGAAAGCCAGAAGGGTCTGGAATGGAACACTGCAAAGTCTAAGAACCTATGGCTTCCAACCCAAATTACTCTACCCAGCTAAACTCAGAGCAGATTAATCTCCTAAACAAGCCTATCACACCCATCGAGATTGAAAAGGTAACAGAAAACCTCCCCCAAAAGAAGAGTCCAGGACCAGATGGCTTCTCAGCTGAGTTCTATCAAACCTTCATGGAAGAACTGAAACCAATTTTTCTCAAATTGTGCCTCACAAATGGAGAACAGTGAAAGCTCCGCAATTCCTTTGTTGTATCACCCTAATACCAAAACCAGGCATAGATGCCACAAGAAAAAAAAAAACAACAACAACAACAAAACAAAACTATAGGCCTATTTCCCTGATGAGCTTAGACACAAAGATCCTGAACAAAGTCATTGCAAACTGAATCCAACAACACAACAAAAGCATTATCCACCTTGATCAAGTAGGCTTCATCCCAGGAAGGCAGGGGTGGTTCAACATATGGACAAATTTTTATTTATTTATTATTTCTTTAATAACAACTTCCATGATTACGAACAATATCCCATGGTAATACCCTCCCTTCCCCCACTTTCCCCTTTGAAACTCCATTCTCCATCACATCCCCTCCTCCTCTCTATCAGTTTCTCTTTTTTGATGTCATGATCTTTTCCTCCTATTATGATGGTCTTGTATAGGTAGTGTCAGGCATTGGGAGGTCATGGATATTCAGGCCATTTTGTGTCTGGAGGAGCATGTTGCAAGGAGTCCTACCCTTCCTTCGGCTCTTACATTCTTTCTACCACCTCTTCTGCAATGGACCCTGAGCCTTGGAAGGTGTGATAGAGATATTGCAGTATTGAGCACTCCTGTCACTTCTTTCCAGCACCATGATGCCTTCTGAGTCATCCCAAGGTCAGTGCCATCTAAAAAGAGAAGGTTTTCTACCAAAAGTGAGAGTAGCATTAATATCTAGGTATGAACATTAAGAGAAGTGCTTGCTTACTGGGCAGTTTGATGAGCATAGTATATACATTTAGCCAGACAGCAGCAGACATTACACCCCTAGAGCTCATGACTACCCCTGTTTTAGGTTTTCAGTATCAGGGATGCATTCCATCCCATGGAGCGGGCCTCCAGTCCAATTAGAGGGCAGTTGGCTTCCACCATGACAGACGTGCTACTACTGCACCTGTTGGGTCATTTGTCCTGGCTAGCAAAATATAAGGCTTGCAGTGTTCACTGTTGAGTGTCTTCACTGGAGATTTCTCTCTCTCCCACTGAACTGCATAAAGAATGGCTTCTTCCAGCTTTCTGTCAGCTGGTCTACATGGAGTTCCAGTAGGCTTTTTCAGTGGCCTTGCAGCCCAAGTACAACATACAGAAATTTGTCAATGTAATACACCACATAAATAAGCTCAAACACAAAACCACATGATCATTTTGATAGATGCAGAAAAGTCCTTTGACAAAATACAACATCCCTTCATGATCAAAACATTGGAGAGAATTGGCATGGTTGGTTTATATCTCAACATAATAAAGGCTATATACAAAGCTGCTAAAGCCCAAATAATACTTAGTGGGGAGAGACTGAAGCAATTCCCAGTGAGGTCAGAAACAAGACCTGGGTGTCCACTCTCACCTCTGCTCTTGAAGTCCTAGCTCAAGCAGTAAGACAGGAGAAAGAAATAAAAGGGAAACAAATTGGAAAAGAAGAAGTTAAGTTAGTCCTATTCACAGATGACATGATTCCATACATAAGAGACCTGAGAACCTCCATCTCAAAACTCTTAAAGGTGATTAACTCCTTCAGCAAAGTAGCAGGATACAAAATCAATGCACAAAAATCAGTAGTCTTTCTATATGCAAAAGACAAAGATACAGAGAAAGAAATAAGCCACATTATCCCATTTTCAATAGTAACAACAACAACAA
Organism: Dipus sagitta; assembly: GCA_036346955.1. Taxonomy (NCBI): domain Eukaryota; kingdom Metazoa; phylum Chordata; class Mammalia; order Rodentia; family Dipodidae; genus Dipus; species Dipus sagitta. The sequence goes on along the minus strand of CM070772.1, from coordinate 125,349,006 downwards.
AAAAATGAAGTGCCTTGGAATAACACTAACCAATGATGTGCAAAACTTATATAATGAAAACATAAAAACACTCAAGAATGAAACTGAGAATGACTTGATAAAATGGAAAGACCTTCAATGCTCCTGGATAGGGAGAATTAACATTTTGAAAATGGTAATCTTACCAAAGGCGACATATAGATTTAATGCAATACCAATAACAATCACATTTTTCTTCTCAGAGATAGAAAAAGTGATCTCAAAATTCATATGGAAGGGCAGAAGGCTTCGGATATCCAAGCATATCCTCAGCAAAAGAAACACCTCTGGAGGCATCACCATACAAGATCTAAAGCTGTGCACAAAGCTGTAGTAATATAAGCAGCATGGTACTGGCATGCAAACAGGATTACAGACCAATGGAACAGAATCGAGGACCTGGACTTTGGGTCAAGTAACTACAGCTACTTGACATTTGACAAAGTCCCTAACAATGTAGCCTGGAAAACAGACAGCATCTTCAACAAATGGTGCTGGATAAACTGGATAACCATATGCAGGAAAATGAAACTTGATCCACACATCTTACCATGCACAAAAATCAAGTCCACATGCATCAAAGACCTCAATATAAGACCAGAAACTCGGCTACTACTGGAAGGGAAAAGAGGAGGAACTTTCCATGATATAGGAATGGGAAAAGACTTCATGAACAAAACCCCAGTAGCTCAGGATCTTAAACAATCACTCAACCATTGGGATCTCATGAAACTGAAATGTTTCTTCACAGACAAACATACAATAAGCAGAGCCAATAGATTACCCACAGAATGGGAGAAAAATTTTTGCTGGTTATACAACTGGCAGAGGCCTAATTTCTAGAATCTACAAAGAACTCAAAACCCTAAACAGTAAAAAGTCAAACAACCCACTCACAAAATGTGGCAAAGAACTGGACAGGGAGTTCTCAGAGGAAGAAATACAAATGGCAAGCACACACTTAAGAAAATTGTTCATTAGCCCTAGTCATCAGGGAAATGCAAATTAAAACAGCGTTACCTCATGGGTCTGGGACTGTGGGGACAGGGCCAGGCTCAGAGATGAGGTGAGTTTAGGTGTAGGGGACATCCCAAACACTCTCTTGGATATTGAGTATGAGGAGCTTTTGAGACAACTAGTAAGGACCTGAGTGAGCAGGCATGCTCTTGACTAGAGCTCACAGTAAAGATCCAAAGGGGAGACTGGGCATAGCATTTTTCTTGTTGTTGTCACCAAAAACATGATAAAGCCACTAAAGGGAAGGAGTATTTATTTTGGTTCACAGTTCAGAGAGAAAGTACATCATGGCAGGAAAGACATTAAAACTACAGAGCTGAGCATGGTGTCACACACCTTCAATCCCAGTACTCGGGAGGCCAAGGTGGGAGGATTGCTGTGAGTTCAAAACCAGCCTGAGACTACATAGTGAATTCCAAGTCAGTCCGGGTTAGAGGGAGACCCTACCTCAAAAGAAGAACAAGAAACCCACAGCAGGCTTCATCACCAAGCAAGTGATATTAAGCTGGAGGTGTGTCTGAGTCTGTAGCAACTTCTGAGGCTCCAGGGAAAGGGATCTGGGGCCAGCCTGAGGACACTTAATGGTTAGGTTGAGGAGAGTGGGTATTCAAAGGACACTGGGGTAGTCAGAGAGGCAGGAAGAGAGGAGAGTGTGGTGTAGCAGAAGCTCTGGCAAGATGCATTTCTAGAAGGGAATCCTGCTCTATTGAGAGGAGATCAACAAAGGCTAAGAGTGAAAAAAATCTGCTAAATTTGGCAGTGTGCAGTTCTAAACTTAGAAAATGTGATGGACCAGGAGCCCGGGGGTGGGGACGAGGAAATAATAGATGTGAGGGCACCAAGAGGCTTCTGGGGCCTTGGTGATTCAGTTGTGAGGCATCCTCTTGCCTTTCCTCTCTAGCTCCTCCTCCTGCCTGCCAGGAATTAGAATCCAACAGCTGGACAGCAGCAGTAACCATCTGGGCTGAGAGGAGGCGGAGGCTCAGAGAGCTTCATCTTAACATCCCTGAGCTGTCCAACCAGTCTCCACTGCTGCCCAACCCTGGAGTTTTCTTCCCTTTTTTGTGCGCACGAGTGGTGCATGTGTGCGTGTATGTTCATGTGTGTATAGTGCATAAATGTATGTGTGCATGTGTAAGATAGAGGTTACTTATTTAACGAATATTATTTATTTGCAAGGAGAGAGAGAGGGTCATCAGGGCCTCTTGTCACTGCACTCCAGATGCTCGCACCACTCTGGGCATCTGGCTTTACATGGATGCTGGGGAATTGAACCTGGGCTGTCAGGCCTTGCAAGCAAGGGACCTTAACCACTGAGCAATCTCTCCAGCCCCTGTACCTTATTTTTTTTGAGACTGAATCTCTTACTGGAGTTCACCAATTTGGCTAGACTAGCTTCAACTGGAGGGCTCCAGTGTCCACCTCCCTAGCATTAGGATTATAGGTGCATGCCACTGAGCTTTTTTTATGTGGGTGCTGGGGATCCAAACTTAAGTCCCCATGCTTGCCTGGCAAGCACTTTACCAATTGAGCCATCTCCCCAGCCCTGGAGTCTTCTTAAGGAAAAGAAAAACTTACATGTTGTTTGTGGCTGAAGCTAATTTGTGACTGATCTGTCTAGACACCTGTGTTATTTCCCTTAATTCTCACAATTGCCTTTGAGGTGTTATTCTCATTCCTGCTTTCCTGGAAAAAAAGCAGAGGGTAAATAGGATCTTAGAGACTGCCAGAGTTTGAATCTCCAGATCCCACATGTACATCAAGGTGTGACCACATGCACCTGTAATCTCAGTCGCACAGGGGAGCAGAGACCTGAGAATGTTTAGAGCCCCATAAACTTCAGAATCAATAAAGAGACTACAGATCAAAACAAGACCAGGCAGAAAAGTGATGGAGTGGGACAACCAATGTCCCAGTCCATCCACTGTAGGCGAATGTCCTCCTACTGCAGGTGAGTGTATTGGGTGCCACATGACACACACTACATCACACACACACGAAAGTAATACCTTTCTTTTCTTTTTTTTTTTTTTTTGAGTTACAGTCTCACTCTAGCCCAGGCTGACCTGGAACTCACTCTGTAGTTCCAGGCTAGCCTCCTAGAACTCACAGTGATCCTCCTACCTCTTCCTCCTGAGTTCTGTGATTAAAGAAATGTGCCACCATGCTCAGCTAGTAATTTCTTTATTAAAAACTATTATTTTCCACGTTAAATGAAAGAACACCACAACTGTAGTCCTTCAGTTTCTGTAGTGAGAGGGCTTTGTCCAATGTTTCCCTGAGAGTTAATTCAAGGATGCTTTGCTGCTTAACTATGTTTAATATCCTGAATTGTTTTTTTTCTGCCAAATGCTGCATGAAATTGAAGTCTCCATTTCAGTTTTACCATGGGGAAAGGGCACTTGGTAGCTAGACATGGAAGCGTGAAGAAGAGCATGCTCCGTGGTTCCCGTGTTGCACTGGTGGGTACTTTACACCATGGAGCCTCTGTGCATCTCAAGTTGTGGCTGTTCAGTCAAGCCTCGTTCTGCTGGTGGCAGTGTTGGTATAAAGTGGGAGGAAGTCAGACCACATCAGTACCAGATGTGATTAGAAGTATTGGTTTAGAGTCAGCAAAAATCACATGCCCTATAATTAAACCTTAACTTTATTGTATACCCAAATACTTGTGTCTTATGTTTGTGATGAAATTTATTTTTCAGCACTAGTATACATACCTGGTTATGCCTTCTTTATGTGAAGAATAAAATCACCAAGTTATGCTGTTTTATCCTGAAACTAAAAATCACTACTTGAGAAACCCTCAAATTGGTACTTTCATTATTTAATGATGCATTTAGGCAAAACCCCAAACAAGCCATTGGAAATAAGATTCTCTGGGTTACAATTTGTAGCAATTTCTGTATATGTAAAGAGAAGCTAAATGTCAGTGTTAGCTCCAATTCTCTTGTTTGAATCCATGCACCATACCTGTAAAGCCCAGTCAAGCATTTGTAACAAACACCCTAATAAATCTAGAGAAAGCAAAAAAAAGTACTAGTTATTTATTGGCAAGCAGAGAGAGGAAAGGAGAGAGAGAGAGAGAGAGAGAGAGAGAGAGAATGAGAGTGAGCATGGAAACACTAGGGCCTCTTGTCACTGCAAACAAACTTCAGTTGCACTACTTAGTGTGGTTGGCTTTATGTGGTTTCTGGGCTGGCAGGTTTTGCTCAAGCATGCCCCTTTAACCATTGAGCAATCTCCCCAGCCTGAAAGTATGATCTTAAGTGGAAGAGATGAGTTTTAAAGACAAAAGCTTCTAACTCATGGGGCCGGGTGTGGTGGCGCACGCCTTTAATCCCAGCACTCGGGAGGCAGAGGTAGGAGGATCGCCGTGAGTTCGAGGCCACCCTGAGAATGCAGAGTGAATTCCAGGTTAGCCTAAGCTAGAGTGAGACCCTACCTCGAAAAACCAAAAAAAAAAAAAAAAAAAAAAAAAAAGCTTCTAACTCATGATCATATGCATAACTTCAGACATGCTTCCTCTTTTTAAATATTTTTATTTATTTTCAAGGGAGAGAGAGAGAGAGAGAGAGAGAGAGAGTGTGAATGGATGTGCCAGGGCCTCTAGTCACTGCAAAAGAACTTCAGATGCATGCACTACTTTGTGCATCTGGCTTTACGTGGGTACTAGGGAATTGAATCCTGGTCATTAGGCTTTATTGGCAAGCTCCTTAATTGCTGAGACAGCTCTCCAGCCCCAGATATACTTGCTTTTTAATTTTGATTTTCCAAGGTAGGGTCTCGCTCTAACCTAGGCTGACATGGGATTCACTATGTAGTTTTAGGGTGTCTTAGAGTGGCCTTGAACTCATGGTGATCCTCCTACATCTGCCTTCCAAGTACTGGGATTAAATGCGTGCGCTACCATGCCTGGCTGGATACTCTTTCTTTTCTTTTCTTTTCTTTTCTTTTTTTTTTTTTTTAAGTGAGGTAAGGTTTCACTCTAGCCTCGGCTGACCTGGAACTCATTATGTAGTCTTAGGGTGGCCTTGAACTCATGGTGATCCTCCTATCTCTGCCTCCCGAGTGCTGGGACTAAAGGCATGCACCACCATGCCTGGCTTTGGATATACTTTCTTAATCGCTACTATTATGATTTTGTTTTTATGGCCGTCAGCCATGTCAAAGAGCATTAGCAACGTCTCCTCTCACTGAGGTAGACACCTTGTAGGTCCTCAATGCATGTGAAATGCTGTACCTGCACCTCACCTGCTACACATCTTATGCTGCTTGCGGTGGTGGTAGAGGATGACTAGTTAATATCAAAAGTAATTTCTGAAACTACAATTCCACAGTTAAACTTCGCATGCACTTTTTTTTCTCTGTAAGACAGGGTCCCACTGTCCATGTCAGACTGGCCTGAAACTCAGTATATAGACCCCGTGCTGGCTTCAAATTTGCGGCCATCCTCTTGCCTCAGCCTCCCAAGTACTGGGAGTACAAACATGAGCCACTGCGTCCAGCTTTTTACATGCACCATTCATTATATATTTAGTTACTTTTGAAGCAGAGTCTCATGAATCCCAGGCTGACATAGAATTTACTATGTAGCTGAGGATGGCCTTGAACTTGGGATTCTCCACCTCTAAGTGCCATCACACCTGATTTGTACAATCCTGGGGAACTGAGCCCAGGGCTTTGTGCATGTTCAAGCACTTTATAACTAAGCTATAGCCCTACATGCACTTTTAAATTAAATTACTTTCTTTTGAGATAGAGCCTTGCAATGTAGTCTGGGCTGGCCTTGAACTTGAGATCTTTCTGCTTCAGTGTCTGGAATGCTGGTTCTGTAGGCCCCATTTTACATGCACTTTAGTAGTTCATATACAGAGGAACATTTTTCCAGCTTAGGATCAGAGGGAGAAATGTAAAGAGATTAGAGACACAGAGCAGCTGGAACTTGGAATGTATTTTCTTTCCCACGACCATCACTTCCTTCAGCAGTAGGTAGGAGCAAGGAGCAGTTTGGAGGAAGGAGCAAGGAGCCAGCACACCAGGCTGAATTGGAACCATCATTACTCTATCAGGCATGACGCCACTAAGGGGGGTTGCGAAATCACTCAGCTCCAAGCAGAACAAAAAATCTGTCCAAGTTGTGCAAATCTTACTTAAAATCCTAGCCATCAGTCATGAGAAAAATCCCTACAGTTCTATCCAAGAACAAGAATAGCTTTTGAAGGTGGTTCTTATTACTAAGTTGTTACTATAAACATGCTTTCACTCAAACAGAGCAAAAATATGCAATTTCCTGAAAATGGGAGCTGTGAAATCATATCCCAGAAAACTTTTAATTGCTGTGGAGGATCCATTTGTCAGCATTTCAATGTGTAGTTTGAGGGGAAAAGACTAGCCCAGCAGCGTGAATAAACACAGTGGAGGAACTTTTCTTAAATCTAATTTGATAAATAAAATTGTCTGGTGGCTTGTACTTTTTTTTTTTTTTTTTTTTGAAGTAGGGTCTTTCTCTAGCTCAGGCTGACCTGGAATTCACTATGAAGTCTCAGGGTGGCCTCGAACTCATAGTGATCCTCCTACCTTTGCTTCCCAAGTGCTGGGATTAAAGATGTGTGCCACTATTCCTGGTGGCTTGTACTGTTTTTTTTTTTAAAATTCATTAATGCATTTATATTATCTATGCTCTAAATACTAGTCTAATATATAGAAATTAAAACTTTACATTACTAAATCATAAGTAATTATATTTTCCTCACCAAAATATTTGGGTTCAATAGAAACTGACTCTCACATTTTCTTTTCCAGCATAGAACATATGAAATTAAATTTATTCTATATTCTCAATACCATCAACCTGCTTATGAGAGCTTTTGAAAACTATGTCCATATTGAGTTTGCTCTTACATTTATTATGAAGTTAGAGTAAAAATATGGGGTGATCTAAATGCATCTGTGATTGCAATTGGTAATCTACTGTATATCCTTGGCTGACACTTCATGGACAATACATTAGAGCTGGTAAGGGTAGAAAGTTCTTCCCACCAATCTCATAACTCATCCATTTTTCATTTTAAGAGAGAAAGGATTTACTTTGGCTCGTGGTTTGAGGGGATGAAGTTTATCATGCTGGGGAAGGCATGGTAGCAAGCTGCTCCAATGTGGCAGAAGCAGGCAGCATTCGTTTCCTTACATGTTGGTGGATCAGGAAACAGAGAGAAGAGATACTGACACTGAAATCATCCATTTTGGATTCAAATAATTAGTATGGTTGTATGCTAAGTTTTGGATATAGTCTGAGTATGTTGATGTTTGGAAGCTTAAGCCCCATAGAGTGATGTGGGAAGTGGTGAGACTTAAGAACTGAGATGTAGTGGGTGGTCCTTAGATCTTTGGGGTCACTGACCTCAGAGAAAATTAAGAGAGCTATTGTATTTGAATCAGTTGTGCCCTATAAAGTCATGGGTTCTGAATGCTTAGTCTCCAGCTGGTGGCAGTTTTGGAGGTGGAGCCTTGCTGGAAGAGGTGTGTGACTGGGGGCAGGCTTTAGAGTACTATAGCCAGTTCCTCTTTGCCACAGTTTGGCTCACTCTTCTGTTGCCTTTTTCCCATCTGTTGTTACAAGAGGTGATGTCCAGTCTCTGCTCATGCCATGTCTTCCCCTGCCATCATGAAATTTCTCCTGGAGACTGTAAGCCAAAATAAACTCTTTCCTCCTATTATCTGCTTATTTATTTGCAAGGGGAGAGAGAGAGAGAGAGAGAGAGAGAGAGAGAGAGAGAGAGAGAGAGAGAGAGAATGATAATGGGCACACCAGGGCCTCTAGCCAGTGCAAATGAGCTCCAGATAAATGTGCCACTGTGCATCTGGCTTTACATGGATACTGAGGAATCAAACCTGGGTCATTAGGCATTGTAGGCACGTGCTTTAACTGGTGAGCCATCTCTCTAGACCCATCAGCTGCTTTTGATCATGTATTTTTTAAGTATATTTTTTGATCAGATGTTTTTAAAATCTATTTTTATTTATTTGCAAGGGGAGAGAGAGGGAGAGAAAGAGAGGATGAGAGAGAAATATGGAATGGACACATCAGTACATCTGGCCCCTGCAAACAAACTCCAGATGCATGTGCCACTTTGTGCATCTGGCTTTACATGGGTACTGGGGAATCCAACCTGGGCCACCAGGCTTTTCAAGCAAGTGCCTTTAACCACTGAGCCATCTCTCCAGCCCAGGTCAGTTGTTTTGTCTCAGCAACATGAAGGCAAGTACAACAAAAATTTGGTACCAGAGGAGTGGAAGTCATTGTTGCTAGAAGTCTGACTATGTAGCTTTTGGTCCTTTCAAATTGATTTGTGGGAGAGATGTGGATGGATTTGAACCCTTGGACTAAGAAAAGCCTTGTAGTGCTGTAAGTAAAGCTTGATGGACCATAATAGAGTTTTAAATAAGAAACTGTGAACTGTGAGTCTAGGCTTATCAGGGGAAAAAGAGCTTTGTCACGACTGGGCAGGACACAGTTAGTTTTGTATGAGGGGCTTGTTGTGTTCTGTCCATGCTGTAAGAACTTGAGCATGGTTGCATCTAGAAGAAATGGAATATTGTGAGTAGAGGATATGTGGAAAAAATTTATTTTGTCTGAAGATTACAGTCTGGTTTAGCTGAAAGTGTTTAAGAAATTACCACCATTGGGATTGGGCCAGCTGTTTTGTATTGGGACAGTAGGATGAATGCTAAAGGAGTCTTCTTGTTTTCCAAGTCAGCTTTATTTCCCTCTGGATTAACAATTTCATATCCCACCTGGTACAAATGCAAGAAAGAGAGGGTCATTGGATCTGCAACATGGTTTTATTTATTTGTTTATTTTTGAGATGGCCCTGAAGTGATGAGGAGCAGGTTCATAGTCCCTGCATAGAGACCATGGGGGAACCATGGCATGGGATTGTGGGCTGTAGTGGAGACTCCAGGATTTTGAAAATGCCATTACTGTGAGTTGGCTGTTAAGGGTAGCTGCTGGCTTGGGATGGAGTTTTTCCCAGTCTGTGGGCAGTCCAGCTGGAGGAATGTGATTGGATTCCCAGAGACTGTCATGGATTTTACATGCTAGGCATTGAGCTGCAGGATTTGATATGTACCATGCTTGTTTTAAATCTTGCATTGGTTCAATCTTTCCTTGCAATGCTCAGTGCCATCTTTTTGCAGTGGAATGTTTACTCTGTACCATTGTATGTATTCAACTAGTGTTTTGATTTTACAGGTTTATATTACAGTTGAGCAACTGTCTTGAGTCTCCAATGAGACCTTGGCATTTGGACTTTTAAAATTTATTTGAGAGCAACAGAGAGAGAGAGAGAGAGACAGAGACAGAGAGACAGAGAGAGACAAAGACAGAGAATGGGCATGTCAGGGCTTCCAGCCACTGCAAATGAACTCCAGATGCATGCGCTCCCTTGTGCATCTGGCTAATGTGGGTCCTGGGGAATTGAGCCTTGAACTGGGGTCCTTAGGCTTCACAGGCAAGTGCTTAACCACTAGCCATCTCTCCAGCCCTGGACTTTTTTTTTTCTTTTTTGGTTTTTTGAGGTAGGATCTCACTGTAGCTCAGGCTGACCTTGAACTCACTATGTAGTCTCAAGGTGGTCTTGAACTTGTGGTGATCCTCCTACTTCTGCCTCCCAAGTGCTGGGATTAAAGGCATGTGCCATCATGCCTGACTGACTTTGGACTTAAAAAATATTTTATTTATATATTTGTTTGAGAGAGAGAGAGATAGAGATAGAGAGAGAGAATGAGTGGACCAGGGCCTCCAGCCACTGCAAATGAACTACAGATTCATGAACTACCTTGTACATCTGGCTTACATGAATACTGGGGAGTTGAACCTGGGTCCTTAGGTTTTGCAGGTAAACACCTTAACCACTAAGACATCTCTTCAGCTTAGACTTTGGACTTTTGAACAGTGTTGGGACTGACTACAAAAACACTTTGGGGACTTTTAAAAGTTAGATTGTTGGCTGAAGAGGGAGAGATGGATCAGCAGTTAAAGGTACTTGCTTGTAGAGCTTGATGGCCTGAGTTTGATTCCACAGTGCCCATATAAAGGCAGATGTACAAAGTGGCATATGCCTCTAGAATTTGTTTGTAGCAGCAAAAGGCTCTAGTGCATCCATTCTCTCTCTCTTCTCGCAAATAAATGATAAAAATATTTAAAAAATTAAAGTTACTTATTTTTTTCATTATTTTTGTTTTTTCAAGGTGGGTCTTGCTTTAGCCCAGGCTGACCCAGAATTCACTATGTAGTCTCAGGGTGGCCTTGTACTCATGGTGATCCTCCTACTTCTACCTTCCAAGTACTGGGATTAAAGGCATATGCCACCATGCCCGCTGACTTTGCATGTTTTTTTTTAAAAAAATATTTAATTTATTTATTTAAGAGGAAGAGAGAGAGAGAGACAGAGAGAGAGAGAGAGAGAGAGAGAGAGAGAGAGAGAGAGGCAGGCCACTGAAAATGAAGTCCAGATGCATATACCACCTTATGCATCTGGTTTATGTGGGTAATCCTACCTTTTCAAGAAATTAGACTGAATGCATTTTTACATCTTGAGATTATCATGAGTCTATGGGGACCATGGGCAGAATGTGGTGGTTTGAATCACATGTGCCCCATAAGCTCATACAGTTTGAATGCTCGGTCCTCAGCTGGTGGGAGGCGGAGTCTTGCTGGAGGGGTTTGTTGTTGGGTGAGTTTGGACTGTTATTGCCAGCTCTCGCTTGCCAGAGCTCAGCTCAATTTCTTGCTGTTATTTTCTACCTGCTGTGGCAGTGGTGATACCCAGCCTCTGCTCATGCCATGCTTTCCCCTGCCACCATGAAGCTTCCTCTTGAGACTATAAGCCAAAATAAACCCTTTCCTCCCTTTGACTGCTTTTGTTCAGCTGTTTTGCGAGGGTAACTACAATAGCTCTCATCACGGGATCTCAGAACTCCTTCTCAGGTGAGTTGTTGTAAGCGCAAGCCTGGCTCCTGACTGGTTCTACATGTGATCTCTCCTTCCCACACATTCTCTTGCCATTGTGAGAGCACCTGTCGTGATGCCCTCACCAGAGGCTGAACCTTTGAAGCTACCTGGTCTTAGACTTCAAACCTCCAAAAACGTGAGCTAAATAAAACTTTGCAAAGTGATCCTGTCTCAGGTATTTTGTTATAGTAAAGAAAAATGAGCTAACACTTTTTTTTTGGGGGGGGGTTCAAGGAAGGGTCTTACTCTAGCCCAGGCTGACCTGAAATTCACTATGTAGTCTCAGGCTGGCTTCAAACTCATGGAGTTCCTCCTACCGCTGCCTCCCAAGTGCTAGGATTAAAGGTGTGTGGTAATGTAGCATATTTTAAGCCAAACAGTCTTCTAAAACAATGGCCACTATGTTCTTGTTTTATGAATTCAAAGGATTGAAATCCATAGATAAGAGAGATTTTGTTAGATTATAGACAGAACTAAGAAAGGAAGTCAGAACTCTTGCCCAAGAAGGTAAGAGTGGGTTCACAGAAATGGAAAAGCCCACCTAAAGACCCAGACTGGGGTATTTTCTAGGTTCTGAATGGGGCTGAGCTAACCAGACCAGGTTTAATCCTTCCAGGAACTTTAATCCTCCAGGAGAGGTCAACTGTTTTCTAGGGAGGGACTCCATTGAAAAATAGATCTAGGGAACTCCTTCCTTTAGGCAGTAAGAGATAAGGAGAAGCCAGACCCTTCTTTGACCTCTAGCAAAGTGGAGATTGCAAGGTCAGGTTCAAGGACAATGTTTGCTTTTACTTTCGGGGTTCTGTCACCTCTAAACTGCCTCACTAGCTGTTGGGAAAGCTGTCTTCTTACCTGGAGTAAAACAAAAGTAGATGCCCACAAAACACCACATATAGATGCAGATTCCAGAAGAACTATATACGTAAAACATTAAAGCTGAAATGACAAAGAAGATAGAAGTTGCTACCTTTTGGGTTTAGGAATAGCAAAGGCCTTTTTAAACAAAACTTCCCAGCATGAGACAGAGTTGGACATAAAAATACAGGATCTAGTTTGGGGCTGGGGAGATCAGTGGTTAAAACACAGGATCTGATTATAAAGTTAGTAGATAATAGAAGATAGTTGTAATTTTTGTTAATTTTTTATTGACAGCTTTTATAGATATTAAAAACAATAAACCATGATAATTCCCTCCCACCACCCTCATTATCCCCCCTCCCAAATCCACCCTCCATTGAATCCTTCTTCTTTTTTAAAATTTCTTTTTATTTTTATTTACTTATTAGAGACAGAGAGAGGAAGAGAGGGGTGGGGGGAGAGAGAGAGAGCGCACACGAGAGAGAATGGGTACGCCAGGGCCTCTAACCCCTGCAAAAGAACTCCAGATGCATGTGCCACCATGTGCATCTGCCTTACGTGGGATCTGGAGAATCAAACCTGGATCCTTAGGCTTTGCAGACAAGTACCTTAGTAGCTAAGCCATCTCTCCAGCCCCGAATCCATTCTTCTTTCCAATTACTCTTGCTTCTCTTTTGATGTCATTATTTCCCCCCTATTATTAAGCTCTTGTGTAGGTAGTGTCAGGCACTTTGAGGTCATGAATATCAAGGCCATTTTGTGTCTGGAAGACAATATTATAAGTAGTCCTTCCCTTTCTTTGGCTATTACATTCTTTTTTAAAATTTTATTTGAAAGGCAGCACAAGGGTTCTATTATAGGCGATGATATACTGCTGTCTATCAACATTTTTTTACAGGTGGAAAGGGATTCCTAATCCCCTCCAAAATGAACTGATTTGTGGTGTTTGCCAGTTTCCATGGTATAAGTGCTATTACCATTCCTGCTGTCAAACTGCCAGAAGACTGAAAACAGGCCTGAAAGAGATGTATCCTACATTGTACGGTAGACACATTGTTTACTTTTGTGCCGTATTAATCTTCATCATATAGTAGTATTTTTCTATAGAGATATGTTAGACGTGACTTCAAGAGTATGGATAATAAATAGTAAGATATAGAAAAATAATTAGGGTCCAGCAAGTTTTGAGTTTGTGTTGAATACATTTACTTCTAGGTATTCCGGGGAAAGGGAGTAAATGCTGAAAGGAAAGCCCTTGTGTGTTAGTGTCTAGGGAACTGAGAGGGTGCCACTGGACAGAGCACACGAACAGGTAGGGAAGCTGGGTCAGCACAACTAGGTACCTGGAGACTTTAAGCTGGAGTATGAAAATAACCATTTAACTTTTTTTTGGTTTTATTATGTGCATGTATGTGTATATGGCGGAGGCCCAGCACCACAGTATGCACGTGGAAGTTAGAGGATTACCTTGGGGTGTTGGTCCTCTCCTTCCACCTTATTATGCACAGGGTCTTTCTTGTTGTATGCTGTGTGACTCTTACATTCTTCCTGTCACCTCTTCTACAGTGGTCCCTGAGCCTTGAAGAGTATAATAGAGTCGTCTCATTTAGTGCTGAACACTCCGCTATCACTTCTTTTCAACACTATGGTGGGTTTTGAGTAGCTCTAGTGGTTGCTACCATCTGAAAAGAGGAGCTTCTCTAACTAAAAGTGAGAGTATCATTAATACATGGGCATAAACATAAGTATGCACAAGGCAGTTTGGTGGGCATAATATATACATTTAGCCAGACAACAGTAGTTGTTCCTACTCTAGAGCTTATGACCTTCCCTGCCGTATGATTTTGACTAGGTTTTTAGTACCAAGCATGTATTATTCCCTTCTGTGTGGTGGGCCTCCAGTCCAATCAGATAACAGTTGGTTTTCCTCATAATAGACATGCCACCATTGTACCACTTGGCACATTTGGCCTGGCTGGCCAGCTGTAGATAGTTATAATGTTTAACAGTTACAAAAGATTAATCTTGTCTGAGTCAGTTTGACTTGCTATAACAAAATGCCATACAGTGAGTGGCATAAATGATATAATTAAAAAAATATTACTTATTTATTTATTTGAGAGAGAGAGAGAGAGAGAGAGAGAGAGAGAGAATGGACATGCCAAGGCCTCCATCCATTGCAAACGAACTGCAGATGTATGTGCCACTTTGTGCATCTGGCTTATGTGGGTCCTGGGGAATCGAACCATGGTCCTTTGGCTTTGTAGGCAAGTGCCTTAACTGTCAAGCCATTTCTCCAGCCCAAATGATAAAATTTTTTGAAAAAAAATATTTATTTTTTATTTATATTTGAGACAGAGAGAAAGGGAGGGAGAGACGGAGGGAGTGATGGAGAGAGAGAGAGAGAGAAAGAATCGGTATATTAGGGCCTCACATGGGACTTGGAGAGTCAAACCTGGGTCCTTAGGCTTTGCAGGCAAATACCTTAACTGTTATGGTATCTCTCCAGCCCAAAATGATAGAATTTTCTTTCTCCCAGTTTCTCAGACTGGGAAACTCAAGTTCAAGTTTAAGTGCAAGGTATAGGTTGGTTTGGTTCCTGGTGAGAGATCTCTTGCTATGTCTTCATGTTGCAAAAAGTGTATCTCTGGCTGAGGAATAGTTCAGTGGTAGAGAGCTTGTCCTGGGTTCTATTTCCCATTACCACATACGAATGATTGATTAAAAGAAATTTTTTTCTGAAAGCCGGGCATGGTGGTGCACACCTTTAATCCTAGCACTCAGGAGGCAGAGGTAGGAGTATCACCATGAGTTCGAGGCCACCCTGAGACTACATAATGAATTCCAGGTCAGTCTGGACTAGAGTGAAAACTTATCTGGGAAAACCAAACAAAAAAAAATTTATTTTTGAGGCAGAGTCTCACTCTAGCTTAGACCGACCTAGAACTCACTCTGTATTCCAGGTGCGACCCAAACTCTTTGAGATTGTCTTATCCCAGCCTCTTGCATGCTGAAATGATAGGCTCCACAAAAAATTGAGTAATAAAAGAGACTGTCTCTCTTCACAGTGCACTAATTCTGTGTGAGGGCTCCACCCTAATTACTTAGTTACCTCACCAAGGCTTCATTATGGTGGGGGTCAGAGATTCAGCATATGCATACTGGGGGGGGGGCACACAATACAGTACCTAAGAAATGTTGAGGAACTCTTACAATGAATACAAAAAGTATAGGAATTTCCTTAGAAATGTAGGCAAGAATTCAAAGCAGTAAGATTTGGAAGTAGAACTTATTGGGATCAAGATATGCTGCCCTGAAATATATTGCTCTGGAATTTTATTTTGAATGAAAGGCTCTTTGAAAAACAGCAAGTGCGTGAAGGACTCACTGGCCTTCCCTTTTCTCTCTGCAAGTAGAAGATAAAAATGCCACATGAAAGGGCCCTCCCATTCAAGGAAGAAGGAAGGCTTTCCTTTTCTTTTAAAAATTAATTTTCTCAGGCTGGAGAGATGGCTTAGTGGTTAAGCGCTTGCCTGTGAAGCCTAAGGACCCTGGTTCGAGGCTCGATTCCCCAGGACACACATTAGCCAGATGCACAAGGGGGAAGCCCTGGTGTGCCCTTTCTCTCTCTCTGCCTCCTTCTCTCTGTCTGTCACTCTCAAATAAATAAATAAAAATAAACAACAAAATATTTAAGAATGATTGTTTTTAAAAAAATTAATTTTCTCTCTCCCTCTGTGGCTTTCACCACTTTCTGTTCTGGGTGCTGGGGAATCAAACTGAGGCCAATTGACTTTGCAAGTAAATGCTTTACTGTAGTGCTATCTCCCCAGCCCTGAGGAAGGCTCACTTGATCACTAGAGGCAGGGGGATTTGAGGCCTAGAGAAATCTGTACAAAGAAACTTTGTTAAATTAACTCTTACCTTCCTAGGCACTAGCTCTTAGCCCCCAACCCCTTTGTCTTATTATATCTTCACAGTTTGCCACTTCTCATGCAGCTTATTGGCTGGATTTTTATAAGGTGTGAGTGAATCCTCCAAACACGATTCTGTGTTGTATAGCGGTGTGGCCTTTGGGAGGTAGTCAGAATTAGATAAGGCCATAAAGATGGAATCCCTACAATCAAGCCCTATAGCCTTTATAAGAAGAGAAAGACAGAGGGAGATGCTCCCTAGTTCCACGTGTCCTCAGGCAGCCACATAGCTGGAATTCTTGTATCTCTGGTTGTGTGAACCCAGCTGTTGAATATGAACCTTCAAAATACTCTGTCCTTTATTTTCGGATAAGCTTTATGGTGTAAGCTGAGCATGCCCAGAGGCATTTCTATCTGTTGCTTTAACTTTTATACATGTGTTCTGAAACTTTGATCTAAACATGTCTTAAAATGTGTCTATTATCTTTTCTTTTTAAATCATGACCCTAAATTGAGCATGCTTAGAAATGGGGCCACCCTTATTTGAACATGCAGAGGCCCCCTGAATAAAGTCTCGATGATGCCTTTATTCAGGTAGGACATTACTTTGGAAATGACTCCCATGTTCTCCTTGGCTGCTGCAGGTAAATCCATCTTGGCTTTACACTCACCAAGATGTGAACTGACCTATCAGGTACTGGGACCTAGGATTTAGAGAATTTCCAGGTTATGAGCTACAGGACTTACAGGCTGGTGAGCCACCTTGTCTCCAGAGTAGAAGGGTTTTTTTCTTCATTGAGAAAGTCTGAGCAGGAAGCCTTTTCCCCACGTGAAGGCTGACCATATGTGGGGAGGAGGAACCAGGTAAAAACTTCCCATCATACCCTTCCCACGCATGTTTCTGGCCTCCATGTTGCTGTCTGTTGATTAATGTCATGTAGGTAAATAAGAAGGCTAGATGTGTATTAGAAGTGGTTAGTCATTCACACTTTACTAGAGGTAAAACTAAAAATCTAGCTTGCTTAATTACAGCTAGCTCAAGCATGTACAGAAACACTTTGGGTTGGAGAGGTGGCTCAATGATTAAAGGAGCTTGCTTGGAAAGCCTGCTGGCCCAGGTTTGATTCCCCAGTAGTCATGTAAAGCCAGATGCACAAAGTGACACAGGTGTCTGGAGTTTGCTTACAGTGGCAGGAGCCTTGGTGTACCCATGCACTCTCTCTCTCCCCCTTTCTCAAATAAATAAACCAATAATAATAATTAAAAAAAGAAACACATACCTCATTTCAAATGGTCCGGCAATGGAATGAGGATAATTATTTCTTCTCTAAGCTCTTAAAGGGGCTTGCTGTGTTTGACGTCTGCCTGGGAGCAACAGAAGCAGTTGGAAGGGGGCTGGACTTTGGCCACCTCTCCTCCTCCCACCAGTTTTAGCCCAAGTCTCTCTGGGAAGCTCCCCAAATGCCTTGGTGCAAGAAAGATCTTGTTGGGGTGGGAGATGCAGCTCAGTTGGAAAAGTGCTTGCCTAGTGTGCATGAAGTCCTAGGTTTGTCTCCAGCACTTCAAAAAATTACCAACCTGGTGGCATGCTTGTAATCCCAATAGAAAGTAGAGACAGGAGGACCAGAAGTCCAAGGTCATCCTCAGCCTACATAGCTAGTATGAAGCTGGCCTGGATTACATGAGATCCTATCTGAAAGACAGTGTTATGGGGTCATGTGTCGCACAAGTAAGACCATTGACTCACGGAGTGTGAGGCAAAGTTTTATTGGGTAAAAAAGAAAGAAAAGAAAAATGATAGTCTAGTATACCAGGTCTGCGCCCCAGAGGGAATCTCAGGGGGACAGCAGCCCTAAACTGTTCAGAGTGTCAGCTTTTATTGAAAATAACCATATGATGTTAGAAAAAAACAGGATGGGAGTTAAACCCTAAATCACAATTTACATGTGATAGTTACAGCCATAAAAGAAAAAAAAAAAAAGGAATTTGTAATCAGATCTGTTGGTCAGTTACAGGAAGTGTCACCTGGGGGGTGGAGGTAGGCTTATGACCAGGAGTCCCGCTTATTTTTTTTTTTTTTAAAGTCTGCTTTAAATATATTTCTTTTGAGTGAGTGAGGACACCATACTTTAATGAAGAAAAGCATTTTGACAATCTAGGTCTGATTCATTTAGGACAACTATTAAGCCATGAACTCATAGGGAATGGGCTCCAGCAGCTCGGGCTCTTTTCCATTAGTCCTCACAAAGTGCGCGTCTCTGGGCGGAGCGGGCTGCCGCTTCAGCTGCACCCAGGTTCCCTTCTCTTTGGCCTCCTTCTTCTTCTGGTCGTTTTCCTTCACCCGTTTCAGGAAGCTGTCTCGGCTCTTAGAGTGCTTAATATGCTCGATACGCACATTAATTCTCTTGACAAGAATCTTGCCCTTGACTTGCTTGTTCACAACAATGCCAACAGCATGCTGAGTGACATTGTAGACTCTTCCAGTCTTCCCATGGTAACATTTATGAGGCATTCCTTTTTGGACAGTACCCATTCCCTTGATGTCTACAATATCACCCTTCTTGTAGATTCGCATATACGTGGCCAATGGAACAACTCCATGTTTTCTGAAAGGTCTAGAGAACATGTACTGGGTGCCTCTCCTCTTTCCCTTTGTGTTTGTCATTTTGGCAAATTACTGGAAGATGGCGGCTCCGGCTGGAGTCCCGCTTATTTTAAGGAGTTTGCTCAGCAGTGCAGGCCCCAGGAAATGCTCTTCATCCCAGCAGAGCCTCTTCTTTACCTGCCATTAGCAGAGCCTCCTGTTTGTCTACCATCAGCAGAGCCTCCTACAAGGAAGTGACTTCTGTGTTTCCCTAGGCTAGGTATAAAGAAATGTAGAGAAATATAACATTTTGTTCTCTTTGCAACAGAAAGAAAGAGGGCCAGAGAGATGGCTCAGCAGGTAAGATGCTTGCCTGCAAAGCCTAATGACCTAGGTTCACTTCCCCAGTACCTATGTAAACCCAGAATGCAGAAAGTGGTGCATGAATCTGTAGTTTGTTTGCAGTGGCTGGAAGCCCTGCTGCACCCATTTTCTCTCTCTCTGCTTGCAAATAAATAAATAAATAAAACATTTAAAAAAAACAGAAAGCGAGATAGAGAGACTCCAGCTCGATTTACATGAGATCCTATCTGAAAGACAGAGAGACAGAAAGAGGGACACACCCACCCACCCACACACACACCCACATATACACACACAGATGCCAGACAAAAACAGAATTAGTTTGTTAAACTCAAACTTAAAAATATTTTTCGGGGGCTGGATAGATGGCTTAGTGGTTAAGGCGCATGCTTATGAAGACTAAGGACCCTGGTTCCATTCTCCAGGTCCCATGTAAGCCAGATGCACATGGTGGCACATGCATCTGGAGTTCATTTGCAGTGGCTAGAGGCCCTGGTGTGTCCACTCTTACTCTCTCTCTCTGTCTCAAATAAATAAAAAAAATCTTAATTTTTTTTTTTTGTGTGTGTTGAGAGAGAGAGAGAGAGGGAGAGAGAGAGGGAGAGAGAGAGGGAGAGAGAGAGGGAGAGAGAGAGGGAGAGAGAGAGGGAGAGAGAGAGAGAGAGAAAGAAAGAAAGGAAGGAAGGAAGGAAGGAAGGAAGGAAGGAAGACAGAAAGAAAGAAAGAAAGAAAGAAAGAAAGAAAGAAGAAAGAAAGAAAGAAAGAAAGAGAGACAACTTTCTGGGGTCAATCTTCGTTTTCCACCTCGCTTGAGGCAGTTTCTTTCTTTTACTGTTGTTCACAGCTATGTTTGCTAGGCTGGCTGGCCTGTTGAGATTACAAGAAGCTGGCCATAGCCTCTAGCTTTTACAGGGAATGTGGCATGCCAAACTTAAATAATTCTGCAAGCACTTTATCCACGGAGCCATCTCCCTAGTATCAAACTCAAAGTAATGAGACAAAGACATCTCTGAAATGAAGGGAGTTTATGGGGACTAGCCAGGAAACAGATGGTGGAACAAGTTCCTGTAGCTCCTGGCAGCAGACCTAGGCTAGGTAGTGGCTGGAAATATGTCTACCGGACCAGCAAAGGATGTTCTATATTGAAAGTGGGGCATAGTAGGAGAGTCCATGAGGGGAAGCAATTGTTGCCTGGGTTGGGATTAGTGGCCCAGAAAGTTCATAGGTAAACATGGCACAGTGGTGCTGGTTGGTGGTCAGTGCTGATGTAAGTCAAGGTTTCAATATATATCAAAAAATGTGAAATCTCTTTCTAGCCTCTGCGTCCTTATAATTAAGTCTAAGAGAACTGTGGGCTTTTAAAAACATATTTTTATTTATTTATTTGCAAGGAGAGAGAGAGAGAGAGAGAGAGAGAGAGAGAGAGAAAGAGTAGGCACAACAGGGCCTCTAGCCACTGCAAACAAACTCCAGATGCATGCACAGCTTTGTGCATCTGGCTTATGTGGGTATTGGGGAATCAAACCCTGGTTGTTAGGCTTTGCAGGCAAGTGACTTAACTGCTGAGCAATCTCTACAACTTGTTTTTTTCATTTTTTTGAAGCAGTGTCTCACTGTATTCACAGGATGACTTTGAACTCTTAGTGAAAGCAGATTATAAACTGAGGTTAAATATAAGACATAAAGACAGCCAAAAATGTATTCTTTGCAGCGATAGGTCAAAACTCCTGAGACTTGTCAGAATCTAAAAGTAGTGTAAGCCAGCCAGGAAACATTACTTGGGGACCAAGGGGTGTTCTCCCTCATTGCCTAGCTCACTGCTAGGGCTAGCAGCAGACTTTTGCCCCAGGTGACATGAAGGAACTTGAGGCTTCTCAAGGTCAAGTGTCCCAGGTGGGGCAGTGTCCATCATTACCACTAGAACTGTCACCAGGTCTGACCCAAGCTGTGGGAGTGCTTCATACCCTGCCTGACTCACATGAGTGATGATCGGAAAGGACACAGGATTGGGGGTGGCAGTGAGGAAACAGGCTTGGCAAGTGCAAGTGGCAGGAGAGGTAGACAGAAGAGGGGTATGTGTGAAATAACTTGACCCAGGGCTATAGCTTAAGTGACAAATTAGCATCTGTCTCTGGTAACAAGGCAGCTCTGGAGTTCAGTGAAATATTCCATACTCTAAACCCCTGTCACTCCACCTGACTCAGCAGGACTAGGACCCAGAACCTGGAACCTGAATGTATGACGGTCCCCAGCTGGGCCCAGGTTCATATAGCCAGCACAAGCATTCTAAACTCTCTGTGACTAGATGATCCAGGATGGACAGCAGTATGGAAAATTGTTTTTATTATTTCCTAATGAAGAGATATAAACTGTTTATGCTTATAGCTCCTCTGCATCTATAAAACCCAAACGAATTTTAATTAAAAGCTAGGGAAAGCACATGGACACTGTATCTAAATAGATAACATTATTTTGATGCAATTTATGATGAGACTTCACTAAAAGTAATTCACCATTGCTGCCTTAATCATGGGAAGATGCAGCCTTGAGTCCTGTTTTATGTTGGTTTCTACAGTTTGCTTTTAGTACTGCCCACAGCAAGACTGCCTCTTCTCCTAAGGATGAAGCACAAGTGCTATTGATAATGCTAAGGCTGCCCTTGTTAATGACCCAAATTTGGCCACTGAGTCAATTATTGATTTTAATGAGGTGTCACTTGATAAATTAGTAGAGTGCTCACATTCCCATAAGGGCACAGCTAGCATTATGGCCTTAATAAAAATCTACTTTAAATGGAATTTCTCTGTTTTGGGAGTGGGAAAATATCCTAAATGTGTATTTACCACTCTTTGTTAACGAATGGCTGCAAACTGTCATGTATGGACAGGATGAACACACTGCCTCGGCTCTTGCAGATAACTTGAAACTAACCACTCCTTGCTGGTTATTTCAAGTATGTTTTGCTTCCCTTGTCTTGTGTCTTGGATGCTTCCTTCCCTTCTTGGTCCTATCTGTGCTTCCTCAGAATCTACATGTGTACTGTCTCATTTGATCAAACATAAATATGGGCACTCAAATGTTGCAGGATGTCACTAACAAAGGGACAGCCAGCCAGATAATGTACAATAGCCACATTTTGTTTTATTGTATTATTATTAATTATTTTTGTTTTTTTCGAGGTAGGGTCTTGCTGTAGGCCAGGCTGACCTGGGATTCACTATGTAGTCTCAGGGTGACCTTGAACCCACTGTGATCTTCCTACCTCTGCCTCCCAAGTGCTGAGATTAAAGGTGTGTACCACCATGTCAGGCTTATTGTATTATTTTTTTTTTGAGACAGGATTTCATGTAGCCTAGGCTAGCTCATTATGTAGCTGGAGGTGACCTGGAATTCCTGCTCTTCCTTGGGATTATAGATGTGAACCACCATGCCTGGCATTTAATTTTTTTTGTTTTGTCCTGATTTGTTTTCTTAATTTTTTTAAAGACAAGGCCACACTGTAGCTCAGATTATTTTAGAACTCACTATAATGCCCAGACTATACTCAAACTCAAGTCCATGATCTTGCATCAGCAGACAGTTAAAAACATGAACCACCACTCCTGGCTAAAATAGTTATACTTCACATTATTCACTAATTGAACATGTAAACTTGTGCAGAAGTGAACCCTAATTGAGAAACACTGGCTAGAAAATAGGACTATCTGTTACCTTAACTCTTTAATGAAATGACCTTGTTTGAATAAATGCCCCCCAATATATTCATGAGTTTACTAGAACTTCTTGGATTTCCAGCCACTGGCTAGAAGAGGTGTCACTGGATGGTCCAGCCCTAAGGTGTGGTAGTGATTTTGACATTCCAATCTAAAGATATGCAAAGTGCCTAAATTCCTCCTGGAGTTCCCGAAGTCTACTTGTGGTTTTTTTTTTCTTCTCTCTCTCTCTCTGCTTGGACCTGTGAAAGCTGGCAAGCTTCTTCTGCCATTATGGGACTTCCCCTGGATCTGTAAGCTTCAATAAATCCCTTCCTCCATAACTGTGCCTGGTCTGGAAGTTCATCTCAGTAGAAGTTGTCTACCACAGAAATTGGTACTGAGAGTGGGGTAGAGTGCTGAGATGAATCTAACCACATGGATTTTGGTCTTTTGGAACTTTTGTTTTGGAGGAACGGGAATGGATTTGTTACTTGCAACTGAAGACACCTTCTGGAGTGGTAAGACAAGTATTATGGACTATTCTGATGAGAGTTTGAGAATGCTAAGATTGAAAATGGAGACTTGGCTTATGAGGTTTCTAAGAGCAGGAAAGACTGCAGAGGACTTTGTTGGAACTGGGATACTGGCATTACGGCTGCTTATTTTCTGCTGTCCAGGCCCAGAGAGTTTGATCAAGGTTACATTTGTAATGGATTGATGTGCTTAGCTAAAGATATTGGTCTGAAAGATTTAAGATTTTTAAGCTGGAAAACCTCAAGCAAGTAAAAATTACAGGCACTGAGACTGGTTTTAGGTTACTGAAGCTTCTATTGTCAAACACATTAGCAATCTTAAGGAAGATGGCCCAACTGCTTTATATTAAAACAATGGAGAGGATACCTGAGTAAAGACTATGATAGACATGCAAACTCTTTTGGAAAGAGTTGACTGGAGAAGGAACCTGCTTTTCAAGGTTGTGAGTTATTTTGTCCCTGAATTAAGAATATGGCTGTGTCCTGCACACCTGGTATTAGTTTTTGGAACAAGAGAAATGCGTGGAGTGGTCATGAAGTGCACACAGTTCCAGAATCTGCTGCTGGGATGCAGAATGAGGCAGGACATGATGACCCTGATAGGCTGGCAAAGCCAGTGGAAGATGGACTGTAGTTTGCATGGAGACCTGAAGATGTTTTGGACATACCAGGACTGTGCAAGGGATACCATGGAGGCTGTTAGCTAAGGATGGAAGTTTCCTGTGGCTACACAGCCCAGCTGGAGGGGCGGAATTGGAAAGTTTGATGTTTGTTTGATGGTTGTTGAGTTTGCATTGTTCTAGTCTCTCTCTGTTAGCCTTATACCAGTTGAAAATGTTTACTCTGTGCCTTTATATCTTGAAAGTATGTAACTTGTTTGATTTTACAGGGCTCACATCTAAGAGACCATCTTAAATCTCAGATGACACTTGGGTCTTTGGAGCTATCTTAAGTTGGTCAAGACTGTGGGGACCTTTGAAATTGGACTGAGTACAATTTACAATGTGACATGGTTTTGAATCTGTTGGGGGCCAGGGGTGGAATGTGGTAGTTTGAGTAAATGCCCCCTAATAGATTCAGGAGTCTATTAAAACTTCTTGGATTTCCAGCCACTTGGCTGGAGGAGGTGTCACTGGTTGGTCCAGCCTTAAGATGTGGTGGTGGATTTGACATTTCAATATAAAGATATGCAAAGTGCCTGAGTTCCTCTTGGAGCTCCTGAAGTGTACTTGTGGCTCTTTCTTTCTTTCTTTCTTTCTTTCTTTCTTTCTTTCTTTCTTTCTTTCTTTCTTTGTTTTTTTTCTCTCTCTCTCTGCTTGGAACTGTGAAAGCAGGCCAGCTTCTTCTGCCATTATGGAATTGCCCCTGGATCTGTAAGCTTCAATAAATCCCTTCCTCTATAACTGTGCCTGGTCTGGAAGTTCATGTTAGTGAACCTGAAACTCCCTACTACAGACCTCTTTGCCATTTCTGTAAATTCAGAGCTGTGTGGCCTGTGAAGAGCCTGGAGCAGCCAGGGCAAGGTGCTGAGGCTGCTGGGAACAGACCAGGAACACTTAGTGCAGCAACCCCACTGCCCCAGGTGCCCTGAGAATTCTCCAGCTCTCACCTCAAAGATACAGGGAAGGGTGGAGGGGTTTAAACGCTGCTGACACCAGCTGGGTTAGAGACAGCTACTTGGAAAGACCACAATTAAGAGGTGGGAAGCAACTAATTCAGTGCCCAGAGACAGAAGTCATCAACCTGGTTCCTATTAGCATCACCAGGGGAGCTATTGAAGTGTGCTGACGCATGTATCCCACAGATCCATCCCACTGGGGAAGAGTTGGATTAATTGGTCTGGGGGTGGGCATCAGAATTTGTAAAAGCCCCCCAGGGGACTCTAATGTGTAATCAAGGTGGCCCACCACTGTACTAAGAGAAACTTCCTCTACGGTAAAATTACATTTAAGGCCGCCGGAATCAATTTATAGAAGGGATGGAGGGAGAACTATACTAACGGAAAATGAATAGAAATAGAAACTAATATTTACTGAAAGTTTGATATAAGCCAGGCATTATGTTGAACACTGTACCTTTATTTGCTCTCACCACATGCCTGCTTAATGGATTTGCCCCCATTTTACAAAAGAGGAAACAGAGGCTCACAGGGAGACCCAGACATTTGTCTTCAGGCAATTCTGGGGCACACAAATAAATATGTAAATGAAAGCTGCTCAGGGTCCGGCAGTGAGGGGATAGGATTTGAACCATGACCCGCAGTTCTTGTGTGCCTTGTGCTAGCTCAACGAGCACATTCAGCAAGTCTTTATTGAGTATGGATGACACATGTGTCTGAAACTCTGCGTGGTAGTTTGACTGGATGTCCCCCAGCAGATTCAGGCATTAACTAAAGCTTGTAACTTAGATCTCCTGCCATCTGGCTGGAGGAGTTGTCACTGTGGATGGATGATTCTAGGGTCCAGCCCCAGTTTGTGGGTGGATCTGGAATTCCAGCCTATGGTAGGCAGGGAGCAGTCTGAGCTCTGCCTGGGGTTCTAGGAGTGTGCTTGCTTGTGGTGCTGGTGTAGGTTTTCTCTGTAAAGGGGGCCAGCTTTTTCCACCATTATGGAACTTCCCCTGGATCTGTAAGGCAGGAATAAATCCTGTTTGTCCATAAACTGTCTGGTTTGAATGTTCATCTGAGCAGCAGGGAAGCTGACTGTGACATTCAGTATGGGGACATGAAGATGATGAAGGCAGAATTTCTGTCTCCAGTCTTCTCAGGAAGACAGCTAACTCTAAAACAGCACGATCAATATTATTAGCACTGTCCTGTTTGTCTGAAATTCTTTTGCTTTCAGCACTGAGTAAGGTGAGGGTTCAGGGTCCTTGGACAGTTGGGCAGACAAGGCTGGGATCACATTAAGGAATTTGGACTCTGGGGGAAGGAATTTAGACACCATAGAGGCCTTCAGCACGGGAGTCTGATGTTCCATTTTACATTTTAAAAGTTCTCTGTGGGGCTGGAGAGATGGCATAGCAGTTAAGGCGCTTGCCTGTAAAGCCTGAGAACCCAGGCTTGATTCCCCAGGACCCTTGTAAGCCAGATGCACAAGGTGGCGCATGTAGCTGGAGTTTGTTTGCAGTGGCTCGAGTCCCTGGCACACTTATTTTCTCCCTTTCCCCCCTCTCTAATAAATAAATAAATAAATAAAATAAAATATGAAAAAAGAAAAATAAATGGTCAAAGTGCTGAGAAAAAGTGACTAGTGAGTGCTCAGCCCTAAATGGAACATCTATCGCCCTCTTCAAGGCTCAGGAAACAGTGGGAAGAGGGGGTGGGGAGAATGTCAGAGCTGGACGAAGGGGTGGAGTGTTTTTGAAGACTGTCTTCCAGGAAGGACATGGTCCTTGCACTCATGAACTCCCAGCAGTGGGCAGTTACTTACATGGGCCCAGCAACATCTCATTGTGAGTGAGGGAGGGGCCCATGATGGCCCACCCCTCCCTGAGGACCTATTAGAAGTTAATTGTTGATAGCTAAGAGGGATAGTCACTGGTCAATTAGTGGTCTATGTTCTGGTAAATCACATCCTACCCCTGCTTGTGCAAGCAACTCCAATTAAACTCACTGGTTCACCAAAAACAACAACAAACAGACAAGAGAGTAGAAGGGCAGCCAGGTGGGAAGAAGGGGATCAGTGAGAGTGGGAGGTGGATGAGAGAGGGTAATGGGTAGCAAATATGATCAAAATACATTATATACTTCTGTGAACTTGTCATAAAAACAGTAGAGTCCAGGGGTGGTAAGACAGCTCAGCTGGCAAGTGCTTTCTATACAAGCGTGGGGACCTGGGTGTGAGGGAGCATGAGCCTGTAATCTCAGTGCTGGAGAGGAGGAGATAGGAGGGTCCTTGGGGCTTGTGGCGACTGAGTAAGTGAGTTTCAGGTTCAGTGAGAGACCCCGTCATTAAAAATACGATGGCTATTGATTGAGAGAGAGACACTGACATCAGCCTCTGGCTTTCATGTCCGTGTTCACATATGTGCATATCCACTCCCCACCTGTGCCCCCCGCCCCCACGAATGCATACCATATATGTACGAGAAGCAAGGGTCCAGCATTCATAGACTATTTAATAGTACAGGTTAAGTTCTTCACATGTGCTTTCTAATTTTAGCCTAACAAAGAACATTGAATTAGCTGTCACTTTTATGCCCATGGTGCAGATGAGGAAATTGTAGCTTAGGTTAAGTTTCAGTTAATTTACTCACAACTTGAACTTGAGTAAATGGCAACTCTTGGGTTCTGACATTAAATCTTTTTAAAAACTTAAAAAATATTTTCTAATATTTATTTATGAGAGAGAAAGAGAGAGAATGGGCACGCCAGGGCCTTTAGCCACTGTAAACGAACTCCAGACGCATGTGCCACTTTGTGCATCTGCCTTACATTGGTCCTGGGGAATTGAATCTGGGTCCTTTGGCTTTGCAGGTAAATGCCTTAACCACTAAGCAATCTCTCCAGCCCTTTTAAAAACTTTTTTATTGACAGCGTCCATAATTATAGACAACCAACCATAATAATTCCCTCCCCCTCCTATGCCCCCTCTCAAATCCACCCTCCATCAAGTCCCCTCCTCCTTTCAATTAATCTCTCTTTTATTTTGATTTCATCCTCTTTCTTCATATTATGAAGGTCTTGTGTAGGTAGTGTTAGGCACTGTGAGGTCATGAACATCAAAGCCATTTTGTGTCTGAAAGATTGCATTGTAAGCAGTCCTACCCTTCCTTTGGCTCTTATATTCTTTCTGCCACCTCTTCTGCAATGGACTCTGAGCCTTGGAAGGTGTGATAGAGATGTCTCAGTGCTGAATACTCCACTGACACTTTTTCTCAGCACTATGGTAACTTTTGAGTCATCCCAGTGGTCATTGCCATCTAAAAAGAGAAGCTTCTCTAACCAAAAGTGAGAGTAGCAATAATATATGGGTATGAACATTAAAAAAAAGTGCATACAGGGCAGTTTGATGGGCATAGTATATATACATTTAGCAAGACAACAGCAGGTTGTATGTTCAACTTTTAAAAATATTTTAATTTGTTTTTATTTTAGAACGAGAGTGAGAGAGAGAGAAAATTGGCACGCTAGGGCCTCAGCCACTGAAATCAAACCCCAGATGCTTATACCACCTAGTGTGCATGTGCGACCTTGTGCTTGCCTCACCTTTGTGTGTCTGGCTTATGTGGGATGTGGAGAGTCGAACACGGGTTCTTAGGCTTTGCAGGCAAGCACCTTAACTGCTAAGCTATCTCTCCAGCCCCTCCTTTTTTTTCGAGGTAGGGCCTCACTCTAGCCCAGGCTGACCTGGAATTCACTATGGAGTCTCAGGGTGGCCTCGAACTCACAGCGATCCTCCTACCTCTGCCTCCCGAGTGTTGGATTAAAGGTGTGCGCCACCACGCCCGGCTTTTTCAGCTCCTCATTAAAAAAAATATTTATTTACTTTGTTTGAGTTAGAGGTAGAGGTAGAGGAAGAGAGAGAGAGAGAGAGAGAGAGAGAGAGAGAGAGAATATGAGCATGCCAGGGCCTTCTGCTGCTGCAAATGAACTCCAGACGCATATGCCACCTTTTGCATCTGGTTTACGTGGGTACTGGGGAATCGAACCTGACTTTGATTCCTGTCCTTTGGCTCTGCAGGCAAGCACCTTAACCACTAAGTCATTTCTTCATCCCTGTTCAATGTTTGCACTGCACAATGGACACTATTTATTCATTCACTTGGGAACACTGAGCAGTTACAATATGTTAGTCACATTGCTAGTTGATGAGGATACAGTGAAGAATGAAACTCGCAAAAGTTCTGACTCAATAGCTATTACATTCCTGTGCACACTGGGAAAATAGGCAGATGAACAAACTTGTACTTGTGAATGAATTTGGCTTCCGTTTAGAAGAGTTCACATCCGGGACAGGTATGGAGGGGGTGTTTCTGGACCTGGTGGTGACTCTCACTTGCAACCTGGAGCAGAGACAACAGCTGATGCCTTTGTTGGGGTTCACCTCCCAGTCAGTGTTAATTTGACACCTAGCCATGTGGAGGAGGGACTGTCATGCCCTCACCCTCAGCTTTTCTGAGTAAAGCAGCCTGCTTAATTCTGCCCAGCTGGTGTTCACTTCTCAATCGGAAGCCGCTTTGATGTGTATGAGGAAAATGCCCAGCTGTGGAAGGGGCTGTGGACAGATGGAGCGCCCCTCACTCAGAGGTTAGGCCCTCCCTGGGATGGGAACCTTAGGACTTTTCTGTGGCCTGCTGCAGTCCCTGAAAAGTTGCTCTGTGGGTGGCGCCCATTGCTAGGGCTCCATTGGCCGTGAGGGCTCCGTCAGCCAACATTATGTCAGCACCCGCTGTCTGCAGCTCTCCTAGGAGACACTTGAGAAACTGAAAGAAATGTTTCTCGTTGGCCACAGCCTGCTGTTTCCATGGTTTGACAATATTAACCAGATGTGAAGTGAGCCAGCAGAAGAGAGGCCTCCCTGGAGGACAGAAGGCCCCATCAAATTCTCCTGTCCAATCTCGTCCTTAAAATAAAACAGAAACGTGAATTAATGGTCTTTCAGGATTGCAAGCCTAGGTGGTAAAAAGTTGTGCAAAATTTTGTTTTGTTTTGAGACAGGGTCTTGCTACTTAGCTGGGGCTGCTCTAGAACTCACGGTTCTCCTTCCTTAGCCTCCCACACACCGAAATTACAGGCGTGTGACACCACATCCAGCTGAGTTTCTTTTTTTTTTTTTAAAATTTATATTTGCACAATTTTTACATACGTATATAAAGTATTTTGATCAGAGTCACCTCTGTTGCCTTCTCTTGTCCCCTTCTCCTTCCCAGCTAGTCCCTCTTCTACTTTGACGTCTGTGTGTGACTTACTGAGTTTAATTAGCATCACTTGCATGAGCATGGATGGGAGGTTACTTACTGGAGCATGGGCAACTTAGCAGTGAGTGCCCCACTGAAGAAAATGTCTCCCCTTCCTCAGCAACTGCTCACTGCCAATGACTCCTTAGGGAGGGTAAGGCATCGTTAGACCCTCTACCATCCATGATGGAATGTTGAAGGGTTCAACGTTGTGCACGTGTTGTGTAGCTAACCACAGTTGCTGTGAGTTCATGGTGTGTTCAGAAGATAGTATTCCACAGTACTCCCTCCTATCCTCTGGTTCTTACATTTTTCCTGTCCCTTCTGCAAGGTTCCCTGAGCCTTGGAGAGGTTAATATACATATCCAATTTAGGGCTGAGCATTCAACAGCCACTTATTCTCAACACTATGAGTCTCTTTAGTAAGTACCACTCACTAATGAAAGAAACATCTCTGACCAAAGCTTGGAACAGAACTAATCTATGGACATAAAACACAAATATTTAGAAGGCAGATTGATGGGTACAATATCCATTTACCAGCTGAGTGTGAGGTGTTTTTTTTTTTTTTTTTTTTTTTGGACAAAGTACTTTGAAGGACTTACTTTAGGAACAAATGAAATATAATCTCACATTTAGAGATCTTAATTTTGCAAAGCCTTTTGACCATTTTGAGAGATGTACTAGTTTAAATATATGGTCATAGCATCTGATGCTGACAAAACAGTATAATCTACTGTTTCCTTTTCAAAGTTCCAGTGATGGAATCCAGGCCATTGGAAAATTAGGTAAACACTCTACCACTGAGCTACATCTCTAGTCTTAAGTTATTTGAGACAGAGCACTGCTTACATAGCTCAGGCTGACCTTAAAGTTGCTATGCAGATTAGGCTGGCTTTAAACTTGTCATCCTCCTGCCTCAGCTTCCTCAATGCTAGTAATATAGGTATGCATCACCAGTGCTGGCTATAAATTAATTTCCTGAACAGATAATGACATTCTTCAATATTCCCATTGTATGAAACAGTAGTTATTGTCTCTCTAATCCCTGTCCCAGGAATTCATACTTCCTCTGCTTTGGTGAGTGACCAAATGGTCCTGCTTTGCCTGGAACTTTCTGTTTTTCCATGAAAACTCCTTACTGTGGCAAACTTGGAGGGCCACTCTGTGCCAGCCAACATTATGACTTTTTTTTTTTGTCTTTCTTAAGATTTTTTTTTTTTTTTTTTTTTTTTTTACAAAATCCACCTGGATATTATGTAAAAACTAGTGCATGATGCTGGTTGGGAATTGGAAATTCACTCTGTGCAGTCAGTTCCTTGTTGCTGGGACAAACACCTGACCAAAAGCAGCTTATAGAAGGGAAGGGTTTATTTCAGGCTTATAAATGGGGAACACCATCAATGTTGGAAGAAGCTGACTCACTTCCGTAGATCCAAGCAGAGTGACACCACCCACAGCCAGCCCCACAAAACAGCCAGAGCTCCAACTGCTTTCCCCACACCTTAGGGCTGGACTCAAGATCTGCCTCCAGTGACACCTCCTTTAGCCTGGCTGCTGGAGAATCAAGTTACTTAATCAAAAATACCTCAGGCCATGGGGGACATATGTTCACATTCAAACCACCATGCTCCACGAAGCCCAAACATATCATTCACCATAGTTGTTTTCTCCGTAATTGTCTCATCACGGTAACTTCCCGTTGCCAGAATTGTGCTTACTCTGCAGCAGGAAGCTCTGGGTCAGGCTTGGGAAACAGACTCACACGAGCTTTATTTCCCAGTCATTTGTAATATATTTTCATGGAGTTAAAAATTGTGCATTTGGCTTTCATAAACACCCATTTGCCAAGTTATCATTCAGATTTCCCTGTACCAAGGTAGTTAGTTTGGGAAAACCCTGTTTCCCAGAGAGCCTAATACAGCCCTTATCATATGCTGAGGGAGGGGATCCGAAACCGTTCCAGACTAAAAATAGAGCTGGAATGAGGTTTACTTTCCCTCTAGGACTTTCAGAAACTGGCTGGCAAACTAGCACATTATTATTTTATGAATGACGCATTGATGTTTCTTTGAAACATTCTGGCTTCAGGCTATTTTACTTAGTGCAGAGAAAGATGAATTATTTATAAAATTAGGCATGAATATCATATGATAATCATCTCATTTCTAGTGAAAAATAAAATGAGCTGCAGCTGGTAGCATGTCAGCTCCACAGGCCAGGTGGCCACAAGCTAGCGGAGGCTGGGGCCAGTCCTCAGGCCCTGTCCTCTCAGTGGCCCATCCTCCTAGCTTTCATATGTGGAACCCATTCTGATACGTGACATACTCTCTGGAGAGGAAGGGCATTTAATTCACCTCCTCACACTCATCACTAATTTTCTCTCTCTCATCCCCCTTCCTTCTTTTTCTTTTTGCCAGTGCTGGGATTACAGGCATGTGCACCACACTTGGTTCCCAGCCTGCTTTTAAAGCAGAAAACCCTGCACTCTGAAAAGTCTTTTGGGGCTGGACAACCCATGAGGCTTTATCACCCTATGGAGATAGTTTAGGATTAAATATCTCTCTTTCATTGTATCTTCTTCACAAAGTCACCCCTCTCTATGCTCTACATTCAAGGAGCCAACAAAACTCAAAGGGAATTAAGAAAAAAAATTACTCCTCTCAGGGGCTGGGGCAATGGCTCATTGCTTAAAGGCACTTGCTTGCAAAGCCTGCTGGCCTGGGTCCAATTCTTCAGCACCCACGTAAAGCTGCATGCAAAAATGATGGTGCAGCAAGACAGCCTGGCATGTGCCCCCTCTACACACAAAAATAAATAAGTAAAAAATTAAAAAATCCTCTTCTTCTGAAATGCACATACTTTTTTTTTCTTGTTATTTCTTATACCAAAACTGCTGACATGGCATTTACATAGTACTGAGAATCAGAGGTCATCTAGAGATGACTGAAAGTATTCAGGAGTTCAGGAGAGTGTCTGTAGGTTACATACAAACACTCTGCCATCTTATCTGAGGGACTTGAGCATCTGCAGATTTTGAGATCTACAGGGGTCCGAGGCTCTTTCTCCAAGGATACTGAGGGATGGCTGGCTTACTGTGTTAGGGAAGTGCCTTACAGTCAGTTACCTGCCTCCTTCAATGTGCCCTCCAAGTATGAGGACATTAGCTGACCAGTCATGCCAATCTGGGAGAGGCGAACCGTGTTTTATACCACCAGTTCATGACTCTAACCTTCCTATCTGACCCTACCTGGCCATGTTGTATCAGTATTGTACCAGGATAAGCCAAACCCTGGCTTCTCTTCTTACCCAGCACACCCACAGTGGGATTACCTGGAGGTTCCTAGAACTGGGTGTGGAGGGGAAGTTGTGGAAGGACTTCTGTCACTTAGGAGAAATATAATTCCTTCTACTGTATTGATGATGTTGCCATTGCATATAGTAGCCTATTTTAGAGTTGTACTTGAACATAGAATATCACTGATATTTGAAGTGTGTGTTTCATAGAAAGTGAAGCATATACACAGGAGATTTTGACTAGAGTTCTGAAAGGTCCTTCCATTATGTCAGCATAATTTCTCCTTCACCTCCTCTTTTTGTTCTTCTGTCTTAATTTTTTTTTACTTTTATTTATTTATGTATTTATTTTTTTGGTTTTTCAAGGTAGGGTCTCATACTACCTCTGCCTCCCAAGTGCTGGGATTAAAGGCGTGTGCCACCACACCTGGCTTTTTAATTTTTATTTGTTTTTGAGACAGTCTCATGTAGGCCAGTCTGGTCTCAAACTCACCATGTAACTGAGGATGACCTTGAACTTCTGATCCTTTTGCCTCTACCTCCCAAGTGCCGGGATTATAGTCATGTGTCACCAGGCCTAGTTCTTTTAGTGCTAGGGCTTCAGCCCAGTGTTTCTTGAATGCTGGGGAAGCACTCTACCAACTGAGTGAGCTACTCCTAGAGTCAGCACTGCTCTTATAGTGCCATCTCTGACATTCTCAGCCACACAGGGCTCCGCTGTGCAAGAGAAAATGATGTCTCCAAAGAATCATTGCTCACAATCTTTGCAGATACTCCTAGCCTTGATTAGGAGCCCTGAGACTGAGGCTTGGGTTTGTGCCTTGGTTTTGTGGTTAAGGTAAGTTTTCAACTTACAACTGTGGATGACCCATGTGGTGGTTTGAATAGATGGCCCCCAATATATTCAGTTTTTTGTTTGTAGTTTGCATCTGTAGCCACCTAGCTGGAGGCAATGTCACTGGGTGGATCTTAAGGTGTGGTGGTGGGTTTCAGATTTCAATCTAAAGATATGCAAAGTGTGCCTAGCAGGAGTTCCTGAAATGTGCTGTGGCCTTTGGCTTTAGGCTTGTGCTTCTCTCTCTCTGCTTGGTCCTGTGAAGGCAGGCCAGCTTCTTCTGCCATTTATGGAACTTCCCCTGGATCTGTAGGCTTCAATAAATATCCCTTCCTCCATAACTGTGCCTGGTCTGGAAGTTCATCTCGGTGAACCTGAAGCTGTCTGTTACAACCCACGTCTTCATTTCTTCCTCATCCATGTGGAAGGAAGATCCAGAATACAGAGGGTTGATGACAAGACTTCACAGAAATGGGTGTGATGTGAATTAGGTATAGTGGGCACCAATCCTGACCATCTCTAGCCATAACTGGGCAATATACTTTAAACCAGTTATCTCTGCTGCTTAACCATTTTATCTTTGGCTTGGAAACTATTGAATAGTGATCAGTTCAGCATCTAGCATGTATGCAAATCAGATTGGTGTTCATCATGGCAGAGGGCACCTGTCATATAATTCTTTGGAGGCGAGATTGTTTTTTTTTTTCTTGAGACAGGGTCTCACTGGAGATTA
Source organism: Dipus sagitta (assembly GCA_036346955.1). Taxonomy (NCBI): domain Eukaryota; kingdom Metazoa; phylum Chordata; class Mammalia; order Rodentia; family Dipodidae; genus Dipus; species Dipus sagitta. The sequence continues at coordinate 125,314,247 of CM070772.1, read as the reverse complement.
GGTTGATTGGAACTCACTATTTAGCTCAGGCTGGCTTCAAACTTGTGGCACTCCTCTTGTCTCAACCTCTTCAGTGTTGGGATTGGTCAGCCACCATTCCCAGCTTTTAGCTTCTCTGTGGTGCCTAACATGCCACAGAAACACAGCAAATATCTGTTACCTTGGGATGAAGCTTTTCGGGTGGCATAAAGCTACTAACATACTTGGGAGAAATGGAAGATGGGCTGCAACACTGTGGGGTTGTTCTTGGGTTTTGGGCTGAGTGGCCCTGGACTTCTCTACTCCTTTGCCATGGTCACCTTCAGGTAGATGGTTCGTCAGCTGTTTCTCCACATTGAGGAAAAATATCCCTCCAGTACTTGAAGGAAATTCCTTACCAGGCCACATATTCTCCTGCTGCATGATTGCATGAACCCCTCTTAAGTCCTACACTAATGTGCCCCAGTTTCCTCAATCGTAAAATAGGGATGCCAAGGCTTCTTTCCCAGAAGTCTGGAAAGTCAAATTCATCCAGAGAAGTATAGCTCAATGACTCCTGGTCATTGCTTTCTGGGACATTTTTATGCCTTAAAACCTACTGTTTGGAATTTTGGGCCTGGGGAGATGGCTCTGTGAATAGAGCACTTGCCACTTAAGCCCGAGTCCTTGAGTTCAGATCCCCAACCCCCCCCCCCAAAAAAAACAAGAAGCTGTGGTGGGCTTCTGTAATGGGAAGCAGATGGGAAGCAGAGACAGGAGAATTTTCTGGAAGCTTGTGGTCCAGCTAGAATGAGAACAATAACGAGATGGCTTAGTGGTTAAGGTGTTTGCTTGCAAAGCCAAAGGACCCATATTCAATTCCCCAGGACGCACATAAGTCAGATGTACAAGATGGCATACACATGCATCTGGAGTTCGTTTGCAGTGGCTGGAAGCCCTGGCACACCCATTCTCTCTCTCTCTGTCTTTGCATCTTTCTCTCTCTCAAATTTAAAAAAATAAATAAATAATAAAAAAAACAACAAGAGACCATGCCTCAAACAAGGACCGACACCTAAAAGTTGTCCTTTGACCTCTACATGGTGTGGCATACACACACCTGCACACACACACACACCTGCGCGCACACACACACACCTGCACACACACACACACACCTGCACACACACACCTGCACACACACACCTGCATACACACACACACACACACACACACACGTGATTTAATTTCACTATACAGTGTTCATTTCACCTTATTCATGGTCCCAAGTTTATTTTTGTATAGAAAGGTGAGTTATTCATAAAATAGCCCCAAATATCATGCAATCCTCTCATTCCTAGTGGAGAGTAAAATGAGCACAGCTGGTACCATGCCAGCTCCCCAGGCAGGTGACTTCCTGGTCATCTTGGTGAATCTTCTTCCTGAAGTTATAGTAAAATAAGATGGATCTCACCATTATTAGTTTTAGACAATAAAATTGTTAAGGTTAAAATATACACAGCATTTAGCTGGAGAGATGGCTCAGTGGTTAAGGCGCTTGCCCTTAAATCCTGACTACCTGAGCTCAATCCCCCAGTACCCATTTAAAGCCAGATGCACAAAGTGGTGCATGCATCTGGAGTTCATTTGCAGTGTCTAGAAGACCTTGTGTAACCATTTTTTCTCTCTCTGCTGGGTGTGGTGGCGCATGCCTTTCATCCCAGCACTTGGGAGATAGAGATAAGAGGATCATTGTGAGTTCGAGGCCATCCTGAGACTACATAGTGAATTTCAGGTCAGCCTGGGCTAGAACAAGACCCTACCACAAAAAAAAAAAAAAAAAAAAAAAAGGCCATGTGTGGCCACCCATGCATGCCTGTAACTCTTGCACTAAGCGGGGCAGCGACATGAGGATTGCTGAGGCTCATTTTCAGCCAGTCTGGCTGAAAAACAGTGAGTTCCAGGCCAGTGACAGACCCTGTCTCAAGAAATAAGGCAGAAGAATAGCGGAGGACACCCAATGAAACAAGCACACCTGCATCACCAAATGCACATATTATACACACTTAAAAAAAATAGAAAGACAAACGCCAGGTGTGGTGGTGCACACCTTTAATCCCAGCGCCCAGGAGGCAGAGGTGGAAGGATCACTGTGAGTTTGAGGCCAGCCTGAGACTACATAGTGAATTCTAGATCAGCCTGGGATAGAGGGATATCCTGGCTCAAGCCCTCTCTCTCTCTCTCTCTCTCTCTCTCTCTCTCTCTCTCTATATATATATATATATATATATATATATAGTAAGAATTGCAAAATTAAGTTGTATTTATAGCAGAAACTAGAAAATTTTGATTCCCTTTGGTGCTGGGATTAAACCTAGAGCCTTGCACGTGCTAGGCAAACCCTCTAGTACTAAGCTTTGTTTACAGCCCTCTAAAATGGAAAAAAAGAAAATGCAAGGGTTGAGAAGATGGTTCAGTAGATAAAGTGCTTACCAAGCAACCATGAGCACTTGGGTTTGGATCACCAGATCCCGCATAGAGCTGCATGCTATAGCAGGTACCTGTAATTCCAGTGTGCCTATGGTGAGAAAGGAGGTGGAGAGGGAAGAATCTTCTGTCGAACACAGTAGTGAATAACAAGAGACCTGGTCTCAAACAAGGTGGAAGGTGAGGCCCAACACCTGAAGTTGTCCTCTGACCTTCACATGTGTGCCGTGTCATGAGGTACCCTCACTCATACATGAACATGCACATACACACATATACATCCTATTCACACCACACACACACATATCACGCACACAACAAAAAGAAGAAAATATAAATATTTATGATAACACCCTTGGCTTAAGTGTCATTAATATGTTGGTTTATTTCCCTCCAATCTTTTTTTGCTCTGGTGTCCTTCCACTTTAAGTTAGCTTTCCAAGAGAATGGATCATATCTCTCTTCAACAGGGTTAGATTTGCCTAAGACTCATTTCCTCTGGGGTCAGTCATCCAGTGAGAGCAGCAAGTAAGTGTGAGATGTGTAATGGCTATTCTTGCTCTGAATTCAAAGATGGTCTAGACCTCATTACCCAAGTTATCTGGGTTTGCTCTTCAGTTATTGCCTCCTTCAAGTGTGCCAGGCAGGATGCCAGCAACTCCCTCCCTAGGATATCCATGAGCCATTCAGTTTTTAAAAGCAGTTTATAATTTAATGTTTTCTGCTATTTCAATGATTTTTCTTCATTGCTCTGATGACTTATCAATAATTAGCATATGCTATGCAATTACCTCTCTTTTTTGATATTGCATTAAGCATCCCAAACAGACATTTCCTGGGGGAAACCTGACTGAGAACCAGAAACTATTCTAGTGAAGCCTCTGGAAGGCTTCCAAGCCTGGGCAGAAGTTCACCAAAGGGTGAAAGAAGGGACGGAAGGCAGAGCAGAACAGGTGGAAGATATTAAACTTGTTCTAGGGGTGGACTGTTATTTTTCCACAACCCACCCAGAATATGGTATGTACATTTTTCCCACACAAGAAAGTAGAGTAGGAGTGGAGATTGTTCTGCAATGCCAATAACCAGATGTGGCTAGTGGAGAGACAAGAGCCACAGCTGAGTGTTAGAACTGGGGAGCCGGCTCCAGGGGCAGGTGCGGTGGCCAAGCGCGTGAGCCTATTGATCCTTGGCCCTGATTTGCGTTGAGCAGCACATGCTGGCCCCAATAAACCCACCAGGGCTGGGAAGATGCACAGTGGCCCCACAAGCATCCCAGGGTGAGGAAGATAGGCGGCCTGTGGAGAATGCAGAGCTTAGAGAGCTAAGTGATGCCACGTAAGTCATGCCAGTCTACTCAACATTGCTTATTTGAGGAAACATATAGTGATGGACTTCTTTCATTCTGTAACAGGTCCTGCTTATGCTTTATTTTAGCATTGCTTTAGCTACTGAATCCCAAGACAAGTTAGCATGTGCTTGGAAGAAATGTGGCGCATATTCACATATCCTGCTTGTCCTCTGTAAAACAGTTTAATCGTATAATGCTAGCCACTGAGTGTTCTAGAGTTTGAAAAGCAGCTGAAAGAACAATAAAAAATAGCAGTTAAAGAGTTTAAATGCAGAAGGCACTTGGTGTGGGTGGAAAAAGTTACTCCCAGCACCCATAAGGTCCTGGGTAAAACTCCCAGTGCCAGAGGTGGCTGTGGGTTGCTTCCCTGAGTTATTGAATAGGAGTTCCCACAAGCCACGAAGGCTGTTCCCACTGCTGTTGGTTGCATTCCAGAACTAGGTGTTAAGTCCCTATTGCAGAAGACACCATGTGCTTTGCTTGTAGGACTTGGAGAAATCAAGCTGGAACTGAGCTGGAAGCTTCCTCTCTATTGGCTGGCTTTCACAGTGCTGTAAAGCTATGAGGGAGGCCAGGGGAGAGTTGTCACAAACAGGTCTGCTTATGGATCCTGTGTGCAACATTACCAAACATGTCAGGCAAGATATAACTGCTGGTGCAATTGTGATACAATTGTCAGGGGTGCAACCAACCACTTTCTGATTAGATTTAAATCCTACTCAACAGGAGGAACTCATCTTTGATACTGTAAGCCAAGGCAAAAATCTGGCTGGGGGATGGAGTGGCTAAGGCACTTGACTGTGAAGCCTAAGGATCTAGGTGCAATTCCCCAGTACCCACGTAAGCCAGATGCACAAAGTGGCACATGCATCAGGAGTTTGTTTGCAGTGGCTTGAGGCCCTGGTGTGTCCATTCTTTCTCTATCTGCCTCTCTCCGTTTCTCTCATATAAACAAAATATTCTATTAAAAAATCTGGCTGGATAAGTCATATGCCCCAGTGAGGAGGCTGATATTGTTGTTTTGTTAAGAGGATGTGATGTCCCTGTTATATTGTCTTTAGAAAAACTTGTGTTTATGCCTATAAAACACTGCTACCATCAGCCTTGGTCATCAAGAGAAACTTTTGCTGAGATGGTGGTTACTCCATAGATCATAACCAGTCAAGATGCTGAGAATAAGTGACTGTTGCTGTGGCTTAGTGGCCTTATGCTAAACATAAGTGGAAGAAAATAATTAGACATGCATCTCACTGTTGTAGTATGACTTTTTCTTTTGCGAATACCATGATTGCCCCATCATCATCTTGGAGCAGAGGTTACCTTGGCCCAGTAGCCTTGGTAATGAGATCATCAAAACAATACAGATAAAGCTACATCTGTGGTTATGATAATAAAGTTATTGACACATGGTATTAGGATGGGGAGGATAGAGGAATCTTACCAGGGATTCCAGCCATTACTACCTCCTGCCCTACTCCCGAACTGCCAGTGACCTGGGAAATACTAGGGTATATAGGAAGTGAAAAGTTAACTAAATGTGGGACTCCATGATGTAGGTCCCATTAGGTCATCATCTATGACGGGGTGGGACTTTGTAGTGATGTAGCTATTTTGGGGTCATCCATACTTCTGGCAAGTAACCCCTCACCCATGCTCTATAAGTAATCCAAACAAGCTCATTGGTTCACCAAGTTGGACTTTGGTGGAATGCTTACTTTGGACTCTTGTCAGTGCCCCTATCTGGGATGAACAAGCATTTGTTTAAATCTCCCAAGGAAAAGTTAATGCAACAATTATGCCCTTCAAGGCTCAGGGAACATTGGGGAAGAAGGCATGTAAAGATGTAAGAGCCAAAGGAAGGGGTAGAGTGTTGTGTAGCTATCTCCTCTGAATGGAAAGATTTCCTCTTGGAGTGAGGAAGGGAGGCTAATGAGACTCAGGAAACTCAGAGCGTTGCAAGACTCACAAGGCTCTTCTCCATGGTTATAAAAATAGCAAATGATTGCTGGGGGACAGTCTTCTGTGGAACTGCCTGCAAGTTGGGCAGGGAGCTCTAGGGATATAGCTTGTGTGAATCACCCATGTTGGGGTGGACTTTTCAGTGATTCAGCTGTCTTTGAGGCATCCATGATCCTGTTAGTGACCCCAATAAACACACTGGGTGGAAGTGTTCCATTGGTCTGTTATTGTTGCCCTATCTTGGGTGAACAGGCATTCAAGTCTACCCACCAAAAGTTACATAGCATCTGCTATAGGTGAACAAGGCATACAGCCTGATTGCCACTGCAGATGTCTTGTGACCAGGAGGTCTGCCTTCTATAATTAATACTTATGTAGTAGAAAACAGAGTGAGAGATAGAAAGAGCAAAGGTCCTTGGAAGCATGGAGTTGTGGAATCAGCCAACCCTATATACTTTCTTCAGTGAAGGAAGAGATTTCCCTTTTATTTACATCAGTTCAAGTTAACTTTTTATTTGTTTTTCTGTTTTTTGAGGTGGACCCTTTGCTCTAGTGCAGCTCACCTGGAATTCACTAAGTAGTGTCAGGCTGGCCTTGACCTCACAATGATCCTCTTACCTCAGCCTCCTGAGTGCTTGGATTAAAGGTGTGTGCCATTATGCCTGGCACATTTCCTACATTTACTTTTTAAATTTTATTTTATTTTATTTTTATTTATTTATTTGACAGAGAAAGAGAGACAATTGGCACTCCAGGGCCTCCAGCCACTGCAAATGAACTCCAGACACGTGTGCTCCCTTATGCATCTGGCTAACGTGGGTCCTGGGGGATTGAACCTGGGTCCTTTGGCTTTGCAGGAAAACGCCTTAATTGCTAAGCCATCCCTCCAGCCCACATTTTCTACTTTTTAAAGTGTATGTGTGTGTTCATGAGTGCCTGGAGCTCACCAATTCAGCTACACTGGCTGCTAGCACATCGCAGGTGTCCTCTCGTCTCTACCTCCCCAGCACTGATAATACAAGCATGTGTTACCATGCTTATATTTTTTACATGAATTCTAAGGTATTGAAGTCAGGTCCTCCTGCTTGTGAGGCAAGCATTTTAACAACTGAGTCCTCATTTCTTCCTTCCCTTCCCCGTCATTCCTTCCTTCTTTCCTTTTTTCCTCTATCCTTCCCTCCCTCTCTCTCTCTCTTTCTTTTCTTTTCTTTTTCTTTTTAAAGTAGGGTCTCCCTCTAGCCCAGGCTTAGCTGGAATTCAGTATGTAGCCTCAGGGTGGCCTCAGACTTTTGGTGATCCTCCTACCTCTGCCTCCTAAGGGCTGGGATTAAGGCATGTACCACCACACCCAGCCCTTCTTTTCTAAAGAGAGACTTGCTAAGCAGTTGTTATCATTTGGATAGGAAATGTTCTCCACTGGCTCATGTGTTTTGGTTCATGTGGAACCTTTGGGGGGTTTGTGGAAAGTCAGTTACTAGGGGGTGGACCTTGAGGTGGCAGCCTGATCTTGGTTCCAGCTGGAGGCTCTTTCTGTTTCCTGGTTGGCACCATGATACAAATGTTACACACTCTGCCACTACAAGAACGCTACTCTGCCTTCTATGCCATAATGTACTATACTCTTTGTACTGTGGGCCAAAATGTGTCTTCTCTCTCTTAAGTTGCTTCTATTATGTATTTGGTCACAGTGAAGAGAAAATTAACCAATACAGTAGTTCAAGCTTATGTATAGCTCAGGCTGGCTTTGAACTAACTTGTAGCACAGGCTGGTCCCCCATTTGTGCCTCTCTTGTCTCAGCCTCCTAAGTGCCAGAATTACAGGGGTGTGTCACCGCAGCTGCTACTCCAACCTAAGCTACATATCAAATATCTTCTTTATTGTTCGGTTTCATGGGAAATTGTTAGATCATCACATCGGGTTTTGCATTCAATCCATTGTGACTTCCAGCTTTGTTGAGGTACATGATCAGAAAGGGAAAAACATTTTAATATCTTTTCAGATAGCTGTGGACATCTCTGCCATTACACCAGAATGTCTAATTAGTTTCTTAAAGATTAGTTGCAATGTATAAAAATGAAACCACAGCAATAAATGTTTTGAATTTTGTTTTATCAAAATGTGTTGGTCTGATGGAACAGAAAATTCAGAAACAAACACACAGCTTCAGACATTTAAATTTTGACAAAGTGATTAAAAAAAACTTGTACTGGACTAAAAGCCTTTTGCTGGGAAAACATGCAAATGAATGAGATTAGACCATCTCTCGTCTGGCACAAAACATAATTCAAAAATGAATCAAGCACCTAATTATAAAACCTGAAACACCAAAACTGCTAGAGAAAAAGTTAGGTTAATACAGTTAAAGATGTAGATATGAAAAAACGTTTCCTGAAAATAACTCTAATATCACAGAAAATAACTCCCCAGACTGACAAATGGGATTACATAAAATCAAGAAGCTTCTGCATAGCTAAGGAGGCCATTGACAGAGTGGACAGACCACCTACTGGACGGGAGGCCATCTTTGCCAGCTATACTTCAGCAATGTGTTAATCTCAAACACGAGGAAATGAAAAATCAAATACCACCCTCCTCCAATCAATAAACGGGCTAACAAACTGAATGAACAGGTCTCAAAAGAAGAAATACAAATCGCTAATAAATAAAACAGTGTTCAACATCCCTGGCCATCAGGGAAATATAAATTAAAATCTACTTGGAGATCCTATTTCATCCCAGTCAGAGTGGATAACATAACAAAAACAACGAATGACAACAAATGCTGTCAAGAATGTGGGGAAGGAAGATCGCCATGATTCACTGCAGGTGGGGTTGTAAACTTGTGGCCTCAATGGAAATCAGTATGGAGGTTTCTCAGAAAACTAAATATAGAACAACCATATGAAGCAGCTCTACTACTCCTGTGTATGTTTCCAAAGAACTCCAAGTCCTACCACAGAAACACACGTACGTGTTTACTGCTGTACTATTTACAGTTGCAAGGAACTGGAATCAGCTTAGTTGTCCGACAAAAGATGAATGGATAAAAAAAAATGTAGTCCATAGACACGATGGAATTTTATTCAGCTATAAAGAAAAGCAAAATCATGGCTTTGCAGCAAAGCAGATAGAGCTGGAAATTATTAAGCCAAATAACCCAGACTCAGAAAACAAATACTGCATGCTTTCTCTTACACACAGAGCCTAGCTTTTAGATTTTTTTTTTTTATGTGTGTATAAATGTGGGTATAGGCCATGAAACTAGAAAAGGGACCATGAGAGGGAAAAAAAAGGTCTGAAGGGGTAGAGGAGGAAGGTAATGGAATACATATAACATGGAGGCAAGAAGGGAAGAGTGTTGGGTGAGGAAAGGGCCAGCAGGAGTGGGTGGGGAAGAAGGATCAACAACAACGAAGCATGGACGAAGATTCTATAGTGAAACCCACTACTTTGTATGTGCATTAAAAAGCCAATTAAAAAAAATCCCTTGTTGTGGGCTGGGAATTACCTGGAGGCAGAGCATTTGCCTAGCATGCTTTTTTTTTTTTTTTTTTTTTTTTTTTTTTTTTTTTTAAATGAGAGTGTATGAGAGAGAGAGAGAGAGAGAGAGAGAGAGAGAGAATTGGTACCCCAGGGCCTTCAGCCAGTGCAATCGAACTCTAGGCACATGCACCACCTTGTGCGCATGTGGGACCTTGTGCACTTGCGTTACCATGTACACCTGGCTTATGTGGGACCTAGAGAGTTGAACATGGGTCCTTGGGCTTCGCAGGCAAGCGCCTTAACTACAGAGCCATCTCTCCAGCTCCTTGCATGCTTTTAAAGCCCTAAGTTCCATCCTCAGCACTTAAAAAAGATCCACTTTGATTGCTCTTTCACAATGAATGGACTTTTGACTCACAAATGATGCATAACTATGTGCATGGGGCTGTTTGTAAACATTTGTTGGTCTACTTAAGCAATCTCCCAAATTTTAACATGTTTGATCATAATGTACTAAAAATATACCATAATTCCACATGGCACATGGTTATAAACCCAGTTCTGAGGTGGAGGCAGGACGATTAAGAGTTCAAAGCCAGGGCTGGAGAGATGGGCTTAGCAGTTAAGGTCCTTGCCTGTGAAGCCTAAGGACCCATGTTCAACTCTTCAGATCCCATGTAAGTCAAATGTACAAGGTAATGCAAGTGTGCAAGGTCACACTGGCACACAAGGTGGCTCAAGTGTCTGGAGTTCGATTACAGTGGCTGGAGGCCCTGGCACACCAATTCTTTCTCTCTGTCTCTCACATAAAAAAAGTCCAGTCTGTTGTGCTTGCCTCAAAAAAAAAAAAAAAAATTCTCAGACAGTCTGGGCTACACAGGGAGACCTGTATCAAAAAAAAAAAAAAATCATTGCTGAAGAGATGACTTAGTGGTTAAGGCACTTGTAAGCCAGATGCACAAGGTGGCGCATGCGTCCGGAGTTCATTTACAGTGGTTAGAGGACCTGGCACACCCATTCTCTCTCTCTTTCACTCTCTACTAAATAATAATAATAAAAAACACTCATACCACACACACACACACACACACACACATCATATATATATATATATATATATATATATATATACACATACATATATATATATATATATATATATATATATATATATATATATATATGATACCACTGTGGTGCTCCTCAGAAAAGTTTTGTGGTATTGGGAAACTGTCATGCTCATGACAGAAAGCATCCTATTTGACAAGTTTTCTAAAAATTGTAGTTTTTACTTGAAGGCTTAGATTTTATCATTGGCCAAAATACTGTCAGTTGGTATGTTTGACAGAGTCAGTTTGTTCATGTTTGAGAAAAATGCCTGCCAAAGACCTGGCCTGACGTTAGTCAGTCACCCTTTTGATGAAAAACCTTGTTCCAAGAGAAGTATGGTTCACAGCTCTCGGAATCCAGCTTGTAGTTCTAAGAAATGCATGCTTGCTGTTCGTGAGCCTTCCATCAGTTTCCAGCTTGCGGAAGTAATTTACTCATTCTTCCCATTTCATCACATAAGGTATTACCATGGTGTGCTCTCCAGAGTCAAGAACTAATAATTTCATGGCTACCTCCAGGGGATTCTGAAGCGAAAGTGGCTTTGTATCTGTCATGCATGGCTGTAAAGAGTATGACTGGTGTAAGTAGGACTTGCCTTGGTTCCTGCTGCCACCATCAGTTTTCTTCACTATTGTTTTTGTACCATGGGTACAAACGTCAACACGATGAAAGAGGCAAGTCATATCTTAGCATCACTGTGGAATTAGATTTTGCCCCAATATTGAATGGGTTCCAGGGACCCCAGGAGTCCATAGACCATCATTTTAGAACTGCTTTAGTGGATAGTATTTCTGGAAGCAACTAACCTGCTTCCAATAACCCTTGTTCGGATGGCAACCAATGTCCCAGGTTCAAAAGGTCATTGTTCATGGTTATTTAAATCAAAATGCTTAAGGAACTCTACTATAGGGCAAATTACAAGGAAGCAACAACTAGGGGAGAAGAGTCTCAAATTTCATTTTACTGAACAAATTTAACATTTATGCTTTTTATATTTTTCTTTTTGCTTGTGTGTTTACATGTAGTCTGTGTGTGTGTGTCTGTGTAGTATATACACATGTATGTGCCCTCGTGGCATCCCATATTCTTGCTTGCTGTGTGGGTCACTGGCGTTAGGTGTCCTGGTCTTGTTTGGAGCCAGTATCTCCCTCTCTGACTCCCAGAGCGTGTGGGGCTGCTAACAAAGACTCTCAGGGAGATCTGCCCCTGCCCTGTAGAACTGGAGCTACAGGTGCACATGGCCATGGGGCCCCCTTGCTTTTACATAGGATTTAGAGATTTGAACTTGGGCAGTCAGGCCCCTCATGTTCTCCTGCTTGTGAGGGAAGTGCACTTAACTTCTGAGTCATCTCTCCAGCCCTGTTCCCTATATTCTTGATGTTATGTCAGTGTTAAATAACCAAACAAGTCTACCGCCCATGGATTGTGGCAGCAGAAAGAAAGGGCATTGACACTTTTTACTTATGGATGCTCTGGGATGTTATGCTAGGCGCTATTACTCTTATTTTAGATATTAAAGACTTTGTTTTCACTGGTTAAGTCCTTAATGGAGGCTAAAGCCACCAATGGTCAGAACTCTTATTCTGGTTGAGTGGCTCTAAAGTTGAAAACATTTTTGCTCTCCTATCTGGAAATTTCTGCTAAGTATTAAATTACAAGGTGGGGGACATCTGAGGCTTAATTCTTAGAAAATAGGCTGTGAAATTATGGATATCAAAGCCAGCTCTTTAAGGAATTTCCTTTGTATGTTCTATCGTGGTGATGTGAAAATGCTGACTAGTGGATCACCTGCCATAACATGGGATTTTAGACCGGGAAGACCCTAATCACGTGACCCTATCTGTGTCACTGGGCATGCTTGCATGCTCAAGCACTATACATAGTGCTTCATTGGCAACGACTTCTGATAATCTGATGGCTGTTTGTCCCCTCACACTAAAATGAATCGTACTGTATGCGTATGTGGCAGACAGCTCTCCAGTGGCCCTGATGAGACTGGTTTCCTGTCACACTGTGAAGTCCCATGTCTTCAAGCGTAGATGAGAGCGGTGACAAGCTTCTAAGTAGTAGATTCAGGAAAAGGTGTCGGAATGTCACACCTGCGATTAAGTTCCATAAATTGTCTCCTGTCTTGCTAACAGACTTTATCACCAACTCGGCTTGAATACTTTGATGGTGCATGTGTATTTGCAAGGCCCGCACATCAGGACTCAAGGGTGGCCCTTGACCGATAGCAGGTGGGGAATGGAGACTTCAGCGTGACAGTCCCTGCAGAGCTGAATCTTCCAGAAGGTGACTGAGCTGAGGCACAGCAGCTGTCTAAACTGAGTCCGAGATAATAAATGTCAGTGATGAGCTGCCAAGTTTTGGCATAGTTTATTATGGTAATTTTCTTACGCACGTATAGACAATGAATGCAGTATTATATTTATCTACCTCTCTTTCTGTAGCCGGACCAGAGGTGAGCTGTTTAAAAGTCACTAGGTCCTTACTCTGTGTTTAGCTGTTTACCCATCATGGGAGTGTCGTCTAGGTTTGTCTTCAGGGTAAAGAAGAACCCCTCAGGTAGTGGGAACCCTCTCTCCAGGAAAGCATTCAGTCCTCCATCAGTTCCTGGACTCCCGGTAGAACCCACATAACTTTTTCTACCTGAGCATCATTTTATTTATATACCAGAGACAACTAACTAATGAATTACTCCTTGGAGTCTGGGGACTTGTTAATTCTTCCAACTACTGTTTCACAGCCAAAGTGCGAATGCCAAAATGCACATCCTAATCCAGTTCATCAGCGGAAGTGCAAAATGCCTGCAAACTCTAGATAAGAAACTTTTTGAGGCAAGTCGGGAGGGGGAGGGTATTAAAATATATTTATTGCCTAAGAGCATCAGCCGGACTACTTCGTTCTAGAAATTTCATCTGCCCGACGTGTAAAGATGGGGGTGTGTGTGTCCCACAGTCTTTGATGTTCAGTCTGACATAATTTGGGTTGCTGTGAAATGAGGGCAATAGAATACCTGTTTCCAAACGGGGTTGGACTGCAGTATTGAACAACATCAATAAAACGCGCGAAATGCCCAGCGCGGAGCCTTCCGAGCAAGCAACGTGACACTGATGATTTCTCCACGGGGGTCTCCGTGTCCCGAGTGGCCCCCGGGCTGCCGAGGGGTAGGGGCGGAGCGCAGCCGGGGACCCGGGCGATGCCTGCCCCGCCCACGCGGGGCCGCAGCCCGGCTAATGAGTCGGTGCAACGTGTTACTGTTGGTGGTGGCGGCGGTGGCGGCAGCGGCGCGGGCTCTTCCGGGCTCCGCAGCTTCCTGCCCAGCGCCGCGCAGCCGCCGGGCCGCGGGAGCCCGGGTGCAGGCCTCGCAGCCGCCGTCCGCACCATGCGCGCCGCGGCCCCGCCGCCGCCCCCGCCGCCGCCGCCGCCGCCGCCGCTGCTGCTGCTGCTGCTGCTCGCGCTCCTGGCCGCGCCCGCCGCCCGCGCCAGCAGAGCCCAGCCCGCCCCGGCCTCCGCCCCGGCCCTAGCGGGGCTCCAGCCGCCGCCGCCTCCCGGCCCGGGGCCCGGCAACGGTACCCAGCCCGCCGGCGGCCGAGGCGCCTCCAACAGCAGCGGCGACGCCCTGGTGACCCGCATCTCCACGCTGCTCCGAGACCTGCCCACCCTGAAGGCGGCCGTGATCGTGGCGTGCGCCTTCAGCGCGCTGCTCGTCGCCTGCCTGCTGCTGCGCGTTTTCAGGTGGGTCTCCCCGCCTGGTCCCGGCCCCACGGCGGGTACCCGGCCCGCTGCCACCGCCCGCCCCGGCCCGCGCGCAGGTGCAGCCGCATCCCGGAGCGTCCCGCCCGCGGGGCCTCCTCGGGAGAGTGGGCTGCGTTCTTCTGTTTTCTTCTTTCTTTTTTTTTTGGCACACATTTTAGCACCCACCGTTGAGGATATCCCGTGTGCGGTGAATACTGAATTCCATTGCTTTAATGCTTATGCTTTTAAAGCTGACCGCAGTGCTCGGAATTGCTACAGGGATTTATTTTTCATGCTCATAGCGGAGATAAGGAAAACATTTACAGAGAGAAGAAATGGCTTATCCATATAAACTTTGGTCACTCTTCTCCTCTCTCCCACCTGCAGCTTTCCTATGTTCGTCTGCTTTTCCCCCTTTCTCTTACAGAAGTGTGTGTGAACTACACACACACACACACACACACACACACACGACACTTGCTTTTCTCCTGGGGTTGAGAATGGGCTCCAGGAGGCTTGGTGACCTTTGGTGGCCTCAGTGACTTTCCATTACGAGTTCTTTCTCAGATCCCTTGACTAACCAAGCTCCACATTCACAGAGGGGATCCCAGAGAAGCTTTTGTAGGTTGTTCAAGGTCGAGGCGAAAGTGTCTGGGAGATTAGGGAAGTCCCTGATGAAGTGAGGTGGACAGTCCTACAGAAGAGGCCAGCTGGACATATCCCTAGAATGTGGGGGAAACTGGTTTTGTAGGAAATGAGCTGAACACGTCCTGTTCCTTGGGCTGGCCAGCCTGGACACCCGGAGGTGCGAGTGTTAGTTGATCTCTGCCCTCCGCCCCACACTGTGCTTCCGTGTCTCATAGCTGCTGAAGGTTCTGGGCCAAGGGCTTGCTCCCCTGGGGAGCATTTGCAGAGCAGAAGCAGAAACCAGACCTGGGAAGGGCAGGGTTGGGAGTTATGTATTGACATTTGCTCTTAGTTCTGTGTGGCATTGAGTTCAAGTGTTTCCTCCTGGGTCCTATGATGAAATGCAGTGGGCTGAGGACCGAGAAGGGGACTATGGTCCCACATTCCCCCGCCATTCTGTGACTTGGCTCACCACCCTTAACCACTACCCTCACTCCCCTGCTGATAAATTTCAGTAGCCACAATGTAGACCTGGAGCTTCTGCTGTGTGTGTGGCATTTGGGCCCCTGTCCCTAGACCATCTTGTAACCATCAACCAGACCTTCTGAGCTATGTCCCTTCCCTCCCCTCCCCTCCCCTCCCCTCCCCTCCCCTCCCCTCCCCTCCCCTCCCCTCCCCTCCCCTCCCCTCCCTCTCTCTTTTTCTCTCAAAAAATATTTTATCATTCATTTGCAAACAGAGAGAGATGGAAGGAGAGAAAGAATGAGATTGGGCATGCCAGGGTCTCTTGCCAGTGCAAATGGACTCCAGCTACATGTACCATTTTGTGCACCTGGCTTCATGTGGGTACTGGAGAATTGAACCTGGGCTATCAGACTTTGCAAACAGATGCCCTTAACTGTAGAGCCATCTCTCCAGTCCTTATGTCTCTCATTTCTTGCTCCTTTTCTTACATTGGCTTGTGCTTTCCTACGCCTGGTGGGATTCCTGTTTCCTCTCTTCCCAGACTTCTTGTGGGCCACTGAGTGGTTTTTCTGGACAGATGCATGGGGCCACTGCTCTCCGTTTGGGGCCGCCCAGCCCTAACCTTGTGCATTCTTCAGTAGAGCCATTATTCTGCCTTGCTACTTGGCCGTGTGGATGGTCTGGTTCTTGTACTCAGCCAAGAGCCCCAGCGGGCAGGATGCTCATTGGGTTCTAGTATCCCTGTGCCGGATGGGGACCTGGCATGTGGCAGAAGCGCTGTTGTTGTTCACCAGCTTCCTCGTTGTTCCGTTCAAGTCAACTAATGCCCAACGCAGCTCTGAGCCTGGAGGTTTGAAGCATTTAGCTCAAAATAGGCTGAGCCCACAAGGCTGTGTACTTTTAACAGAAGGTATTTGAACTATTTTGCCAGTCTGCTCTTTATTATCCAGGGGTAGAAGAGAAGACAAGGCAGCATGTGGCCAGATGTGAGAGGATGGGGCTTCGAGTTTGAGTGGGAGCAAGGCACTCATGCCTGGAAGGGAGGGTCCTTGGCTGGGCTCTGTGTCATGTGGAAGCAAGATAGTTACTTTAAAGGAGAAAGGGCTCTTGGGCGTGGTCTGCCTCCTTTTCCTAGCAAGGGTGTTTTTCGAGTTTCTAGGCAGACAGCTGCCAGTCTGTATTCTGATCAGTACAGGATCTGTAGCCTTTTGTAGCAGGGAAGGGCCTCGATGGTACCCAGGCTCCAAGTGCTTGTTTATAGATGAGGAAGCTCCTCCCAGAGCATGGAACAAGCATCTGTGGGTTCTAGAACGCCCTGCAAATCTATGTGGCCAGGGCAGGACCCACATCTTGGCTCTGCCACTTGGTGTCTATGCTGTGGCTTTTGCCCCTCACTCCCCGTGTTCCTCTGGTCATCAGGCTCCCTCAGCAGCCGGGCTGTGGGGTCAGCTGTCCTGACCTGTTTGCGTTTTATCCCCTCAGCTTGCAGGCACTGAGTCCTGGCCATGCAACTGTCCAGTGACCTGGAGACCGTCTCACTTCTGCTCACACCACCTTCCTCCAGTGACGTGGCTCACCTGCTACCACTTCGGCCTCAGTCATGTCCCTCCTGTGCCTCTGTGGTGATGCTCTTTAGGTCAGGGATGCTGCTTGTCCCCTCCGCTCCATCCTTCCTCTTCTGCTGGAATGCTGGTCTCTTCCTTCCTCAACCTTCCCAGTCCTTCCTGTATAGAAACCTTCCTGGGCCTGAGGGCAAGGGTGGCTTTTCATGACTGTAGTTGTTGAGTATGCTGTGAGTACATATGTGTGCTTGTGTGTGGGGAGGCACACTTGTATATGCAGGCAGGTACGCATGTGGAGGCCAGAGGTTGACATCAGGTGTCTTCCTCAATCATTCTTCATTTTATTCTTTGAGATAAGGCCAGAGCTCAGTGACTGGGCTGGACTAGATAGCCAGCAGGCCCCAGGGATTCCATGTGCCCCCCCACCCCCAGTGCTGGGATGACAGGCACTTGCCATCATGCCCAGCTTTTCTGGGGTTCTGGGGATCTGAACTCAGGTCCTCACACTTGTGCACTGAGCACTTTGCCCTCTGAGCTGTCTCCACAGCCCCTGTGTCCTTTCCAAGCCCCGGTCTCCGCTCTGTCCTGTAACCCTCTGTTCCCAGTCCTGCTGGATTCCAGAGGTTCTCCACAGGCATTATGTGGTCTTCTTTCTTTGGGAGGAGGATTGACTTTTCTAATCCAGTGTGGCCCCGGTTTCTCCTTAACTGTCCAGCTTGGTCGCCCTCTTGCCACCTATGGCTATTGAAAGCCGGAAATACAGCCAGACATGGTGGTGCCATGCCTACAATCCTAGCATTCTGAAGGCTGAGGGCAGACCAAGAGATCAAGGCTAGCCTGGGGTATATACTACTACCCTGCCCAAAAAGAAAAAAAAATCATAGAGAATATGACATGGGAATATGACTCTGAACAGAGAGGTGCTATAAGTACTAAATACACACATGATTTCAAAGACTTAGCAAAACAGTCACATGTCTCATTAGTAATTTTCATATTAATTTTTTAAAATTATAATATTTTGATATATGGAATAAAATATATTATTGAAATTAGGCATGAGGGTTTCACGTGGTAGAGTATTTGCCTAGCATATGAGGCTCTGAGTTCCTTTCCCAGTAACACACACACACACGCACTCATACTCACAGCTTAGCATAACACCATTCAGGCTTAACCTTGTCTTCATTCCTTTATTTCTTTGGTTGAACCCAACTTCATCTCAAACTCATAGCAATCCTGCCTCAGCTTCCCAAGCGCTGGGCTTACAGGTTGTAAACCACTACAGCCTGGTTCCAGGTCTTCATGTCTTTGTGAAGACTTTGGGCACATGAAACATATACTGTGGACTCAGGTAAAAGGGAAAAAAATCCTCTGCTGATTTTTGTTCACCTGTGACCAAATTCCAGAGGGAAATAGAAGATGAAAGATTGATACTGGTGCATGGTTTCAGAGGTTTCAGCCCATGGTCACCTGTCCCCATAGCTGTCAGCCTGTGGCAAAGCAGAAGGGTATCGTGGAAGGGACAGAGTGGGCGTGGAGCCAAGCTGCTCACTTCCTGGTGACTTGGAACCGGAGAAAGGGCCTGAGCACGGCATTCTGTGCTGACCCTTGTCTGACACCAATATAACCTGGACAGCTTATTGCGGTTGGCTCGCCTGTGTTTGCATCATGGGCCAGGGCCCTCTGAGCTTCTAAACACACTCAATTTTTAAGTTTCATGCCCCTCTGCCTTTCCAGGCTGAGGGCTCCCAAGGGCAGGGCTGGCCTTAATCTTTGGTATCTCTCTCACACCTAGTATTGTTCCGGGAACAGGCTGGCATTTCATACAGATATTTTTAGCAAAAGAATGTTGAACTCCCAAGTATTTCATATTGCTGATGAGTCTCCAAGTGTCCTCTGACTTGATGTATGGTGGATGTGAGATACCTGTGAGATGGGGATCTGTGTTTTGTCAGTTCATTGTCTTAGGGAGCATAGCATTACTGCTTTAAGGTGGCAGTTCCACTCTGCCCGTTTTCCTTGAAGGAATCAACTTGCCAGACAAGAGGAAAAATATGGATCCAAGGAAAAATACAGAAACTTTCGGACAATTCCATTGCTGATGTACACATGTCTTTTCACTGCCAGCACTTGCTTCTGATGTTAATGATTAGATAAGGAAGCCAAAATGCATGTGTCGGGATATGCAGACCAGCTCTGTTTCATAGTGCAAGGACTTCAATAACTTGCATAGAGCTGTGGGTGCTGGTGCATGCTTGTAATCCCAATACTGGGGAGGCTGAGGCAGGAGGATCATGAGTTTGATGTCAGCTGGTTCATAGCATGTCTAAGCAGTGCCTAAGCAAAACACACACACACACACACACACACACACACACACAAAACCTACCCATTGACAGTGGTTAAATAATCACTTGTAACCCTTAACACCTGTTAAAAATAATGCCATCAACATAATGCTGGCTGCGTATAGCTCAGTGCAGGTTACAAGACCGCGCGACAATGTGAGCTCATTTCACAAAAGTATAAATGTCTACACATTGATTAATTCCTTTATCATTCATGAGATGTCCCTCCCCCTCCTGGGTTGTTTCCAATTTATTTATTACTATTTGCAAGGGGAGGGAGAGAGAGAGAAAGAAAGAATATGAATGGATATGAATAGGCATTTGAAGGGCCTCTGGCTACTGCAAATGAACTCCAGATGCATCAGATGCTTGCGCCACCTTGTGCTTCTGGCTTTATGTGGATACTGGGAATTCAAACCTAGTCAGTTAGGTTTACAGTCATCTTAACCACTAGGCCATCTCTCTAGCCCCATTGATTTGTTTTTGAGACAGGATTTCATATAGTCCACACTCACCTAGAACTAGCCATATAGCTGGGCAGGACCTTGAATTTCTGATTCTCCTGCCTCATCTCCTGACTGCTGGGATTATAGGCGAGCACCACCAAGCAATCTTTTTTTTTTTTTTTTTTTCCTTTTCTTGGTGGGGATTGAATTCAGGGCCTCATGCATGCTAGCTAGGCACCCTACTGACTAGGTTACATTCCCGTCTCTCACCATGCTTCTTGAAGACTGGTCCTCTTTCACCTAGCGCGCAGACGCACATTGGAGCCGAGAGGGATGAAGAGGACGCCCGCCTAGCCAGCCAGATCAGTGGAATCAACCACGGTGATCAGGGGGGTGACAGATGTCGCAGCCAGATCGCCCTCACCTCCCCTTGCCATGATTCTTAATCAGCCCGAGTCCATTAGTTGCAGAATCATTTCCATCTTTTCTGTGTGTTTTATTATAAAGGCAAAACTGTTTAGACAAGAGGCCAAATCAGGAAAGGTAGTTTGGAGCCCAGGCGCCCTCTGGCGGTCACTTCTATATGGTGGACAGACACCCCTGGGTCAGCTGACTTCACCCTTTGTGAGAATTGGAGGGGGATCAAAAGAAGAGGCTGTGTTAAGGGTAGAAAACTGATTTTCCCCCCCTATTTTTCTGCTGCTGGGAGACATCTTGTAGCTTTGCATGGATTCAGTGATGATACACATAGACCAGAGACTACTGTTATCAGGACCTTTTGCCCCAGGGGTTCCCTTAAAACACTTTATTCTGAGCTTTGGTATCTTATGAAGACCTTGGCAGCAAGCCGAGGACACTTTACCACCTCCAAACCACAACCTTGCCTCCTCTGGCTTGGCTGGTCTCCCAGTAGCATAGTTCAGGCGCCGTTTCTCTCACGTCTCCTTTGGCCGCATGCCCAGCCCCTTCTTATTTTAAAATCTCTGTGAAATCTTTTTCTGAAATGATTAGTTTTGGTGCTTCCCCAGGGATTGGGAAGTTGAACTTTGGATGATCTGA
This sequence comes from Dipus sagitta, assembly GCA_036346955.1. Lineage (NCBI taxonomy): Eukaryota > Metazoa > Chordata > Mammalia > Rodentia > Dipodidae > Dipus > Dipus sagitta. The sequence goes on along the minus strand of CM070772.1, from coordinate 125,293,653 downwards.
TGTTGCTTGATATAGTGGAAAGTGAGTCCCACCATGTCCTGGAGGTGGTGGTAGGGCAGAGGTAGAATTTACCTCTCTAGTCTTTGAAAAGGAGCTCAGTTTCCTGCTTATGCTGGATGTCCCAAATTTTCTGATATATATACATATATATATATATATATATATATATGTACACATTTATATATTTACACTATGAAGAAAAGTTATTTGAAAGAGAAACTAGGGTCTGAAGAGATCCTCAGTGGTGAATGGCACTTGCTTGCGAAGCCTGCTGGCTCAGGCTCGATTCTCCAGCCATTCAGGTAAAGCCAGATGCAAAAAGTGGCACAGTGTCTGGTATTCATTTGTAGCAACAAGAGACCCCAACACTAAAAATTAAAAGAGAAAATATGCCCACGTAGGCAAAGCTAATTAAACTCGGTGGGTCATGCCCACACATGAGAGAGAGAGAGATATCATAGTAGAAGAGGGAGTAATTGGGAAAAAGAAGGGGTTCAATGGGAGGGGTATGAGGAGAAGATCAAGAGAAGGTGACATGGGTTATGATAAAAATACTTTTAATATAAGTATCAAACTTGTCAATAAATAAAAAAAGAGAACATAAAATCAACACTTTTAGTGTTAAGGGAAAGTTGCCATTTTAATGTTTCTAGTTATTTCTTGCTAGTTTAAGAATATTATTATTTAAGTTTGTCCTTTTTCAAAGCTTCCTTTCTTTATTTAATTTTATGTGGTGATGGGCCAGGAGGTGATCCACCACTGGGCCACACCCTCAGCCCCTGTGGGTGTTGTCATAAGTTGGGACTTTAGGTAAAGCTATGGCAAGAAGGTTCAGATGCTTTTCATGGTTGTGAGAAAGAACATGGGACTTGTTTACCAAAGTGGATAATTTCTAATTGTTGGCCAAGCCTTTGAGTTGAGGGAGAATAAAATATAAATGGGACATATTTATCTTTTTTCATGTTAAATTTTATATAAGCACAGGAAAGGAGTGTTAAATCTGAGACACACACAAAATCCAGATTAAAAACATCCAATTTAGCCGGGTGTGGTGGCGCACGCCTTTAATCCCAGCACTCGGGAGGCAGAGGTAGGAGGATCGCCATGAGTTCGAGGCCACCCTGAGACTCTATAGTGAATTCCAGGTCAGCCTGGGCAAGAGTGAAACCCTACCTTGAAAAACCAAAAAAAACAAAAACAAAAAACAAAAACAAAAAACAAAAAACAAAAAACAAAAAAAAAAAAAACCCATCCAATTTAAACATTACGACATATGGAAAGAACAAGTTCTGTCCATTTTTAAAATTTATTTAATTTATTTATTTAAGAGGGGGGGCAGATATATATATATATAGAGAGAATGGGTGCACTAGGGCTTCCAACCACTGCAAATGAATTCCAGCCGCATGCATCCCCTTGTGCATCTGGCTTACATGGGTCCTGGGGAATTGACCCGGGGTCCTTAGACTTTGCAGGCAAACACCTTAACTGCTAAGCTATTTCACCAGCCTGATTAAAAAAAAAAAAACTGGGGTGGTGATATTCATCATGTATGGAGGCCTTTTGATTTGTCAGGACTATGAAGTGGGGCTAGGGGTGGGGAAGGTTACTATTAATATCTAATGGGTGGAGGTTAGGATTCCAAAACATCCTACAATGTACCGAAAGAACCTCCTAGCATATTTATATCACATTTACAATCCCAGCACTTAGGAGGCAGGAGGATTGCCATGAGTTCTAGGCCAGCCTGGGAAAACAACAACAACAACAACAACAACAAAACAAGGAAATGAATCACCCAGTTAGGAGCATGCACATGCTCAGACTCCTGGCGTCCTTATCAGCTAGCTGACCAATGTGAGCAGTTTTGTGAATCCTACCATCAATCAGGGTCTGTGCTCCCAAGAGCTGTTGGGATGTTTAGAATAAGGTCGCAGTGCTGAGTGGTAAGGCGTCAGTCTCATAGAATAAGATTGCGTCGACTAAGTTCCTGTTTATGCAGCCAAGTGTCCTATTATCTAGAAATACAGTTCTGAAAGTAGGTATATTTTATACCTTTTTGGCCTGACTTCTGCCTCGTGTAGCCATATGGCCAAAATAATCAGACAGGTGCAGGTACCTTTGAGCCTCTTTGAAATGAAATTGATAATATTTGTCCCTGGTGAGCCCCCTTGATTCCTCAGTTCTCCCAATAAAGGAGGCACCTTGTCACCACCTTTATGAATGGGCCCGTGAGGCCTTGGCACCTGCCACTGATTCATTCTATCAAATTGAAAAGGAAGGGGAAAAAATCCCTCTTTAATTTAACCCTGAGCCCTCTGGCTTATATGGCTTTACTGTGGATTCCCGTGAGCACATACTCTTGCATTTGGGGGTCTTTGCAAGTGAGACACCAGGCACACCTAGGGCTAAGTGGAGGTGGGGGTGGGCCTGGGAGGGGGTCCAGAGGGAAGCCTCCCTGGGGCTGGAGCAAAGGAGGCTTGCTGAGTTGTGTGTGTGTGTGTGTGTGTGGGGGGTGCTTTTGTTTTAAGACTCTGGGGGGGAGCATGCCTTCAGAATCATGTTCTTAAGGTTTCACTAAAGAAAAAAAACCCTCTGTTTAATCCGAGGGCAGTGTTCCAGGAATCCCGGCTTCATGTTTATTTTTCTGGAGTGGAGGAAGAAGTTTGTTCAGCTTGGCAGCTGTGGCTTGGGGGAGGGTCTGTGACACAGGGCTCAGGCAGGGCTCTTCCAGCCCCGGCAGGCTTTGGGACCCGTGACCTCTCAGGTGTGGGGCTTTCTTCATTCGCATTCAGGGCTCTGCTGACCATCCTCCTCCACCTTCATTGTACGGTTGAGGCAGGAGAGGCTCACCACTGGGAGGGTTTGTCATCTCACCAGTGAGTGTGCGGTATAATAAACCTGGGAGTTTGTGTGCTCAGCAGGATCCAGGCAGAATTTTGGTCTTGTCATCTGGGTCTCCCCAACATCCCGGAGAAGACAGCTGACCAGACAGTGTTCTTCCATGTGTTTCACCAGCTCCTGCGGACACCGGGCACTGCTGGACAGAGAGCGCACCAGAGGGATGCCACCTGGCAGGAAGGGAGCCATGCCAACTTAATAGAGACGCCATGAATTAAAAGCACCCTTCATAGACTAAGAAAGGACAGCTACAGTGTCGTCAGCTGGGGACCGAGCAGCCCAGGAACGCATTACAGGGAGGGCAGGGTGGGGAGGGGCTGCTCCAGGGCTGGCTAGGCACAGCTCTTGGAAGTCAACACGGTAGTGTTAGTGATAAGAGCAGCTAATATTTACTAAGCACCTACCGTGGTCTAGGCTCCATGCAGAGAATTTTATGTTTCCTGCCACCTGTGAGGGGGCCACTCTGTTGGGGCCCCATTTTACGGACCAAGGCACCGAGTGAGGAAGTATCTTGCTCAAAACCACACAGCTGAGTGGGGCGGCATGGGGAAGGGGCCTGACTCATTCTTCCCCCCAATTCTGGCAGAGGTTTTGGTTTGTTGGAAGGAGCAAATGGAGGATTTGGATGTGGGATGCAGTAATCTAAGGCCTGTATGTGGACAGACCTAAGGCCTTCATGCATGCTTGCTGAGTGAGTGAGTGGTGAATAGTGGCCTGGCTGCCATCGGGGTGCAGCATGGCTGGGGGCACCTGAGGAAAGTATTGGAAGAGATGATTGCAGGACTGGAGGTCTGTGTGATGAAGAGGAGAAGGAAGCAAGCGTTGGTAGGAATGGGAGAAGAGGGCACAGCGAAGGGGGGTCAGGCAGGAAGAAGAAGACAAGGATGACGCCTAGGTGGGCAGCAGCCCCTGTCCCTTCCTGGGCTGTGATCACAGATCCTGGACAATCCCTGTCTACTGAGAAGTGAGGGGCTCTAGAACTTTACACGAAGACTTTTTTCTTTGACATATTTACGTGTTGGTATGCATATGTGTGTTATATGCATGTTCATATGTGTGTGGTTTGCATGTGTTGTATTCAGGTGTGTGTGGGTATGCGTTCGTATTCAGGTGTACGTGGAGGCCAGAGGTTGACACTGGGTGTCTTCCTCTGTTGCTTTCTACCGTACTTACTGAGGCAGGGTCTCTCACTGGAGCTCACCAATTCAGCTAGTCTAGCTAGCCAGCTTGCCCTGAACACTGTCTGTCTCCACCTATAGATTATAGGCCTGTACTACCTGGATGGGGGATTCGAACTCAGGTCCTCCTGCTTGTTTGGCAAGTGCTTTATTCACTGAATCATTCCCCAGCTCCAAGACTCCCAACTTTTAAGTGTTCTCATCTGTCTTAGTTTGCAGAATCAGTGTGCAGATCAAAACAAAAGAGAAGGATGCGTGTGTTGGTCATTCCAGCCTACGGCCTATCCGTGTGCAAACAGACGCAGGGTGCAGGGTGGGACTTGTGTGTGCAAGCAGGCATGAGGCTGGGTGCCTGGTTTTGAACTCCCTGGGCTCCTCTGGCTGAGAAGTGGTGGTTCTGGAAGTTGTGGGTGGTGAGCACTGGTTGTGCCAGGCCTCCCTTCACCGTGGTCAGGACCACGTGGACAATGAAAAGGGCCAAGAATGATGTGTGTCCTAAAGCACAGTGACCCTAGAGTTTCCAGGTCGGGGTCTCTCTTGGTCATTGTTGCTCGGCCAAGGAGCTGCCTCTGGAGGCCGTTTTCTTTGCTTTGAGCGGCGTTTGCCCCACGTGGCTCCCGCTGTACAAACACAGGATCCAGCCCTTTGCAAACACACCTGGCGAGTGGAGGAACAGGCCTGGGGACGTTAGCAGTGGCTGCGTTGAATGTGGCTCCTGCAACAGGTTGAACCTTTGTCCTGGAGAACGAAAGCCGTCTTGTCCCTCGAGTTCTGGGGAGGGGTGACAAGTGGGGTGCAGATGAAGGTGAGAAATCCTAGACCTGTAGTTGAGATTGTTGGGGGCTGTCTGGCCCACAGTGTTTAATTCTGTACGAAGCACAAGCACAGCATCCGTGTCGCCTTTCCAGTCCTGCGGGGTGGAAATGGGGAGCAGCTGGGTGCTGTACGCAGTGGTCAGACTGCCTGTTGATCGTGGCCGACTGGCTTCCAGGGAAGAGAGAAGAATGACCCTGGTTGAACGCTTATCATCCCATCTGTCTGGGTTCATGGGCTTTTAGCTGAATTATCAATGTAAACCGTGGCCTAGAGCCTGAGTCAGAGAGAGGGTTGGGGAGCTGGAAATTCTGACTCACAGACGTGCTGTTCTGTTTCTGCACGCTGATTTCGAAAACCAAGATAGCTTAGGGCACGCAGGAGCCGGGAGTCTTCATGCGAAGATCTGGGCCCTCTTCCCTCAGTAGATGGGGACTCTGGGCTGCTGCTGCTCACTCACTTTTTTTTTTTTCTTCCTGAGGTAGGGTTTCACTCTAGTTCAGGCTGAACTGGAATTCACTATGTAGTAATCTCAGGGTGGCCTCGAACTCACGGTGAGCCTCCTACCTCTGCCTCCCAAGTGCTGGGATTAAAGGCGTGCGACACCACGCCTAGCTGCTCACTCACTTTTTAGGCTGGGCATGGCGCTCTGCTCGAGTCTTTGACTTGAAGGCAGGGTTGGTCACCACTGGGCATTGTGTTGGTTCTCATGTTTAGGTGTGCCACTTCCAGTTCACGGGTTCGCTGTGTCTACCGGGCACTGGAGCATATGAACTTGGAGGAGCGGGATTGCTCAGTGTGGGGACAGGGGCGGGAAGAGGGGAGCTTCAGCGTGTGGGGGAGGGGCAACCCTAGGTCAGGGTGTGGACCAGGTATCCCAGAAAACTCTCAACACTCGCAGTGGCGAGGCTCGGGTGGAGCAGGGCCGGAGTTGAGCTGCTGGAGGTCCTGTGGTACTGCAGGGACATGCTTGTGGGAGGGACGCGCTCATGGTCTCGTGGGGACTCTGTGTGGCTCATTAAGACTGCCCTAGAGGGAAAATGCTGCACAGGGCAGAGACCTGGGGGTCCTTGGTGGCCCCAGCTAATGTGCAGGTCCCATGGGGCACTCAGGTGCCTCTTCTCTATGAGAGCAGCAAAGCCAGGGATGGAAAGGGGCTCTGGGGTCATTTCTACCATTCTTCAAGTGTGACTGGTTTTCTAAGGGAGGCTTGGTTGTTTCTTACATCCTGAGGAGGAGCTCAGAGGTCAGAAACCATACAAGCCTGTACCCTCGGAACCCTGGATGGCACTGCCGGGCATCGGGGCTCTCCTGCTTGTTGCCATAGGGCGCTGGTCCTTGAGCTGCAGCAGGACCTCTGTGGGCTTGGCCATGAGGCAGCAGAGGTGGGGGAATGCTGAGTTGCTGGTTTGGGCTCTGAAGCTGGCAGGTCAGGGAGCAAAGCCACATGGAGTAGGCCATGGGCAAACCCTGGGTGGGCTTTGGGAGGGGCAGCCTGATCCATTTATTTGAGGGCTGGAGAGATGGCTTAGTAGTTAAGGCTCTTGCTGGTAAAACCAAAGGACCCAGGTTTGAGTCCCCCAGTATCCACATACAGCCAGATGCACATGGTGGTGCATACGTCTGGAGTTTGTTTGCAGTGGCTGGAGGCCCTGGTGTGCCCATTCTCTCTCTCTCAAATAAATAAATTTATTTTAACTGGGATTAGAGAGAGAGAGAGAGAGAGAGCGAGCTTGCCTCAAAAGCATGGGCAACCCAAGTTCAATTCCTAGAACCACATAAAAATGCCAGGTGTGCTGGCATGTGTCTGCGATCCTGGTGCTGCAGAGGTAGAGATAGGTGGATCACTGAGCTTACTGGCTAGGCAGTCTATCCCAGTTGGTGAGCTCCGGACCAAAGAGAGACCCCGTGTGAAACAGTGTGGATGGTGCTCCTGAGGATACCTGAGTTTGGACCCTGCCACTACAAGCGTGTACACACATGCGCACCAGCGTGCACCCATACATACACATGCTAAACCTTTTATTTTACCAATTATTATTATTATTATATTACTATTTTTTGAGGTAGGTTCTGGCTCTAGTCCAGGCTGAACTGGAATTCAGTCTCAGGGTGGCCTCAAACTCACAGCAATCCTCCTACCTCTATTTCCTGAGTGCTGGGATTAAAGGCGTAAGCCACCATGCCAGTTTATTTTTTTAAAGATATTTTTATTTATTAATTTTCAAGGAGAGAGAGGAAGGAAAAGAGAGAATGGGTGCACCACGGCCTCTACCCACTGCAAACAAACTCCAGATGCATATGCTGCCATGTGTATCTGGCTTAAGTAGATACTGGGGAATCGAAGCCTCATTGGTAGGGCTTATAGTCAAGTTCCTTAACTGCTGAGCCATCTCTCCAGCCCAGAATTTTTATTTTAATTGTTCACTTTGAGTTTTTAAGATTCATTTACTTATTTTTTTGTAATAAATCACTTGCACACACATATAAGTGTGTTGGCACGGTGGGGAATCTTGTGGCTGCAGATTAATGTCAGATGCATGTTCCGCTTGACGTCCAGCTTTATTTGGGTGTTGGGGAATTGAACCCATGGATAGCAGGCTTTGTAAGCAAGTGCTTTTAACCACTGAGAAGTACTGCCAGCCCCCTCATTTACTTTTCAAAGTTATAGTCACATAGTTCAAAATGTATAAGAAATAAGAGAATATAGTGAAAAATCTTAACTCTTCACTTTCTTCACTACAAGTTGTGAATTTCTTGAGTCCTTCCAGAGAGATGGTTATAAATCTAAGAGCAACTTAATGTAACACACATTTACCTCCCCCCCCATACACACACCTTTCCTATGCTAAGTAACAACTTCAGTGAGATTTGCTTTACCTCCCATACAGCCTACCCATTTAAAATGTCTGACTTAGAGGCTTTTAGGATATTCACAGCACTGTGCGTGCATCACTAAGTACAGTTTTAGAAGATGTTCATCACTGCAAGCACAAACCCTGCATCCGTTAGCAGTCGCTGTCCATGGGCCTCTTCCCAGCTCTAGGCCATCACTCATGTACCTTCTGCATCAACAGACGTCTCTATTCTGTGGATGGAATCATATAATATGTGGTCTCTTGGGGATGGCTTATTTTTTAAAAAATTAATTCATTTTATTTTATATATAGTATAGCAGGTTATACTCTTTTATCCTCTTGCCCCTGCTCCCATTTCCTTGGGGACCCTACTTAATGGAATTATGGTATTCACTGTGGGGCTCATAAAGGCCTCAGTCAGGCCTGTGGGGGCTGTCTGTCTTTTCGATCACAGTGTGAAGTGATATCTCATTGTAGTTTTTTAAAAATCTTCTTTATTTATTTATTTTTATTTATTTATTTTAGAGAGAGAGAGAAAGAATGGGCATGCCAGGGCCTCTAGCCACTGAAAACGAACTCCAGATGCATGCGCCACCATGTGCATCTGGCTTATCTGGCTTACGTGGGACCTGGAGAATTGAACCTGGATCCTTATGCCTTGCAGGCAAGCGCTTTAACCACTAAGCCATCTCTCCAGCCTTCCTTCCATCTTCCTCTCTTCCCTTCCCCCATTCCACTGAGGGTCCTTCTCTGTGGGGTTGTTGCTATTCACTGTGGGGTGATGAGTGCATCACTCAGCCTGGGTGGGGGAGGGTGTGGACAATGGCTCAGGATATTCTTTCCCACCCTGTGGCTCTTGACTTTGTTTTTTTAACCTTAACATTCACTTTGATGTTGCATTTCCAGGACAAGGACAAAAGACAAAATTATTGCCAAGGCATAGCTGATTTGTAGCCAAGTGCACAAAGCAAGACTGCTGTCACGGGCCCTCATAAGTCGTCCTTTCTCTTCCTCTTGATCACTAGGGCCTATGGTCTCTTCATCCATAGGCTACTGACCTGGTTGAATTGACCAGGGATGAATTCCCTCTTGTGGAGTGGGGCTCAAGTCCAAGCAGACAGTGGTTGGTTATCTCCATGGCAGTGATGCATCCATTGCACCAGAAGACGCGTCTTGCCTGGGTAGGTCAGGATTGTAGAATGCAGGATTCTCCTCTGGGTGGTGTTGTTGATGACCATTTTCTGTCTGCAGCCCACATAGCATGTTCTGGCATCATGACAGCTATCCAGCGGAGAGGAAGCTTCCAGCTCACGTCCAGCTTGATCTCTGTATAGGTCCTGCCACCAGGCTGTCTTCAGCCATGGGGTCTGGTTCTTGTGGGCAGCCAAGAGCCATGGCAATAACTTGTATGTTTTGGGGACCTCCAGGGTTTCCTTCACCAACTACTCACTGGGAGATAGCCCTCATCGGGCACTGGTATTGTTTGTTAACCCATGGCTACTGGAAATACAAGCAACTTTATTGGGCATGCAGTTTGCAATGTTTTCTCCCATTCTGTACGCTACTTTTTTCACTTTCTAAAATAAATGTGTGTGTCATTTATTTATTTATTTTTATATGGGTGCACCAGGGTCTCTCGCTGCTGCAAGTAAACACTAGACCTATCTCCTACTTTTTTTTTCAGTCTGGTTTTATGTGGATGGCTAGGGAATTGAACGCAGGCCGGCAGGCTTTGAAAGCAAGCACCTTTAGCCACTGAGCCATCTCAGGTCCTTTTTTAATTTGGATGAAGTCCAATTCATCTATTTTTCTTTTTTTGCTTTATAGCCTCTGGTGTCCTACTTAAAAGCCATTGTTTAATCTAAAGTTACAAAGGTTTATGCTATGTTTTCTGTTTTCTCCTATAAGTTTTATGGTTTTAGCTCTGAGACCTAAATCTTTTGTTTTTAATTTTATTTTATAGATTATAACAGGTTATACTCTTCTATTCCCTTGTTCCCACTCCTGTTTCCCTGGGGGCCCTCCTCAGTGGGGTTATGGTGTACACTGTGGGGTCATGAAGGCCTCAGCCAGCCCTTGTGGGGTAGTGGGGGAACCATGCCTCATGGTATTCCTACCTACTCTGTGGCTCTTACAGTCTTTTTACCCCTTCTTCTGCAATGTTCCCTGAGCCATGACAGGCCTGCTGACAGTCTGATTTACTATTGAGTTCTCTGTAGCCTCTGGAGTTCTGCTTTGATAGGTTGTGATTAATCTTTGGGTCTGTCATGGAGACATAAATTGTATGTATTTGTATATTTCTTTTTTCTTAATTTTTTTGTTTATTTTTATTTATTTATTTGAGAGTGACAGACAGAGAGAGAAAGGCAGAGAGAGAGAGAGAGAGAGAGAGAGAGAGAGAGAGAGAGAGAGAATATGGGCATGCCAGGGCCTCCAGCCACTGCAAAGGAACTTCAGACGCGTGTGCCCCCTATGCATCTGGCTAACGTGGGTCCTTAGGCTTCATAGGCAAGCACTTAACCGCTGAACCATCTCTCCAGCCTGTATTTGTATATTTTTATAGAAATTCCATTTGAGATTATTTTCACAAGTAGTGCATTAATATATGTTATATGGGTGGTCCAATTTTTTTTGCAGGTAGGTATCTTATGCACATACACTGTACTTCTTGCCTTTGTGTAAATGAACATTTTGTGAATCTGGGAGATAGTTCTTGTTAGTGAAGACAAAGCCACTTCATTGGATCATATGATGTCTTGGTGTTCATTATGTGGATGTATCTTGATTTGTTTCATCAGTCTATCAACAGGCATGTGTATATCATATTACATAAGAGGGAACATATGTTTCGATAAATTCTTTTTTAAATTTTTTTTGTTTTTGTATTAATTAATTTTTTTAAAGCAAAGGTTGTAGTATGTCCCTTCTGCCATCCCCATTTCCCCGAGGGCCCTCCTCAGTAGGATTACTGATGTTCAGTGTGGGGTAATTAGGGCCTCTGTCTGTGGGGGGAACTCTGCCCCATGGTGTTTTCACCCACCTTGTGGCTCTTGCAATCTTCCTGCCCCATCTTCCACAACAGTAAGACAACTTCTTCAAAAGGGCCTCCACTTTTGTAAGAGATGGATGTTGCCAAGCTGGTCTCTGCATTTGCTGTAACACTTGCACTTCTCATGGGCGTGAATGAAAAACCTGTTTCTCTGAATCCATGTCAACAGTGTTGCTTTAAACATTCTGATCTTTGCTGATTTCATGGGTGGAAAATGGAATCTCTGTGAAGATTCAACTTGTGTTTCTCTTGTTGAATGTGAGATTGGGCATTTCTTTGTTTTGTTTCTTGAGGTAGGGTCTCATTTTAGCCCAGGCTGATGTGGAATTCACTATGTAGTCTCAGGGTGGCCTCGAACTCACAGTGATCCTCCTACCTCTGACTCTCGAGTGCTGGGATTAAAGGTGTACACCACCATGCCCGGCTGAGATTGGGCATTTCTTCATAGTATAGACTGTGAAGACATTTGCACGTTTTTAAAAAAATTACTTCTTAATTTTCAAGCAGAGAGAGACAGAGGGAGAAGGAATGGATGTGCCAAGGCCTCTACCTGCTGCAAACGAATTTCAGATGCATATGCCACTTTGTGCATCTGGCTTTACGTGGGTACTGACGAATCAAACCAGGTCATTAGGCTTTGCAAGCAAGCACCTTAGCTGCTGGGCCACCTCTCTAGCCTCCAGCTATTTGCATTTCTTCACTGTGCATGAACTGCCTGTTTTTATATCCTTTGGTAAGTTTCAGTTAAGTGATTGGTCATTTTTATTGATTTGTAGGTTCTATCCGCTAAGGAGGTTAGTTTATAACATAAATTGGAAATATTTCTATTTGTCATTTGTCTTGAGTTATAGTTTTTTGTTTGTTTGAATTTATCATCCTTTTTATATTTTCAACATTTAAGTTTGGTCCATTTAATTTATTATGATTTAAAGTATGAAGTATGACTGGTTTTCAGCAAAATGTTGGATGTGTAACTTATTCCCTCTTGTTTTTAATGTTACCTTTGTTAGATATTAGATTGTAGGATGTGGTGGGTCTCTTTCTGGACTTTCTAGTCCGTTACCCAGGCTGCTTGCTGGTGTGTGAGCATTGCTTAGCTCTGTAATCATGGTTCTGCTATCTGAAGGGAGTTTTCTTCATTACTCCTCCTTTGCAGAAGGGCTACTCGCTGCTTACCCCATCCCAGTGGTTTGTTTTGTTTTGTTTCTTTTGAGACAGAGTCTCCCTATGTAGCCCAGGCCAGCCCTGAACTTGTGATCCTCCTGTCTCAGCGTCTGAGGGCTGGGATTGTAAGTGTGAACCACCACTGGAGTTAGCTTGTCTAGATTTCCAACAAAACCTGTTAGAATCTGGGTATGGTGATGCATACCTTTTTTAAAAAAAAATTTATATTTTCTCCTTTGTGCCTCTTTTTTTTAAAAAAATTATTTATTTAAGAGAGCAAAGGAGAGAAAGAGAATGGGCACATCAGTGCCTGTAGCCACTGGAAATGAACTCCAGACACATGTGCCACCTTGGGCCTCTGGCTTATGTTGGTACTGGGGAATAGAACCTGGGTCATCCTTAGGCTTTGCAGGCAAGTGCCTTAATTGCTACACCATCTCTCCATCCCTGGTACACATCTTTAATCCCAGCACTTGGGAGGCAGAGGTAGGAGGATCACTGTAAGTTTGAGGCAAGCCTGGTCTAGAGTGAGATGCTACCTTGAAGAAACAAGCAAGCAAACAAACAAACAAACAAACACCTGTTAGTAGGGCTGGAGAGATAGCTTAAGTGTCAAAGTGCTTGCTTCATAAGCATGGGGATCTGAGTTTGATCCCTAGTGCCCATGTAAGAAAACTGGGCATGTTGGCATATGCTTGTAATCCCAGTCTAGATGGATGGAGGTGGGCAGACCTCTTAGGTTTGCTGGCCAGCTAGTCCACTCCAGGCCAATGAGAGACACTGTCTCAAAGGAGGTAGACGGTATGTGTGAGAATGAGCTGATGTTGTCCTCTGGCCTCCACATGTACATCCACGCATACGAACATGTGCACACACACATAGATATACCCAAAAACATCCATTAGCATTTTCGTGTATTTTATTAAACTTGTAGGTGAGGTCAATTTAGATAGCTTGATGTTGTCATAAGATGGACACAAACTTCTTTTTACTTTTTATTTTGAGAGAGAAAGAAGGAGAGAGGGAAAGAAAGAGAGAGAGAGAGAGAGAGAGAGAGAGAGAGAGAGAGAGGGAGGGAGGAAGAGGGAAAGAGAAGGAGAGAGGGAGAATGGGCCAGGGCCTCAGCCACTGTGAATGAACTCCAGACAGGTGCGCCCCCTTGTGTGCATGTGCAACATTACACGCTTGTGTCACTGCGTCTGGCTACGTGGGACCTGGAGATTGGAACAGGAATTCTTGGGCTTTGTGGGCAAGCACCTTAACTGCTAAGGCATCTCTCCAGCCTTTAAAAAAATTTTTTTTTTTTAATTTTAGTTATAGTGAGACCTGGCTGGCAATCGGAGAAACTTGAGGTTGCCTGGGAGATAATCATTGCATGCCTCCTCTCGCGCTCTGAGGCTGAGGTATGCTTCCTGCCCTCTGCTGGAGTGTGCAGAGTTCAGGATTTGAGTGCCACTTACTGGGGCAGGCCCCTCAGCGTCTCCTAAACTCGATTTCCTTAGCTCCACAGGGGGAGCCTACCTGCCTCACTGGCGGCAGGCTGTGTTGAGATGATGTGTGATCGCTTCGAACTAAAGGGCTTCCATGGTGGTGGCTGCCATTCCCTTCATCTCACTGGATGGTGCAGGAGTGAGGAGCTGTGCTCACAGGTCATAGGTGGTGGGCTGATGCCTGGTTGGGGTGGCTTGGGAGGACCTCAGGAGAAATGGGAAAGCTCAAGGCCCTGTGGAGTAGACAGGTGGGGATGAAACTTGAGGCCACTTGGCTAATAGGATTCCAGAAGAGAAAAACCGAAACGGGGGGGGGGGTGCGGGGGGAGATCATGCTGTCATGCTATTGAGGATGACCCAGCAACACCAGTCCATTCTGTTCTGGAATCTTTTTCTTCATTAGGAAGAGCTGTGCTTGGCAGCTTTCTTGGGCTGCTCTCTTCTTTGGCTGCCTAACCCACCCTCTTCACACTGGGCTGTGAATCGAATACCTGGGCTCTTTCTGGAAGTTACCTGAAGAAACTTAGATGAGCTCTGATCTTCTTGGCTCACGGTGTTTGTTTTTTCACCATCCTGGGAGGAAGAGACACCTAGATGTTTATCTTGTGCAAAACCTCTACAGGTGGCACTCAGTATAGTTTCAGGCTGTTTCTACACAGGGGAATGTCCTCGGCTTTAGAAGGGGTGTTTTAGCAAATGGGAAAATTATACTGATATGTGGAAGGCTTATTATTAAAATGTTAAAACCTTTGAAGGTGGTATCTATTATTATAGTGGTGGTTCAGCTTCATGCTGTGCCTTCTTTTAAGGCTCCTTGCAGTCAGAACTCTAGGTTGTGTGTGACAGAAAATCTGGCCTGGATCAGCTCTGGGCAAACAGAGAGTAGCTTTGAGGTATTCAAAGAGGGCTGGTTTAGCAGTTTTAGGATTTGGTCTCTCTCCCTCCCTCCTTCCTCAATCTGCCCTCTGTCAGGTAGGCTGTTTTTAGTTTGCATTTCCCAAATGGCTAGGGATGTTGCTTGGTGAACACTTTTAATGAATACTTCTTAGTCATTTGCTTTTCTTTCTCTCTTTTTTTTTGTAAATATTTCATTTACTTAAAAGAGACAGAGAAAGAAGCAGAAAGAGATGGAGAAAGACAGAAAGAGAGAGAGAGACAGAGAGAGAGAGAGAGAGAGAGAGAGAGAGAGAGAGAGAGAGAGAGAATGAATAGGCATTCCAGGGCCTCCAGTCATTGCAAATAAATTCCAGATACATCCGCCACCTTGTGCATCTGGCTTAAGTGGGTACTGGGGAATTGAATCTGGGTCCTTAAGCTTTACAGGCAAGCACCTAAACTGCTAAGCTATCTTTCCAGCCTAATTTCTGTTTCTTTTGTGAGCTGTTCATTTTGTTAGCCTATTTGATATTTGGTGTTCAGTTTGTTTTTTGAGATTTAATTTTTGCCATTTTTCATATATCCTGGTTCTTAGTCCCTGTCTGACACAGAGCTGGTGAAAATTCTCTCTCATTCTGTTGGCTGTTAACTTGCATTGCTGATGGTTTCTTTGTTCTTTGTTCTTGGCCATGTCCATACATGAACACAACCCCTCCCAATCTCTTCTTTTGTGCCCTCTCCTCACCCATCTCCCTTCACTGAACTCCTTCTTTCCAACTAGACCCTCTTCTATTTTGATAACTTTTTTTTAACCCTTCTCCATCATCCACATCAAAATGTGGGTGAGCTTAATTATGTAGTGGTCTTGTAGTTGCTAAGAGGTCATAGCATAGCTGTTGCTTTGTGTCCAGATGATAGTGTCCCAAAGTTCTTCTCCCCTTCCTCTGGCTCTTACATTCTTTCTACCTCCTCTTTGGGAATGTCCCCTGAGTCTTGGAGAATTTGGTAAAGATATCTCCTTTAGCACTGAGCATTTAACCTTCACTTATTTTCAGTACTTTGACGAGTTTTGAGTTTCCCTAGAAGTCACCACTATTGGCAAAAAGAATCTTGTCTGACTAAAAGTGAGAGCAGCACTAATCTAAAGCAATAGACAATCAAAATATTTAGGGGGCAGTTTGATGGGCACAGCATATCCATTTAGTCAATCAGCAGTTGTGGCTTTCCCCTTAAGGTCTGTGACCTTTGTAACCATAGGCTTTTAACCAGGTTTTCAGCACCAGGCATGCATTCTCTTAGTGGATCTCAGCTGCAACCAGAGAGCAGTTGGTTACCCCCATAACAGTCATGCCACCATTGCATCAGTGGTCACCTGTTGGCTGGCTAGTCAGGTTTGTAACACACAGGGTTTTTCAGCAGTTGGGTAATCCTGTTGATGAGTTTTCTCACTCAGCAGCCTGCATAGCACTTTTCAGCAATATGCCAGCTAGCCAAGAAGGTGGAGGCTTTGTAGCTCATTTCCAACTTTCTGGTAAAGAAACTTTGATTTCATGTGGTCCCAGATGCTAATTCTTGGGGCTATTTCCTGTGCAACTGGAATCCTGTTCAGAAAGTTCTTGCTTATGCCTATATATCAAAGTGTTCCTTATCTTTTCCTCTAGCAGTTTCAGCACGTAAGGTTTTAGATTAAAGTCATTGATCTACCTTAAATATATACTTGTATAGGGGGAATGATAGGGGTCAAATTTCATTCTTTTGCAGGTGGATGTCTACTTTTTGCCAGCACCATTTATTGCATAGGCTGCCGTTTTTTTCACTGGATGTTTTTTTTGGCTTGTTTGTCCAAGATTAGGTAACTAAAACAATGTGGGTTTATTTCTGTTCCACTCGTGTCTGGGTTTTAGTGCCAGTACCAGGCTGACTTTATCACTGTTGCCCTGTGGTATACTTTGAGACCAGGTACTGTGAGACCTCCAGTCGTGTTCTTTCTCCCAAGGATTGCTTTGGATATTTGTGGTATTTTGTGATTCCATATGAATTCTTGGATTGCTTTTTTAGTTCAGCGAGGAACATCATTGGAGTTTTGATGGCGAACGTACACAGTAATCAATGCTAAGTGGAGAAAAACTGAGACATTTTCTCTAAAATCAGGAATGAGAGAAGGATGCTCTTTCTTGCCACCTTTATTCAATATAGTGCTAGAAGATAAGAAGACATAAAAGGAATAAAAATAGGGAAGGAAGATGTCATATTATTCCTATTTGCAGGTGACATGATTTGATACCTTAAAGATCCTATATAATATACAATAAAACACATAGATCTAATAAAAACTTTCAGTAGAGTTGCAGGACACAAAATCAACACACATAAATCAGTAGCTTCCATATATAACAATAATGAAATTGCAGAGAAAGAAATAAAAAAAACATTTCATTGACAATAGCTGCAAAAAATTGAATGTCTAGGAATAAACCTAACCAAAAATGTGAAAATTGCCAGATGTGGTGTCATATGTTTTAATCCCAGGATTTGGGAGGTGGAGGTAGGAGGACAGCTGTGAGTTTGAGGCCAGCCTGAGACTACGAAGTGAATGCCAGGTCAGCCTGGGCTAGAGTGAGACCCTACCTTGAAAAACAAAAAAAGCAAAAAAAGTGAAAATCCTCTATCATGAAAATGCGAAGACACTAGAAAAAATAAAATCAAAGAGGATATCAGATGATAGACTTACCCATGTTCTTGGATTGGCAGAATTAATATTATGAAAGTAGCTATATTACCAAAAGCAATCTACAGATGGAGCCATTTCTGAGCTTGAATTTCCCTCATCCAGCATGGG
The DNA here is from genome assembly GCA_036346955.1 of Dipus sagitta. Lineage (NCBI taxonomy): Eukaryota > Metazoa > Chordata > Mammalia > Rodentia > Dipodidae > Dipus > Dipus sagitta. The sequence goes on along the minus strand of CM070772.1, from coordinate 125,276,485 downwards.
GAGGAATTGGTAAAGGATTGTACATCACTTAGGGCAGGGTGCAAAGTTGTATTTTACTCCTTTTAAAAGGGTTTGGAAGGTAGAGAGAGAAGAATCTGTTGATGGAGAGAATGTGGGGTCAACAGTGTTCGCAAGGTTAGCATTTTAGCTTCTGGGCAAAGCCTGTTTCCAAAACACAGTCAGGGTCATTGGTAAGGTTGAGACCGACAGGATACAGCCTTCCCTAAGAGTGTTTGGCTAGGAGTTAAGCATTGTTAAATACTGTTGTACACCTTTTGTCCCAGCACTCTGGTGGCTGAGGTAGGAGGATTGCCATCAGAGGCCAGTAGGGGCTACAGAGGGAGTTCCAGACCAGCCTGGGCTAGAGTAAGACTGTGCTTTGAAAAAACAAACAAAAAAAATGTTAATATCTTTATTATAAGCAGCTTTTAATATTTTTATTTATTTGAGAGAGAGAAAGAGAGAGGGAGACAAAGAAAGGGAATGGGTGCGCCAGGGCCTGTAGTCACTGCACATGAACTCCAGACACATGTGCCACCTTCTGCATCTGGCTTACATGCGTACTAGGGATTCAAACTAGGCCCTTAGGTTTTGCAGGCAAGTGCTTTGACCATTAAGCCACTTCTCCAGCCCCATAAGCACCTTTAATGGTTACTTTTTAAAAAAATAAGCTGTTGCTTCCCCCTAACCCTCCTGCCACATACCTGATTTGACTGTTAGACCTGATTTGAAAGCTGTCAGGTCCTTCTTTTAAAATTTTTTTTTGTTTATTTTTATTTATTTATTTGAGAGTGACAGAGAAAGAGAGAGAGAGAGCGAGAAAGAGAGAGAGAATGAGTGCGCCAGGGCCTCCAGCCACTGCAAACGAACTCCAGATGCATGCACCCCCTTGTGCATCTGGCTAACGTGGGTTCTGGGGAATCAAGCCTAGAACTGGGGTCCTTAGGTTTCACAGGCAAGCGCTTAACCACTAAGCCATCTCTCCAGCCCTTAGGTCCTTCTTTTATGCTTGACTGCCTTGAGCAAGGATATATCAATGTAGCAGGCTTCCTCTTCTTTCCTGTATTTAAAAAAATTTTATTTATTTGAAAGAGAGAGAGAGAGACAGAGAGAGAGAGAGAGAGAGAGAGAGAGAGACAGAGAGACAGAGAGAGACACACATACACACAGAGACAGAGACAGATAGAATGGGTGTACTAGGGCCTCTAGCCAGTGCAGATGAACTCCATATGCACGTACCACTTTGTGCATCTGGCTTATGTGGGTCCTGGGGAATCGAACCTGGGTCCTTTGGCATTTCAGGCAAGTGCCTTAACTGCTAAGCAATCTCTCCAGCCCTCCTTCCTGTATTTTGAGGTATGGTCTCATGTAGCCCAGAATGTCCTTAAACTCACTATGAAGCCCAGGCTGCCCTTAAACTCCCAATCCTCCTGTCTCCACTCTCAAGTGTTGGGGTTATAGGCATATACCAACCGTGTCTGGCTGGATGGCCAGACTGTCATCATGGCGTCACAGCTGCTCACACTGGTGCTAAGAGGGTTCTGCACTCCAGTTGCAGAGATCTTAGCTGTGGAAGCCACAGTTCTATGGTTCAGGGGTGAGGAGAGGGCCTTCCTCCATGGACACTATTCCAGCCTACTTGCATTATCTTTGGAAGACTCTGGTCCAGGCCAGACAAGCCCTGGTGAAGTCTAGATGACTCTACCCACCTTGTAACTTTTCTCACTAGGATTGGGGGTGGGGAGCACCTTCCCAGTGATCCAGCAGAAACCTTGAGTGATTTGTGCAGTGTGAGGCTTGTGATTGGTTCATAAGGAGGCTTGTGATTGATGGAGCTAGAAGCTGTGAGCATATGAGGCTGTGACTGGTAGAATTACAATCCACGCACAAGCTGTATAGACAGATTGTTTTCCACTGTTAGGATCTTCCGGCAGACTTCTCTCCTACGTGCTTACTTACCGCAACCCAACACACACCTTGTTGCAGCATTAGTCCCAATAAAGACTTTACTCACGTGGCCTTTTAAACATTTTATCTGTTTACACGTGTGTGTTTGTGTGTGTGTGTACATGCACATGCCCTAGGACCTCTTGTCACTGCAAAGGAATGCCAGCTACATGTGCTACATTTTGCATCTGGCTTTACATGGGTGCTGGGGACTTGAACCTGGTCGGCAGCCTTTGCAAGCAGCGCCTTTAACTACTGAGACCTTTCCCCAGCCCACAAACTTATATTTATCATGGCTAGAGTGGGATGAGCTGATTGCACAAAGAGGAGGAGAGCCCTGGGGACTCACACAGTAGCAGCAGCAGCAAGGCAGCTGAAGAGGTGGCAAGAGGCAGGGGGCAGAACTGAGACTTCTGAAGGTGAGAGGCTCTGATGAGCTGAAGACTGCAAACCTCAAGCACCGTCAAGGATTGAATGCCAGAAGTCCTGACACCGAGCTGGTGGGTTGTAGGCTGCTGGCTATCAGAACTCAGAGCCATGTCTCTGACCTCAGTACCTACAGCTTAGTCTCTGGCCTAGAGCAACAGGCCTCTACTTATCAATGCCGTGAGCCTCTGGCTTTGAAATCCCAGAGCTTGTTGTCACCTGAGCAGCTATAGCTCTAAGCCTGTGGCTCTTACAAAGCCTGGCACCATAAGCCTTTAGTTCTCAGGGGCTAGAGCTACAAGCTTCTGGGCTTGTAAACCCAGACCACAGACGTCTGGCATTCAGGCGAGATCCTTTGGTTTAGCATCTTACCACCAGGCTTGGCATTTGCACCATTCTTCACCATGTATTTGGAGTCCAGTAGATTCACATCTATGCCTGTGTGGGCACCTGTGAAGACGACAGGAAGGAGGAGTTGTTCTGTAAGGAGTCCCGAGACTAACACATTTTATTGCTGGGTTCTTCCTTTTCCCCTGTCTTAACCTTTCTTTTCTACCCTGTCGCATGGCTTTTTCTGGGAAGTCATGAACAAATGTCTTTTCATTCCAGTCAGGGCACCAAAAACAAGCAAAGAAGTGCTTCCCTGTAAATCTAGCTTGGTGAGCCTATATGTTTATTGAGGTTGCGAAGAGGAGCATGGGTGACTTGGAGGCAGCTGCATCATGGGAAAGCCCACCCCAGCATGCGCAAAGACCCTTGAGAGCTGGATCCCCACAGCTTGCAGGTGAAAGAGACCCCTACCGCCAGGGATGAGGTAGTGCTTATACAGTCTTGGAGAAGCACCTTATGAGTCTTTTCTTTCTTTCTTCCTTTTTTCCTAAGCAGGGTCTTTCTCTAGCCCAGGCTGACCTGGAACTCACTCTGTAGCCCCAGGCTGGTCTCAATCTCTCTGTAATACTCCTACCACAGCCTCCCCAGTGCTGGGGTCAAAGGCATGCTACACCATGGCTGGCCCTTATGAGGCTTGTAACTCTGTGAGTTCTTGTAACTTGTGAATTTTATGAGCCTCTATAAGGAATGCATGAATCCTGAGGAAATAGCTAGAAAACAACCTAAAAGACCTCGAGGAGCAAATGCTATAGGTTGTATAGTTTGCTTTATGCCAAAGATACGGCATTAAATTTGCTACGTGACTAAAATGACACTTCGCTAAATCGTACTTTTGGTGATTCATACTAGGTACGCCAAACACATGTTGCTGTTGCCAAGACATTTTTAGTCACAACCTTGTATGTTCACAGCTTCCAGCTTTATTGAAAGTGAAGTTCTGCCTCTTTTCATTGTGCAAACTTATCCACACTCTCCAGGCAGGGGACAAAGAGATCTGTCTGTTTCTATGACAAATGGTCTCCTCAGGAGCAGTTTTTGGTCTACGGGAAGAAAGAGTAGGGAACAGGACTCTTCAGCGTCCTACTTAGGATATCTTGGGTTGGTTGCTTTCTTACAGACACCATCCAATGCTCTCAAAAAGGAGAAAACAGCTGGGTGTGGTGGCGCACGCCTTTATTCTAGAGTGACAGCCTATCTAGAAAAAACAAAAACAAAAACAAAAACATTGCATTTCTCATGCAGAATGTTTTATGGTAGTGGCTTGTGTCAGTCTCTTTCCTGTGGCCCACAATGGTCCTCTGCCATCCCAAAGATCACAATGTAGTATTATAATGATTCTCCCTAAACATTCTGTGACAGAAATTGTTGACTCATTTTCACAAGTTCTCAGCATAGGCAAGAGCCTAGAGCATGTGTTACTTTATGGTTAAACCTTTTTTTTTTTGTAAGACTAAATAAAAAAATTGTATTTTATTATATATATTATAACAGCTTATACTCTTATCCCCTTGCGCCTGCTCCCATTTCCGGGGGCCCTCCTCAGTGGGGTCATGGTTCACTGTGGGGTTATGAAGGCCCTAGTCCCGGTGAGGTAGTGGGGAGGCAGGGGACCACGCCTCAGGGCATTCCTACCCACCCTGTGGCTCTTACAGTCTTTCTGGCCCCTCTTCCACACTGTTTCCTGAGCCATGGCCTGTCGGCAGTCTGATTTAGTGTTGAGTTCTCTGTAGCCCCTGGATTTCTGCTTAAATGCATTTTGATTGTCGCCGTTGTCCTGGAGCTGGTTGTGAGGGCAATAGTAAGAACAGCGTCCACGTTGCTTCTTCTGCAGTTTCTTCTGGGCCCTGGCAGATTTAAACTTTTTTTAATTGAGAATTTTCATACCAGTACATATTGTAATTTGATCACAATCTCTCCACTACCTTCTTTAAAAAATTCATTTGCGTTTGTGTGTGTGTACGTGCATGTGTGTGTGTATGGGACATACCACAGTCTCTTGCCACTGCAAATGAACTCCAGACATATGTGCCATTTTTGTGACCAGCTTTATGTGGGTGCTATGGAATTGAACCTGGGCCAACAGACTTTGCAAACAAGTGCCTTTAACCACTGAACCACCTCTCCACTCCCCATTACATTCATCTTCTTCTTTTAAATGTTATCATGATTCATAGTAACTTTTTTTTTGAGGTAGAGTCCCATGTAGCCCAGGTTGCCCTTGAACTCACTATGCAGCTGAAGATGACTTTGAATTTCTGATCCTTCTGTCTCTACCTCCTGAATGTTAGGATTGCTTAAGTTCATGCAGTGCTGGGGATTGAACCCAGGGATGCCTCTATGCTCAGCAAGAGCTTGGCCAGTTGTGCTACCTCGTCAACCCCAAATTACACTTTTTAAGCTATGTAAGTATGAAGACTAGAGTTCAGATCCCCAGCACCCATGTGAGTGCAGGATGGTGTGTCGGCCTGGCTGTGACACCAGCCCTGGGGAGGTGGGGGCAAGGGATCCCCTGGCTAGCTGACTAGCAGACTCGCTGCCTCAGTAAATAAAATGCAGAGTGCTCTACGGAGACACCCACTATGAATGTCCCGGCCTCCACATGCACAGGCACAGGCACATACATACATGCACACATTCATGAGTGCGTGCACCTACACACAAACTATGTATCCACTACACACGTACAAAATAAAGTCCCTGTCCCTTCTCAAAAAAAAAAAAAAAATACTGCATTCAGCTATTCTTTGTTTCAATTACCGAGTTATTGGTGCACAGGTATTTCTGCTTAATGAGCGAGGATGAAGGGTTAGGGAGGTCCCGTGGCCGCTGGGGCTCTCCTGGGCTCACTGTAGGCGGCAGTATGCTTTGCCTCAGTCAGAACCTGGCGTTTGCAGATGGCAGGAAGGGAACCCAACCTTGTCTCTGCTGCCGCATCTGCGTGGAGCCCTCGAGGCTTGGCCTGGACAGCCCCCTTTCCCAGATGTGGCCCCATGAATGCGCTTCTCCTCTTCCAGGCTGGGAAAGAGACTAAAGAAGACTCGCAAGTACGACATCATCACCACTCCTGCCGAGCGCGTGGAGATGGCCCCGTTGAACGAAGAGGACGACGAGGATGAGGACTCCACAGTATTTGACATCAAGTACAGGTGCGGGCAGGGCAGGGGCTTCCTCCTGGGCTCTGGGTGTCAGTTGGGTGGGATGGTTCAGCCATGGCACTCATGTGTCATTGTCTCCTTAAGTGATGGCCTTGGGGCATGTTCTCCTGGAGCAGGGTGTCATAGCACCCAGGAACGTGGGAGAGGAATGTGTGCTCCCAGCTTCTGTTTACTGGCTTCCTCCTCTTCCTCCCTCCTCCTCCCTCCTCCTCCTCCTCCTCTTTTTGCTTTGTATTTGAGGCTGGGTCTCAGTCTCACGAGGCTGGCTTTCAACTCACAGCAGTCCTTCTCCCTGAGCTTCCCTGAGTGTTGGGATTATAGCTGTGAACCACCACACCCGGCTATCACTGAGTAAGCCAGACTTCAGACAAGGAGCTGGCCATGCACTGGCCACGTACATGTGTGTGTGTGGGGGGGGTGGTGGGGTGGCAGGGTGTTCTAGCCTGAGCTATACCCTGTCCACCAGTTAAGGATGTGGGTAGATGGTGGTGGGGGTTCCTGTTGGGGTAAAATTTACTTATGACTCCTAAAGGCAGTCTGTAGGAGAGTCTGACTGCCTTTTCTCCCTTTAGGCAGTGTGAGCTTCAGATCTCTGAGGGGCGATTTTAGCGTGTGAGACTCTCAGTGGAAGAGCTGTGCCTTGAAGGACCAGAGAGGGGATTCCTTTCACAAGGCCCGGGGAGTAGAAAAAATGAAATGAAACTTCACATGGGGTCCTGGTTTGAGTTCCATCCATCCTGAGCTTTCTCTATACCTGGGGCATCAAGCCCTTCTTCACCTGCTGTGGCTTCAGCACGGTCATGGACGCCTGTCCCTGATCTTTCTGCACAAATCAGTGGTTGTCAGACTGAGTAAATATCAACTCTAGAGGGCAGTTTGGGGAGAACCACCACACTTATACTGACTCTTCTAGTCTGTGAACAGGGATGACTTTCCATTATTTGGCATTTGACTTACTTATTTTAGGATTTTTTTTTTTTGAGACAAGGTCTCATGTAGCCCATGTTGGCCTTAAATTTGCTATGTCGCTGACTTGATCTTGCAGCCTCCACCTCTTGAGTTGCTTGGATTTAAGGCATGCACCACTATGCCTAGCTATGTATTTCAAAAAGCATCTTTTCATACTTTCAAAACCTTATTTATGAATTAAAAAGTAAATTTCATTAGATACACTTACAGATTTTTGTACATATGTATGTACATGGAACCTTAACCATAGTATTTTATTTGTATTTATGTCTGAATAAAAGGCTATACTAGAGGGATATATACATATGTTTTTTTTTTTTTACAGACAGAGAGAGAAAGAGGGAGAAAGAGAGAGAGAGAGAGGGAGAGAGAGAGAGAGATTGGGCACACCAGGGCCTCCAGCCACTGCAAACGAACTCCAGACACATGCGCCCCCTTGTGCATCTGGCTAACGTGGGTCCTGGGGAATCAAGCCTCAAACCGGGGTCCTCAGGCTTCACAGGCAAGCACTTAACCACTAAGCCATCTCTCCAGCCCACATGTCAGTTTTTAAAACATATTTTATCTTTATTTGAGAGAGAGAGAAAGAGGCAGATAGAGGAGAGAGAGATAAAAAATGGGTGCGCCAGGACCTCCAGCCACTGCAAACAAACTCCAGACACATGTGCCACTGTGTGCATCTGGCTTATGTGGGTCCTGAGGAGTCAGACTTGAGTCCGTTGGCTTTTCAAGCATGCGCCTTAATTGCTAAGCCATCTCCAGCCGTACTTACCAGTTTTAGATATAGGGTTTATTAATCACATTTAAATTTTACAAAGAACAATTAAACATTGAAACTGATTGGTTATAGATAACAAAATAGGAGAAAACCCATTAGTTATAGTCTGTATTTTAGGGCAAGAACATCTTTTGTAAATAACCAAGTTAATCCATAATATTCATCCATACAACAAAATAATATACACATAGTATTATTACTGATTATATTGATTTTATTGCTAAGCCACTTTTTCTGTCTTATAGTGTATTGAAACAAAATGTAAAGAAAACTATGTCCTCTGTATGTGTGTGTATATATTCAGAAACAATTTCATAGCTCTGGCTGGTTGGAACTCTGTATGTAGTCCAGGTTGGTATTGAACTCTCTAACTTGTGATAATCCTCAGCCTCTCCAAGTACGGGCATTACAAGTGTGTTCTCATTCATTATAAAATGGATCTGCTTCTTCCTGCAGACTTAGGTATCATACAACAGGGAGCCCTTAGTGGCTGGAGTGGCTTGACGTATCACTGTTTCAATTCCAAGCCATCAACAGTGTCTTGTCCGTACTGGGTGACTGAACTGATTCCATGGGAACCCTTGTCTTCACATCTCACTAAATAAGAAAAGGCCTTGAGCTGGGAGTGGAGTTCTGTGCCTATAATTCCAGTACTTCAGAGAGCACGGCAGAGGATTTTGAGGTTGGTGCCAGCCTGGGCTGCCTAACAGGAACCTGTCTCTAAAATTAGGAAAAAGAAAAAAGACCCTAAAATTCCATCAAGAGACTTATTAATAGGGCCTTTTCTTGATGGCCTGGGTATTAGTGTAGCCTAAGACTTCTACACACCTCCATTCTTTATTTTATTTTATTTTTTATTTATTCATTTTTTATTAATTAGTTTTGTATTCAGCAAATACATTCAGTTTGGTACCATTATTAGGCTCATCCGCGACCTACCCCCTCCCCTTGGCCCCTCCTTGTTGAGGTATATGGGTCATGCATTGTGGAGTTAGCCCACAGGTATGGGTAAGCTAAATGTCTCTGCATATCATGACCCAACATGTGGCTCTGACATTCTTTCTGTCCCCTCTTCCGCAAAATTTCCCTGAGCCATGTTGGGTTCATTTTTGGTCTGCTTCAGTGATGAGGTGTTGGGGGCCTCTGAGGCTCTGGCTCTCTGATTTGGTAGGAGTTGATTTTTCTCTGTGTTGATCTCCTTCCCCCTTGTGCTGGTATCCGGTTCATCAGGAAAACAGCACTCTTGCTTGTTTCTCCAGTTTTTCTTAGTTTCAGCCGGGGCCCTTTGGAGGTATGTTGGGGTGGCTCTCTCCTTAGGATCTATATCTATCTGAAAAAGAGAAGCAGATTCTCCAATGGAGAGTAAGTCAGCACCAGGACAAATGAGATAACCCTTAACTTTTTTATAGAGAATTTAATAGGTGTAGGCCCTCTTGTAGCCCATGATTGATGGTAGCTTGATATTGGAGAGTGGGTTTATGTTTGGATCTGGTTCTGACTTGTTTCCCAGCTCCAGCTATGGGTCCCGTACCACTGAAGGGATCAGTTAGCCAAATCGAGAGCAGTTGCTTCCCTACCATGGCTGTGTGCCACTATTGCACTTGTATGGGCATCACAACAGGTTATTTGCTGCTAAGTAGGTTAGACCCATGAGTTGCTTGGACAGATATTGGTCATTTTCCCCCAGTCGCCCATGTAGCACCTTCTGGCACTAGACACGCTGACTGTCTGGGGACTGACTCTCTTCCAACTTCCAGCCATGCGCCTCCATTCTTCAAGTGGTGGAACAGTTTTCTTTCTGGGCTGGTAATCAGTCCTATGTGGGCACTGTTGCTGGCTGGGAGATTCACTGGGAAAAGTAAGTGATTACATCGGACCATTCGGTAGGTGTTACTGTATCAGAAAGTACTTCCATGTTTTGAAAGGGCAAGTTTGCTCACTGGCTTGGAGCAAGGGTGAGAATCAGCGAGAAGCCAGGCCTCCCAGCTCTGGAGTGTTTCCATGGGCCACTTGAGTCACAGGCGCTTCCTTTCTGTCCTATACAGTGGTGGCATGCAGCCCCTCAGCTTGGGCTCATGTCTGTTTCAGGACTTGTGTTTGCTTCCTGGAGCCCCTTAGTATCTCTCCTCTCCCCAGTCATTGGTAGGAACTCAGGACTTGGCAAGACTGTTGGCCACTAGGAGCCCCTCGGTTCCAGGGGCTCAGGTTCTGTGCCTGGGTGTCAATTTCTGGGCTGCCAGGTTTTTCTCTGTTCTCACTTCGGGGACAGCCTCAAAAACAAGTTTCTGGGGCTGTGGAAATGGCTCAGTGGGTACAGGGCTTGCTTCATAAGGATGAAGACCTGAATTTGGGTCCTTAGCACCCACATACAGGTGTGCTCCCCAGCATTGATAAAGTAGAGACAGAGGATTCCTGGGACTCACTGGCCTGTCATTTTAGCCTAACTTATGAGCTGTAGAGTTCGGAGGATAAAGTGGACAGCAACTGAGGGAGATCCTCACCATTAACCTCTGGTCTCCACATGCACACGCATGTGCATCTGCACACATGTGCACACACATGTGAACGTGCATCCTCATACACACCACACACACACCATACATAACATACAGTTGTATATGTAAAAACAAAAAAACCAGGTTCCTACTACAACTTGATTTGTGACCCCCACCTCTGATATCTTCTAAAAATGTTAAGTTTTGGGCTGAAGACCCAGATTCAACTCCCCAGTACCCATGTCAAGCCAGATGCATAGTGGCACATGCACTTGTAGTTTGTTTGCAGTGGCTGGAGGACCTGCCATGCCAATTCTCTCTCGCTCTCTGTTTGCAACTAACTAGCTAAATAAAAATATTTCAAAATGTTAACTTAAATTTTTTTTATTTATAGCAGTTGTTTTTTAAAAGTAGTGATTTTGCTGGGCATGGTGGTGCACTCCTTTAATCCCAGCACTTAGGAGGCAGAGGTAGGAGGATCGCCTTGAGTTCGAGGCCACCCTGAGACTACATAGAGAATTCAAGTTCAGCCTGGGCTAGAGTGAGGCCCTACCTCAAAAAAAAAAAAAAAAAAAAAAAAAATAAATAAATAAATAAAAATAGTGATTTTAAAGAAAAAAATAAAACAATGTTGCTACACTGTTATTCTAATAGTACAAATGTGAGGGTTTTTTTTTTTTTCTATAATCGATGTCACATGAGAGTTGTAAGGGTCCCTGTCCCCTCTTCCTTCTCCTTTAGTTCTTAAACATTTTATATCCTTTTCATCTCTTCCATACTTTTGATCTCTAAGTCAGTGTTAAGTAGAAGTGACAATAGCAGACATTCTGTCCTACTCTTGATCAAGACTCTACTTTCAATATCTGCCCACTAAGAGTAGCATGTGCTGTAGGGTTTTTGTGGATCTCTGCACTTCTCAGGAAATTTTTTCTTTATTCCTATTGTTGAATTTTACTGCTTTTTCCTGCTCTATTGAGAAGGTGAGCCTTTCCCCTCTAAACTATGAAGATAGTGAATTTGTATTTGCTGTTTTTCTAATAATTAGTTGGGTATTAGAGAAGTCTAAAGAGGGTCCGATCATGCTGTGTTGTCCTTCTGTCTGAGTGTTTAACTTAGGGGCTATCTTGTTTCTCTAATGACTGATAACTGGTTTGCTTTCCTGTTTGGTCCTTAGTCTGGTAAAAATGATCCTTGCTTCATAAAATGAGCAGGGCGTGCTTCCTTGTTTTTCTTTTCTCTGGGGTAGTCTGAATAAGACTGGAATTGTTTGTTTCCTCAGTGTACAGTAGAACATGCCAGAACCGGCTGGGTCTGATGCTTTCTCTGTGCAGAGTCTTAAAAGTCAGTGATACTCAATCCTCTGAGTTGTTAAAGAACAACTTGGTCTTTATTTCTTCTTGAGTAGTTTTTTTTTTTTTTAAGTTTTCGGTTTTTCAAGGTAGGGTCTCACTCTAGCCCAGGCTGACCTGGAACTCACTATGTAGTCTCAGGGTGGCCTTGAACTCATGGTGATCCTCCTACCTCTGCCTCCCGAGTGCTGGGATTAAAGGTGTGTGCCACCACGCCCGGCTCTTCTTGGGTAATTTTAATGAGCTGTAGTTTTGGGCAACTTTTTCCTTTTGTTTTACATTTTAAAGTGTGTTCCTTTATATTGTTCCCAACACTCTTATTTATTTATTTTTTGTAGTCAGTGAATACAGTCAAGTTGGTACCACTGTTAGCCTCCTCCCTGTCCTCCCCCCTCCATAGGGACCCTCCTTGTTGGGATATATGGATTGTGCATTGTGGAGTTAGCCATCAGTTTTGGGTAGGAGGAAATGTCTCTGCGTGTCATGACCCAATGTGTAGCTCTGACATTCTTTCTGCCCCTTCTTCTGCAAATTTTCCTGAGCCATGTTGGGTTCATATTAGGTCTGCTTCCGTGTTGAGATCTTGGGAGCCTCTGTGTCTCTGGATATCTGGTTTGGTAGGGGTTGATTATTCTCTGTGTCTATCTCCTTCACCCTTGTACTGGTTCCCAGTTCGCCAGGAAAACAGCTTTCTTGCATGTTTCCCCAATTATTCTTAGTTTCAGCTGGGGCCCTTTTGAGTATGATGGGGTGGTTCTCTCCTTAGGATCTCTGTCTGTCTGTAAAAGAGAAGCAGATTCTCCAAGTGAGAGTAAAGTTAGCACCAAGTAAATGTGATAACTATTGTTTTTTAGAGAGGGTTTAATGGAGAGCGGGTTCATTTTTGAATATGGTTCTGACTTGCTTCCCAGCTCCAGCTATGGGTTCCGTTCCACTGAGCAGATCAGTTAGCCACATCGAGAGCAGTTGGTTTCCCACCATGGCTATGTGCCACTATTGTACTTGTATGAGCATCATATCAGGTCCAACATTCTTTTATTATCTTGTTAGTCTTTGCAGTGAGTAGCTGTGCTCTCTTTTTGTTTTGTTTTGTTTTTGAGGTAGGGACACACTCTAGACCAGGCTGACCTCGAATTCACTATGTAATCTCAGGGTGGTGTTGAACTCATGGTGATCCTCCTACCTCTGCCTTCTGAATGCTGGGATTAAAGGCATGTAGCCCCATGCCCGGCTGCTCTCCTTTTTTTAAATTTTAAAATATTTTTGGGTTGGAGAGATGGCTTAGTGGTTAAGGTGCTTGCATGCGAAGCCTAAGGACCCATAGTCCACTCTCCAGGTCCCATATAAGCCAGATACTCTAGATGATGCAAAAACATGCGCACAAGGTGGCACATGCATCTGGAATTCAATTGCAGTGGCTGAGGCCCTGGTGCACCAGTTCTCTCTCTTTCCCCTTTCTGTTTCGTTCTCTATCTCATAAAGGTGTGTGCCATCATGCCTAGCCAATGTGTGTGTGTGTGTGTGTGTGTGTGTATTTATTTATTTATTTATATGTATATCACCACCACAAATGAACTCCAGACACATGTGTTACCTTGTGCATCTGGCTTATGTACTGGGAAATCGAACCTGGGTCCTTAGGTTTCACAGGCAAGGGCCTCAATCGCTCAGCCATCTCTCCAGCCCCTGTGCTCTCCTTTTTACATCACTCCTAGTTTTTCCTTCCCTCCTTTTCTTTGCTCAGTTGTAGAAGAGGTTTATTAGTTGGCACAAAGAATCAGCTTTTGGTTTCATTGATCCTTTGCATCATTATTTGATTTCTGCATTCCATCCCGCAGCTTTCTTCGGATGTTTTCCACTCTTGTTACTACCTCCATTGAGAAGTTGGCCCATTCGTTGTCAGCCTTCTCATCTGGAATAGTAAACTTTTGCTTGGTGACTGCCTGTGTCAGCTGTCACCCACAGACGTGGAGGACTGTAGTTAGGCACTGACTTGCTTCCTGTCTCTCAAAGAACTGAACTTGGGGAACTCCCAGTAGAAGTGGGTGTCATTTGTGGTTGGTGTAAAATAAGGATGTGAGTGAACTTGGAGGTGAATTATTAGATGCATGGCCCAAAGACTACTGACCACTCAGACATTTTTATTGCAGAGGTAATGCATGCTATGGCAGTGGTGGGGGGTGGGGGTGGGGAGAAAATGGGCACAATCTCACTACTTTATTTACAGTAATCTCTAGAGTGTGCGTGAGTGCATGTCTGTGGAATAGTCTCTGTCTTTTGAAATTAAGACCATGGTACAGAGGCTGGTTTGGAGCACATTTCCTCTTGAATAGCATATTGAAAACAACTTTTTATAACAAGTGTAAAAGAACAAAGGTTTTAAGGGCAAGTTTATGTTTGGTGCAGTATTTTTAAAAATAGTTTTATTTATTTATTTATTTCACAGAGAAAGAGTGAGAGGAGAGAGGGAGAGAGAGAGAGAGAGAGAGAGAGAGAGAGAGAGAGAGAGGGAGGGAGGGAGAGAGGGAGGGAGGGAGGGAGGGAATAGGCACGCCAGGGCCTCCAGCCACTGCAAATGAACTCCAGACACATGTGCCCCCTTGTGCATCTGGCTAATGTGGGTCCTGGGGAATAGAACCTGGGTCCTTTGGCTTTGCAGGCAAACGCCTTAACCACTAAGCAATCCTTCCAGCCCTGGTGCAGTATTTTTGAGGACGTGTCTGCAAGCTGATAATCTGTTCTCAGGGATTTGTTTCTCCTGTTAGCCAGATGCGTCTCGCTTTCTCTAGGAAACAGACCACTTTTAAATCGGATGTGGTTGAATTATGACTTTGGGTCATAATGACTTATGGTCAAGTGGAAAGAGGAGAACCATGTTTTTTGTCACCACTGTAGTGAGGTGGGCCACCTGCCTCTGATTCTTGCATATGGAACTTTCCAGTCACATTTTGTGACTTTGAGCTTGATTAGCCAGGCTTGTTTTCTTAAAGTTTTCTGCCAGGCAGGTGTCAAACCTAGGGCCTCATGCGTTCTCGGCAAATGCTTTACATCTAAGCTATACCCCTAGCCTAGAAGTACTGCTTTTTATGCTCCGTACATCTAGAAGTGTTACCCCTAAGACCGCCGGTGCTTGCGACAATATGCAGGGATAAGGGGCTCAGCCTTTTATTTAAGAAAGGTAATTAGAAGGGGGGGGGTGATAGCTAAATAGAGTACAGAGAACCCTGGGGTTTTGAAATGGTTGCATATTTCAAGAGGCATTTAGATTTTGCTTGCATTTTGTGCTTGGTTGGTCTGGCATGCTATAGCAGTTGATGTTTTGGGCCTCTGTGCATTCCTGGTTTATTATAGGAGACTTCTGTTACACCCTTTGGCATCCCCCAAGGAAGGGCAGGTGCAGACGCTTCCACTTGTATAGCAGGCAGCCTGGCAGCCAACACCAGTGCAGCCTCAGGTACCCCGCTGCTGGAGAAGGCACCTGCTCCTGCCAGCCCTGTCTCTCACTGGGAAGGGGATTTCTGTGCCTCTTTTCTTATGCGTGGAAATGATGTGGCCCTGAGTGGGTATGGGCCTGCATTCTAAGCATGTCTACCTGATATCTCTTATGGATAGAGCTTCCTGCAGGAATAATTAGAATCTGATGAGATTTCTATGGCACCGCAGGGAGACTGTGTTTGGCCTCTAGTCTGGGGAGCAAGGCGATGCTGTGCACTGTTTGTAACCATAGGCCCTTGGAGAGTGGGTCCAGAGGGGGAGGACACAGAAGTGGCCTCCTTATCCGAGGCTCTAAGTGCACCGGGGATCTTGTAACCGCTACGGTGGTGACTGCTTATGGATGTTTCTGGTTTTTTTTTTTTTTTTGATCTCACTCTAGCCCAGGCTGACCTGGAATTTACTATGTAGTCTCAGGATGGCCTTGAAGTCACAGAGATTCTAACTTCTGCCTTCTGAGTTCTGGGATTTAAAATGTGCACCACCACGCCCAGTGTTTCTTTCTAAGGAACCCGGGATGGCTGGGCTCTGGAGTTTCTTCTGCTAACCCTGTGCCGCTGAGGGTTTGTTCGGCTGTGGAAGGGGCTTGGGAATGGCGAGGAGCTCATGAGTGTGGGGCTCCCTTCTGCTCTGCAGCCTCTGCTCCCTGTGTGTCCAAGTGTGGCCATCTGTTCTTATCGGCGTGTGGCAGGGGTGTAAGCGGCAACCCATGGGATGAAGACACAGGATGTTCCAGAGGTTCCCTGTGGGTGTTTCTGGGAGTCTTGCAAGATGAGCGGTCACCGGGACAAGTGCACTTGGACACCCCCACTGTGGCAGTACCTGTGTCGGTGGTGTGGAGCATACACCTGTGTTGAGTCCATCTACCTGCTGTCCTCCAAGGGCAGCAGACGTTGACATTCTCAGACATTTCTGTGTTGGTGTAGTGGTAGAGATTGGCCTCCTATACTCTGGCCTGCTGTTTGGTAGGGTTTCTGAAGCCACCGCTTAGTGTTCTTAAATTCTGTTAAACCTTCATTTATATATATATATGGTAATAAGGCCCATAATCAAACACTAATAGATGATGGTAGCAGCCTCAATGGGCCTGATTTCCCTTCCTGTTCTAAGTTCCTTTGGACTCGGCCTGTCCACTTTCCTTCACTCATGGTGCAGGGATTTCTTATATCCCCGATGTTGTCTGACATTGGGTTGATGCTGGGCTCTGACAGTGGTAAGCTCACATGTGGCTCCTGTCTGCCCAAGCTCCCAGTCTAAGCAGAAGACAGACACCAGTCAGAGGCATAATCCAGGGCTTGTCAACCCATGGCCCGTGTGCCATTCTCGCCTCTGGCCTGTTGTGGCTCTATCATGTTAATCAGGTTTTTGCATTACTATAAGAAAATACCCAAGACAACTTATAGAGAGGAAAGATTTTGGTACGTTCTTTTGGAGGTTTCAGTGCATGGTCCCGTTGGCTGTGTGGTGAGGCAGTGCATCTTGGCAGGTGTAGTGGGGCAAAACCACTCACTACAGCATGAGCTGGGGAGCACACCAGGAAGAGATCTGAGTCCCAGAATCCCTGTTGGCAGTATCCCCCCCCCAAAACCTGAAGACCTCTTGCTGGGCTCCCACCTTTTGGGCTTTTGAGAGAGGATACAGATCCAGTTGACAACAATAGCTCAAGAGCTAAGAATGATTTTTACTTCTTCTTTTAGTTTTTTTTTTTCTTTTGTTATTTTTTGAGCCAGGGTCTCACTATATAGCTCAGGCTGGTCTCACGCTTGTGATTCTACTTAGAGTGGAGAGGGGACAATGTGGCCCAGGGGCTTTCCATGTCAGGATTATAGGTGTGCCCTGCCCTGCCCAGCTCTGATTTCTAGACCGATGTTTAAACAGTCGGAAGAAGAATGGTTCATGACACATGAAAGTTGAATGTTTATCAAGTTTTATCAGAATACAGCCATGTACCAAGCATCCTGTACTTGTCTGAATTGCTTTTATGATATAACAGACTGCAGCACTTGCAAATTCTAAAATATTTACTGTTGGATGTTTATAGAAATGGTTTGCCAACCTGACCTGAACATCTGTAGAGGGGTTAGGAAGGAAGGATGTAAGGGTGAAAAGAGGTTGTGTAGTAAGGGGGTTTGTGTGTGCAACCAGGGAAGTTTCCTGGGAGCTGAGGGGTGGAGTTACCTGAAGAGTGGAGCATGCCTGCCAGATGAGACCTTCAAAGGTCTTATGGTGGGGAGTGAGTCAAGATCTGAGAAAATGGCTCGTGTGGCCAGAATAGGAGTGAAAAGGTGGGGAGGGCGACAATGTGGCTCAAGGAATAGAAGCTACTAGGGAGCGTCAGATGGGTTCCGTGCTCTGACGGAAGGCAATGGATAACTCCTGGTCTTTCTTTTCTTCCAGGTAAAACCATTTTCTGCTGTGTTGGCGTTCTGTGGAAAGTTGGTCAGCTGCAGCCTGGGGTGCCAGGATCCAGGAGCTGTCTCTCACCTGAGGTGTTGAAACAAACAAACAAAAACCAATGTTACTTGTGAAACTTTGGCTCCAGTGTGCATGCCCAGCATCTACCCAGAACGTCTCCAAATCAGCACACAAGGCTCCTCTCAGCCACCCCTGGGTGCCCCTTTGAAATGCCCCATACCCTTGAAGGGGTTTTTCTGCCCTCCTAAGAAGCCAAGGGTGGAAACATGTTGATCAAAAAGAATTTTTTTCCCAGTGGCTGTTGATGAGAGTAAAGCCGAGATGAGGAGGGTCGAGCATCTCACAAGCCCGGAGGACCTTCAGCTGTGTGTGGGATTGCTGACACCGCTTTCTTTCCTGCATCTTTCTGACTTTGACAGGCCTGACTTTATTTTGGTGCGGGGCTATGTGACATTTCAGAGTGGACATGCTTACAGCTGGACCAACTCTACAGAAGAGTACACAGTATGAAGAGAATATACATCAGGACTTTGCTGCGCTGCTCCCCTTTAAGAATTTCAGCAGAAATAGGCATGGCTAGTTCACAAAGAATTTCAAATTTCCAATATCAGGGAACAAATGGTATGTGCACGTGCGTGGGTGTGCATACCTATCCAATAATTTCTCCTCTCAAGGGAAAGGAAATCACTAGGCAGCTTTTTGTTAGCAGTTGTTTTGGAGGTTTTAAGACATTTCTCTGCCTTGTCCATAGTTCTGTGTTGTCTGTCTGAGAATATGTTAAAAAGCCACTGTGGCAATTTAAATGAATGGTGGTTTGGGTAGCTGAAAAAACCCCCACAAAAGCAAGCGCACTGTGAGGGATTGCGTTGGAAGTCAGTCTGGGCCATGCTGGATTGGAAACCCTCCTGGACCCACTGGTGTGGGAGGGAGAAGGGCTCAGGCAGTGCCCTAAGGAAGCAGGCCCCGGTGGGACTACTCAGGTTCCTGGAGGCCTGACACTTGCCCTTCTGAATTGCTTCTCATAGATGGTTCTCTGAGCAAGACTAATAGCAGTGCCTTTGGGACCCAGGAGTCTGTTGAGGCTGGAATGGCATTTTTTTCTCTAGCTCTTTTTCGCCTTCTTGCCTTTGCTCTAGGGTCAGAGTATTTACCCTGTTGTTGCCCCATTCCGTCGCTCTGGATGAAACCTCTCACCACGATGGCCTCAGCCCTACCTTCAGGCTTTCCTGACACTTTCCTGACAGGGGCCAAGGCGGCGGTGGCAGTAAGTGGGAAAGGTTGTCCTGGCTCCTGAGGCCCGGCTGGGCACGGCGGCTCTGCAGCTCGTTAGAGGCATGTTGGTCTCTGCAGAGAGTAGGGAGTCCCCCGGAAGCCTGGTCCTGGCCACGGTGTTGTGCCTGCTCTCCTGAGCGCCTTCATTTCCCCTCGGCCATCATCTCCCTCCCTCCCTCCCTCCACTTGGTTTGCCAGACTCCAGGAAGCACCTTGCAGCTGTGCACCCTCTCAGCCTTGGAACTGGAACCTCTCACTCCTGACCCACAGCTGCGGCTGAACTGTCAGGACAGCGGGACTCTTCTGCCTTACAGATAAAACACCACCAATCTGCCCGTCAGCCACTCACCCCTGGGCCTGGCAGGAATGGCAGTGGCAATGACCTTTCAAATCCTTGGTGAAACTTCGGCGCCACCAGCCTTTAAATCAAGACCCTTAAAAAAAAAATAAAGACCTTTTAAAATGAGCCACATTTGCATTGAGTTTGGATGATTTCTGGTGGAGGCTAGTAAATGACTTTCTGTGGTTAAGAATGTGGGCACAAGGGTGAGGCTCAGGTGGGCTGGGGTCTCGACAGGTCTGTATCCTGGTACTTTAGAAAAAGGATTTGGAATGGAAAGATATGGGTTGGGGACATGCTGTTTTTTTACACACACATTTGTAGATTTATTTTCTGGAAGCTGACTTTTTTTTTTTTTTTTTTGCCCTTCTTGTGTTTGGATACTCTTAAGTGCTTATAAAGGATATATGTCAAAACTACTGTCTTATCTTTGTCTCATACCTGGTTTGGCTTAAGATTTCTATGACAGTCAGACATGATGGCACATTCCTGTATTCCATACTTGGGAGACCAAGGCAGGAGGATTGTCATGAGCTCTGGCCAGCCTGGGCTGCATAGTAAGTTCCAGGCCAGCCAGGGCTACATAGAGAACACCTCTCTCAAAACAGACAAAAACAATAACCCCATGTTTTTTTATGACTATGAGATATGTCTAGGCGAGACTAACCCTTAAGAGGTTAGAAGCCCCCCAAAAGGAATAGCTTACTTACTTCCACTCAAATATGGCACCATTGGACGTATCACAAACTTCTTAGGCGTGGTCTACTTGACTCTTCCTCTTGTTAGCCCCATCTGTGGCCAAGCGCTTTCTTGGCCAGGCTCGTTCTTAACCCTCAGGGAAGAGCCAGCCTGAGAGGGAGGAGGAGGCACTCCTGAGTCGTCGGGGTCCCTCATTAGTTTTGAGGATTCATTTGGGGGACCCATCCTTACCATGGCCCCCCTTCAACAAAAAGGTTTCTTTTCCATGTGCCCTGCAGACCTGCCAGAGGCCAGTGAGGAACAGATGATTCCCAGCATGCCTGGATTTCCTACCAAACTGGATAATCTGACACTGAGAGTTGGGGGAAGAGATTGGGGTGTCATTACAAAATGATATTTTATAAGGACATGAACAGATTGTCCACAGAAGACCCCTGCTGAAGTCTTAAGTGTACAGTGTGTCCCATGCCTGCCCTTTTG
The DNA here is from genome assembly GCA_036346955.1 of Dipus sagitta. Taxonomy (NCBI): domain Eukaryota; kingdom Metazoa; phylum Chordata; class Mammalia; order Rodentia; family Dipodidae; genus Dipus; species Dipus sagitta. Next base: position 125,256,278 of record CM070772.1, on the reverse strand, counting down.
GCTGAGAGCCTTGGGTCTGGAGGCCCTCTGAATGGAATGGAGAATCTTCACAAGAGGAGGGTCCTACACTTGCTGGTGGGACTTTGGTTACCAAACCATCTGGAGAGATTGCCATCTTGGTGTTGGTAGCTCTGGGAGGGGAAAGGGGGGTATGCTACTAGCATCAGCAAAGGGGCTGACGACTCAGCATGGAGGAGAGCTGTGGGAAGGGACAGTCCCCCACCAGCACAGGAGAACGTTCTGTTTCCTGAAGCCTCCAAACTGCTCCCAGCGACAGGTGCGAGTGGGCGATTACTTCCGGCCTGGCAGTGCCAGAATTCCTTTGTGTGTGTGTGTGTGTGTGTGTGTGTGCTTTGTCTGAGAACTCAGGAACCCTTGGTTTGGACTCTGTGCAGTGCACACAGTACCAGAGTACAACTTGTGAAAACAGCTTATTTCCCATCACTGTTGGGAAGCAAATGAGCCATATCCTGCGTTATCACTGAGTAGTTGGTTCACAGAAGTGCCACGTTGTGACTCCCCTGGGAAACCATCAAAATTTGCTGTTACTTTTTGTTAGGGTCAGTGGGTTAGTTTATCAGCAAGCTCCATCTTCCTGGAGATATATTTTTATTTTTTGATGAGCCAAATTGATGTGAAATGAAACACAATGAACTCATGTCTATCTGTTGGCAAAGTAGGACTTTGTAGATTCCAGTTTAAATGTTCAAATGGCCCATCTGATAACCTGTGCTGTAAGCAGAAATCCTGCTGTGGACAGGGAAGAGCAGTAGAATGAGTCATCACTGAAGCATCCAGAGTCTAAGCCAGCCAACATGGTAGTGATGAGAGTGGTATAAAGACAAAACAGAAGACAGATTGTGCTGGGTGATTTCTAGGCTTGTTGCTCCTAAGAACAACATAGGCAAGCTCCTTTCACTGGCCACTGGGATCATTTAAAGGCAAAAACTCATTTAGTGTTGCATGGTGACTGTCCTTGACAGACACTAAACCACAGAGCTTCCTGTGAGACTTTGCGGCCTACCCCGTGAGAATGACCTTTTGCTTCCGGAGTCCGTTCCAGTCATCAGTGGGGGTTCCTCCACTGGCCCTCCGAGACTTGAGGTGCTGGACAGAGAGTACCTGTAGACAGGACAGGACCAGGAACAGCAAGACAAATGCACAAAGCAGTGATATGGCTGATGTTGCCAAGTGCAGCGTAGGCAGAAAGATGGAGTGAATGGTAGAGACAAGAACAGGCCACAGGGCCTGGAGTGAGAGACTAGCGGTAGCTTGGAGAGACAGCTGGTGTGGGAGAAAGCCACATTTCTGGGCTCAACCTGGGAATGGGGGTGGGGGAAGGAGTAGAGACCAAAAAAATAATAATAAAGTCAAAGTTAGCAAAATATGGGCTGCAAATGTCTGGCATGGGGGGGGCACCTGGGAGTGGTCACCATTGCCAGTGGTTTTGGAGTTCCTCCTGTGTACTCAGAGCCTTTGCATATAATTTCTTATTCAGTTCCTCGGGTGCTCCTTTGAGCAGTCAGGATCCCTGGAAGAGACTTGGGGCTTCTCTGATCATTTTCACAGACCAAGAGCTATTTATACAGAACCAAGACCCCTCCCCAGCTGTCTATCCAAAAACAAACTTCCTGTTGCCTTTGGCTGAACTTACCATCCTCTGAATCCCACCGCCCGTGTGGTGAGGCTGGTTGTTGACTTCAATTTGTATGTATGAGAATTGGCCAGAGAACGTCATTTACTGTATAGGGTCACGCATTTTACAAGGGGCAGGCCTCAGACCACAGCTTCTTACTCTCTCCAGCACTGTTGCCTGAAGGGAAGAGGTAGGGGTTCTTTTTTTTTCAGACCACAAAAATTCACACTTGGAGCTGTTATAGGAATTAACTAGTCAATGAGAATAATCAGGCAAAATCCACTTCAGAGAGAGGGAGAGAGCCTCTGTTGGCTCATGCCAAAAACCAACAGAGGCCCTGAACTCAGACTGTGCTGGACTTTTTACAATCCTTTGTCTGAATTCTCTTGTGCTTAGAGAGGGGAGAGATTTACATCCATGAGTGTAGGGGTCTGTCAAATGCGATTAAGTACAGGCAGCTGTCTCCTGAGATTAAGGTAGCTACATATTGTCCAAAGGGGTCAGGCTCAGAGTCACGGGATTCTTGTTAGCTACCATCACAGGAATCTCCTCTGCTGCAGTCTCAGAGGAGGAAAATGCAACATCTGTCGCTTCACTGGAAGTCCTGGGTACATTTACATTTCTTATAGATAGAGCGATTATCTAATATAAACATTAGACATGGTATTCCTTCAATAGAACGGCATAAGCTATCTGAGCTCTGGGCCAAAGAAATTGAGGTCACATGTTCCAAGGGACACTTAAGTGAGGTTGAGGCCTTCTTGATGGGGAAGTGAGTCTATCTGCAGGACAAGGGGCGTCCCTGTGCCCAAGGAAACCCTTTCCTTTCTAGATCTCATTGGAGACCCTGGTATGCTCTATCTAGAAGCACTGATCCAGATTCAGGGCCTATGGTGGGAGTGCCCTCCCTTCCTAGGGACACTTGTGTGCCTATGTGTTATAGAGTAGCTGTGGCAACTTCATGAGATTAGGGCCTGTTGATATCCCCTCCCAGAAGGAAACACTGGGAGGGGTAAGGAGACCCTCACCTTACAGTCCAGCTACTCCCTCGCTCTGGACCTCCGCTTTCCACTGTGTGCACCTGAATGTAATTCTGCTGCAGCTACGTGTGGTCATGGGAAGAGACAGAATGTACAGGAGGTAGAAGATTAACTAGATGGGGACTCCACCTCTGCAACTCTGGGGAGGTCATCATTATGCTAGACTGGACTTCTCAGTGCAGCTATTTGGGGTAACTTATGCTCTTGGTAGGTAACCTCTCACTTAGGTTCCCATAAGTAAGCCCAGTAGACTCATAGGTTCACCAAGCTCATCTTAGATAGAGTCTTTTTTTTTTTTTTTTTTTTTTGGTCGGTCATTGTCCTGCCTGTAATGAAAAGGCATTTGTTCACCCCTCCCCAGGAGAAGTTCACATGACACCATGAGTAGACTTGAGAGTGGTCCAGTGTGCCTGGTATATGGGCAGGGAGGGACATTGGATGTACAGACTGAGCTGTGTATGTGTGAACATAAACACTGCTAATGAAGATCAGGCCAGGATGGCTAGAGGTCAGGGCAGGTAGCAGACCATGGTCTGTACCCGGCAAATATAGGTCGTGCAGGCTGGACACAGGCCTGACTTGGATGTTGCTCTGGGCAAGTGACTTCCCTTTTACTTCTCATCTCATTATGGCGAGCCCACTCAGTGCCTGCAATGTCACCGTAGGCTGTTTGCCAAATGAGGGATGCGCTGTTGGGGTGGGGGTTGGAGGCCTTTTCCTTATTGAGGAAGTAGAGATAAGCTTCAAGATTGCCACTGCTCGACAAGTGCAAGCTTTTCTTCATAATGGTTTTTCCACCACATTACAAGATTTTCAGGCTGCTGTCCCTTCAGCTGGCCTTGACATCCAGCCCATCATCTGACATGGTCCTGTCTCCCCAGCCCTTCAAGGCCTTGGTAAGTGTCAATGCCCTTTTCTCTCCATACTTTATCTAGCTAGAGTCACTACCCACAGAAAATAATGACGGGCAATGTTCTGGAAAAGAAAGTGAAGAACAGCCGAGTTGTATAAGCTCCTCATAATGAATGAAGACGAGTGATCCTTTCATTTGGGAACTGTTCCAGGGGCATGACATAGCCCCGGGAGTCCTTCTCCCTCTGCACTGGGGGCGAGGTGGCGTCCCTTTGCACAGACGCACATCTTCAGCTTCTCTCTCACAAGGCCGGAAGGAGGGTTCAGCATGTGGTGCTGGTGGTGGGTACTCAGGAAGTGACATGTCTTTTTGTTAGGCACATCCCACAGGTGTTCAGAGGCCTGCTGGGCTGGCCAGGTGACTGGAGCAGGTACATGGCTGGCTTCCCAGGTCTCCGAAGTTCAGAAGGGTGATACGCTATATCCTAGAGCCCGGTCATGACTCGTGTCTCTTTCACTCAGTACCAGCTTCTATATATTGAGCTTCTGCAGTATTTCAGGCACATGGCTTGTAGAGAGACTCATTTGTGTAATGAGCTGAGCTTGGATTCTGAAAACAGATTCCCTGGGCTTGACTCCAGGCTGTGATGTTTGCCACGTGTGTGGCCTTAGATGCCTCTCTTGACCCCTGTGAGTCAATATCACTGGTCCTAACAGACAGACATAGTAAAGCCCATCTCTCTTGAATACTGTGAGTTGGATGCATTAATGATATTAACTTTTTTTTTTTACTTTTTATTTATTTATTAATTAGAGACAGAGAGAGGGAGGGAGGGAGAGAGAGTGAGTGAGAATGGGCGCGCTAGGGCCTCTAGCCACTGCAAATGAACTCCAGACGCATGCACCCCCTTGTGCATCTGGCTAACATGGGACCTGGAGAATTGAACCAGGGTCCTTAGGCTCCACAGGCATGTGCCTTAACCGCTAAGCCATCTCTCCAGCCCATGGTATTAACTTTTGATACTGTCAGGCACCTCACCCTAATGGGTTAATGTGTGCTGCAACACTACCAAGCAGCTTCCCTTTTACCATTTCTACCTTCAAGTGCGGAAATCAAGGCTTCTGGAATGAGCTTTCCCCTGTCTCCTGTTGGCAGTGGGCTGTCTGCTGCGGAAGGCCTGGGTGTTCTACACAGGCATGCGGAGGGATGGCTGATGATCTCTACCCTGCTCTTGGAGGGAGGGTTCTAGAGGTGCAGAGGATGCCAGGAAAATAAGGAGCTCCCTGAGGTAGTTCTGTTTCTGAGGAACAAGATGGTGGTGGCAAATGTGGCTTGGGACAGCAAGGTTTCCGGATGTGGCCACTAGGTAAAAGGGAAAGGGAGGAAGAAGACGGAGAGGAGTCTTCAAAAGCAGAAAAGACTCAGCCTCAGGAGAGCGGAGCTGGGCTGGAAGGAACACTGCACGTAGGCGGGTGGCTTTTTCTCTTTTCCCTCACCCTAGGCACTTCGAAAGGGCGAACTTTGGGTGAAGCCACCCTACATCTCCAGCGTTGCTGTCTTCCTGCCGTAGCGGAGCCTTGCTTCCTGGTGTGGAAGTGTTGCTCAGGTCTAGTGCACGGGGCACTCCCGCTACAGGTGCTCAGCCTTATTTCTCTTAGGAGCATTTAAGAGTCTGTCAGAGTAAGTGTTTCAACTACTGCGGCAAGCATGATCAACTTGTAGTGAACTCTGGATTTGTTAATTAAAAATAGACTCGGAATTAGGAGAAAACATTTCAGACAGATTTACATAGCAGAATTTTGATAAAAAGTGTACTATTGTAAAGGTGACCTTTTTATTGGTGAAATTTCAGAAGATAAATGATATACCAAGAAGATAAAAACAAGTTATCCAGATAACTATAACCCTTAATGACATTTTGACATGTTTTCCTGTGGAATTTATGCCTTCCTCCCTATCTTCCCACCCATCCCTTGCAAATACCTATTGAATACCCGCATGTGCCACGCGCATGATGCTGGGGGCAAGGCTCAAGGACCTGTGTGTGGGGAGGACGGAACACTTCCCTGCCAGACACGACAGAGGGTAAAGTGCTATGACAGAGACACGGAGGAGGCCTCAGGGCCTGACACGCGAGGGACCAGCTCTGCCACAACAAGTGGCTTTCAGACTTTTCTGTGTGTGCCTTGCCATGTTTTTCTCTACAAAATTGGGCCACATGACACCTTTTTGACTTCATGTTGTTACCATTTCCCTATGCCTGAGAACATTTAGAAGCAGGTCTTCCAGTTGCATGTTATAGAATACCATTACCAAGAGACTTGTTTTTAACCCATGTTGGCAAAAGGTAGGGATGACTCCCCAAAGCAAGACAGACTTTTGTCAGAGCACTTGATTACCAACCAGAGGTTAATGGTAAGATCCTACTGCTGAAGAAGACACCATACACTGTTGGCACGGACCATGGAGAGGCCTGGATGGAATCTGGAAGAGATCCAGTCCCCAGATGGTTAGCCCATCTAGTGCTGGAAGGCGCTACATCAGCTACTTGGGGGAAAGTGGCCAGCATCTGTCTGAGCAACTCGAGGTCTAAGCGACTCAGAAGCAAACAACCTGATGTGATGCTCACACAAGTGCAATAGTGGCACACAGTCATGGTGGGTAACCAACTACTCTTGGATTGGCTAACAGATCCACTCAGTGGAAAGGAACCATATCTGGAACTTGGGAAACAAGCCAGAATCATATCCAGATAATGATTTTGCTTTCCAATATCAAGCTGCCACTAATATTGGGATATAAGAGGGTCTGCACCCATTAAATTCTCTCTCATTTAATAATGGCTATCCTATGACTTCACTCTCTGTTTTGAGTGTCTGCTTCTCTTTTTCAGCTGGGAACAGGACCTGAGGAGAGAAATGACCCATTGCACTTCACCATGGTGCCAGCTGAAACCATAGAGGAATTGTGGAAATGAGCAAGAATGCTGCTTTCTCGGTGAACCTGATATTAGCACAAAGGTGAAGGAGATAGACACTGAGGACACTTAACATCTACCAAAGCAGAGAGCCCATCACTGAAGTAGATTTAAAACACACCGCACATGGCTCAGGGAATTTTGTGGAAGAGGGGGCAGAAAGAATGTTAGAGCCATAAATTGGGACAATATGCACAGAGACATTGTCTCTCCCCCATAACTGACTGCTGCTCCCACAATGCATGACTCCAAATCCCTATGGGGTTGACCTGTATCCCTAACGAGTAGGGCCCCTTTGGAAAAGGGGCAGGGATGAGGGAAAGGATGGTACCAACTTGTGTTGTTTACATACTAAGTATGTCCATATCTAATAAAAATAAATTAAAAAAAATAAAGGTAGGGATGACAGAGGCCTCCGGGAGGGCAAGGAGTGAGACCTTCAGTGTATGGACTGGTCCCTGAGAAGGGGTGGGATAGTGGGTAGCTTCCTTTCTGAATGAGCTTCCCCTTCAGTATTTCAGTGAGTTCTCTTTCAATATTTCAGCCAGAAACTTGAAGAAATTGGAATGATGCTTGCCTAAGCCCCAAGCTTAGCTGCTCACTGGGATCATCATTATCGCACCATTGGGATGTGTGCTGCCTGCCTAGCTCGGAAATTGGGACCTGACTACGCAGTTCTGACATGGCACTCTCCCCTCCGTGGGCAGACAGAGTGAGTAGTTCCATGACTGTCCTCATAACATTAAGCAAGGCCCCCAGAGGCAGCTACTGCACACGTGCAGCCTGTCTGATGAGGACTCCAATGGTGCAGGCAATTGAGGCTTCTTGCCCACGACATACCTATCAACCCACCCCCTGCCTTTCTATAACTCATTGCAGCCTGTAATGACCCTAATGTTCAGTGGGTCTCCCTACCCTGTCTCTATAGCAGCCATGAGCTTCCATTCCAATTTGATTTGAGCCCAGATGTCTATCCAATATCCATGGTCACAGATTTATTCTATCAGAGTGTTATGTCCAAACCTTCCTAAGTTTTCTTCTAAGCTGCTAAGAGTTAGGCTTGGGAGGAAACCCTGGAGCCCAGGAAGGCACCACTTACAGTGTACACTTGAGGACTGAACCAAGCAAGTTCAGTCCTAGGGAGTTTGGGAGTGGGTTCTTGTGCTGGTGGAGCCATGGAATTCTATGTCCTCCTTCTACACTAGTGGGTAGGAGTGCTCAGTCTCAGAGACTTTATGTGAATTCCAACTGTTTCCACCACAGGAGAGGGGAAATCCCAGGCTGTGTCATCTGTCTGAGGAGCCAGAGTCTCCGCTGGCTCCTTTAGTCTTCCTGGGCACCTGGGCCTTCTGATGCAGGAGGAGGATGTCAGGTGGGTTAGCAGGCACAACCCTGTATCCTGACTGAGCAGACTTGTGGCCACTGCATATAGCAGGACAGTATATATATAGAGATATTATATAGAGATACAGATATTTAAAAAAAAAACTCTTGGATTTACAACCCAGTGCTTTTGAATGGATGCACCTTCAGCCTAGTGACCAAGAGTCCCAGGAGTCTGAAAACCTTGAACTTTTCACCTTGAAGGGGTTGGGGGAATGTGAGCCCAACTGACTGGTCAGGCCAACTCTGGCTTCTGCTCGGTTGGGGACAGGGTGCTCCGTGCTTCCCAGTCTGAGACCCTCTCAAGGGCACTCTGGAGCTGCGGTGTTGGGCATCCCATGATGGGGTTTTGGGGGGCCCCAAAGACCCCACGGAGTGCGGCCAGGCTGAGGCACTCCAACATAAAGCCCAGTGAGGATTCCTCATGAAGCTTCCAGAGGCCAAGGCCAGAGAGCATATGAAGACTTCTGAGCCCTGACCATGGTGCATTCCCAGATCATGTGGTACGCTGTTTCAGAACGTGTCCAATATGAAAGACTATAGTTCCAATGGGCCCCCAAGAGACCCTGATGCTCCTATTCCAAGGGCCTCATCTCGAGGGGAGCAGTTTCCGGTTGCCTGTTCCCTGGCCTCATGTTTCAAGGCGGCTCCTAGCTTTCCTGAGCCTCATCTTTGCAAGATGGAGCCACACCTTGTTATTATCTCCCACACCCCCACTCCTGTTCCTGGCACTCTCAGATACTGTGACACCTTCTGAATCAAAATCATGGAGACCAAAAAAAGATGTTATGGCTGGAGGGTCACACATGTGACTCCAAATACCATCCCAGAGACCTGGGGCCAGAAGGCCTGCAGGAGTGTATCATCTGCCTTGGAGAGAAGTGGGCACTTGGGTGAGGGGCAGACTCCTCCCTAATCTGGGAAGCATATACTCTGCTTTGAGAAACCAGATTTCCAGAATATGGTCTTGACATCTGAGGGAGGGAGGGTCACCTAGCCTGGGAGGATGGTCACGAGCCCTCCCCTCCCCCTGCAAGGGATTGTTTGGCTGGGTTTTTCTGATGAGTAGAAAAGACTTTAAAAAGTACTACAGCGTTTTCTTTCCTTCATCCAAACCTATGAGTGTGGAAAATTGAGAGAAGCTCTCTAGACCCTGAGGAAGATCGTGTGCCCCTGCAGGGAAGTCTGCTCCTGCAAATGAAATTATTTTGAGAGACACTCTTGCCTTGGTCCCATGCCCCTCTTAAGTGTGACCCAGGCAGGGGGCAGATCCCCTGGGGAAACCAAGTCTCTGGTTGGGTTCCCAGGGGTTGGTGCAGCATGACCTGGGGTAGGGTGGGGAACTTATAAAAACATGTTCCAAGGGCCTAGGGCTGGTGCTTCAAGGTGAGAGTTCATCTGGGATTAGAAAAAGCAGGAGCTGGTGTCATTCTAGGGTTTGAGGCCAAATCATCACTATCTGTCCAGAGAAAATGAATACAGCAAAGCATTTGGAAACTAGACAAACCGTGACACAGTTCAGCACAACGAAGAACCAGATGGCAGAGGAGAGAAAGAGAAGCCTCTAACTGCAATACATAAGAAGCAACAAGCTCCAACTTTGTAAGTGGAGGTAAAGAATGATGGGAGCCCTATGGGAGAGAATTAAAATGCACAAGGAATTTCAGTTTCTTGCTTGATTTAGGGGCTACCTTTATAGGTGGGGCTCTGACTGGTAGAGAGCAGAAATCACTGGCCAGTCCCTGCCTGCACCCCGTATAGATTCTGAATAGCACCAGAGAATAACATAACAGGGTCAACCTGGAAGAGCCAGCAATGGACTGGCAGCAGGTGGGAGGGGCTGGGCACAGGCTCCCTAGTGCATGGGGTTAACTCAGAGGCTTGTGAATATCTGCTGGACAGAGGTGCCTTATTTCTCTGACCAGCCAGGCACAGATTCTTCCCATGGCCCAATGCAAGGTGATGCGGAGCCTCTACATACTTGAGAGGACAGGAGAAAAGGAGTCAGCGTGTGAGAAGCACGGTGAAGTTCGGCACAGCCACTTCTCACATAGCAGATCCTCCTCCCAGCTGACACACCCCAGTGCCGCTTCTCTTTGGGGCATCCCAGGTGCAGTGCCACCCACAGCATCTCTGACGCAGTGCCAGCCTGCCCTTTATCCCTCCTCTCCCCTCCTGCCCTGGCCCCTGCTCCCTGATTCTTGCTGCTTCTCCAGCCATTGAGAGTCTCAGTCATCCCTTCTTTTCTTCTCCCTTCCTCCCTCCAGCCCCCTCCTTCCCTCTCTCCCTCTTCTCTACCTCCACACCCCATTCCTGTTCAAGTCATGCACCCACGAGCCTGAACACTTACAGAGCTCCCTAACTGGAGCCTCGCTCTAGGGCTCCTCGGACACCACCTCAGGAGGGTTCTCCCCAAGCACTTTTTGGGCCATGCATTCCTTTGGGTGGTAAATCTCCACTGGCTCCCCTCTGATAACAGATTAAAAGTCTAAATTCTTCTCTTTAAAGTGCCCACTCTTTCCACAGCTTAGGAGGCTTTCTGAAGTCCTCTTTTGGCTCTATCTCCTAGCCCAAAGCCCCTTTATGTCTGCCTAGGTGATGTCATTTGCTCCTGAGCATGCCACATACAATTTGCATGGACTGCTTGGGTAAATTGGTCAGTTCAATTTCTGCTTTTAAGTGGCAGTGTCGCCCACCAGGGAGCTTAGGTTCCATTGAGACCTAAGATTTAGGGAACTCAAATGTAAGTCTACTTTGCAAGCTTTCCTTGGTGGTCTGAGAGCTTGGGGTCATGGGGTCATTTGGGCCTCCTACTTACTGCCTTGGGCACATCTGCTCTGTTTACTACATTGTAAATGTAATACACAATACACAATCAATACTCTATCATGTGAACTATTTGGGGGTAGTATCTTGACTTTGTAGAGGTGTTGAGGTCTTCTGTGGAGAGCCAGCCTGTGTATGGTAGACACACATATTCACAAGGGTGTTTTAGGCCTTCTTCCAACTTGCCAGTGTCCCCTCGACAATGGAATGGCCCTTTTGTCCCAGGCCACTGTCTGACCTTCTATTTGTGCCCATTTTGCTCTTTGAGCTTGTATTTCATTTGTATTAAGTAGTTCTTTAATCCCCACCCTGCAGCAACTGAAACCAGAAAGGAAACGCCAAGCAGCCCGGATTGGCCTGTTCATTTCATATAGTGAGCTCCCCTCTTCAGGGAGTCTTAGCCGTCTCAAGCTCCTGGGCCCTCACCTTCTGCCATCAGCCCTGATCAAACTCCCTACCTGCTGACTCCAGAGAAACAGTATTCTTTCTCTGAGGGGCCAGCTCTTCAGATATTGCCTGTACACTTGCTTACCTATCTGCAGTATCCCCATGATACCCTCTTTGGGTTGGGCAAAGATGGGAGCTTGGATTCTTCTTCTTCTTTTTTTTTTTTTTGCAAAGCCTGGGTCTTGCATTCAACTCTTGTGACAGATCAGTGGTCACTTTTGATAGTGATAATGATAGTATCATATGACAATGATCAAATCAATGGGGTCCTTTCTCCATGGGACTTTGAGGATGCTTTTAAATGGGAGAATGGGGCAAACTGGAGCTTTGCTGTAAGCACTCAGGCACTGAGAAAGTCTCCTGCAGAAGGAGACAAAAGAAGAAGTAAATGAAGCAAGATAAGGAGAGGGTTCCCTGCATTCTGGAAAGCAAGGGATCCTGACAGGGGAGAGGCTGTGATCACACCCATCCCCTGGAAGTGGATTCTCATTCTGCCCTGGGCCAGGTATGTTCTAGGAATTAAGAGCATAGTATAAGACTTGGTTTCTACCTTTTCAGGTTCTTTTTTTTTTAATAAGCTAAGCAAAGCAGACACACTAAGCAACTAAAAACCTGTGGTCATGCTGAGTGTTCTAAGGGAAGGTGGGGTGGTTATCTTCTGCTGGTGTAGACCACATAAGCTTAAGAGGTAATCAATCTCTAAGCTAATTAAGAGGGCACAGGAAGGGAGAAGAACTTGACTAGGCAGGGGAAGGCCAGAGCATGGCTCAGGAGAAATGGTTTAAGAGGTAGGATGTGTTCTGAGTCCCTCACAGGGCAAACTTCCCTAACAAAGAGCCTAGAGCCAACTTCCTAATGTTACAATTACAAGAGTTCTTCTCCGGGACAGGGCTCCTTGGTAACTAAGAGAACATTATATTTCCTTATAAAGAAAACTGTTGGCAGAGAGAGTGGTATGTTTGAATGGGCCTACCTTGGATTTTTTTTCTTTATTTACTTAACAAGAAGCAGCCTCCAGTATGATACAAAAGATTATTTAGAGAGCCTGTATTTGGATCCAGGTTCATCCCAGAAAAGTGGACAGCGAGGGCCGACCGAAGTGTGGAAAGGTACCAGGTCTGTTCCTATCCCATGGTTCAGACAACGTTTGCTTTCTTGTGGGGCAACTTCCATGATATTTTAGATTTGTAGGTGAAGGTAATATATACCAGGGCTTCCTGGCGAGGAAGGATTTGTAGGGTGGCTCTTTGTAGGAATAATTTAAGGCCCAAGATGATGCTATCTTCGTTCAGAGAAGACAGTTTTCTACTTCTGACAGATGCCCTGCAGGGTGACACTACCAGAACCCCATAATCCCATCTAAGTTCATCACTGGACACTCTCTGTGTTAGCATGATGCCAAGCTGCAAGTTCCTTGAGAGTTGATTTATATTGTTCACCCTTATTCTGAGAGTATAACTCTTCAGGGTGGGTTGGCTCGTGGGTTGTGAATTCTGCTTAGGAGCCCATCGGAAGCTCAGTTCAGTCTCACATTCAGTCTATCCAGGTCCACCGGTACCGTCAAGGCAATAGCAGCTTTGGGAGTTGGCTTCATGCTTCTGTTCTCTGTGACCACCTTAGCCCAGTACTTCCATTCTGTCGTGTTTGCTTCCATATCTTCCAGATGTTGGTTCTTTATTCTTCTTAAGTGCTCACCCTTCTTTTCCTAAGGGGCTCCACTGGATCGTTTCACTTGCCTTGTGGGCCATTTCTAGAAGCAGAAGTCTTAGCAACTTCTCTTGCCATTTTAACTTGGGGTTCTCACTATCTCAGAGATACACATATGAGAATATGTGTGGTTGTGGGGCATGCTGGGCCCTGGGTGAAGAGCAGATGCTATTCAAGAGTCTCTCAAAGATAGTCTCTTTAATTTTTCCTGCTGCAGGTTTATATTTGCCAAAGGGACCATGAAAACAGGGGCAGCTTAGGAGAGAGGAAGAGTCATAAGTGCTGAAGGGGGCTGTAGGTCTTCTTGCAGAGGAGAGGTCCAGATCCAAGCAGGTATACCTATAGACCATGCTGATGGTCCACAGGATCAAGTTCTCTCTCTCTCTCTCTCTCTCTCTCTCTCTCTCTCTTTCCTAAAGATTTTCTTGGCCCTGGACTTTTATCAGTTTTGGATGCCAAAGGAAGCTAGGCTCTCTCTTCTGCACTCAATTACTGGATGGAGGCCTCATTCCTCCTCTGGTCCTCCTGTGACTCCACAAGAAAAGCATGCCTTTAGAAATGAACCAGCTCACCACCACCATCTGGGGAACTGGCCTGGGGAGCTCTGCTATCATTGCCCTCTTCAACTTTATAATTACATAGGTCTGCTTTCAAGAAATGGGTCTATCTACTCTGTTATTCATTCATTCATTTCACAAATATTTATTGAGCACCTACTATGTACCAACTCCTATGCTGGGCAGCAGGAGTGTACCAAATTCCAAAGCAGAGCAAAAAAAGTGATCAAATCTCTGTTTATGTAGATTTTACATTCTTGGGCCCATTTTTCTGTGTAAGGATAAGTGTGGGAATCTCTTACTTTCCTGTCACTAGGGCAGAATTTTGTTCTCTCTGTTCTACAGACTGTCTTCCCCCAACACTTTACTTGTTCTACTATGAGAATGACTCTATCTAGTGTTGCACGGCATGTATAGCATTTCTTTAGCTTCCCTGTTCCTATCCTTTGGAACACTGGGGAACTTCTTTTATCTAGTTTATAGCTGCAGGATATAGCAGGGGGTACAGCAATCTAGCACCAAAGGAAGAAGGCTGTACAGCATTGAGGAGAGTCAGTCTGGAGGCAGCCTGGCTCATTGCCTGGGTAGTCTGGATGCCAGCTAAGAGAGCCACAGCAGAAGTTCATTTGGCTGGAAAATTAGGACCTGAGACCAGTTAATGACATCGCTGGGCTCACATATCTGATTTAACTACAGCACAGAGATTGAGACAGACCTCATTCAGCTGTGGTATCTTCTTGGGGTTCACATTTACATTTTCCCTCTCAGCACACAGATTAAGAAGTGGCATGTGTGAAAGACATATTTGCACAATTGCAGTTTAGCACTTCTCAAAATATCTAAGTGACTGAGTTCCACTAAGATATGAGTTGTCTGTGAGGCTGCTGTGTAGGATAGCAGTTGTCCACTGGATGGGCTCCCCTCTCCTGCCTGTTCTAGGAGAGGGTATTCTCTGTCCCCTCAAGCTTGGGAGATTACCTTATCACCTTAATCTTGGCAAAAAATATTCAGAAGACCAAAGCATACCCTTAGATTTCTTCCCAGTTTTGGCCTCAGGCTTCTGCTTGAATTCCTGCTGCTCTTATTGAGAATTGAGAAACCAAGCCTCACATCATTTCCCCCACATACTGCAATCACACCAAACATTATTTGGGCTCTGCTATTGCCTTAAAAAAAACTATGTGTGTGTGCATGTGATACTTAGTCACAGACAGTCTGCAGATATCATTTGTGTACTTCCCCTGTACACCATCTCTGTCTCTCCTCTTTCTGCTTCCCCAACCGCCTTCCCATGCAAAGGTGAATACCCTTCTGTTAGGAAGAACAACACAGCCCTCTAAGTGTTCTCTGAACCCCTCGTGGTGCTCAACAAAGTCAAGGACACTTATAAACAAGTCAGCCCTCCTGATAATATAGTCAAAGTTATGATTGGAACTTGGGGCATTTCTCCTCGGAAGAGGGAGAAAGCTGACAGGGTGTTCCCTTTTATGGGCCCCGATTTAAAATACCTTTCCAAGGTACACTTATGCGTAATCACTTGCTAAGCCTGGTGGTAGGTTCGAGAGCAGTGGCTCTTTCAGTTAATGGTGAAGCTGGGGCATCAACTTCTCCTTCTCTGAAGACTGTCTGTGGGAAGTGGGGAGGACCATCTCAGATCTGGTGAGGCTCCTGTGACTCAGAGTTAAGAGTAGATGGATGGGCCAAGAGTGGGCCCCATGCCTTTATTAGGAAAGATGTGCTGTGTGAGAGGAGGTACGTTTGCCCATCTGGAGGAGTATGCTTCACCACCTACCACAATGAAGAAAGCAGTTAGTGAAGGTTCTCTTAAATTTAGGAATATTAGGGGATATTTTATTGGGAATTGGGGAGAGACTGCATAACAGGTTCTATGATCTATGTACCATGCTAACACACTTTACATGTGTGTTAAAGTGGAAACTTTGGAAATATTTTGGAGGATTCACAAAGATGTCTTTCTGCTGGCTGAGGGGCAGTCATTTTTCCAGGTACCCCCTAGCCTTTCTATCATCATAAATTTCTGTCATTTTCCCCTCAGACATGGCAAATACACCAAGCATTTCTTCAGCAGTAGAAGAAATCAAAGAAAGCACTATAATTCCTTCCAGAATTCTTGATTTTGCTCTCTTACACATCAAATGGCAGTCTATCAGTAATATCCAAGTAGCTTGTTAAACAAGAACCTGTCTGATCACTCTATTCAATTGCTTTTCCGGCACCCAATGCAGAGTATCATTATTCTTAGGAGGACACATGGGCCACAGACATGGCTCTCTGGTGAACACATCAAGTCCAGCTCAAGGCCATTTACCCGGAAGTCCTACTCTATAGCTCAGTAAGTTCTATTAACAACTTCAGTCAGCATCAAACAAGGGGTATTGGGGGGCTGAGACCTAGCTGAGCCATGCAGAAAGACAGTACAGTGGCTTACAACAAACCGCAGATGCTTTTAAGCATGTTGATTTCTCTAGGGCAAAGACTGGCTTCATATTCAATTTTGTATCCAGTTCCCTTTCTAGTAGCTGCTCTGCCTGAGAGACTCTTAGGAGCTTCTTGTTGAAGGACAGACTTCAGCTCTATAGTTCCTTAGGATGAATTTCCACATTGGCCTTCAGTTTCAAATGGAGGAACACCTGACAGATGTTAACATCAACAAAAGTTTGTGAATGTGTAATCCTTCATTTAAATTTCCACCCGTCTCTCTTTTTCCCTAGGTTATCAAAGTACAAAATTGTACATAATCAAAAAGCTATCACTTGTTGAATGATAAAGGAAAACTTACATCTTTGAGATTGTGTTAGGACCAGCCAAACTGCTTTACCAAACAGACCCAAAAGATAGTTACCATAGACACAAAAGACGCTTATTCCTTTCTCACACCATAGGACAGCTCTTCTGGTCTGCTAGAGTGCAGCAGGGTACGAAGTGCTGTGTTGTGCCATTCCTCCTGAATGGGACTGATACCTCTGCCATATTCACAGAATTGGCTTCCAGAGCTGCTTCATTAGTATTACCTTCATTTTAGCTCACTGGACATATAGGAAAACACCTGGTAGATTTCATAGCTACTTGGAAAGAGCGCATACCTCTTCTACTCACCCTGGAGAGAAGGTATTCACATGCTCTCACTAACTGAATATGGGGTGTGTTTGCTTAGCCACACACCTAGGAGCCTTGGAAAGGAGGATAAATGTGGATGGGAGTAAGGAGGCTTGCCGACCTTGGACGTGGAAGAGATCTGAGTGTCTTCTTGACTCTGGGCCAAATCCTCAAACATCCTTGCTTCATGTCCCAAGAGGCTTTACAAATACTGTATTATAATTAAAGTACTAAATATATTGAACAAAAGAGTAGACTTGAAGTGGCAAAAGAGAAGTATCAAGTCACTTATAAAGGCAGGCCCATCAGAATAACAACAGCTTTCCGAACAGAAACTTTAAAAGCTAGGAGTATTCATAATGTCTTTCAAGTTAAGGAAGACAACTGCCAACCCAGACTACTATACCCAATACCTACTATTGAAAGAGAAAGAACTTTCCATTATAAAAACAGGCTAAATGAATTCATGGCCACTAAGCCAGTTTTACAGAAAATATTTGAAGGAATCCTTTGGACTAAAGAGAAGGAAAAGCACATACATGAGGCCACAGAAAAGAATAATCCAAGCTTGAATAATGCTTAATGTAAGAGAGGAATAGAAAACCACCAAGCATTACAAAATTAATAAGAAAAATATGAATTACTAATAGGAAAAAGAAGTTGGCTAGGCAGTCAGGGTAAAAGAACCCCCCAAAATGAGTGTTTTTTAAATTCCTTGACTAAAAGCAGAAAATGTCACTAAGAAGTGCAGAAACCTGGATGTTACACCCTCCAGGAAAGATTTCTAGATTAAGCTTGTATCCTTCCTATAGGACAGAAACTCATCCTTACCTAAGATTACTAGGAAGCTTCTAAAATTTGGTCTTTGTCCATAGTAACCTGTGGAACTGGGTCTTTCTCATGTAGCCACTCCTCGTAAAAACACAACTTAGAACTGAACCTTGAGGAAGGCTTCTTAAACCCCATTCCTCTTCCCTCCCTGGGCAAGAGCTCCACCTTACTTTCCTTTCTTATGTTCTAGGCTTAAGGCCCCCTTCCCTTTCTCCTCCTAAAATTTTATTAAGCCATATTAAAATCTTTTTGTACTTTATACTCTGGTCCATGGATTTTATTCTTTGAATTCATAGGACCAGGACCCAGGAACACCCTCAGTGCGTTGGCATACAAGGAACCCAAAATTCCTTTATCATTAATATCAACCTTACAATAATACCTGTGAATGTTAAATGGTCTCTATTCCCCAGCCAGAACACACAAAGCTAGTGCAGAATGGACTAAAAAGCAGCATCCTTCTGTTGTTGCTTCTGAGAAGCACACCTCTCCATAAAAAACAGATGGTGTCTTATGGTAAAAAGACGGAAAATGGGACTTTTTTTTTTTTCTAAGACCAGGAAACAAGCAGATGTTGCTGTTCTAATATCTGGTAAAATAGACTGCAAACTAACATTAGTCAAAAGAGATAAAGGAGGTTACTTTATACTGTTTAAAGGGACACTAACAAGAGGCCATTACAATTCTAAACATATGTGCACCAAACGTGGGTGCAAGCCAATTTCATTAAACAGACAGTACTAGATATAAAGTCAGTGATTAATCCCAGCATAATGGTAGGAAGCAACTTCAATACCTCACTCTCTCCAATTGACAAGGCATTCCCCATAAAAAGTAAACAGAGAAGCATCTAGATTAAATGATATCATGAAACAAGTGAATCCAACAGACATCTTCAGGAATTCCATCCAAATTCTGCAGAATATACATGTTTTTCTTCTTTTTTCTTTTTAGCGGCACATGGAACATTTTCTAAAATGGATCAAATGCTAGGAGACAAAGCAAATTTTAACACTACAGGAAAATTAAAATAATTCCTTATATTCTAGCTGATCACAATGGAATAAAGCTACTAACCCACAGCAAGAGAGACTATAGAACACACATGAACTCATGGAGATTAAACAATCACTGTTGAATGATGGATTATTGAAGAAACCAAGAAGGGAATTAAAAAAATTCCTAAAATTAAATGATAATAACACAACATACCAAAACCTATGGGATACAATGAAGGCAGTTCTAAGATGGAAGTTTATAGTTCCAAGTGCTTATACTAAGATATCAGAAATATTTAATAACAATGATATATCCTAGATCCTTGTTTCCCCTTCCTTCCTAAAAATATTTTATTTACTTGCAAGGAGAGAGAGAGAGAGAGAGAGAGAGAGAGAGAGAGAGAGAGAGAGAGAAACAGGCATGCCAAGCCCTCTAGCCACTGCAAACAAACTCCAGATGCTTATACCACTTTGCGCATATGGCTTACATGGGTACTGAGGAATCAAACCTGAGTTCTTAGGCTTTGCAGGCAAATGCCATAAACATTAAGCCATCTCTCCAGCTCATTTTTTTTTTTTGCTTTGTTTTTTGAGGTAGGGTCTCGCTCTAGCCCAGGATGACCTGGAATTTGCTATGTAGTTTCAGGCTGGCCTCGAAATCTCAGTGATCTTCTTACCTTTGCCTTTTGGGTGCTGGGATTAAAGGCCTGTGCCACCATACCTGGCCCTTCCTTTTCTTTCTCTCACTCTTAAAAATTTACTCATTCTTGAGCTAGTAGTGGTTTCTCCAGGTCACAGCAAGGAGAAGTGATGGAAGGATAGGTCCCTACTCCTCCTTATCCATGTTAGGGAAAGTGAGGTGAGCTTTTATCAGAAATACTTCCTGAAAGTTTGCACCCCACAGCGGTATATCTGCATAGACTCTGTTTCTCATACTCCCTTCCCTCACCTGCAAGATATTTCTTATGGTAATTGTGTCTCAGAATGTAGTGACACATGAACATGGTTAGGTGTGTAGAGGAGTCTTCAGGGTCATGTTTTTGGATATGTGATTATTACATCATCCAAATTGATGGGATCTTTCCCAAATATGTCCCTTTAAAGTAGGGAAACAGACAAACCTAGAACAGTAGATTCTTCAAGGAATACTTGCCCTTCCTGGATTGGAAGGTAGCCCTGACTGTGCATAGGACCTCATGGCCACCGAACCTATCTGCCAGGTAGGTGGGTGTGAGGAAAGTGAACATGACCATTAAGAGCCAAACTACCTCTAGCTAGTGAAGGGTGTGAGCTTTCTCTGGGTAACATTTTAACTTGGCAGTCAGAGGGGAGGTATGGAGAACATAGTGTTTGTCATCTATCAACAACCTTCAATGGTTTCCATGGATTATGTAGTTTGATAATGAAAGCTCACTGCTGCTCTAATTTTAGTCTCTCTCTTTGTATTTCCTGGGACTTTTCTCACAAGTCCTCCTTCCTTTTTTCCCCTTTCTTTTTTTTTTTATTAATTAGTTTTGTACTCAGCAAATACAGTCAATTTGGTACCATTATTAGGCTCATCCATGACCAACACCCTCCCCCTGGCACCTCCTTGTTGAGGTATATGGGTCATGCATTCTGGAGTTAGCCCACAGTTATGGGTAGGATAAATGTCTCTGCCTATCATGACCCAACATGTGGCTCGGACATTCTTTCCGCCAAGGAGGACTTGAAGGAGGACTTCTCATAAGTCCTCCTTCCTTTTAATGGTGCATATCCATTTAAAAAAATATTTAATTACTTAATTTATTTAGAGGGAATTGGGCACACCAGGGCCTCCAGCCAACTAACTCCAGATGCTTGTGTCCCCTTGTGAATCTGGCTTATGTGGGACCTGGGGAGTCAAACTGGGGTCCTTTGGCTTTACAGGCAAATGCCTTAACCACTAAACTATCTTCTCCAGCCCTGCATGTCCATTTTCTGTTGGTAGGCATAACCCCTTCTGTCATCTAAACCACATGCTTAAAAAAATTTTTTTTTTTTATTTGAGAAAGAGGGAGAGAGTGAGAGAATGGGTGCATCAGGGCCTCCAGCCACTGCAAATGAATTCCAGATGCGTGCACCCCCTTGTGCATCTGGCTAATGTGGGTCCTGGGGAATTGAACCTGGATCCTTTGGCTTTGCAGGCAAAGTGCCTTAACCACTAAGCCATCCCTCCAGCCCTAAACCACACTCTTTCCATCCAGTGCATGTCGGGGTGCTCTCTCTATCCTCTTCCCGTTCATTACTGTCATTTCTGTTTATACTGGGTTTTCTCATGATTGCTAACCTCTTGTGACAACAGATTGCACTTTGGATTTTAATCCTTTTTTTAGCAGCACCTTCTTATTATGAAAGAATTTATACTTACTGCAGAGAATATGAAAAATAGAGGAAAGGATAAGAAGAAAAAGAATGGTTCATTTTTCAAAGGAGAGATCCAGCCAGCCTATACATGTTGACTACACTGCAGACCATCTTTTTCCTGCGTATCAACCTATTCTGTGTGATTGTTTATAAAAATTGATATCATGCTGGTGGTATGTTTGTGTGTCTCACTTCATCTGCTTAGGGTTATAACATGTATTTTCCTAATCAGAGCCTTTCCAAGACCTGATATTTCCTAACTAAATGATATTTATTGGAATAGAGTCTATCATAATTCAATTATTTATAGCTTCCCAAATGCTTTTTGCTCCCTTCTATCCCCAGTGGTAGCCTGTGAGAGCATAACCACTATGTCCACGACTGACCATCCATAGGAGTGCTTGTGTCGCAGAATCACAGGAGGTGCATGGAGGGGAAATGCTACTGAGAAACCCGGGAAAGGAGCATTGCAAGGAGGAGTGCTCTCAGGATCTGCCCCTGGGGAGAAAGAAAGGATGGGGTAGACTACTCTCTCCCCTGCTGTGTGAGTCTTAAGCAGTGTTGAGTAGTAGATGGAGACTCCCCAGAGTTAAAGCCAGGACTTTGGTAAGATTTTGAGGAATTCTTCAGGATGCTGGGATGCCAGGAAGCCAAAACTAGCTGATTTAAGTAAGTACTGTGGTGGTGCTGTGGCTGGAGCTGTCCGTCACCTCTGCTTCCCATGGCCAACTTCTCTAGGGGATCAGAGCCACCTTCCCCGGTGATCATTCCTCTTCACCTGGTCAGCAGTGAATATGTAACTATCAGCTCAAAAAGTGCTCTTGTTCCTCCTATGTGGAAAGGCAGGTCAAACACATCATGATATAGGTGCAGTTGAGAATTTTCTGGAAAGAACTCTATTTGCTCAGCAAATAATGGCAACAATTCACAAATGGATTCATACGAAATTCAAAAGCTTCTGTACAGTAAAGGAAATAGTCAAGTGAGCGAAGAGACAGCCTACAGAAAGAGAGAAAATCTGCACTAGCTATACATCTGATAGGATTAACCTCTAGCATATGTAAAGAATGCAAAAAAAAAAAAAAAAAAGAAAAAGAAAAAGAAAAAGAAAAAGAAAAGAAATTGAGCAACCCAATCAAGGAATGTGTTAATGAAATTGGCAATTCTCACAAGACAAAATACAAAAGGCCAATAAACACATGAGGAAATGTTCAACCTCACTAGCCACTGGAGAAATGCAAGTTAAAATAACTTTGAGGGCTGGAGAAGTAGCTCAGCAGTTAAAGGCTCTTGCTTGTGAAGTCTCACAGCCTGAGTTCAATTCCCCAGTGCCCACATCAACTTAGATGCACAAAGTGGCCCGTGTGTCTGGAGTTTGTTTGCAGTGGCAGGAAGCTCTGGCTTGGCCATACTTTGAGATTCCATCTTACTTCTGTCAGAATGTCAGCCATTAAGGAAATAGCAACAAACCATGAGAAGGATGAGGACAAAAAGAGAACTCTTACACACTGCTGGTGGGAATGTGAACCAGTCCAGGCACTATGGAAACCAGGGTAGAGGCTCCTCAAAAACTAGCAATAGCTCTCCCATTGGATGCAGCTGTACCACTCTGGGTGTATACCCAAAGGCTCCTGAGTTAACCTGTCACAGAGGTACTTGCACATCAATGTTCATGACAACACTATTCACGACAGTCATGAAGTCAACCTAGCTGTGTAACAAGAAAATGTGAAGTGTACACAATGCCATAAAGAAGAATGAAGTTATGAGATCTGCAGGGAAATGAATGCAGGTTAATTAAGTGAATCAAACCAGTCTAAAAAAGACAAATATTGTATGCTTTCTCTCAGTTGTGGTTCCTAGATCATATATATATATATATATATATATACGTGAAAGTAGAAATGAAAATATTAGGGAAGGAGGAATATGCCTAATGCATATTATATACTTGTAGGAAAATGTTCTATGTAACATGATACCATGAACAAGGAATATAAATAATGAAATTTATTTTATCTATTTGCAAGGGGAGAGAGAGAGAGAGAGAGAGAGAGAGAGAGAGAGAATGGGTGCACCATGGCTTCCAGCTACTACAAATGAACTCCAGATGCATGGGCCACCTTGTGCATCTGGTTTTATGTAGGTACTGGCAAATGGAACCTAGGTCATTAGGTTTTGCAGGCAAGTGCCTTAATTACTGAGCACTATCTCCAACCTACATAATGAAATTTTTATAAAAATGTGTCATTTTAAGAGTTGTCATTTTTTGTATTAACCTTTGAGTTAAAACACCTTTCATGAATTTAATTACATATTTGCATTTTTTTCCTAAGAATTATATGACTGAGTTTCCTTGGCAGTAGCTGGATTGTTTTACTTATTGGTATGTAAAAGCATCATCTACATTAAACTTGTCTATTCTTTGTTTATGTTGGTGTT
Source organism: Dipus sagitta (assembly GCA_036346955.1). Classification (NCBI taxonomy): domain Eukaryota; kingdom Metazoa; phylum Chordata; class Mammalia; order Rodentia; family Dipodidae; genus Dipus; species Dipus sagitta. Next base: position 125,233,079 of record CM070772.1, on the reverse strand, counting down.
GGTGTTAGTGCTGGAACCGAATGCAGGACCTTGCACTTGCTGGGCAAGTGCTCTACCACTGAGCTACATCTCTAGTTTCTCTACCCTCCTGCCACCAAATGTTTTGAGCTACTTTATCATTATGTTTTAAAAACTATTCATTCTTCTGTTATTTCTATTTACTTCATGTTCAGAAAGCTCTTGCTTACTTAAGCTTTAGTTAACTAACTATATTACAATATTTTCTTCTAGGGATTTTTTTGTATTCTATCTTAGCCAATAGGTCAAGATGTGATTCAGGTATTTTTGTATTAATATTTTATGTTCTGTATGCTAGGACTTTATTTTGGCATATGGTATGAAGGAAGGCTCAAACTTAGCCCCACCTTCTCTGACCACATTTTAGGTAGTTAATCATTAGCCATCATTTTCTAGTGATTTCCTTTTCAGACTTAAGTTTTGTATTTTATAAATTATTTTTAACTCTTTCTTTATTAAGTAGAAACTTTGCATAGACACATCATATGTTGGTACCATCATTTCCCTCCTCCCTGCCTCCATTCCACTGAGGACCCTGCTCCATGGAGTAATGGGTTATAAGGTGTGAAAGCAGCAGCTAGCCATTGTAGGGGAGGGGAATGCCTCTGGGTATTCCCTCCCACCTGTGGCTCTTACAATCTTTCTGCCCCCTCTACTGCAAAATTCCCTGAGCCTTGGTGGGTGTGATTTAAGTCTACTTTAGTGTTGTGCTCTCAGCATCTTCTTAATTTTGGCTTTGGTACATTTTGAGTGTCCTTGGTATCAGCCTAAAATTTTAAAATCATGGATAATGGGGCTGGGGAGATGGCTCAGTGGGTAGGAGTGCTGGCTGCTCAAGCACGAGGAGCACGAAGACCTGAGTTTGAGCCCCAACACCAACATGAAAAGCAGGGTGTGGCTGCAGTGCTTCAACTTCAGTCCCAAGGGAGATAGACACAGGAGAAATGGGGCACACTGATCAGTTTAACTAAAAAACATCAGTCACAAGGGAGGGTACCCCATGTCCTCCTCTGGCCTCTGCGTGTGTGCTCACACACATATACATATACAAAATAACACTATATTACACACACACACACACACACACACACACACACACACACCAAGAAATCCATATATAACATTTGCTAGGCGTGGTAGTGCACGCCATGAGTTCAAAGCCACCCTGAGACTACATAGTGAATGCTAGGTCAGCCTGAGCTAGAGTGAGACCCTACCTCAAAAAACAAAACAAAACAAAACAAAAAGAAATCCATATATAACATTTCAGGGCTGTGTCTACCTCATTGAGCACAATCTTGCTACAGCATGATGCTGCTAGTTTTTCAACAATAAGAGATATCTTGGAGAAAATACCTCATTACATACTCTAATTTTTCCTTCTTTTTGTTCCCTTCCAGATGCATTTTCACAAGGATATAAGAGATCATGATGGAACTTAATTTGAACTGGATTTTACCTAAATAATAATAGAATTAGTAGTATTGATGTACCCACTATTTTAGCCTAAGGTTATATATCTCTTTACTGGGTCTCGTCAATCTTTGTAAAAGAATTTGGTGATTTTGTTATGTTTTTAGGCTACTTTCCTAACTCTTTTCTGTCTTTCCTTTCTCCCTATCTTCTTTCCTTCTCTTTCCTCTTCCCTCCCTCCGTTTCTTACTTCCCTTCCCTTTCTCCTTCCATCTCTCTCCCCCTTCATTTTCTTTCTCTTTCCTTTCTTCTGTTAAAGACCAAGTCTCTTTCTCTCTGTAGCTCAGGCTATACTTAAACTTGTGGCAATCCTATCTCAGCCTCTCACAAGTGTGAACCACTATCCTGGGCTGCTAATTTCTTATTAATTCAAAGAGTTTATTAAGTTACTTGTAGCATCCTGGTATACAGTCTTAGTGCAGCTTAAACCCAGCAGGCCCATGTATCAATTATTTGTAAGTTATGTGTGGAGTTTTGAAATTTCAAATAACTTTAAAGGACAGCATGCTATTCTGTATTCATCAACGTGAAGAACAGGTTTGAGAAACTTTCATACCACCACTTTGGAGGTCTAAAGGAACAGGATGACCCACATTTCCCAGTTGAGGGAGAACAGCGCCTGAGTATGGTCATTCCATGGTGTTGTGCTGGCATGGTCCTTGGGCAGGTGGCCCAGCTGGAGGAGGATTGAGAATGTGGGCTGCAGGATCCCGGGGCTGAGACTAGCATGCAAGCAGTAGGGATGGTGCCTCCCCCAGATAGGGAGTGACCCCAGACCAACCCTTTTGAAACTTCAAGGTCCTATCACAGTGCCTTTTATCTTGGAGACCTTTTCCAGCTGCTGGTTTAACAGCACAGCACATTCAGGTATTTAAAAAGATAAGAGATTGGGCAAGAGGGATGGATTAGTGGTTAAGGCACTTGCCGGTGAAGCCTAAGGACCCAGGTTCAATTCCCCAGTACGCATGTAAGCCAGATGCACAAGGTGGCACATACATCTAGAGTTCATTTGCAGTGGCTAAAGGCCTTGCGGCAATGCCCTTTCTCCCTCTCTCTCTCACAAATAAATAAATAAAGGTAAGTGTTTATTAAAACATCTCAAGTATTCTAAAATAATTCCCCCTTACTGTGTGGACATTCTGTGCATAAATTGACTGCATTGGCTGGACAGTTCATGCTTGCTCCAAGCATCTTCAAGCCATTCAGTGCCTTTAGCTTGTGGTCCATGGCTGGACAGCTCTCTCTTTTCCTTAGTTTTCTCTTGCTTTTGTCCTATAATGAACTTGATAGCTGAAAAACTCAAAGCAAGGCAATCCTAATGAATTCTTTTGATGTAGGGCACAGACATAAAACTAGTCCTATATATTAGCTGCAGGATAGTCGTTGCCAGATCTCTCAGTTATATCCATCTCATCAAAATCCTTATTTGAATGATATTTTGAAGTAACTCTTACTTTTATCTAAACAGTCTCTAGAGCCTCAAAAAAATTATTTAAAAAGAAAGCAACTCATGTTTCGGAGAGGTCAGGATATGGCGGGTTATAAGTAAGAATGTGGCATATGGAAGAAGATCGTTATTTAGAAATAGCACAAAAAATTAGGATAATGTACCCATTTTTGGTGTACAAATTCATTGCAATTAAAAAAATCATACACACTCAGGAGGCAGAGATTAGGAGGATCACCATGAGTTTGAGGCCAGCCTGAGACTACATAGTGAATTCCAAGTCAGCCAGGCTAGAAGTGAGACCCTACCTTGAAAAAAAATGTACAAAAAAACCCCCCAAAACAAAATTATACCATGAAAGTAGCTTTGATCTAATTTCTCAAAAATTTTTTTTTGTTATTTGTGTGGAGAGAGAGAGAGAGGGATAAAGAGGAGACAGAGGGAGGATGGGTATGTCAGAGCCTCCAGCCACTGCAAATGAACTCCAGACTCATGCAGTACCATGTGCATCTGGCTAATGTGGAACTTGGAGAATCGAACCTGGGTCCCTAGGCTTTGCAGGCAATTGCCTTAACCTCTAAGCCATCTCTCTAGCCCCCAAACTAATTTTTTAAGCATACTTATTGACTCTGCCTTTTCTTTTAGCTTGAGTCGTTCTGAAAACTAGTATAATCAGATATGCCCCTGGCTTACAAACACATTTCTGAAAATCACTCTAAAATGCTCAATTAACTGAGAAAAATAGTTTCCTATATCCTTCAAGGAATACACATTTTCAAAATGTCACTCCAGTAAATAATTATAGACCTGCTATTTGGGTCTATTGGTTAAATTATGGGGTCAGAATTTGTAATGGCTTATTAGAAGTTGGGCCATCTGTCCATTAAGGTGTTTCTAACCTTAATGGGAATAATGTTACACTAGCCCCCCCACCACCACCACCCATCTGTGGTTTTACTTTCCATGACTTCAGTTGCAGCCAACTGTGGTTCTAAAATATCTAATGGGAAATACAAGAAATAAGCAACTCTTACATTTACAATTGTGTGCTGTTCTGAGGAGTGTAATGACATCTCGTGTGGGCCTTCTCCATGCTACCCAGTATGTCAATCATCACTCTGTCCAGTATGCCCATGCTCCCTTTTTATCACTAGACACTTAGTACCTGTCTTGGTTATCAGATCCATTGCTTATGTTCAAGTGACCCTTATGTTTCTTAATAACATAGGCACCTAATAGTGCAAGAGTAGTGATGCTGGAAAATTATAATAAATTATTATAATTTTTTTATTAATGTTAATTTCTTACTGTGCCTAACTTGCAAATTAAAATTTATTATATGTATAGGAATAAATAGCATACTCATGGTTGGTACTACCTATACAGCTTTAGGTATTACTGAGTGTCTTGAAACATATTCCGGCAGTAACAGGGATTCTACTGTGGCTGTCTCCAGCTGAACTTATCTCCAGGCTCTTGATGATGGGGGAACTTGTATTCTATCTTGTTTTGCCTAACAGAGGTACTAAGTCATAAACAAATGTGAATGATGTCAAACTGCGCTCATATTTACCCACTCTAGAGAGGAGAGCCCTAGCTGACAAAGAACAATGTCTCTGTGCCTTGTTTTGCCATTAGAGGTTTCCAACATTGACACAGGGATCTGGGTTGATCTCATTTAGCACATTTCAAAGCATGTCTTATCAGTGCTCAATATAAGCAACAGCCTGATGTTATTCCTAAAAAATGCTCTGGGGACATAACAGTAAGCCAAGTGTCTCTAGGCCATGATGTTAAACCAGGTTCCTGCGTATATTATTAACTCAGGACAGTTGTATTTGGAATTAGCCAAGAAATCAATGGCATATCTTAAACTTAAAAATTCAGAAATATTAATTAAGAAAATATCTGGTTATAGCAAAGATAAACATTATATACGTAATAGAAAGTGAAAGCTCTAATTGACCTAAATGCACCCCATACTTTCCTTGCCCCCAAACAACTCTCTTCCCAGCTCTGATGGACAAACTCTGGTCCTTCAACAAGGATTTGTTTTTCCTTCTTATGGTAAAGAGAAATTTATGATAATGATAATAGGATGAATAAGAAGTTTCCTTTGACTGGGAAGATTTCTTTTCATTTGGTAGGCAGCTGGTACTCAACAGCCTTCATGAAGCCATCTGTAAGTAGCACATTTAGAAGGAGAAGTCATCTGATAGGCAGGGAGGGAAAAAATCCTGGCCTGAGGTGTTTCCTGTAGATTTCTCTCTCTCTCTCTCTTTCTCTGAGTGTGTGTGTGTGTGTGGGGGGGGGTTGTCTACAACAGAGCACAACACTGGCCAACACAGCTTGGCATGTTCAGGCTTCTGCTCATGCCCATTAAATATTGCAAACATTTAAGAAAAGTGATAAGCAGAGCCAACTTTAATGTGCTCAAATAATTCTAGCCCCAGAGCAGAAATAAGGTTAATATTCTTCAAATTTATACCATATTCCGCATCAAACATGACAGGTTCTACTTATGAGTAAGAGGGCTTAAGGGCTGATGGTTTTTCTGCTAATATTCTGTTTCCAGAGTAATAGTCCAGTGGAAGTCTTTCTCGTTTCCAACTCTAAACAAAGAGGACCCCCCCATTGCCTATGATAAAGACAGAATTTTGGTTTAAATAATTCCACACTGAAATACACAGAGTAAGTTATCACCAAAGGGTAACCAGATTCCCAAAGCAAGCAGCATGGACCAAACACACATACTGAAGGAATGTGAATATAGGTGGCTTCAGCTCTTTTTTTCTCTGTCCCTTACACAAAGTTATTAATGTCACCTCAAGAAACTGAGGCTCAGTGGTCCTTCCTCCTAGCTGACCCTGTGGAGTGGGAGGGTTGGCTTCAGCTTTTTGAAATAGTCTCTTCCCTTGAAAAGACTCTTGCTTAGTCATGCAGAAGCATCCCAAACACTCATTAAAAAAAAAAGATCGATTGTTCCAGAATTTTGTGTGACCTGCCCAAATATTCAGAGTGCAAAAATAATTACATGAATGTAAGTGGGCATGTATACTTCTGGTCAGCCTTCATAAATTTCTCCAAAGTTAAGACCAGAACAATACCAGAGATATGCTCTTTGAGAGTTCTAGTATAGGATGTGGCAGAGAAGAGGCAACATGTGGCCTAGGCACACATATGTATGGACACACCTGCTATTGAATTTGAAATTGTCGAAGTGCGCCCATCTTCCTTTTGAAGGAAGACCAGCAAGGGTGTTTGTCAGTTTCACTTGTCTCAGGGTCAGGGCTCAACAGAGCTACCATGCGGCAACAAGGCCCCAAAGCGAGAGAGAGCCCCCTCAGCATTCAACTCTCCTCTGGAAGTTTGAACATCCAACAACTGGCATAGGAGCCCAGCCAGCCTAGAGAAGGCCAAAAATTAGTGGGGCTTGTTGAGTCAAATTCCTGACAGTGAAACTTTGGGGGTCAAATGAGGGACTTGTCAAGGACTAACTGGAGAAAGCTTGCTCAGCCCAAAGCCAGGACTGTGTCCAGACTTGCAGCTTTGTGTTTTTCTGAAAGTGGGAGTCTACTGGGCCAGATTTGGCTAAGGCTCACCTGGGGGCCAAGGCCCACTTAGATCCACCCTGGAAATGTGACCATCCCATGCATACCTAATGGTTGCGTTTACTCTTCAGTGACCGTCACACGTAGGGATGTTCAGGCTTCTACCTGAATATCGCAATGGGACTTAACTCTCTTGGAGAGGTTTGGGAGCATCCATACCCATGTACCCTACTTAGAAGGGATTGTGAGGAAAACTCAGGCCAGGAGGTTAAAGACACCAGAGGTAGGTAAAATGTGTGTAGAGTTTCTATTTCTGAAACTCTCTGCCCACCTAGGCCAACACACACACCTATGCTAGTTTTATGTAGTGTCATTTCTGTCTTCCTTGTCAAGGTTGATTGGTCTGAGTGAAGGTTGGAGTAATGACAACAGTTACTGTGGCTTTTAGGTGTCACCCAAACTTAGAGGGTTTGGTGTTTTCCTGAGGTGGGATCTGGATGAAGATGAGAAGGGTAAAGAGAGAAGCTTGAGAAAATGACACCATCTAGGAAGCCTTGGGTGAGGGCCAGTACCAGGTTCAGGTTTCTGCCACCGCCTGTCAAAATTTTCCCCAAATTTCATAGTGTGGAAAATACCTCTCCACTTATACCACCAGGGGACTGTGCTTCAGATGAGGCTGAAGTCACCATGGCAGGTACAGAGCCCTGAACACACTTCCAAAGAAAATTATACCCTGAATGTGAGAAGCTTCTTAAGGGCTGGGGAGATGGCTCAGTGGTTAAAGGCTTACAAAGCCTCACAGCCAGATGCACAAAATGAAACATGCGTCTGGATTTCATTTGCAGTGGCAAGAGGCCCTGGAATACCCATACCCCCTTTTCTCTCTCTCATGCATGTGTGCATGCTCAAGTAAATAAAAATATTACATATTTTTAAAAAACTTCTGACTGGCAAAAGATCCTAATCTCCTCCAAGCCAAGAAACAGAAAAAGCTTAAAAACACACAAAACAAGGTTAGGATTTATATATAAAAAATCATTCAAAGACCATGTGTGGAAGGCTTAGATGCCAGTGGATAGACTTTTGGAAAATAATTGGATCATTAAAGGGTCTGATTTAGCAGATTGCTGCATTGATAGGTTTTTAATTCGATGGGCTATGGGGAGGTGGTACACACTTTTAACCAAGTTGAAGGGCATGGGTTCTTATGGGGAGTTCCCTGGGGATGTAAATCTTGTTTTCAGCGTGTTTTGTTTTCTTTGCTGTCTGGATGCTAAGAGGTGAGCAGCCTTGTTTTTTTTTTTTTTTTTTTTTTTTTTTTTTTTTTCAATTTTACTTGTTATTACATGCTATGTGCCATTACGTTTGTTTGTTTTGCCTTGACACAGGCCCACAGTGACTGTGGCCAAAATCTTTGAAACTGTGAGCCACTAAAACTTCCCTGTGTTTTTCTTTCCTTCCTTCTTTAAATTGCTTTTCTCAGGCATTTTTGTCACAGAGGTGGAGAGCTGATTAACAAAGGGTGACATCAGGTTGAATGAGGACGTCACTTTTCCCTTTGATTCTGAAGGCGGATTCTGACAGCCGTCACACCCCATATGTTGACTGTGGAGCGTGGCTGCAATCCACTGGCAAAGGCCAGGGAATTTACACTGTTGCTTCTGTGCCTGCCTCTCCCTCTGCCCCAGGCGTGGCTGTGGGATCACTTGTTCATTTTGCTGATATTGTGCACCCACCACCAAAAGCATTCCACTTTGGAGATGGAAGGTCTCTCCAAGGAGCAGCCTGAGAGTTTTGCCATTCAGGAAAATGTCAGCACACTTAGGACGGGAGCAGGACATGCAGCTGGGGCTGCGCTGCAGCCATGACGTGTATGTGGAAGGATTTCATTGTGTTGGACGACGAAGCCAGCACTGACAGGTTGCAGAAAATGACCCGCAACGCGCCTGCCCGAAAACCTCACCTCACATCCCAGGCAACAGAGGCCTGCAGGGGCGCGCCAGGCCCATCCTTGCTTCTGCCCTTTTGAGGCCTGTCCAGTGCGCATCCCTGCCCAGTGTCACCTGGGCAGGCATCCTTGTGCCTCATCAGTCTCAGTCTGCAGTGGCCTCCGTGCCGTGCACTTTCTAAGGCCAGTCCCTTCATGGAGCACAGGAAATTTTTAGCACTGAAATCTTAGGCAGAAGAGTCGTGAGACTCAAACGCACCAGGGGGAATCTCGTCTTTAGGGGCCTGAAGCTGCCATCAAGACCAAAGAACAGAGGAAAAGACACAGATGGGCTTTCTTTAGTCTGTTTCGTCTTCCAGCTCCACTGTTCTGGACTTGGGGGAACCTCAGAGGCTGAGCTGGACTTCTCTCAGATAATATTCTGGAGCAATTCCACCTACTCCCATGTATGCTGACCAACACCAATCCTGCTCCATAGAGGGGGCACCAGGGGCCAGAGTGCCGGGAGAGGTGGCTTTGCTGTTTATCACAGGTGCTATTAGAGGCAGAGGCCACAGAGGTACTCTGGCAATACGAAAGAGGGGAGGTGAGCAAGGACTGCTCTTGCCCAGAGTGTGAACACAAATGGCATCTTAGGGGCAATAGCTGGGCTCAGGGCACCAAGAGAAGCATCTAAATTATAGAGAAAGGTAGATGGCATTTGTATGTGGAAGTAACCAGACTTGATAGGTGATCAGACCATGGGGAAATAATGCTGACCTTGTTCCTGGACACACTTTACTTCTTCATAGACATTTCCGTTGTCCTTCCCAATGTGCTGGTCAGAAAGAAGGCCAAGCTGAATTAGGGAAAGTAGAGCTGGTGGGCTTATTGGCTACCTCATGGAGGGAGAAGAAAGGGACAAGGACAACTTTCCCGAGCACAGCTCAGTCCCTGGCCTAGTTGGGTTGGTTGCAGGTGCCCACTGCCCTCTGTGGACCACTAGACCCTGCCAGGACAAAGCGTGGCTCCTGCTCCTGCTTGGGCAGCTTGGCTGGTCAGGGAGTTGGGCTCTCAGTTCATCATCTGACAGAATACCATGGAAGGCATCATAACACTCAGGCATGGTGCATGCAGTGAAAGGGAGCTGGAGGTGGGTGGGTGGATGGTGGATCACCCATGTAACCAGCCTGGTGAGAATGAAAATATTTCGAAGAAAACCTTGGGCTCCTCCCTTTGGCTATCTTAGTTATTGAAACAATGGATAACCCAAATTGGAATTTCCCTGGAGTCTCAAGGTGGGAGAAGGAAAAGACTGGGGCCCTGGTGACAGTCATAGTTTGTGTGTGTGTGTTGGCGGGGGGTGGCTTGTCTCAGCTGGAAAGAGATTTCATGCAGTTATCGCTTGCCAGACCACCTTGCAGGAGAGATTGGAGCCAAGACAATCATGATGGGTAGGAGCACACCTTGACTGACACAACTTAGCTATGTATACCTCTTGCTTTCTCTTTAAACCTAAACCTCATATTAGGACCCAGAACATTCCCCATGGGGCCACATTGAATAAACATCCCCCCCTCTTTTTTTTTTTTCTTTTCACTAATAATTGACCCGTGGAGTGAGGGCGGCCCAGCCTGCCCTGTCAGGGCTGCTCGGATCTAGACCGTAACCTATAGACAGCTCTGGTAAACACTGAGGCATCCCTTGGACAGGACTTCAGCCATGAGACACGGAGAGCGTTCTTCAAATGAACTTTTGAGTATACTCTGAAAAACTGCCCTCTCTCTTATTATGAAAGGTACCTATCATTTCCAGCCTAGAAACCTGGATGTCACCTTTGACGCTAATATAGCCATTAGTTTAGCAAATCATCGTAAGTCCCTCTACACTCCTGACTGGCCGACTGGCCTTCCAACCTTCAGACTCAACCCTTCTAGTCCTTCCCAATCCATTCTCCCCAGGTACCGCTTAGTACCTGTAGCGCCCTGCTCACAAAGCTTCCAGGAGCCTCCCATTGCCCACAGACCAAGGCCCAAACTCTCTAGCCTGGTGCAAAAGACCAGGCTCTATGAGGCCCAGCTGTCCCCTTCCTCCTTTTGCTTTGGACCTCACCCAGTTCTTCTGTTCCCTGTCCAGAAGTTTCTGCCATTGTTTGTGAGCACTTCTGGGGCACTCTCACCTTCTTTGGAATGCTCTCCCCAGTACCTGAATTGAATTTTGCTCTGATTCCAACTTAAATTTCCCTCTAGGCCAGGGTCTCATTCCCTGACACTTTTACAAGCCGATCCGTTTCCTCCCTTGCACTCTTGCCTGCATTTGTGCTCTTCTCTCCAGACACACTGTAAATTCATTGTGGGCATGGATTGCATTTTAAGGTCATTCGCAGCTTTTGGCTTTGAATGGAGGGTGTGGAGGCCATGGTCTCCATTGGCTTGTGAGTTTTAGAGTTTTTCATGACTCCTAGTCACTGGCCTAATGGAGTCATAGCATTCAAGGCAAGGGCTGGCACAGTCTACCTTGAGGTCATCTGTGACCAGGAAGGAGCCTGGGCAGAGAGAATGTATGCAGGGAGATGCAAAGAAAGAACATGCAAGAACAGAATGGAGCTGAGCGGGGGAGGGGGGGGTACAGTTGGGGTGACTGGGCCCCTGAATGTAAAAAGAAAGCAGGAAAGTCTGCTCTTTCTAGAAATCAAAGATGATCTGACTTCTTATCTCTTGCCTAGTTTCCTAGACCTGTTTTCCCACAAACAACCTGGATGTCTCCTGGGAGGGAGGTCTTTCATAGGATTTAAAACATCATGGATGATCAAGTTTAGCCTTTGGAACCTTGGGTCAGGGCTAGGGCCAGCCTCTTCCTGAGACAGCCCCTAGCCCTTACTAACCAGCTGTCCCTCTGGTTCACCTGAGCTGGAAGACAGCCCACCACTATAAGCTTATAAATACCTTTGCAAGGGGAGGGCAGGCTCTCTGACCACTTGGGAACTTCCTGCTGTGGTGAGATTTTCCTGTTGCTGGGCTGGATCTGCTCAGGCCCAGGCCCGGGCCTAGCCAGGAAGGCCGCTTGGCCCGTACTTTCCACGTAGGTTCTTTACCCCCTCCAGCTCCCCACATGGTAAGAGCTCCTTGAACTTTCTTTTCTCTCTTCTCTTTCCACGCTTTTTTCCCAAGCCCTCCATGTGGGATCTGTAGCCACGTGGGTGCCTTTCCTTGGCTCTGTACTTCCCTCAACAAATATAATAATTTAATAATCAGTCTTCTTTTTTATTCAATTATTTGATTAAAATTAGAAATGAACCTAGAGTTTGGGGTTCAAGGACTTTCCTGGACCCCAAGCACCCTGTTCCAGAGGGATACATCTTCATATCCTGGGGGACAAGGAAATCTCTGTAATGAAAGGACATGGAATACCTGCAAAACCTTAGCCCCAGAGTGGCTTGAGCCATTGTCACTGCGGAGGTCCATGCTGCCCACCCCGCTTTGGAGGACATCCTGAGCTATCAGAGCAACTGGCTTACAGGCCTGCAGGGAGGCGGGCAGAGATACACATGACAAGCGTCATGCATTTAAATTGAGTGAATGTCCCAAGCCAGTACAGGAGCCTTCATTGTCCAGAGAGGGATGGAGGAAGGAATGTGAGTGTGTATGTGTGCGAAGGCCCGGGCAGCTTTGGGAGGTGGGAGAGAGGCCCTCTGTCCTCTTGTACCAACTGCTTACCCAGGTGATGACCGGGTGCTGGAGGAAGTCAGACTAAACCAAATTTCTTTGGACAAAACTGAAAAGCTCCGTATCAAACAATTCCCCGTGGTTTCCACGTGAACCACAGTCATTTGGGGTGTGGGTCACAGCATACCCCTCATGGAGTTTCAGGGTCACCGATGGTCTAAAGGGTTTTCGGGTGGAGAGAAGAGGCGTGTAATCTGAGAGATGGGTCTTTTGCTTGGTGAGTAGAACATGGGCACAGGCTACATTCCTGAACTCCTTGGGCTGTGCTGCCAGCCAGCCCCTTGTCCTGGGGTCAGAAGCAGGATGTCACCCCTCTCTCTTCTCCATGTACTGGCTTCTTCTCCTCCTGCCTACCTACCTACTCCTTTTTCCCACGGAGCTGCTGTGGACACCTATGCTCAGCCCCCGTTCCACCCCACAATCTCATCAATGAGAAGAGTTGGTTCGGGAGGATCCAGAATGAGATAAGAGAGACTATAGACATAGAGAAAGAGATGCAGCACACGCTTGACCTGCCCTGTGTCAGGCCTGGAGGAAGATGGGGTAGAGAGGACCCTCTGGGATTAGCTCAGGGTTAGAACTTTCCTCCATATCCTGTTGGGAGTGCAAAGCCAAACCAGACCTGTCATCTATCTCGTACAACACTGTTTTCCATCCTGTGGGTCACAAATCATTGGTGGGTTGTGAAATCAATGTAGAGGTTTACAGCTAGTACTGTGAAGTAATAAAGACACAATCCTTAAGCTTTCACTTACAAAAAGAGTCAAGATGCATCCACAGCTCCCTGTGTGTACTCAAGTCACACACCTGGATTTATCTAAGGACCTCCCCTGGTAGTGATGAGGTTTAGTGAATTTCCAATCGTGGTTTAAAAACAGTTGAAAAGCAGGTCTAAATGAGAATCCGGGAGGACAAGCCCCATGGGCTATGTCAGAACTAAGGTGCAGGGTCAGTTTTGGTCTCATGGACTTTTCAAAAGCACTTCGGGGCCCTTCCTGTAATCAGGTGGCCCGTTTTGTTGGGCCTGTGGAGATAGGACTGTTTCCAGAAACCTCTTTGGAGGAGGCTGGCTACATTCTATGGCTTCTTACTGCTTTGGGAGCCTCATGTTGGCTTTGGAGAAGTGCACACCAGGAACAGAGAGCCCAAGGGAAGTTGGGGGAACCAGACAGGTGAGGCAGAATGGGAAAACAGGAATTTATCAGTAGCCTTCTAAGACAGACTGATATCGGGGTGAGAAATGGGATCTGGGACAGGGCAGGTAACTGCTTATTTGAAAGCAGGAAACCAAACCCCTGAAAAAAGTGGGGTGAAAACGAGTTTGTTTACCATCCTGGAAGATCAAAGTAACTAAGAAAGAAGGTCATTACAAACAACCCAAAGGGCTGGGGAAGGTTGGACCTGCTGGATTTCTTCATCAAAGCAGTAGCCTCTGGCTAGCTATAAACTGCATCTGAGCAATAGAAAACAGGAAAAGGCTTTTGTCATTCATTGCAAGAATGAGCTACAATCCCGGGATCAGAGCACAGCATCCTGAGTGGTGAGGGGAGGAGTGCATTGTGTACGGACACAGGATGCTCTAGTGTGGGGCTTAATGGTGAAGGCATCTGATACGGATGAGTTACCTCAGAGTGAGGGCAGTAGGGATGGCACACAGAGGTGATTACAGTTTACTAAGGAAACAGTGAATATAGAACACACTGCTTTGAATGTGCCACCTGCTTAACTTAGAGGAGTCATTTTCAAAAAGATTACAAAATTCTGTTTATTAATCATTGTGGACACCAGAAAGACAATTCAAGGATGTCTATGGTATGGCCAGCATTTTATACAACTGAAATCGGGGCAACGTTGACTAGGAGTTGGAAACCCCGATCAAAACCCCTTTCACTTCCTCCATCCCCTCTTTCTCTTGTCCTTTGTTCCTTAATGCCCCCTTCCCTACTCCCTCCAGGGCTATCAGCTCCCTAGCATTCAACACACTATGAAGAGGGTAGAAAAATGCACCAGACAAAGAAGGTATGCACATGTACATGTTTGGTATATCCCAGGACAAAGTTGACAGTCTACTTCTCAGGTTTGACTTGTCAGTTTATTCCCATTTGGGAAATAAGAAGTGATCCCAACTCAAGAGACTCATCACTGAACTCATATGACAGCAGGGACTGGCTGTTTATTACAACTATTTCCACAGGCATCAGTGGAGGGCCTTCCCCACTGATGAGCACTTCATGTAGCAAATGCGGGAACCTGAGAAGAATGGAGACCTTAGTTTTTGGCCTGTAGCATGTTCTGCATGATCAGGGAAAGACACACACAGAGACACAGAGTAGAGAACAATGATGGCTAGGATGAGATAACATGTAAGAGTCTAGAGCAGGATTCACTGTTGGTTGCTTTACAATAGGGTGAACTTTGTACATTAAACTTCTGTGTACATTGTGGGCAATGTGGAGACCTTTGGAGGAAGCATCCTTCTAGATGTTTCCATGTTCACTGTGGATTTGAGTCCACTAAACTATTACTTATGGGCAAATCTTTCCAAGAGGGTTTGGGATTATAGGGCTGCAGAATAAAGTAACTGACTTAGAAACTACGCCATGGGCACAGATAGTTGCTTTTATAGCAACATTTTATGGAGATCCAAGACATGCCTATTTATCATCTCATTCTAGTGGAATGGCCTCCACCAAGATTCCCAGGTAATGGCTTGCCATTTTCAAATACTGTGATGAGGTACACCAAACTCCCAGGAGGAGTACAGGATACTAAAAAATTTCAAAGTGACATTTGTTAGCCCCACACGATTAAGTCATGTAGACCTAGGGACCTACTAAGGGAACTACCCAGCTCCTTTTTTTTTTTTTTGCTTGGGGCATGACAAGTTTACTGGGATGGATGAGGTATCCTAAACTGAGAATGTTTCTGCTAATTCTTTTGCACTTATACCATCAACATGTAAACAGGGAAATGTGATCCATAGACATGTGTGTGCCATTCCCTTGACTCTTGTTTGGGACCAGCTTCATTGAACACGCCATTGCTAATTAGTTTCTGTGAAAAAAAGGTTGTTGGCTTGGCACAAAATGCATTTTGATTCATGGTGATCACCCATGATTCAGTGCCAGAGGCAGCTGGTAGCCGTGCCTGTGGGGGTACCAAAGGGCCAGTTCAGTGGCTACCAAACTGAATGTTCTGGTGGGGCCATTGGGTAACAGTGGCCTCATCTCTTCCTTCCTGTGTTTCCCCTGCCTTTTCCTTTCAGGCCCTTGGGGCCAAGTGGATCACTCCCTACCTCTTCTCTCCATCGCTTTCTCCCTAACTCCCACCTGTGCCTCTCCCAGGACTGCAGGTTTTGCTGTCCTGGGGGCCTCACTACATGACCGTTGCCTTCAACTGCCATTGGAATGTTCCCTTCTTAAAGTTCTCAGTGGTTGGCTCCTTGGTTCTATGGTTAGGTGGGCTCTCTCTCAGGTTATAAGGACTGGAGTCCAGATGGCTTTGTAGATACCCAGAAGCTAGGTCACTGGAAATGCCCAGTGAAAATGTGATGAGTTAATTTAATAACTTAATTTTCATCATAGGTTTCAGGGTAGTCTCAGCTTCATGTGAGACCCTCTAATATCTCCACCTTAGTAGCTAAAGGAAAACTTGGTGTGCCAGCTAGGGGAGGTTCTGGTGGCCAGGGAGCTTTGACCTTGACACAGCCCTTCCCCTGCCTCCTGCTCCTGCTCATTCTTTGCCATGGCCCATGTCCTTCCAGGCAGGTGGCTTGACAGGGCTTTGTGGAGAGCCCAGTGCTGGGTTTAATAAGCCACTTCCTCTTCTCCCAATGACAAGAAGAAGGGGCCAGTATTCTTGAAGATGAGTTGTTCATGTTTCCTACCTCTGATGGGAGACGCTGCTCTGGCAGACCCTGGCTGTGCCTTGCAGAGCTTCTGGGCTCTGCTGTCTTCGTGAATCATACTGTGTGCAGGGGTAGGGTCAGGAGGAGGGATAGAAAAGAGGCGGCTCAGACTTTTTTGTATCCTCTACCCTGTATCAAGACCTGCAGAGCACATTTTAGAGCTGGACAGAAGCCCTCCTTCTTAAAAAAAAAAAAAAAAAAAGACATGCATAAAAATAGAATGGCTGTGTAAAGCTTTATTTGGAGATCACATTTGAAGCCTTTGGTTCAAGGTCTTTGTCAATGAGGTTCAGGACACAGTACTTGCCTATGCTGGCTTCCTGGCACCCCACTCCCAACATCAGTGTGGGCACTTTGGGAAGGAATCTCCTGCCAGAGAGCCTTACTTTCCTTATTTTGTGCTTCTGGGAAGGGGAGTGGAACTAGGTATGATCTTCCTCCTGGTTTGGGTGACCTTCAGACAAAGAGACATGGAAGCTGTTGCCTCCCAGTCAGGACCCATGACACTGCTCAGCTATGAATGGCTTCCACTCCAATCCACAATGCATCCAGACCCAAAATAATAGCTGGCTTCCTCCTCTGACGGCGATGATGGCTATTGGTTCACTCCACAAAGTGGCTGCGTGAGTCAGATCTCATGCTAAGAGTGGAGAACTACAGTGACTACTCAAAATGGCTTCCCCCCTTACGCCCCAGGCTGCAAGGAAGAAAAGCACATGTATCACGGCAGTATAACCAAGTGAGCTCTCTGCTCTGCGATAATCGTAGGGAAGGGCCATCCACCTGGCACTTGATCCAATCTGAGCTAAACGTGTGTAAAAGAGGACATAGCCAGTCCAGTGGCTG
Source organism: Dipus sagitta (assembly GCA_036346955.1). Classification (NCBI taxonomy): domain Eukaryota; kingdom Metazoa; phylum Chordata; class Mammalia; order Rodentia; family Dipodidae; genus Dipus; species Dipus sagitta. The sequence goes on along the minus strand of CM070772.1, from coordinate 125,216,185 downwards.
TGAGAAGAGGACTCAGGCAGGGGCTGTTGGTGTGAGATGCATAGCTTGGGAATGGGCAAAGAGATAATGCCATGGCAGGAGGCGTGGGGAAACAGGGAGGAAAAAGGGAGCTCACAGAGGGAAGTAGGAGAGGAGTAGATGGGGTTGGTTCACTCTGCGATTTATTCCATAGGTTCTGGTGAGCAGCTGGACAGCGGAAGGGTCACATGGGCATTTTAGATGCACTTCTCAGGGCCTGGTCTGCAAGGGATAGATCTGAGTGACTGGTGCTATGCCAGTTTTGAGAAACAAACTTCAGCAGTGGGAAGAGGCAGTTTTGGGGGTGGCAGTTCTGGGTATGGTGGGAAGAGAGGAAGACAGTTTCTCGATTCCTTGTAGAAGCTTATCCAAAGACAAAAAGGAGCGCAAAGAGAAAGGCATTTCTTTTTTAAGGGTAAAGCGAGGTCGAGACTGGCGTCGAGAGAGGTGGCTTTGGCAATGGAGAAGGCAAGAGGTAGTGGGTGGGAGAAAGGGAGTAGTGAGAACGGGAGTCAGCCGGCCTTGAGGAAAGGTTGCTGCTACCTAGAAAAAAAAAAAAGAAAAAAATTGGAATTGACTTGGGAGCTAGGAGTCGGAGAGACATTAAGTCCCCTGTGGTCTCTAGGAACATGGACATAGAGGTATGTCTTGTCTGTCTTGTGTGGTCAGGCTGGCCTGCTGGAGCGCTGCGCCCCGGAGCTTCCCTAACAAGAGCTGATGAGATAGCCCAGGGAGGGAAGCAAGGACAAGGAAGGCTTTCTGGGGCATATGTATAGACAGAGGAGCAAGACAGAGGCACAGAGGAAGAGGAAGGTGGGTTAGGAAACTTGGTGACGCTCGCATGCAGGGGAGCATGGCTCAGCCTGAGCGAGCTAAGCCCCACCCACCCCGCGTGCGCCCACTCTCGCCCCACTGGCGAGGACAGTGACAAAGTCTGAGGGGCTGATGCGTCTCGCAAGATGCCCAGTGATGTGTGACGCACCTAGAAGTTGCTAAATTAATGTCTGAACACAGATGTAGCCCAGAGGGCAGTAAGAGAAGGGGCGGGGGCACTGCAAGCTGTACGTAGTGGGCCTGGCAATGGCGGAGGCCGTGTGCTATGCCAGCAGCCAGACCAGTTTTGAGAAACCAACTTCAGCAGTGGGAAGAGGCAGTTTTGGGGGTGGCAGTTCTGGGTATGGTGGGAAGAGAGGAAGTTGAAGACAGCCTCTCTATTCCTTGTAGAAGTTTATCCAAGACAAAAAAGGAGTGCAAAGAGAAAGGCACTTCTTTCTGAAGGGTAAAGAGTGTTGGCTGGCCTCGCTGTCTGAACACTGTGTTCCCTGGAGAAGTTAGGGATGTAGGTATAAGCAAGAAGAGGACGATAGCAGTCACCTGTTATTTCAACTGTGTGCAGGGGCGTCCAGGCTTTTGACAATGTGACATATCAATCTACAAATGTGTTGGGCTGTATTCATAGATTCTCTGGTCTGTGAGTGGCCCAAGGGTGGCAGCATGGCCACCCTTGATTCTGTCACACCTTGAATAATTTCCTGCTAGGTCTTATTTGCTTTCCTTGATTCCTTTTTGGGAGTGGGGGATAGAGGACTGTGGGAATACTGTTTTGTTTTTTTTTTTTTCAGCGCATTATTTTGGAACATATCTTTTTCACTTAATATTTCTTAAAAACATTTCTGTATTTTTCTTCCCAAAATCCTTTAAATTTTACTTACCTATTTGGTTTCTAAGATTCAAATGGTTCCAAACACCACAGATGCAAAGGAATAATATTCTGTGAGTGGCGCCCTTCCTTCTGGTCCCTGCTTCTTAGTCACTAGTTTCCTCTTCCTGGCTGTAACTCTTTGATCTTACAAACATCACTTTTAGTGGTTAGAGAATGTTACAATGCATAAATGTTCCAGAATCTATCAAAAATGATCATCCCTGTTGGCTCTTTAGATGCTCAGTTGTATATTGCTATTATGCATAAGGCTGCGGATGAGTATCCTTCCAGAGGGTTCACCTGGGGAAAAAAAAAAGGTGAATCATGCTATAGATGGAGGTGGCTGTAGTGCCCGCTTGTGCAAAGGTGGGTGGACAAGGTTATTCATCACTTTCAGAACTCCTAGGTGTCAAGGGCAAAGGCAACACAGGGTATGAGAAGAATGAGGGGTCTGGGAGAATGAGAACCCGAAGGCGAGAGTCCAGGGACAGGCATCACGCAAGCTCCCAGTGCTTGTGGGCTTTTCCCTCTTGAAGAGGCAATGCTAGGAGCTCTTTTGCTGACAGCTGCCCAGGGTGCTGGTAGTTCTTACAATAGCCCGCTTTACTGTTCTAGACTTTGTCCCTCGTTCAGGCTCTGGGATGAGAGCACATGCCACTGTGCCTTCTCATGTACAGGTGAGTGAGTCTTGATAGCAGAAGGAAGGCCAGGGCCTATTTGTGTCACCTGTCAAAAGGGGACGGCAGGACCAGTAAATGTTCTTCTCTCTTATCCCCGATATGGAAAGACCCTGGATGTTGGCAGGGGCACAATTATTCCTCGGCACTCACTCCCCACCCCTACTTGGAGTTACTCTCGAAAATTCCCACTCCCCACTTCCCTTGTTCATGTTGGTGAGGGAGCTCAGCTTCTATCCTGGTTTCACTACAATCCACACTGGGCTAGTATGTAGATCACATAGAGCCCCTTCCAAAAAGAATATGGGGCAACAGAAGAGAAACCGTACACACACACACACACACACACACACACACACACACACACGTCCTTATCTCTGGGTTAGCATTACCATAGGTCTCTGTGTTGCTTGCAGAATGACTCTAAGTCTTGGAGATCAAGCTTATCTTCTGTACAATGGCCACCTCCAAAGGCCATAGGCTTCTTGATACTGACACCATAGAGAGCTGGATTCTTTCTAGGGTCTTTTTTTTTTTTTTTTTTTTTTGGTATTAGATGCCATTTCCAGGCCCTCACTCTAGCCAGATTTATTTATTGGTCTCTGTCCTAGTTTCCTGGGGTTTTTGTCATTCAGGTTACTACAATCTGAGTGGTCCAAAACAACACATTTACCCTTTACTGGTTCTGGAGATGAGAAGTCCAAAATCTAGGTGTTGCAAGGGCCGATTCTGTCTGGGAGCTGTGAGGAGAGCCCATGTCACGTCTTTCTTCTAGCTTCTGGTGGCAGTTTTTTGAGTTCCTCAATCAGCCTTCATTAGTACTCAGTCTTTCCCTTAGGTACAACCTTGGTGTACTCTCCTCTTGTAGATCAACTGGTCATGGGGTTGAAGGCCCCACCTAAGTCCAGAATGAGCTCTTTGTCTAGATAACCATATCTGCAAATACCAAATTTCCAAATAATGCCACATATCGGGATTCTGAGGGACATGACTTTTGGTGGGATGATATTCAGCCCCTTATAGCTTTTCTGCCTTCGGACACTCCCATCTACCTGCTCTTCCCACAGATTTGATTGGAGTTGTAGTTCTCAAGCCTCAGGTAGCAGGAGTGCCTAATTCTTTCTCCCAAATCCCACAATTACTACTCACCACCAACAGAATAAAGTCCTGTCTCTCTAGTTCAATTTAAAGGGACCCATCTTAGTCTGGTCCCAATGATGATTTTGTCCCTCACATATCTACTGTTCTCTACTTGCCCTCCAGTCACATGGGTAAGGTCTCCTATGTTGTTGAATGTATTGTCAGCTCTCTGGTCTCCTGCCTGCATTCTCTGTCTGCCAGCTGAATATTTTCCTTGAACACCCATGTCATATCTCTCCTTTCTCAGGAGAGCATTTGCAAGTGGATCATTTCATAGGCTGACTGTAAGCCACAATAGGAAACTTTCTTCAATTTAGAGCTATTCTATCCTCCACTGGGGCCTACATTTTACCCAAGGATGCACTTATTCTACTTTCTGGGGTCCTGGATTTGACCAGTTGGTCCTGACACAATCAATCTTCACACAATGGGCTTGTGGATGCTGCCACTGACCCAAGTGTGCCGGCACTTGCTTTAGAGTGGGAATGCCTCGCTGGGGTCATTGTGTGAGAGTGCATGGCTCCATGCTGCCAAAGAAGTGGTGGAGTCCTGTGATGAGACAAACATGGGGGTGGGCAGGAAGAGAAGCACTGCCACTTTGAGAGTGGTCTCTCCCTAGAAGAGGGAACTGATTCATGGGCCCTTTTAAAAGAGGTCTGTCCTCCACAAGAAGAGGGAACTGGAGGAGAAGCGAATCCTTGAGGCTCTATAGAGGCCAAGAGGTGCTAAGGTGTGGTGGAAAAGCATCTGGGAGAAGCAGTGCCCGCATCTGCCTGTGAACAATTGGTTAGTAATTTGGGTAGCCAGAGATAGGAATGAGAGAGGAGTGGAAGAGCAAGAGCTATGAACAGAAAGAGATCAACACAGCTCATCATTTTTTTGGATGACAGAAAAATTGAAAGTAATAATAACAAGGAATTTTTTTTTCTTCTCACCAGTGTTGAGGATCAAGCCCAGGGCCTTGGCACATACTAGGCAAGTGCTCTATCACTGAGCTACATCCCAGGTCCAACAAAGGAAGTTTTATTCTCATGATAGCTCTTGGTGTCTTTTGCTAGTTCCTCCTAAGTGACAGTGATTTTGAAATGTTTGAAGCTACCTGGAGCCCTTTTCTTGATGGATGTTGATTGCACTTTTATAAATAAGGTTTATAAATTTTATAAATTAGGTTTAGAAATTCTGGCTAAGGAAGCCAGAAGATTGCTTGCCTCCAGAACGTTCACAGATTGCTTTTGTTATAGCTCTGATATTGTCAGTGTGACTCATAACTCTACAATGGCTGGTGTCACTTGGTTGGATTCAGAAAACACCCCATCTTACTATAGAAACAGGAAACCCTCAACCCTAATACATTTTTTTCTTAGATACTACATCTAAAAGGCATGCCAGACTGTTTCCTGATCTAGTGCCATCTGGCCATTTGAGCAGTGCTCAACATGACAGGAGGAGGGACTGAGGGCAAATTTCCTTCATCAGTGATCTTCCCTGATGTAGACTGGACTCCAGGTCCTAGTGGCTTTCCTGTTCCAAGTTGAAAAAATAAAAGAACAACTTGAGAGTTTGAGCTTGTCCTATCTATCTATATAAAAGATATATGAGACATTTGAAATGCCATCTTGAGAATTAGGAAGGGGAAGTGATGGGGGCGTGAGGCAAAAGATATGTTCCGTTGTTCATCACACAGATGTTTTTCCTACTCCTCCCTGTTACTAAGATTTTCCTTCCACCGCTAACAGAAGTCCGAAAAAGTATGCAACACAAAGTGTAACATGAAAAGATCTTTCAATAGCTCTGTGTCCTGGCCATACTCAGAATTACTCATTAATTAGTATAACATCTCACATGTCTGGGTGGGCTTACAGCTGGGCTCCTGCTGATGCTGTGCTCCAATGTTACAAGGTTGAAGCAGTCGGCACAGATTAACACAGAGAGGGTGCTCCAAGTCCATTCTAACTTTTGAAACATCAAGGAATCCCGGATATCTACCTTTTTCTTTTCAAACTGCACAGTGAATTCCTTGAAGGGACCATTGGCTTTGCACTACCAGGGAGAGCCATTGAGTAGTAGCTGGTGTGCGAGAGCACTGGAGAAGTGATTTGTTTTAAATGACCGTGGTTGGAAAACGACAAAAGAGATGCTGGATTATTTTTCTATAGAGCATCCAAATACGTGCTGTGAGGATTCTGTAGTAGGGCAAGTAGCTGGGGTTCCACGAGTCAAACGTAGATGGGGTGATGCCAAGAAGAATTGAAATGGATGGAAATTGTGGTGTGGATGTTAGAAATTGCTGTGTGGCTTTCCCAAGAGAAATGCTTATTCACCCCAAATGGGCACTAGTGACAGACCGAAGAAACAAGTTCACCTAAGTCCAGCTTGGTGAGCCCATGGGCTTATCAGGGTTGATTACAAGGAGGGGCACGGGTGACTCAACGGTGGCGGCGGCAGGGCGGCAGCAGCACAAGAGCTACGCTCCTGCGGCTCCCGGCCCAGCTTGCAGGCAGCTCCACGGGAGAGCCTCCTCCCTGTAGCAACTCTTTACTGCTGTTATAACTTCACATATTTTGTAACTTCTGAGCTTCCTTAGCCTTCTAAATGTTATGAACTTTCTGAGTCTCAAGAGACTACTTTTTTTTTTTTTCCTTCCGGTAAGGGAGTGTTTAATTGGGAGAAAACGGCTCCACAGGGAAGGTGAATTAGTTTCACACAGCTGCTGTAACAAATAAATAGTACGAATATACGGTCTCCAAGTTCTAGACCCCAGAGGCATAAGGCGTTATTTCTGTGAGCTGACATAGAAATGTGAGCAAGGCTGTGTCCCTTGAGGAGACTTCAAGGAAAAATAATTTTCTCCATTTTTAGAGGCCCCCTGCATCCTTTGGCGCATGCCCCCTTCCTTCCTTTTCAAAGCCAGCACCTTCACATTTGCCTTTGATTTCTGATACAGCCTTTCCTAGCCCCCTCTCTCCTTCTTAAGGGTGTTTGTAGATGTAATGGTTTTACTCTGGGTCATCCACGATAATCTCATCTCAAGGTTAACAGATGAGCAATTTCAATCTCATCTACACCTTTAATCCCTTCTTGTTGCATAACATATTTGAAGAGCCCAGGGAGAGGGATATGAGCGACTCTGGAGGGATGTTATCCTGTCTACTATAGGAAGTTGGGAAGTTGATTTAGACACCAGAGTCCAGCACTCTCATTCTACATGCAAGGAAACTTGTCCTCAAAGAGTTTATGTGAATTCCAAGTGTTTGCTCCACAGGAGGGAATTATCTCCTCTGAGCCAGGGCCATCTGTCTCTGGAGCCCTAAGAACTCTGCCTGATGCACCAAAGACTTGGGGCTCTTGTCTCTTCAATTCTTTCTGCTGCACCTGTGCCTCACTCTTGTCCAGACTTAGACTGCATGGACTTAAAATGGGTTTGGGCTATACATGCAAAGCTTATTTAGCAGAAGCATGGGCTCTTAGAACTGCAGCTTTAAGTGCCCCATTGGGGATACTGAGCTCAGTGACCAAGGGCCTCAAGAGTCTGAAATCCTGGAAGTTCTCCCTTAGGAAGCCATGAAGAGGAGCTGAAGAGTGAGCCCCAACCTTTGGTTTATAACTGACAGTGACATTTTCTGCCTGGGCAGCTGCTGTGAATTTCACAATATGGAGACCCTATTGGACCTGGGCTAGCCTCTGGAAGAAAACAAAGGCTTTTAGCTTCTGGGGATTCACTCTGCATTGGAGCTGGTGAGTCTGATCCAGTGACCAAGTGTGATGAAGCTGGTGACTTTGGTACACAGCCCAACTGCAAGACAGCAGGTGGTCCAACGGGTGACACAAGTCTCCCATCAAGTTCAGTGCCTGAAGGGAAGACACGGAAAGACATACTATAGAGAGTATAACTTGGAAAAAGCAAACCAATGGCTGGGAAGCAGATGCCTCCAGAAGGGGTCGGGACTTATTCATAAAGTTGCCTCCCTCTAAGTCATTTCATTTTGTCCAGCTGTCCATTTCACTTGACCTATTGCATGCAAAGAGGAAATCTGGCCAAGAACACCAACTCAAGACATCCTTGCTTTGGAATTAATTCATCAGCACTCTGAGATTGAGTCTTGGAGAAAGATGAGACATTGAGGAGACACATGGGAGGCAACTGAGAAAGGAAGCACTGTTCCCTAGAAGGGATCACAGAGCATTGCTGGATCATGGAAAAGTCACTTAAGCATAGTACTACAGAGTTTCTCTTCATCACCAGCAACTGACAGGGTGAAAAAGAAAATCCTGGACCCTCAAGGGTGAACAATGGCAAGTGAATCACAGTGTCTACCATTCAGGTGAGAGCCCACATCTTGTGGCTGAGGGCATGCGGGGTGGTATCACCAAGAATGAGCCCCTCTTCTATGAAATAGTGCAAGTCTGTCCAAGATAGACAGAGCTTAAGATCCTGAAAGGGTAGAGGAAGCTGTGAATGGACCAGCATTGGGAGGAGATGCTGAAGTAAGGCAGGGATTTAGTGAAAGCTCTAGACTATTGTTCTGCTAGGTATGGTGATGAGAGCAGGCTGGAAGCTGGGTTGAGATGGAGGGTGAGCAAAAAGGTTGCATGGGAAAGAGGAGGAAATCTTGGGTATTGGGTTTCTGAGGAGACCTAATATCAAGGAAGAATGTGAGGAGGAACGTTGTCACCCAGAGGGACATAACTTCTAGGTGGGCATTGATGACTGAGCTGTGAAAAGATGGTGGTCCTACCTCCAAAGGGGTGCAAAATACCTGTGGATCCTGGGCAGGAAAGAAGTCTAAAGTTCTTTGTCTGAACCCACAGCTGGTAGAAAGGAGGTAAACCTTGCCTGTCCCAAGGAAGAGTCAGTTCAAAGCAGAGCAGCCACTGCCCTGGAGGCTTATGTTAGTCCACCCTTCCACAGAGAAGCTGCTGCCCTGTAGGCTCCCTTGGTGGCTGCATGGACGCTGCACAATGTGAGTTTGTTGGTATGTAGTGGGAAGTGGTGTTACAAAGGGAGGGAAGGGTGCCAGCTGGCTTGCAGAGGGATCAGACATGACCCTGTACACTGCTTGGGCTCCAATGTCTGCAGCGTCGCTGTCAAGGGTAAGGCCCCTTGTTGGGCACTGGACTCTTCTACTAGAAGATCCTGGGCTAGAAAGGTTGAATGCAGAGATTTACTTTTAGGAATTTGTCTTATTTGGAAAAGGCAAGATGATCAATGATGGCTGTTTCTTCTTCCCAACTGGCTTCTGACAGCTGCGGAGTGTGCAGACTGGATGATTAAGGAAACCTCCTAGAGGCCAGGTGTGGTGGTGTACACACCTGTACCTCAGCATTCAAGAGGCTGAAGTAGAAGGAGTGCCATGAGTTCAAGGCCAGCCTGAGCTACAGAGTGAGTTGCAGGTCAGCCTGGAAGGAGAGAGAAACAGAAGCATGAGGTAAAATTTTGGGGGAGTAACTTCTAATTCCCTTGTACTGGTGGATATGAATAGAAGTGTCTTGGGGGAGCCTATTCAAGAAGCTGGTGGGTTCCAGGACTGTGCGGATGAGGAGGTCCTTTCAGGACTGAGATGCCCAGGCTCTGCCTCAGGGAGACTTTGGTGGCTTCTGTGTGTGACTGCAAGAGGACGAAGGCTCCATCTTGAGCAGGGAAAGTCCTGCAGGCTCTGGAGCAGGAAGCAACCCGGAAGTGCATCGGCAGAGCCAGGGTGGCCGAGGCCTGCCTGAAAACCTGCTGCTCAGCATTGCCCATTATCAAGTTACTTCTGGTTTACTGAGAACCAAGAACTTGTGGGAAATTGAATCCATCTGTCTTAGTCAGCCCAGTCTGCTGTCAGCAACCCGGCAGTCCTAACTACGAGGCATTTATTTTTCACAGTTCTGCAGGGCGAGAGTCTGAGATCAGGGTGCCAGCATGGTCTTTTATAAGGATACTGATCCCACTCATGAGGCTCTACCCTCATGACCTAAGTACCTCTCAAAGGCCCCACCTCCCACCTTCAAAGGCCATCACATTTGGAGGAAGTTGCAATCTACACTTTTTTTTTTTTTTTTTTTTTTGGTTTTTCGGAGGCAGGGTCTCACTCTGGTCCAGGCTGACATGGAATTAACTATGTAGTTTCAAGGTGACCTCAAACTCTCAGTGATCCTCCTACCTCTCCCTCCCAAGTGCTGGGATTAAAGGCGTGCGCCACCATGCCCAGGGCAATCTACACATTTTGAAGAGACACAAACATTGACTCCATAGCACCATTTCTAGACTCTCTGTTCTACACCCCTAGTTAGATTTCTGTTTTTGACTTGGTCAGTGACATGAGATGGAAAGCAGTGCAAAAACAGACTGGTTTGACGAGAGGCATTGGGACAAAATGTCCTTTTTGAATCAAGCTGGATTAGGAGAGTTGTAGTGTTATACCACAGATGGCATGGTTGGGTCTGAAGGCAGAGAGGGAAAGGAAGGGAGGGAGAGAGGGAGAGAAATAGAGAAGGGGGGGTAGTGAAAGAGAGATGGAGAAAGAGAGAGAGAGAGAGAGAGAGAGAGAGAAATCCACATAACAAAGGAAGCTTCTTATTTTTCATAAGTTTTTGGGAGAGAGGAAAGTTCTATTCTACATGACTCCGCCTTTGTGCTAGGAAACTTGGAGGCACTAGATAGGACTCAAGTCCATAACTTAGGTGACCTTGGGTTTCCCTGGAAACTGGGGGCTGTTTTTGTTTCCCAATTTGGTTTTGGTGTCAGGCAGCAGTTAGAATCTTCAAATGATTGCATTTAGGTTCCAACAGCATAGAGTTTGATAACAGTAATGCAAATGTGTTGGAAACTTAGATAGGAAAAGATGCTGATCATGATTTTAAAATTATCCAACGTACCAACTTGACTATTCATATATATATATTGACAGACCTTCACAAATCATATTGAGAGTCACACACACACACACACACACACACACACACACACACACACACTGTCAGTATTAACTAGCTCTACATCAAATGTATGAATTTGCTTAGGAAACAGTTGATTTTAAATCTAGTTTCATATTGACTTGTATGTTTACAGAGTGGGGCATATATACACAGACCATAGAGGCACATTGCTGGGACTGAGGCTTTTACTGTTAAGTAAGAGCTTGGGTGCCTCCTTGAACTTTATTGTGTCTCTCAGTTCTGTTTGTAAACTGGGGACTAAAGTCATCTACCAGTTAACTTCTCATTGCTGAGACAAAATACTTGACAAAATTCAGTTTAAGGAAGGAAGTGTTTATCTCAACTTACAGTTCCAGGTTTCGGTCCATCATGGAGGGGAAGGACCGTGGAAAGAGCTGGAGGCAGTTGCTCTTATTCAGCACAGTAAGGAAGCCAAGAGCAGCAAATGCCATTGCGTACCCAGCTCTCTCTCTCTCTCTCTGTTTTTTTTTTTTTAAATATAGTTTAGGACCCCAGCCCATGCAATGGTGCCACTAATAGTTAAGGTGGGTCTTCCTACTTCAATTAACCTAATCAAGATAATCCTTCACAGGTGACTCTAGGTCCTGTCAAGGTGACAATATAAACTATCTCAAATAATATCTTACTTATTGGGTTATGGATGTATTATTGGCTATCAAATGAATTAATATATAAAATATACAAAGCCATGGTTGGCATGTACTAAGAATTCATATGTTAGCTCTGTTTCACTCTAATTTATATCCTTAAAATATATTTAATTCATATGGACTTTGTAAAAAATTTTTTTTGAGAAAAATTCAGCTTTTCCTTCTGATAGCCTGACCAGGAAAAAATGGTTTATGTCTGGGACATAAGATTATGGAAATATGCCAGGAATAAGGCACAAGAGAATGGAATCTTCCAGGATCATTAAACTGTACCTTACATTGAATTCAGATCCTTGACAACATTATGGGTTTAGCAAGTGCTTGATAATATCTTATACATTTACCAAATTATTTCTGGTTATTTCTAGGTCCAGAGTCCAGGAAAATATCATTGGAAAGGACCCAGAACAAAGAGCCCACAGTATCTTTCTCTTTGGTATTCTTGTTTTCTCCTGAGCTTGGAAGCTGGTATTAGAAGTGATAATATTGAGGAGCTGGAGAGATGGGTTAGCAGTTACAAGTGCTTGCATGCAGGACCTGCCTGCCCTGGTTTGATTCCCCAGTACCCACATTAAAGCCAGATGCACAAAGTGGCGCATGCATCTGGAATTTGCAGTGTCAAGAGGCCTTGGCATGCCCAGTCTCATTCTTATTCTATTTCTCGCTCTACAATTAAAAAAAAATATAAAAATAAAAATGATAATGACACATTTATAAACATTGTAAAGATGATTACTTTGTATGCTAACCTAAAATTAATAAAAATCATGAAATGAAAATAATTACAGCTGAATGAATTATTTCTAAATTCTTTTGAATTCCTCTTCATAGCCTGAAGAACCTCCTACTTTCCTTTGAACACTGAAAGGAATGGTGGGGGAAATAAGCTCACAGGCTGCCTTCCTTGTTTGTGGGTTTTAGTGAGGACAATGTCTGCTAAAATGGAAATAATAAGAAATGTTGGAGATGCCTTAGTAGTTATTTTCTCTAATCAATCGATAATGTGCAAAAATATTTCGAAAGACAAAGTATGAAAAGTAGCAATTAGTGTCCATGATAAATAGAACTTGATGTTGCAGGTTTTAAATGTCAAAATGTGAATGAACAAGGCATCCTCTGGTAGTGGTTTTATTTCCTGGAACAAATGCTAGGTTGTGTGTTTGCATCTTAAATGGTTTACTGGCTCAGCACTGTGAGTCTGTGGGAAGAGGGGATTATAACAAGAAACTTTTGTCTGTTTAGAGATTTTTTTAAAAAAATGCTTTTCTGAGAAATAATAGCTCAGGCTGGCTTTGAACTCATCACATAGCTCAGGTTGGCCTCAAAACTGTTGACATTCTTGCCTCAGCCTTCCAAGTGATGACAAGCCCGCTTCACTATGCCTTATTAGAGCCTTCTTATTTACATCTAGCAACTTACTGTTTCTCACCCTGTAAGAGAGGCAGGGGAATGTAGGGAAGTAGGTGATCCTCAATTCCTACCACCATGTTATGTGTCCCCCCACTCCCTGCTCCCATACCACCTAGGCTGCTGATGCATTCTGAGTTGGGGGTGGGGTATCAGGTGGTGGAGCTATGGACCTTCTGATGGCTGGGGGAAGAAGACACTAGCCTGCTTCCATTCCTTCTTCCTTTCTCCTGCTTGGAAAATGGTGGTGCTTTCCATCTGGGATGAGGACCACCTCCTCAGATGGCAATGTCGTGAGCTGGAAGGAGCCTGTGTCTTGGAGGAGTTTGTGGAGAAGGAGACATAAGTGACAGGTGGTGAGTTACTTGATCATGTTTCACTGGACCTTAATGTCCTTATCCATGGAGTAGCTCTCACAGCAGTTTCTGCACAGGTTCAGTATGAATACTATGAAGGCAAAGTGAAATGGTATATGTACTGGTACTTTGCCATGCATGCAAACAAAAGGCATTCGATAAATGTCGGCAATTTTGCCTTTAGTGGAAACTCCAAACTTTCATACTCTTGCAGAGAAGATGCATGGCCTGTATTTACTTTCACCAAGGGAAGCATAACACCTTAGATTTGCAGTTTGCAAAGTACTCTGACATTCATCATATGTAATCCATGCAACACTGCTGTGAGGGAGGAGGTAGCTCTGCATGTTCATTCTTTTTTTTTCTCTTTCTTAGATTGGAAAAGGAAGAACCACAGAGCAGAAAATAGTTTTGCCAAAGCCTATTTACCTAACTAGTTAACTAATGAGTGCCAGAACCAGGGCTAGAATTCTGTTACCTGATCTCCACAGGAGAGGTACAGGCAATCAAATAACCTTACTGGGAAATCTTGTTTTCTGTTGAAATGATTAAAAAAAGCAAAAAAGTCCTGTGGTAAAATGTGTTGACTGCTTCAGATAGGAGATTATATCAGGGGCAAATTTACAAGTTGTTCCCTGAGGGAACTTGGCACACAATAAGCATCCGGAGGGCTTCTCAGGATGAGAAGATGATGGGTGAAGGTCACAAAGAGTTAGGGAGAACTTCGAGTCTTGTACTTGGCATCAAGGTGGCCATGTGGCTGTGGGCAGTTTTCCTACCAGTTGGGCATTCAAGAGAAGCTAAAGAATTGTGATTTGCAGCTCTGAAAAAAAGTACAAGTCCCTTACGGTATGGCCAAGTGATGCCCAGTGTTCAGGCCACAGGGAGAAGCTGGTACCTGAGGGACTATCCCGGAGCTCTTTTGGGGTGCCTGGCTGATGAGCAGAACGAGATCAACCCTGCAGAGCTCACACAGGTTACAGGCGTGATTGCCAATTAATTTTGGGTGAAATATTGCAATTAAGCTATGACCAATGGGCAGTTAGGAATTAGTGGAGCAGGGTTTTGAGTGGTACCTCCTCAGTATCTTTAGAGAAGCCTTTTGTGACTCAAATATCAAGAATCTACAGAAGAGATGGAAAGTCACTGTAGTGAGGAGCTTGGGACTGTGATGGGGTTACTGACCACGGGAGGGCGGGTGTTGCAGCCAGGTTTGCACTGCTGGCAGAAATCACCCAGCCAATAGCAGCTTTTGGGAAAAAAGAGTTTATTTTGGCTTACAGACTTGAGGAGAAGCTCCACGATGGCAGGGAAAACGATGGCACGAGCAGAGGGTGGACATTACCCCCTGGCCAACATAAGGTGGACAATAGCAAACAGGAGAGTGTGCCAAACACTGGCAAGGGGACACTGGCTATAACACCCATAAACCTGCCCCCAACAACACACTACCACCAAGAGGCTTTAATTCCCAATTGCCACCAGGGGGGAGACTAGCATTCAGAATAACTAAATTTATGGGGGTCACCTGAATCAATCCACCACAGGGAGGGAGGACTTGATGCTAATTATAGGTTGGTGGGATTGACTGTGGAACCATTCCCTGTCCTCCTGCAGCTGAGGCTTCAAGACGGCCAAACTACTGGGCAGATGGAGGCACTAATGTAGGAACATCCACCAGGCCTGGGGTTCAGCAAGTCTTGACGGCTGATTACGTTCCTGGGTTTTACTCCCCCTGCCTCCTGGTGATGAGAGTATACCATCACTACACCCCTGGATTCTGGACTCAACTTTCCTTCCTATCACCTTCTATGCCCACATTTACCCTACTCCTCCTCCAAGTATGAACTTGCCTTCTATGTCACAGGGGAAAAAGAAGTCATGAGATAGGAAATCTCTCAACTCCAAGTATCAAACCCATCCACCTTTTGTCTTACCTTTTGTGAAGAGTTGCCCAGTCTCTTATCTATGCCAGAAAGCTCTTTTCTTTGTATATGTATGCATGTGTTGTGCATGCATGTGTGTATGTATGCTAGCATGTGTGTATGCATGTGTGTGTGCAGATGTGCATGTACATGTGCACATGTGTATGTGAAGGCCAGAAGTCGATGGCAGATGTTTTCCTCAGTTGCTCTGAACCTTATATTGGAGGCAGGGTCTTGCACTGCAGAGCTCGCTGTTTCAGCTACACTAGCCAGCCAGCCCCAGGCATCCTCTCCTTTCCGCCTCCGCAGTGTTGGGATGATAGGCACACACACCACCACATTTGCATTTCACATGGGTGCTGAGGACCTGAACTCAGGTCCCTGTGCTTGCATGGGAAGTGTTTTACTCGCTAAACCATCTCCTCATTCTCCCCTTACAAACTCTTAATATGGATATGGACACATTAGTCAGTCTTTTATGTTATAGAATCTTTTAGCTTCTTAAAGAATCCTTCCTTATCAACTTTCCCTTACATTGAATTCTAATAGTCCTAAGATTTACTTTTTGATGTTTAAGCCCTTGATCCATCCTGGGTTATTTTTATATAATTTGTGAAATAGATTCTTTTAATATCTCTTGCTATGTTAAGTCTATTTTTCCAGTTCTTTAAAAAAAATCTTTATTTATTTATTTTTGCATGCTGCTTGTGAGAGCTGCAATTCATTTTTTATTAGTTATGTACACAGTGTGTATACAGTCATGTTGGTACCATTGTTAGCCTTCTTCCTGTCCTTCCCCCACTGCAGGGACCCTCCTCATTGGGGAGTGTGGGCTGTACATTGTGGGGTTATCCATCACTAAATGGGTAAGAGGCAATGTCTCTGTGTATCATGACCCAACATGTGGCTCTAACATTCTTTCTGCCCCCTTTTCTGCAAATTTCCCTGAGCCACGTTGGATTCATTTTAGGTCTGCTTTAGTGATGAGTTCTTGGGAGCCTTGTGTCTCTGGATATCTGGTTTGCTAGGAGTTGAATATTCTCTGTGCCTATCTTCTTTACCCTTATGCTGGTACCAGGCTCATGAAGGAAGCAGCACTCTTGCTTGTTTCTCCAAATACTCTTAGTTTCAGCTGGGGCCCTTTTGAGGTGTGATGGGCTGGTTGTCTCCTTAGAATCTGCATCCATCTGAAAAAGAGAAGCAAATTCTCCAATGGAGAGTGAAGTTAGTGCCAGATAAATGGGATAACCTTTGGCTTTTAAAGAGAGAATTTAATAGGTATATGCCCTCTTGTAGCCCATGATTGTTGGGAGCTTGATAATGGAGAGCGGGGTCATTATTGGATATGGTTCTGACTTGATTCCCAGCTCCAGCTATGGGTTCCGTTCCACTGAGCAGATCAGTTAGCCAAAACAAGAGCAGTTGGTTTCCCATCATGGCTGTGCGCTACTATTGCACTTGTGTGAGCATCACATCCTGTTGTTTGCTGCTGAGTAGCTTAGACTACGAGTTGCTTTGATAGATGTTGGTCATTTTCTCCCAGTCACTCATATAGCACCTTCTGGCAGTAGACGAGCTAACTGTCTGGGGACTGACTCGCTTCCAGATTCCAGCCAGGTCACTCCAATTTACGTACCAATAGCATATGGCATCTTCAGCAGTAGGGTCTTACCGTTAACCTTTGGTGGGTTATTAAGTACTCTGACAGAAATCTGTCTTCTTTTGGGAAAACTAGTAGGTTTCTCTGATCAATAGCTCATTGTGTATGTTAACCACATGCTGGTACTGGGAGTTACAGGTCAGTGCCCAAGAAGAGAAGGAGGAAAAAGATAAGTAATATAAAAGTGATAGAGAGAGAGAGAGAGAGAGAGAGAGAGAGAGAGAGAGAAATAGGAGAAGATTAAGGTCAGTCTTCATCATACTCTCCAGGGCCTTATGATTCAGGTGTTCCCTCTAAGGGCCTGATGAAGGTTCAATCATTTAGTCTGTCTTTTAGGATGTAGAATTTTATGGTACCATTGCCATTTGGGTCCAGTTTTGTGTCCCCCACTCCCACCCATACTCTCCTCTCCCCTCCTGCCCCACCCACCCTATTGTCTGCTCCTCAAGGTGCTTATTAGGAATGTTGGCATCTCTGGTAGATTCATGTTAGGAGCGGTAGATGAGTGAGACTATATGACAATTATCTTTCTGTGATTGGGTGAGTTCACTGAGGATGATCTGTTCCAGGTACGACCATTTTTCTTCAAAGCTCATTGTGTAATTTTTCCTTACTGCTGTGTAGAATTCCATCGTGTAGATATACCACATCTTGGTTAACCATTCATTTAATGATGGACATCTGGGTTGATTCCAGCTCTTAGCTATTATGAATTGAGCAGGTGTAAATATAGTTGAGCACATCTCTCTGAACTGAGACATGGAGTTTTTAGGATAAATGCCCAGTAAGGGAATAACTGGGTCTATTGGTAACTCTTTTTAGGTGTCTCCATATTGCTTTCCATAGTGGTTCTACCATCTTACATGCCCACCAACAGTGAATAAGGGTTCCTATTTCTCCACATCCTCACCAGCATTTATTTTCATTTGATTTTAATGTTTGCTGTCCTTACTGGGGTAACATGGAATCTCACAGTTGTTTTAATTTTGCATTTCCCTGATGATTAGGGATGATGAACATTTTCTTTCTTTCTTCCTCTCTTTCTTTCTTTCTTTCTTTCTTTCTTTCTTTCTTTCTTTCTTTCTTTCTTTCTTTTTTTGAGGTAGGGTCTCACTCTAGCCCAGGCTGACCTGGAATTCACTCTGTAGTCTCAGGGTAGCCTTGACTTCACAGTGATCCTTCTATCTCTGCCTCACGAGTGCTGGGATTAAAGGCATGCACCACCACACCTGGTGAACATTTTCTTAAGTGTGTGCTTGCCATTTGTATTTCTTCCTTTGGGAAATGCCTATCCAGTTCTTTGCCCCATTTTGTGAGTGGGTTGTTTGACTTTTTATTGTTTAGGTTTTTGAGTTCTTTGTAGATTCTAGAAATTGGGCCTCTGTCAATTGGATAACCATCACATATTTTCTCCCATTCTGTGGGTAATCTGTTGGCTCTGCTTATTGTATGTTTGCCTGTGAAGAAACTTTTCAGCTTCATGAGATCCCAATGGTTGAGTGATTGTTTAAGATCCTGAGCTACTGGGGTTTTGTTCAGGAAGTCTTTTCCCATTCCTATATCATGGAAAGTTCCTCCTATTTTTTCTTCCAGTAGTAACTGAGTTTCCAGTCTTATATTGAGGTATTTGATCCATTTGGACTTGATTGTTGTGCATGGCAAGATGTGTGGATCAAGTTTCAGTTTCATGCATATGGATATCTAGTTTGTCCAGCACCATTTGTTGAAGATGCTGTCTTTTTTCCAGCCTATATTGCTGGGGCCTTTGTCAAATATCAAGTAGCTGTAGTTAACTGACCCGAAGTCTGGGTCCTCAATTCTGTTCTATTGGTCTATAATCCTGTTTTTATGACAGTACCATGCTGTTTTATTATTATAGTTCTAGATCATGTATGGTGATGCCCCCAGAGGTGTTTCTTTTGCTGAGGATATGCTTGGATATTTGAGGCCTTCTGCCTTTCCATATGAATTTTGGTATTTTTTTTTTTATTTCTGAAGAACAATGTTGGGATTTTGATTGGAATTGCATTAAATCTGTATATTGCCTTTGGTAAGATTGCCATTTTCACAATGTTAATTCTGACTATACAGGAGCATGGGAGGTCTTTCCATTTTCTCAAGTCCTCATCAGTTTCTTTTTTGAGTGTTTTTATGGTTTCATGGTATAGGTCTTTCACACATCCTTGGTTAATGTTATTCCAAGGTATTTCATTATTTTTTTTTTGTTGTTGTTGCTATTGAAAATGGGACAATGTCACTTATTTCTTTCTCTGTATCTTTGTCTTTTGCATATAGAAAGGCTACTGACTTATGTGCATTGACTTTGTATCCTGCTACTTTTCTGAGGGAGTTAATCACCTTTAAGAGTTTTAAGATGGAGGCTGTCAGGTCTCTTATGTACAGGATCATGTCATCTGTGAATAGAGCTAACTTAACTTCTTCCTTTCCAATTTGTATCTCTTGTATTTCTTTGTCCTGTCTTACTGCTTGAGCTAGGACTTCCAGTACTATACTGAAGAGCAGAGGTGAGAGTAGACACCCCTGTCTTGTTTTGATCTCAATGGGAATTCCTTCACCCTCTCCCCATTAAGTATTATTTGGGCTTTAGGAGGTTTATATGTAGTCTTTATTATGTTGAGATATAAACTGTTCATGCCAATTTTCTTCAATGTTTTGATCATGAAGTGATGTTGGATTTTCTCAACGGCCTTTTCTACATCTATCAATATGATCATGTGGTTTTTGTGTTTAAGTTTATTTTTGTGGTGTATTATATTGACAGATGTCTGTATGTTGAACCACCCCTGTGTTCCTACTTGATCAAGGTAGATAATGCCTTTGATGTGTTGTTGGATACAGTTTGTGAGGATTTTGTTCAGGATCTTTGCATCTAAGTTCATCAGGGAAATAGGCCTATAGTTTTTTTTTTTTTTTTTGTGGTATCTCTGCCTGGTTTTGGTATTAGGGTGATAGTAGCTTCATTGAAGGAGTTGGGGAGCTTTCCCTGTTCTCTGATTTGAGAAAATTGAAATTTGAGGAAATTTGAGAAAAATTGGTTTCAGTTCTTCCATGAAGTTTTGATAGAATTCAACTGAGAAGCCATCTGGTCCTGGACTCTTCTTTGTGGGGAGGTTTTTTATTATCTTTTCAATCTTGATGGGTGTGATAAGTTTGTTTAGGAGATTAATCTGCTCTGAGTTTAGCTTTAGTAGGTGGTATGTGTCTAGGAATTCCTCCATATTATCCAGGTTTGTAGAGTAGAGGTTTTTGAAATAAGTCCTGATGATTCTCCCAATTTCACTTATGTCTGTTGTGATCTCTCCTTTTTCATTCCTAATTTTGTTAAGTTGAAGCATCTCTTTTTTTCGCTTGATCAAATTGGCCAAGGGTTTGTCAATCTTGTTTATTTTTTCAAAGAACCAGCTCTTATTTTCATCAATTTTCTCAGTTTCCAATTCATTAATTTCTACTCAAATCTTAATTACTTCTTTCTGTCTGGAGATTTTTGGGCTGGATTCTTGTAACTTTTCCAGTGCCTTTAGGTGGATGGTTAGGTTATTGATTTGGGATCTCTTTGTCTTTTTTATGAAGGCATTTAGTGCCATGAATTTTCCCCTGAGGACCACCTTCATTGTGTCCCATAAGTTTTGGTACAATGTGTTCTCATTGTCATTCATTTCTAAAAAATTTGCAATTTCATTTTTTATTTTGTCCACTACCCATTTTATTGTTTAAAAATGTGTTCTTCAGTTTCCAGGAGCCGGTGGGATTCTTGGTGCTTCTTTTGTTGTTAATTTCTAGCAATATAGCATTGTGATCTGATGCAGGGGATTATGTCAATCTTCCTAAATATATAGAGGCAGGCTTTGTGACCCAGTATATGATCTGTTTTAGAGAAGGTTCCATGGGCTTCTGAGAAGAATGTGTAATCTTTGAATTTGGGGGAGGATATTTTGTAGATGGTCCATTAGGTCTAATTGTTCTAAAGTTTTGTTGAGCTCTCTCACTTCCCTGTTGATTTTCAGTTTAGATGATCTATCTATTGCTGATAGTGGAGTATTGAAATCCCCAACTATGATGGTATTGGTGGTTATTTCTGTTTTGTTTTGAAGTAGGTTTTATTTTATGAACTGTGGTACCCCTGTGTTTGGTGCATAAATATTTATGATTTTGATATCCTCTTGTTGGATCATTTCCTTGATAAGTAGAAAGTGGCCTTCTTTGTCTTTTTTGATAACTTTTGGTTTGAAGTCTATTTTATCCAGTATTAGTATAGCTATGCCTGTGTGTTTCTTATTCCCATTTGCTTGGAATATCATTTTCTACCCTTTCACCTGAGGAGGTTTCTGTCTTTAGTGGTGAGGTGGGTTTATTGAAGACAACTGATTGAGGGGTCTAATTTTCTTTCTTTTTAAAAATATTTTTATTTTCATTTATTTATTTTAGAGAGAGAGAGAGAGAGAGAGAGAGAGAGAGAGAAGGAGAAAGAGGCAGATAGAGAATGGGCACTCAGGGCCTCCAGCCACTGAAAAGGAACTCCAAATGCATGAGCCCTCTTGTGCATCTGGCTTACATGGCTCCTGGGAAGTTGAACCTGGATCCTTTGGCTTTGCAGGCAAATGCCTTAACCACTAAGCCATCTCTCCAGCCCGAGGGGTCTAATTTTCTGATCCACCCTGTTAGCTTATGTCTCTTGATGTGTGAATTAAGGCCATTAATACTTAGGGTAATGACTGTTAGGTTTGATTTGATCTCTGCCATATCATGGTGGTTTATGTGGTTTGGTGTTTTCTTGGACTTTGTAGTTTTTTGTGCCTTCTCTGAGTTTGGTTATTGTGATCTGTTTCTTGTAGGCACTCGAGGTTGGTTATTTGATTCTTCTGTGTGGAGAATTTTCTGAAGTACTCTCTGCAGGTTTGGCTTTGTGTTCATATAATTATAAAGCTGAGTTTTATTGTGGAAAGTTTTTCTTTCACCATCTATTATGAGAGATACTTTTGCTGGGTAGGGTAGTTTGGGTTGGAAGCCATAGGTTCTTAGACTTTGCAGTGTTCCATTCCAGGCCCTTTTGACTTTCAGGGTTTCCATTGAGAAGTCTGAAGTAATTCTGGTGGGGGTTACCTTTAAATGTAATTTGTTGTTTTTCCCTAGCTGCTTTTAGGATTTTCTCTTTGGTCTCAATGTGTAGAGTCTTAATGACAATATGTCTTGGGGAGTTTCTCCTTTGGTTCAGTCGGTTTGGGGTTCTGTTAGCTTCTTATAACTTGATGGGCCTTCCTTTTGAGAGAGTGGGAAAGTTTTCTTCAATAATTTTGTTGAATAATTTCTCCATGCCTTTGGTCTGAATTTCTTCCCCTTTTGGTATTCCCATGATCCAAATGTTAGGACATTTAATGGTATCCCACAGTTCCCTCACAGAAAAATTTGAATTTATTGAAACTTTTGGACTCTTGAACTGTTTCTTCTGTTTTGTCTTCCAGTCTGAATTTCTATCCTCCACATGACTGACTGTATTCTTGAGAGTTTCTATAGAGTTTTGGGCTTGTTCAATTTGGTTTTCATTTTCTGCTACCTTTCTTTCTTTTTCTTTTTTTTTCAGGTAGCGTCTCACTATGGCCCAGGCTGACCTGGGATTCACTATGTAGTCTCAGGGTGGCCTCGAACTCACTGCAATCCTCCTACCTTTACCTCCTGAGAGCTGAGATTAAAGGCATGTGCCACTATGCCCAGCTTTCTATTACTTTTCTATGTATAGTTTCCATCCCTCTGTCAACTTCCATTTTCACGTCATTTTCTGATTTTCTTGATGCTTCTTGGAATTCATTCTTGCATTTATTTATGTCTTCATTGAGCTTAGCTAGCTGGTTATTGAAGTCCTTTTTTTTTTTTTTTTTTTTGCTCTCCTTCAGCTCATTTAACTGTCTTTGGACCCCTTCCGAGGTCTTATCTATTAGGTCTAGTCTAGCGATGACACCATTCATATGATTATCGGCTCTTTGTTGCTTTTCTGCAAATTCTGCCATTTGCTTGGACAGGGTTGCACAGCTGATAACTTCATTTTGGGGTTCTGAGCCTAATATCTCTTCTATGTTTTGATTAGAGACATCCATTGTAGGACTGGGCGATCTTATTGGATTTACTTGCATTTGATTTTCCATGTTATTCCTTTTTGCATTGTGGCCTGCCCATCACAGAGTACAAGCCGTATTTAATTTAGGAGGAAGCTATACTCTACCCTTGAAGTATGTCCATTGGTTATTCCATTTTATGTTTGCTTCCACTATTTTTCTGGTGGCAGTTGGGCCTGCCTGCTCACAGGGAAGGAGCCAGTGAGGCTATGGTGGGGGTCCAAGGACCTGATGTAGAGGCTTGTTGTTCTGTGAATTGAGGTATGGGAGTGCGTGGTCAGGTGGCCCGAAGTGGACAGGGGACTGGGGGGTGGTGGCCAGTGGGAAGGTGTCTGGGAACCTGGAGGTGTGGGTGGAGCTAATCTGGCTTTCCTGGGTGCACAAGGGGATGGGCGGCACTGGCAAGTGGGATGGCTTTAGTGGGACGAAGTTTGTGGGGGCAGAGGGAGTGGGTTGAGGTTGTGGGGGTGGGGGGATGTGACAATGGTTGGGGCAGGGGGAGTGGGATGACGGTCACGGGGGAGTGGGGTAGAGGAGTGCAGCAGTGGCCTCCGAGGGCGAGGGGAGTTGGGTGGCGGTCACACGGGGCAGGGGGAGTCAGACAGTACCTGCTCGCTACAGCACAGGTAGAGCTATGCTGGCCTGGGTCTCCTTGCCTGTCGTTAGTGCAGGAGGAACCTGAGGCAGGGACTATGGCTAGGATGGCTGCTTGAGGGTATGAGGACTGGTGGGCTACCCGAGAGTCTGGGAATCAGCCAATTCCCTTTTTGGCCCCTCCGTACCCTCACATTGGAGGTCTATTAGAGGCTGCTTCCCCAGAAAACCCAATGAACCCTTAATGTCTTGCCTTTCCTTCCCTGGGAGGTGCGGCATGGTTGGGCGGATGCCATCTTGACCGGAAGTCTCCAATTTGCTTTTGTGGTATATGTGAGTGTGTGTGCGTGTGTACAGTATGCGTGGTGGGGCATGTGCTGTAATGTGTGTGCACACCTCTACAATATTGTATTTCTCCATTAACTCTGGTCCTTTCACATATCTTGATAAATTTGCTTAATTTTCCCCATGAAAGAATGAATCCTAGAGGACTGCCGATTCCCTGAAATGCATTTCTGTTATCTTTACTAATTGGGCTGGTAGAGAAAAGTGAGCATAAAAATATTTCAGCAAAGAATTTGGCATTAGGTGAGCCTGGGAGTTGTGAAGCATTTGGGATAGGCATTGCTGGGGACAAATAACCACTTATTTTAGTTGTGAAAGATCTCAGACAACCTGTGTCATTAACTGCTAACGTGTTTTTTTTTTTTTAAACAAACCAAACAGGTACTGCAGGAACCAGTGCAAAGAACGAATAATCTGTTTCTATTAAGCTGCTTGTAACAGGCTTAAGACCTTCTTTGGCGTCAGTCTCAATAGTGCACTCAGGAAGTTTAGACAAAGCTTTGGAAGAATCAATTTGACCTCTTAAGCCTCTGCTCCAATTAGTTTATTTATATTCATATTGTCTTTGGTCCTTGGGGATTCTGAGACTATAGCTAACTCTTGTTTTTTTAAATAGTACATAGAGCAGGCACTTAAGAATACATAGCAGGTAGAACTCCTGGGGCTTCTGCAAAGAAGTGCTATGTTAGTTGTCACTTCCACGTGCATACCCCATACCTTCTTACCAAGCAGGGTGGAGTTGTCATTGGGAAGACAGGCATGTTTTCCTGCCAATGTCCTGAGGTAGCTGTCACTGGTTGAGACAAGCAAATGGGCTCAGGATTGTTAGAAACTCTGGTCATTTGTGTGTTTTGGCTTTCTATAGCCATCTGAATGTGCTGTAGTAAGGGGATCTGCTATCTATAGAGTGACCCGTGTGTTGACAAAAAAGCTCAATTATCATCCATTTAAACAAACAAACAAGCAAACAAAACAAACAAACAAACAAAAAAACCTAAAAAGCAAAACCTCATTTGTTCTCGAGAGGAGAGAGGGAAAGAGAGAGAGAGGACTGTGGGCACACCAGAGTCCTCCTGCTGCTGAAAACGAACTCCAGACACATGCACCACTTTGTGCATCTAAGTTTATGTGGGTGCTGGGGAATCAAACCCAGACTATCAGGCTTTGCAAGCACTTTAACCACTGAGCAATCTCTCCAGGCCCCCAATTATTGTCCTTATGTGTGTGCATAAAGAGCAGGGACTGGTCAAGTCTAATGTTTCTCTCTTCCTGAAGCACCCTTGGCTAAGCCTTGGACAGCTGTTTTCTGCTTCATAACCAATATGTGACACTGGTTTGCTCAGTAGCTGTATTGTCTGCATTCTCCTCAGGTGTTCTTATTCACTGACTCTTGATTCTGTGAGAACACAATTTTTTTTTTTTTTTTTTTTTTTTTTACTTTGGGATTCAGTTGTTCAATTGGAATAGCCAGGAGTTGTTTTCATTTCTAGCTTATTTACTTTCTAGGGCTTTTTGAAAATATTAAGCCACATGCTTGGGTTCTTTCCAAATTGGCAACTATCCATTTCAATTCATTTTTCCAAGATACTTATTTTAGATGTTTATGTATTTACAAAAAGAGAGAACAAGTCCCCTCTCAGACCCCTGGCTGCATCTCTCTCAGATACTGTTGTAAAGTTTCCAAAGTCTAGCTTCTATATCTCCTATGGAGGCATCTTTACTCATGATATTGAGGCTGTGTAAGATCTTCTCTAAAGGGAAAGACTTCAACCAAAGCCACCCGGAGCTCACTTCTTATTTTCTTATCCCCTGAAGTCCAGAATCTGCACTTGGGCCAGCTGGAATATTTAAATCCTCCCCTGGCCATGCCCATCCTGTTGTTTTAACCAGCTCTCCCCACAAGGGGCTTACAATTAAGGTAACCAACTGGCACAAATTTGGTAGCCCAGAGAAGCACAAGTAGGTAATAAAACTCCTTATTCTGCAGAAAATGTCTGTCCCCTTCTTCTTTTGTTTGTTTGTTTGTTTGCCTCTTTCTTTCTTTCTTTCTTTCTTTCTTTCTTTCTTTCTTTCTTCTTTTTTTTTTCTTTTCTTTCTGAGATATGGCCCACGCTGACCTGGAATTCACTATGTAGTCTCAGGGTAGACTGGAACTCACGGTGATCCACCTACCTCTGCCTCCTAAATGCTGGGATTAAAGGCTTGCGCCACCACCACCTGGCTTTTTAAAAAATATGTTTATTTTATTTTTTATATGATAGAGAAAGAGGCAGATAGAGACACAGAATGGGCATGCTAGGGCCTCCAGCCACTGCAGATGAACTTCAGACGCATGTGCCACCTTGTGCATCTGGCTTATGTGGGTCCTGGGGAATCGAGCCAAAGTCCTTTGGATTTGCAGGCAAATGCCTTAACCACTAAGCCAACTCTCCAGTCTGTCTGTCCCCTTCATGAGGTTTTGCAATCCTTAGCTATCACCCTTATCGCAAAGGTCTGACCCCTAGACCAGCCTTTTCTGTTAGCAGTTCTAAGAGGATGTTGTAAGTGGGACTCTTTATTTGTGTAGGAGGTTAGTCTGTTCAATTAAGAGCAGGAGCTGGAGGAGCAGCAGTGGTATGATGGGGTCTGCCTGTGTGAATATAGTGTGGGGTACAGGGAAGAGAGCCGAGGGGAGGGGAGGTTTCAGAAAGTTAAGAAAAAGTGAATTCTTTTCGTTGGCTTTGAGAAAAACTGAATTTTCCTCATGCTTTAAAAACACAATTTTATTTACCTGTGTGTGTGTGTGTGTGTGTGTGTGCATGTGTGTAAGGGTGCATCATGATATCTTGCTGCTGCCAATGAATGCATGTCCAGTTTTAACTGGGTGATTGGAGAATTGAACTTGGGTCAGCAGGCTTTTCAAGCAAGTGCCTTTAACTGCTGACCCATCCCCCAGCCTCTTTTCATGCTTTTTAATTTATTAACTAGAAACTCTGTATGGACACATCATGTGCTGCTGGTACCATCATTTCCCTCCTCTTTGCCCCCATTCCCCTGGGGGCCTTCTTGATTGTGTTGCTGGTATTCACCATGGGGTTGTGGGTTATGAGTTGTGAGAGCAGCCATTGTTGTGGGTGGGGGGAGGCAATGGCTCTGGATATCCCTTCCCACCCTGTGGCTCTTACCATCTGTCCGCCCCCTCTTCCGCAAAATTCCCTGAGCCTTGGTGGGTGTGTTTTAAATCTGCTTCAGCTGTTGAGTGCTCAGCAGCTTCTGGGCTTCTGCTTTGGTAGGTCTTGAGTATCCTCAGTGTCTACTACCATCACCCTGGCACAGGCTGTCATGTCACATTGAAGCTTGCTTTTTGTGCAACTAATATGCATGCATGAAAAGCACAAGGACAACGCAAACTACTGTTCTTCTGCTTTTTACGCATGCATATTCATGGCACAAAAGCAGGCTTCATTGTGACATTTGCATACATGCACATAGCATATTTTGATCATATTCACTCCTATTACTCTCTTATCCTGTCACCCTTCACGCTAATCCTCTTTTTTCCTTGAGAGTCCTTCTTCTTCTTAATGTTTTTCCCACCTCTCAATTCAACAGGCAGCACTTGTTTTTTCTGAGTCTGGATTAGTCTGCCTAACATGAAAACCTCCATTCATTTTCCTGCAAACAGTATGATTTCATTCTTCATGGCTGAATAGTGCACACACACACACACAATTACATATATACACATTTTATCATTATGTATCCATAATTTTTTATTCATTCACCCACTGATGGGCAACTGGCTGATTCCATAACTTGGCTATTGTCAACAGTGCTGCAATAAGCATAGGTATCTCTGTAGTGTGCTGATTTGAGTTTTGGGGTAAATACCCAGGAGTGGTATGGTTAGACTATAAGGAAGTACTAATTTCAGCTTTCATTGTAGAGATATTTCACTTCCTTGGTTAGGATTATTATTAGGTATTTTATTCCTTTTGAGGCAATTGTGAATGGGATTGTTTTCCTGATTTCTTTCTCAGTGGATTTGTGGTTGTATAAAAACATTACTGATTTTTGGGCTGGAGAGATGGCTTTGTGGTTAAAGCTTGCCTGTGAAGCCTAAGGACCCTGGTTCGAGGCTCTATTCCCCAGGACCCATGTTAGCCAGATGCACAAGGGGTCACACTCATCTGGAGTTTGTTTGCAGTGGCTGGAGGCCCTGGCGCGCCCATTCTCTCTCTCCCTATCTGCCTCTTTCTCTCTCTCTGTCACTCTCAAATAACTAAATTAAAAAAAAAAACATTACTGATTTTTATGTTTGTTAATTTTATATCTTGATACTTTGCTGAATTTGTTTATCAGGTTTAAAAGTCTTTTGGAAGGGAAGACTTATTGCTCAAGATACCACAGGCTATAGTCATGGGACATCAGAATAACATGCAGGAACAAAAAGGGAAACTAGTTCCCTCCTGGCTAGCACTAATAGTGCTGGAAAGCCCCATGGGAGCTGCTGGAAGACAATGGTCACCAACAGCATGAATAAGCAGGGGACCTGTAGACTATGAAATCAACTAACCAGACAAGAAGTACACACTTGTATGATAGAGGCATGCAGCTTCTGCTGGTAACCAACTGCTCTCTGATTGGACATGAGGCTGCTCAGGGAGAAAGAACACATGTTTGGTACTGGAAAGCAAGTCAGAAGCCCATGGTCAGGAAATCATCGACTTCAGAGAGAAGCCCCCACTGCTCTTTGGCAAAGAAGAATGGGTTTACAATCCCAAAATCTCTCAAATAACTTTTCATATCCCCTTTAACCCAAGATGCTCTCACTCTTGGTTGGAGAATCTGTTTTGTTTTACAGAAGGCAGAGAAAATGGAGGAAAACCAAGATGCATCAATAAGACAAAAAGATAGCTGACTGCTTACCATAAGGCATACCACCTCTACTATATCTACTGGGGCCCAGGAGAAACTGCAGAGGAGGTGTCAAACATGAATACTTCTCTGCTAGACTGACAACCAGCTCCAGGCTAATGGTGACAGATATGGTGATTAATCAAAACCCATCAAAGCAGAAATCCAGAGGCTACAGAGAACACAACACTAAATCAGACTACCAACAGGCCTGCTATGGCTCAGAAAATATTGTGGAAGAGGGGGCAGAAAGACTGTAAGAGCCACAGAGTGGGAAGGAATACCCCAAGGCATGGTCCCCCACTATCCTACAGGGACTGACTGAGGCCTTCATGACCCCACAATGAATACAATAACCCCATTGAGGAGGGGGAAATTGAAGCAGGAGTGAAGGGATAAGAGTATAACCTGTTGTAATATATATGAAAAAAATGAAAACAACACAAAAACGTCTTTTGGAGGAGTCCTTATTGTCTTTTAAATATAGGATTATATTCATTGCAAATCAGGATAATCTGAGTTCTTCCTTCTGTGTCTATGTCTCTTTTATTTATTTTTCATGCTATACTGCACTGGATAAAATTTCAAGTACTATTTTAAGTAAGAGTGATGAGCATGGTCATCCTTGTCTCATTCCTGAATTTATTTTGTTTATTTACTTATTATGTTTTTTTCCAAGGTAAGGTCTTGCTCTAGCTCAGGCTGACCAGTCTCAGGGTGGCCTCAAACTCATGGCAATCCTCCTACCTCTGCCTTCCAAGTGCTAGGATCAAAGGTGTGAGCCAACACGCCCAGCCCTTATTTATTTTGAGGCAGTGTTTTACTCTCACCTAGGCTGACCTAGGTAGCCCAGGCTGGCCTTGTCACAATGATTCTCCTATCTCAGCCTCCTGAGTGCTGGGATTAAAGGTGTGTACCACCACATCCAGCTCTCATTTCTGATTTTAGAGGAAATGTTTTCAGCTTCTCCTCATTAAGAATGATGTTGGCTATATGTTTGTTAAATAGAGCCTTTATTACATTGATGTGTTTCTTCAGGACTGTCATCATGAAAGGATATTGAAGCCTGTCAAAGGCTTTATCTACAACTATTGAGATTTTTTTTGTCCTTTATTCTATGTGTTGTATGATTTTTACTGACTTGTATATGTTGAACCATCCTTCTATCTCTGGAATGAAATCAACATGATAATAGTGTATGATCTTTTAAATACTTTTGAATTTGGTTTGCAAGTATTTTGTTGAGGATTTTGTGTCTCTGTTCATTAAGGACATTGGCCTATAGTTTTATATTTTTTTAGTTGTATCCTCTTCTGTTTTTCTTTTCAATTTAACAGTGGTTTCATAGAGTGAGCTTGGAAACATTCCTTCTACTTTATGGAATAGTTTAAGAACCACTGGTGTTCATTCTTCTTTCAAAGGCTAGTAAAATTCAGTAGTGGATCCATCCGCTTTGCTAGATGAATGTAATTTACATTTATAGTTCTTACTAGTTCCTTCTGGATTCCATTTACTTGAGATGTCATTTTCATCCTTTTAGTTTCAATTTGTATATGTCTTTGCTGGTGAAGTATGTTTCATGTAGAAAGCAAACATTTGGTTATTATTATTATTTTTTATATTTTATTTTTATTTAGTTAGTTATTTGAGAGAGATAGAGAAATATCCAGGGAGAGAGAGAGAGAGAGAGAGAGAGAGAGAGAGAGAGAGAATGGGTACACCAAGGCCTCCAGCCACTGCAAATGGAAAAATTCCAGATGCATGCACCCCCTTGTGCATCTGGCTTATGTGGGTCCTGGGGAGTTGAACCTGGGTTCTTTGGCTTTGCAGTCAAGCACCTTAACTACTAAGCCATCTCTCCACCCTTTTTGGGGGGAGGCGAGGTTTCGAGGTAGGGTTTCACACTCTAGCTCAGGCTGACCTGAAATTCACTATGTAGTCTCAGAGTGGCCTCAAAGTTATGGTGATCCCCCTACCTCTGCCTCTCAAGTGCTGGGATTAAAGGCATGCACCACAAAATTAATTAATTAATTAATTATTAATTAATTTATTTATTAGAGCAAGGGAAAGAGACAGAGAGAGAATGAGCATGCCAGGACCTCCAGCCACTGCAAATGAACTCCAGACACATGAGCCACCTTGTGCACCTGGCTTATGTGGGTCCTGGGGATTTGAACTGAGGTCCTTTAGCTTTGCAGGCAAATGCCTTAACTGCTAAGCCATCTCTCCAACCCTGGTTATTATTTTTAAATTCCATCAAACTGTGGTTTTGTATAGGCTCTCACTATTCAGACTATGTATTTTGACTAGACAATTAAAAGCATCCATATTCCAAGTTATAATTGAAAAGTATGAATGGGTTTCTGGCATTTTGATATGTTTCTAATGTTTGAATTATTTTTTAGTTCTCATTTTTCTCATCTACTGTTCAGGAAGATCTTATTCCTCTCTGTGCTTTTATGGATGTATTTATCTTCTCTTTGGGTAGGATTCCTTTTATTTTTATTTTCTAAAAATAAATGTGATGCTTTCAGCAATAGGTTCTTACCATCTTGCTCTTATGGGCAACCAGGAGCCTTGGCAATAGCCTGTTTTGCTTTGGGGGTCTCAGGGACCTCCCTGGCTTACCACTCACTGGAATTGGGATTTTTATGGCCTTATCATTATTCACCCAACAGGATACTCCTGCCTAAACTCTGTCCTTTTAAAAGTTATATATTGTTTTTGTTAATGAAAAAGAAGGTTTCCATATGGCTTACTCAAACATTTTTAGTTTTGGTTAACCCTCCTTTCATCCCATCTTCTCCCCCATTCCCCTTTCCTGATAGTAAGATGAGGGTTAATGGAGAAGAAGGTTGATGAGAGGGGAAGTGTGATAAAAGAGGGTAATTGGAGGGAATAAGATCAAAATTCAATATGTACTTGCATGAAAATATTAAGAGTAAAACACTAAATAAAAATTTTTAAATTGTACAGATGTGCAAATCTGTATGTTGGATATATTCTGCCCCCACACTGTCGTCTTCTCCTCTACCCATGCCTTTCTCCCTTCCACTCCCATTAGTCCCTTGCAAGATAACTTTGCTGAATATAGAAATCTGGGTTGGCAGTTTTCTTTTCTTCTTAAACTTATTTTTTAACAGATCATACCCTTTTATTTTATCTCCCCTGGTCCCATTTCCTTCTGGCACTCCTCTGTGGGGTTATGGGATTTATTTACTGTGGGGTCATGAAGGCCTCAGTCAGTCCCAATGGGATAGTGGGGGGACAGTGCCTCTGGGTATTCCCACACACTCTGTGGCTCTCACCGTCTTTCCGCCCCCTCTTCTGCAATGTTCCCTGAGCCATGGCAGGCCCCATTCTGTTTTAGTGTTGAGTTCTTTGTAACTCTGGATTTCTGCTTTGATAGCTTGTACTTGATCACCATGTCTGCCACCATTACCCTGGAGCTGGTTGTCAGGTTAGCAGTAAGAGCAGTGTTCACGGCACAGCTTCCACTGAAGGTTCTCCTGGGTCCTGGCAGATGTGGAAGAGGTGGCAAGTCTTGCGGTGGGCTCTCAGTTATCTCCTTGTGTTATCGATGGATCTCCACTCTGCTCTGTTTTCTGTCATGATGGCATTTGGTGCAGCCCTGCTCTCAGCCTCTGTTGGCAGTTATTTTCATTCAGGGCTTGAAACATAATACGATATTCTTCTGATCTTCAAAATTTCTGTTGAGAAATCTACCATTATTCTAAAAGTATGTCTTTATAAGGGAGTTGATGTTTCTTTCTTGCAGGTTTCAATATTTCTTTGTTTTGTGGTCTTAACATTTTAACTATGAGATGGCACCAGGAGATTCATCCCAGGTCATGTCTGTCTGGGGTTCTACATCCTTTCTGTACCTGAACATCCTTAGTTTTTCTAAGATTTGGGAAATTTTCTGCTATTATTTCACTGATTAGATTTTTATATTTATTTAGCCTCAACACCATTTTCAAACCCCAAGGCATGTAAGTTTTGTCTTTTAATTGTGTTCCAGAGGTCTTACATGTTCTGTTCATAACTTCTTACTTGTAAAATTACTAATTGTTCTAATGTATTACCATTGTCTTCAAGCCCTGACATTCATTCATCTGCTTGCTTTAGTCTGTTGGTGAGGCTTTCTTCTGAATTTTTAAAATTGGAACTATTGAGATTTACATTTTTAAATATTCCTGTTTCTTTCTTTAGAAAATGTATGTCTTATTTTGAACTTCTCACACATCTAGAATTATATTTTTAAATTTTTTTCCATTGCTTTTCTGTATTTTATTGGAGTCCATCAATCTTTTAAAAAAATTACTCTCTTGAATTCTTTATCCAGCACTTAACCCACTTCAGTGTCTTTGGCATTATTTACTAGGGAATTATGATGAACTTTTGGAGTACTCATGTTGAGTTTTTTCACATTTATTGTTGAGAGATTTCATATTGCTATGTTGAGATTTGCATATCTGTTGAAATAAATACCACTTCTACTTTTATGGGAGAGACTGTTAAGAGAATGGCCTTCTGTTGGTAATGTGTCCTGCAATGCTGGATTGAAGTGTTGAACATGTTTCTAAGTGGACTTCATAGTAGAGTCTCCTTGTTACTCCAACTATGGTGGCAGTGTATTTTGACACAGTGTACACTGTTTCGGAGCCTGAATGTCCTACTTTCTCTGTAGGTCTTATAAAAATGGGCTACTCTTGGTAGATCATACAGATGTGTGGTGGAAAGTAGAGTGCATAAAACATGCCAGGTGTGATTATTTCTCTAGTCTTCCCCACAGTGTATTGTCAGAAAGGACATGGGACTGACCTCGGCTACAGTCCTGCTCAGGTGTTGTGTCCCCAGCCTTTTTGCTGTTTTTGTCAGCTCTTGATGTGGAAGTGCATGTTCAGAATGTTTCTTTAGGCATCCCCTAACTGTACCTACATGCTTGCTGGTAGTTGGCTGGAAGATTTACTTTGAGTCTTTCAGCTAAAGTGCTTGCTGAGGCTGAAATGGGTGTGGACTGTGAGTACAGCAAGACGCATTGACTTCTAGATGGGCTGGGTGCAGCTCAGCAGGAAAGTGTCTACACAATGTGCTCAATGTGCCCCGCTTGACTTTCAGCACCACGCAGAAACGGGAAGACAAGTCACAGCAGTGGCAACAAATAGCAGTGAGCCAGGTGCAGAAACAAGATAAAAACTAAGCACACTCACAATACCCATACCTCTAGCAACAAGAATAACAGGAACTGTGGGGGCAGAAATTATATAAACCAAAATGACTTAAGGATGACAGGGAAATAAGTTTAAAATATTAAGAGAGAAGAAATGGGAAGTGGAAAGCTGAAAATGTAAAAATGTTAGAATATTCAAAAAGTAAAACAAAAGAAAGAAGAAGCAAGGTAAAAAGTAAAGTCAGATACACACATGGAGAATATTTAAATAGTGGAAGGAGAGGAAGACAGATAAAGTAACAAATGAAATAATAATAATAATAGTAATAATAATAGGATAGAGAGATGGCTCAGCAGTTAAAGGCACTTGTTTTCAAAGCCTGCAGCCCAGGGTTCAATTTCCCACTACCCATGTAAAGCCATATGCACAAAGGGCACATGCATCAACATGGAGTTCATTTGCAGTAGCAGAAGACCCTGGCATTGCCATACTCATTCTCTATCTGCCTCTTTTTCTGTCTCTCAAAGTATATATATTTGGTGGTATAAGTACCCATAAGTTGCACAGGGAACTTCCTGATAGTTCAGCTGCCTTTGAATCACCCAATAAACCCATTGTTTCACTAAGCTGGATTTAGAATCCTTTCTATGGGTTTTCTCATCTAATTTAATGAAAAAATGTGCTCAAAATCTTTTCTCAATTTATTATTTATTTGAGAGATGGGGAGGCTGGAGGGGTGGCTTGTGGGTCAAGGCACTTAGATTGTAAAGCCAAAGAACCCAGGTTTGATTCCCTAGGACCTAAGCCAGATGCACAAGATGACTCAAGCATTTGTAGTTCATTTGCAGTGGCTGGAGGCCCTGGTACGCCCATTCTATCTCTCTTCTCTCTGTCACTTTCTCTCAAATAAATAAATTATATATATATATATATATATATGTATATATATTTATATATACATATATATACATATATATATGTATACACACACAAATATATATATATATGAAGAGAGAGAGAAAGGCAGATACAGACCGAGTGAGTATGGGCATACCAGGGCTTCCTGCCACTGCAAATAAACTACAAATGCATGTTCCACTTTAGTGTATCTTGCTTTACATGGGTACTGGGGAACTGAATTCAGGTCCTTAGGCTTTGCAGGCAATTGCCTTAACTGCTGAGCCATCTTTCCAGCTCTCTATTTTTTAATCAGTCTTTCAAAAATGCCTCTCTCGGGCTGGAGATATGGCTTAGCCGTTAATCGCTTGCCTGTGAAGCCTAAGGACCCAGGTTCGAAGCTCGATTCCCCAGGACCCATGTTAGCCAGATGCACAAGGGGTGCACACATCTGGAGTTCGTTTGCAGTGGCTAGAAGCCCTGGTGCGCCCATTCTCTCTCTCTCTCTGCCTCCTCTCTCTCGCTCTCAAATAAATAAATAAAAATAAACAAAATTTTTTTAAAAATGCCTCTCTGTGTGTGTGTCTCTGTGTGTATGAGCTCACATGCATATTTGTGTGTGGGAAGGGTGTACATGTGTGTATATGGGACCAGAGGACAACCTTGGGTGTCATTTCCTAGGAACTGTCCATCAGTTTTAGAGTTATGTTTTTTTTATTGGTCTGGAACTCACCAATTAGGCTACACTGGCTGGCCAGTGAGCCCCATGGATCTGACTCTTTCTGCCTCCTCAGCATAGGAATTATAAACCTGTGCCATCATGCCTGGCATTTTTAAAAAGGTGTGCTCTGGGAATCAAACTCAAGTCCTCCTTCTTGCAACGCATGCATACTTATTATTTTACTCTTTTATAAGTAATTAAAGACATGTGCAATATTGCGCATCCATCATTGCCGTCTATACCCCAGACATCTTTATCATCTGTAGCAAATTCCTACCTGTTAAGCAATAACTTCTTCCCCACCTCACCCCCTCCTAGTCCCTGGTGACCTCTAGCCTACTTCCTGTCTCTACAGATTTGCCTATTCTGGGTATGTCATATAAGCAGAATAATGCCATGCTCTCCTTTGCCTGGCTTGTGTTACTCAGCATAAAGTTTCCAAGGTCCATCCCTAGTGTTGTAGCATGTATCAAACCTTCACTGATTTTCATGGTGGAATGAGAATTGGGCATCCCAGGTAATTCTGATATATGTTCAAGTCAGAACCTCTGGCCTGTAGTAATGCCTCTCAGATATTACGCTATAGAGGAACCCTTATGGAATTTGTTAAAGGACAGGCTCCCATTCATCAGTTGACTTACTAGCCAGTTCATTAGTGCAGCCCAAGATTCTGTATTTCCAACAAACAATGGGTATATAGGATTGAGAACCACTGTCTTTATGCATCCTAGCTGTGCCCAGCTTACCAGAAAATGACGAGTGAGGATTAGTCTCTCCACCATGAGATGGAAGGCTATAGAAGCTGGGTTTGTTTCTTCCTCATGGACCAGAAAGACAAGGAGAAAGTCCTTGTGCCCTTGTGACTCAGCCACCCCAGCCTGGAAGTCACTGTCACGGGATACCTGGCTGGGGAAGGCTGGAATCTGGGAGCTTTTTAGGGAGCACAGGAGTAGTGGTAACAACATGGAAGATGCCAAGTCTGGGACTTGAATCTTTCAATTTCTGAGATGTGTGGTTGGGAAAGAGGATGGCTGAGTTCAGGGGAGTGAGCTGACAGCATCAGTGGTCCTTGTGGACAGGAGGGTGTTATCACACCAAGGGGCTGGAGCTGGGCAGTGGGCAGGCTTCTCTATCTTCCTTCAGGACTGATTACATGGAAGTAGGGGTGAGGGAAGGATTAAGCTCCAGGAAAGGCCACCATTGAAATGATGCCAGATTTACATTTTCAAGGCAACAGTAGTGACCTCTGGGTATCCACCCGCAGACCCATTCCACCTGCTCCCTCTGCTGTTGGGAACAATCCTTAGAACCTACCTGTTTTGTAAATGAAGCTGCTGCTAGAAAGAATGGAAAAAAGTGAAGTGAATGATAAGGAAATTAAGGTTCATTCAATGTGGTCAAATGCTTTGGAGCCCTTTTAAAACATATTTTTGTGATTCACTGAAATCAGTGGGAGTGGGAGGGCAATAAGAGAGGGTAATGGAGGGTGAAAATGACCAAAATATATTATGTACATGTATATAACATCAAAAATAATTTAAAATTATTATTATTTTTTTTGAGGTAGGGTCTCACTCCAGTCCAGGCTGACCTGGAATTCACTATGGAGTCTCAGGGTGGCCTTGAACTCACAGCGATCCTCCTACCTCTGCCTCCCTAGTGTTGGGATTAAAGGCGTGCACCACCATGCCCAGCTTTTAAAATTATTTTTGATGCTATTGCAAATATCTTTATGATCAAAATGAGGGAAGTACATGTGCCTGTGTATTGATGCACACATATAGGTGGGAATGTACTTATATCTCATTTAGAAAAATTTTAATATTTAATTTATTTATTTGACAGAGAAAGAGGGAGAGAGAGAGAGAGAGAGACAGAGAATGGGCATGCCGAGGCCTCCAGCCACTGCAGACAAACTCCAGATGCGTGCTCCCCCTTTGTGCATCTGGCCAACATGGATCCTGGGGAATCGAACCTAGGTTCTTTGGCTTTGTGGGCAAATGCCTTAACCACTATGCAATCCCTCCAGCCCTCATTTAGAAAAAAGTTAGCCAGGCATGGTGGCATATACCTTTAATTCCAGCATGTGGGAGGCTGAGGTAGAATTGCCATGAGTTTGGGGCTGGAGGGATAGCTTAGCGGTTAAGTCATTTGCCTGCAAAGCCAAAGGACCTAAGTTGAATTCCCAGTACCTACATAAGCCAGATCCACAAAGGGCACATGTGTCTGGAGTTCGTTTGCAGTGGCTAGAGGCCCTGGTGTGCCCATTCTCTGTGTCTCTCTTCTCTATCTCTGTCTGCTTGCAAATGAATAAAAAAATTGAAGAAAAATAAAAAGAATTGCCATGAGTTCAATGCCAACTTGGACTAGAGTGAGTTCCCAGTCAGCCTGGCTTACAGTGAGATCCAGCTTCGAAAAAAGGGGGGCAGGGACAAATTTAAGCAATACTTATAAATAAAAAAGGAAATATACTAAAAATAACAGTGATTATCATTGGATAGCATTCATTTGATTTTAACTTTCCTATTTGTCATGTTTGTACTTTTATACTTTCTATATCCATTATGCTAGTCATATTACAGTTATTGACAATTTTAAAAAGCAACTATGTTGTGAGGGATAGCTTGTTGTAGGAAAATGACCAAACACAGAAAGATGCACATGCACATTTTTACCTTTGCGTGTGTGTGTGTGTGTGTGTGTGTGTGTGTTAGGGATTAAATGCTACATTTTGATCTAGTTTTGACCATAGAACATATAGGACTGTGTCTTGACATATGACAATATTTTAAATATTCAGCTGTCTTCCATACATTCCAGAGACTTACTCCCAGAGAGAAAGCTGTACTTGTTGACAGAGCTTCAGGACCTTTCTGACTGCTCCTTTCTCCTTTTTCCCTTGCCCCAGACAGACTGGCCTCCTCGGTTGCATTTGGCATACCTGCTGCTCTCCTGCCCAGAGTCTTACCACCAGCAGTGTCCTTGGCCAGCGGTGCTTTCCCCCAACATCTGCCTAGCTGGAACCTTTCCTTCCTTCAGGTCTTTTTCTGTAAACCACCTTTTTTGATGAAGCCTCTCTTAGAGTACCTAAAATCCCTCAGTCCTGGAGAGATGGCATGGCAGTTAAGGCACTTGCCTGCAGAGTTTATGGATTCCTCAGTACCCACGTAAAGCCAGATGCACAAAGTGGCACATGCATCTGGAGGTTGTTTGCAGCTGCTAGAGGTCCTGGCACGCCCAATTCTCTCTCTCTCTCTCTTTCTTCTTGCAAATAAATAAAAATATTTAAAAAATCCTCATCCCCATAACATTTTATATTTCCCCTCATATACCTTTCTTCTTAGTATGTGCTGCTGTTTAACATTTTATGTATTGTGTGTTTATATCTCATTATCACCTTTTCTCTTCAGTGTAGTATAAGTCCCGCCAATTCAGAGATTTTTATCTGTGTTTTCACTCTTACAGCTCCTGAACATTCTAGAACAAGTGCCTGGCACTGACTCCTGAAAAAGCTGATGAATAATGAAAACAAAACAAAAGGCTTTATTGTTGGCTTCCAAAATAATAAATGGTAGAAATCTTACGAAAAATCTCCCGATTCTATGAGCAAACAAAATTTGGAACATTTCCATGAAGGCCCTCACTGCCCTTGACAATGGTGTCCAGAGCTGCTCTGCTGTTTCAGTGGTTTACAGGTTTAATTTTCAAGAAATCTGCAATACATGGTGAACCCAGTAATATCATATTATTTGGTGGGTTTGCTCAGAAGAATAGGCAGCTTTGTTTTGGACAGACAGTATGGCCCCTGAGTTATCGGCTTCGTCCTTGGAGAGGTTTAGGAGATTGTGCCTTGTTGTGGGTCTTATACCTTTGGGCGATTGTCTACAAAGAGAATACTGAGACCCTCAACCCCTTTCTCTCCTCTCTTTTTGTTATTAGGCCATGAGGTGAGTGGTTTTCTCTGTCACGTATTCCCACCATGAAGTGACACTATGGCTCCAAAGCCAGTCATTCATGGACTGAAACTTTAAACCTTTGAGCCCAAGCAGACCTTTTTCTCTTTATATGCTATATCAGGCACTTGCTATAGTAATGGAATGCTGCCTAACACTGAAGCACTAGGGTACTATGGAAGCCCAAGGGAGGGCCAGTTAACCCAGACTTAGGATATGGGAAGGTCAGGGAATGGCTCCTGGAGGAAGTAACACTTGAGGAGGAGGAAAGGACTATGTCAAGCAGTTGGGGGTAAGGTGACATTGGACATAGAAAAACCACTGAGAGAGGCTGTCTCAGGAAAGGCCTGGGACCTTTGCAGGAGCTGAACAGCTCAATGGGGTTTGAGTGCAGACCACCGCATCCATGTGTCCTGAGTTCTATTGCTTCGGATTGCCTCCAGTCACCATCATATAAGCCACCACCATCTCTCACTGGGTGTCAGCCACATCTCTTCCTCCTGGATTCCTGGTGTGTTGTGAGTGCTGATACACACATGCCACAGCACAAGTGTAGAGGACAAAGGACAACTTTGGATGTACCTTTGCCGTACACTTTGTTTGAAGAAGGGTCCCTCATTCACCACTGCAGTCACCAGGCGACCTGGCCTATGAGCTTCTTGGAGATACTCTTGTCTTGGCATCCCATCTTGCCTTAGGCAAACTGGGATTATAGGGAACCATTACAGTGTCTGGTTGTACATGGGTTCTGGAGATCCAAACTCAGGTACTCATGCTTATGCAGAAAGTGATTTATCCAGAGCCATCCCTGTAGCCCATTTCTACTCTTTCTCTTATTAATACTGAGAGCTATAAAAGTAATCCCTGAGAGCTTGGAGCTGGCCTGGCACTGCCATGGCTGTAGTATTTCCACCGTTTGTCTTGGTACCCTTGACCTTTGGTGTTCTTATGTTTAAGTGCATCAAAGAACAGTGTCAGGCATGTCCACTGTGTGACCATAAAACACCCCAAAAGATACTGTCTTATGTCATCATGTCTGAACATAGACAAAAACACAAATGTCTAAGCCAAAGAAATGACCAAACAATCATTGGTCTATCTCCTCTAACACAATTTACCTTTTTTTTTTTTTTAACCAATCACAGCTTTAGTTCCTCCTACTTTCAAGATAAGATTTATTAAGAAATCCAATCACAGAATTACCTCTGCTTCCTGGAATCATCTTAGAGTGAACCCCACTTTTAACATATCTACAATCACATAGCATAAGCCCACATCTTACAGCTTCTCACATACCAGCAGAGGGATTCCGCAGCTCCTAAACATAATGCTTTCCCTCCCTGGGAAGAGTTGAAGAACAACTTGATCAGCCAATGGTGTGCTCCTGCTGGGCTGGCACTGAAGGACTCGAAAAGACACAAGTCATGTAAAGATACTTTCCTATTTGAAATATATATATATATATTTTTTGGTTTTTCGAGGTAGGGTGTCACTCTAGCCCAGGCTGACCTGAAATTCACTATGGATTCTCACGGTGGCCTCGGTCTCATGGCAATCATCCTTCTACCTTCTCTCTCCCCCCCCCCCCGGAGTGCTGGGATTAAAGGTATGTGCCACCACGCCCGGCTCTCCTATTTAAAATCTTTCAATGGTCTCCCTTCACTGTCTGAACAAATTCAAACTTTTTTCATTTCATTCCCTTCAGTTGTCTTTGGCTCAGACTCATTCATTCATTCCAGGAAATGGCACTTTGTATCTGTTATGTGCCAGACACCTTTCTCAACACAGGTGCATAATGGACTGCTGGGAGAAGAATGGTGTGGTGGTTTGAATTAGGTGTCCCCCCCAAATTCATGTTCTTTGAATGCTTGGTTCCCCAGATGGTGGTAATTTTGGAGGTAGAACCTTGCTGGAGGAGGTGTGTTGTTGGGAGCAGGCTTAGGGGTGTTCTGGACAGTTTTCCTTTATGAGAGTTGGACTCACTCCCTTGCTGCTGTTTCCGCCTGCTTTGGCAGAGCAGCTTCTGCTCATGCCATCTTTTCTCCTGCCCTTATGGAGCTTCCCCTCAAGCCTGTAAGCTAAAAATAAACCCTTTCCTCCCATGGTCAGGTGTTTTATGTTAGCAAGGAGAAGGTAACTGCAACAAATGAATTGGAGAAAGAAGCAAGGGCAAGAGGTAGGAAGACTAGGCACAAGATTCCTTTATTCCAACAGAATGAATGGAATGGAATTGGGGGAGGAAAAAGAGTTCAACATTACAGCCAGATTTCTGGTTTTCTGGCTTAGGTGACAATGTCTGACACGGTGTCATTTTCTGGGAGAGGGGATACAGTGAATATGCAAACATAGATTATAGGAAAAGCAGTCCCTCTCTGGCTGGCAGAAATAAGAATATCTTATTTGATATCCTTCCAGAATGTCATTGGGAGGGGTCACCCCTGAGAGTTTGGGAGCAAGTGCAAGGGTTCTCCCGGCTTGGTCCTGTGGACTGGTACCCGTCACTAAAAGGCATGCTGCGAATAGTGTGGCTGCTGCAGGTTCTAGTTTGTGTGTTTAAGGGAGACATTTCAGCGGAGTCAGTAACTTATTTCTTATGGCCTTCTGGACTAAAATAAAATGATGATTAGAGTACTTCAGGGTCCACGAAGTACTGCAAAGGCAGCTGCCATCTGCTGTCACTCTCATTGGTAAGTCATTTACTTTTTATAATGGGCCCACACATCTATGAATTAAGTCCGAATGTGCTGCTCATGGTCAGAGGATCCAGTAAATGCCATGCTTTTGTGTTACAACTCTCTGAAGTAAATTATTCAGTATTCATTGCTTGTAGGGCTTAAAGAGAAACTAAATTTATTTTGATTCCTCCACCCTTCTCTCTGGGACATGCTTTAATGTTCCCATCACAGAGACTTTGCAGAATTGACTAATTGTGTGTTTTGCATATTTATAAACACTTTGTTATTTATTAATGGGCCATCTCTGAGATAAAATTAGCACTTTATTCACATCACGGCTGTTTCTCAAAGGCACTCCGACTCGCAGCAGCAGCAGCTTTGAGATTTGAGTGCACATAATGAAAGCTTAGGCGATTGTCTTCTCAGTAAATCCCAGCGAGGGGCAAGAGCTGCCTGGATGCCATTTATCACACTCGTTCTTTACAGCTGCACTGTCCAATATGGTTTTATAAAATTTAAATTAATTAAGGTTAAATAAAATCTAAAAATTTGATGCCTCAGTCTATACCCACCATGTGTCAAGTGCTCAGTAGCCACATGTAGCCAATGGCTTCCATTGTGAAGAAGGCAGGGCTGTCACCACAGATAATTCTATCAGACAGTCCTGCTGGAGACTGTGGATACTGGCTCTTCTGTGCCTCCTGGATTGGTAGAACTTGGTCATTGTAAACTGATTATTGGTTAGGAAGGCCAAGGGGCTCAGGTATGCCTGGTCATATTTCAAATTCTGAATATGTCCAGAATTTGATTACTCTCCATTATGTTCTACTTGACCCCATTACCATTAACACTCACCTGGATTTACTGCTACAGCCTTCAACTGGTCTCCATCCTCTCTCCGTGGCTCCCCAAACCTCTTCTTTATGTGGGGCCATACTGGGCCCTCTCAGAACCGTCCAGTGGCTGTATGCCTTGCTCAGAATCAAAGCCAGACTCCTTATAATGACCTATAGGGCCCTACATGTCTGAATCTCCACTATGTAGATTTATCTCTTGCTACATGCCTGGTTTCTCTCCTCTAGCCAATAAAGGCTTCTTGGTATGTTTCCTCCTTCCCCAGCTGATCCTCTGTCCCCCAGTGCTTTTCTTGCCAATATTTCTGTATGCTGGCTTCTCCACATCTTTCAGCTCTTTGACTGGAAGACTTCCTTGAATACCCTATTTAAACATTCAACCCTTCCCTGGCAACAACACTACTCTTTCCCTTCCCCTGCGTTCATGACTTAGCCCTGTCTGAATACTGTACTTTACTTATCGGTTGACTTATTACTTCCTGATTCCTTCACTGGAATGTAAGCTCCACTGCACAGCCTTTTGTCTGTTTTGCCTATTACTCTACCTTGGAGCTTAGTACAGTGCCTGCCAAATGAGAAATGTTTAATAACTGTTTGCTGAGTGGAGGAACGAGTTCTGTAATCCAAGAACCTGCAGGAAGACTAGGGAGCATTAATGAGGTGAGAGGAGAGGTATGCCTGCCATGGGCTTTAGGTTGTGAGGGCTCTACCTCATTCTAGATGTGAAACTTCAAGCAAGTCACAACGTTTTTGATCTCGTTTCCTCTGTAAGATGGACATGACAAGAACTGCCTCAAAGGCCTGTCATTAGGATAATCAGGGCACCCCTGGCACTGAGTCTGAACATAATAATGATAATTTTAGGGGCCTTGATGTTTGGCTCGGGTTCATCATCTGTGACTGGGTGAATACCATGCTAGTGTTTCTCTTGCTGGGCATTTTAAGCACAATGCTTAAAAAAAAAAAATAGAACATTATATAAGATGGAGATGACTCAGCAGTTAAAAGTACTTGCTTGCAAAGCCTGCTGGCCCAGGCTCAATTCCCTAGTACCCACACAAAGCTGCATGCACAAAGTGGAACACACATCTGGAGTTCATTTGCAGTGGCAAGAGGTCCTGATATGCTCATATTCTCTCTCTCTGTGCAAATAAAAAAAAATGCCTTAACCTCTTGTTGTGGCCTATGTGCAGCAAAATTGCTTAAAAATAAACCAGAAGGAACATTATATATGTGAAAATTTGATGACCTTACAACTAAATTTGGCTGTGCGAATTTAGAATTCATATGACAGGAATCTGTGTTGATATTTTGTAAGTGAAAGTGTGACAGAAGTTCAACCAAAGAAGGATACTGGGGCAAGAGAGGTGTGTTGAATCACATAGTGGTATGAAACTGCTGAGCTCAGAAAACACCAGTACACAGTGACTAGGCTCATATGATGTTTCAAAAGGGTATAATGTGTCAGCACAGGATGTAGTATACATAATCTATCCTATATAGTTAGTAGGATTTTGAGTATTACTATTCCTTAAGAATCTTATACCTGGGTTTGTATCTCTATGTATTAAGAGTGTAACAGAGTTCTATCAGGAAAATGGAATCCACTTCAACTCTTGAAGGGAAGGCTGTGCAGCTCAGGGAAGTGGTCGCACGGGCTCGACACACCTCCAGGTATATGAGTGTGCTCTGCTCAATATTGGTGGCCAAGCCAAACAGGGTACACCCCTTGCATAGTAATAGGCTATGCACACAACCATATAAGACAAACTTCTACAGATAGTCCTCAGGCTTCAGTGGCAGGTGTAGGGACAAC
Source organism: Dipus sagitta (assembly GCA_036346955.1). Classification (NCBI taxonomy): domain Eukaryota; kingdom Metazoa; phylum Chordata; class Mammalia; order Rodentia; family Dipodidae; genus Dipus; species Dipus sagitta. The sequence goes on along the minus strand of CM070772.1, from coordinate 125,171,658 downwards.
CAGCAGGGTTCAGTCCCCAGGGATATGGAAAGAAAAATGAGAAACACGCGAGCTCTTTGTGCTCTGTGCTGCTGTCTTAGGCAGGGCCAGGCCAGGCCACAGTAACCACAGCTGGAGACACAGGTGGTCATCATCTGACTCCAGAGGTCTGTCAAACCAATTGGAAGTGGGATTTTAGTTGCAAATAACACAATAATAAAAATAATTTAGGGGTCTTGGGAGATGGCTCAGCAGGTAAAGCTCTGCAGGCATGAGGCCAGGAAGATGTGGTGGTCTGTCTACAAGCCTAGCACTCAAGAGGCAGCGACGGTGAGCTGCCTAGGTAGACTAGCTGCATCAGTGAGCTCTGGGTTCAAGTGAGAAGCCCTGTCACAATAAACAGTGTGGAGCACGATCAGGGAAGAGACCACATGTCAACCTCTGACCTCTGCACATGCATGTGCCCCCACACATATACCGCGTACTCACAAAAATTAGATCAACACCGGAGAGCCAAGAGAACAAAGCCGGGTGTTGAAGAGGGAACCACATCGTTCAAGTATGAGAAGCTTACTAGCTACTCCTGTACCTTCCATTTTCTGCAGAAGAACACAGGCGCTGTGCTGGGCAAGCAGGGAGTATGGGGCCTAAGGCCTCGGAGGCCAAGCCAGGCAGCACGCGTACTCTAGTGGCTGCTCCCAGGTGCACCCCTAATTCTGAAGTAGAAGGAGAAGATACATACTGGGAGAAGTACAGACCGTCCAGAGACTACTGCGAGTAGACACAGTGGAAAGCACAGGGATTGGGGCTCCTGCTTTTAGCAGAGTAAAAAAAAATATCAAGGGAAAAGGGGTCACTGCCACCATGTGGCTGTTCTCACTTTAGGTGGAAAAATCAATTGCTTCAAACTTTAATAGCTTGAAGGAGTTGTCTCCCTTAATAGGGCGACAATGCTGAGATTTAAAACCTATTGGCTCAAATGTCTGCTCTGAAATTCCTAAAGAGAAACACCGGATGGACGACTTCCTCCTATGAAAGGAGGCCGCAGGCTCCGGTGACCCTCCATGGAAACTGCTGGGCTTGGCACGAGGGAAGGGGAGGCACGGCACATGTCTTTAAGCATTTCTGAAGCTTCTTCCCTCTGCTCAGCTTTGGTGGCAAAGGATGCTGACGACTCTGAAGATCCTGAGGCCTTTGGAGTTCTGCAACTGATCTTCAGACAGAAAGATCAGCTCTGGCCTTGATCTCTTCTGGAGTTAATTCATGCCGAAGGTTCCGTATGGGGCAAGAGAGTGCCGAGTGCACCGCTCCGCTCCCTCTGGCCCCCTGAGGCTTGTCTGCGAGCAAGAGTAGAGGATGCATATTAGAATTCTCTGTGACATGCTGACCACGGCTGCAAAGAGCTGCTATTTCTGTATCCTTCTATAACGATTTGCCGTGTGCACTTCACTTTGGACCCTTCAGCAGGGTGGGCACAAGAGTCTTCCCCCTCTTCTCTGACTGTGGTGCTATGGGTTATCTGTGGAGTGGACTAAAGCCTGGTGGGGCAGGAGAGCAGAGAAGAAATGAGCATTGCTCACCAGCATAAGAGGGAAGGACTCAGCGATGTTCTAGCAATGCCCTGGGCTAGAAATCTGAGGATTCATTCCTGAAAATGCCATTTGTTCGCTGTGTGGCTAGAAGCAGTCACTGAGCCTGGCAACCTCGGTGTCCCCATCTGTGGAATGGAACGAAGAGCTCTGGTTCTTCCTTTAATGGCGGAAGTTTGGGTCAATGCAGAGATATCCATGAACCTTCTTTGGCACTGTGATGTGGTTCATTCATTGAAGGTCAATGAGGTGAAGGAGGAGCTGAGACCTGAGCAAGGTATGACAGTCAGGAGTCCAGGGGCCTGGTTACCTGTCTTTCTTTGTTTTGGGCAGATCTGGAGATTGGAGCTAGAGAGCAAGGGCAGAGAGAGGCTCAGGAGAGCACAGTGACTGGTGACCAGCAGCTGACCTCTGTTGGTCCTGTAATGTCTCCTCAGAGTATAATGAGGAGGAAGCGAGTTTCCATTGGGTCAGGTGGAGTTTGGGGGTCATTACCACTTGTGTATTGGGATAGATGGGCCCAAATTCCACCAGATAGCCAGGCATAAATGCATGCAGCCTTACAGAGCTGGGTCTGAAGCTCAATGGCAGCTGCATTCAGGAAACAGGATCCACAGAGTAGGCTAAACAGGGGCAGCCTGATCTAAAGAATGATTGTGATGAACAAGTATCTTTTGAGCCCAACCTTGTTCTCCAGGGCCAAGGAAGGCCAAACGAAGAAGCAGTCAGGACTGCCCTGGAGAAGGGATGGCTGGGCCATTGGGCAGCAGTGACATCTGCTGGTTTGGTCAAGCTTGGTCTGGAGCTGCTGGACAAGCAGCTGGCCGTGCTCTTGGAGCACAGGCGAGGGATCATCAGCGGTGGCTGTGGTGCAGGAGTTGTCTCAGCACTGGCGGGGCAGAAGCCTTCAGAGCAGGGGCCACGGGCTCTGGCTACCGTGTGGCGAGGGCTGAAGAAACATTTTGGAAGGCTCTGGCTACAAGGCTTCAGAGGGATTTTGGCATGGTGGAAGAAGGCGTTTGTGAGGGCACGCTACCTGTAACTGGTGCCAGAAGGAGCAGGAGCTTCAGTTCCTCCCGCAAAGTCTGACTTCATACTAGGCAGCCCGCCTAGGAGGCAAAGGTCCCAATCTTAATCTTCACCAGTTCCCTGGTTGCACTTTTTTGGGGAGGGAGGATAGATTTTGAATGAAATAATCTTTTAGAATGACCCTAAAAATGACAAACTCTATCTTTTAGGATAGATTTTTTAAAATTAAATTCTGTAAATAATTCAAGAAAAAAAATCCCAAGGTCACCTATGTGCAGATAAATATGTGTACACACTGACCAAGGAAAATATTTGCAAGATGGTTAATGGAGAAAACTTGTCCTAGAACATTATGACTCAAATTAAATTCATTAAGATAAGTCTCTTTCGCCACATACAGCAAAACACCTAGAAAACACTCAGAGATATGTAGGAAACTGTTTAAGACAATCCTGGATAATTTTCATTTTTCTAAGGTCTCATCTTGGTTTTCCAGCTTTCTAAAATGGACTTGGATTATGTGTGTGGGGAATGGAAGAAGGAAGGAGAGAAAGAAAAGAAGGTAAAAAGGTAGAAAGAAAGGAGGAGATGGTAGGAAAAACAAAGGAATGAAAAAAGGGAGAGAGGGAGGAACAAAGTGAGAGAGGCTGGTCAATAAGTACAAAGTTTGTGAAGAGGGATGAGTTCTAGAGTTCTGTTGCCCAGTAGGGTAACAATATTGTAATGGGGTGCTAGGGGTCCAGGGAAGTCCTTGAACCCCAAACCCTAGGTTCATTCCTAATTTTAATTAAAGAATTTAATAAAATGAAGACTGACAAAGATAATTATTAAATTATCATATTTATTGAGAGAAGTACAGAGCCAAGGAAAGGCACCCATGTGGCTAGAGATCCCTTGTGGAGGGCCTGGAGAAAGAGCATGGAAAGAAAAGAGAAAAGAAAGTTCAAGGAGCTCCTGCCATGTGGGGAACTGGAGAGGGTAAGGGAGCCATGTGGAGAGTAAGGGCTAGTGGTCCCTCCCAGCTGGATCTGGGCCTGGGTCAAGTCAGACCAGGCCCAGCCAAGGGAAGAACTCACCCACAGCTGGAAGTTCCCAAGTGGTCAGAGAACCTGCCCTCTCCTTGCAAAGGTATTTATAACCTTGTAGTGATGGGCTGTCTTCTGGCTCAGGTGAACCAGAGGAACAGCTAGTTGGTTTGGGCAAGGGGCTGTCTCAGTAAGAGGTTAGCCCTGGCACCAAGTTCCAGGAGCTGAACTTGACCAACCACAGTGTTTAAATCCTGTGAAAGACCTCCTTCCCAGGGTGGGACCTGGTTGTTTGTGGAAAAACAGGTCTAGGGAACTAGACAAGAGATAAGAAATCAGATCATCTTTGATTTCTAGCAAGTGCAAACTTTCCTGCCTTTTTTTACCTTCAGGGGTCCAGTTACCCTAACTGTACATATATTTTAAAACAGCTATAAGAGAGGATTTGACTATTCTTACCACAAAGAAATGCTAAGTGTTTAAGGGTGATGACTGCGCTAATTGCTCTATTAGATCATTATACAATGCATACATGAGTCAAAACATCACACTGTACCCCACACAGTGTACAATGTATGTGCCAATCAAAAATAAAATAAAAACGAATAAAAGGAAGGGAAGGAGGGAGAGAGGGATGGAAGGAGAGAGACATCCTGAGCCAATGCTGAGGTTGGATGCTGTGCTGGTTAATCCCCATTGTCAAGTTCACAGGATCCTGAATCACCTAGGAGACAAACCTCTGGGCGTGTCTGTGAGGGAGTCTCTAGACTACGTTAACTGAGGCAGGAAGATCCACCCTGACTGTAGGAGGTGGACTGAATGAAAGAAGGCGAACAGGGAGCTGAGCAGCAGCAGACATCACTCACAGCTTCCTGACTGTGGACCAATGTGACTGGCTGCTTCAGGCTCTGTCACCAGCCTTCCCCACCATGATGGATGGTGTCCCTTCCACCTGGGGGCTGAAATAAAGCCAGCTTTCTTCCCTCCCTCCCTCCCTCCCTCCCTTCCTTCCTTCCTTCCCTCCCTCCCTCCCTCCTTCCTAAACTCTTGTCTTCTCTTTGCTTTGCCCTCGCTTAAAAGTCCGAGTGGAAGTGGCCACCTTCTGTCCATGGGGTCCTAGCACCGGTGCCTCGACACAATGACCCTCAAGTTGCTTTTCTGTCTTTCCAAGGCCTCAAGCTCCACGGCCGCTTCTCTTGTCTCCCAGCTCAGCAGCTGGTTGTAGGGAAGGCAGTCAGAGCTTGGCTTGTTTGGCTTGGCTTAAGCAGGTTACACTTTTATTAGATATAAACCTAGAAAAAAAAAAGTTTCCACCTGGGGAAAAATTTCTATTTAGAGCTTAGAAAGTAGGCCGTGTCTAAGACCAGTGACCCATATTCCCTGCTATAGGAATGGAAGATGAAATGGTAGTGGTTGCCTCACATGCAAACACTAGGGCTCCATCAAAGAATGGGAAGGCAGAGAAAGGGAGGAAGAAAGGAAGAGACGCAGGGAGCACTGAAGAGCCACTGCCTTAAAATGAAGCCAAATCCCTTTAATGATGGTTTTCCTACTGTGTATTTGTTTTCTTGGAAGAACAGTGTTTGCTAACTTGTGGCTTCTTTAGCAGGTAAAAAAAAAAAAAAAATCCATTTCCATTCCGGGACTTGTTAGAAAAATGACAGCTCCCCTTAGCCTCTGCCAGCCACTCACAAAGACAGATCTCAGTGTCACATGCTGGCTGCCAACCGTCTGCTTTTTGTTAGAGACTTCTGAGAAACTGTTTGCTTGATCTCATTGATCTGGGCTCGTCAGACCAGACCATCTAAGGTTAATAGTCTTCTGGGGTCTGAATTCCCATGCATCTCAGCCAGGAGTGGGGGTGGGGAGTGGTTGCCCAAAAGAGGAATAAAATGATGGTGAAAAACCATGCTTTCTTATAACCGTAGGTGCTTTGCTGTGGAGTCTGGAGGTCGGGCCTACACTTAGAGGATGACATCTACGTAGAAACCTCCCAGGCCTGGAATCATTTAATTCATCTTCAATTCATGCTAGAGGTCTCTGTAATTGTTAAAGTGCAGAGGCCAAGAGGTTGGTGAACCCACAGTGGGATAAATATTTGTCATACCCCCTCTCATCTGGAGCCCTCTTAATTCTGCTTCACTGGGCATTGCAACTCCCCACGTGTGGTTCAAGCACTGTAGCATAATAGAAGTAGGTTGATGAGCACAAGCGTTTAAGTGCTGATGCTAGATCCCTGGGCCCTCACTTCTCTGGCACGGAACACCCAATAACATCGTGCAGGGGTCCAGCACTGGAGGAGGGAACAGCCGCCATCACGTTGGCTCCTCTGGTGAGGACCACTGAGAGCAGCACCTCTGCACCCCTGGCCAGACTGGACAGGTAGGGGTGACAAAATAGCCTTTCCTAGTTTTAAACCAATGAGATTTGGGAGTTGTTTACAGGCTTGTTCTTACGCAGTATCATGCAAACTCCTTCTTAGAGAACTTTATAAGTTTTGTTCATAGACTATAAACTAAAACAGAAGATAAAAGGGACAGAAGGATGCCTAACGAAGAGTGTGCATGTTTCTAGAAGTGTAGGGGACAGCACTCTGCCTCCCAGGTTACAAGGCCTTTTAATTACTTTTCATGCCACTGCGACCAAAATACTGGTCAAAAACAACTTAAGAGAAGAAAAGATTTATTTTGGTTCCTGATTTCAGAGGAATTTCAGGCCATCACAAAAGTCTTGAGATCAGCGCAGAAGCACCCACGAGAGACTCCTGCAGAAGGAGGGGAGGGAGGGTCACTGGACTCTCACCTGAGAGTCCATCCATCACTCCTTCTAACCCCAGCTGCACGTGGACTTGGAATGTGTATGCTAGTGTTTATAGGGAGGCAGAAGGTTTACTGGGGTGGGGGACTCCAGAGATGCAGCTGTGACTCATCACCCATGCTGGTGTGGAGCTTTTTGGTCATGAGGCAGCCTGAGAGTCACCCATGCTTCCTGGGTCACCAGGAAGTAGAGAGTGTGGGACCAGAACAAGGAGCAGGTATAGTCTTCAAAGGTCCTCCTCTAGTGACTAACTTCCACCAGCCAGGCCCAACCTCCTAAACACTCAATAGTCTTCAAAATAGCACTCCAAGCTGGGGACCAAGTACTCAGAAATGTGAGCCTGTAGGGACATTTCAGATTCACCCCATAGAACGTTGTCTTCAGTGGGTTTCAATCTCCCTTTACTGTCTCTTGAACACACACACCCAAAGAAAACTTGTCATTGAATTTAGGCCCACTGGAAAATCTAGGATATCTCAGGATACATAACTATATCTGAAAAGTTCCCTTCTCAAAGTAAGGTAACATGTAGATTCCATCTAGATGTCTATACCTTATTTTTCTAGTGCCAACATCTAGGTCAGGCAGTTCATATCTCTGAAGAAGGTATTACTGTGCCCATTCTAATGACAGTAAGCTGAATTTCAGGGGACTGGAATAATTTATTGCAGGTCATACAATGGTGGGAGCCAGGAATTACATCTAGGTCTTATTCCTAAGGCTGTGTTTATATTCGTACATATATATCATATATATCTTCATAAGTGTTCATTTTTTTTAAACTACTGTTGTTTAAAAAGGTTTCTGGAACTCTTGCTTCTAAACCACTTTATGAGCTATGCTAAAACATCTGCTTGCTTGCATTATTATCACAATTTGAATATATGTGGTTTTAGGCAGTTTTATTTTCATATGATGTAGCTCCCAGATTAAATTCTGCTTATAGGGAACAGGCTGCAGCAACTGATGAATCATAGCCCGTGGCTCCCTCAAAGGACTAATTACTCAAGATTAAATTAACCTGGTTAAGCCCAGCCAATGGCTTTGATATCCAACAGGGAGGTCTATGCAGAGACAAGACAATGTGAAATGCTCAATACAAGGCCAGTGGCCACTGATACAACTCTTTGCTATGTACCATGATGTCTGGAAGGCCTGCAGGCAAGCAAAACACACTTCAGTGTATATATGAATGTATGTGTGAATGTATGCAAAAAATGTCTTTCTTTTAAGAAAGACATACTTTGCACATACTACCATGCCTCACATGTGGAGGACAGAGGACAGCCTCGATGTGTCTGTGCTCCACATTCTTTGCCTTCTCTTAGATAGGATCTCTTGTCACTGCAAACAAACTGCCACACTGCAAATGGTGAGATCACAGATACATGCATCATTTCGCACACAGCTTTATATGGGTACTGTGGAATTGAACCTGGTCTGGCAGGTTTCGAAAGCAAGCACCTTTAACTGGTAAGCTGTCACTCTAGCCCTCCTTTTAGCATTGGATTCAATCTGAGTCCTCATAGACTATTGGTTCCATCCCTAACTGCTCTCCCCGCCCTCTCTAGCCCATAAGGCACCCGGAAATGTAGCGTGAGTTCCTGATAGTCATGAAGCAATTGCTGACCCAGAGATTCAGAACAAAATGATGAGAAGCAGTTCTGATTTAATCAGCTGAGCCTGAAGCTCTCCACTATTGCAGTCACTGTAAGACAATCAATGCTTTTATCTGAATCCTGTGTTTTCTACTCCAGTAGTATCTTATCTGATAACAGGAATTATAACAATACAGGAACATTCCTTGAGCACTATGAGGCAGGCAGGGTTACTATTTTCATTTTATAGATGGAGAAAGCAAGGTGCAGAAGGGGTAAGTAATGTTTCCAAGGGCTCGCAGTAATTTTCACGGCAAAACTCTGCTATAGAATCCTGTCCTTGTTTTGGATCACTGTATAGGGAAGGATACTTAGGTTCTGATTGGCTAATCATGTTTGCAGAGGGCTTGGGCAGGATGAAAGGTTAGTGTGTGTTACGGGGTCCCCATTCCTGCCAACCGGGCATAAGACATTAACATTCATTGTTCTTTTTAGGTTGAATGACAGTGGTGTGTTCAACCTTTAAATTAATTTTGCCTTGGATGTCACTCCGTTGGGTGAGCAGAAGGATATGTGATAGAAATGACAAGGAGGAGGCACCTGTGTGGAATGATTTGTCATACCTCTTGCCACCTTCATGTGCAATTGCTGAAGAAGTTAATGGTAAGCTTTGACTTAGCTCAAATTAAAGGGCTGCAGATTCATGATTAATTGAGTTTGACTTAATGGGATTTTAGTATCTATCATCTATCTCTATAAATGCTGTTTCCTAATAAAGGCATTCTGAGAGCAGACGTTTAGGAGAAAAAGTGATCAATAGCTGTTTAGCCCTGACTGGATTTCTATTTCTCCCCCGCTCCAGGCTTATTGCTATTCCCAGTCTCCTGCATCTGCCTTGAAACTGTCTTTAGTTTACTTGCAGTCATTGGGGATGTTGTTTACCAGGAAGCTGAGATTCTGGCTCTAGTCCTTCCCGGGGAACTTCTTGGGAAGTTTTGAAATGCTCTATGATTGTGAGCTACTCAGTGCCTTTGAAGTGGGTATCTCTTCTTCTTTTTCTCTTGGTATGTGTGTATGTAGTATGTATGGTATATGCCTATGTGTGTGCTCTATGTGCACACATGTGGAGGCCAAATGAAGACATTAGGTGTCTTTCTTATTTCTCTGGGATGGAGTTACTCACTGAACCTGGAACATGGTGTTTTTTAGTTAGACTGGCTATCTAGACAGCCATAGCAATCCTCCTGTCTCCACCTGCCTTAGTGCTGGTGTCACAGACATGCAAGGCTGTTGTGGTTTAAACATGAGATGATCTTCATAGGCTCATTGTTTGAGCACTTGATTCTCAGCTGGTAGGAAGTTAGAGGGATAACTATAGAGAGAGAGAAAGCGCCTTGTTGTAACGAACTCGATGTCGCCCCCTGTGTCATTCGAATGGGGAAGATTGAAGGTTATTCACAGGAGCGCTTAACGAAGCCATCCTCACCATTTGTATCACAGCCTTACTTCATGTTCTTTCTCTCTGTTTCTTTTTTATTTAAGTTTTTATTGACAACCTCCATACATATACACAATATACCATGATCCTAATCCCCTTCCGCCATCTTCCTTTGTTTCACCTCCCATACCCCCTCTACCAAATCCCTTCTTCCCAACTAGTCCCTGTTTTATTTTGATGTCATCATTTTTTTTAACCTCTCCTATTATATAGGTCTTGTGTAGATAGCATCAGCTACTGTGAGGTCATGAATACCATGGCCACTTTGTGTCTGGAAGACAGCATTTCAAAGCAGTCCTCCCCTTTCTTTGGCTCTTATAGTCTTTCTACCACCTCTTCCACAATGGTCTCTGAACCTTGGAGGGTGTGATAGTGATGTCTCTGTGCTGAACACTGTCTCTTCTCAGCACTCTGAAAAGTCTCCCCAGTGGCCACCATCATCTGAAAAGAGAAGCTTCTCCAACGAAAAGTGAGAGGAGTATTAATATATGGGCATAAACATAAGTATGTAAAGGGAAGTTTTGTGGGCATGATGTATCTATTTAGCCCAACAACAGTAGTAGTTTCCCCACTAGGGCTTATGACCTCTCCAGCCATAGACTTTTGAATAGGTTTTCAGTACTAGGCAGGAATTCCTTCCTATAGAGCAAGCCTCAAGTCTAATCAGAGAATAGTTGATTTCCTCTATAACTGGAGGGTCACCATTGCACCAGCTGGCATATTTGGCCTGTTGGCTAACCATAAAGCATACAGGGTTCACTGCTGGTTAAGGCTGTTGATGACTTTTCTTTCCCAACAGGCTGCATAGATCTTTCTAGTATCCTGACAGCTCAACAGGGAGGAGGTTTACTGACAGCAATGCAGTATGACCAGCTGGCTTCCTGCTCTTGCTGCCATGCCTTCCCCATTATGACGGACTGTGCTCCATGGATCTGTAAATTGAAATAAAACCCTTCCTTCCTTAAGTCTCTTTTTTGTTGGGTATTTGGTCATAGCAATCAATAAAGTAACTAATAGAGTATGATGCCTGTCTTTTTACATGGTAGCGGGGTTCAAACTCATGTCCTCAAGTTTGCAGGACAAGTATTCTTATCTGCTGAGCCATCTCACAAGTCTTTCGAGGTGGGTTTCTTGATGAGGGTCGCTGGTGGGGTCGCTGTGTGGTTTGGTGGTTCTGAAGCATCACAAAGTCATGATCGTAGAGACTCAAGACCGTTCCCACGTGCTGCCCTCAGAGTTCAAAGTACTCATCAAAGGAGCACAATGCATCTTCCTGAGGCTTGTCCAAGCCTCACATCTTCATCATGCACCAAAAATCTTGCTCCAGCCTTTCTTGGTTCTTGTTCTGCTCCAAAGATCTTGGAAAAATCATGTACTAACTGATACCTTTCTTCCCAGCCTCTCTTTGCTATATCTCATTTGCTCTCCATGGAGACTCTCAGAAAATCTCCTGTAGCGAATATTCCATTGCTGACATCTCTTGTGAGTTGGGTCTGCTGGGGTGGTTTATATTCATATTCACACTTATTTTAATTTGCAATGGATCTCATGCTATTTTAAGAATGAGGGAAACCATCACCAAGAGGTCAAGTAACTTTGCTACTTTCCTTTATTGAAAGAACCTGGATTTAACTCAGGTGTGAGGTTCCATCTGGAGTGGTTTTTCCTACTTGACTCATAACTGCTGTTTCCTCCTTCCTCACATAACAGTTGTCTTTTGCAGGCTATATTTCCTGGTCGTTATCTTCTGTCTTGATACTTTTCTATTCTGTTATCTTTCTTAATGGCAGAGTGCTATCTCTTTAAAATACAGGTCCTGTCATGCCATCCCCTTGGTACTAAATTATTTATAGTTCCCTGTAACTTTCCTTCTCCAGGAACTTGTAAGGCTTTCTCCCCATGCCCTCTTTAACACCCCCTTGCTCCAACTACATCCATGCTTGTGCTCTGCATGAATCATTTGCACCCCCTGAATTCTTTCAATTCTCTTTACCATCATGCCTGTAATGTCTGTTATAAGCTCTCCTTCCTGAAATAAGTAAGTCACTTCTCTTTTTCAATTGTCTAGTCAAAAGTCACTCCTTGAAGAAGCCATCGGCCACCATGCATGGAACCTTCTTAGAGTAGGACAGTGGTCTCTGTCTTACTGGATCCAGTATTGCAGAGTTCCCCTGTATTAGTCAGGGTTCTCTAGAGGAAACAGAACTGACGGAATGAATTGTATTAAAAGGGAAGTTATTAGATTAGCTTATGGCAGTCCAGCAATAGCAGTTTGCAGGCCTGAGAGTCAGGGAACCCTGTAGCTGCTTAGTCCACCGGGCTGGATGCTTCCAGTACGGCAGGCTTCCTGGAGAGCCGCTGGTCTTCAGTCCACGCTGGAAGGCAGCAGGCAGCACCTGCAGCCAAGTGGGAGGAAGGGACTCTTTTCTCCAGAGCTTCTTTAGGTAAAGACCCCTTCTGAGAGGGGCTGCCCGCTCTGGGGGAAGGGCTCACTCTGGGGGAAGGACTTCCTCCTTCAGTTAATCCTTCCTGGAAGCAATTTCAGAGAACCATTTAAGAGGAATGTTTGTGGGTTCCTAAAGAGATCAAGTTGACACCAAAACTTAATCATTATCCCTTCCCTCTAGCTGGCCCCTGCTTACCTGTTGCCCATGGCCCAAATCTACACAGTAACCTGGGTCTCAGGACCCAGCACTATCTGCACAGATAGCACTATCCTGTTTCCAGGGCCTGAGGAAATGGGCTGGGTCAGAGAGACAGATAACCAGATGCCACTATAGGCGGCAGCAATGTGTGAATGGAACCTGAGGTCACTGACTATGTCAGACATGACCATGCAGAGGGGCCTTTTTGTTCATCTGGGGTTGAGCACTGCTTTCTAGGGCACTATAAGCACAAATGGCCTACCCTCACCACTGTACTCTGCTGGAGTCCTTTATTGTAGGTCACACTGACAATAGACCAGAGGTTAGACCCTGAGATGAGGATCAGGCAAGGGGCTTTCCTTGTTCAAGGAGTTAAGTCTAAGTTTCAGGGTGGTCCTGATGAGTGGCTGGTGGAGTGGGCCAGAAAGTAAGGCCAAAAGGCAGTGCTGTGAACTACTGTCAGCACTTTGGCAAGACACCTCTAAGGTGGGGCTCAAAAGGCTGTGGCAAAGGTCAAATCTTTGCCAGGCTCTGTTGGCAAATCCTATGCCATGGGAAGACATGTCCTTACTGTCTTTGCCCACTTCCTGTGCCTGAAATAAGGCTATCCCTTAACAGTGCACTGTCAGAAGGACAGTAACAAGTTGGAGTTTTCAATAACAAGACAAACAGAGAGGGCTGAGCCATAGAGTTGCTGCTATTTGCTTAGAAGAGAGGACACAAGGGCCAAGGTAATTATCCTCAAATCAATGTCATATATAATTCATGTAGTGAAATACTCTGTAAATAACTGGTCAAAGAGCCCATGATGCGTTGGGCATTGAAGGAAGCAAGTTGCAGAACAGTATGTGCGGTGTGCTCTTGGTGGTTTATTTTTTAATGTTAATATGCATATCTGTCTGTCTACATGTCTCTATTACCTATCAGTCTATCTATTTATCATCTACTATCTCTTACCTATTTATTCTCTATCTACATATCTATAAATATCTGTCTACATATCATATAACTATCACATATCAGTTACCTATTATGTGTTATCTACCTCTATCTACCTCCTATCAAATCCATTTATCTATCAATACATTATCTACTTATCCATCCATTTGTCTACCATCTCTCTGTCTATCATCTTTCTATTTTTATGTATGTGCTAAAAATAACGTTTCATAGTTAGGACTGTAAGACTCAGCTTTTCAGTTTATAAAAGTAAATTTTCTTTCATGTCTAACTCAATTTAGACCAGAGTCTCCATTTTTTTGCACGTGTGTGTATAGAGTATGGTGGTGTGGTGTATTGTGTGTGGTTTATGCATGTGTGTGTGCAGATACATGGAGGTGTGGTGTATTGTGTGTGGTGTATGCATGTGTGTATGCAGATGCATGGTGGTGTGGTGTATTGTGTGTGGTGTATGCACGGGTGTGTGCAGATGGATGGAGGTGTGGTATATTGTGTGTGGCATGTGCATGTGTGTATGCAGATGCATGGTGGTGTGGTGTATTGTGTGTGGTGTATGCACGGTGTGTGCAGATGGATGGAGGTGTGGTATATTGTGTGTGACATATACATGTGTGTATGCAGATGCATGGTGGTGTGGTGTATTGTGTGTGGTGTATGCAGTGTGTGTATGCATGTGTGTATGCAGATGCACGGTGGTGTGGTGTATTGTGTGTGGTGTATGCTGTGTGTGGGCAGATGCACATGCAGAACGCAGTAGGATGCCCTTCTCCATTGCTCATGATGGACTCATTTGACCCAGAGCTGTCGTTGTTTTGTTGACAAGCCCCAGTGATTTTCTGGTCTCTCCTACCATGGATTGGGATTACATGTGTGTGTGGCCATACCCAACTTTTTATGTAAGTTTTGATGAGTTGAACTCCAGTGGTCCCTCCCAGGCCCTCACACCTAAGCAGCAAGTGCCCTTAACTTCTGAGTCATCTGCCCAGCCCAGAGTTCTCATTCTTGAAGAAGAAAGCCTAAATCTTGCCACTGCAGGGCCCTCAGTGTATTTCTGACCTGAACTCTGATCTTTGGGGAAAGGTCAGTCAATTGAAGGATCGCCAGAAGGCACCTGGTTGCAGGGCCCTATCATATGCTACTAAGAGTAGGTGGGCTGAAGTCTGAATAGAGAATTTCACTGCTGGCTCAGTAATGCATATCCTCTGGTAGGGAGGGAGGGAGGTTCCCTCCATGCCCAGATGGGCCTAGCAAGGTGTCTGCACCAAGGCAGAGCACACAGGTTTACTTGGGCCATGTTGGTGATGGTTGCTTGGTGCAGATTTATCTCAGAGGTAAAGACTTGGCTCCTTTTAGTGTCCAACAGTGTTGTAATGCAGCACTACTATGTCCCTCTCATGACCAAGCATGGCCCTTGGGCTTCATGGACTGATGGTGATGGTAGGGTTGAATAGTCAACCCTCTCATACTTACTGTAAAGGAGGACACTCAAGTGAGACGTCTGTCTTCAGCATCTGAGATCAAGGTGAAAGCATAAACCCCTTGTATTCAGTCACCTAGTTTCAAGGGATCCAAGGGGTGGGGACATGTGATTCTTAATCTTCTTTTACAGTGATCCCATCATCACCACCATCACTGTATATGTGGTATACTTCATGAATTTATCATGATACAGTGTATCATGTAGGTCGTTTACACACACACACACACATACGTATTACATATAGTTCTTCTTGAATGTCTGTCAAGGGCTATGTCATAGTCAGCTCCATGCTGCTGGGACGAACTTCCAAATCACACACAGTTTATGGGAGAAATGGGATTTATTTGAACCATACAGATCCAGAGGAAGTTCCATAATGGCAGAAGAAGCTGGTCCCCTATCACAGATCCATGCAGAGAGAAAAAGCCACCACCAGCTAGCGAGCATCACAAAGCAAGAGCTAAAACACCACCAGTAAAATAGCAGGGACCCTGCAGAACTCACTCTGCATACCTTAGGCTGGAATTCTGATCTGCCCCCCACCCCCAGGAGGGGTCTTGCCTGCTAGACAAGTCTTGCCTGCTAGGGACAGAAACTGTAAACTCAACTTTAATAACACCTGAGTCTATTGGGAGACATAGATTCAAATTACCCCAGGTTGCTATATAATAAGGAAAATTTCTGGTTTCTATTTCTAGTTTCCGGCACAGAGCTTCAAAAATCCTTGGGAATTTCTGAGTTCTAGGAGTGTTTTTGTCATGCTAGTTTGGTGGCTGTGTGGCTTCAGGATGGGAGTGAGTAGGCAGAAAGGCCTTACACTGGAGAGCTACGACTTTCAGGTCCTGGAACTCTGGGGAGAAAAGGAGGCTAAAGATGATGTTCATTCATCTCATTAATAAGATGACATATTAATAACATCTATGTAATAGAATCTGAATAAAATCCTGAGCACAGCTCTGGGGAGCTTCCTGGTTGGTGTACATATTGATGTTCGGACTTACAGAGAGAGGGCATTGAGGCTCTGAACCAGGGACCCTCCCTGGCCTCATGCTGTGGGCATCCTTCACTGTAACAGCTAAATTTAGCATGTTCTCAGTGTTCTGAAAGTCAATCTAACAAATACTAAAACCAAGGGCTGAGATTTGAGAATCCTAAAATTTATAGACATTTGTTCAGAAGTGCAAATGGCTTTTGAATTGAATCCCATAGTGGATTTTTCACACAGCCTCTGGGGAATTGCACTAGCTTTGGGTGGGTAATGGTAGACTTGTATTGCAGTATATCCAGTTGCAAGCTCTCTACTGTGGGTCAGTATAAGGACATATATCTAGTAGTGGAATTGCTGCCAAGAGGTTTCCCCAAAGCATTTGAGCAATTCACTTCCCATCAGTGCAGTGTGTTGGGTTATTCTTCACCCTTGACAAATGGTGGTCTTTCTGATTTATGCTGGTCTGTGGTTCCCTAGACCTTGCCACTGTGGTTTTTAATTTGAATTTCTATATTTCCTAAAGAGGTTGAACAGCTTTCTACATGTTCCTTGACTACTCATGTTTCTTCTTCCATAAAATGCTTGTTTATTTTGCTTACTTTTTTCCTATTAGATTGTCATTTATTAAAATTGATTATGTATATATGATATTTTCTGTCTTGACTTGTCATTTTTATTTTGATGTCATTTGAAGAATTTTAACATGCTAGTATTTATCAATCTTTTTGTGATTCATACTTTGTAGGTCTTGTATTAGAAATACTTGAGTTCATGAATGCAATGGCCACTTCATGTGCAGAAAACTCTTCCAAGACACTCCTCCCCACCCTCTCACCCTTATGCTCTTCCATTCCCCCTTTTACAATGTTTTCTGAGGCTTGGAGAGTGTGGTAGAAATGTCTTACATAGCACTGAACACTCAATGGTCACTTATTCTCAAACTTTGATGAGTTTTGAGTTTCCCCAGTAGTCACCGCCATCTGACAAAGAAGCTCTCTGATCAAAGGTGAGAACACTAATCTATGTCATAAACATAAATATTTAGAGGGCAATTTGATGGGCCATAGATGTCTGCTTAGCTAATTAACAGAGTAGCTTCCTTCCTAGGGCTTACGATATTCTCAGCCACATGTTTTGAATAGGATTTTAGTACCAAGCATGAATTCCCTCCCCTGGCATAGGCCTCAAATAAGAACCAGAGAGCAGTTGATTACTTCCATATCTGTCATGGGGCTATTGCACTTGCGGGTACATTTTGCCTGGCTGGCCAGTTGTATAGCTCACAGGGTCCACTGCTGAGTAAGACCTTTGATGACCTTCCTCCCTCAGCAGCCTGCATTGTGCTTTCCAGAACTATGACACTAGCTGGCAGAGAGAAAGCTTCCAGCTCAGTTCCCTTGATTTCTTAAAAAAAAAAAAAAAACATTAACAGAATTCACTTTTTAGGACAGTTTTAGGTTTACAATAAAATAGAAGACACAGAGTTTTCTATGTGGCCCCTGTCTCCATGTATGTCCTACCAACAACCTGTACCAGAGGGGAACATTCCTTACAGTCACCTCTACTGATGTGCCATTATCAATCAAAGCCCTTGACAATATTTCAGCTACAACAGTATCACACAGAATATTGCCTATTCACCTTCCCCTCACTAGTGCCAATCAATCCCTAATCTTTTTATTCTGTCCATAGTTATTTTGCTTTTTCTAAAGAATGTCAAATAGTCAGAATCAAATTTTATATAAATCATATATATGTGTATATATATGATTTGATCATATATATTTACATGCACATAAATGTATAAAATATATACACATGCATGTATATATAATATATGCACATATGTATTTATATATATTTGATAATATACATTTACTTATGTCATATATATATTTTTTTCAGATTGGGTTTTTCCACCTGGCAATGTGCATTTTAACTATGTCAGCCTTTTAAGGAAGCAGTGATGTACTTTATCTCAGGCTACATGGTAATCCAGTAGCTAAGGTGTTCTCAGGTCTCGTTCTGCTGTCTGTTTTTTCAGCTGCTCTGGTTCATGATTTCTTGTTGACTATGAGATTATTATTTGGAAATTTATCTGAAGGAATGCTTTGAGGCCAGCTTGCAGATGACTTCCTCCACACAAGGAAGGTGTTGTTTGCTGTCATTAGTCTGGAGAATTACTACACTAGGACTATTTGAACTGAATTCTCACCTTGAAGATTTTCCAGTCAACCAGGTAGTTTGAATTCAGTCCGAGAACTTGAATCAATCTAACTTGAGATTACAAACTGGGAGGAATTCATTTTTCTCCTTTACTCATCACAAGGTAGTTAAGCCAAGACAGACAATTTTTTTTCCTTGCCATCCTTGGAGAAGTGGGCTTGCATACAGATCAGTTTCCCACCATGTTTAGGGTCCCAGCTTTTTCTTGGGGTCTGCTTTGCACTCTACCATGAGAAAGCCTCTGGGCCTTGCTCTGCCAACAGGAAAGATAGAAGGAAGGAGAATTGAGCATGGAACCACCATTCTGTTCTACAAATACTTTCTTAAATAAAAATGCCATTAAAGTATTGAAGGAATACCATACATTCAATGTTTATATGTGATATAATCAATGTATCTATAAGAAATGTAAATGTGCCCAGGCCTTCCAGTGAAGCAATAGATGTTGCCCTTCCCTCCTCTGAGCAGCAGTGGGGGAGATTCCTCTGATGGTAGCTAACAAGAATTCCGTGACTCTGAGCCTGACCCCTATGGACAATATGTAGCTAGCTACCTTATCTCAGGAGACAGCTGCCTGTTTTTAATACTATTTGACAGAACCCTGCACTCATGGATGTAAATCTCTCCCCTCTCTAACGGCGGGAGAATTCAGACAAAGGATTGTAAAAGGCACATAAGTCCGGCACAATCTGAGTTCAGGGCCTCTGTCAGGGTTTTGGTGTTAGCCAGCAGAGGTCTGTGAGGGAATAAAGGCTCTCTCCCTCTGTCTGAAGTGGACTTTGCCTGATTATTCTCATTGACTCATTAATTCCTATAAGAAAAGGGTTGGAGAGATGGCTTAGCAGTTAAGGCACTTGCTGACAAAGCCAAAGGACCCAGGTTTGATTCCCAGTACCCATGTAAAGCTTCTGTTTGCAGTGGCTAGAGACCCTGCTGTATCTATTCTCTCTATCTGCCTCTCTCATAAATAAATGAAATATTCTTTAAAAACCCATTGGAGTCATAAATGTGAACATACCCAAAAGTGAGGAAAAACAAGGACAAAGGAACAGAAGTTGCAGTGTGCGTGGGGACTAAGTCTTACACACTTCTTCCTGCGTTACTGTTCTCCTTATTTGGGAAGTGTTCTGTGTTTGTTCTAGCACACACACTTATAGAGGTCAGAATGAAACATTTAATTTATATAGATATTACTAATATGCATGAGGAATATGGTAAAAAGGAATAACAAGCCAGTTCACATATGAACAACCCCTGGGAGTGTCAGTTGTGCAAATGCTGACAGACACCGAGAAGGCTCTGCAGTGACGCATCCTTGCGTTTCTTTCTGCTTGCTGGTTGTTTTAGTCCACTTTGCATTGCTGTAGCAAAATACCAAAGGCTGTAATCTATAACGGAAATAGGCTTGTTTATCTCACCGTTCCAGAAGCAGGGAAATTGAAGATCAGGTGATTGCATGTTGTGATCTGAATGAGAAGTGTCCCCCCATAGGCTCATGTATTTGAACATTTGCTCCTCAGCTGGTGGTGCTATTTGGGAAGGTGGTGGAACTTTGAGGAAGTTCAGCCTTGCTTGAGGAAGTGGGTCACTGGTGGTGGTGGTGGGGGGTGCTTGAGGTTTTATAGCCCAGCCTGACTTTCTTTCTGTCTTTTGGACTGTGGATGCAACATGACTGCTTTTTTTCCTTCTCCAAGTGCCATGCCTTTCCTGCCACAATGGATGGTAGTCAATGGAAAAACCCCTCCTTCCTTAAGCTGTGCCGTGTCAGGTATTTGATCACAGCAATGAGCAAACTTACCCAGCGCATTGCATCTGGTAAGGACCTCATGCTATGTTCTAACACGGAATTAATTGTTGTTGTTGTTGTTGTGGTGGTGGTGGTGGTGTGTGTGTGTGTGTGTGTGTAGAAGAGAAGAGACGAGAGAGAGAGAGAGAGAGAGAGAGAGAGAGAGAGAGGAGAGACAGAATAGGCACACTAGGGCCTCCAGCCACTGCAAACGTACTCCAGACACATGTGCCATCTTGTGCATCTGGCTTATGTGGGTCCTGGGGACTCGAACCTGAGTCCTTTACCTTTGCAGGCAAATGCCTTAGCAGCTAAGCCATCTCTCCTTACATCTTTTTTAGAAAATATTTTTATTTTTTTTGTAAGTAGAGAGAGATAGAAGAAAGACAGACGAAAAGAATGGGTGGGTGCACCGCCTGCCACAGCAAGATGCATGAGCTACTTTGTGCATCTGGCTTTATGTGGGTACTGGGGAATTGAACCCAAGTCGTCAGACTTTGAATGCGAGTGCCTTAACTGCTGAGCCACTTCTCCGGTTCCACCTTCTTTTGAGACAGGGTCTCTCTTGCTGCTGTTTGAGAGCTTCTGATTCTCCTGCTTCCACCAACCATTGTCGCAGGCACACTGGGATTATAGATGTGTGTGCCCCTTTGCATCTAGCTTCATGTGAGCATTGAGGAGGATTGAACTCAGGTCAGCAGGCTTGCAAGCAAGCACCTTTAACTGCTAAACCATCTCCCCAGCCTTCACAATAGACTTCTGAGTATGTGATATTTCACCACATAGGAAAAATGTGTTTGCACTTTAAATATTTAAAAATATTTATCACGTTTGTGTAAATTAGGATGCATTTGTCTGCTGATAACAGATGACACACCACAGAGGGGCTGAAACTGCCAACAAGTATGTTGGCTCGTAGGAAAGGAAGTCCAGTGGCCGATGGGCCTCAGACCAAAGCCTCGGCTCTTTCCATGTTTCGGATCAGTGACATCTTAAGGTTGATTACTCTCATACTTAGGAGGATATGTGCCAGGAATGGCCAGGGCTTTATTTACTCTTGCTCATGTTCAGAGGCAAAGAGAGGGAGGGAAAGTATTGCTTGGCCCCAGGACTTTCCATTAAGAAAGTTTTCTTCTAAAAAGTTTCCATCACAGAGCTCATCATATCCAAGCGGCATAGGCATCCTACCTCTGAAATCATCTTAGCAAACAGGAGGGGTATTATACACTTAGCTCTTTATCAGGGCTCCTCAAAGTGTGGTTCTCAGGACTGTTCTTTGTAGTGAAAAATCCTCAGGGCTCATCTTAAACATATTGAATCAGAAACACTGTGTTGCTTTTTCTTTTTTATGATCATTATTATTTTAAAAACATTTTTATTTATTTGAGAGAGAATGGGCATGCCAGGGCCTCTAGCCACTGCAAATGAACTCCAGGTGCATGCACCACCATGTGCATGATGGCTTATGCGGGTCCTGGGGAGTCCTACCTAGGTCTTTAGGCTTCATAGGCAAGTGCCTTAACCACTAATCCATCTCTCTAGCCCTTACTTACTTTTTGCATCACCATGACAGAGAACCTGACAGAAATAACTTAGGGGCAGAACGATTTATCCTGGCTCATGCGATGCAGTATGGACTACATTGCACCCATACACACACATACACAAATATACATGCTGGCATAGTGCAGGAAGGCATGCCCATGGAAGGCTCACAGCTGGGGCAATAGCAGCGTGAGGTGGCTGGTTACCTTGCTGTTGGCAGTCAGGAACCAAAGAGTTAGGTCTGGAAGAGGGCTAAGCTATAACCAATAAAGCCTGCTCCTCAGTTAAGCCCTACCTCATACAGTTTCCACAGCTTCCCAAAACAGTACCACCAGCTGGGGACCGTGTGTTCAAACACATGAGCCTATGGGGGATGTTCTACATTTAAATTGTAACACAGACTGTCCAGGTTCTGCAGATGACTCCTCATACTCAGACTCACTGGTCTCCCACTGGGTCACTTTATATCTCATGGGGTGCTGGAGAGAGGAGTAGACTACTAAGCAAAGCTGAGGTTCTGTTAGGAGTGAGAGAGAGAGGCACAACAGTATCCAGTATGTGGGACAAATGGTTCATAATTTCAAGCCCAGATGAGCCTTAATCCCTTTAAATTGAAAAATAAATGCATGTCTAGAGTATAAACTTATAATTATAAAAAAGCATAGGTGGCTATCCAATGTGTATGATTCTACAGTTGCTTTTGTTGTTTAATATGTCAAGGAGATTGTTTTATGTCCACACCTGTAAATCTCCTTCATTCTTTGTAACAACTATAATTCTATACCATGAATGTTTCACACTTACTCATTTGTCTCCTGTTTATCGACCTTTAGGTTGTTATAATCTTTGGCATGAGAATTCTCGTTTTCTCATCCCCCATGCCTCACCAACTTTGGGTGATCCCATAAAACTATTATTATTTTAATGTGCATTTATACATTGGTTATCATTTAAATAGGCACTTTCTAATTTGTTATTTCTGGAAGAAGTTAGGCAGTTTTTCATATTTTTATTAATTTGTATGACTTTTCTAAGGAACTAGCCACACAGACATATTTATGTAAAGCTCTTGAAAGCTTCTGGCTTACGTATCATACAAAGAAAGCCCTCAGACTCCGAGGTGTCAAGGTGACTTTCTACCGGAGCAGAGCTTCCACACAGCGTCTCTGCAGTGATGAAGGTCAGAGTGATTCCACTGGCAGTGGGGTGTACCAGAACCTGTCAGGAATGCGTTTCGGGGTGCACAGTGATATATGCACATTTCTTTCCCACCCAGATGGCTGGTTAAAAAGTTTGTGAGTTCTTCCGTGGAACAATTATGGAAGGCTTCATTTCTGAGTCTTCAGTGGGTAGCAGTGTGTTCTGCAGCTCTGGACTGTTCTGTTTTGGTGGAATCCTCTGCAGGACAACCAGCCCCACCTCCTTCTCCTTCATGTTGTTTGCCTCCCAATGCTAGTGCCCCGTTGATCCTCTGAAGGTAGCTTTCAAATACCAGCTCCTCTGGGCCTTGTTAAGATACTTTATCAATGGCTATCTTTCTCAGCAGGGGTGACCTTTAGCTCAGCTTTGCTGTCACTACCTGACTTGGATAACCTCCAAAGGAAGGTTGCCATGGCAATCCTGCATTCAGTTCAACCAAATCTGGCTTCTGTATCTTATTAAATGTTCCCTAAAAAGGAGATCACACCGTGACATGGCAGACAAGGGTCATTCACACAGGGCAGTGGTGTTTTGTGCCCCCTTCCCCATCCCTCGTGCCAGCCTTTCCCAGGAATTGCCTTTCTGGCCTACTCTCTTCCCCTCTCCCTAATCTCAGTTGTCATGGTAGGTACTTAGCTTTTAGGGGGTGGTTATGGAAAATGTCAATCTGACTTTCAAAAGGCACTTTTACAGCTCAAATGTAACACTGCTAGTAAATGTCAGGAGTGGGTGCATAATGAGGCCTTGTTAGAGACGCTAATTGGATGGCTATTCTCTTCTTCTCCATCCTCCACCTTCATGTTATTGTGGTGTTTCCCCCCTTTTCTCAGGATGCTGTTTCCACAGTGATTCTGATTAAGTCCAACATATAATCGCCTTTAAACTACCAGCTCCGTTGCCGCTTGCTCCGGGAGAGGAGTGGGAAGGCACAACGGCTGCTTATTCTGTATTCACCCCTGGTTAGAAGAGGGGAAGGGAGGAAACATGCAGCACCCAGAGGGCCTACAGGAGGGCGCCACAGCAGTCAGCAGAGCAAAGGGAAGACTGGTAACCGAGATCAGGTCGCTGGTTGAAGGGGCGGGTATTGCCACCAGTCCCTGGGAGCGCTGGTGGAGTTGATCTCTAGTGGCAGAGGCCCCAGGTCTGCCCTGAGTAGAGCACAGGCCTGATCTTATGGACAGTACACAGAGAAAGGGCATCTGGGGCAGGCAGGAGAGGGGCTCTGCTGGGGTGGTGAGGGCCCTCCCCTACCTGAGGAAGGTCTTCCCAGTGGGAAGTCTGCTTGGGCTGCCACACTCAAGAACTACAGATTGGGGACTTTAATAACAAAATGACTTCTCAGAATGTGGGGGCTAGAAGTCTTCAAACATATCAATAGGTTGGGATGCTTCTGAGGTCTGTCTTTGTCCCATAGATTCCCATTCCCCTTTGTGCAATCCCTATTTCTTCACCTGCATGGGTCTATGTCCTAATGTCCTCTGATATGACACCAGCCAGACCCTAATGATCTCACCTTACCTCATCACCTTTAGAAAACCTCAGCTTCCAAATTTTGAGGTATTAAAAAAGTTAGGACTTCAACATACAAGCATTAGGGAGATGCTGTCCAGCTTATGATACACACTGTTCCTGACCATCCCTCTTTTCTGGGCTACTCTTGGTCTGTACTATGTTCTCGAAGCATGTCTTACTAGGATGCAGACCAGAACAATACTTACAATACCTAGAATCCACTTTTATTTTTTAGTAGATGTCAGCTGCTGTCACCACAAAATGCCACTAAAATTTGATGTTCAAAGAACTTCAGAACTTGCCATTAAGGTGTAATAAAATATAATGTTCCAATAAAGTAATGAAAATTGTTGGGTAGATTGTTTATTATAGCCTCTTCTGGACTCTCATCTTTCTTTCATTCACTCAGCAGAGCCATCATGACTGCTCATCTCAGAGGAAGATTTGATTATTGCTCACGCCACTGGATGGGGAGCTCTACCCAGGTACAAGCCTAGTCTATTTTCTTCAGGCTATGTCCTGGCCTTGCACAGGGCCTGGTATATAGTGTGTGCTCAAAACTATGTAGTGAGCAAATGAATTGATAGGTGTTATAGTTTGGATCTGAAGTATCTACCACACAAAGGCTCATGCATTGAAGGCTTGGTCCCTGGCTTGTGGCATTATTAAGAAGATGCCAACTTCATCCATGGGCTGTTAGGAGTTGGGACCTAGTTGGAGGAATTAAGTCACTGGGGAGTGTGCCGTTGAAGGTTATATCTTCTTTTTTATGAGAGAGAGAGAGAAAGCGAGAATTGGTGTGCTAGGGCCTTAGCAACTGCAAACCAACTCCAGACATGTGTGCCACCTTGTGTATCTGGCTTATGTGAGTTCTGGGGAGTCAAACCTGGGTCCTTAGGTTTTACAGGCAAGAACCTTAACTGCTAAGCCATCTCTCCAGCCCCTGTATCTTTCTTTTTATAAATTTTTTTTATTGATTTTATTTATGAGAGAAAGAGAGAGAGAGAAAGAAAGAGAGAATGGGCATGCCAGGGCCTCTAGCCACTGCAAACCAGATGCATGTGCCATTTTGTGCATCTGGCTTATGTGGGTACTGCAGCATTGAACCTGGGTCCTTAGGCTTCACAGGCAATCACCTTAACTTCTAAGTCACCTCCCCAGTCTGAAGATTATATCTTTTTATTGCCCTTCCACTGGGTCTGAGGCAGTCCCAGCTTCAGACCATTCTCTACTCCCACACCCAACTCCACACTCAGCTGTTTCACTGGATGTTGCATCAGGATGATGAGGAGATCAGCTATCAGTGGATGTTACCAACTGATGCAACAGGCTTAAGGGCCACCCAGGGCCACTGTCATTGTGATCCTTCAACTACTCTGAACTGGACTTTCTAGCTGTGCGGTAGGGGCTGGGAACTGGAATGTCTACATTGGACTTCCAGTTCTTTTTTTAAAAAATAATTATTATTTGGTTTTTCGAGGTAGGATCTCTCTGTAGCCCAGGCTGACTTGGAATTCACTGTGTAGTCTCAGAATGGCTTACAACTCATTGTGATCCTCCTGCCTCTGC
Source organism: Dipus sagitta (assembly GCA_036346955.1). NCBI lineage: Eukaryota > Metazoa > Chordata > Mammalia > Rodentia > Dipodidae > Dipus > Dipus sagitta. The sequence goes on along the minus strand of CM070772.1, from coordinate 125,146,212 downwards.
CTTCTAACTTCCAAGTACTGGGATTAAAGGCATGCGCCACCATGCCTGGCTCCCAGTTCTTACTTTTTCTGGTATGCTAAAAAAATTATTTCCTGAGTAGGGTGTGATGGTGCCAGACTTTAATCCTAGCACTCAGGAGGCAGAGGTAGGAGGATTGGTGGATTGCTGTGAGTTCAAGGCCAGCCTGGGATTATAGAGTTAGTTCCATGTCAGCCTGGGCTAGAGTGAGACCTTACTTTGAAAAAAACTGCAAACAAAAAATTATTACCTGAATCCCACAAAGCCTATGGAACCTTAGAACACTAAACAAGTTAAAACAAAAACAAGAAAAACAACAAGTGGTTCAGAGGTAGGAGGATCACTCTGAATTCAAGGCTAGCTTGGGACTACAGAGAGAGAGAGTTCTTGGGTATGAGTGAGACCCTACCTTGAAAAAACAAAACAAAACAAAAAAATCAAGAGGTTCTTCCCCAACAATCTGTCTCCAAGTGCTTGCTCCACAGAGAAGCCTGATGTAGTGCAGTAATTCCTTACACTGATACTGCAAGTTTTCAGGGTTCAAGAAAGGTTCGTAAACTCCAAACTCTGAGCTTGTGTTTATTTTACCAAAAAATTGGGATAAAACAAGACTAAGAAGGATAATTATTAAATTATCACATCTATTCAGGGAAGGATGGAACCAAGGGAAGGGAAATGGATACACCCATGTGGTCTGAAAACCCATGTGGGAACTGAGGATGGGCCTGGAAAAAACATGAAAAGGGATTTAAAGAGGAAAGAGAAGAAGCACAGAAAGCTCCTGCATTGGGGAAGGCAGGGGGTAGAAAGCCCATGTGGGAGTAGGGGTCAGGGTCTCCCCTCATCTCAGCCCAGCTGGACAGGACAGGATGCTGGAACCAAGAGAGCATGCCCATCTGTTAGGCATCTATTTATAACCTTGTTGTGGTGGGCATCTATCTTCATGGTCAGGTGAGCCTCAGAGAGGGCTGATTGGTCTGGGCTAGGGGCTGGCTCCAAAGGTTTTATATCTTGACACAGCCTTTTCCTCTCTTGCTCTCTGCTTCCTGGTAGCATGAGGTGAGCAGCATTCCTCTGCCCCATCGTTCCATCATGATGTTCTGTCTCACCACAGGCCTGCAAACAATGGAACCAAGTGGCTGTGGACTGAAACATCTAAAGCCATGAGTCTGCATCTTTTTTCCATGAAGTTGTGTATATCAGGTATTTTGTCACTGTGATGAAAATTTACACAATATAGTCTTTCTTCCTCTATTAGAAAACCAGTGACCTCTCTATTAGTCACTTTGCTGTCAGTGTCCAGCTCTCACACACGTCTAGAAAATCTACCCACAAGCACTGAAATGGGCCTCCTCTGCAAGGGGTTTTCTCTGATTCAGCACAGATCCCACTTGACCCTCTTTTTTATTTTCTAAGGGACCAACACAAACACTGATAAGCTTAAAAAATGCTATCAAAGCTCGAAGAAATTACATGAAAGAAAATAAGAACTTAAAATTGTCCTTGACATTTTTCTACCTTTAAAGTTCTTCTTGATGGAACCCTCAAGTGGACCTTAGAGGGAGCACCTGAATCGAAGAGCCCTGGAGAGTGCGAGACAAAACCTAACCTCAAATTTCTCCTGTTTCTTTTTTCTCTGGCTTTTTCTTTTCCCTTGGTGCTGCCCTGTAATTCCCTATACCAGGATGTGGTCTACATCCACAATGAGCTGTTGATCAGAGAGACCTACTAGATCTATCAAAACAAATAAGACAGACTTCTGTCAGAGCACTTGATTACCCACAAGAGGTTAATGGTAACACTCTACTGCTGAAGACACCAAACACTGTTGGCACGGGCCATGGGGAGACCTGGTTGGAATCTGGAAAGCCAGATAATAGCCCATCCTGTGCTGGAAGGTGCTACATGAACTACGAGGTGAAATTGGCCAACATCTGTCCAAACAACTCAAAGTCTAAGTGACTCAGAAGCAAACAACTTGACGTGATGCTCACACATTTGCAGTAGTGGCACACAGGTGGGTAACGAACTGCTCTTGGACTGGCTAAGAGATCCACTCAGTGGAAAGGAAACCATATCTGGAAATGGGAAACAAGTCAGAATCATCTCCAGATAATGAGTCTGCTTTCCATTGTCAAGCTTCCACTAACCTTAGACTATAAAAGTGTCTAAATCCTTTTAATTCTCTCTAAATTAATAATGGTTATCCCATTTAACTGGCACTGACTTCACTCTCTAATGGAGAATCTGCTTCTCTTTTTCAGATGGGAACTGGACTTGAGGAGATAAATGACCCAGTGCACTCTACCCTGGCCCCAGCTGAAACCACAGAGAAATTGGGGGAAATGAGCAAGAATGCTGCTCTCTTAGTTAAGCTGATATCAGCACAAGGATATGGAGAAAGACACTGAGGATACTCAACACCTACTAAACTAGAGATCCAGATGCTCCTAAGTGCCCATCACTGAAGTAGACTTAAAAGGCACCCAGCATGGCTCAGGGAATTTTATGGAAGAGGGGGTGGAAAGATTGTTAGAGCCATAAATTGGGACATTTTGCACAGAGACGTTGCCTCTCCCCCATAACTGAGTGCTGTCCCCATAATGCATGACCCACAATACCCATAGTATTGGCCAGTATCCCCAGTGAGGAAGGCTTCTTCAGAAAAAAGGCAGGGAGGAGGGAAAGGATGATACCAACATGTGATATTTACATTCAAAATATGTCCATATCTAATTTTTTAAAAAAGTTATTCACCTTGTGTTCTTCACCGAGCCCCAAGCCTCTCATCCCACCACAGATGTTTTGGGGCCTGGAGCCTAAATTCAAGCAACAATTAAGCCAGTCTTGAGTTCTCATGCTCTTACCCCTGCTCTCACCTTACTTCTAGATTCTTCAACCTGTCTAGTCCAGGCACCTTTAGAAAGACAGTCCTGACTCCTGTGATGATCTCTGTTGACTTCATTAAGCCTGGAGGTCTATATCCAAGCATACCATTTGTATCTGGATCTTCATCAGGCTCTGTATTCCTTACCTTGGGACACTTAAATTTGTGCTTTATGAAAAGGTCAGTAGAGCAGTCATGCTCAGCATCAAGGATACAATAGGTCTTTAAGTAAAACCCCAGCTTCCAGCCCAAGACAACTGGAAATATGGCTCTAGGTTCTGTCTTGTAGCATTGGAGCTTGGTTTGGCTGATTTAGTGTTAGAAATGCCTGTTTCATACACCTTACTTTATAACCAGGGTGACTCTCTAGCTGACACTGTGGTCAGTGAACAAGTCCCCCAAAGCTCAATTTATAGTAAAAAACAGTAGAATTGCCCAGTGAGGAGAGGCCTGCAGAGAACAGCATTGGCTTCTGATGTTTACTTGGGTGACTTGGAGCATGTCACCACTGCAGAATGAAGCCACTAACAAGGCTAAGTGGAGTGAGAGGGAGAAGTGAGAGGGAGAGTATCCCAGTTGCAATCCTAGCCTTAGAGAGTCATTCCCTTCCTTTTACTCTACAAAACCAGGACACATTCCGGGTTATTGAATTAGGTCATAAAGACACACCTTCCTGGGGACAGGGGCATGGCACCTTTATCTCTCTCCTCACATAGTGAAAGAGGCTGGGGGAGCCCCTCTCTGGGTTTGCCTGCTCTGGAAGGGAATGGGAGAGTGGGCAGGGTGGGGCTGTTGGTTGTGATGCTGCAATAAGTTGGATTCTTTGAGCCCTGAGCTCTCACTCTTTGCTGGACACTGCACTGAAGATTTCACACAAATGTCCCCACCCAGTATTAGTTACTTTTCTCATTGCTGTGAAAAATGCCTGACAAAAGCAATTTAAGGGAAGAAGGATTTGTTTTGGCTCATGGTTTAAGAAGGGATACAGTCCGTGGTGGCAGGAACTTGAGGCAGGTGGTCTCATTGCATCCACAGTCAGGAAGCAGAAAGAGATGAATGCCGATGTTCAGCTCACTGCCTTCTTTTCTTTTTCCCCAGCCCAGGGCCACAACTCCTGTGATGGTGGTGCCGCCTACAGTCAGGGCAGGTCTTCTATCTGCATTTAAAACTCTCTGGAAACACCCTCATAGACTTGCCCAGAAGTGTGTCTCCTAGGTGATTCCAAATTCAGTCAAGTTGACCAAGAAGATGAACAATCACAAGGCATCTGCCATGGGAAATTCTGAGCAGCCTGGGTCACCTTGCTAGCTCTTGAGTCACAGCAACAATTCGAATCTGGATTGCCTGCCTCCCAAGCTCATCCTCTGGATGGATGACTCCGGCCATTTTCCTCACCTGTCCCCCGGTGGCCAGAGTCCTTGGATATGATTCGTCTGTGTGGATTTTTTAAAGCTCACACAGGGGAGGTGAAGACTGAGAAAGAAAAATGCCTTCACAGTGGTAGCAGCCACCGTGCCAACTTCCTGAGTTGCTGGAGGGGCCCCAAGGATTTCACAGCACCTGCGCTGAGCATGTGGCAGAGGAAGGTGCCAGCTACAATTCCAGCTTCCTCAGAAGACAGGCACCAAAGTGGCCAGGGGAAGGCCAGCCCTGTGGCCCAGGTTTGTGTGTGGACATTTCTTTCCTACTTCCCATTTCAGCCTAGATCCTGCATTACCAAGGATGGGCCGAGGTTGCTCCCACCACGACCACAGCTTTCTTATCGCCACTCCTTCTAAACGTGGACCACCTTCCAAACAGAAGCCAGCTCACAGCACGGGCTGCTGATGCGTGGCCACCGGCAGTGAGGCAGGCAAGCACAAGGAATAACTTAGCCACATGGACCCTGCTTGGCTTGAGCAGGAAACACACCCGTCTCCTGCAAAATCGTTGCAGTTACCTTTTCATTGCTAGAACAAACAGCTGATCAGAAGCAGCTTATGGGAAGAAACAGTTCTCTAAGTGAACTTTTAAGGAGAAATCTCTATTTAACACCTTATGCATATGCATACCTGGGTGAGCATATGACTAATATCAGATTCACCATGGGAAGGAACATGAGCAGTAGAGAAAACATTGTACAACCCAAATATGCTAAACAGAGTGCCACCCAAACTACACTCCTAGCCACTGGCTCATCCTCCCCTAAAAATCCTATGTAAAGAAAGTCCAGATCATTTCCTGGTGCCCTTGAGTTCTCTCCACTTGAGTGGTCAACTGCCCCTTTGGCAGTGTATTCAAACGTTTGCTCTTAATAAAGTGTCTTTCTGCATAACTACTTGTGTGCACCTTTCCTTAGTTCTTTGAGTAGGACGTCAAGAACCTGCAAATACCCAGAGACCACCCTTAACAATAGGGTGGCACCAGCTTTTTAATAAATGTGAACAGTTTTCAATCCTTGATCATTCTTGCTTTTGCTTCTACAGACCACGATTACCTGATCCTGTAGCATCAATGAAAGGCACTGAGCTAAAGCTCTTCCACTGCCCTTTGGGGAAGGGTGGGATTCCCAAGCAGACAGATGATTTCTTTTTTGCATATATATGTGTATGTGGTGTGCATGCATGTATGTCTGTGTGTGGATACCCACACGTGTAAGGTACATGTGTGTGTGTGTGTGTGGAGGCCAGAGGTTGACACTAGATGTCTTTCTGTATTGCTTCTCACCTTATTTATTGAGACAGGGTCTCACTGAACATGGAGCTCACTGATTCAGCTAGCCTTTCTGGCCAGCTTGCTCTGGGCATTTCCCACTTCCACCTCCCAAGCACCGGGATTACAGATGTGCACCGTGACACCTGGCATTTACATGCGTTCTGGGCATCCTAACGCAGGTGCTCACACTCACATGATGAGCACTGTTCCCATGAGCCATTTCCCCAACCCAGACAGAGATTTTTATGGAGATAGAGTGAAACACAGAAGCCAGGTGAGACCACTCCTAGTTCCATCCGAATGCCTGAAGCACAGAATCAACAACCTTCCAGCAAAGCAGGGGCATCTGACCTGAACAGCCCAAGGAAAGGAGCCCAGGGAGTATCAGTGAATGACTGAGTTGGAAGCTGGTATTAAAGACAAGATGGTATCCCTACCTTCATGCAATGGCATCACATACCTCCCAGGATTGGAGCACATCCACTGAGAGGTGAGGGAATTCTGTATTGACTGAGTTAGACTTTCTCCTGGCCCTGTGGAGTGATGGTCTCATACAGAAATAAAGTTGAGTTATAAAAAAATGAGGCAAGCTTTATGACTTATACACTGAATTGGGAACTATGACTGGTGCTTGCTGCTCATGTTAGGTGATTTAAAGGCCCTTTCATCAGGCAGTAGAATTCAGGGCAGGAGAGCCTGGTTGTGGCTAAGAAGTGAGGGGATAGAGGTGTGTATGTGGCAGAGGCAGAGTGGGGACCAGCAGAAATGTGTACTGGATGTTTGGCTTAGCTCAGGAAGGGAGTAAGCAGACAGGGGTTGAAGTCACAGGATACAGTAAATTACCCTACACTTGGGCTCTGGAACAAATTTTCTTTTTGAAGCAAGAGATGGTTCTGAGCCTGGGCAGCCAGGCCCTCTCTGTGGGGCCAGCTCAGCACTGTCTCCCATTTTACATCACTTCTTTACTTTTATAACTATGCCCAGGAAACTGCCTGCATGGGCAATGGCTGGGTCAGACTGACAAATTACTCCTCAATGCAGAACTCTGATGCATGTGCTGTGAGACTGGAAAACCTGAAATAAATTGTGCTAAGCCTCATACTGGGTGTCAAAACGAAGAAAGAAAAGAAATGCACACACACAGCAGTAATTTCCCAGCCAAGAAAATCCTTGATTCAACCTTTTCATGGAATCTACATTTTATTTTATTTCAGTTTTGATTTTTTTCATTTTATTTTTTAAATATTTTGAAAATATTTATTTACTTTTAGAGGAGAGAGAGAGAGAAAGACAGAGGCAGATAGAGAGAGAATGGGTGCCCTAGGCCTTCTAGCCACTGCAACAAACTCCAGGTGCATGCGCCACCTTGTGCATCTGGCTAACGTGGCTCCTGGGGAATTGAACCTGGGTCCTTTGGCTTTGCAGGCAAATGCCTAAACCACTAAGCCATCGCTCCAGCCCCATACTGGTTTTTTATGTAGGTGCTTGGGATTGAACTCAGGTCTTTATGTTTGAGTAGCAAGCAATCTTACCCACTGAGTCATCTCCCTAGCCATGACGTTTTTGAGACAGTGTCTCATCATGTAGTCCAGGCTGATTTCAGGCTCATGATCTTGTCTTAGCCTCCTGAGTGCCAGGATTACAGGGCTGCACCATGTCACTCAGCCTTCATAGTTCATTCTTTATACTGAGAATAGATACTAGAAAGCTAACTCATGTTTTTAAAATTTCCTTGTACATTTATTTCCCATCTGGAAAACATCACATAAAAAGCATGCAGTATTTTCCTTCAAATCAAGCTATAAGTAACTCATAATCACATTGCACATGTTATGTGGGATGCTACACAATAAAGGTCAGTTCTCTCTGAGGGCTCCAAATATGCTGCTTCTTGGGAGTGATGGAAGCCTAGACTTCCTTGAACTCCACTGTCATGATCATCCGGGGTGGTAGACTGCTTAACGCATGCAATTAGTGAAGATGAAGATGAAGAAGATCTTGTAACACTTCTGCACCCTAGCAAGAAGCTGAGCATGTGTGGTTAGAGGTGACCTTGAATGTGGACAGGAAGAAATCATGCTTTCATTCTCTGGATTGCATGCCATCACTCCCAGACATGAGGTGAAAATGGATCTAAAATAGCACATTTCCAATGACAATGCTTGGACTCCTTAAATTCTTAGTCTCTTAGTGTTGTCCTTAGGGGGAGAAGAAAGCTGTGAACCTTCCACCCTGTCTTCAGTTGTAGAAATTGTCTTCAAATTGCCAATTTAATTTGGGGTAAAAAAAATGTTGCTAGAATAGATTTGAAAACAGGTGACAAAACAGCCAGTAATGAACCATAGGAAGCACCAAGCTTTTGCTCTGCAGGGAAGGATGGTCAGTGTGGGGGTTTGTCAACTCTGGCATCGGGTCTGAGTCCTAGCAGGAGGCATAAGGAGGCCAGGGTGATGACCATCATTTTAGGGCCAGTCCTGGACCAGCTGGGAATTAAGACAGTAGTAGGGTTCTGTTGGACCCTTGTCCTCTGCTTTGCATAAGGCTGGAGAGTAGTTGCTTTATGTGTTTGCTTGTTCAGGCTTCCTAGTACTTCTGACCACAACCTGCTCCATGGAGAGATGTAGCAGATCTGATGGACGTTGGTCAGGAAAACTGAGCCATCTTTTCCTTTTATCGTTTGAGCATACGCTTGGGGGCAGGAACACCAGAGTTTGCACCTTGCTCTGTCACTTTCTAGCTCTGTGATGTTTGACAATTTGCTTTGAATTTCAGCTTCTTTATCTATGAAGTAGAGAGTATAGATATAGTGCCTACCTCCCAAAGAGATTTGTAAGAATGTAAGAGCCACGGGGTGGGGAGGAGGACTTTGGGACACTGGCCTCCTGACATGACCTGACTGGTGCACTCATGATTTCACAGTGGATGTAATTACCTCTGCAAGATCTGTACAATATTGAGCTCATTAGCATTTTGACATAGATGATGGAGGACAAAAAGAGTGGGACATCAAAATAGAAGAAGGTCTACTTGGAAAAAGAAAGGGGTTAAGTGGAATGGGCATGGAGGAAGGGGACAAAAGAGGTCAATGGGAGGGAATTACAATATGTCGCGGTATGTTTATGTATTATGTGTGAGTTGAATAATTCACATATAATGTGTCACAGGATGCCTGGCACAGAACAGGGTCTCACTGCATTGGCTTGACCCAACCACCATGAATTTGGGACTACATTTAGATTAGCAGTGTGGTCCAGTTGACTGAGCAAGTAGCTGGGACTGCTATCAAGTATGATCTGCACATGAGCTCCTGTGACATCTCAGTGAAGTGTGTGATGGGGAAGCATATTCGTTCAAAGATGAGCCCTAAGCTGACTCTCCCATTGCACTCAGGAAGGACAAGGTCTCCTGCCCACTGAGTTTACTGATGACAAGTGGCCCTAGGGGTTTATGACCTACTAGAAGGGCATGAATTGGTCTCCCACTCACAAGATAACTATACTAGGTAAGATATATTTTTTTCTTTTTTAACTCCAGATGCATATACCTCCTTGTGCATTTGGCTTACGTGGGTCCTGAGGAATGAAACCTGGGTCCTTAGGCTTCTCAGGCAAGTGCCTTAACCACTAAACCATCTCTCCAGCCCCAAATTCTTTGTTTTTGAGGTAGGGTCTTGCTCTAGCTTGGGCTGACCTAGAATTCACTATGTCTCAGGCTGGACTCAGACTCACAGTGATCTCCCTTCCTTTGCTTCCTGAGAGTTGGGATGAAAAGGATGTGCCACTATACCTTGGAGAGAGAGACAGAGAAGAAGAGAGAGAATGGGCACCCCAGGGCCTCTAGTCACTGCAAATGAACTCCAGACTCATGTGCCACATAGTGCATCTTGTTTAAATAGGTATGGGGACCTGAACTTGGGTTGTTAGGCTTTGCAGGCAAGAGCTACTTACTACTACCTACTGAGCTATTTCTGCAGCCCTAGGTAAGTTTTAAAAACATCTCCTTGGGTTCTCTCTCATACCCCGGTGTTGGGGGCACTGAAGCAGGTATAATTGTGTCTGGTGTTGTGAACCTCTTGAAGTCTGGCCCAGTAGAGAAACCAAAATGCTTGGTGAATTTCCTGTGAGAATGGTTCCAAATAGCTTAACAGAGAGTGGCTTGAAAGAAGGAAAGAAAGACATTCTGTTCTCTCAAGGAGCCTATCAAACACACAGTCCAAACACCCCCGTAACTAATTCATTACTTTACACCACACAGACATCTTTTAAATTAGGCAGAATATAAATGAGTCTTGTTTTGTGCCATTAATTTCAATGGCTTTACACAATATTTGAATTACTGGCTTTTCTTTTCCTTTGGAGGCAGACCAAATCAAGCTGAATATACTTGCATTAAGAGCTATTCACGAGACCCAGCCAGCTCCGTCTTGCAGATGGAATGCCATATGTTTTGCTCACCCCTCCCCATATGGATCAGTAATACGCGATCCAGGAATAGAATGCACCATTTCTTCCCGTCCACATTTGCGGTCACCTCTAACCTGCAAGCTCTCTCCTTTCTGCACAGAGGTTGGCGCGTCCCTCAGAAAAGGATCCAGGAAGAGGCTAAGCATCTGAAAGGATAGTTTTGTTTTCTCTCACCCCTTCCAGACTTAAGGGTTTAGATGTAATACATTCCAAAAGTAGTGAACCTGTGATATGGCATTTGGAAATATTCCATTTCTACTTTTCCAGGAATAGGTTAGGCCTTTTTATTTGAAAGCATAACATTTGACTTTTTGTGAAGGTCAGGAGCTGCTAGAAATGGTGAGTTAAGTGTTCTGGATCATGCAGAAACATTTGTACTTAGTCTGATGCATCCTGGGAATATCTCAGGATGGAAGAAGAGAAGTATTGTGGTTTAGGAGACAGTGGTCAAGGTGGAATCTGAATTTCATTGGCAACCAGGATTAAGGCTTCACTTTTTGGAAACACTTCACAGGAAGGACCAAAGGTAGGCAAGCAGTCAGAGCTCCCTCTCCCCATGTGTTCAGGGTGAGAAGACTGAAAACACACTGAATTAGTTCTTTGTTATTGACTAGCTGTGTGACCTTGAGCAGATGCCAAGGAATCAGGGAGACCTGGTAATGGCAACAGATTTCATCTGTTATGCCATTGTACCTGCTGGGTGCTGCTGCGGCTGGGCTCGGTAGGCAAGGTGGTGAGATGAATTAGACATTGTGCTGACAGTGAGAATGCTTATCACTTATGTAGACTAAAATGTCCCCAAGGTCCCTTCTAGCAACAACATTTTGTAACTGTGATTCATTTGGTTCATAGGAACCTGGAAACTGACTGGAAATCTTCTGCTAAGGAAGACGACCTTAACTTCCAGACATTCTCTAACACCAGGAAAGCCTGTGTACAGACTCCCATATCCACCTGTCCATTGCAGTGAAGTTATTTTCTTTTGTGCATGTGTGTATGTGTGTGCATGTGTGTGTGGGGGGGGTGTGTTTGTGCATGTGCGTGTGTGATGTACATGTGTATATGCATATTCATATTGTGTGGAGTACTTGTGTACAGGTGTGTGTATATATGTGTGCACATGTGTGTGGAGGCTAGAGGTTGATGTCGGGTATCTTTAGGGTCTCTTACTTAAAGTTAGAGTTCACCAATTTGGCCAGTCTAACCAGGCAGTTTGTACTTGGGATCCCCTGCCTTTGCCTCCTGAGCTCTTGGATTACAAGCAGGTCACCACTCCTACCTGGTACTGATGGTGCTGGGGACCTCAGTCTTGTGTGACAAGCACTTTATCAACTGAGCCAATTCTCCAACCCCCTGAAGTGAAGTTTTACTTCATAGCCAGGGATCAGTTATTGTTAGCAACAGACCTTTGGATGTCATTGAAACACAGATGCTGTTACTCTGGATTTCAGATTTTAATGTGGTCATAAACCAGAAGCAAGGCAGAAGATGATAGACTATCATCTTATTTTGGATGGCCAAATGAGGCCCATACATTCCAGGTATTCATGTTCAATAAGCTACAATCATGATCCTTAAGTTACTAAATATCTGAATCCTGGGACCTTGGAGATCAAGTTCTAAGAAATCTAGGCCTCTGAGATTGCCCGATCCTTGAAGGATGAGCTTTCAAGCAATAGCAGCAGGTTAAAATGAGATGCTCTTCTGCTCAGTTTCAGCTGAGATGCCAATGGCACAAAAAAAAAAAAAAAAAAGAACAGCCACACCCCCTAACATTCCATACTCCAGTGCTAAACATCTATGCAGAACTTGCACCAAGAGGTAGCCTGACCATTAGCCCATCAGTGGTCTCCAGAGTATAAAAAAATTGGAGAGATATTTGGGAGGACACTTCTGGTGTGTGATACCATCCACATTCCCCTTTAATCCTCACACTGTAGGAAACAGAAGGCAGAAGTGGCAGAAGCCATCTGGATGATGGCTTGGGAAGTTGGACTCTTCCCTGGAATTGGAAGACACAGCACACTGAGGTCTGGTCTGTATCTAAGTTTAGCCCGGGGTCTCAGGCTGAGGTGCCAGGACTCAGAGAACTGGGAGTGCTAGAAGGCAATGCTGAGATTGTCCCGTGATTCAAACGGTCTCAGGAAGAGCACTGGCCAGAGGTGCCTTGAAAGGAGGAAAGGGAGTTTCCCAAGGGATAGGGCTGGAAAGTTGATGAGCTTAAATCAGAGCCTCTCTGAAGGGTGAGATCTGGGTGTCCAGGGACTAGCAATTAGAAGAGTAAGTAGCCAGTCATCTGTCATGGCTAGGGAGAAAGGGGAGAAAAACTGGGAAAGGGAGACAGAAAAATTGTCTCCCCTTTCGTTTCCACTTCCTCACTATGGTGGTTTGAATCAGATGTCCCCCATAAGCTCATGTGTCCCGATTGCATGCTCTCTAGCTGGTGGCATTTTGGAAGGTGAAGCCTTGCTGGAAGAGACGTGTTGTTAGCAGTGGGCTTAGCAGTGTTATAGGCAGCTCCCCTTGCCAGAGCTCGGCTCTCTCTCATGCTCTTTCTATGTGGCAGAGGTGATGTCTAGTCTCTGCTCATGTCATGCTTTCCCCTGCCATCATGAAGATATTCCTTAAGAATATAAGCCAAAGTGAATACTTTCCTCCTATCAGCTGCTTTTGATCAGGTGCTTTATCCCAGCAACAAGAAGTAACTACTACTCTCATGCATAGGCTGTGTGTGTGTGTGTGTGTGTGTGTGTGTGTGTGTGTGTGGTGCTGGGGGTCAACCCCAGGGCTTCTTACATGCTAGCAATGGTCTGCCACTGAGCTACAGCCTCAGCCCTCACACACAGGTTGAGGAGCAGTAAAAACCTGTGGGAGATGTCTAAATTCATGCACTATTAAAACCTTATTCTTTTTCCTTATTGTTGAGTTGCCTTTCATTGTATTAGCATTTAATAATTTGCTTATTCATTCTCCTACAGATCAAGACATAATTGTTTCCAGTTTAGGCCCATTAGGAACAGAGCTTCTATGAAAGAACATTCATGTGCTAGTCATAGAGGGAGCATATGTCTCCATTTCTCTTAATTAATACCCAGGAGGAGAGCAGAGGGCTTGTGGCATAACTGTGTGTTTAGCTGATTAGCCCAAAGGCCATGCTGTTTGCCCTGTATTGTTTCATTTCAGTGCATATGCTGACAAAGTGAGCTTGGTTATTTTTGACTGTGTGCTGTTCATTTTCTGGAAAACTTATTTGTGGGAAATCTTGTTTTGGACAAGGATGAAAGAACCTTCCTTGGGAGAATATTGACTTTGGCTTTTGCTGGGGGTCTTGGGGTACTACCAGCCTAGGGTCACTTTCAGCTTCACTTACGGCTTGCGGCTTACTTTGGAGTCTATCCAGGTGACGCATGTCTGGGCTGAACATCTCACCATAGCCAGGTGTGGCCATGGCTGCTCTAGAGAGCTTTTAGATGTTTATCCCTTCTGCTTGGTTGAGTGTCAGGGCCCCTGTTTTTGCGAGCCCCTGGATATGAGGGTACGATGGAACGCGTTTCCTCCTGGCTCCCTTTTTTCGTGATGGTGTGACCTCAGTTGTCACGCTGAAATCAAAGTTCAGTTTTATTTAACTTAACAAATAGCTTCAGGGTTAAAGCAACCTTGATTTACCTCCTGCCATTTCTGTTTTTACTTAGGTTTTCGGCATACCTCTTCAGATTCTGCTTACACTTAGGTTTTGGGTGGGACATTCATTCCTCTCTCATTAGTGTTTTGTGAAAATGGTTTTCATATTTTAGTTAGCATTTTCATGATGAGAGTTGGCTCAAATCACTTTTGGAACGTGGACCCCAGGACCTTTATTTTTAAATTGAAACTTATTTTCTTCTATTCTGGGGAGTTAGATTGAGTTATATGTTTCATAATTTTTATACATTTTCTTCATTTTTCATTCTTCCTTCAGTTTTCTCCATTGTCTTTGGAGCTACAGTTATTTGCATGACCAGCTGCTTGTATTGAGGCTTTAATTTTTTTTATCCTGTGTCCTCCCCCCCCGCCCCGCTACATTTTGATCCTTTTGCCTCATTTTCTGGAAGAATTTCTCAATGTCCTTTTAAAATGCTTTTATTGAATTTTTACCATTTGCAATCACATTTTTAATTCCAAGAGCCCCCATTTTTGCATGGTTTTCTGAGTGTAATTTTCTTCCTTATGGCATTTATGATCTGGTTTCTTGAGTGAAATGTCTTTTACTTCATTGAAATTGTTAGTGATAGTTTTTCTTCTCTGACTTAATCATTGTTCTTACAGGCTACCATCTTCCATTTGTACTAGCTTATTGTCGATAGGAGTGGCTCTGTTAGATGTCTGATGATATTCAAGCACTCACATTTTAACACTAGACACCAAAATGGTGATGGAAACTCAATCTCTCTCAACCTCTCTCTCTCCTTCTCTGTGTGTGTGTGTTTGGGTTAATTGGAATATGTTGGACTTACATTTTCAAACAGTTTTTCATAGTTTCTTCCATATTATATTTAGCTGTAGAACTCTTTTCCACATGCCAGGACCCAGGGCTACAGAACTTCGATTATTTTGTAGTTGTTAGATCTGGACCAGTCAGTCTCTTTGGGGCCCTCAATTTGTGAACAGAACACCAGACATTTATGTGGCTATAGATGATTCAGTTCCATGTGACACCACTTCTGTCTTAAGTCAGCTGTCCAGGTGTAGTTAGACTCTGCATGCATGCCTTCAGTGAGAAGGCAGAGGGGAAAGTTCTGGACTACTGATGACTTTTGGAGCATGACATCACTTATATTGATCTGGCTGGCTCTAGTGCCGTACCTTTGCATTTTCTCTCTTGATATCTTTAAGACTCTCCAAAGAAGTCTCTTTTAATCACTGCACACGTTTATGGGAGCTGAGATGGGGAAGAAGGCTGAAACTGGGGCTGGTGGAGGTTGTTTCAGCATGCAATATCCAAGGTGTTTGGTACCTTGTTACTGGTAGTGTTCTTGTCCTCTGCCTGTCCCTGGAGTCTAGAGTTTCTTTGTTTTTGTCCTCTTCAGAGCTGGCATGTGAGAAATTATCATCCAGTTTCCCAGAAGGGGAGGCAATTTGAGGATCGAATTGTCTTTTTTAAAGCAGTCTTCCTGCTTTTAGTCTCATCTCCATGTCCACATTCATGAGCACCTGGTCCCACCTTTCCTGCCGCCAGCTTACTACAGAGCCAAGGCTGTTCATGCTCATTTATCTGCTTTTTAACTTCCAAATGTCTCTTCTTGGTTTCGCTCCCATTCTTCCTGTGCCAGTGGACTAGCATCCTTTCAGAAACATCATTGTGATGGAGTTTCTGGAGGCAGCAGGGGCAAACGGACGCGTGCATTCCCTTCCTCACTGCAGGCTTGTTGTCATGCTTTTGTTTTGTTTGCTTTTTTAAGGACACTTTCTTGTTGGTTGACCACACCTGGAATCTCACACCCATATTATCATTCCAGCTTGTTTTGATTGGAACTTGGGACACTTCTGCCCAACTGTCATTTGGAAAATAAAAAAGAACATTTAACTCACTCTGCATTTCTCCTCTTCA
Organism: Dipus sagitta; assembly: GCA_036346955.1. Classification (NCBI taxonomy): domain Eukaryota; kingdom Metazoa; phylum Chordata; class Mammalia; order Rodentia; family Dipodidae; genus Dipus; species Dipus sagitta. The sequence goes on along the minus strand of CM070772.1, from coordinate 125,130,563 downwards.
GCAAGTGTGCTAAGGAAATTTGCTGGCTTTGGAGTGTTTTTATACATCAAGGAAGCTTGGTAGAGTAGAACCTATAAGGCAGAAAGAAAGTTTTCTTTCTTGCCATCCAGTACAGAACTGGAGTTACTAAACTTGTTCCGAAACTTACGCTGTGACTGTGACCTTCAGATTGTGGATTTGTCACGGGCTAGCTCAACTCAGAGGAGACTCAGCATCTCTTCATGCTTTAAGAGTTTATGTAGAGTTTAATTAAAGCTTATAAAGCCAAATTTATCTTCTTCAGAGGAACTTATAAAAGATGTGATTTACAGAGACAAATTGCAATTTATGTACTATTTTTCTTGGAGAGCACTGCAGAATGAAGGGAGACTTTGAGGGCATGCTGGGGACATTACAGAGATTTTTAAAGCTGTAGCCTCAAGTGGGTTCTCATAATTCTTCTTTAATTTCCAGTAGAAATTAGGCATTGTTTGTGTTTTCCAAAAGAAAAAAGCCAAACCAAACAAAACAACAGAACAAAACAGAATGTTCTGTGTTTGGGTTTGGCTCTGAGGACCTAGAATAGCATTAAGAAGAAAGGTTAGACTCAGTTATCCAACACTTTTTTTCTCTCTCTTTCTTCCCTCCCTCCCTCCCTTCCTTCTTTCCTGGTACAGAGGATTGAACCCAGAGCCTCATGCAAGGCTAATACTCTATCAACTGCTTTTAAGTCTACTTTCCAACCCTAACCCTCTACACACACATTTACATGTAACATTCCACACTAGCCAATCTCCATGTGTACAGGCCATTGTGAGTTACATTCTGAGGCAGCTGCTTTCACAGGAACAACAGGATTGGATTCCAGAGCTAGAACCCTCCTATCCAGGCAGTCAGACCAGTTTCTTGCCCCTAACTAACTGGGAGATAAAGATTCAAAATTTGTAGGAAAGTGGATGGACTTGGAGTAAATCATAGTAAGCAAACTCACATAAGTCAGCAAGTCAAGTGTAGCATGTTCTCCCTTATCTGTGGTTTCTAACACAGAGCAGCTTGAGTTGCAGGTACACTTGACAGGTAACTAGAGGGATAGATAACAGAGCTTGGAAGGGTCTTGGAGGAACGTGGAAAGGATGGCAGGAGAAGATTTACAGAAAACTAAAGTCAATATGGATTAGGACCATAGAAACCTTTCTCGTGGATAGCAAACTAGAAGATATAATCCTCAATAGGAGTGTGAGGGGATCATCTGGGCAGAAGGGCCCTGGAGAGGGTGGGAGGGATCCTAATCCTAAAAACATGGACCCTGGGTTGTAATTCCCAATGACAGAAATGGATTATGCCCCACAGTGAGCTGTTGGTAGGAGAGCCCTATGAGGTCCCTCAAACAGGGCAGGTTTCTGCCAAAGCACATGATTACCCACCAGAGCTAAAAGGTAAGACTCCTGTTACTGAAGACATAACAAGCTGCTGACACAAGACATTGAGAGATTCTGGAATTTAGAAGGAAGCCAGCTCCCTGATGGCTAGCTCCCATACTGCTGGAAAGTACTACATGAAGTGCTGGGAGAAATGGCCACCAACACTGTGAACAAGCAGGGGGTCCTGCTAGATATGAAATTAACCATCCAGATAAAATGTACACATATGTGCTATAGTGACACTCAGCCTATGCAGGTAACCAGTGGCTCTCTGATTTGATAAGAGGCCTGCTCACTGGGAAAGAATTCATAGCTAGTACAGAGAACCAAGTCAGAATTCTATGGAGATGATGGTCATAGACTCCAGAGAGAAGCTCCCATTAGTCTTTGGCCAAAAAGAGTAGCTATACCCATCAAAATCTCTATTAATTTAATATCTTAATCCCCTTCAACCCTTGCTGCTCTCACTCTTGGTTGGAGAATCTGATGACAAGAAGAGATAGCTGACTTCCTATCATGAGATGAGCCACCTCTTGCACTTCAGTCAGTGACACCCCAGAGGAAATGGCGAGTTAAACATGAGTGTTGCTCTCACAAACAGTCTGACAACCTGCAGCAGGGAGATGATGATAGACTCTGAGGATGCTCAAAATGTATCAAAGCAGAAACCCAGAAGTTGCTGAGATGCTGAGAGCTCAACATTTACACACACATATATTCCACCAAGGCCCCAGGAAACCCTGTGGAAAAGTGGGTGTAAAGATTATAAGAACCACAGGGTCAGAAGGAGTATCCAGAGGCATTGTTCCTCTCCAACAGTGACTGATTGCTGCATTCATAACACATAACCCTTGGTGAATACAAGTGGCACCACTGAGAAGGGCCCTCAGCAAAATGGGGGCAGGGAGGATGGATTATAATAGGATAATATGAGGGGACTGGGACCAATACATGAGTTGTTCATACAACAAAGTTTCTAATTAATTTAAAAAAAAGATTTACATCTGGCCTGTGATTTCCCTGGAAAACATCATAGCAAGTCTGAAGTAGAAATGACATTTTTCTCAGAATTCTGCCAGGATTAGTGAAGATCATTACTGAGTCAAAAGCAGACAGGGTCCCTTTTTGTGACCCAGCTCCTGAAGGCTTGGTCTTCCCATGGTGTATGTTATTTGAAAATGTCCTGGTTTAGGGCTGGAGAGATGACTTAGCAGTCAAGGTGTTTGCCTGTGGAGCCTAAGAACGCCTGTTCAAATCTCCAGGTCCCACATAGCCACACATACAAGTGATACAAGCATGCAATCCTGCACCTGTGCACATGGGGGCTCACACATCTGGAGTTTATTCACAGTGGCTGGAAGGCCCTGGTGCACCCGTTCTCTCTCTCTCTCTCTCTCTCTCTCTCTCTCTCTGTCAAAAAAATAAAAAAAAATGTCCTGGTTTAAAAGTTACCACCATCTAGTCTATACAGAAGTGTGGCCAGTGGCTCCTCTGGGAGAGAAAGCCAGGGATGTTAATATTTATGTTGTAGATGTGACATTATAAGTAATGCTTCAACAAAGCACCACCACCATCTTGATCATTTTAAATGAAGGTGTATTAGTCAGGGTTCTCTAGAGGAACAGAGCCGCTAGAATGAATTATATTAAAAAGGGAATTTATTGGATTAGTTTACAGTAGTCCAATAGCAGTTGCAGGCCCAAGAATCAAGGAACTGGGTAGCTGCTCAGTCCACGTGGCCAGATGCCTCAGCAGTCCCAATCTGGCACTGAAGGCCTGGAGGCTTCCTGAGTAGCCACTGGGTTTTGATTCATGTGAGTCTTTAGTCCGTGCTGGTTTTCAATCCATGCTGGAAGGCAGTAAGCAGCCCTGGAAGCCAAGTGGAAGGAAGGAAGGGGCTCTTTTCACCCCTAGCTTCCTTATATGAATTCTCCCTCTGAGAGGGGCTGCCCACTATGGGGGAAGGACTTCCTCCTTCAGTTAATCCTTTCTGGAAGCAACCTCAGAGACTTATGTACCACTAAACAACCAAGTTGACAACACTTTAACCATCACAGAAGGTTATCTATACCTTTCAAGCAGCCTTTTTTTTTTTTTGGTTTTCAAGGTAGGGTATCCCTCTAGCCCAGGCTGGCCTGGAATTTTCAGACTTTGTTAAATTGTATGATTTGTCTTCCTCTTATTTGCAGAGACACATGAAGACCTTCCTCCTGTGTAGACCACTTCTCGAGAAGGTTTTGGATTGTTTCCCAGCCTAATGGGAAGCCTGTAATTTTGATCTGCTCCGCGTGGGACTGCCAATCTACTTCTGCTTGTGAGCATTGCTTTGACCTCTCTGTGCAGGTTTTAAAATAAAGACAAAGCTTTATTTTAATCTCTGAGTGTGTTGTTTTATTTTTCACAAGATCAATCCAAATAAGGAGCAGCTATGAAGAGAGAGACTTCAAAGAGTGACAGGAATGTCCTGCTTCCATTATCTCTTGATGGCCATTCATACTGAGACAGAGAGAAGCAATGTCAGTGCTAAGTGCTTTGAGATGGTTCCTTCTGCCTGAGTTGTGACAGTCCTCTGGGGTCAGAATGCAGTTCCCTCTGGCACTAACTCTAGCTAAAAATGGAGTGACTAGGTAGGACCCAGGACATTCCTATCCTCACTCACATGGGCTACCCAAGAGAATGCTTTAGAGCCACCTGAGATGAGCCCAGGACCAGTTACGCTGGGGTTCACTGTGCTGGGTTAGATGGAAGAGAAGCTTCCAGTGCAGACCTAAGCTGTAGGAGGACACTGTAGATGAAGCCCAAGAAGGCAGACAAATGGAGACCCTACACCTGAGGACTGGCTCTTGGGAAGCCTATGGCTGAGGAACTGAGAGACTGTGGCTCAGGAAGACAGGAAGGCCACCTGGGATGCAGTCAGAAGATGATGTGGCTTAGCTAGATCTCACTTTTGTGTGTCTTTTATTCATGATCTGATATCAGGTATCTAGTTTAAAGTATCTACTCCCTCTAACTCCAGCTTTCTATTGCTGGGTGAAGTTGGTGAAACATTTATTATGTTATTTTGGAGGACTCATGTGTATTAACATAAGCAATGAACATGCATTTCTTTAAAAAAAATTAAGGAGTTTGAATAGGTATAATATTATCTCTGTGTGGATATAATTTTGTCCACTATGATAGTAGAATTTGAAGTGTTAAGTAAACCAAGAAACCAAGTCTTGATCATAAAAAGGTCCAACAGAAAGGGATGAAATCAGGGGGAAAAATCCATAGAGCAACAGCCCCAGGTGAGGACAGCCAAGAGCACAGGTGCACATTGGTCAATAAGGCAGAGGGTGCTCAAGGACAGCCCCATCAACCCTGCTCCAGTCACTATGGTTACAGAAAGTTCAGGAGTGATCTATGGAGCAGCTGTTCATTTCATCCCCAGGTCCCCTTTCATGTCCAATTGACTTCCATTAGAACACCTGGTAACTTGCATTTTCCACTAGGAAGACCAAGAGACATAAACCTTCAACAGACTAGGCAGTTGACATCCTGAGAAACGGCAGCACTTTCTCAAAGACAGTCTTCTGACTGTCTTTACAATAAGAGCTGAAGGCAAACCAGGGAAACAATCTGTAGCATTGAAGTCTCTCTGTCCATGCCTTGAGGGAAGGTGTGGTGCAAAGAGGTTGAGGGCATGAGGGGTAGGCTTGGACCAGAAGGCCATGAGCAGAGGACAAACCTCATGTATGCTAGGAAGATACCTGCTTGTCCCCCATCCCTGGTATGCCTGAGACTACTCTTCATGGGACAAGGGTATTATTCTTCAGATGACTTAACCTGCTGTATCATGATGATCTAGAGGGGAGAATGGTCAGGCAGTAGCACGGTTTATTCCCATGGTGGCATTTGGAAATCAATGGGAATTAGCAGCAGTGTGGTAGCCAATGGCTTGAGTTGTTTTCCTGCCCCCACCTCCCCGCTGCCACCAAGGAGGGTAGATCTTTCATAGATGGAGCAGAGAGCCAACGTGTAACTATCAAAGCCCCACTCCTTCTTCAAGGCCCTGTACAACTGTCATTTCCTCTGTGAATCCTCCTCTGATCTGACACTTTCCCCTGTCATTCATTCTGCTGTTGACTATGCTGCACTGCTCCTCACATTAGCTCTGCGCTTTCTGAGATTGAGACTATGTTTCTGTGATGTTCAGAGATGCGGGTTTACTGCTGCCTCTCAAGATGGTTAATTTGGATGAATAAATGGAAGTAGACATTCTTCAGTATGCATACGAACACTTTCTCTTGTCCTGAGGAGACTCACTGGTGCAGGTTGAGCACTGTGTTTGTACTGCACAGAGCTACAGGGATGGAAGAGCGCCAAATCTGCAGGTAGGGTGTCAAGTTCAGAGGGCGACAGCCTGCGCTCTTCCTTTATGTTGCATGTTTCTGAAGAGGGTAGGAGAGCTGTGTGCACTGGCACATGAATTCAGTCTGTTAGTTTTGCTCTCTTTCTCTTTCCCTACCTCCCCTCCTTTCCCCCATCTCTCTCATGCTTCTACAACATCCATGTCAGTGCTATAACACTTATCTGTTTTCCCTCCCCTGCACCCACCACTGGACTGTGAGCCCTGCAAGAGATAGGACAGAATGCCCATGCACCATGACACCTAGTGGACAATCCCCTGTTTCTTAAGTAAATGTTTAAACATTTCTTTTTTTAAAATTGAGAACTTTATCACATTAACATACTCCCTAATGGTCATGCTCCCATCCAGTTATACACTTATGTTCCCTCTCCCCCACCCCTGTTCCACTGAAGGCCCTCCTTGGTGGGGTTATCAGTATTCACTGTGGGGTCATGAATGGACCAGTCTGTCTCTGTAGGGGGAACAGTGCCTCAGAATGCTCCTTCCCACCTTGTGGTCCCCAGCTTCATTCTGCCTCCTCTTCCACAATGTTCCCTGAGCCTTGGAAGGCATGTTATAAGTCTCCTTTGGTGTTGAGCTCACAGTAGCCTCTGATTTTCTGCTTTGATGAGTTTTGAGTCTCCTTAATGTCTACTGCCATCGCCCTGGAGGAAGTCCTCAGGCCATCAGTGAGAGCAGCACTCACATTTAATCTGGCACTTCTTTGGCAATGCTTCCTGGGCCCTGGTAGATGTTATAGAGATGACTTGTCTTGTGATAGGCAGTTGGCTTTCCTTCCTCGTCATGCCTATGGGTCTCCCTATGGGTCTCCCTGTATTTGTTGCCATCTGTAAACGTCAGATTCTCTAACCAAGAGTGAGAGCAGCATGGACTAAAGGGGATAAACACAGACATTTAGAAGAAGACTTTTGTTGTATATAACGTCCCCTTTTATTCCAAGAACAGTGGAAGCTTCCCTCTATGGTCTGTGACCTTCCAAGTGATAGGCTTTTGACTTGGTTCTCAGTACCAGGGAGGAATTCTGTCCAACTGAGTGGGTCTAATATTGAATCAGAGAACAGTTGATTACCCCCATAGCTTGTGCATAAAGAGATTTTCATAGACTGAATGTTCCTGTCCTAATAAAACTTAAGTCTTGAAATACAAATGCCAAATATAGTATTATTAGGCAGTAAGGGTCTTTAGGAGGCATTAAGTCATTAGAAGAAAGTGTAACATTTCTGATGGGATCAGTGGCCTCATAAGAAGAGATATAAAAGTTTGTCTCTGTCTCTCTGTCACATGAGGATACAATGAGGTGATGTGTTAGTTTTCCATGGCTGTCACAAAATACCTGAGAGAAGTCAACTTAATGGCACAAAAGTTCATTTCTGGCTTGTTGTTTCAAAGTTTCAGTCTCTGGTTGGCCCAGTTGCTTTGGGGTCATTATGAGGTAGAATAATGTGGCATTGGGAGAAGAGGCTCCTTTATCTTGCTTTACTTTTTTTGAGGAGAGGCCTCTTTAATGGGGTCAGGAAATCTAAAAAGAGAGAGAGGATGGGACTGGGTAAAAGATGCATTCTTCAATAATACATCCTAACATTCTAATTCCTTTAATTAGGCCCCACCTCCTAAAGGTTCCACTATATTTGAATAGCCCATTGAATCCACCGATGGGCTAATTCATTCATGAGGCCAGCTTTCGTGATCCAGTTACCTTCTAAGAACTTCACCCCTGAACACTGCTGCATTGGGAACTGTGGTAGACAGCTTCAGGTTGCTGAGATAAACTTCCAAACCAGGCACAGTTATGGAAGGAAGGGATTTACTGGAGTTCACAGATCCAGGGGAAGAACCATAATGGCAGAAGAAGCTGGCCTGCTTTCACAGGACCAGGCAGAGAGAGAAAAACCCCAAGCCAAAAACTCAAAAGCCAAACCACACAGAACACTTAGAGTTTCCAGGTGGAATTCACGCACTTTGCACATATTTAGACTGGAATTTCAAATCTACCACTACACCACAGGGCTGGACCCTAGGATTCGCTCAGTGTCACCTCCTCCAGCCAGGTGGCTGGAAATCCAAGAAGTTTTAAAAACTCCTGAATCTATTGGGGAGGCATTTATTCAAACTACCATATATTCCACCCTGGCTCCCAATAGATTCATAACCATCTCACAATGTAAGCTGTATTCAGTCCAGATTCAAAGGTTTACACAGTCTTTACCAACTTTGGATAGTCCCAAATTCCCAAGTCTCCTTATCTCTTAGCTGTGAGTCCTATAAAATGAAACAAGTAATATACTTATTTCTTTTCTTTCTTTGCCTTTTTTTGTTTTGTTTTTCGAGGTAGGGTTTTCACTCTAGTCCAGGCTGACCTGGAATTCATTATATAGTCTCAGGGTGGCCTCGAACTCACAGTGATCCTCTGCCTCCCCAAGTGCTGGGATTAAAGACATGTGCCACCATGTCTGGCAAGTTACATACTTTCAACATATAAAGGCACAGAATAACCATTTTCAACTGGCATAAGGCATGACAGGGAGAGACTGGAACAATACAAACTCAACAACCGTCAAGCAAACATCAAAGTTCATCAATTTAAGTCCGATATAATAACCAGATTTTCCAGTTCCTTCTCCCAGCTTGGCTGAGTAGCCAGGGAAGACTTCTATCCTAACCAATGACCTCCATGGCAGCCCTTACACAGCAATAGCAGCTTTAGCAACCTAAAACCAGTCTCAGTGCTTGTAATTTTAACTTGAGTTTTTTTCCAACTTCAAAAGTTAAATCTCTCAGTCTAGTATCTTTAGCCATGAACATCAGTCAATTATAAATTTTTCCTTGTTCAAACTCATTGGGCCTGGGAATCAGAACATAACAGCCCTTATGCCAGTAGCCCAGGTCCATAAAGTCCTCTGCAGTATTTCCTTCCCCTTAGAAAGTTCATAAGCCAATCCTCCAAACACAATTCTCTCTGCACTTAGCATTCTCAAACTCTCATCAGAATAGTCCATAATACCTGGTTTACCACTCCAGAAGGTGTCTTCAGTTGCAAGCACCAAGTCTATGGCCATCCCCCCCCCCAAAAAAAAGTTCCAAAACACCAAAATCCACATGGTCAGATTAATCTTACCCCACTTCTGGTACCAATTTCTGTAGTAGACTACTCCAGGTGGCTGAGACAAACTTCCAAACCAGGCACAATTATGGAGGGAAGGGATTTATTGAAGCATATAGATCCGGGGGAAGAGCCATAATGGCAGAAGAAGCTGGCCCACTTTCACAGGCCCAGGCAGAGAGAGAAAAACCCCAAGCCAAAACCCCAAAACCCACACCATACACAAGCACACTTAGGAATTACAGGTGGAACTCAGGCACTTTGCATATCTTTAGACTGGAATTTCAAATCCACCAACCACACCTTAGGGCTGGACCTTAAGATCAGTCCAATGACATCTCCTCCACCCAGGTGGCTGGAAGTCCAAGAACTTTTAAAAACTCCTGAATCTTGGGCTGGAGAGATGGCTTAGCGGTTAAATGCTTGCCTGTGAAGCCTAAGGACCCTGGTTCAAGACTCAATTCCCCAGGACCCATGTTAGCCAGATGCACAAGGGGGCGCATGCATCTGGAGTTCGTTTGCAGTGGCTGGAAGCCCTGGCACGCCCATTTTCTCTCTCTCTCTCTGTCACTCTCAAATAAATAAAAATGAACAAAAAAAATTTTAAAAACCTCCTGAATCTATCGGGGATCCTGTAGTCAAACTAGCACAAGAACCAAGCCTCCATTTGAGGTATGTGCTGGATCCACACTGCTCAGGCAGGAATTGTGGAGGCAGGGCCAGGCCTTGTGCCATCTAGTTTCCTGGTTCTATGGTATACAGGCCATTTTCTTGCTATGTTATGACATTTATTTATTTATTTGTTTGTTTGTTTATTTTTTGTTTTTCAAGGTAGTGTCTCACTCTAGCCCAGGCTGACCTGGAATACACAATGTAGTCTCAGGGTGGCTTTGAACTCAGGGTGATCCTCCTACCTCTGCCTCCTGAGTGCTGGGATTAAAAATGTGTGCCACCAGGCCTGGCTTGGCTTTTATTTTTTGATTTTTTAAAAATTTATTTGAGAGATAGAGAGACAGAAGAGAGTACGGATGTGAGGGCCTCTTGATACTGCAAACATACTCCCATTTTCAGATGTGTGCGTCGCTTTGTGCATGTATCTTTATGTGGGTAGCAGGGAATTGAATCTGGGTCATCAGGCTTAGTAAGCAAGTGGCTATAACTGTTGAGCCATCTCTCCAGCCATGGAAATATTTAATTTTGAGGCATGCTATTGGAGCAAGAGTCCTGACTGGGACAGTTTCCTGCTCTTCCTTCTAACCTTGGTGTTTTGGTTTCAGATCTTGTTTCCAGCCTGGTCTCCGCCAGAGGGAACTTCCACATTTTCCCCAGCAGTCTCTGGTTTGCCAGCCCCCTCCCCATTTTATCCCCAAACACTGAGCCATGTGACCACTGTCCCCAGAGGAAGATGTTCAGCTTCCTGCCAAGTTCAAAAAATAGCAGCTGTAGCCGGGAGGCCTGGGGCTGTGCAGCTAGAGCCTGTCACTGGCAGTGAGCTAATGAGCATTTCCGCTTGATGGACCTGGGGTGGCGGAGAGGGATAGAGGGAGGCAAGAGGGCTGGGAGCTGAGACCCCGTGTGGGAACAGAACTGTGGGAACTGGCTACATCATTCCCTGGCCAAGGCCGAGGCAGCCTGGGGCTCTGGTGGTAAGACAAAGTGAAGCTGAGGGGCCTCATGCACCACTCTGGGACCACGAGGGCTTGGATTTAAACCATACTTCATCTTCCTAGGGTTTTGGCTTGGAGTAAGACAGCAAACCTATTTACCTCATTGTCTTTGTAATAGAATAAGAATACTGTCATCTACATAAAGGGGATGACTCTGAGGCAAGAGTAGGTGAGTCTGTGCCACACCTCATCTAGTCAGTACACAATAAACTAGGTTGTGATCACTGGCTCCTCCCGGGGCCTCTGCCTCTCTGCTTCTCCTTCATGTTTTGATCCTGGTCTTTCTCTGGGTGCTGCAGATACCACTGAAGGTGTTCGTTCGCCTGTTACCAGACCTGACACATTGTCAGAAAATGCTCTTTTCCTTGTGCCTTTCAATGCTCTCATAATTGAATTCACAGTTTGTGCTGTCATAAGCTACACAGAACATCTGCCTTGGGTCAAATACGTGTCTATGGAAAACAAGAAAGAGGAAAGCTTTCTCCAAGCATGTCTACCACAGAAATGCCAACAGAAGCAGGCTCTGGTGTCCTGCCCCATGCTCCAAAACATCCAAATAGCCTTCCTGCCTTCTCTATTTTCTTGTCTAGTGATATACAAAATATTTAACAGCCAAGTAGGGCCCTGGCCATTGGAATGGACTTGAATGCAGAGCTAGAACTAGTGATCTTAGGGGTTCAGAGTGGTAATAGTTGACTACTGGCAACGATAACAGCAACAAAAAAGAGTGGCAAGAAAACACTTGAACACGGATGTGTTCTGAATCTATACCTCTTGTGCCAACAGGAAGAACCAAGGCAGGGAGCTGTCTGTGAGGAGCTTGGGCAGGGAGAGAATGAGCTCCTCTCTAGCATAGGCCCACAAAAGGACCAGGTGTTTGAGAGTTGATAGAATTGACTGGCCCTCAGGGACTTTGGGTGGACTGCTGTGAACAGTATTAGTGATGTCATCAAACCATATGCTCATGAGCTTTGGCATCTTGAACAAATTTTTAATCTATGAGAACCTCAGTTACCTAATCTGTGAAATCACAATGCACAGAGGTTTTTGAGGATAAATATTATTGAAAGTTCTTTCGTATTGTACTTATTGATTTTTGTGTGCATATATGTGTGGTATACATGTGAATATGTACGCTGGTACATGTGTGGGTGCACACGTACATGTGTAGAGGCCAGAGGTTAATGTTGACTATATTCCTTAGTTGCTTGTCACATCATCATTCTCATCATCATCATTATTATTAGTTTTTTTTTTTTTTTTTTTGAGGTAGAGTCTCACTCTAGCCAAGGATAATCTGGAACTTACTCTATAGCCCCAGGCTGGCTCTGAACTCAGTGATCATACTACCCCAGCTTCCTGAGTGCTCGGACTAAAGGCGTGTACCACCACTCCTGGCTTCCTCATTATATTTTTTTGAGTCACAGTCTCTCATTAAACTTGGAGCTTACCAATTTGGCTAGACTAGCTATCCAGCAAGCCTGAGGGATTTTCCTATGTCTACCAACCCAGGGTTGGGATTATAGGCTGCTGCTATTACCCCGCTTTTACATAGATGTTGGGGATCTGATCTCACAGGTCCTTTTGCTTTAAACACGGAGCCATCTCCTCAGCCCCCATTATAGAACGTTCTATGGTCTGGCTCTTAAATGTCATCCAGAGGTCCATGTGTTAAAGGCTTAGTCATCAACCAGTGCTGCTTTTGGGAGGTGGTGGACCCTGGGAGATGGGGCTCAGTGGAGGGCGTTTAGGTCACTGGGGGTGTGCCCTTGAAGGGGATGTGGCATTCTGATTCTCTTTCTTTCACCTTCCTGCTCACTATGAGCCAGTGGTTTTCCTCTGCCATGTGGCCTCCTCCATGATGTCCTTTGTTCAGCCCAAAAGCAATGTGTTCAAGTGACCAAGGACTGAAACTGGCAACTGTGAGCCTAAAGAAACTGCTTCTCTTTCTAAGGTGATTTGCTACAGTGACAGAACACTAACAGAAAACATTTCACACAGTGTTCAGAATGCACGGTCAAGATGAGAAAGTGGGAATAATTCCCGTTCCTCTAGAAGTCCTGGTGTTCTCGCTGTGAGGTTTGATTCCTCCCCATTCCGAGGATCGGTGGAGTGCATATCTTCCTTCCAAGTACTCACGGACTCAAATATCCTGCCCTCGTTCTTTTGTTCATTTAATGGAAGCCTTTGAAGTGCTTGCTTAGAGCCAGGCATAGCTCTAGTTGCTGGAGCACCTCAGCAAGTGGCTGGTCAAAGCCCCTGTCCTCTCAGAGCTGGGAAGAGCGGCAGGCAATGTCAGGCTGTGGCTGCTATGAGCGAGCACACCTCAGTCCTGAATGGCAGCAGCCACCACACAGCACGGAGCCAAGCCTGAAATCTCGGGAGGAACTCTTAGAGACCAGAAACCTCCCAGGGGCTGTCATGGATGAGGTTGTGGGGTTTCAGGAAGTGGGTCTCGGTCGGTAGTGGTTCCTGGAGAACATGCAACTGAGCAGCACATGGGGCCAACCTTGGCTGCTGGAATGAGGGAGCACGATTCCGGCTCTCCTTGGGCCGATCAGCTCACCCGGTGTCTTCCGCACAGATCCGACTTCCAGAGATGATCCCGCTGAGCAGAGAGCTCTGTGCCTACCGCCCGGAAGCTCCTCCTTCACAACCTCATCTTAGCAAACTCTAGGAGCTACATGGGAGGGTATTGTACTGGGCCAGCCTTGACTTGACTTACCTCAGCTTGATGCATGAGCGCTGTGCTCCTCCTCCTGTGCTGGGGTTCACATAGGCCATGGAGCAATCTTCCTGCTTCATGGCTACGGATTCCTCATGTTCCAATAACTCCCCAAAGATTGGCTACTCCTAGCTGCTTCTGCACTGGATTTGTGGAAGCCTCTTTAACATTTTTTTTTAAACCTTTAAACACTTTTTTTCTGTGTGTGTGTTCATGTGTTTGAATTCAGGTGTGCATGTGCCACAGTGTGTATGTGTGTGGATGTCAAAGGATAACTTTCTGGACTAGGTCCTTGTCTTGCACCACGTTTGAAGCAGGGTCTCTTGCTGTTCATTGTTCACTGCTGTGTTTGTCAGGCAAGTTGGTCTCAGAGATTCTGGGAAGTTCTCCTGTCTCCACTTCTCCTCTTGCTGTTGGCATGCTAGGATTACAGAAGCCCACCCCCGTTTCTGGGTTTTCCATGGGCAGTGGGGATCAAACTCAGGTACTTAGGTGTGTGTAGCAATTGCTTTATTCACTGGGCTCCTTAGCCCCTTCCTTAAGGTTTGAAACTGTTTTCTTGAATGGATGCATTTGAATCTTTCTCGCGGCCCCTTGGGAGCCTCATTTAATGTGCTAGATTCCTTACAGGGGAAGGCAGAATGGCTGAGGACTTGGTGAGGACGATGGAGAAGGACCACAAAAACCCTTAGTGTCCTGACTGGGTGACACTCTAGGACATTCACTCAAGGCAACTAGGGTGATTCTAGACCAACTGTATATCCGGTGGTGGTGTGTGTGTGGGGGGGGGGGATGCTGCATCTGCACCATGTGTGGAAATTGCCCTGCTGCCTGGACTGCTAAGAATGTAAATTAAACTATGCTCCTCATAAAGCCGAAAGGCAACTAAAACACTGCTTCTGGATGGTAACCATGGAAACCTCCCATTGTTGTGCATGGCCCACCACCAGAACAGAAGCCCATTTGTTTTTGTTTTTTTTTGCTTCCCTGAGGAATGACATGGAATGCCTTATCCACCATGCCTCCAGGCTACCATTTCAGTATGCTCCAGGTCAGGGTTTAGGTGCCCAAAAGCAGAGATGCTATTCAGCTCCTTGGGATCACCCTATCGAGGGGAGCACTTTGGAGAAGGGAGGTGAAAGGAAGGTGGCGAGAGGCGGCATCCAGAAGGGCTTGGGAGAGACAGTCAGTGGGGGCAGGCTGTTGAGTGTCACTGGGGGTGCTATTAAGGGAATTCATGAGACAGCATGCATGTCTGGAGTCCCATCTGACCGGCATCAATAACTGCCCATGTTCCATTCACTGTGCAAAGGGAGCCTTAATTAGGCATGAAGAGATCCATCAAGTAGCAGCCCCTTGGAGCTGTTGGTCTCTCCGCCATCTGGATGGCTGGTTTCCTACCCTGCAACAACAGCAGCGGGGATGATGGATGAGGACCTACAGCTCTACCCTCCAGGCCTGAGAAAACCCAAATAGCTTTTGTTCTTCCCCAGAAATGTGTGAGATTCTGCCCGTGTTGATGGGTAAATGTGCTGTGGTTCACACTGATGTTGGCCCTAGGATGGTGAGACCTGGGGCAGCCAGGCCTGTGCTCAGCTGAGGTCAGCTTTTAGTTTACAATGATTCGAGTGCAGGGACTAACATAAAAAATAAGTCCTAGAGTGAGGATAAGACCAGTGTGAAGATTTCACGTTTATGCTAGGAGGCTTCATGCCTCAGATTTATGACCTATGCAATGGAAACAGTTTTTTTAAAAAAAGATTTTATTTGTATTTATTTATTAGAAACAGAGAGGAAGAGAGAGGAAGGGAAGGAGGGAGGGAGGGAGAGAGAGAGAGAGAGAGAGAGGGAGAGAATGGGCGCACCAGGGCCTCTAAGCCACTGCAAATGAACTCCAGATGCATGCTCCACCACGCGTATCTGGCTTACATGGTATCTGGAGAATCGAACCAGGATCCTTTGGCTTTGCAGGCAAATGCCTTAACTGCTAAGCCATCTCTCCAGCCCCCTGGAAACAGTCTTATATGCTTTGGAACAACCCACTTTTTTGAATTCCTTATGATATTATAGATGCAAAATGACTTCATTAGTTATAAAGACCTCTACAGACATTCAGGATTAAATCCAACAAACATTTATTGAGCAATTGTGTGCTATGCACCACGCCTAGTGCTGTAATGGATACAGGTGAATAAAACGGTGCCTGCCCTTGGCGAGCTTACAGTCTAAGAACAGTCAAAGGACAAGTGCACAAATTACTATAATACAAGGCAGAATATGGTAAGTGCCATGAGAAAGGTACAAATAAAGTGCTACGGTGGTTCAGTGGAGGGAGAGATCCCAGCAGTTGGTGGATCAGGGAGGGCTTCATGAAAGATGTGGTCTACGCATAGGCCTTGGAGGAAACTCAAGAGCAATCCAGGGGATGAGAACTGCAAGGCCAAAAGGCACAGAGACAGAAAACATGATGCCTCTTTCCAAGAGTGGTGACTCTTCTCAATTGGCCAGTGCAGGACGTAATAGGACCTGATTGGGTGCTTTCTGGGCCAGGGGACTGTATCTAGGGTTGTGAAGAGCTGGCAAATGTTGAAGCAAGCTCAGAGAAAATCTGGGAGAGGAGATTGTTGCAAAGTGGTCCCAGAGATAAGTGAGGAGGCGGAGTCGGTGCTAGTAGGAGACAGTAAGGAGGGAGTACGTAGAATAAAAGTCGAAGATCATCTTGGGGTCCAAGAATGTGTGGTTAAGAGGATCACAGGTGTCCCAAAGGGAAATAAAGGGTTGCAGGGTAAGAGGAGAAAGATTTTTTCCCCAGTTTCACCAGAGGAGATAGGGTGTGTCCAGCAAGCAGTGTGCCGTCTGAGACTGGAGCTGGGGAGTGGGTGTAACAGCTGATAAGAGCAAAAAGTATTCTTAGGGAGGTGGTAATTGGGTCTGAAATAAGGCATGGGACTGCCGATGGAGTGTGTAGGGCCTGAGGAGAGGAGCCCATTGGCAGGATGCGATATTGTGGAGCAGGAAGAGGGATGGGGGATAATGGGCAGCTCTACCTTGGTTCCTTTTATTCCAGATCAAGGCAGGAATGCCAATAAATATCTAATAAATACATAAATAAATATATAAATAATTGGTCATGAAGGGTTGGGAAGGGATGGAGAAAACCATAAGAACATGGTATCTTGGGCAGCAAGGGCCAGGGAGTACTCAGGAGGATTCACTGTAGAGCACTGCAGTGAGGGGGGCCTTGCAAGTTCACACATGGAGGGCACTGAGATACTGGTCCCAGGATCAGGCTAGGTGAAGTCACTGAGGTGTGGTCAGGGGGCCTGAACAGCCTGGAACTGGAGACCCTGCCAAGGTCTGGTGGTGAAGAGGCTACCAGAGATCAGGTGAGCACAGCGAGGATGAGCTGATGGATAGAGGGGCAGAGAGGAACCTAGGAAAATGTCTCTGGCCCGAGAACAGATGACACCCCGAAATAGGAGGAAAAGGGTGAAGGAGGAGGGAAGAGTCCGAGATTCTGAGGCAAGATATTCTGAGGAGAGAGCTCATGTCAGAAAATGCCATTTCCCTTCTCTTTAGTAAAGGAAGTTGAGCATGGGCCAATTAGGCTTGAGACAAATGGAGGTCTGAAGGGCTTAGGTGGGTAGAATGGAGATCTGACAGCCAATAGCAGAGGAGACTGGAGGAGGCCAATGACACACCTGACTGTATGGAATAAGGTGGCATCAATCAGGATAACTGTACAGGCTGTACCTTGCTATGGCCAGCCAAGGCCAGACAGCCTGTGTTAGAGACTCCAGCGGAACCCAGCTCCAAGTGAGCTCTAGATAGGTGGCAAAGGACACTGGACTCCTGACTGTATGTCCAGGTGCAGAAGAATAAGGATAGAGGGAAAGCCAAGGCACCTGCCATCACACAGCCAGAGTGTTTTGGCAGTTCAGGACCTGCTGAGTTAGGTACATGTATGGGTGCTGGTCTCTGAGTTACAGCCTGCCTAAGTCCAGTTAGATTTCTGGTGCTCTAGCTCCCCTGCAGGGAGAGGATGCTGACATGGTGGACAGAGCTCAGACCCAACTTCAGGACCTAAACCTGGGCTTTCCTTAAGATTCCCCATGGGATGTCTTGGCATCTAAGACCTTCACAAATCCACCAAGATCCTAATGGTAACCCAACCTCCAGGATACTGCAAGCTTTAGAAGTTAAATGTCTTCTAGAGCCTTCGAGAGCTTCAAGATGAAAGGATCTGTAGACATAAAATATGATGCGAATTATTTCTACTGCTCATGAGGAGGCCAAACCACTCTGCTCTCACTAAGGCTATTAGGATTGTGGATTTTTAAAATATTCTGTAATGTGAATCCCATATCTCAGGCTCCAAGCTGCAACAAACAAGAACAAAGGGGGAAAGGCAGAGATGTACTGTTGTGATGCTGTTTGGGGGCTGGAGAGACCATATGTGGGGTGGGGTTAATGGTCCTAGGTGTCCCTCCATTGTCTCCACTGGCTTCCTATCAGCTGCTAATTTAGAGTAAGTACTCTGTTCTGAATTGCCATTGATTAATTATGTCTGGTCTCATATGCTCAGGAAAAGATCGTGATTACTTTCTTTAGCTCTCTTCACCTTCAAGATAATGCTTTTTCACTTATCTTTTAAACATGTTTTAAAACACTATTATTTATCAGGCGAGGGAATGCATCTAACAAGTCAAGCTGGCTAATGCTTTGCTGCATGCGACCCGTGACTCCAGTCCCTAAGTTATTGGCATGGAGCCCAGATGTCCCCTGGAGATTATGGCCAGTATTTGGAATGACATTGAATTTTGGGATATTCTAAGGGAAAAAAAAGTCTGAGGTATGACTCTTAGTAGGGGGAAAAGAAGGTTTTGTAAAGATTCTGCAATCCTTATCTCCGGAGGGAGGTGAGGGTTGACGAGTGTGGGTGTGGGGCGGACTTTGGGATCTCTCCCCGAAGAGCTGAAAGCCTCAGTTTTAGAGCCTGGTGTGAGCAAGTGTGACCGTCGAGATGGAACAGTGACAAGAAAGTGACATGGACGCAGCAGTGTGGCTGCAGTGCGCGGAATGCAGAGAGCAAACGGAATGGCCGCAGAGAGGGTGACGTAGACACTGCACATTCTGTAGGTTCTCCCGCTCTGGGGCTCTGTCAGGCACCTAGAAAGGCAATCCTGAATGTTCAAACAAGATGACTTTTGTCGGACTGTGTGTGCTCTTTCAAGCTTTTGCTGCACCTTCCTGGTGGCAGGGGCGACAGCAGAGTCCCTCGCGTGACATCCTAACAGTACAGGGTGAAGGCTAACCTGGAGGGTTAAGTCCCAGGGCTCCTTCCTCCCCAGTGGGCCTCATTTGCTTTCGAGAACACCCAACACAATGACCACATTTTGGATACTCTTCTGACTTTTTCTGGGGTGGAGTGAACCCCTAGAAGGATGCCTTAAGGTTTCAAAACCATGAAACCATGATTTAGAACACTCTACCTCTTGGTCGTGTTTGCTCGGCCAGAATATGGGCTGTCCATCATGTCCCCTCCAGCCTTCTCTCCACAGCTGTGAAGGCCTGCCTAGGACATGTGTGCCGCCCATGGCTTGACCCTTGGGCAGTCACCCTCCAAATTCAGGGAACAAGGCCCTCAGCTCTGCTGTGGCCTCTGCCACTTGGTTTCCTTGTGCTCTTTTGCCCAGCTGAACTCTCCAACATCTCCCCTCCATGAACAGCACTGTTTTAGACTGGATCAAGCTGTCCTCTCTGGGTCTGGGCCACCCAGAATCCACATATTCAGAGGTTTGGGGCAGCTGACAACAGGTGGCTCTCCATTCATCCATGAGCCCAAAGATCCCTCCAACCCAGGAGGTGGGTTGTCACCCAAAGTCATGGGACTGGCTTCTTTGCACGTCAAGTCCTTTTGCCCCCAAAGATGGAATGAATCTCCACCTGACTCAGGTGGGTTCTCCACACTTTCTTCCTGTGGCTTATCTGCCTAATGCTAGATGAACACCACACAGTTATAAATACTCAGGTCAATATATATATGCAGGTATAGATATATATATTCTGGTCACTGTTTTACACTTTAACAAAGAAAACCACTAGCCTGCTTGTTCTATTGTTTGTGCCACCCCGACTCCCATCTGCCTGTGGTGTAGCCGGCAGGAAATGTGAGCCACTGAGTCTCATAGGCTGCCCACCTTACGTGGCTCCATCACACTGGCCGACAGTCAGTTTCAATGCCCCCTGCTCATGCAGGCTCTTCAGGGCCTTGAATTCCAAGGGCATGGTGTGAGGGCTGGCCTGGGAGGTATAGCCATACTTGAGGCTATCGTAGTAGTGGTATTTGACGGGGTTCTGGTTCTGATCCAGTGGAAAGGGCCAGAAGCCATAGAGGTAGATCTGACTGCAGAAGCGTGTGGCCAGGGTATACATCAAGAGGCCAGTGGTGGGTCTTTTGATGTGGACTTTGTTGGTCAGCCAGTATCTGAAAGAAAATCAGAAGTTAGACAAGAAACTGAAAAAAAAAAATGTAATGGGGTTGGGGAGATGACTCAGCGGATAAAGAGCTTGTTGCCTAAGCATGAGGAATAGAGTTTGGATCCCTAGCACTCATGTAAATGCTGGCTGGCTAGAGTGGTCCAGTGCTCAGGAGGCAGAAACAGGTAATTCACAGGGCAAGCTGGCTAGCTATACTGGTGGAATTGGGGAGCTTTGGTTTGAAATGAGAGATCACCTGCCTCAGTAAATAAGGTGGAAAGTAATGGAGGAGTATTCACAATGTTAACTTCTGGCCTGCTCAAATATCTGTATGCATAAGTGCCCACACACATGTGAACACACATGCACATACATGTACATCACACACATACATGTGAAAAAAAAAGAGAAGGAAACGTCAGCTTGTGAAACCTCCAGAAAGAGGAAACTTTCATTCTGCCCAGCAGCCTATCTCTTGCCACTCCAGGAGACAAATCATGGAATCCAGGCTCCCTTCTCAGAAGACCCAGTATTCATTAAGCAACTGGACCACACCATGGGTGGCAGTTTTCCCACACGAGATTCTATGGACCCTCAAGACAAGTCTGGCCTTAGAGCAGTTGCAGAGTGGAGCACAGACAAGCAAATGGGATGCCCCAAATAACCCATGTGGGATGGGGCAGAGTCTTGCCTTAAATTAAAGCCCACTGACAGCTGAAGCAGAAAGTATAGAGCTCTTCTGGAAAGGGCCAAACGACCAGTATCATTGGCTTTGTAACCACATGGCTTCATTTACGACCACCTGACTGCCATGTAGTTATAACAAGAAAAAGCCACCATAACACACATGGATTGGCCAGGCTTGGCCCTGACCTCTGGTAAAATATGTTTTCCTGCACAGTGTCCACTGCTTTGCACACAGTGCACTGTTCTTTCCCTTGAAGGCTATCATTCCTCTTTTCCTGGTCACTTTTAGCTGGACTTCCTTACTATTCTTGCTCATAAGTCAACCCAGGTGTGTGACTTCTCTGCAGAGCCAATGGTCTCTCAAGAGTGGTCTGGGTCATAAGCCTGAATTCTGCTTACATTTCTTTCTTCTCAAAACCTTTTGGGGATGGAGAGATGGCTTAGTGGTTAATGTACTTACCTGTGAAACCTAAAGATCCAGTTCGATTCCCTAGTACCCACATAAGCCAGATACACAAGGTAACACATGCATCTGGAGTTTGTGGTGGCTAGAGGTCCTGGCATGCCCATTCCCTCTCTCTATCTGCTGTTTAAAAAAATTATTTTAATTTATTTATTTGAGAGTGATAGATAGAGAGAGAAAGAGGCAGAGAATGGGTGCACCAGGGTCTCCAGCCACTACAAACGAACTCCAGATGCATGTGCCACCTTGTGCATCTGGCTTATGTGGGTCTTGGGGAATCAAGCCTCAAACCCGGGTCCTTAGGCTTCACAGGCAAGTGCTTAACCACTAAGTCGTCTCTTCAGCCCCCTCTATCTGATTTTTTCTCTCTCTCTTCCTCCCTTCTTCCCCCTCTCTCCCTCTCTCTCAAAAAGCCTCTTGTCAATCCATTGTGACATCCACCTTGAGTAGGAAATCTAGGACTCTGTCAAAGAGTTATGAGAGGTCTAGGGTGGTGGCTCAGTTGGTAAAGGCCTTGCTATTCAAACATAAAGACTTGAGTTGGAGCCCCAGAGCCCATGTAAAAAAGCTGGGTGTGGTGGCATGTACTTGGAATATCATCACTGGGGGGAACAGAGACAGGTGGTACATTCAGACTTGCTGGCTAGCCAGTCTAGCCTACATGGTGAACTTCAGGCCAGTGAGAGACTGCGAGATCCTTCCTCATAAAAGGTAGATGGTTCCTGAGGCTCAAAAAAGGCTGATGGTCTCCTTATGCACAAACACATACATGCATGTGTGGCCTCCATTTGCATAAGCACATACATGAACATGCACACAAACACAACACACAAAAAGGATCATGGGAGGAAACACAGAGAAGTGCAGAGAGGGTTCCAGACCAAGGCCTCTATGTACCTTAGCCACTATCACAGTGAAGGGAACATCCGTATTCCAGACTAGGAAACAGGCTCAGAGGAGGAAGGTAGATAACTCAGATGGCCCTGTTGCCAAGTACCTCTGTGTGCCTTTGAGAAAGCCACTTCTCCTTGCTGGACCTAAGTTCTCATACTCATGCAATGATAGGACATAGCTTAGATACCTCTAAGACATCCACCAGGTTCCAACATTCCAGGACAATCTAGAAATTTCTCCAGGAATGAGAAAACGTCCAATTTGCTTGTCATCATTCCTGCCTTCTACTGCATGGATTTAGAGCTCACTCAGAATTAGTGGCCCAAACCTCTTTATTTATACACACTCACCCTTGGCTGAATTCCTTTAAAGGCAATGCATATGCACTGATGGAAAGACTTGATACTTGACAACAGAGTCTTGGCCACTGTGTCTCTAAACCAGTCACAGTCCATGATTTCCTGCCCTCAAACGATCTCTGTGTTATCTTCCACTGGTTCACATTTCCAGTGGTGTGAATGCTCATTCTCCAGCTGAAAGCACGGCTGGTGTAGCAGAGTGACGTATGTGATTTATAATCAAATGTGCCAATTAAGTTCATCCTGGAAGTGGAAGTATGCTAGATCCAAAATTATCAATTACTGAAGGATGAAGCTTTTTTTTGTTTTGTATTCTTTTGTATTTGTGCTTTTAGCTAGAAGTTTGGGGTGAGGAGGGACAGATTCCCTAGAGGAATCCATTAAAACAATGATGTCTTGCTTTACCTAACAGAACCCCCTTCTTTTTGCCCCCCAAAAGGAAAGCCACAAAGCATTCCAGACTCAACCATAGATGCTTTTCTTTGCTTCCTGGTTTGGAGGAAGTGCTAGTCTGCATCAGCCAAGGTGACAAATGCCTAATAATCATGTCATTTCAGTGAGTTATGTCACATCTTGTCAAATGGAAGACATCTTGAGGGTCCGTGCATCCACAACTCTTTCTGGTGTGATCTGAATGTAGCTCTCACCTTGCTGAAGGAGGTTATGGGCCCAGAAGGCCAGTGTGAACGCGATTCTCCCAGGCACAGTGGAAACCTCCTAGGTGGTCCTTTGGACAACTGCAGCTGTTCCATAAGTCTGTCATTTAGAGACACTGTTCCTGGCACTTCTTCCTGGACCTAAAAATTTCCCTAGCACCTGGATTTTCCAGCAGGGAAATCAGATGAAGGCACAAAGACAGAGAATAGCACAATAGTTTGGGTCAGTGTAAGCACACTGTGACTAAAAACTGATAAGGACAAAGAGTCCGTGGACATACTGCAGACCTTGACCATTTCTTCCGTGTGCTGTTGAGAAGTTTCTATGGTGATGGCTTCCACTGTTGTTCAATCCTCTACCTTATAGGCTTTCTTTCAGAAACCTCTCTGTGCTCCAGATGCAATCCAGTTCCACATACCAAACACAAACTCTGCAAGACCTGTCCCTGCTGCCTTTCCAGCGTCAGGTCACTCCACACTACACCCACCACCTCAGAAACAATGGCCACAGTTTTACAATGTCTTGTGGTATTTTATACAGCTTCCGCTGGTCTCTGGGCCATAGCTGGGGTCTCCTGTACATTAGGTCTATTCCCTGGGCTGCTAAGGTCTCACAGATTGACAGTGTGCATGCATACCTTTCCTGCTATGCCTAGATGGCTCCTAGATGCTCATTTCTTTCAGCATCTCTGGCTAAGGGACCAGGACTGCTGAAGAATTAGACAGGGGAAAGGATGCTATCGGAAGAGGGGCATGTGCTTAACCTAACCCCCTCTTATACTTGAGTCCCACAGGCTCTGCCTAACTTTCTATAAGCTAGGTAGGAGAATGGGGTGGGATGCTATTTGTTTCTAAGAAAATTTTTGAGAATGTGAGGTGTGTGACTTGTGTGACAAATCTTACTGGGGTTCAGGATGGGTTGGTCAATATCTCTTAGTAGCTGGAGACCCCCTTATGTTTGGTCCCAGGGATGCAGCCTTGTATGCCTGCCCCGCTTCCCAGAATATAGACAGAGGGGACACTGACACCCTCTCTGGTCCGGCTCCTCTAATATGGGGTTTCTCCTGCATCTTTCCTAGCAGAAAGAGGAACTGACCCAGGCAGGATTCACATAGGACCACATGTCCCAAGGGTTGTGAAAAAGTGACTGGTCTAATGCAATCGTACCTGGATGCTGGGACTGCCCAGGTGGCTACCTGTTTAGTCATCTGCTGACACACAGGAAGCAAGGTGCTGGCCTGGAGATGCTTGATGCTGAGGTTGGAGCTCCCTGGCCCCTTAGCACTTCCTATGCTCATCAGGGCTAGGAGCCGAACTTTGGGGGAGGGGAGCTTGGGGGACAGAGGCAGGGGAGTGTAAAGAACAGAAGACTCTGTTCCACACATCCTGGCAAAATACTCATCTCCCTTGATTTACATGAATCCCATATGGGGAGCTTACCCCCTCCTAAGCTAGTCCTTTGCACTTTTCAGCTACAATGTACAGGTTCTCAGCTCAGGCTTCACCGTGGACGACCTCAGGAGTTTAGGAGATGCCTGAATCCCACACCCAGGCAGAGCCCCAACACTGGAATTTTGATCGTCTTCACCTGGAACTCAAACGCGCAGTCGTCACTCTGACTGGGAGTTGAGTCTTCAGAAGGAAATCCAAGAGTGGGATATATTTGGACAAAAAAAAAAAAAAAAAAAGGAGGGGACAGAAAGAGTAAATGTAATGAATAGCTGTAGGATTTTAAAGATTTTAACTGGGCCTGGAGATCTCACCCAGCCTGCAGCCTGGTCATGGGCATAACAGAGAGAGCTTGGAGTTGGGGCGAGTATAAGGAAAATCAATGCCTGGCTTCAGTGTTGCCAAGCAACAACGAGTGGTGGTGGCTATGGCATCTCTGGGAATGGCCAATTTTATTGCTGTCCTGTGTGATGGGCATCAAGATTTTCCAAAATTTTTGAAATCATTCAAATTCTCCAAAATTTTAAATGTTGGCAAATATTTTTTGAAAGCATTCAAATTTTCCAAAATTTTAAATGTCACCAACTATTTTTTTGAGAGCATTCAAATTCTCCAAATTTTTAAATGTTGCCAACTCATTTTTTTGAGAGCATTCAAATTCTCCAAATTTTTGAACATTGGCAACTAATTTTTTAGGACTCTGAAGATGTTCAGTGGTAGAGTACTTGCCAAGCGTGCATAAGGCCTTAGATTCCAACACCCCTCCCCATATATGTATATATATTTGTATGCATATATTTGTATACATGCATGGTGTGTGTGTGTATGTATGTGTGTGTGCATTTTCATATGTGTATGGGTGCATGTATATGTACAGGTGTGGAAGCATGTGTGTGTAACAGTTACTCTCCACCCCATTTTTTGAGGCAGTGTTTCTTATTAAACCCAGAGCTCATCAATTCAGCTAGACTAGCCAGCCAGCAAGCCCTAGGGACCCTGTCTCCACCTCCCACTGCTGAGATTACAGGAAAGTCTAGCCATGCCACGCCTGGCTTTACATGGGTGCTAGGGGAACGTGGATTCAGGTCCTCATGTTTGTGTGGGAAGTACTTCAACCACTGATCTATCTTCCCAGCCTCCCCTTGGCAAATGTTTTTTTTTTTTTTTTAAATGAATGAGGCCTTATTGTGTGAGTCAAACAGAGCAGGTATATAGTTAATACACAGGCTTTCTGGATGAACTTGTCTTCCTCTTTAGTGTACAGAGGAAAACGTGGCTGACTGACCAGGGTGATTTTCTGAAGCAGGAGCAGATAGTTTGATAGAGCTTGGGTACAAAATGTAGATTTGCTGATCTTTGCTTCTGGGGCATTTTTCACTCTGTGGACGTTCTGCGTGGGCCAGGGTCTGGGTGACCCGGCTGTGGCTGTGGCTGCAGCTGATATTATCCAGGGACATGTGAGTCACCAGTGGCGTCCTGCATGCAGGCTCACTGATGCTTATTGCCTGAACTAACACCGGCCAAATGTCATACAGGGATTTGTGATTTGTTTATTTTCTTATAGTAAGGCCATAGCAGGCGAAGGCTTTAAAAAATGAATTTCTTTTCAGGCCAGGAGTGCTATGCCCAGAAAGGGAGAGAGAAGAATTCAATCAGTGATGAGACATCCAAGTACCTTGCTCATAATGGAGTGGGAGTTGCCTTTCCTCACACGTCCCCTGGGTGAACTCTCTCCCCCCAAGCTAAGTATGTGTATCACACCTTTCTGGAAAGATTCCTTTGTCCTCCCTGCTCCTCCTCCCTGGCTCATCCTGTGACTCCCCACTACCTGACTGCCGTGAGCCTTGTTCCACTTCTCGCACTGTGCTTTGCAGCTGGGGCGGATAATTCATTATCAGGTGGGGTGGTCTCCCGTGTGAAATTACTGGGGTCTCCCCAGGTGCAGGGGCCATGCCTTGCATTCTTTTGTAGCATTCAGAGGCATTTGGTTCTGGGCATGCTGTTCCCAATGCTCTGTGCCACGACCAGAGTGTTTCCCAAACGCTCCATGTCATCCTCTGCATCTCCTAGCATCCTTGTAATTCAGCTGGGGTCACATGGCAGATTCTGACCCATAAGATGCACCAAATGCAGCTCCTCCCACTTTCTCTTCTGCTGACTTGCAAAACTTCAAAGCCTTCTGCTAAAATGGATTGGCTAGATCCGTGAAGCACTGATTGGAAGACAGCCTTGGACAGCTCCCATCACACTTGGTGAGAAAGAGAAAGAAACTTCTGCTGTGTTCTAACACTGGGACTTGGGTATTGTTACTGGGATCCCACCTAGAGCTGTGCTCTGCAAATATCCTGCTAAACGGAATTGTCAAAAAGGGGCAGGTGTAGAAGAAGGGAAGCTAGCAGCATATGTAACTGTGGCCAGCACAGTCAGGAACAGATCACCCAGCCTTTCAGACTGACTACTAGCTTTTCCACCCAAAATCACTAACTGGGAAAAGGTGTTAATAGCACACAGGGTTCCAGTATAGCTGGAGAGCTTAATGGCTCTCAGGTGGTGGAATATGCTTCAATCTTCGTCTGGAAATAAGCCTCTATAGGTAAACAAGAACTCTTGAGCGATGTATGACGGGGACACAGGGTGGAGTGGGGTTCTGTTTAATGAGCAGTTTTTAATGGAAGCTGACTGAGTTATGCAGGAACAAATCACTGTCGATTTCCTGTCTTCTCAGTCGTTCTGGCAATTTAGAGACTATGTGTGCAGCTGACTTGTAGACTATTTCTTTCCTTGGAATAACAGCTGGGTGTTAAAACACAAACTAATTAATTTTGCCTTCCCCAATGAGGTTAGCTGGGTGTATCCAGAATGTTGTATTGACAATGTACCTTTAATATCCCAGTCTTGAGATTTTAATTAGAAGGCAAAGCAATCTCAAAGAAAGCAGTAATTATTTTTCAGACTGGCCGCCCCAATCGCTGTGACAATTAGGCACTGCATTTTATGAGCATGGATGGCAATCAGTGAGGATTGCCAAAGCTATCTTTACAGAATGTACCTCCCTCTTCCTGGATTCTTGGGCACAGGATGTGGCGAGGCTAGTGGCGATCGCTGTCGGAGAGGGGACAAAGGTCTTTCTCTGAGAAGCTAGTGACACTGTAGGATAGAGCTTATAATGCCTTGAGGAACAGTAACGTCCCTTAGGGAGTTGTTCAGGGGACACTTGGTGACACTTGGTATGAGGAGATGAGCAACAGTGCATGGATTGGAAATCGCTGGCTACTACTTTCCAGGCCTTCTACATCAGCATCCCCAGCCCAGACCCAAGGGTTGCACAGTCCATTGCTATCTGGTGAGACTTTTCATGATGGAAAGCGATGGCTTTTATCTCAGAATTTGGGGTCATTGTCAAGACTTGTGAAGCCATCAGGATGCCAGAGGATGCTTTCTGATGGCCTGCTCGCCAGGTTCACGTGTACCCATTCTGGTGGTTTGAATGCAATGTCCCCATAGCCTCAGATGTTCGGGGTAAAATTTCCTACTGGAGGAGGTATGTCCCTTGGGTCAGGTTTTGAGTACAGCCTTGTATGTTCAGAGTCAGATGCTCCTGCTAGTGCTGGCTTTTGTCTCTGCTGTGCGTGTATGATGATCTGAGCTGGCTTCTTCCATCATGATGAAGTTTCCCCAGGAATCTGTAAGCTTGAAACAACCCCTTTCCTACCATAAATTGCTTCTGGTCAGGTGAGGGTCCCAGCAATGACAAGTTAACTACAACACCCATGTTCTAGTTCATGCTCATGTCAGATATGACCAAGGCAGCAGAAGCACGCCAATGACCCCAGAAGTCCATAGGATAAAGGGCAATGCCCACGGGCAGACTGGCCATGCCCTTGGAGTCTGGGCCTGCTAATCTCTCCTACCAACCTGTATGCACCACCCCACTGCCACAAACGTCCCTCCCATGTGCTCTCGGCCAGCCGTCCTTTCCTGTGGTCTCCGCTGCCATGTCACCTGCTGCTGAAGCCTTTGGGACCTCCCTGGGTGATTTTTGTCTTGTATGCTGATCTACCCACAGTACACTTGTCTGCCATTTTCTACCCTGCACTTCTAAATTCTGTAAGGAAGTCTGTTGACTTCCTGTTTCTGTCCTAGTATAGGGCATGTGCGAAGTGAGTACTTCACAAATCAGTGAAAACTGGCAAGCAGTCTGGTGGGCCACTGAATGGGCATGGACAGGGAAGTGAATGGGCCCACCCAGCTTTCGCGCATGTGCGTGTGTGTGTGTGTGTGTGATATGTATGCTTATCTATATGTAGTTTTTGTTTTGAGACAGCATCCTTTATTGGTTGCCAGCTCACCAATTCAGCTAGACTTGGGAGCTGTGAGCTCTCCAGGGATCTTCTTCCTCAGTGTGAGGACTACAGGTGTGCGTCACTAACTTGGCATTTTAGGTGGGTACTGGGGTTGAACTGAAGTTTTCACACTTTCAAGGCAAGTACTTTACTGAATGAGCTATCTCCTCAGCGTTTATCCAACCTTTTTACATTGCAACATGACATTGTAATCTATAAAGTTCATGTTTGAGAACCATGCAATTGAGTTACAAAAAAAAATCACGAAAAATATACTGGGTAAGTATGTGTATGATTTTTGGGGTTGTGCCACATCCATAGCTATCCTTGGCTCCCTGGAACCTGCAGGTTATATGTTGGACACACCCAAAGGCACCCACCAGGTTTGCACATGTGAAGGGCAGGCCAACATGACCCTAGACAGCAATATGACCCTGGTTATTTGATGGGCTCCTCCAGTTACAGAGTGGGTACCTCAGGTGGGGAGAGACTACTACTCACGACTAGGAATTACCCTAGAGGACCAGTGGCCCAGCAAGATGATCTGATGCAGCTTAAACCTGTGGCTAGATTCTGGAGTTGAAATCGATGCCACTCCAAACAAGCAAATTAGAGTCAACCTCGCTTGTAATCAAAACAATCTAATTTCATACAATAATCAGATGCCTCCCCCCCCCAACCGCTGGATTGGTAAAGCTAACAAATGTTGATAATATATCTTTTGGAGAAGTGATGGGAAAGCAGGCATTTTCAATAATCATAGGCGAAAGTAAATTGGTACCTGCCTCTAGAGAGGGCAATTTGGCAACATCTATAAAAATTAACAAGGCATGTATCCATCTCCCCTTCTAGCAAAGACAGTTCTAAAGAGCAAACCCGCAGATGAATATATGCTTGGAGAGCTCATCGTGAGTGAGTGACGTAACCTTGCTTACCACAGCAAGCGTCTGGAAACAAAGGCTTCTGCTTACATAGGCGATGGGCTGGATACACGGAGGAGGGTCAGGCAGCCGTGGGGGACCACAAGGTGGTGTGTGCCCATATGGAATGATGTCTAGAATTTAGCGAGGAACAAGGCAACACAGATTCCTTTATATGTAAAAAGAGGTATTTCGGGAGGGACACATGCCTACAGAAAGCCAGCTTCCCAGGCTGCCTCTGTGGGGGAAGATGAGAGGCGTGGGGTACAGCCTGTTCTTCACCTCAAAGCTTTTTACACAGTTTGGATAGTTCTTTGCACTAGGTACATTGCTATTTAAAAAAAATACATAAGAGGGGCTGGAGAAGATGGCTTAGTGGTTAAGGTCGTTGCCTGCAAAGCCAAGGGACCCCAGTTCAATTCCCCAGGACCCACATTAGCCAGATGCACAAGTGGGCATGTGTGTCTGGAGTTCATTTGTAGTGGCTGGAGGCCCTGGTGTGCCCATTTTTTTCTCTCTCTTTCTCTCTCTCACTCTCTAACTCTTTCTCTCTCTCTCTCATATAAATAAATAAATGAAATATATTTTTAAAAGTACATAAGGAAGGTCTAGGGAGATGGCTCAGTGGGTAAGAGTGCTTGTAGGACCTGAGTTTGATCCCCAGCACACACATAAAAAAGCTGAGAGTGGCCGCACATGCTCATAACCTCAGAGGAGGGCGAAGACAGGATGGCTGAGGCTTGCTGATCAGCCAGTCTAATTGAAAAATGGCCTGAGCTCCAAGTTTATGAAGAGGTCCTGCCTCAAGGAAATAAGGTGGAAGAGGGATACTAATGCTCATGGGGTGCACACACACATGCACACACACATGCACACACACATACACCACACATACTGCGCTCTTTCACACATACTATATATATATATATAGTATATACCACACACACACACACACACACACACACACAGAATCCATTAAAAACGAACAAATGTTGGGCTGGAGAGATTGCTCAGTGGTTAAGGCACTTGCCTGCAAATCCTAATGACCGGGGTTCAATTTCCTAGTACCCATAAAAAGACAGAAGCAGAAAGTGGTGCATTCACCTGGAGTTTGTTTGCAGTGGCTGGAGACCCTGGCACATCCACACCCTTTCTCTTTCTTGCAAATAAATAAATAAACTTAAAAATATATTTAAAAAGCGAACAAATGACAGTCGCTGAATTTGCCTCAATCTTGCAGCCACTCCTCCCTTTTTTCTCCACTGAACACATTTTCAGAAGGGTAAGTCTAGTTCCCCTCATACCCTATCCATTGGAACAGGCTGGAACTAGCAAGAAGGGGCTGTAGTATTGAGGATGTACATTCAGGGTTGGGATGCAGGCCTGGAGGGACCCGGCAGCTGCTGCCTCCTCTCACCTGGCCTGCTCCATGGCCCGCAGGCTTCTGCTCCCTGTGACAGGCAGTGGGCCTCCTCCACTGATCTGGTCCCTTCATCCCTGGCAGGAGGCAAGCTGAATCAGTGCCATCCTGAGACAAGGCTCCCCCTGGTGCCTAATTAGGCACCAATTCATGGTCTCTGTCTGCCCTGGGCAGCGGGCTGTCATCCTGCCCAAGGGATGGCCCTCTCAGTGGGCCACAACCTCTCCAGTTGTAATTGAATTAGAGCCATTCATGAGCAGCTGCCCACCAGCTTCCCACTTCCTGCGCCATATGACTTGCCTTGCTATCTTTTCCCTTTGCTGCTCTCTTCCCTGGCCAACAGCCAGCCAAGGCGCTGAGCCACTCTACAGGCTGGCAAAGCCTCTGGGAGAGCTGCTCAGGCCAGAGCTTTGTTGGCACATGAGACTGCGCTCTACCAGCTGCTGGGCCTTGCGCTGTGCTCCTCATAATGCCCAGATCACCGCCCTGGCTGGGCTGGAAGCTAGCACACGTGGAGTGGATCTGCACTGATGTGTGGAAACAGGGTAGGACAACCAACTGCTGTGGGTTGAGTTATGTCCCTCACATTCATTAGTTGACCTCCTAACTACCAGTAACTTTTATTTAATTTTTTTTTATTTATTTGAGATAGAGAGAGATGAAGGAAGAGAGAGAAAGAGGCAGATAGAGAGAGAATGGCTACTCCAGGACCTCCAGCTACTGCAAATGAACTCCAGATGTGTGCGCCACCTTGTGCATCTGGCTTGCATGGGTACTGGGGAATGGGACCTGGGCCCTTTTCACAGGCAAATGCTTTTACCACTAAGCCATTTCTCTGGCCCCCATCATCTTGATATATGATTTTATTTGGAGTCAGGGTCTTCATAGCAGCAACCACAGGGAAATTGTGGTGAGTTTTAATCTGATGTGACTCATGCCATTATAAATGGGGCAGTCTGGATAGGTAGGTATGCAGGGAAAATGTCATGTGAGCATGCAGGAAGCTTTGTGTGGGCCAGGGGAGGGGCAGAGACAGAGTGGCCACAATCCTGCTGATCTCTTAATTTTCAGTGACCAGCCTCTATTGTTTTTTGAGACAATTCACTTGTGTGGTTCAAGCGACCCAGGCTGGTGCTTTATTACGGCAGCCCTCACTGTCTGAATTGCATGGATTTCCCTCTTCATGGCCCCAAGAAGGAAGATTCACTGTTCCCTGGACATCTCCAAGCATGCTGAATTCACCATTTCCCAAAGGAGCCATTGCTTGTTTCAGAGGATCTCAGGTGTTGGTATATTCTTGCTGGTTTCCAGATGGAATTTGACTCCCTGAAGATTCCCCTCCCAAGCCTTTGGTACACCAGGAGCCTCACAGGCCCAGTCTCTAAGACCCTTGAGGGCTGTATTTCATCAGCATAAAGCACCCTGGGGCCTTTAGGTGCCTGATGAGTATTGCTGAATGAATGAAGATGGTTCTCGTGCTTCCTGGAGCCTTCTCTCCCCAAATCTTTCAAGTTTTCAATGCCTATTCTGCTTCCTTCCCAGCCTGGCACTGAAGAAGCAAATGTGGTTCTTTAAATGGGATCCTACCAGACAGAGTACAGTGAAGCATCCCTGATCTCCCCAGTTCTGAGAGCATGGAATGACTTGGAAGCAATCACACGTCCACGTGTGGTTGGTACTGTTCATCCTGCTGCACTTGGGCCAGTGTTTTCAACTCAAGAGCAGGATTTTTAATTTGTCCATGTTTTTAGTGTCTCCCCTGGTTAATTTGGGTTTACCGCTGAGGTTTTGAATATTGTGCACCCTCCCTAAAGTCATCTCACTTAGGTGGTTGCTGAGCACACCATCCGTGCCCTTATTGAAGCCAATGGCAAAAACGGGGACAGAGACTGATCCTGGTGGCAAGTTCATGTTAACCTAATGAACTGGCATCTTTTGAGCATCAGCGAGTGGCCACCCCATCTGTCAAGCACACAAGGAGGTAGCAGTGGGACAAGAAAGACCTGTAGGCTTATACAGGAGATTCTGACCCCCAGCTCCTTTGGACAACTTATATGACATTCCTGAATCTCAGTTTCCTTATGGATGCAAAGGGGATTAGACTGGCATTCCATTTATAAGGTTATTCGGAGAAGGCTGGTGTCTCCCTTATTTCAGGCCACAGCTCTCCAAGTTGTCACGAGATGCTTTGCCATAGCGGCTAAATTACCTCTTGATATGAAGGGACTGACCCCAGCGCATCTCACTTCTCTTCTCACGCAGGGACACAAGAACAGCGTGCTCAGCTGTTTCTCGGTAAGCACACTTGCTAATGATGTTTCTTCCCATCTTCTGTTCACGAATCATGGGGCTGATAACCTTCATAAACTCTTATTTGAGGTGCACAAGAGGCATTGGTGTCTATTGCTTCCCCACGTTTAAAAAAATCAGAGCCAAGATTGGCTGCCCTCATTGCCCTTCCCCGGTGCAGCGAGGTTTGGAGAAGGCCAGCTGCTTAGGGACTTAGTCGGGGATGAGAATTGGTCTTGATTTTATTGATGCTCAAGCTTATGCCATGCACCAGAATCACCTGGAAAACCTATTAAAACTGATCTCTTGACGCCACGCCTAGAGCTAGAGCCAGTAAGGCAACGCTGAGAAACCACAGCTCTAGTGAGCAGCAATGTGGTACTGATGCTGCTGGGCTGGGGACGGTGCTGAAACCCACTGGTTTAGAGTGGGAAACTGTAGTTAGGATATCAATGCTTAACCTTTTTTGTTTCTTTTTTTGGTAGTGCTAGGGGATCCACTCCTAGGCCTCATGCAGATGAGGCAGACTCTGCTAACTGAGCTATACCTCTACCCCTTACTTCTTTCTGTCTTTTGTAACCTTAATACCATCTACCTCTAGCTTTTTGACTACTGCATAGAAAAATACAGCTGTGTTGTTTTCTTAGTATCTTCACAGGCTGGAGCCTATTTTGGCTTTGTTCTTCTTGACCTGATTCTTTTTGGGCTGCCTCACTATTTCTTGGCTACGGGCCCTTAGCGGCAACCAGGAGGTGATCAGGAGCAGTGGAGGAGTCCTGGGTTGCCCATTACCAGTCAGGGCACTTCACACTTTACTCCAAGAGGCTCAGTTTTCCTATCTGTAAAATGGAGCTCACGGGAGCAGTCTGGTTCTCTCATTTTATGAGAGAATGCTTCGCCTGCTGCCTGACACCTAAGCACTGGTTATGATAACACAATATTACGTATCCCTTATCTTTAACCCTACAAGTCCTGTCTTAGTCCCTCCCCAGTAGCATTCAGAATGTGACTGCCATCTAGGCATGTCCACTTTTCTTCTGAAGAATATCTTACATGCAAAGGAATTTGGAAGCACGTCAGGGTGGGCAAAGCCCAAGACCCATGTGGTTAAAAGGAACCCGTGGGCTTTAGCAAGGTGGTATCACCCCATGCCCTGATGGGTGTTTCATGGGACGCTGAGGTGTGCTGACCCCTTAGCCTGCTCTGCTTGGTGGAAAAGCTGCCCCAGGCTCTGTTAACTGCTGTGTGAACATGGAGTCTCATGTTCTGCTATCAGGGGTGGCATTCGTAGCCCACTGAGCTCCTTCCTGACCCCCGCCCATGCAGCATTGGAGGAGTGCCGGTTCCTGCTGTGTCTGCCGCCTTGCATGCCGGTCAGAGAATGCTGGGCTGGGCTTGGGTGGCTCTGCCACTTCTTGCTTGGGTCCCTTCATGCAGATCTTCTCACATTGGCATTAAGTTCTTCATTTGTCATGCGAAGATACTAAGCTAATTTTCATTTGAAATTCTCAAAAGCACACATCTTCACTAATACTTGTTATTATCTGGGCATTTACTTATTTCCGTGTGTGTGTGTGTGTGTGTGTGTGTGTGTGTGTGTGTGCTGGTGAGTGTTATGCATGGTGTGGTGTGTGTAGAGGTGTAGCATATGCACACATGAGCACCCGTGGCACTCATGTGGGGAGGCCAGAGGAGAACCCCGGGTGTCTTCTACCCCCTATTGCTCATCTACATCCTTGAGATAGAGCCTCTCACTGAACCCAGAGCCCCAATGATTCTACAGTCTGCTCACCACAGGATTACGGTTACAGATATGCATGTGGGTCAGAGTAAGTCAGACCCCCTTGGGCCCTCATGCGTGTGCAACAAGTTTTTTTTTTTTTTTTTTTTTTTTTACCCTCTGAGCCCTCTCCCCAGCTCTGATTTATTTTTATAGTACTGTGCATGCTAGTGTGTGTGTGTGGAGGGGGAAGCACCCTACTGTGGCTTTGTGTCTTATCCAGTGATTGGTGAGCCTGGACATCTTGTCATGTGCTAATTGGCCATTTGCATATCTGTTTTTTCTGGGAGAAATGTCCATGCAAATCCTTTGCCAATTTTTTGAAATAGTTGTTTTCTGCTGTGGAGGTATAGAAGTTCTTTTTAATATCCCAGATGTTAATTCCTAACTAAATCTATTATTTGTAAATAGTGTCTCCTATTTTATGGGCTTACTCTTCACTACCCTAATAGACTGTCCTTTATGTACAACTGTTTCTAATTTATTTATTATTTCTTTTGATGCATATTTTTTGTGGCAAATTTAAAAGACTGTTGCCAAACTCAAGGTGATCAAAAATTCCCTTAATGGTTTCTTCTAAGAGTGAATTTTCTTTTAAGTAAACTGTGATTCAAATGATAAATTTTTGATATGCATTTTATCACAATAAAACTTATCCTGTTATACCTATACACAAAGATTTTGAGCAACAGATTTTAAACTCATAGCTATGAGCATGCTAGGTAAATATTCTACCACTGAGGTACATCCCCCACCTGGGTACTAGTACACCCACCAAGTGGGTACTAGTATATCCCCCACCTGGGTATTAGCACATCCCTCATCTGGGTACCAGTACACCCCCACTTGGGTGCTAGCACATCCCCACCTGGACACTAGTACACCCTTGACCTGGGTACTAGAGTTTTGAAACACTCATGACTGACTGGGTTGATTTAGCCCCTTGCTCTGGCCACTGCAGGGCCCTATCTCAGACTAAACTGGCATGTGCTTTCCTCTTTGAGGCTTTACCCTCCATCTTTTGAGTTCATAGAACAAGTCCAATCCTTCTCTTGGGTAACAGCACTTTAAGTAATTGGTGGAAGTGGCCATGATGAGAGAAGCCACCACTGATGACATACATGTACCTTGTGCAGCATGCGACACAGGGGCATGCCGTCTGGGGTAGGTAGAGTTCCTCACTGATGAGACAGAGAACACAGGGCTGGATGTGTGTGAGAAGACAGGTGACACCATCAAACAAGCAACAGAGCTGGGACTTGAACCCTGTGCAGAGTCCCTAACTCTAAGGACTTTATGTGTTGGTACTAGCCACATTTGCTCCTCTGCCAGGCTCCAGGTTCCTCACTGCCTTCTGTCTGCAACCCCTGGGATTTTTCTCTCACGACACCTTCCCCTCAGGACAGTAAGAAGGCTACCCACCTTTCCACTGCTGCCTACTGGGCTCAGCACCCCAAGAGATCTAGTGGTCCCTTAGAAGGAGAGGAATCTGTCCCAAGGCCATGACATCCCCTCCCTCACCTCCTTCCCAGGGCTCAAAGCAGGGGCCAACCCACCTGTCACTCCTAAAGCATCTTCTCCCAGAGCTCTTGCAAAGGAAGCTGCCACTGCCCTCCCAGGATTAACAGCCTGTTTGTTTAAAGGGCTCATTACTGCTGCTTAATGCTATTTTGACAGATGAAAGTGAGTCAATTATAGCTGGAAATAGCTCTGGCTACATAGGTTTCTTCCAGGTGGCTGCCTGTTTCCCCTCCATCCAGTGGATGCTTTCTCTTGTTAGCAAAGGGTTCTTCCTTGCCTTCTCTTACCATCGTGAGCCTCCAAACCATCATAGGAGGTTTCTCCTTCCAGGAAGAAATGACCTTCAAGACACAGGCTAAATCCAGGCAATGAGGGTTGATGGGGCAGACCCACTCTGTGACAGGTCAACCTCTGGGAGAAGAGATGCAGCCCAGGGGGTCTTTGTCCCTATAAGGATCACTCTGGTCCACCAGCCTTGAATGTGGCCAGCCAATTAGGCCAGTCAGTCTAGCCTAACTGGTGAATGTGGTTGCCCCTTTGGAATTTCTCTTTAGGTCTTTCTTGGGGGCAATGGTTTCCCTGTAACAACACATACTAAAATGAGTTCAGTGTTGGCCACAGGCTTGGGTACTTGGAGTCACACTTATGCATCCTTTGTGGGTGACTCAGAGGGCTTCCCAATTGTTAGGCTGAGTTCGGACTGGAGACTGTTCCCATGTGTCTTGGTTGACAAGAAGTCTCACAAGAAGGCTTCCTGTGTTCCCGGAGCAGGGTTATGATCTGCCATGTTCCTGGATGTGTGCATGCTTGGAAGTCAGCATGGTGTATATTGGTAACAGGCCCGAGAAAGAATTCTGCTCCTCAATACCCATGAACAAACAGCCAACACAACCTGCCTCTGGAGGCTCACAGAATATGATGTGATCATCCATCCATCTGCTCACTCTCCAATCCCAAAACAACACAAAGAGAGATGGACTCAAATTGTACCTGTTTTCCTACTCCCAGTTGCTATCTGAGTGTAACTGTGTGTGAGACCCTGACAAAGAGCCATCCAGCCATCCCTGGTTTCCTGATCAACAGGAATTGGGAATAATACTATGGTGATTGTTGTTTTTCTGAGCCACTAAATTTTGGGATGATGTTTTTCCCTGTAGTAAATAACTGGAGCAGAGAGAGTCAGCATTTAACAGCCACCTAGCCTCTGGTGGCTGCTGTGATGGGAACAGGTGCTATCCCTAGGTAATATACTGGTCCAAATGCCTGGGGAAGGGAGGTCTGTGCCTGATCTCTTGGATGGAATTAATAAACAGGAAGTTGAGAATTACCAGTTTGGCTGGGCTGTTGAAGAACCTAAGTGGACTAACTTGGACTTCTTAACAGGAAGATTTCAGAACTTTCTGAACAGTACCAACTTGGTTTTCTTCATTCTTGGAATCCCTTGGCTAGGATTAAAAACCAAGGCCTAAATAGGAGAAAACCTACTTGGCTAGTTATGTCAATCCTGCTCAAAACTTCTTAGAGAACACATACATCTATGGCTAGGGAAGTTCAGTAGGTAAAGTGTGTCCCTCCAAGTACAAAGACCCGAGTTTGATCCCAGAAGCCACATGAAAAAGCCAGGTGTGGTGGTGCATGCTTTTCATCTCAGCACTGGGGGATGACGACAGGCAGATCCCTGAGGCTTACTGGCCAGCCAGCCTAGCTTAATTGGTGAGCCCCAGCTCCAGGCCAATGAAAGACCACCTGTCTTGGGCTAGAGAGATGACTCTGCAGTTAAAGGCACTTGCTTGCAAAGCCTGATGGTCTAGGTTCGATTCCCCAGTACCCATGTAGAGCCAAACTGCATAAAATATACATCTGGAGTTCATTTGCAGTGACTAAAGTCCCTGACATGCTCATTCATTCTGTCTCTCACTCTCTCTGCTTACAAATAAATAAATAAATGAAAATATTGAAAAAAGTAAAACCCTAACTCACAGAAAGATGGATGGCATTCCTGAGGAGGACACCCACAGCTGTCACCTGGTCTCCATGTGCATGCACACGTGCACACACGCATCCACGCTTGTGCACACACCTAAGAATTCATCCCATTGTTTTTAAGCTTTCTACCTCCTCCCCCCATGCTCCAGGTGAAGTTTCTCCTCTGTCTCGGGGAAAGGAACTCACAGTCAAAAATATCTCTCAGAAGCTCCTCTGGAAATCTCCTAGCTTAATCAACAAGCTGTTCCGTGCAGAGTGAGAGATTTCACGGGCAAGTTGGGAGGATGACGGCGATGTCAGTGGGCATGGCGAAACCAGTGGTCTCTGCTGGCAGTGTTCTCATACTCGGCATCCCCACATCTATTCTCTCCGCCCATCACTCACACCCCACCCTGGGCGCCGGCCTCTGCCCACTGGAGGCACTCACCCGCGGACGGCATGCAGCAGGCGCAGGGAGGGGTAGGCCGTGCGTACGTTGACGTGGTGCTTCAGGATGAGCGCGTTGACCCACTCCACGCGTTCCTTGCCTCCCCGGGCCATGAAGGCGGGGATCCACAGGATGCTGCCATTGAGACCGTGCAGCCGCTGCAGCAGCTTCTCCCGCCACGTGGCGTTCACCAGGTCCTCAAAGGCTCGCTGGATGACTGAAGGGTTCATAGTCACCAGGTCCGTTTTGAGCCCCACATCCCGGGCATACTCCTGCACGGGAGCCAGGTTGCACCTGCCACAGAAAAGACCACAGGGTCCTTTGGGGAGGCCGGTCTTTCTTAGGCTGAGCTTCACCCCATCCTTTGCCTCTCCCCAAAGATTCACTCAAAGCATCTCCCCAGCAAAGGTGTCTTCTATCATCCCTCCCCTTTCTCCTGCCTCAATTGTTTCCTGAGCCCTTACTGTACACTTAGACATAAAATGCTCCCCTGCTGGAGCCCAGGATCTAGGAGAGGAGGAGAGGAGCAGGACAGTCAGCCTTCAACCACACGATGAAGATGCTCTTAGCAGGTGTAGCTTGGCCCTTGAGGTGACCCAGGAGTGAGGGACTCGGAGGCAGAGTCGCAGGTTTAAAATTCAGCTCTGACACTTTCTACCTGTGTGATCCCCAGACACCTTGCTTACCCTTGGCCTGATTCCTGAGAGCTCCCAACATTCCCTATGGTGGAGATCATGTCACATCCCAAAGTCGTGATGGAAAGCCATGCAATGGCTATTCAGAATGCTGCTGGGCCATATGAGAGCTTAGCAAATGCTAGCTGCTGTCATGTTTCTGTGGGGAGGAGGGCTATCTGCTGGTGACAGGGGTGGGGCGCAGCTGAAGGACAGACGGACAGAAGTTCTCTGGTACACAGTGAATGAAGCAAGTGCTTCTCCAGTCCAAAGAGTCAGAGGAATTCCTCAGGTGCTTGCTTAAAATACGATTCCCTAGGTCCCTCATCTGGAGATCTCAATTCAGCAGGTCTTGGAACTTAATAATTTATATGCATATATGTATATATATGTACATACATATACTATTAAATAAGCTCTTCCTCTTTGGGTGCCAAGCAGCTTAGGAACCACCATGCTGTGGCATGTTAGACACAAGGAAGGTGCCCAAGGGCAGAGAACATGAAGCATCACAGGCATTTCGAGGAAAGCATTTAGATCTGGTCTGATTAGGATATTGCACATGGAGGACATGGGGACAGACACAAGCCAGGTGAGCTATCAGAGGGCCTGTGTGTCAAGGACTCGATTTGAGGGCAACAGTCAGCTACCGAGGGTCTTGAGCAGGATAGTGACATGGGCAAATTTGTATTTGGGGCAACGGTCAGCTTGATGAAGTTGTAGGATTGACTGGAGAGGGCAGAGTAGGGTATTGGGGCACATGACTACACTCTCCTGCTGAACCAATCAGGCTGTGTCTTCTTTTACTGAGACCGCCTTGTGGGCACCCTCCCTGCCCTTAAGGATTCTGGCCTGGGTGTGCATGCTGGGTTTCTTGCTTGAGCTGAGGGCCCCAGGGACAGAACTACAGCTGGGGTAGTGCTGTTTGAACTAGGCCTGGAGGATTGGATGATGGGAAAGTCCTTAGGCTAGTGGAAATAAATATGAGCAATCAGAATAAGTGTGAATGGACCCGAGATTGGAGACGTGGAGAATAGGGGTCAGGCACCATTGCCCAGTGGTGAAACCGGGAAAGACACCATTCGCTCTTGTCTTTAATGAAGGACTTTCATTCATAGGCTGAGAAAGAAAGTAGAACAGCCAGGAAGAAAGCAAACATCTCTAAGCCATTTAGCCCATTTTATGGTGACCCATAGTTAATGAGCACATTATACAGACGATGAAGAATAAACTGAGGCCCTCAGCGTGTTCACTAACTCGCCTGATATCCTCAAGCTAGAAAGGGGACCATTGAGATGCAGACTCAAAAGCCTGGTAATGATTTCAGCTGGCGTCCCTCCCCTCAGTCCTCCTTCCCAGCAGGCTCACTGGAGGCCAGCAGCCTCTGGGAGGCTCTGTGGGAAGGCAGTGAAGATGGGAGACTTCCTCAGGTGGGCCTGTGGGATGGTCAGGACCAGGGGGACACACTGACAACGTCTGCCAGTCTGGGATGTCTCCACTGAAAGAGGCCGGGGACTATGAGCATCAGAGCATTTGCGCCCCCTGGAGGCAGGCCTTACTTAGAGCAGGGGCTGCCCATATGGATAAAAAAGGTTGTGGGGCCCAGGTCTCCCAAAGGTGAGTCTCAGGGAGGATGCTGGGGCTGCTCTGGGGAAAGTTGGAGCCTGCACAGACTCTAGACATGCTCCTGGGTTAAAAATGGGCTCTGGCTGACCTAGGATTTCTTGTCCAAAGCAAATTTTATGATTGTGGAGTGGGAGGGCTGCACTGCTTGGTGGCCCTAGCTCTGGGCATGAATGAAATAATCAGGTCTAAATGTACATGCATAGACTGATCTGCAGGGGAGTGGGGCGTCTGTGTAGGTGCTTAAGCTAGGCTGCCAGCCTGGCCCTGAGCCCTGGTCCTGATGAGTTGTATGACTTTTGGCTCCCTGCCTCAGTTTCCTCACTGGACACCATAGTGATGACAGTTTAAAAAGTTCGTAGATGTGAAGTCCGTAGACTAGCACCAAGTGCTATTAGCATGCTACTAATACCATTCTGAGCCCTAGTCCCTCTGAAGGGTGGAGGGTCATGGTGAAAGGACATTTGCTTGTGGTGTTGTCCCAGGGAAGGGCTGTGTGTATGTGTGGACACGCGTGCATGTGTACACAGTGAGCCTTTGGGCTTCAAACACCTGGCAACTCCGTGCACACATGCTGTTGAATCAGGGCTGTCTCATCTCCTCTGCCTGGGTGCTGTCTTCTTGGCCTCAGCCCTCCTGAGCCGGCTCAGTTTCCACCAGCCCGGCGTGCAGCCTGTGCTTCTCAGAAGTGCCTCCCTGACCCTTGAACCCCATGTCTTGCATCCCTGTCTTTCCTCACACCATTTCCTCTTTCTCCTGCGGGGCGTTGCCCACTGTAAGCTAATTGTGCCTCGTGTGGCTGTTACCTCCCAGGACTCCCTGGGTCCTGTTCCCTCTGCTGTCTTCTTGGGAGAACATGAGGTCCTGAACACCCTCACATAGAGTGGGGCCCATACACATTAAGCAAGAAGAACTGATTTTGCAGATTTGATAAATGGGACACAGGCATCCCTGTCACATCCTTCTCAGTGCCAGTCATCTGAATACAGGCACGTGGGGCCCTCCTATGTGCCAGGCCCAGCACTGGCCTGGAGGCACAGACATGGACATGACTAGTGTCTTTGGAGGAGCTCATTGTCTGGGGTGGATGGGTGGGGTGTGGGGTGGAAAAAAGATGGACAGAGAATTCATACTCAATGTGCCACTATTTTATGGGTCTTAAGGCAGGTCCACTTAGGAAATCTCATATAACGTTCATGACATCATGCT
This sequence comes from Dipus sagitta, assembly GCA_036346955.1. Classification (NCBI taxonomy): domain Eukaryota; kingdom Metazoa; phylum Chordata; class Mammalia; order Rodentia; family Dipodidae; genus Dipus; species Dipus sagitta. The sequence continues at coordinate 125,088,080 of CM070772.1, read as the reverse complement.
TTATCAACACTGTGTGAAGGGGGTACAGCATAGCATGCCATGCCTGCCATTCCAAGTGCAGCATGTATGCATGCCAGTGACCTATCTTCTCTGGGTCTTGTGGGAAATGCAGTTTTATGCTTACCCCAGGCCGAAGCTTCTTCACTTTAATAAGCCGCTAGTGTGTGCACATATTTGTTTGGAAAGCACCGGCCTAGACCCAGAGACACAGACAGGATTCAGAACCAGCCTGCCCGTAGTGTGTGTGTGTGTGTGTGTGTGTGTGTGTGTGTGTATGTGTGGTATATGCATATGGTATGTGTATATGCGAATGCATGTCTGTATGTTTGTGGTTGCAGGTTGTATGTAGGTGCATGTGCTTGTGGAGCAGAAGGCAATGTTAGAGGTCTCCCTCAGTCACTCTCCACCTTATTCTTTGAGACAGGGTCTCCCAGTGAACCTAAAGCTCACTGATGTGGCTAGACTAGTCAGTCAATGAGCTCTAGAGGTCCCTTGTCTTTATGTCCCCAGCACTGGGATTATAGGTGTATGCCACTGTGCCTGGCACTCTTACATGGGTCCTTATGCAGCAAGCTCTTACCCACTGGATCATCTCCCTCAGGGTCTGCTCCTCTGGAGTTGAGCTGACCCTGGCAGGAGGAGGCTTTGTCCTGAACTGTCCTCTTTTAGTGTCCATCCTCCCCCCACCCCACAAGGCTAACGAAAAGGAAGTAAGTGGCTCCTGGGCTTCAGTAGGTTTCCACACTCGGGGGATACAAGGGTAATTCTACCTGCTCCTTCCCGTGTCCTTAGGTTCAGGGAACGCCATGACCATGCTGCTCCCAAGCCCCAGAACAAGACTCTCTTTGCAAGAGGATGGTCCCAACAGAAACATGAGCCATGGTGTGCACCTCTGCCAAGGCTGGGAGCCCTTTGGAATGAAATTCGAGGCTCTATGTGCCCTACTTTTGGCCAGGAGACAGCAATGTCTTGTTTCCACGTCTGTATGCATGGGGCCAGGCACCAGAACCATGGGTAACTGTCAAAATGTCCCCAGTGACTGAAAAATGAGAGCTGATATGTTAGAGAAAATAATAGCTAAGTACAAAATCCAAGTTTCTTTGTCACTTGTTACTTCCTAGACTTCGACTCCAGGATACTAAAGTTACCAGTAGAATGCCAGCTTCCAGAATAGTAGGAAGAGTTTCACAAACTTGGCCTGCCCAGATTCTATTACTCTTATATGAGAATCTGTCGAATACTCAGAGAGCAAGCACTTTCTTTAAGGGAATAGATGGCAAATACTTTCACCTTTTTAGCATGTATGTTCTCTGTGTTGCCTTAGCAAAAATGCCTCAGTTTTGTCCAGAGAGCTACTCTTAATGTGACAATGAGCAAGAGTGATTGTTACAATAAAATTGTATTTGTAAAGTTCACCAAGAGCAGGAGTTTGTGTAATTCTGCACTGGATTAGTGATTCCCAGCCTTGAATATATGCAAGAGTCGTCTGGGCTCTCTGGATCACTCGAGGCCCCTGCCCTGTCCCCTCAATAATTTATTTGTTTAGAGGTATGGTCTGAACAGTGGGGACAAAGCTCCCTGATGGTAAATCATTGTCAGCTTGACCAAAATTGGAATCACCTTGAAGATATATACCCAGGGAGTTTCCAGAGAGGATAAGCTAAGGAGATAAGACCCAACCTAAACGTGGTTGACACCATCTTATGGGGTGGGGTCCCAGGCTAAATAAGAAGGGAAAAAGGAGAAAATGAGCAGAGCACCAGTGTTCATCTCTGTCTATTTTTTAATTGCAGAAGCAGTGTGACTGGCTACCTCCAACAATGTGACTCCTGCCGTCACACCTTCCTGCGATGATGGACTGTATCCTGAAACTGCGAGCCACAAATAAACCTTTAGTTGTTCCTGTTGTGTATTTTGTCACAACAATGAGAGCTAATATATTCCTCAAACAATCCTAATGTGCAGTGAAGGTTGAGAACAGGGACAAACCCAACCCGTATATCTTGTTTTGGCCTCTCGAGACAATCGGCAGTGTTTAAGTTCAATACGACTGGTGCTTTGGGCCAGAGCCCCTGCTGCCGGTGGTTACCTTATGACAAAGCTGTGTGTGTCAATCTCCTGCCCACAGCCGCTGTTCAGCAAGACCCCCGAGTTGCCTACGATGGCACAAGTCCGGAAATGCTTGTTCTTCAGAGGCGAGGTTCTGGGGAGGAGTTCATAGAGGTTCTGGGACACGTTCATTGTGCTATCTCGATCAAAGATATAATGAATAATGTCTCCAGGCTTCAGGGTCCCTTTCAGGACAGAAATGTCCTTCTCAGCATCCAAGAACTTTAAAATTTGCTTCCTGTGTAAAAAACCAAATATGTATGAAGAAAGTTCCCATACCACCAGATACCCTTTGTTAACTCAGATTTTCTGTTTTATGCAGAGCTGCTGCAAACCAGAAACACATGGGACAGAGTTCAGATGCCCTAATGCTCATGGAAACAAAGCAGACATAATTAAACTCAGTAGCACTCATCCGTGCACGCGCATACAAACACACGCACACACACACCCACCACGGCATGAAAGCATAAGGGAGCTTTGGAGAAGGGGTTCAGCAGGAGTGGGAGGGGATAAGAGAAGGTAATGGGCTGTATATGGTCAAAATACATTGTATGCATGTATAAAATTGTCAATAAATAAATAAAATGTAAAAGAAAACCAAAGGTCTGAGGATATAGATCAGTGGCAGAGTGCTTGCCTAACGTGCAAGAGGCCCTGGGTTTAATTCCCAGGCCCATTAAAGAAAACAACAAAACTAAAAGAAGGTAGACCTAGGAATATTTTTCTTTGTCTGTGTATCGACATCAAACCCTTGAGTTCCTATGTTGAAAAAATTAATTGCATGTAAATGTTACTGTAATTTTGAAAACAGAGTTTGACTCAACTACCAAGAGAACAGATTGCTCTGTGAGCCTTACAGAGTGTCTTAGAAGCAAGGGTGCCACACAGAGGAGCAAAGGTCCCTTGTTCTGTGAAACCTTCCAGTGTTGGGCAAGCCCAGTCATTGGTCTGGGAGGATTCAGCCATATGTGACAGGGAGTTCTAAACTCCCAACGAATGCACAGCAAGCCAGGCTTATATGTGTCTTCATTCCATTGGCTGATTCCAGGAAAGTCTTCTCTGGGCATTGTCCTTCCCACCCTGACATTAATGAGAGTGTAGAACTGTGAAGAAGAGCCCCATTTCTACCTGTACGGCTCTCAGAGTGTGGCCTACTGTCCCAAGGGCTAGCTCATTTTGTGGGATATGTCTCCTGTTCCTCCAGCTGCTGCCTAGGGCATCTGGGCACCTCCCCGGTCCTACAGAGAGGTGTTCTTCTGCTTTTTCAGAACAAATTGATCAAAGGACAGCTCTCTAGGCTACAAGGTGTCATGGATTTAGAAGGAAAGTGCTAGAATCATCTAGAAAAGTACGGGGAAGGAATGGAGTCAGGTCAGGAAAGGAACAGGTGTGTTCATGAAATCACCAGTGGAACCTAACCTCAAAACACACAGCCTGCTCCCCAGAGTCCAAGAATCCCAGCTGAGAGTTGTACTTAAACAATTCCTAAGTCACCCCAAAGATCCTTAGACATGGTTGCGGTTGTAAGGAGAAAGGAACTGGCTGCTCAGATCAGTTGAAGTTAATCATGTCTCCTCAGGAACAAACATGAGGAAGCTGGTCTTTCCGTGCTCAATCCTCACCAGCTTTGTAGATGGGAGAGTATGGCGGGTGGCTGCCCTACTGTGTCCATGGTAATGCTGATGTGTGTGGCCCTGCTGGGCTCTAGGAGTGCCAAAGTTGAGGCACATCCCGGGAGGCTGTATGTCCATCCATTTGGGAACAATCCAGAAGCTGTGTCTGTCACCCCAAGAATCCTGATTCTGAGGGGCCCAGGTCAGGTGACTAATGTGTCTGGGTTTGGGAGGCCCTAGCATAGCCTGGGGTGGGAGCAGCTAGGACCACCGGCAGGGTTTCTCCATCCGCTTGTCCTCTTCCACTAATGATGGGCATCTCTTGATACCGTGCAGGGGAAGTCACTCTTACTGAACAGTTTGTATCTCTTCATAGGAAACAAAGGCATCATTTTATTCCCTGTATCTTCCCAAGCATTGTACAGCTTGACACACTAATACAGCTTGGAAATTGCTCAATTTCCTTTGCAATTATTTACCCTAAAGTATTTAAAAGCAGAGAGTGCCCCCAGAAAGCCCATAAATAAATACCTCTGTGAGGGAATTAATTTCTAACTAATTATGAGAAATTACAATCAATTATTAACTATCATTTCAAATCATTCACAGAATCTTTTATTATGCATAATTTTAGTGATTAATTGAGTGAAGTGGAGAGGAATTCTTTTTCCCTCTGGGTAGAGGCACACTGTTCTCTCCATAGTGCTGGTGTTTTCAGGTTCCTACGGAAGCAGTGGTCTGCTCCTCTTCAAACGTGGGGTTTGTGCATGGGCACACGCATGCACTTCTGTACCCAGTGGCAGTGGCAAAGGAGAGGGTAAGAAGGGGCTGAAAGTGTGTATGTGCTGATGGATTTCACTCTCAGTTGCTATAGTGGGGTCCATGGTGACAACTCCAAAATATATGCTCAACTGCTTATCTTTTTACCTTGTGGATGTGACCTCATGTGGGAACAACATCTTGGCAAGTGCAGTTACATGTCTTGAGATGAGATCATACCAGATTCCCCTCAGACAGCCTAAGTCTAATGAATGTCCTGTAAGCGACAGAGGAGGAGAGCATCCCCACACACTGGGGCGGGGGAGGCGGACATAGATGTTGAAGCATTGCAGCTATGGGAATCCTGAAGTCACTGGCAGCTGGCAGAAGCAAGAGGAAGGGCCCTTCCCCAGAGCTGCTGGAGTGGAGCTCAGAACTCTGGCTTCCAGAATGGTGGGGAAAACTGATGTGGTTTTAAGCCATTGGCTGGTAGAGCAAAGGGAACAGCACAGTGGCCTTATCAACTTCAAGGTGCCCCTGATGAAAGGGGACAGCTGTCCAGGCAGTGGGATAAAGCTGGGTCCTACTTCCTACATGGCCCCCAAAGAGGTACTGAGGAAGTGGAGGGTGACAAATAGTGTGGAGCCCAGAGGCAGGGCCTTCTGATGGTTTCTTGGCTACTGAGTCCCCAGATGTCACCTCTTCAGTCTCCCTCATGTGTCCCAGTCTAACATCAAGAGCTAGGGGATACAGCCATTTTTATCTCTGGAAAGGGTGTTGTGCGTGACTACAGGTGGCTGTTCTCTCCTTTGCCTATTGATGGCTTGGGGCAGTCATAAACACTTTCATCATCTGGTCTTGACTGCCACTTCGTCCTGTGCCCTGCTCTCTATTCTCCACTGCTCAATGCTCCTGTAGCCCTAGGCATAAACAGCAGCCCAGACTTCAGATTACACACAGGATGCAGCAGGACACACCTGGAAAACTCCTACTTCCCCTTCAAAACCCACAGTCTTTCCTGGCAATCCCCCTTGAGCCCCTTAGCAAACTAATAACTCTTCAGTATGACCTGCTTCATTTCTTATCCTTGCAAGATGCAATATCATCTAGGGCATATATCCTACTACCTTGTCCTATATTTGCTAACATATCTGGTTCATGTCAACAGTTCAAGGCTCCAAGCCTAATGTCTGGAAGTCATTTCTGGGTCAATCATGACTTCATCAAAGCCATGTGTAATTCCTTCTCCGAATTCCCTCTGCCATCAAGGCTGACCACAATCTGAACATGTCCCTCTGAGAAAGCCAGGACCAGCCAGATCTTCTTTCTGGATAGACACACCTCACTGGTGAGGGTCAGGTCAGGTCCTAGGTCTCTTAGTAACTTCTGTTTCCTTTCATTCACAAGGACTTTCACTTCACAAGGACTGGGGGAGGGAGCAGCTCTCTATCTAATAATTGGAGGACTGTCTCGGGATGGGGACATACAAATGCCACAAGTGTCAGGCAGGCCCAAACAAGAGGCAACTCCTTATGCTGGGGAAGGAGCAGCACATGTGACCTGTACTGTGCAGGAGCTCTCTGCTCTTGACCTGAACTGGGGATGTTGATGGGGAGACACGTCTTGCCACCTTCCCTGCCCAAGTGGCTTCATGCACATGCTAGGCTACTGAGCTTGCCCCCAGTGTTGATTTCTTTCCTAACCTTTTTGGTGCCTGTGTTTTTATGTGTGTGCACCTACATATGGAGGCCAGAAGTTGACATCAGGTGTCCTCTATCACTTTCCTCCTTGTGATTTGACACATGATATCTGCCTGAATATGGAGCTCAATGATTGAGTTGACAAGCTAGTTGTTGAGCCCAAGGGATTTTTTTTTGTCTCTGTCTTCCTGGTGCTGAGATTGTAGTCACAAGCCTCCATGCCCAGCATTTTACATGGTCCTGGGGATCAGAGCTCAGGCCCTCATGTTTGTGCGACAAGCACTGTACCACCTGAGCCTAACTCAGCCCACAAGTTCTGATGTCTAATTGATCATTCACAGATGAAACCTGTCTCTGGAGGCGGTCAGCGTGTGATTTCTACCCTGACTCTGTTAGATGATGGAGAGCGGCAATTTGCTGGCTTGCAGTAAAGAAGCCAGGCCTGCCTTGCATCCTGTAGCTAATCACCAGTACCTGATTCTCAGAGAGAGTGTCTGGTTGTGTCTCCATTTGGATGAGGCTGGCTGGATGCTGTGTTTCATGCTTTCATTACTTCTGTCTACAACAGCTGGAGATGAGGAGCCATTTATGACAACTTCCGCTCTGCAGGGAGAGAAAAGATGAAGGCAGACGTGATCTGTGAGCAGCTGATGACAAGCCTAATAGTTGTACTATTGCACAGGGCTTGAGTGTAAACTTCAAAAGAGTGAAATTGCAGTTAACACCTGAGACCGGAAGTCTATTTATCATCTAGAATGGCAAACTCTCTCCCTCAGGTATTACCTATGGACATTCTGAGAAACGAGAAGTCAGGTGATACAACTGCTTTTCTCTTCCTTCTCCCTCTGTGCTTCCAGAGAAACCTGAGGATAGTAGTTGATTCCTTTCTTAGCTACAGATAAAAGAACCTACACAAGTGTAACAGAAAAATATCATAGGATGGCTGGCTGATGTAACAAAGAGGAAACCAAGCCTCATGCTAGGACAATGTCCTTATAGCCCATGGCTTCTCCTCCCCCACCCTCATGCCCATCACTACATCTTGTGTGTAGAAGAGCCCATCTGCGACAAGGTTGTCTATTCTGTGTGTCTCTCTCCTACTAGGCTACAAGCAGAGTATCTCTTGCACTCTTTTCTCCATTCTCCCACGGTTTAACATAGCCCAATAAATGTTTGTTGAATTTGACATTGAAGTTGATCCTGGGGTGCCTGCAGTGGAAGAAGGAGCTGACTGGGTTTATATGCCTGAGGCAGACCACAATTCTGAGTAGAAACCATCTTCCTGTCCTACTTAGGAATGTCAGGCATAAGAGAACTCCCTTGGATTCAGAAGCTTGAAATCTATGCTAGTAGGTTTCTAAGAAACTAGGCTACACTGATATCTTTGAAGGCAGTGTGGGAGTCAGGCTGCCTTCTGCCGGATGCATACAGATACATGTGGGTCACATCCCCAGTTTCTTTTGTCTAGGCTGACAGCAGATTCCCCTGGTTAGAATGATAAATGGATTTGTGATGCCAAATTCTGTATCTTTAAAGAGTTCAAACCAAACGCCTCTGTCCTCTATGTTTATCTTAGAACAGCCAAGTTAAAAAAAATGATGAAATCCTGTTAGCAAGGTCTGAACCTAAAGCTCTGTCTTGCTTTCTGCAGGTAGAGAAGGACTTTTAGGAGTAGGCCTTTTCTGACACCCCTCCCCACCTCCACTCCTCTGTGTTCCCTCTTTCTTTGGCTCATAGCACTTGTTTGGATTCGGAGATATGTAGCTTTGCAGAGGACAGGTCATGAAAATGGCTTGAGTAAGGCTGCTCCTAGCATGCAGGCTTAAGGGAGCCAGGGAACAAAACTTGACCCTTGGGAATGTTTACCATTTTCATGAAAGGAAATAGAAGGTACAGTAGAAAGATCTCATAAGTGGTGTGTCAGTGGGCAAATCTGTTTATCTCTGAGCCCCAGCTTTCATATTCAGAGAAAGAGGGTGTAGAACAGGAAACTATTCAACTTGGAGGTTATGGAGTTCTTAAAGTATCACTGGTACTTCCTGCGATCCCCCAGGGCTCCAAGTGGACTGAAACAGCTGCATCCCCTCTGGCACTGCCCATTTCTGTGTTGCTAGATTAAAGAACAGCGAATCTAGGACCATACCTCGGAACTGCAAGTTCACTGCAATTTACATCTGTGGGGGTGTGCACAAGAGACACTTTAATGTTTGACAGGGGCACTACCTTCCTGGCATTTCATGGCTTTAGGTGAATTCAGTCCTTGCTGAGGCTCCCCAGAAACTGGGCCACAGTGCATGGCCATGGTCATACCCAGGAGAGGAGTATTTACAGACTCATGGAAACTGGCAAGAGGTACCTACTGAGAAATACCCAGAAGGGATTTCCAGAATTCTCTGGGACATAAGGTTGTAGAAGTAGGGAAGGATCCTGGTATATGTAGTGGGGAGATGCCATCTGTCACTGGTTCCTACTGCAGCCACGGCAGGAGTCTTGGTCTTACTAGATTTCAACCCTGGCTCTGTGGCTGTCTGGCTGGGAGATACAGGACAGCCCTTTCAGGTTTTGGGCCTTTGCTTTCTTAGACAGGCTCAGGGATCACCTTTGTCCACACGCCACATGTTCTGTGCTTCACAAACCCAGCTAGATGATGGAGTGGACGTTCCTCTTCAGTGAGAGTGCCCTCCTGTGCCTAATATCCCACCCTCATCTCCCACATGGTACTAGAGGTCCATTTCAAGTTGAAGCTGCTTCACCTTCCAACCCTCGGATCTCACCTTCAGTCACAATCCTCCGGTGCTACAAATACATCTAGTAACAGTAACAAGTTTCCACTGACTGCTGTGATCATTTCAGGTGCTAGGTTGTATAGTCCCTTATATTCAGTAGTTTTAATTCCTCAAAGAAGGTGCTGTCTTCTTATTCTAACTGAATGGAATGCTGAGAACCAGAGGGTACAACTACTTGCTCAAAACCCCAGCTAGCAAATCAGGGCTTGAATCAGGGCTGACTGGCTCCCAAGACTGTGCTCACATCACATACTCAATAGGGCAGCACTTCTCTGTTACTACGGGGACTTGGGCTTGATAGGCAGGGTCTTCTTTCTCCTAAGGTGGGCACCTTTTCACAAAAGAACACAGAAAAGCATAAGACTACATGGGCTTGTCTTTTATTTCTGCCATATTTGTATTTTAACCAAAAGATAAGCTTCATCTGTCATCCCAAGTGGTCAAGAGGTCATTAATGACCTAGAAACAATGATGTCAAGGATGGCTTCTCAAGTCTGTTATACAGGGCCAAGATCAGATGTACTTGACTTAAAAAAATGTATGGAAGGGAAAACAAACTGTCCTTGAGTAATATGATCCCCTCATTTGCAGCAGAGTCAAAACAAAGACATCTAGAAAGCAAAACAAGTACTTCATTTTAATAGTGACTTTGTTTATAACAAGTAACTTGGTACTTATTTCCCTGCTACTTAACTTTGGACCTTGAGACTGAGGTCAAAGCTATGGGCACTTGTCATTGGTGAAGAATGGGGACTTGGAAGACTGGAACAACCACAGTCAATAGGCAATCAGGTCTGCAGACCTGCAAAGCATCTACATAATTCCCTGAGTCTATCTATTCCCTAGCCAAGGATTGTCCCCATAGCACCCAGTCACATGAAGTAATGATGCTTTTTTCAGAATTCAGAGTATACATTCAATAATCAAGGTTAACAATGATGAGTTGACTCCCTACACATTTTAAGGAGTATCAGCAAAGTTCTTGAATGCCTTTTCCCCATCTTAACCTCCTGGACAAGCCATCAACCATAATGAAATTGGATTAAAGTCCTAGCTACCTTCAAGGTCTCTACTGCTCAGGAAAAATGCAAGTTATAAGTAGGTTCATTGGTAGTCCATACTCTACAAAGTGAGTAGGCAAAGTTTCCCCCAAGGTTAACTCTTACCGATCTGTGTCTTCCATCTCTACAGCCTGTAGATCTTAGACCATTTCATGTGATCTTCCCTCAACACCCCTCGCCCCTCCCAAAATGATTAGAGAAATGCAAAACCACAGTGAAATGAAACAGATCTCTTGGCTAAGTAAGAAGGGCACCATCTAGCAACGAGAAGAAGCAGATTAATAGCTGCCTTACAGCAAAAACAAATGAACACAAAATCTAATTTACAAACCTATTAGATTTGCTATGTAAGCTGTTCACAGCTGATCTGATTGTACCTCTGCCTCCAGAATTCCTGCAAGACAAAGGAAATGCATTATTTATTAACCCAGTTCTTCCCTATGAAGCCCTCTTCAATCATCATGGGGCCCCATACCTGGAGAGAGAGGACAAGATCTCACTCTGGACTTTCCAGATTGGGCCATATGCCCTGGTCCCAGCCATACTCCCAGCATTTTATAGAAAAGTGGGCCTCTTGAATCTTTTTCTGCCTCCCAACTGAACAATTTGAAGTTGAGATACCTATTTCAAACTGCAAATAAACACCTTTGGGGCTATAGTCTTCTCCGGTTAATCCACATGCAATAGCATGATTCAGTGTCTGTTGTAGCATGACTCAGCACAACTAAACATAACCTGTCTTCTCTTGCTATCATTTATATGTGGTAAGATTTCCATTGTATCCACTCTAAACTTAAGACACCAGAAATTCAGCAAAGGCCACAAGATTAACTCAACAGTGCCTCTAACTAACAGTGGTGAGAGTTTACTCTTAGTGGCAGGAGAAATGATATTGTCACATTACAGGGTGCATGTGGAGGTTGGAGGCAGATGGATCCTGAGATCCCTTGTTCTTTCTCTGGAGAGTAGGCTCCAGGGGTGAAAGTATGTTCACCCCTTTCTGCGCCATTCCCTGTTCAGTCTGCCAGTGCCGTTTTCTAGCCATACGGTGTCATCTGGCGTTGATATTGTACAGGCAGGGGAATAGGTAGATAGGTGTCCCTGATTCCTCATGTTGTGCCTTACATGTGCTTTAGAAAAGTCATAATAAGATACTTTTATTATTTAAAAACATTACCCAGTGATTTATGGGCTATGTGATTGGGGGGATATTTTCATTTTGCTTAGCTTTCAAGGTCTTTTTAGCCTTTCAATCAGGGTGCTGATGTGCTCCAAAGAAACTGTTAATGTCCCTGGGAAGCTTTGCAATTGGAGAAACTTTGTCATTAAATGTGACTTCTTGGGAGGATGTTGTGGACTAGCAGCACACTGGATTCTGATTGGAACACACACACACACACACACACGTGTATGTTTACATATGCATGTCTTTTCCTGATATAGTGAAATATCATTTCATTATTGTTTGGTAATAGGCAATATTCTCCCATTTCATAGCCAGATAGCTGAACAACAGGAACAGTTTTAAGACTTCCCCAGTATCAAATTTTACCCCTCTAAGTCTAGTTCTTAATGACAGAATACCATACTTCTCATTTTTATTTTAATGCCTAAATATTTGATATTTTTTGCTCCATTTCCCTTTGGAAAGCAGAGCTCTTGTACTTCTAACTTGGATTCTGAGAACATTCAGCCAGCTCCAGTGCTGAACCATAGTCCACTTGGTCTCAAGGACTCTTTTTTTTTTTTTTTTTCCTGAGGTAGGGTCCCGCTGTAGCCCAGGCTGACCTGGAATTCACTATGTAGTCTCAGGGTGGCCTCGAACTCACAGCGATCCTCTTACCTCTGCCTCCCGAGTGCTGGGATTAAAGGTGTGTGCCACCACATCCCGCTCAAGGGCTTTTTGAGTGTACCATTTCCACATAACATTGTCCTTTTCCATCTCCTACTGGACCCCAGCCCTTAAATCACCCCTCCTCATTGAGAGGGAAGACCTGTTAGGCCAGATATTATGTCAAGCACAGTAATAAAACATTCAGTAGTAGCTCAAGACTAATGCAAGGTTAACAAGACAAAAGATTATTTAAAAATAATGCATCTAAGAACTGATATATGATTTAAAAATAGCAAAGAGAAATTTAATAAATGTTTTTGAGTAGTTGATTAGCGTCTGGAAGGAAAGCAGTTCACTATCCTCTTGTAGGTAGCAAAATGAACTTCCAATAGGTTCAATCAGTATTCCCCGAACTTTAGCAAGTCTCACATCTGTCACCACTTTTCACACTTAACATCCAAATATACTGTTACCTACTTAAAATTTGAAATAGACTAATCTTTAAGCTGTACCACTATCCTAAACAATACCCCCTAGATGTTATGGTTACATACTCATAAAAGCCCCAGAAAACTATTAATAGAAAAATGGTTAACAGTAGAAAAATGGTTAACAGTAGAATTCCTTAAATCATCCTGCATTATCACAAGGAGTGCCAAGAGTGCTTACACCACCCTCTGGAAAAGACTGGATTAAACAGGTAAATATTTAAAAGAGACAAAGTATAAGAAATTATCTAAAAAATAGCACAGAATCTTGATTAAATCTTGATAAGGGCTGAGGAATGTATGTGAAGGATTTTTAAAATACAGAAGGATAAGAAGAAATAATAGAGTGTAGAAAGATTTAATTTCATAAAAACCTGTCTGCTTATTCCAAAAGCAAACCTCAACAAACCCAGCTCAGTGTCTTTCATCAAATCTACAAGGACTCTAGGCAAGGAGAGCCCAACATTTAATTTAACTTTAAAAATCATTCATTCAACAAAACTTTATTGAATAAAATTATGTTTGGGACTCTGGAAAAGCTGGACATATATAGTTCCTGCCCTCATGAGGTATAGCTTAATGGATATTATAAAAATTCATTGTTTTCTTTTTCAGTCAATTTACCACTGGTTTCATTAAGATAGAATCAACAAAGTGATCCATTCCATCAGTCCTCTGATTTGTGGGTTCCACATCTGTAGTTTCAATCAACATAGGATAAAAAAAACTTTTTAAAAAATTGTGTCTACTGAAGTTGTACAGATTTTCATCTGTTGTTATTCACTAAACAGTACAATATAACAACCATTTGCCTAGCATTTATACTATGTCAGACATGATAAGAAGAAATTAATCTGAAGTAGAGGAGAGAGAGAGAGAGAGAGAGAGAGAGAGAGAGAGAGAGATTGAGAGAAGAGGCAGATGGAGATAATGGGTGCACCAGGGCCTCTAGCCACAGCAAATGAACTCCAGAAGCATGCACCACTTTGTTTGTGTATCTGGTTTTATGTGGCTAGTGGGGAATTGAACCTGGATCCTTAGGCTTTGTAGGCAAGTGCCTTAACCACTAAGTCATCTCTCCAGCCCATGTTTTTCTTTTAAATTAGATTTTATGGCAAATGTTACTAAAATGAGCTGATACCCACTTGGTTGAATAATAGAAAATGACTGGGTGAGAAAAATTTCCTAAAGATAATTCAAAAGGTTTTGGAATTATAGAAATATAGAAGCTTAGATCATCTAAATGAGAAAATATCTGGGAAAGCACTTTTCATGCTTTAGAACTCTAAACAAGGACTAATATTAGTAATAACAAGTGCCCTTTTGATCTCTCTACTTTTCTCAGCCATAGTGTTGACAAAGGTTGGCCACTTTCAAGTTTTACATTTTAGAATATCAAGGTGTTTTCCACAATGGAATGATCACAATGATGTGATACTCCCTCCTAGTAAAGTGTACATAGTAAACTAAGACAGGAAATAAAGATGGTATGTTAACAAAACAACAAAGCCACTCATACTTGGATCTATTTCAGTGAAAAGCAATTAGCAAACCTGAAAACTGAATTTCTGCTCAGTCTTCATCTGAGCCGAATTATTTCTTAAATTTTAGTTGTGTTTATTATCGTTTTTTTCAATGGACAAATAACTAATGTATACAGTTATGAGGTACCATGTGTTATTTTGGTATGTGAACATCCAGTCTCATTGTTCATAGGCAAGGTCATGTCCAATTCTAACCACAGTGTTAGAATTTCCCATGTTTGCAGTTTGTCACTTGAGAGTTGGGCTCAGAAAATGAACTTACAGGAGCTGACAGCTTTAATTAAGAGTCTGGACCCAACTTAAATAGTTGATTAGTTTTGAGAGTAGAAGATTAAACTAAAGTACAATTCATGAATTTGGGAAGATACCGAATGCTTCCCCCACTACAAATTCATGCATAAGAACCACTTAATTCTTGCCTGCTGACAACCCAGGGGCACTCTAATATATGACTCCAGTGTATGATTGGAAAAAGGTGAGGAAAAGGACAATTTGGAATTGGTCACTTGAGCAGAGCCAGGACTTCCAACAGTGGTCAAGCGCTTTATTTTAAAGAATTTTTCCTCCACTTTTTATTATGGTAAAATACACAGAACACACAATCTTTATCATTTTGGGTATATCCATAATGGTATAAATGCATTAATAATGTTGTATAACCATCACCACCATCCATCTCTAGAACTTTTTCATCACCCAAACAGAAACTCTATACTCATTACCCTTAACCCTGTCTTTACACCCTTGATTCCACCCTCTGTCTTTAAGATCTTTATGAATTTTCATATCTTCTAATATTTTATGTAAGTGGAATCACTCAAAATTTGTTCTTTCCTATATGACTTCTTCCATTTAGTGTGTTGTTTTCAAGATTCATCCATGGAGCATTATGTACTAGAAACCTGGAAGTGAGGCAGCTTGAGAAGGAGGAACACCACAGAGATATTCTTTGTAGGTAAAGACTCCTCCAGCCACCATGTTAGTGTCAAGAGCTGGGCACTTGTGATTGAACAGGAGCAGGGGGTCCCACCTGCTGGCCTGCATGTGATGGCTCAGGGCCTCCCTTCTCATCACTTATTTGGCTAGAAGCTTTCAGAATTTGATATCAGCAAGCAGAATTCTGGCCATCTCTTCCTCCTCTTTCTGAGGAGCTGGCTGGCTGTTCTTGCTCAGACAAACAAGGGGCTCCAGCATGATTTGCCTACTGTGAGTGGGAGGTGGGAGGTAGGTGCATGTCTGGAGTCTTAGTAGTAGTTTGGGCTGGTTATGACAAGATAATTGCCTCACCAAGATGAATATGACTGAACTAGAGGAGACTTTGCACCCAAGCTTCCCAGTCATCCTGGTCCAAGACCACAGGGAGCTCTTCATGAAAAACTTATACTTGTCTACCAGCTGAACTAAGCAAGTGATGTAACTGCTGGGACCATCAGGAGACCAGATGCCCAAGGTCATAGTTCCCAGACTCTAAGACCTGGAAGCTACTGTGTTCCTGTCACTCACCACCTTGAAAGCTCAGTTGGGCCAGCAATATTACAAAGCTGACATGTTCTAAGTCACCTCCAAGGTTCTACAGCATCTAGAATATGAGCCAGCTAACTTATCCTTTAGATAACCAGACATTAAATATTTTAGGCTTTATGAGCCAAGAGGAAAAAGTAAAGACATTATGCACATCCTTAAGTAGCAAGAGAAAAATTTCCACAAATGTTTTATTGATGACATTAAAAATATAATAATTCAGTACAATTTATTTCACTTGAAAAAAATCATCAGTCTACTAATGAGAAGACTATAATTCCTTTTTTGGGTGGGAATAAGATTTCGCTCAATTGAAAGTTAATGTTCTTGCCCATAATGGGCAGGGGCCCCCAGTCTCCTAATTTTTTCTTGATTCTCATAGATTCTTCAATCTCCCTTCTGTGTTACCTGAATCTTTCTTTTGGAACTTTTACTCTTATAGTGAAGGAGAACTTTTCCTGTGGAGGAGCAGGTTAAGAAAAAGCTCTGAGGTAAAGATCCATGGGTCTGAATTCTAGGTGACTTAATCATTAACAGTTGGGTCTTAGATTATTGCTAAACTTATCTAGAAATGTCTATCCATTTCTGCATCTGTAGAGTAATAGCATCTCCCCCACATGGTTGGTGAAAATATTACATGTGCTTATAAATGCAAGGATTCAGAACAATGTAGAACAGACGGCAAATCACTTGACATTAATGTTACTCTTCTTTGGACTTCTTTCCATGATTAAAAAGGAGCTTACTGGATTTGACCGGCTAGCTACAGAATATTGCTGAGTAATTCTAGGATTAGAGGGGCAGGATGCCCCTTATAGACCATATAGGAGATATTGTTGCCATATTTCCACTTAAGGACACTCTTTTTTAAAAATTAAATTAATTAATTAATTTTTACTGACAAATTGCATGGATGTAAATGATGTCGTGATCTTGTCCTCCTATTATGATGGTCTTGTGTATCTTATGGTTAGACATGACTATCCTGAAGCCAAGAATCATGAACTCTGGCAAGGTTGGCTCCTTACTGGTGTGCAACCAGCCTGGATCATGCTGACAGAATTGGGCAGTCACTCCAGGATCAATAGCTAAGGCTTAGCATGCTAGCATAGGGGTGCTCCTCACAACTGCTTCACTTTTACAGAAAGTAAGAGACACTTCTACGTGGTATTTGAACCTTTAGATTTGTTCTAGGTGTCTCCCATGCCAATGGCCAGTTTATCTCCTAGTTCCACACATTTATCTTTTTGCTTTTTACTGATGTGTTCAATAGCATTTGAGAAACCTTTTCTATACATCAAGCTTTATCTTTGTGGCAAAGCTCCCAAACTTTGTAGACACTGAGGCACCACTGGACATAGCAACCCTGGAGATGAATGTAGCTTTTACCCTTGTCGGTAATGTTTTGGTGACAGTTGAGACACTGGGCTTCTGAGGGTGTGGCTGAAGCCAAAGGGGGTCCTTCACTGAACAAGCTTGTGGTGGTGTGTCTCTCATGCCCCTGAGTTCTCCACTGTTCAGCTCTTCTCCTGCCATCCCTTCCTCCTTCACTTTAAGTAGGAGCTTGATTTGATTTATCCATTTGCCTTGATTCAGCAAACTTTTGCTTGTTAATCAGCTTTCATCAGTGCACAAAAAAAAGGTCCCAGATCACTCTTGGCTCTCCCCTCTGCTTGAGTTCAGAAAACATCCCAGAGAACTCAGGGCATTGGTTATGTTCCAGCCAATTTTCCTAGACTTTATGTAAAAGTACTTATAGGCATCTGCACAAGAAAATGCAAGTAAACATGTCTCTTGGATGCCAAGCCTTTCACACCATGCTTGTTCCTGGTCATTCCTCTCTGTCACCTCTAACTAGGGCAAGACAATATAATTTATCATCCAAATCCGAGTGCTTTCAGAGTGAATAGGCCAGAGAAGATGCATAAACTGCAGAGGTTTCCTGGTCACATGAGGTTTGTCCTCCAATTTACACCCATCTTACAAAGGAATCTCCTGCTCTCTCTCTCTCTCTCTCTCTCTCTCTCTCTCTCTCTCTCTCTTTCATCAGCACCCTCTCTGGGCCCAAGGCCATGGCCAACCAGAGGTCTGTAGTCTCGATTATCACAGCATTGCCATAAGAACCATGCTTTCTGCACATCCAATATGTTAGGGAGGATTAATGAATGCAGAGATGAGTCAAAAAGAAGAGATGCAGGTGTACCTCTTCTGCAGCATTGATGACTTACCCTCTTAGAGCAGGGTTGGGGAGGAGGGAGGAAAAACTCAGCCTTACTCCCACTGCTCATCCACTCAGATATACTAGGAATGCTCCAGATCAGGCTTTGTTCTAGCTGTTTCTTTTCTCAGAAATATTTGTTCCAGAGTTATCCCCAAGGCACATTTCTCTCCTTCCTTTTTTTTTGTGCAAATGTCACCTTTGTAGAGAGGCCTTCTCTGACCATCCATTTAAAATAGCATCTACTCACTTTGGTATGCCCATTGCAGCTCTCCTTGCTCCCTACCCTCTGGTCTTCCAGCCTCTTTAAACTTTGTACCTCCACACTCACTTACTAAAGGTAATCTGACTTTGCCACTGTTATGCCAGATCTGTGATGGAAGGCTGTTTCTTATTAATGCTACCCTCAATGTTGGGCACACTGACTTTGAGGGTCAATAAATATTTTCTAAACCTCCCACCTTCTCCTTGTTACAACAGAGGAACAGATGTCTTCTTGCTCAAAGCTAGTGCCTCCCTCTGTGTTCTGAATTGTATCCCGTCTGCCTTTTGACACTTTAGCAACTATGTCTTCTCTCAACAACTTCTGTTGGTTGTGCAATAATTTTGAAACTTACCATAGACCTGATAAAAGTTGGGCTCTGTTCCACAAGTTTTGTATTACTTCACTGGTGCCTCAAAACAGCTCTGTGAGGCAGGAATGATGATTCACTTCTACATGAGAAGAAACTGACTTACAGAGAAAGTGAAAATGTGACTACAGCCACATAGCTACTGAGTGAGGTAACAAGGATTTGAACTCAGGATACTGGCTGAAGAGCCCAGCTCTGAATAGATTAATTCCATATTCTCCTTAGCTATTTTAGTATTTCTTACTAGTACTTTGTAAACTTTTTCAAAGTCTTTGCTACACTAGCTGTTTCTTGTTTCTCACTGTGTACCACCCATGGCTTTTCTACTTTCACCTAGTGCATCTCTGTTGAAAGAATTCTTGCAGGACCACCTTGCAATTGCATTTATCAGTCACCATCTTACACACACTCCATCAGCATTTGACAATAGTGGACACTTCCTTCCTAGGTATTGCATCCTGAGTTTCCTGGGTCCGGACCTCCCCTTCTACCTGGGCACATCTTCTCCTCCCTAGAGAAGGATGGAAAATGTGCCCCCATGGGCATCCTGGAGGAAAGCCGCTTTGGGGAGGAGACACTATGTGAGTAAGTGAAGGGATGGGTTAGAGTTCATAAAACATATTCAAGATTCTTACTTTAAATATTTTATTTGTTTAAGAGGAGAGCGAGAGCGAGAGCGAGAGCGAGAGAGAGAGAGAGAAGGAGGACGAATGGGCACAACAGGGCCTCTAGCCACTGCAAATGAACTCCAGACACATGCGCCACATTGTTCATCTGGCTTATGTGGGTACTGAGGAGTTGAACCTGGGTCCTTAGGCTTTGTAGGCAAGTGCTTTGACCACTAAGCCATCTCTCTAGCCCCAAGTTACACTATTTTTAATTATCTTCTTTTAACACCCTAAATTCCATTCACAAAGGTATAAAATCGCTCCTTGACTCTAACTATTCCCCAAGCAGAAAATTCTCCAATTGAAAGTTCTCGATTTTGGACTGGAGAAATGGCTTAGTGGTTAGGGTGCTTGCCTATGAAGCCTTAGGACCCAAGTTTTATTCCCCAGATCCCACATAAGCCAGATGCACAAGGTGGCACATGCATCTGGAGTTCATTTGCAGTAGGTAGAGGTCCTGGCATGCCGATTCTCCCTCCCTCCCTCTCTGTCTCTTTCTTTCTCTGCCAAATACATACACATATACATATGTACATAATTTAAAATTTCTCAATTTCTCAATTTCCTCTATATTTACAACCAACAAAATTTTGTTCACAATTATTTTCCACCATTATTCTTACAAAATGATAGCTTTACAAAATTTCCAAACACCAAATGTTGTTTGTGTATGTTTAAACTGAACACTCTCCTTTCCTTTCTACCAAAGTTTATGTCCTGTGAGTGGTGTCTTTATAATCCCAAATGACAGTTCTTATTCCAGTCATAAAAATTCCAAGAGAGCAGTTAAAATATTCATTATTCCATTTACTTGAGTCCTACCATGTGCCAGGCACTGTAGCAAGCAGCCTGGTATATCCACTTTTCTATTTCTTTTCTTAAACTACCTTATTAAAATACTTTATTTTATTTATTTATTTTGGGAGGGGGGAGAGAGGGAGAGAATGGGTGCACTAGGGTCTCTAGCCACTGCAAATGAACTCCAGATACATGTGTCACCATGTGCATCTGGCTTATGTAGGTACTGGGGGATTGAACCTGGGTCCTTAGGCTTTGCAAGCATGCACCTTAACTGCTAAGCCATTTCTCCAGTCCCCACTTTCCTATTCTTACTCAGTTTTAGAGGCAGGATACCTACGACTCAAAAAGACTTTAGGATTTTCCCAGGATCACCTGGAATAAACCTGCACAATAAGGATTTAGGATGTCATCCATATGGGATCAGGCCTGCCACAGGCTGCCCTGTACCTGCCTTTCATTTGTCACTGGTAAGAACTGACTAGACTGTGAAGGGAGCAGTAGAGAATTTATTGGAAGACAAGGTTATTTCACAAACAGCTTTGGGACAGTTGACCAGCTAACTGGGAAAATATTCATTTGATATCCTGCACCACACCAAGAAGTCATTAGAAGTTATTCTTGGAAATGGTTCTCTATGAAAATCCATTCAATCTCCTATTAGTTACGTGGTATACATTAATTTCAGTCACTGAGCCTCCTGCTATAGACACAACCTTCACCTTGGCTGCCATTTCCCCCTCTCTTATTGTGGAAGAAATATGTTACCGCAAAACCTTTTACTGAAAGGTTGGCAGCCCTGAAAACTTCTCATTTCATTCATGTCACATGGTGTGGATAAATCCATGTTCTTTAAAGAGAAGCAGAGCACCTGTCTGACGTGCTATGCTTTGCTCTTGAACCTGCCTTGCGGGGACTTGAAAAGGCCTCTGCGTTCAACTAGGCTTTCTTCTCTCTCTTTTGTTCCCTTCTTGATGGACCCACATTCAGACACAGTATCCCTATTAATGCGAGCTGCAGCCTTTTCATGAGGGAATTCCCAAAGGGTAGCTAGGCTGGGGAAGACTTTGAAGTTGCTTTACTTTGGAGTGTTTGATGTGTCACCTTCTGACCCTGCCTGGTTCTAGGGCCACAGCCACTCCTTCTTTAGCAACTATGCTGGTCACCCCTCAAAAACCCTCAGTGTCAGATGCAAGAGGGAAAGGACAGTGGGACCGTTGGGTAGGGGACCGAAGCACCTCCTCCTCATAGCTCTGAATTTGCAGTATTGCATCTCTCTTGGTCTTGATAGCCTCCCAGCAGGCCAAGTCTTTTAGTACAGATAAAATGAGAAGTCCTGGACAGATGTGAATGTTTACATCAGTGTTGTTGAAGGTGATGACCACTGTCATTCAGAACAGGACAGACTAGTTTGGCTTGTGGAGCCTGACAAGTCCCTTGGGATAGCTGTCCTTAGTGGGATTGCTTTTTCACAGTGCAATCCATTAGGGCAGTGTCAGAAGCCATTGAGAAAGGAAAAGAGGAGTTAACCATGGCAACACCCTAACTCTTGCTCTGCTGATTCTTGGATGGTGAGCTGGGTGATATCCAAAGGGGAGGTCTGTTGGAGGTTATTATTATTTTTGTGTATGTGTAGTATGCATGCGTATATGCATGTTCATATGTGTATGAGTGCACATATATGTGCATGTACACATGTATGCATGTGTGTGTGGTCAGAGGTTGATGTCAGGTATCTTCCTCAATTGTTCTTCTGCTTTTTGTTGAGTCAATGTCTCTTATTGAAACTAGTACATGCTGATTTGGCTGGACCAGCTGACCAGCAACTCTTAGGGACTCTCTTGTCTCTGCCTCCCCAGTGCTGGGATTATAGGCATGTTATATCACACCTGGCTTTTATGTAGGTACTAGAGATAGAACTCGGGTCCTTGTGTTTGCAAAACAAGCACATAATCAACTGTGCTATCTTCCCAGCTCATAGAAATTATTTTTGTACATTTTCTTTTCTTTACTTGAGAGATACATCTCATGCTTACAGATCATGGAACTGTTGAGGACAGAATCCTAACAGGACTCTCGTGTAAAGACCCTTCTGGTATGGCCAGGTCTCTCTCCAAGTGAATACAAGCCATAGTTTTGGCTCAAGCTAAGTCTCTTGTCTCTGCTCTGCCAATGAAACATGCACACACTTGAGGCATCCCATAGATCTGACTCCCTCCTGCTTCAACTTGTGCCAACACTTTTGGTTTTATTTGAACTTCTCTCTCCACTGTCACTACCAGCTCTGCCCTGGATGTTGAGCTGGTTCAGAGAGCAGCCTCAGCATGGTCCATGTGTGAACGACAGCTTCCATTTTCCAGCTATAAGCTGATGACTGCCTGATTCACGCCTGAACTCTTCACTTCTACCACACTCAGAGCACATCCTGGCTGCCCCCCATCCATGCCTCCCACTTAACTCATCTTCCCTGCCACACAACTCTCTACCAGTCTTTTCACAGAAAAAGGAACCCACAGCCAGTTCATTAAGAATCAGGGCATCGTCTACAACTCCTTGTTCACGTTTATTTTCCCATTCTTCCTTTTCATGGACCTCCCTAACCTTTAAATTTTAGTTCATCCCCTGATAAAAGAGAAAGCTAGTGCCTCATTCCTTGCCCTGCATCACCACAGTGGCTCCCATATCTGCTCCTTATGTGCAAGCTGCTTATTGGCCAGGCCCTCCCACATAGGACCTCACTTCCTTAGCACAAAGTGCAGGCTGTTTTTCTCCTCTAAACTCCCCAGGCTTCTGTTACAGCCCTCCCCCCATAGATTTCAAAATCAAGTTGTCTTAGCACAGCACATAAGACCTTTTCTGACTTTCCCTTCTGTCCTGGTCTTGTACTTTTCTACACATCCATCTTGCTTTGCCAAGCAAGTGTCCAGGGAAGTGTCCTGGAATGTGTCAGTTCACAGGTTGTGCCTTTGAATATCAGGCTCTCTCTCAGTAATGCCTTTTTCTGTTCTTCCTGTACTGAAATTAGAGTTTATGAATGGTTTATATCTGGCCTAAAAATGTACTTGGGGGAGTGCATCATGTTAAAGCCATAAAAAAAATCAGAGCCCAATCTTTAAAACTCAATAGACTGGTCATTATAAAATATCTCAATGGCTTCTTTTGGGCTCTTTTTTTTTAAGCAAGTGTGTGTGTGTGTGTGTGTGTGTGTGTGTGTGTGTGTGTGTGTGTGTGAGAGAGAGAGAGAGAGAGAGAGAGAGAAAGAGAGAGAGAGAGAGAGAGAGAGAGAGAATTGGCAGGGCCTCAGCCACTGCAATTTAACTCTAGATGCTTGCACCACCTAGTGGGCATGTGTGACCTTGTGCTTGCCTCACTTTTGTGTGTTGGGCTTACATGCCATCTAGAGAGAGATCGAACATGGGTCTATAGGCTTCACAGGCAAGCACCTTAACTGCTAAGCCATCTCTCCAGTCCTCAATGACTTCTTTGGATTTTGGTGGATCTGGACATGTTGAACTGTAGTAATTGCTATAGCTGAGAAGCAGTCATACCTTTTGGTTGGCAGGTCTATGCTGCATTTTACCACAGTCTAGACCACTCTTCATTGTATGACACCAGGCTGCCTGCTGATGTATGTGTCCTGCCTAGACCCTGAAGGCTTTTTTTTTTTTTTTCGAGGTAGGGTCTTACTCTAGCCCAGGCTTACCTGGAATTCACTATGGAGTCTCAGGGGGGCCTCGAACTCACGGCGATCCTCCTACCTCTGCCTCCCGAGTGCTGGGATTAAAGGCGTGCGCCACCATGCCCGGCTTCCCTGAAGGCATTTGAATTTGCCATCTCTTGGTTCAGTCCTGTCAAGTAGCAACCCTTAGCTCATGTCACCTTCTGCACAAACTTCTCTGACTCAGACATCTCTCTCCCATGAGGCACAGCAGGTCTGCAGGGCCCGGGGCTGTAGTGGGACACTTATTCCTTATTCCTTGTTGTTTCTCAGTGCCAGCTGGAAGATGCTTGGTGAGCAAGTCAAGCCTAAGCTAGACAGGGGAGACCTAGGGTACTACCCTTTTCCTTGTAGTGTTTAAACACAAATGCACATGAAGATACAACTTGGGAGTTTTATGTTTCATGAGACACTGGGTGAGGCTGCTTTCCTGCTAGCCCTTGCTGGGGGATCAACAGATAGCATGGGAGGAAGAAGCCAGACCCAGCCTCGGAAGAAAGCTCAGCAACAGAGAACTCTAGATGGTGGCCATCCGTCCCCTCTATCACCCCATATTCTGCAGGATTCTAAGACTCTGGGATACAATGGAGTTAGAGAATATACTTCTTCTCCTAGGGCTCTGATTGCCTTAGGGGAAGCCCAGAGGGAGCAGTTCGTGTGAGAAGACACGAGTTGAGCTTGAGTTATATGGATTTAGGAAACAAAAGGTGACTGCCCAACAAACGTTATAGCAGCTAGAGTAGAGACAGGTGGGCTGGGAACCCCAAAAGAGAATGGGGATCATCAACACTATGGCCAGTTTGATTCTAGCAGCAGGCATCTGAGTGGGGACGTGAGGAAGACCGGCTGGGTGGATAGTTGAGTAGAACAAAACTTACACAGCAACTACTGCTTAAGCCCTTGCCTTGTTCAGTCATCTAGAAGGACATACTTCTCGACACCCATCACAACCTTGTGAGGTGGGTGTGTGCACTGCTCCCCTTTCACTCAGAGACACTGAGCATCATATCCAAAGATTTACAGCAAGGAGCTGGCAGAAGACTGGATATGAACTGGGCTCTGTTTAATGGACACTCCAAATGGGAAACTAGCTAAAAAGTTGGTGTGTGGTGTGTGTGTGTGTAGGGGTGGGTGTATGTAGGACATTAGGTTGTCCCTCCAACTTTTTTTTCTGTGCCTTCTTCCTGGAGTTCTAGCTCTATGCTCTGGATGTTTCCATCAGATTCAGGTTGTGCAGAAGGCTGGTCCTTGTTCTAAACAACCCTGGGTGAAAAAAAAAATATGGAAAGAACAGGTATGCCCTCCTCTGAATTTTCCATTGCCCAGAGCTTCAGCACAAACCCCCAGGGGGAGCTGGCCTACGAGTAGTGATGCAGGATGTGGGGTTTCAGGAGGGGTCTCCCAAACTTGTGAACCTCAATTTTAGGTTATTATCCTAGTTTTAAACATATTTATTTATTGGGGGAGAGAGAGAGACAGGGGGAGAGAGAGAAAAGGAAAGAAAGAGAAAGGCAGATAGAAGGAATGGGCATGCCAGGGCCTCCAGACACTGCAAACAAACTCCAGATGCATGTGCCACTTTGTACATCTGGCTAACCTGGGTCCTAGGGAATCAAACCTGGCTCCTAAGGCTTCACAGGCAAGTGCCTTAATCGCTAAGCCATCTCTCCAGCCACCTTATCCATTTTTAACAAAGGATTGATGAAATGGACTTGAGAAGGCTAAATTATGAATTACAGAGTTTATTTACGGAGAAATAATAATTACTAAGTTATATTTAGGGGAAATTTGGGTCTAGGAAAAGGCTGGGGCAGTTCCACACATATGTGGGAGATCAAACATAGAAGCCCCTTCAAATAACAGACCAGAGAGGATTAAGAAATAGTGAAGGAGGGGCTGGAGAGATGGCTTAGAGGTTAAGTGCTTGCTTGTGAAGCCTAAGGACCCTGGTTCAAGGCTTGACTCTCCAGGACCCATGTAAGCCATATGCACAAGGTGGTGCATGCATCTGGAGTTCCTTTGCAGTGGCTGGAGGCCCTGGTGCCCCCATTCTGTCTGTCTCTCTGCCTCTTTCTCTGTCTGTAGCTCTCAAATAAATAAAAATAAAGTAAATTTAAAAAAAGAAATAGTGAAGGACTAAGAGATCAAAAATAAATCTTATGGCTGGGGAAATTGCTTAGTGGTTAAGGTGTTTGCCTGCAAAGCCTAAGGGCCTGGGTTCGATTCCCCAGGACCCGCATAAGCCAGATGCACTAGGGGGAGCATGTGTCTGGAGTTCATTGCAGTAGCTGGAGGGCCTGGCACTCCCATTCTCTCTTTCTCTATGGTTCTTCCTCTCTCTCTCTCTCAAATAAATAAAGAAATAAAATATTTTAAAAAATTTAAAAAATAAATCTTACATGTAACCAAAGGGAGAGGGTACATTCAAAGCACGACACAGATAAAAAGCAAGAAGAAAAATACCCAAGCCTAGGTAAGTATTCCCCGCTTCTCAGCCATGCTGGAAAGGAGGGACAGACTCATGTGGATGTTCAGGCAAGGTAAAAGGCAAAAAGGAAGAGAACAGGAAGACAGGAAGAGTGTGTATCCAAGTAAAGATCATAGGGCAGAAAGAGAGTACCAAATTCAGATGAGAAATGTGTAGTAAAGAGAGTTAAACCCATGGTTACCCCGAGTTTAGAGAAATAACACAGGCCCAGAGTTTAAGGGAGATACCCACATGGAAGATCTACAGTGTGAAGGAAATACACACGCAGTAGACTCAGGGATTAGAGGAAAGTCACACATGCGATTAAAGTGAGAAGTTACCCCAGAGCATAAGGCAGATAAAAGGCAAGAAGAAAAATGGCGGCCCAAGGAGCTGCATTCTCCTCTTCCCTGCTAGGCATATGGGGGGAGCTACACTTAACATGTCTTCAGACAGAGATCACAGGGCAGATGAGCAGAAGACCGCTGGCCTACGTGAATGACTTCTTTTAGATGAACCAGACATCCAATCAGAGTGAGCCTTGTCATTGGGCTCAGGTATACAAGTAGAAATCTGATTGGTTCAGACTCAAGGGTGACCCAGGGAAGGCCAAGTTCTGATTGGTTCATGGACTCAGACTGCTGACCCCGAGAGGCCAAGCTGAAGAAGAAGCCGGAAGTTCCTGCTGGGCTGTCACTGTGTCTTGGAGAGAGAGATCAGACCCAAGTTTCAGTTTCACCAGGGTGCACTGAATGGCATCTGACCCTCACTGACTGCCTGAAAGAAGGAGCTAGCCTTCTCCTCTATCTCCTTCACTAGGACATTGGTCATAGGTGGTGGACCCCAGGGCGTGGTTTGCTTGCACTAGACAGGACCTTGGGGACAGTGGCTCCAGTTGTCATTTAGCATTTTCTATCCAAGGGCTGACTTGGAGCCTCACTCTCGTCTCATGTCCCCTGCTATCAGCTTCCTGCAGGAAATTTTGGGAAAGGAGACTCTGAAAGGAGCCAGGGTGGGAGGAAACCATTCTGTAGGGTTTGGTGTCATCCCGAGGCAAAGAGAAATCTTGTCTCGCCAACTTCAGCACGTGGTCACAGCACACTGAAATTGGGATGAAGACTGTCTTGTTTTCCTAGACAGATCATTTACTCTCATGAGGCATGCAGGCATATGAAGTATTTTACTTGGGAACAATGGGGTCTGGCAGTGCTTTTAGACAGACCCAGCAAAGGGGATGATAGAAATTCCTACCACTTGGCTGGGGGATGGGAGAGGTGAGATTCAGCCTGTTTATCCTTTGACATGATATGATTGATATGATTTATATGATATAATATGGGGGGAGAAAGATTGAGATCAGAGGGAACCCCTCAGACTGCATGAGCTGGGTGTGATCTCTAGCTGCAGCTTAGCTGACAGAGTATGCAAAACCATGTCCTCAGCCCTTAAGGTGGGTAAATTGTGAAGAATGAGAGAGGTAATGAGCATGGATACTCACCTTGGCTGTTATTATTTTAATTATTCTTAGTAAAACTCTTGTGAAAAGTGGGTAGGTTATAGCTAAGTTCCTCTGCCTTAACGCCTTTTTATTTCTGTGTGCGCACATTTCTTGAGTACCTGCTATGTGACAGACAGTGGGCCAGGCTCTGGGGTCACAGTGGTGGACGCAGACAGGTGGTGTCCAGTTTGAAGGTGCTTAACACCTCATTTGGAGAGAACACACACACACACACACACACACACACACACACACACGCAAACATTCCTACAAGGCACAGAGCTATAATTCCCTACCCATGTCTAAGTTGGTGCTGAGAAGAAAACCCACGGGAAGCACTCATAGGTCACACAGAGGCGTGGGGAGGTAGCTCAGTTGGTAAAGTGTTCACTGTGTGAGCATCAGGACCTGTGTTCCAATCTCCAGCATCATTTCAATGCTGGGTGTTCTGACTTGCTGGTAATTCCGGTGCTTGGGAGGCAGAGACAGGTGTATCCCCAGGGCAAGTTTGCTTGAATCCAGCTGATTCAATGAACTCCAGGTTCAATGAGAGATTAGGCTAGTCCCTTCTCTTTAGAATTTCATTTTCACCTTTGCCCTTCTTTTTTTTAAAGAACTTTTTTGGTTTATTTTTATGTATTTATTTATTTATGAGGGGGGGGTTGGCTGCTGCGAACGACCTCCAGATGCGTGCGCCCCCTTGTACACCTGGCTAACGTGGGTCCTGGGGAATCGAGTCTTGAACCAGGGTCCTTAAGCTTCACAGGCAAGCGCTTAACCACTAAGCCATCTCCCCAGCCCTCCCTTTTGCCCTTCTAAGAGAAGGCTTCTCAGTCATCAGGAGCCTGCATGAGCCCAAGGGCCCTTGAGGATCCTTAAGGGCTCCCTGCATGTGTCTCTGCTCTCTGCTTTGGTCTCTTGATTTTCTCTTCACCTTATTCCTTACTATCCACCTTTCTGTGTGGCCTTTGCCACCTGGCTTCTAGTCTGACTCTGTGAGGGAGGGCAAAGATCAAGTATGATTCTGGAGTCTTTGCTGCTACCAAGGTTCATCTATATGGCTGGCTTCAACCACCACCTCCCCCAAATTGTGTGAGTCTCCATCTCCATCCCTGACTTCTCTCCTAAATACATTTTCCTGACCAATCAGTCCAGTTTGCCCATAGCTTATGCAACTGTAGACAAACCACTTCTCGTCTTAGGGACTTAGTTGGTGCACCTAAAATGTAAAAGAGCAATGAGCAGTGTGGCCTATTTGCTCCAGTAATTTGATGATTTTTTTCTGTTATTTTCAAACATGTACATCATTGTACTTTGTTCTCATTCATTCTCCTCCCCTATTTTGGTGATTTTTAAAAGTATTTTTAAAAATATTTGACGAGTTAATTAATTAAATTACTAGAGAGATAGAGAAACAGGCAGATAGATAGATAGATAGATAGATAGATAGAGAATGTCAATTCTTTTCTGAAACAATTCCCTGACTCTTTCTGCCTTCCATGGGTACCACCCCGGCATAGACCCTGAATGCTGCTGCTCCCATGTGTGGTGTGAGTAGTCTTCCAAGCTCCTGTTCCCTGAGCAGGCTGCCCTTTCCTGCCCGGGCTTTGCCCAGAGCCATAGTGGCTCCATCCTCTTTGAGAATCCTTGGCAGTGTATGGGACTTCTGCCTGAAATAATGCTTGTGATTTCAAAGGGCTCATGGGTCTCCTACAGCTCATTATACATTCCTCAGTGGTCTTTGGACATCAGGTTAACTGAAGACAGCTCCTCCCCTTTAAAAACATTTACTGACATAGGAATGTGCACCACAGAAGTCAGAGACTGCAACTAGATAAACCATAGGCACAATATGTTTGTGGGTGATGGCAGATCTTCCTCATGGCCACATGAAGACTTCCAAATAATAAAACTTAGCCATGCCTGGGAATTGCCTTTCTGTATCATGTTACGTACCTCATATCCTTTTGTAAAATGTGGTGTGTTAACCATAGTTTGTTCAGAATACCAATCCTACTGTAATGCTGATTCTCCTGGTTGTACTGAGTGGTGGTGGGGTGGGAGCATGGCAATATGATTGATGCCCAGTTTGCAAATATATCAAGACATTTCACCAAGATTATGAAGATGTCAAGAGCATTGCCTGGCACAGGGCAGCTGCAGGAAGTCAGCTTGCCTTCTCTTCCCTTGCAGTGGCCTCCTCCCATTTTTTTTTTCATGTAGAGCAGGTGGAAGATGAAAATAGACCAGAACTTAATTATTGCCCTGCTCTAAAGTTCCAGGGCAAGAAATTTAGATGCATGGCAAAGGAACTGACTATTTCTCATGAGTCTAAGTCCCAGTCAACAGGGAAATGTGCAAAGATAACCATCCAGTCCTGAGGCTTCAGAGCTAGAGAAGTCCTGTGGGTTCATCTAGCCTTTATTTTACAGATGGAGAAACTAAGGCTCAAGAGGTGAGGAATTGTCCTTACGGCAATGGCCCATCATATCTGACTAGCCAGTCCACAACCACAGCCCAGTTATCTGAAGGCTCACCTGCAGTCACATGCCTCATCACCACACTAGAAGCCTGTGCCCACAAGACCAGCCTCCATGAGCTCCTTATCTGTACTGAGCACATCTCTGCATGCCATAGCCTCTAGCCCAAAGCTTGTAAGTCTTGTGGTACACCAGAGTCCTGTAACTGTCACAGAGACCAGAGACCAGGGAGTTGGTGGGATGTTTCCATCCAGGGGCACTGTGAGGGCCCTGTGAGGACCAGGGAGTTGGTGGGATGTCTCCATCCAGGGACACTGTGAGGGCCCTGTGAGGACCAGGTAGTTGGTGGGATGTCTCCATCCAGGGGCACTGTGAGGGCCCTGTGAGGGACCAGGGACCAGGGACTTGGTGGGATGTTTCCATCCAGGGCACTGTGAGGGCCCTGTGAGGCTGCTGTTTGCACACCTGATTAGGAGCACATTGATTTTTCCAGGAGACTGGCCTTTGGCACATTGCCAGCCCTGGTTTCTCTGAAATGCTGCATTTGAGAAATAGTCACCGAGCATTTACAGAACCACGCACTGGGCACACAGAAATGAATGGTACTGAAATGGATCCTTCCCACATGGAAAACCATGGGAAGAAGAAAAAAAAAAAAAAAAAAGAAAAGGAATGAGACTAAAATATGCCATCATGTAGCCCAGACAGAATGAGGCTAATCTCTATCTGTTGTTAAGACAGAAAATAAAAACAACACTACACAGTGAGCCTCTGATGAAGACTAAAATCTAAAAGTCAACACATTTCACTTTATTTTATCTCAATTGATCTCAACTTTCAAATGTTTGTGCTTCAAAAGGTAAGATTAGGTACCATTAAGCCAGCCCAGCCAGCATTGATTTAAAAACTCTCTTCTACTCTACAGGATCGAGAAGGTTGCAGCCCCTTGTTAATCTCCCTGTTATCTGCTGGCTCTTAGCCTGCCAGGAGCCAGCTTGCCTGCTTCTCAATTCTGGCCACATCCCTCCATTCCTACAGTTTCTGTGTATGAAGTCTACCTGGAACCATGAGCCAGCCAGGCAGGGTTACTTATTTTCTTCATGGTACCGGGGGACAAGGAAAGATTTAACCTATCAATAAGATGGAACTCATGTATGTGATAGTTAGCTTTCTTGTCTCTGTGACCAAAATCCCTGCCAGGAACAACTTAAAGGAGGAAAAATAAAGTCTATTTTGCTCCCAGATTTGGGGGGTTCAGTCCATGCTGCCTGGCCCCATGTACTCAGGCTGATCATCACGGTAGAGTCAGCATGTGGAAGAGGCTCCTCACCTCATGGTGGACTGGATACAGAGTGAGGAGGGGACTGGAGACCAGGTGTAACCATCAAAGGCATGTCCCTAGTGACCTACTTTCTCCAGCTAGACCAACTCCTAAAGTTTCTAATACCTCCCAAAATAGCACTACTAGTTTTGGGGCAGATGCAGGCAGTGTGGAGTGA
Organism: Dipus sagitta; assembly: GCA_036346955.1. Lineage (NCBI taxonomy): Eukaryota > Metazoa > Chordata > Mammalia > Rodentia > Dipodidae > Dipus > Dipus sagitta. The sequence goes on along the minus strand of CM070772.1, from coordinate 125,056,684 downwards.
GTAGACCAGATCCCTGCTTCCCATCCCCTCCCAGTTCTCTGGTCTGGGTTTCCTTCATTGGATGGCGTGCCCATGTGGTATGGATAATTCCTTGTACCAGGACGCAGTTAATGACCACAGTGAGCTATTGTCAAATGACAGACTTCTGTCAGAGCACTTGATTACCCACCAGAGGCTAATGGTAAGACCCTACTGCTGAAGACATCATATGCTGTTGGCATGGGCCATGGAGAGACCTAGTTGGAATCCATCTCATGCTGGAAGGTGCTACGTGAGCTACCAAGGGAAAGTGGCCAACATCTTTCTGAGCAACTCACAGTCTAAGCAACTCAGAAGCAAACAACCTGGCATGATTCTCACACAAGTGCAGTAGTGGTCCATAGCTATGGTGGGTAACCAACTGCTCTTGGATTGGCTAACAGATCCACTCAGTGGAAAGGAACTCATATCTGGAACTGGGAAACAAGTCAGAATCATATCCAGATAACGATTTTACATTCCAATGTCAATCTCCCACTAATCTTGGGCTATAGAGGGTCTACACTCTTTAAATTCTCTCTAATAATAATGGTTATCCCATTTCACTCTCCATTCTGCTTCTCTTTTTTCAGACGGGAGCAGGACCTGAGGAGATAAATGACCCAGCACACTTCACCCTAGCCCTAGCTGAAATCACAGAGGAATTGGGGAAATGAGCAAGAGTGCTGCTTTCTTGGTGAACCTGATATCAGCACAAGGGTGAAGGAGCTAGACACTCAGGACACTCAACAGCTACCAAAGCAGAGATCCAGAGGCTCCTAAGAGTCCATTCATTTAACACGTGATCCTCTGTGGGGCCATTTCATGTCCAAACCATTAAAATGGATTTCACATCAGACAATTTCAAGGTGAAGTACAAATCCATAGCATATTTTTTTCCCCCATTGGCCATGAAGAGAGACACTGAAAGGATTCAAAATGTACGTGGCAGGGGACTTTCTGAGTCTTCCTCAAGGAACTAGCTTTCTTTCTTTCTTTTGTTCATCCTTCCTTCCTTCCTTCCTTCCTTCCTTCTTTCCTTCCTTCCTTCCTTCCTTTCTCTTTCTTTCTTTCTTTCTTCCTTCCTTCCTTTCTTTCTTTCTTTCTCCCTTCCTTGCTTCCTTCCTTCCTTTCTTTTCTTTCTCAGCCTTTCCTCCATTTTTTTCCTTGGTTCTTCAAACAAGCATCTACTAGGCCATGTGTAAGAAGCCGGAAGGCCAAGGGAGAGATGTCTCAGTGGCTCAGTGGGTAAGAGCATTTCCCACCCAAACATGAGGGCTTGAAGGGGCCTGAGACTACCTGAGTTCAATTCTCCAGCACCCATGGAAAGAGCAGGGTGTGGACATGCATGTCTGTAACCCCTGTCCTGTGGAGAGCAGGGGATGAATCACTGGGACTCATGGATAGCTCCAGAAGCTCAGCCTCAATGAAAATATGCAGCTGAGTGATGAGTGTGAAGAGTGACACCCAACATTTTCTTTTGGCCTCTGCGTTACACTCATGGCGTGTGCACACACATGTTCATATACCACACACATACTACACCATACACATAATGCACACAAATGTCTACACTACGCACAGAACACACAACACATATGCATATACCACACACACCACACCTCACAAGCTGCACACACATATGTGTATACCACACGCATACCACAGCACACATGCACATGCAAAAGAGGAAGGAGGAGCAGCTGTTGAAGCTGGAAGGCCAACACAGCACAGATGTGAAATGGTCCTAGGGTTTGATGAACTACTACATAGCAGGCACAAAAGATACCACACCCCAAATACAAAGTGGGGCCCAAGAGAGCCAGAGCACTCCATAAGAATGTTGGGTGGGGGTAACGATGCAGAGGGCGGAAGGTCCCTTGGACTTAACACATCCCTTCCTCTTGGCAGGTCCACCTGGTCCAGAGAGTGTCTTGTTGTTGGCATGCACAATTTAAATCCTCTGCAAGATGCTTTCATTGGAGGACTGTTTGGTTGTGTGCTGAGCAGCTTCTCAAGCACAGTGACAGATCATTTGTGGAAGTAGGTACCTGCTTGGTGGATCACCTCATTCACCCCCTGTAGAAGCTTTGTGAGGAGTTGTTATGGCTTTGCTACCACAGTATGGGTCACGGCTGTGGGCATGAGTAAGTCTGGTATGTAACTGCATAAACGTCAGTATTTTCTGGGTCTACCTTCCTGCATTTTGCTAACTTGACTTTATTGACTTAATACTTGTTTTTAAATTGACTCACTTAAAAAAACATAAATGAATTTATCACAAAGACATCTTTATATCATAACCATAAATAGAATACCAATATCCATTGCCCTAAATAGAAGGTAATAGCAAGAATAAATACAATTAAATTCTTGGCTGCCAGCCTGCCCAAAGGCTCTTTTATCTGGAAGAGCAGATGGGTTTTAAAAGGCTCCCCTATACTTGCCTCCCATCACCCCTCGAGGCCTTCCCTCTCAATTCCTCAGCTTTTTACAACTGCATTGGAGTTTGGAATTAGACTGCTGCTGGGCAGGCCACCAGATCTGATCAGGAACCCCCAAACACTGGGGGACTGTTACTGCATGTGCCAACTGTGAAGTGAAACCATTTCCATGTGAATATTCACAGGCTAGCCAGCTCACAAGAGAGTTTCATCATACAGCTGAGCAGTGCTTTGCTGTCCAGCTTCTCCAGAAATTTCCATCTGGAGGGAAGCAGGTCAGGTAGACAGTGAAAGATTTCAGGTCTTTTTTCTGACATTATGAAGCAGTTACTGGACCTTGGTTTCATCTTACTTATCCATAAAGATGGGTTTTGCAGTGTATTATAGTACATGTATGAAATACAAGAGTTCTTGGTGCACACATGGGCATCCTGCTAGTGGCTGGAATGAATAACTGTTCGTTTCCCTCATGTCCATTGGAGGGTCACTCTAGGGCAACTTGTGATGGGCAGTGGAGGTAACATGGTCAAATTTCCCCCTGGTGAGAAGGGCCGCAGAGTCACAGTGAAAGTCATAGAAAGTAATTACACTCATGTGACCTTTCAGGATGGGGATGTTCTCAGAAATGCATCCTTAAGTGACTTTGTTGTTGTGTGCATGTTTTGGAGTATTCTTGCAAATCGAGATGGTTCAGTCTAAGATACTCTGAGACTATATACTATGGTCTACTGCTCCTAGCGCCAAACTGCACAGCACATTACTATACTTAATACTCGAAGCAATTGTAACACAATGGTATGCAGTTGTCTATTGAGACAAAGGAAAGGTACAGAAAAAATACTGGGCAATAAGAAATCTTCAGCTTCAGTACAATTGTGAGGGACTGCCATGGCTTATGCAGTCTGGGGCTAGTGGTAGGAGGATGAGAAGTTCTGATTAAAAAGTGGTGTGCAGGGTGTGCATACAGCTGCCTGGGGTCTTGTTCCAGAACACACTTAGATGTAACGGGCCTGGGTAAGGCTGAAGATTAAGCACACCTCCAGATGATGCCCATTGCTGAGGACCGTATTTTGAGTAAAGAGGCTCCTAGCCTGGTGCTTCATAAAGTGTGGACTTCAAAAGACCCAGCAGTGTCAGCATCGCATAGAACTTGTCGAAGGTGTAACTTCCTGGGCCCTAGAATCTCCTGTGGCAGGAGCAGGACTTTGTTTTTGATATGCCCTAGAGTTGCTTCTGATACATTTTAAAAAGCTTGAGAGCCATCTTAGGGACTTCATTCATTCCAGAATCCTCACCACCTGCTCATTTCTGGTGTTTTTCAGGAACCACGTGGTGTGAGCTTGATGGGAAAGAGACACCTGAACCCTAGCTTTCCCAGCTTTAAAAAGTCAGGGGCTACCCTTCTGCTCAACATAGTCACGAGGGACAGCAGGAAACTGGATACAGGCACAGTCTGGGCAGCGCTGGCCTTCTCGCCTCTTGCCCATCACGCTGTGCCTTCATGCCCTTGGGCGTTTATGAGACTTCAAGGGTCGCTCCACCGAATTTAGACACATAAGCAGGCTTGCAAGTATCTACACCATGGTCACACAGAAAAGTGTTGGTTTGCGTTTTTCACAATCCTGAGTCCCAGGTGTTGGGTTTCTGGGCCACATCCAACTAGTCTGTCCAAACATACAATACTGTAACAGTGAGCAGTGATTTTTTTTTTTTTTTCCCTGATTCCCTGTCTTTGCCACTGCTCTTTCTCTCCACTCCCTCCTTCCCATGCTTCTTGGCATCCTCTTATTTTCCAAATGAATGGATCCTCTCATTGAGGTTGCTTTGTTAAAACCGTAACTGTACTCTTGAAATAGTCTGACATGTCTTGAGCACCTGCCAGGCATTTTTATTTTCCTTTTGAATATTGTGGTAAAATACACATAGCATCTACTGTCTTCATTCAAAGTGCTATGTAGTCTTCACCATCTTTCTCCCTAACTCTTTTTACCTTGCAAAACCAAAACTTTATGCCCCTTAGTCAGAATGCCTCACCCTCCTACCACTGGCCCCGGGCAATACCTTTTTGATTTCTGTCCCTCTGTGGACTTGGCTGATCCGGAAGTGCAGTCATATCGTATTTGTCTTTTTGTGGCTGGCTTATTTCACTTAGCTTGATGTCCTCAGGACTCATCCATGTTGGAGCATGTGTCAGAATTTTTTCCTTTTTTAGGCGGGATAATATTACTGCAAGTACAGGTCACAGTTTGCTCATCTGTTCATCTATCAATGGACACTTGGGTTGTTCCCGCTTTTTGGCTATTGTGAATGATACTGCTGAATGGTTGCACAACTATCCATTTGAGTCTGCTTTCAATGTTTTGGATGTATGCCCAGAAGTCAGGTTACTAGATCAAATGCAATGTATCAATGTATCTTATGTTTTTTTTTTTTTTTTGGAAAAACTCTTACTCTTTTCCATAGTAGTCACAGCAAGTTTTAAATATTTATTTGTTTGAGAGAGGGAGTTGCAGATAGAGAGAAAGAGAAAGAATGTATGGATGTACCAGAGCCTCAAGCCACTGCAAACAAACTCCAGATGCATGTGTCACCTTGTGCATCTGGCTTCTCTCTCACCCTTTTCTTTCCTTTTTCCAACTACATATTTTGATTAGGGCACAGTTTGGACCCATTTAGAGTCCTCTTAAAGTCAAGTCATAGAGGAACAGTAGGAGGGCCTTTGTGACTTACAGTAAACAGCAGTGTCAAGTCACCTGCCCTATCAGTTTGCCAGCTCATTTTCTGTGGACATCATATGCCTACACTTTCATTATTTAGGCTGTGCTGGCACTTACTGTGAAAGGTATGAATTACCCTGGGTATTGCCCTCTGATGCACCTAGCGTCCTAGTCCAGAAATTAAAGATAAGGAAACCTAATAGGTGCTGGAGGGATGGCTTAGCGATTAAGGTGTTTGCTTGCAAAGCCAAAGGACCCAGGTTTGATTCCCCAGGACCTCCGTTAGCCAGATGCACAATGGGGCACATGCATCTGGAGTTCGTTTGCAGTGGCTGGAGGCCCTGGTGTGCCCATTCTCTCTCTCTCTCTTTCTCTGTCAAATAAATAAATAAATAGATAAATAAATAAAATAATAAATAAATAAATAAATAAATAATTTTAAAAACCCTAGTAGCTAGACAGCAAGCACTTGTGTCTCATCTTACTGAGCAGAGTCCTGGCATATCTGCCCTCCCCAGCATCTGCTGGGACACTGTGTCCAGGCAATGCTCTAATCACATCGGGAGACCATGACAAAGTACAGGAGGTCCAGTGCAAGAGGCAGAGGGCAACACGAAACACTTCAGTAACAGATAATACTTAGGAGCAGTGGGCCACGGGCTAGGCAGACCTGGGTAGAACCTCAGCTCCTCCATTTCCTAGCTGTGTTACCATGGCGAGCCCTGGGACCTCGCAGAACCTCTGCCTCCTAGCTGGGTGACGGTAGTGAGTCCTAGGACGTCTCAGAGCTTCCATTTCCCCACGTGCATGGCTGGGAGGATTTAGTGAGCTGTAGGCAGAAGGCACTGAACCCATTCCCCTGTCATGTTACAAACTTCCTGGGATGAGCCATCTCCCTGTATGAAGCCTTGCCCCTCTCCTCCTTGCAAGGCTTCCTTCCTTCCTTCTTTCCTTCCTCCCTTCATCCCTCCCTCTCTTCCTCCCTTCTCTCCTCCCTCCCTCTCTCCCTCTTTCCTTCCTTCTCTCCCTCCCTCCCTCCTTCCTTCCTTCCTTTCTTCCTCTTTTCTCCCACCCTCCCTCCCTCCCTCCCTTCCTTCTTCCCTCCCTTCTTTTCTTGTCAGGCCCCATTGGCTTAGGAAAGCTGATAACATCAGCCCTTCTGTCTTTCTCCAGAAGAAAATTCTTCCAGACCTTAATCATGTGAACTGCTCTCCTCTACACTCTGTGAGTGTCTGGGGGTCAAGCAAACACCATGCTCCAGAGATGGTCTGATGAGACTGGCTGGGAGCAAGAAGGCGGCTGGAGGAGAGAGACTAAGGGGAAGCAGAGGCAGAGGTGTTTGGGAGCTGACACCCACACCACATTGATCTTTGCTGCTGCCACAGCTCATTGAGCGCCCGGCTCTAGTGCACTGTCCCTGAAGGCCTCTTTCCACCTGTCTGCATCTGCATGGTCCACTCCCCCACAGACCTTGTGTTTTCAGGGCTTATCCCTCTGAAAAAAAAGCACATATATATTCCCCCCACTGGATGCCATCTAATACATCGCTTTTGAATAGTTCTCTTTGCTCTCTGGAGCCTGGGTTCAAATCCCAGGTCTGCACCTTACTAGCTGCGTGATTACAGATGAATGACTTTAGTTGCTCTGTACCTTAATTTCATCTGTAAAATAGGGATTCTAATGATATATCATTGGATTGTCACTTAGCACGTCACTTGATATACCCCCCCCCCAAATGACTTTGTTGTAACTGTCTGTTGGTACTTTCTCCACGGGGACAAAAACTGTGTGAGTAGGGGGCTTTCTCCCAAGTGGTCCCCTCCAGGAAACTTTGTACCCCAATCCTAGGTTATTAGATTTCAAGAGCTGGTAACATTTATTAAAAAAAGTTAGCCGGGCATGGTGGCGCACGCCTTTAATCCCAGCACTCCTGGAGGCAGAGGTAGGAGGATTTCTGTGAGTTCGAGGCCATCCTGAGACTACATAGTGAGTTCCAGGTCATCCTGGGCTAGAGTGAGATCATACCTCAGAAAACTGAAAAACAAAACAAAACAAAAAAATGGAACTGGTAGTTATCAGTTACCAAATTGTTTGGTGGAGAAAGAGCAGTATAGGGCTAGCTGTCATGCCTCTCATTCTTAAAATAAGGTCCATCTTACTACCTAAAGGGAAAAGAAGAGCGTGATCTCAGAATTACAATGACAGTTGGCAACTTAACTCCAGTTGAACTGCTCCGTCTACGTTGTACTTTTTCTTTTCTCTTTGCTTTTTCCTTTTAGATATGTTTGTCAGCGTGTGGGGACCACTTGCTTAGGGATTGTTTGAATACCCAGCAATTGAGTAAGAGCTAGAGAAGCAGGAGGAAGTGCAGCCTTGAACCTTCCAAAGGGACAGGAAGGCCTAGCATAGTCCTCATGGGTTCTCTGCTAAAGGGTGTTCCCCAGTTGTTATTGACAGCATGGAGAGTGTCTCTCTTGTAGAGCAGACTCCTAACTCAGGTGCACACACACAGCAAGGCGAGACATGGAATTTTCTAGGGGAACAAACGGGGACCCCAAGTGCTCACAGTGTGTCAGTCAGGAGGAGCACAGCTGCCAATGTGCAGGGCAGACACAGTCCATCCTGGAATTGCTGTTTGCTGTGGATGGAGTCATTCTCTCCACACCACCATTAAGCTGGAGAAAGCAGAAGCTGAGCAAACATGGGGACAAACAGGTCCTGGTCGGCTGATGAATTGCAGGTGACTGGGGAGAATTTAAAACCAGCCTAGCTGCCACCCATGAGAGTGACTAATTTCAACACTTAAAGACAAGCCTAGCACCAAAGAGATTAGCAAGCAAGCCCCAGACTGATAGTAAGTCAGCCATAGGGGATTGATCACCCTGGCAGACCTCTAGGGAGAGACCTGTCTCCATCCCCCACCCAGGAGACAGGTACTAGCTTGCTAGGCAGTGGCATTTCTATGTATCCTGCCATCTGTCTGTCTAACTTAGTTTTGCCTGTGGCAGCTGTGAGATCTGATTCTCCTGAACACTTCTAGATGCACATAGCAGCGCCAGTCTTGACCCATCAGCGGGATTCCTTGGTTTGACCAGTGTTTTAAAAAGACAGCCACCATTTTGAAGTGCTTCATAGAAAACAATGTGGAGATAGCATTCCTATATGCACCATGTCTCACACACTTCCCTTCTACATCCTTCCCAGGACCAACCTTTGGGAGAAGACAGCTGTCCTCCCAAGGCTGCTCTGTGTCTAGATGAAAGCCCCCAAGACAGGGCTGGCACTTGGTCTTCCAGTGGGAGGAGGAGACAGTCACAGCAGCACTTTGGACACTAGCAGGGGCTTTCTGGAGAGCAAAGAGCTGAGCAGAAGCTTCTAGTGTGGGCTCCATATCTTTGATTTTTATCCAAACTGACAGTGGGCTTTCATTCCCATTGCCTGCTCCAACATTCTAAGACAACGAGCAATGCCATAGGCAGGCGGAGCCTTCATGGTGGGCATAAAGAACTGCTTGGCTTTCTGACCAAGTGGAAGGGTGGCTACTCTATAAGCACTGAGGACTGTTGGGGACTGGATGCTTATGTTGCTACATCCTAAGGCCAAAGTCATTCATTCAAATGATTTTATGGACTCCACTATCTACCACTTGTCCAACCATTTGACATTGCATTGTCATCCACATATATGTTAAGAAGATGCATTCATAGCTACGTTGGGAAGCATGCGGTACACGGGCTGTAGGATGGATGCTCTGCACATGACTATCAGCAGGTGGAGATAAAGGGTAAATAAAACACAACTGTGGACTTCATAGGTTGCTGGTGTGATGGGATGTTGAACATATCTACAGTAAGGGCAACTCAACCAGTCTGGCAGAGGTGGTCAGGTCTGGAAATGTCTCACCAAGGAGGTGGCACTAGACCTGGGATCCTGGGGCAGGAATGGCAGGAAGGATAGTGTGTGCCAGGAAGTGTCCCAGAAAGGAGGACTGGCATGTGCAAAGGCACTGAGGTGGGAAGTTATGACGCAGTCTGGGAGAACTGTGACCAATATGGGATGAGTGGAGTTCAGGGAGGCTGAAGAGACAGGGAATGGCCAGGTTATGCATGGCTGTACACTCCCTGCTTGAAAGAATGCGAGCCTTTAAAAATTCCACTCTCTGTCAAGTATTTTTACTTCGCAATTTACAACATTCCTAATTTGTAAAATCCAAACAATTTTAAAACCTAGCAACCCTGTGCTACAAAGAGAAAGAGGCCCCATGTGTTGAATTGGTTTCTAAGATGGATATCTATTTACAATTTAAATTTGAAGCTAGAACAGTTGGCAACAAGGACTTAGAGCAAGGGAGTTAAAACCAGATCTTCTTTCTCTCCTACTTTATCTTCTAATTACGTTTATACTTGAATGAACTATACTAGGATGGGGGAGGAAAAATGAGCCTTTTTCAACAAAATAAAAAGAAAAGGACCACCTGGAATAAACACGAATTCTCTTCATAGAGGGATAGAGTGCCAGGGTGGCAACTGCCCAACATCATCTTCTGCATTCACCTGGACTCCAGTGAGAGGTGCACCTCACCTTGCTCTTGGTGGTGTTAGGAGTCACTGCTTGCTCATGGGTCTAGTTGTAGTGCTGATCTGAGCCAGCCCCTCATCCTCAGTTACCTTCCTAGGCAGGTTTGGCAGGGGCACACTAGGACTTTGGCATGGTGGCATATGTTCTGACTAGTAAGATGTTCATCGTAACACATCAGTGTCTTGCTTCAGATGCCTGGATACAACTGGGGAAAACCCATTCATTTGGCATCAGAGTCAAGGTCACAGTGAAAGTGGAAAGCTTTTTCCTCGAGAAGATTCTATCTCCAACTCTGGCTAAAATGCTGGGATGCTTATGATAGTGAGCTTATTCGGAGCAGAGAGATAGCTTGTGGAAAAGATGGATCCTGAGTCCTTCTCCAGTCTGCATTCACCTCCTCTCTTTCCAAGTTATGGAGGGAAAACTTTTAAGCTTAGTTCAGGCTCTTCAGAAAATTCTAGGCCCTTAAAAGAAAAGGGAGGAGTTAGGGAAATGATGCAGAGGACCTGGTGGTCTAGCTCTGATGGCCAAAAGCTTGGGCTTCTGTAAACCTGTTGAGTATTTGTTTTATCACCAGCAAGTTAGCATCTCAGGGCCTTACTTTCCTAATGGATAGACTAGGGATAGTAGCAGTACCCGGAGAAGAGGGGGTTGGTGGGAGGTCAGTGGACTGGGGCTTCAAGGCAGTCGTCACAGTACCTGCCACGCAGAGCTCCGCAAATAGTGGTTATCGGTGCCACTGGTAGTTGGCCATTGGGTTACCATAAAGATGGACTGTGCTAATATCTTTAAACATTTTTTTAAATTTATTTGAGAGCGACAGACAGACAGAGAGAGAATGAGAGAGAGAGAGAGAGAGAGAATGGGCACATCAGGGCCTCCAGCCACTGCAAACAAACTCCAGACGCATGTGCCACCTTGTGCATCTGGCTTATGTGGGTACTGGGGAATCGAGCCTGGAACCAACCGGGATCCTTAGGCTTCACAGGCAAGCACTTAACCATTAAGCCATCTCTTCAGCCCCTGTGGTAATATCTTTAAAGAACTCAGAACAGCTCCTCTCTCAGCAAGTACTCGGTTCATGCTAACCATCACTATCATTACCACTTTCACAACTGCAATGGTTAGAATTATTAGCAACTCCTTTGTCCTTAAACTAGAATTCTATATCTCTCTTATGGTTACAATAGCTCATCTGTACAAGCCTGTTTTACTTCTAGGCAACCAGGAGTTGTCCTTGGATATGTGATATTACAACTTGGACCAAGTGATGCTAAAACTCGGTAGGTGCATGAGGGACTGTTTCACCAAAGTGCGGCTCAATTGCTGACTTAGAACTTGAACATGCTCCTTGGCTCCCAGGCTGGACTCTGGGTGCTTTACAGAGAATGTGTCTTTTTACATTTCCTATTTTTTTTTCTAGCACCAGCTCAGTGAAAGCCCAAGTGCGAGGAATGGAACTTTGAAAAGAATCACTTAGGAAAAGAGATGTGTCTCTCAGAAAAAGCCCCTCAAAAAGAGATCTGGCCACATGATATAAGATTTACGGGGCAAGTTAGAGCCTCTGAGACACCATAGCCAAAGCTTTATTTTTCTAAGAAAGGGAATGAACAGCTCCAGGCTATGAAGTGCAACTTGCTTTCTTCTTTCTCATTCCATCCCTGTTTAATTTTTGGAAAATTTACCCTCTCCCCCACAAACAGATTCCTTCCATCCTTTTCTATCTGACCACGAGATCACAGGGTCCCACTGCTCACTGTCTTCCAGAAACAGCTTTCCTTTGACAGGGTCATTGTTCTCTCTGCCAGGCAATTTGCAATCCTTCCAAGGACAGGTGGAGAGGGCTGGGGCAAGCCTTGGTCCTGAGTAGGGTTCCAGACCTCCCTAGAAAGCATGTGGTGAGGGAGATGAAGCCTTCTTGACACTCCCTCCCCTTGGCATCTGTGTCAGGGTATTTATTGGCACTGAGCCTTGGCCAGTCACAGTTGGGGCGGTTCCAAGGATTCAGTAAGTGACTGTGTTAAAACCTCCCTTACTAGTAGAGAGAAGGTATTGGTGAGATTGTCATTCTCTCTGCTCTGTGTCTTCCCTCCTCCACTGGTGGCAAGTGTTAATAAGCCTCCTTTCCTCCAGATTAAACATGGAAAGGGCTGACTGTGGCTAGGACTGGGTTGCTGGTCTCAGTCACAAGGCAGGGGGAGTACTGGCCCAAGACAGCCACATCATACTGGCAGAGGATGGAGGTAACTGGTCAAGCCAAAGGTCAGTGCAAAGAATAGAGGCAATAGAGAGAAGGAAAGATGCCAAATTTGATCTGCTTGACAATTTCCCCCTCATATCAGCCCAGGCAGGGCTAGAATAAAAAGAAGTGGGGACCCTCCAGTGGAACAGGTCCCGGAGGATACACTCGGCACTTGAGCCCTGGGTTTTAAAGGAGTCCGGAAGCGCCTTCTTGGACTGCCTGGTGGAACAACTTGACGTGGGAGGCTTCACAACGCCTTTGGAAGCAAAGGGCAACACCATGTACATGTGATCTCTCGATCGCACTTTAAAAATTAAAAGTCCCTGGCACACAAAAGGTTTTTAGTAGAAGTTTAGTGAAGGGATAAGCAGGGTTGCCGGCTCATGGAATTGACACTTCTTATGTTTTTGCGGCAGGACAGTGGGCAGAGCATGAGCCTCCCCTCTCTTGTAAGCTAATGATCTGGGCCAAGCAGAAACCTGGGAGCCCATAAGAAGGCCCACATTGCTGTATCGTCCATCAACCCAGGTCCTGGCTTGGCTGGTGGCCTTTCAGAACCACTCATTTCTTGAAGCGAATAGCTAGGGAAAAGTAGCTTGTTGCTATCTCCGGGTGGGGGATGGTGGCATGTCGTGTATTAACTGAACATTGTGAAAGTTTTAAGAGCTCTTGGAGGCGGGGGAAGGATGGAGAGAAGTAAATGGAGAGAGGGGCTCTTGAGACCTGGTGGAGTCCACCGAATGAATCGTGGGGTTGGAGAAGTGGGCGCGTGTGGGGGGGGGTTGCTAGGTAAAAAAGGAGGGAGCAGGAAGTGGTATCTAGCCCCAAGGTAGGTCGTTAGCGCTTTGGCATCTTGGGCTCAGGAAAGTATCTCTTTTTTTAAGGGCCTGGCAGCGTGGCAGGCTGATCAATTCGCGCTGATAATAAAATAACAAGTGGGACAAAGGAGGGGCGCACGCGGCACGGGACGCGCAGATGCGGCGCTTGGCTCCATACTAACCCAGAGGAGTAAGGGACCCGGGCCCTCTCTGACACCTCACCCTCTCCCTTCAGGCCGCACCAGGACCCTAACGCCTACCCCCAACTAGCCTACCTCCTTTTGGGGGATCTGGACAGGGGCCGGCTCCGAGTGCAGGAGCTGCGGGGTGGGGCTCAAGTCTCAGCCTACAGGACACCCTTGGGCTGCGTCCCATGCCTCCAGTGTGCGCTTCAGGGAGTCCCCAACCCGGAGAAGCTGGGGGCTACCCAGCTTCTGAAGAGACGGGGGCAAGCCGAGATCGCGTTTCTGGGGGCACTGAAGCCCACCCAGCGTCGGTATTGACTTTTCTGTGCCATGTAGGTGTACAGGTCTCTCCGCGCAGGGGGCTCACGGCAACCCGGGGTCGTGGGGCGGGGGGTAAGGGGGCGTCGCAGGGTTGGTTGAGCGTCCAAAGCCTGGTGAGAGCCCGGGTCTCACTCCTGCCCAGCGCGCCACGCCTCTAGCAGTGCCACCCCCCCCCCCCACCAACACACACGCCCTGATCCCGGGCGGGCCGAAGGCGTGAGTGCGTGTCGGCGTGTGCTGGGGACATCCCATTTCCCGGGTGGGTGCAGAGCGTCGTCCCCCCAGTCACCCGGGACTCAGTTCCCGCGGGGGATCCCCTCCCCCAGCTCCGAGATCCCGGCGCGCCCCCTGCCCACTTTGCCAAGGCGAGAAAGCGGCCGAGCCGGAGACAAAGAAACTCCTGCCTCCTTCCACTCTCGGTCACTCCACTCGGCCAGGACACTCCCGGGCGCCTCCCTCGCCCCCAGCGACACTGGGCACAGACACGCCAGGGGCCGGGGGCAGGGGGGTAGGGTGGGCAAGCCCGCTTCCCCACACGGCTTGGTGAGGGCTAACCCGAGGTCCTCCCCACTCCTCCCGGGGACTCCCTTCGGCAGCCGCGCCCCCACCATCCGCTCTCTAAACCGTCCCGGGCCCCTGGCATCAACCACCCGTGGTTCAAACCCACACCCCCCACCCTCCAGCGGAGCGACAGGGGGGCGCGGCGCACACAAAGCGAATGGGGTGTGTGTGTGTGCGGTGGGGCGGGGGGCAGCGCAGAGCACCAGGAGAAGAAGGGATCCCGCCCGGGCTCGTGGCCCGGGCCCGGCTATTTACCCGATTTCTTCTTCGATCTCCGAGATGTCCGCGAAGATGAGGAAGACCACGAGCAGCGTGAGCGCGGCCAGCATCCAGCTCCGGAACTGCAGCTGCATGGCGGGGTCGGCGGCCGGCTGGAGCCGCTCGCGCGGGCCGGCGGCGCTCGGAGCGGGGGCTGGAGGGCGGAGCGGCGGGCGCGGAGGCTCCGCGCGCCACGCGCAGGCGGCCGGGCGGGCACACACACCGCGCTCCGGGCGAGTGCGGGCCGGCGGCGACGGCGACGGCGACAGAGACCCGGGCGGCTCAGGCGCGGCGAGCCCGCTCGCTCTCTCCCGGCTCCTGCCCGCCCCGCCCCTCCCCGGCCCTCCCTTCCCCCCCGCCCCGAGGCCCGCGCCTCGCTCCGCTCCGCGCGCAGTTTGACAGCTCGGCTCCGCGCCTGGGCTCGCCTCCTCCCTCCAACTCCAGCGTCCAGCCCGCCGCCCTCGGGGAGCCGGCCACTCCCGGCCTACGAAGGCTGGCCTCCGGGCATGCAGAAACACCAGGTACCAGGCTGAGCCCAAAGGAAGAGCCGGGGGGGGGGGGGACCGCCCGGGAGCACCCCGCTTGCTCCCTCGTCCTCTCTCTTTGTCCAGCGCCCTCGCCTCCTCTCAAAGTTTTCCCGACACAAAGACTCACACCTGGGGACAGCCCGCAGCGCGCCGCGGCGGTGTTGGCGGCGGCGGCGACGCGGTTTCAGCTCTGCTGATGTTTCAGCAGAAGTAATGTCCAAGACCGGCCAACTTCAGCAGCGATGCTCATAAGCAATCGTCGAGCTGGATGCTTAGCATGCAAAACACCATGTCCTCCAGGTGGTCATCTTCGTCCATTTGTACACCCAAGACTGGATACCTGAAGCTGTCTAAATTGCTTCAGGGCATGGCTAGCCCCCTCACTCCTCATGGGTACTCTTACCTGCACAGTGACTAGACACAGTACCCACTGCATCATGGCTCTGAAGGCGCTGAGTCCCTGTCTGTTTCCTCTCCCCAGCACTTGCTCTTTCCCAGCCAGATCAATAATCCCCTGGAGTCCTATCATGATCAAAAGTCCTTCTAGAAAAATATGGCTCCCACAAGGGGTAATGCCCTGTGCTGAACAATCTGTGCTTCTCCAGCCTCAGACAGCCCAGCTCAAATTGTACTTTGTACCAACCAATAGCCCCGGGGTGGGAAGAGTCCCGTTAAGTTTGACTGCAATGAGATAATTATCCCCCCTCCCCCCGCACTGATTGTAACAATTGCTGATGTAAGAAAATATAACTTTTCAGAAATGATTGTGGGCCTTCGGAAAGGCTCCTAGAAGTTTGAATGTGGACAGAAGAGTCCTGTTGGGGAAACCACATGGGATGTCCCTACCTGTCTGGGAAGCACCTGCCCATGAATGGACATGCAGATTGGTAGTGTCACCAGAAAACCGGGAGGGATCTGGGGACCGGCAGCATCCATGTGTCTCCAGGGCCAAGGTTGGGAGGTTAAGAGGGCCTTTTCCCTTTCCAAGCCAGTGATCATGCTGCTTGTGCCCAGAATGTGCTGCCTCCTTGTGGGTAGACAGGAGCAGGAGGGAGGCTTCTATGCTTGGGGGTGGGGTGGGAGAGAAGGTTTCTGACTTTGTTGGCATAGGGAGCCAGGATACTCTTTCCGTGCAGGAGGAGTTCCCGCTGCCCTGCTTACAGAGCTGCGAGGAAGCACACAGAGGAGAGGGAAAAGTTCTGCAAGTGGCCTCCTGTGAGTGTGGGAGTGATCTACTCACTCACCCTAACCCAGCACTTCACTTCCTTCCCCTCCCTTTGCAGAGTCCGTGTGCTTTTACTCCCTCTACCGTGAGCTCCCCGAGAAACACGGCTTTTTCCTCTGGTGAGACTTTCTGATGTTGAACGCCATGTCAAATGTCACTCGTTCTGTCCATTAAAAGTAGAGGCCAGGCATCACAAGAAGGTTTCGCATCAGTGTGGCTGCTCAGGTGGTCCAATCACCCTTTCTCTAAGATCTCCAAATGCCTGGAATACACCTCTCCCTCTACCTTGCTTGCTGGGTGATTTTGGAAATGTGAGTTGTTCCTGATAACATTCTGTCTTGATTTTCTCTGTTCACTGCACTCCCCATCAGTATTTATTGAGCACCTACCTGTCATGTGCCAGGTTCTGTGCTAGGGGGCTGGAGATGACAGGACACACTTCATTCCCTGCCCTCTAGTGGCCCTTTGTTCAGGAGGAAGCCAGATGTGTAAGAACCTAATGATGACATGGTATGTGAGATATGGTAGAGTACCTGAGTAGTTTGTAATTGATTAATAAGATTACCAGAAAGAGTGGGAAGAAAGCAAGTGGCCCTCATTCTCCTGCCCTCCGCCTTTTCTCCACCTATAATACTCTGACTATATGGAGTGTTGTGGAGGTCTTTGTTGTTACAATTCTCAATTCTTCAGGTCAGGCACACCTCGTCACCACAAACACTATTACAATGGAGACTTTCCATTTTTGGTTCAGTGACCCATGCTCTCTTCCCAGGCTCAACACCATTCTTCCTTTGCACCCATCAAAGAGAAATAATGCTGAGTGTCCTGGAAGCAGTGGAAACTCATACTGAACAGTTCCATTCTCTACAGAGAAATCCTTGTACCCAAGCTCTCTAGTAGGGTCTTACAGGCACGTCTGCTGGGAAACGGAGCTAGCTTAACAAGGTAGAGGTTTTACTTGAAGAGAGAGCCTTTGAGGAGTGAGTTGATGTGGAGGGTAAGGGGAGATCATTTGTGACCATTGACCAGAGAGGACTGCTTAAAGCACTGTGGTGGCAGGCTTCTGGGGTGAGCTTCTTTCACAGTGACCTGGGCACATTTCCCACCTCCACTGTCTCTCCAGCCTGAGTTTGCTCTTGGAGTTTGGAAGAAGGAAGAGCAACCAGGTTGGCAGTAAGTGACAGACTGCCATATGCCAAATGCTTGACCCTCTCTCTTTGTCTAGTCCCTCCCTCTGTTTAAGCAAGTCTTGCTTTAGTTTTCCCAGGAAACTGGGACATCACACAGCCATCATTTCGTTAGGCCAAGCTATCCAATGTGTTGGTTAAAATGTAGGATATTGGAATTCAGCATTCCCAAAGTTATTACCATCTAGTGACTTTTTTTTATTGACATCTTCCATACTTACAGACAATAAGCCATGATAATTCCCTCCCCTCCCCCACCTTCCCCTTCACAAATCCACTCTCCATTATATACTGTCCTTCTTTCCATTAGGATCTCTTTTATTTTGATGTCATCATCTATTCTTCCTATTATCAGGGTCTTATGAAGGTAGTTCTAGGTACTGTGAGGTCAAAGATATTGAGGCCAATTTCTGTCTGGACAACTGCATTGTAAGCAGTCCTACCCTTCCTTTGGCTCTTACATTCTTTCTGCCACTTCTTCTGCAATGGACCCTGAGCCTTGGAAGGTGTGATAGAGATGTTTCAGTGCTGAACACTCCTCTGTCATTTCTTCTCAGCACTATGGTGCCTTTTAGGCCATTCCAGTGGTCACCACCATCTAAAAAGAGAAGCTTCTCTAACCAAAAGTGAGAGTAACATTAATATATGGGTATGAAAATTATAGGGCAGGTTGGTGAGAATAATATATGCATTTAGCCAGACAAGAGCAGTGTTATACTCTTAACACTCATGAACTTCTCCCACCATAGGCTTTTGATTAGGTTTTCAGTACCAGGTATGTATTCCCTTCCACAGAGTGGTCTCCAGTTCAAGTAGAGAACAGTTGGTTTCCCCCATAACAGACATGCCACTATTGCACTTATTTGGTCATTTGGCTTGGCTGGCCAAACTTGAGGCTTGTGGTGCCCACTGTTTTCACCACTGACGACTTCTCTTTCCCATGTGGTTGCATGCAGTGCAGATTTTTCCAGCTTTCTGTCAGCTATTCTACAGGGAGGAGGTTTTCAGTTCAGCCCCAGCTTGATTTCTAAGTGACCTTGCACCTCAGGCATGTGGAGTCTTCAGCAATAAGGTCTTACCATTTATTTCTGGTGGGAAACCAAGAGCCTTGGAAATAGCCTGTAATATTTTAGGGGCATCGGGGACCCTCTTGGCTAACAACTAACTGGAAGGTGTCCCATCCCTGGCACTGAAAATTTTCTAGTAGCAGCCTATGGCTTCTGGGTGTGCCATTATCCAAAAAAGTAGGTTTTCATATGGCTTGGTCACAATATCCTGAATTTTGATTAACCCTCCCCTTAGCCTTCTTTTACTCAACCTGTTCCCCTGACCTCACTTAGGCCATTCCACCCCAGTAAACTGTTTGTCTACTTACATTTATATAATACTGTACTCTTAAGTCCTCCCCTCTCCTCCCTCCCTTAGAGTCCTTTTCTTTTTTTTTTTTTTTTTGGTTTTTCGAGGTAGGGTCTCACTCTAGCCTAGGCTGACCTGGAATTCACTATGGAGTCTCAGGGTGGCCTCGAACTCACGGCGATCCTCCTACCTCCGCCTCCCGAGTGCTGGGATTAAAGGCGTGTGCCACCACGCCCGGCTCCTTAGAGTCCTTTTCTAGCTTACTGGCCTCTGCTACCGATTTTAACTTCAACCCACACACAAGTCTAAATATTTGTAACTAGAATCCACATAAGAAAGAGAACATGGGACACTTAGCTTTATGAGCCTGGGTTACATCATTTTGTATAATCCTTTCCAGATCCATCCATTCCCTACAGTTCTATAATTTCATATTTTTTTTACCACTGAATAAAATTCCATTGAATAAATGTATCACATCTTCATTATTCATTCATCAGTTGAGGGGCATCTAGGCTGGTTCCATTTCCCAGCTACTGTGAATAGAGTGGCTATAAATATGGTTGTGCAAGTGTCGCTAAGGTAGTGAGAAGAGTCCTTAGGGTATATGCTTAGGAATGCTATAGCTGGGTCATATGGAAAATCTATTTTTAGCTGTCTCAGGAACCACCACAATGATTTTCCACAATGGCTCTACCAGTTCACATTCTCACCAACAGTGTAGAAGTGTTTTGTTTTTTCCACATCCTCACCAGCATATATTGTCTTTTTTTTTTTTTTTTTTTTTTTTTGATGATAGCCATTCCAACAGGAGCGAAGGAGTCTCAAAGTAGTTTTAATTTGCCTTTCCCTGATGGTTAAGGATGTAGAACTTTTTTAAAAATGTTTATGTGCCATATGTATTTCTTCTTTGGAGAACTGTTTATTTAGTTTCATAGCCCACTTTTTAAATTGGGTTGTTTGATTTTTTTAAAATTATTTAGTTTTCTGAGTTCTTTGTATATCCTGGATATTAATCCTCTGTCAGATGTATAGCTGGCAAAGATTTTCTCCTATTCTGTAGGTTGCCTCTTTGCTCTTTTGCTCTATTCACAGTGCACTGACATTTTAAAGTCAAATAGAGTATGTTATCTGTTTGGGCAACTACACAGGGCTCAGGTAGTTTGTGTAAATGAGGGCTAGAGGAGGAGGAGACCATGCGGAAGCTGGATGGCACACAGTGGGCACACAGCATTTTCTTGTCTCGGACCCAGGCTGAGGTTGGCCTTGCCCTTCCAGTTGCTAACCCCAAGATATAGAACTTACCTAGAGCCTCAATTTATGGCCACCTTGCAGTATTATCATTCACATATCTCACTAAACTCCCCTTTGCTCTGATTATGCAGAATTTTCACTTGAACTACTTCTTGGGAGCAATTAGATCTATGTTGATAATAATTTATTCAAGAAACTGCCTAAGGAGAGAAGGGACAAGTAAGATGGGGGCAGGAGTGTGCCAGCATTCATGAGCACACACCATTGCAAAGCACACTGGTGGTTATTGCTCCTACTTGGCCCTCCTGGCCATTCTTACATATAGATAACATTATCTCTATTTTGTATGTCAGTAAACTGAGGCTCAAAAAGGCTCAATTGCCCAAAGTGGCTCAGTTGGTAGAGAGGGAATTCTAATTCAGATGCCTCCCTTGACATCTCGGGACTATCAAGATCTACTCCTGCACTCTGGGCAGTTCTAAAAATATACAAATTCTAAATAGTTCCTTCTTTCATTTCTACAGTATCACCTTAGTGCCAGTGTGTTGGGATCTGGGGAACAAATACCTCTTCACTTCTGCACAGCCTTCATCATTTATGAGAAAGAAATAATAAATCTCCATTTTCATCTTCTCACAAGCAAAGGTAGTCCTTTCAATCAATGCATCCATTTTTTCAATCCTCAAGAATAAATAATAATTAACCAAAATTCTAATCTAGTGCTACACATCCTTGAACTTTCCCAGAGAACAGCAATGGCCTTGCTTCTTCATCATCTCTGAAGGTGTTTATGTGTGAGTGGGGGAAGGGTGTTGGGGGAGGGAGGACAGGAGGAGAAAGAGGAAGGATAACAGAGTCAGGGAAGATTAATAAACTACTGTGTGTCTGCACCTCCAATGACTGAGAGAGTCTGCCTCTTCGTTTGAAATTTACACTACATTCGAGTGTTCTCACAAATGCCACATTTTCTTTTTCTAAATCAAAATCAGAGTGGTAACAATATGGAGAGGCAAAGGGGCACATTTGCATTCAATTTGTAATTTTCATACATAGCAAAATTGTAGTTTAGCCACGGAAAGGAAAGAAATATATTCAGGCAATTGTAAACGTTTCTGGGATTATCAGCAAGAGATGTAGGGAGGGTGTGGAAATGTGTTCCACAGTGAGTTGGAAGGGAGAGAGGTGGGAGAAATAGTTTTAGGTTATTTTTTCTTTTTTTTGGATGGGATTGTAACAAACCCTTCAGCTGAGACAAAAGACAATTTTGAACCAAACCACGAAGTCCAGTATCAGATAACAGAGAAGAACAGAAGGGCATGTCCTCACACGATTCTTGCCAGGGCTTCAATAAAATTGCCACTGTGAGCTCTGAATCAGACCTCTCAGCTTGCCAGACCTTGCCCAGAGTGCAGCATGACACCCTTTTCCTGAGGCACTGAGGAGGCTGGCCCATGCTGGTCGCTCTTGGGTCCATATATGCCACTTCCCTTGGACTCAGTTTGGGTAATGGGCCTCTATATTTGTTCCCAGAGCTGGAAGCATTGGTAGAGAGCCTATTTGTGGACAGGGTTTTGTGTTAAGAGCTGAGATGCAGAGGAGAATGAGGTATTGGAGCTCCTTTGATGAAGCTTGAAGTCTACTGGAGTTCTCCAGATGATCAAGAGTCCAGGAAAGTTGCCCACTACTGCTTTTAAAGCTGGTAACACACTCTACCTCTCCTGTCTTCTAAAGCTCTCCCTCATATATTTTACTTTATTTCTTTTTTTTCATGATATTTCAATGAAATTGGAAACTCCCAAGGGATAAAGACTTTTATTCCATTCTGGCTCAACATTGTCTAGTGTGATGGAGAATCAATACCAGTTTCCACCTGGCCACCCTCAAGTCATCATCGTGTTGCTGAAGCCAGAGTTGGGAAGAGATGCAAATGGCACATGATGATATTCATCTCCACTGGATATGCTCAAGAAAGAAAAAAAATATTAAGACACAGAAAACAATGAAGCTCTAAGTACATACTGACTTTGTGTTTGGTATAATTTACTGGATTGTAAATTTATATATTTTATGTGTCCTGCTATTTTAGTTGTAAAAATATATTTTAGGGATTGAGGAGGTAGCTCAGTCAGTAAAGTGCTTGCCTTGCAGAATGGAGACCAGAGCTTGATTTTCCAGATCCCTCATAAAAATACCAGATGTGAGGTTGGAGAGATGGGTTAGCAACTAAGATGCTTGCCTGCAAAACCTAAGGATCCAGGTCCGATTCCCCATCACCATGCAAATCCAGATATACAAAGTAATGCATGCATCTGGAGTTTGTTTGCAGAGGTTAGAGGGCCTGGCATGCCCATTCACTCTCTCTCTCCTTGTAAGTAAAATAAATAAATAAATAAAAAGCTAGACATGGTGGCATGTGTTTGGAATCTCAGCACAGGGGAGGAAGAGAAAGATGGATCTCTGGGCTCATTGGTCAGCCAGTATAGCCTAACTGGCAAGCTCCAGGCCATTGAGAGATCTTGTCTCAAAAGAGGTGAGGAAGCCATTCACCAGAATGCTGGCCTGCTGCATGCTAGCACATAACTCTGGGCACCCGTGAAAGCTCTCTGACTTCAAATCAGTATCTCATAAAATGTCCCTTTGGGGATTCACTTCCATAGCTCTCCTGCTTCAAATGCCTGTACATGAGTGATTCCCAGTTCCTGCCCCAGGCTTGACAAAGCTAACTGGGAGAACTACAGAAGGATCAAGAAACTAGTCAGTTTGGCTCCATGAGTATATTAGTTTGGATTAATTTGAATGCAAGGGACAGTAAACCCATAATGACAATGACTTATTGAAAACAAGCTCAATTCTCTTTCTTGTGCAAACCCCCAAGCTAGCAGCCAGTGCTGGTTTAGCTGCGTTGGTCCCTAAAGTGCTTAGAAATTCAGGTCCTTTCATCTTCGTGCCATCCCTAAGATGAAACTAGCTTTTATACATGACCCATCACATCTGAATTCCAAGAACTAGACTGGAGGAATAGATAATGAATAAAGAAAGTTTCTTTTTGTCCAGAATGGTGTCAAGTAACATACACAGCTGCAAGGAAAGCAAGAAACACCCCTTAATTCTGGGCTTCTATACCTTCAGCTGACATTCTGTTACAGAAGAAGGAATGAACAGGTGGGGGCAGCTAGTGAGGTTAGCCACAAGGGGAGTGGAAAGACCAGCTCTACTCAGTAAATCCTCATTAACCTTGCCTTGTGATTGGGTGGAAAAGACCAGCTCTATTCAGTACATCCTCATTAACCCTGCCTTGTGATTGGGTGGAAAAGACCAGCTCTATTCAGTACATCCTCATTAACCTGGCCTTGTGATTGGGTGGGCCAACAGTCACCTGCCATACATGTCCCAGTGTGTGACCACAGGCTGTTTGTGGAGCCGAGCTTCTTCCCATTGCATGTTCCTGTTCCTTGGCATCCTTACTTTATTGTGTTCACCCTGGGGAGGCAATACCCTATGGTGGTGTAAAGCAATGCTTCTCAAGCTCTTCTTTGTTCTTAAACTTGCAATTATTTGCTGAACTGTACATCTCCTACTACATGACTGGTGTCCTGTTCACCCATATGCCACTCACTGTGGCAATTGGACACCCCCAAATCCTCTTCACCAACAGTAGTCATTGATCATGGGAACAGTTTTATGAAACTGTGACAGGGTCTTCCAGATACTTGTCCTCAATTTCCTTTTCTCACCACAGATGGGTAAGATATGGTTCACAGACAGGTGCTGGGCCACAGACCATTGTCTGGCTTTAGACTTGATTTTACTACCATGCACTAGGAAGCACTTAAACTTGGTTTTAACCTCTTGATGTTTGTTCGTGAATGTTCTAAGTTTCAGTCTCCGAATGTCAAGTGGAGATGATAATAATACTTAATTCACAGGTTTTTAGTAAGAAAGAACTAAAGTGCTTAGAATGCTAGCAATAAGCTGCTAAGTATTCTGTACAGACCTATATTTATTTTTTTGGAATAAAGAAAAAAAATAGAAAGGTAGTGAAATCTGAATTGATCTGGATTCTGTTCTTCATAAAATCTTCAGTCTTATTTTTTTCCAGCATTCATAAATTACTCTGTAATCAGGAAAAAACATTAAAAGTTGTTATGTGTATTTCTATGCACTGAATTTTTGGCAGAGTTTAATGCTCTTTCTCAATGTAAATACACATATTTAATAAATTGGCTTTGCAAACAATTTCTAACCTTTCTTTGATGTTTGGTAAGCATTTACGTAATCTTCATACTGTATTTTCCAGTGGAGGAAAACAGTTGACAGAACTTTCCCCACTCAAGTTGCAAGCCCTGGAAATGCTTCAGGATGCTCCCCCAAGAGATTCAGGGGTTTTAGTCAAGCTTGTAACTTGGTGGGAGGAGGTGTCCCTGAGGGCAGATCCTAGGGTCCAGTCCTAAGGCGTGTTTGTGGGGTGGATCTGGAATTTCAGCCTAAGGTATGCAGAGTGCTTGAACTCTGCCTAGGGTCCCCTGACTGTTCTTGCTTTTGGGTGGTGGTTGCTTTTCTCTCTGCATGGATTTGATATAGGGAACCAGCTTCTTTCACCATTAGGGAACTTCCCCTGGATCTGTAAGTTTCAAGTAAATCCCACTGTGGTTTGATTCAGGTGTCGCCCATAAATCTATATGTTCTGAATACTAGGTCCACAGATGGTGGGATATTGGATCCTCCTGGAAGTAGTGTATTGTTGGGGATGGGCTCACAGGTATTATATCCAGTTTCCCCTTGCCGGTGTTTGGCACACTCTTTTGCTGCTATTGTCCACCTGTTGTTGGCCAGGAGGTGATGTTCACCCTCTGCTTGTGCATTGTTTTCCCCTGCCGTCCTGGAGCTTCCCCTCAAGTCTGTAAGCCAAAATAAACCCTTTCCTCCAACAAGCTGCTTTTGGTTGTGTATTTCTACCCTCAACATGAAGCTGACTGCAACAGTAAATTGGCACTGAGAAGTAAGGTTGCCATTGCTAGAAACCTGACTGTGTGGTTTTTGGCCTTTTGGGACTGATTTGTGGGAGGAATGTGGAAGGATTTGAGTGCTATAAGTACGGCTTGATGGACTATTCTGGACAGAGTTGAAAGACCTGAATGCAGTAAGAACTATGGACTGTAAGGTTTGGTTTATGAGGAGAAGAAAGAGCTTTGTCCAGACTGGGTTAAAGGCAGTTTGTGTGAGAGGCTCACTGGGTTCTTCCTGCCTGTGTCCTGGGAACTTGTGCAAAGTTGCATTGCATAGAAATGGACTGGTGTGAGCAGAGGAATATGACACAGAAAGAAATTAAACCCTTGAGCCAAAACTGCTACCCGCTCAGCTACAATTGTTTGAGAGATTATAACCATTGAGATTGGGCCAGCTGATCTGCATTGGGACAACAGAAAGAATGCAGAATTTTTTGAAGGGGCTGAAAGCTAAATGAGTGTCCTGTTCTTCAAAGTCTGTTTTATTTCCTCCTTGGATTACAAGTTTTTTAGCATACCTGGTACTATGGAGTATAACAAATGCAGAAAAGAGAGAGTCATTGAGTTTGCAACACAATTTTGTTTTTTTGGAAACGGCCATGGGCAGTGTGAAGCAGGCTTGTTGGGTTACCTGCATGGAGACCCAATGGAGCCATGTAGATGAACCATGGGTTACAGTAGAGACCCAGTGAAGATGTCAGGACTATGAAGCGACTGACAAGGAAAGCCACTGGCACTGGATGAAGTTTTCTAGGACTGTGAATAGCCTAGCTGAAGGGGAGGAATTGGAACCCCAGAGACTCATCACTTGTCACAATTATTTGGCTTGGAGACTTGTCTTTGTTTAGAGTTTATCAGACTTGGAGCTATAGAATTTGATGTTTGTCATGTTTTGAATCTTTTATTTTTCTATGCCCAATATAATCTTTTGCAGTGTGAATGTTAATTTTGTGCTATTATTATTATTATTATTATTATTAGGTATTTGGTTCAGTTAAAAGACCTTAGACTATGAGGATGTTTGAACAGCATTGGGATTAATTAAAAACTATGGATGCTTTTAAAGTTGAACTGAACTCATTGCATTTTACATCATGTATAATTATCAGTTTATGGGGTCATAGTGGAATGTAGTGGTTTGATTCAGGTGTTCCCAGTAAACGTACGTGTTCTGAGTGGTAGGTCTACAGCTGGTGGCAATTGGAACCCCCCGGAGGCAGTGTATTGTTGGGGACAGGCCCATGGGTGTTATAGTCAGCTTCCTCTCGCCCGTGTTTGGCACACTCTCCTGCTGCTGTTGCCCACTTGATGTTAGCCAGGGGGTGATGTCCACCCTTTGCTCATGCCAATGTTTTCCCCTGCCATCGTGGAGCTTCCCCTCTAGTCTGTAAGCCAAAATGACCCCCATCCTCCCACAAGCTGCTCTTGGTCAGGTGTTTTACTGCAACATCTGTACCTTCCATAAGCTGTGTCTGGTTTGGAGGTTCATCCCAGCAGCATCAAGCTGACTACAACATATGACTACTTAATATTTAATTAACATGTTTAGAAATACTATCTTTATGGCCTGCTAGTATTGCATGTTTTTTGTGTTACAAATATTCTTTAGGGGACATTGGAATCCCATGTGTAACCAAAGCTTAGAGTAAATGTTTACTAACAAGGAGATAAATTTGGCAATTTTGAATGATTATAGAGATTTGTGGCTGTGTATCTGTGTTTATGTCAACATGTTACTGGTAATAGCTATGATTTATTCACTTCCAAGCCATTGGTCAGTAACAGAGTTTCAAGTTATAGTCTCAATACAATGGAGAAAGTGTAATCTGTTTTGCAGGCTTCTTAGATACTCATAAGGGCTGCTGAGTCATCAAAATGCAGGAGATTTTTCCCAATGCAGCAGAGCATGGGGCTGAGAGAGACAAGGGAGGCCATTGCTTTGATGGGATAAATGTCCCTAAGTAATGTCAGTCCCAGGGTGGTGTTACAGGAAAATGCTCTGAACTTTTAAGACGTGAGGTCTTATGGGAGGTCCTTAGGTTATTGGGGGTGTGGCCTTGAAAGGTATTTTGGAAACCTGGTCCTCTTTCCTTTTCAGGTTCCTGACTTGTGATATGACTTTACTCTGATACTTGATTCCCATTCCTACTATCTGAAACCTCTAAAACCATGAGCAAAATTACCTTTTCACATTGTAAGTTAATTGCCTCATGTATTTTGTTGTAGTAAAACAAATTGATTAATACAGGTAGTTTGAGTCTTTTGTTTTCTTCTGAAGTCTGGGGTGTTTCATATGTAGAAAGGCATCATAGTGGGCTATTATACTACCCTAAATTTCCACAAGATATTTGGCCAAACTCTGTAATTTTTTTTTTTTCCCCAGAAGAATCCATTTGCTCAAGTCTACTGATCTGGCTCTTGGTGTGGATGGAGGTTCTTGATTGTGTGAAGAAAGGTCAGAAGGAATAGAGAAGGTGATAGCTGGAGAATTTGGAAGACCTTCTTACTGGAGATCTTTTCCTCTCCCTTTGCCTCTGTGTGAATAATTCCTGTTCGGACTTTTTAGGACAAATCACTCAGCTGGGCTGTGGGATTTCAAGGAAAAAAAAAAAAAACTGGCATCTGCATTGAAGATGCACAGATTTTTATTTCCTTGTTATTATCCCCTAAACAATACAACACAACACAACACAACAGCTATTTGCATATCATTTATATTGCACAAGGTATTAATTGTCTTGAGATTATTGAAAGTGTACAGGAATGCTGTACATGTGTGTTATGCAAATACTATACTGTTTTCTATAAGGGGCTTAAATATACATAGATTGTAGTATCTGTGGGGCCTTGGAGCCTAGGATACCAAGGAGCAAGTGCATTTATTTTGTGAGTTTGGGGGCATAAGCCCTCCATCTAGCATTTTATAAGAACCACCCATGTTTCTGGCACTTTCGCTCTACCTTTCGCACTGGATTAGTAACTTTCCAGTGCTCCTGCATTTTGGAGAGCCTATATTTTCTTTCATGTGGCTCATTTCGAAGGATGATACCTGCTAGTAGTCCCAGCTCTTGCAGAAGGGAGTGTGTCTTCACTTCCTCTTCTTTACCTTCTGTGTCCCCGGCTGTGGGAAGTACAGAGCCCTGCCTGCTGTCTGAGAGCCGCTGGGTTCCCACCACAGCTGGCCTCTGGCAGAGGTGTGCCAACAAAGGAAGAAAACAAAAGCCAAGCTGCAGTCATTTCAAGCTCCATTAGGGGCATGTGTTGGGTGAGGAAATCAATGGAAAAAAAAGAAGCTGGCAGGAAAAGAACTTCTTTTTCTTCTGTTTGTAGTATGGAATGGACCACAAATAATGATAGGGTGGAAATCACCAAGCAGCACCCATTTTAAAAAATAAAGAGATTCTAAAAAATCACATTCAATAACTTTTTTTTTTTTTTGTCATTTACAAAGCCTGGAGGAAAAATAAAAGATAATGACCACTTTGTTTCTCTTTTTTGCTTTGCATGGCAAAGTATGAGGCAGGACCCAGCATTACAGCACACAGCTAGCCATTGTGAGATGTGATGCTTTGAGTGAAATAAGAATTATGCTTCCAAGGTCTCTGCAGTAACTTGGAAGGATAAACTCTTAAGTATCAATAATATTGATATTCATCGTGATGTGTGGTTAATCGAAAACCATTTTACAGTTGTGCTTTAAGAATCCAGTAAAGAAAGGGCCTCCATAGGGAATGGTTAACTCAAAATATCTATGTCCTCTGACAAAAATGTAATAGGTACATTGGGAGAAGATGTGGACCAAAATGTAGTTTCAGTCTTTGTAAATGGTCTATGCAAAATCAATTCTGATTCTGTGCCTCTGTTTTCATGCAACTTATAGATTTACAGGAAGCTTTGTAGAAGGAAGAATTATTATTTTCTTTCTCTCATTTGATTTCTTTGAAAGGGTTAAAGTTGGCTGATTTGGTCCTGTAAGCTCTCCCCTCACCACTTTGCTTTTATTGTCTTGCTGTAATAGATGAGAAGAACCACCAGGTGGCGATGTGCCAGTGAAGGGGTCCTGGAGTGGATGGGATTGGCTGGAATTAGCTGGGGTAAAGTGAATTTTAGGCCAAGAAAAGTCAGGGGAGAAAGTGGGCCTGAGAATAATAAGTGGGATAGGGTATGACTGCCTGGAGGACAGCAACTTTGAATTTTGCTTATGGACTGATCTGGGGGAAATGTAGTGAAGCCACGTTGCTGGACCACAGATGAAAAGTGGTGAGTGGTTTGTGGAAGTCACTACTGAAGGCAAACAAATCAAGGGGAGATGCACATGGATTACCAAAAATTGGTTGGAAAATCACAGTAATCTCTTCAGAGACATCCTTTCATTAACATGCCAGCTAGCCCAAATGAAGAAATTGAATGTGGACAGTTCTTTAAATAATTAATAATGAAATCAATATCCGATTGACACTGTGCACTCTACTTGGTCTGGTCACAACTACAGTAAGTGTGTCCTTCTACCTGGTTCAATTTAAAAGTTAAAGCATTGAATGGTCTCCACTTTGTGCAGTTATCTTATATGGAATTAGACCAAGAATCTTTTCCTTAATGCCCCTCCCCCCTCCCAAATGGAACAATAGGAAAGATCAAATCCATTTCTCTAACATTGAAGAGGCAGGAAGACTTTAAAATGTCATTTATATTCTCCTAGCTCACACACCAACCACTGGGTAATTATGAAGTACTTTCCCCTAGCTGCCCTGGGCTTAACTCAGTGATCAGGTTAAGAAATAGAAGCTGGGGCTGGAGAGATGCCTTCGTGGTTCAGGTGCATGCTTGCAAAACCTAACATCCTGGGTTCGATTCCCCAGCACCCATATAAAGCCAGATGCACAGAGTGGCATATGCATATGGAGTTCGTTTGTAGTGGCTAAAGGCCCTGTTGCACCCATTCTCTCTCTCTCTCTCTCTCTCTCCCTCTTTCTTCCTCTCTGCTTGGAAATAAATAAATAATATCTTAAAAAGAAACAGAAGCCATAGCTCTCCTCAGGCTTTTGCACAAAACTCCTGACTCAATTATGGGGTGCATTTGTCACATGTCCCTCAGAGGTTGTCGTACCCAATCCCTCATTAGCCTCATGGGAAGTGTCGGTGTATTTATAAATGTGCCTCCTATTAACTCCCTGGTTCTGAAAGCCAGAGAGCTCTGCTCGGAAACACAGGAGGAGAAACTGCACTGTGCTGAGGCGCTCGCTGTCCCTTGCTCGTTCTCTGCTTGTTATGCCACTTAACGTTCACTCCCCAAGAGGTAAGGGCTGATTTGCTGGATGTCCTTTGTCCATCTTGGTGTTCCTGCTGACCTTTTCAGAACCACTTGTCTTCTGGTAGAGAAGGCTCATTGCTTGCAGGTTACCTATGATGATGTGAGCTGGCTTTGCTGAGAGAAAGCTTTTCTCTGTGTTCAAAGTCAGTAACTCATGCTGCATATGGTGGTGCAGGCCTGTAGTCTCAGCATGTGGGAGACTCAGGCATGAGGAAACTGAGTCTGTCTCCAAACATAAATAAATAAATAAATAAAAAGAAAAGTCAGTAACTCTTTGTTTTTATCAGCCATCTGTCCAGGCTAATCATGGATCACAAACTTATAGCCCAAGTTTAGTCTGAGCCAGACAAGTATTTTTCCATGAGTCAAAGTGTTTAAAAATGTTTTGGAATCTGAAGACCTTTGGTGGGTCATAGACATTCCTGTTCTCAACAGGGTCCAACCCTCCTTGAAGTTTTCATCCAGTCTGACTCATATGCTACTGATTTCTCCCTGGCTCCTATGACATTTGATACATGTATTATCACGAGGCCCAAACACCTGTCTCCATTGAGGATGGGCAGTCTTGCCTACAACAGAGCTAAAATAAATGGGGATAAATCCATATACTGATCACACAAAGGCAAATTGGATTGATTCTTTGGAGAGTATTTTTTCAATATAAAGGAGGCCTTATTCTATGAGGGGGGACCTGTTATGATAGATGATATGGTAGTTGGTGAGAACAGAATCACATAGACTCTCAGGAAGGAGGCCAGTGTCTCCCGTCACTCTCGAGTGCACGCGGAACAACACTGAGCTTTACCACCAAGAGAAGTGGGGACTGTTATCAATCTAGTCTGTAATAGAGATCAATCGAAAACATTTCACACAGCAACAGAAACCTTAAAACAACAAAAGCCTTAACACATCAATAACAGCATCCCCTCAACCCAACAATTCCACTCATCTCTAGGAACAGTTTCCTAAGGAGATATGTAAACAGGCCTGGTAATGTTTAGATATGTGGCTCTTCATAACAGTATAATTTTTAAAAATAAATATTTAAAAGTAATGTCCAAGGTACTTCAGTGGTAGAGTGCTAGCCTGTCATGGGCAAGGCCCTAGGTTCAATCCCCAGCAATGTGAAACAAGGAAGGAAGGAAAGAAAGAAAAAAGAAAAATAATAGTCAGCAATAGGACACCTATTCACTGGGATCTTGTGTAACCATTAAGAATGAAATATGATGAGGGCTGGAGAGATGGCTTAGCGGTTAAGGTGCTTGCCTGCAAAGCCAAAGGACCCAGGTTCAATTCCCCAGGACCCACATTAGCCAGATGCACAATGGGGCACATACATCTGGAGTTCGTTTGCAGTGGCTGGAGGCCCTGTTGCACCCATTCTCTCTCTTTATCTCCCCCCGTCTTTCTCTGACAAATAAATAAAAATAAAATATTTTTTTTAAAAGAATGAAATATGATGACTTTCTTTGGATAAAAGTCTATTTGCAGGCTGGAGAGATGACTCAGCAATTAAAGGTATTTGCTTGCAAAGCCTGAGGGCCCAGGTTCAATTGCTTGGTACCCATGTAAAGCTGGACACTCCAAGTGCCACGTATGTCTGAAGTTGGTTAGCAGCAGCAAGAGGCCCTGGCGTGCCCCTATTCTCCCTTTCTCTCTGATTCTCTCTCTCTCAAATAAATAAAATTTAGTCTGTTTGCACTTCAGTTAAGATGAAAAAGATTATAGGGCAGCATGATCCAAATTTTGCAGACATAAACATGTGCCTATTTGGTGTGGTGGGGAGCCTCTAAGATGGCACCCAATGACTTCTGCCTGTTGTATTCCTCGCCTCTGTGATCCTTGTCCTTGCCTATGGCAATATGGCGATGGGAACTCCCTCTTCTGTGGCTTCTTCCTTGCTGTCTTCATTCATGACTTTGCCTGTCACTCTGACAAAATACCGACAGAAGTCACTTAGGGGAGCAGAAAGTTATCTGGGCTCATAGTGGAGGGTGTCATCTGTCATGGTGGGGCAGACATGGGAGGAGGAGTGGATCTTGGTGGTGGCGGCAGAAGTGTGGGCTGCTTACTCACATGTAGGCAGGCCAGGGAGCAGAGAGAAGGTAATGCCAGCGCCCACCTGCTTTTCTTCTGTTTGCCCTTTTATTCAGTCTGGACTTCCAGTCATGGGATGGAGCCGCTCATATTCAAGATGGGGTTTCCCTCTTTCCTTAATTATCTTTGGAAATGCCTTCAAAACTACCCAGAGATGTGTCTACTAGGTGACTCTAAATCTAGCTACGTGGCCAGTGAAGTTTCACTATGACATGAGCAGCATATCCCCATTGCCTTCTTGGTTACTTTCTCTGATGAAGCCTGCTTCCAAATTTGCAAAGGTCCATGAGCCAAGGAGCTGATGGTGGCCTCCAGCCAGCAGTCACAGGGAAACTGAGACGTTCTGTCCAATAGCCTTTAGGGAACTAAATTTTGCCTACAACTACCATGTGACCTTTGAGGTGGATCCTTTCCCAGTTGTACATTCAGAGAACCCAATTCTAGCCAGCTCCTTGCTTGCATGCCTATAAGAGATCCTCCTGAGGAGACTTCAACCTTGATGTGCATACATTTCTGACCCAAGGAACTGCAAGATAATCAACACTTTCTTTTTTTTTCCTTTTCTTTTTTTTCTTTATTGGTTAGTTTTGTATTCAGCAAATACAGTCAGTTTGGTACCATTATTAGGCTCATCCGTGACCTACCCCCACCCCTTGGCCCCTCCTTGTTGAGGTATATGGGTCATGCATTGTGGAGTTAGCCCACAGTTATGGGTAAGATAACTGTCTCAGCATATCATGACCCAACATGTGGCTCTGACATTCTTTCCGCCCCCTCTTCCGCAAAATTTCCCTGAGCCATGTTGGGTTCATTTTTGGTCTGCTTCAGTGATGAGGTGTTGGGGGCCTCTGAGGCTCTGGCTCTCTGATTTGGTAGGAGTTGATTTTTCTCTGTGTTGATCTCCTAAAGACAGACAGATTTCTGTCAGAGTACTTGATGACCCACCAAAGATTAGTGGTAAGACCCTATTGCTGAAGACACCATATGTGGTTGACATGCAAAATAGAATGGCATGGCTAGAAGTTGGAAGAGAGTCAGTCCCCAGACAGTCAGTGCGTCTAGTGCCAGAAGGTGCTACACGGGTGACTGGGGGAAAATGACCAATATCTGTCCAAGCAACTCATGGTCTAAACTACTTAGCAGCAAATAACTTGTTGTGATGCCCACACAAGTGCAGTGGTGGCACACAGCCATGGTGGGGAATCAACTGCTCTTAATTTAGCTAACTGATCTCCTCAGTGGTACGGGACCCACAGCTGGAGCTGGGAAACAAGTCAGAACCATATCCAAACATAAGCCCACTCTCCAATATCAAGCTACTATCAATCATGGGCTACAAGAGGGCCTACACCTATTAAATTCTCTATAAAAAAGTAAGGGTTATCTCATTTGTCCTGGTGCTAACTTACTCTCCGTTGGAGAATCTGCTTCTCTTTTTCAGATAGATATAGATCCTAAGGAGAGAGCCACCCCATCATACCTCAAAAGGGCCCCAGCTAAAACACTTTCTTTGAAGCTGCTAACTTCGTAACATCCTAAGTCATGACTAACACTCAAGGCAAGAGATTTTGAGGTATAAACTATTGTGGTGGTTTGAATAGAATAGATGGCCCCCAATATATTCAGTTGTTTGTAGTTTGCATCTTTAGCCACCTGGCTGGAGTCAGTGCCATTGTGTGGATCTTAAGGTGTGGTGGTGGGTTTCAGATTTCAATCTAAAGATATGCAAAGTGTGCCTAGCTGGAGTTCCTGAAGTGTGCTGTATGGCTTTTGGCTTTTTTGCTTGTGCTTCTCTCTCTCTCTGCCTGGTCCTGTGAAGGCAGGCCAGCTTCTTCTGCCATTTATGGAACTTCCCTTGGATCTGTAGGCTTCAATAAATATCCCTTTCTCCATAACTGTGCCTGGTCTGGAAGTTCATCTCAGTGAACCCGAAGCTGTCTGATACAACTATGAAGTATTGGATGTCATTTTGTCTGGGTGGCATAAATGTAGCATTCTTAAAATATTTGGGGACTACACATCACTTATGCAGTATTGGCAGACTTTCATATTTATTCTGATGAAAAAATCAAGATTTTTTTGACACTGTCATTGAATAAACAGAAGGGTGACTTAACAGTTTTCAATTTATTTGGCTGATTTCATATACATATGACAGAGCTATCTTGTCTCAAGACAAATTCTATATTTATGGCGTAGGGGATATTATAATTTGAGATGACTTTAATTCACTCCCCCCCTTTCTCTTTATTACATGTTGGGATCTCTGGGAGTGGACTTTGAGATGGAGTTTGGATCACAAGATGTTTACTGGGCATGGTCACCTGGAAAAGAGAAGGGGACGAAGCAGAAGGGAGCCAGGGAAGCTGGGCTGCAGGACAGGCCTGGCGCAGCCTCCTCTACTCAGGGTCTTAAGTGGGCCAGGCCTTTGCAGCCCTGCCTTGGTCAGCTAACTGGCTACTGGCAGCTCTCTGAAAGGGAATGGCCTGGGGCTAGGGTGGCTCTGTGCTCATCCCTAGCTGTAGGAAATGGCATGTCACCCGAATCATCTGTTGTATCTACTGGCTTTCCCCAGAGCCTTGTAGTTCCTTTCTTTGGCATCTGTCAGGATCTCAGCTTTATTCAGCCATCTCCATCGTGTGTTCTAGGCTGCTGGGTATCATTCTACTAGTCTAGTGCATCATTTCTTGGAATCCTTGACAGACAGTATCTTGGGAGACAGACGCCAAATCATTAAGTTCAGCTTGATCCAGTCTTATGCTCTGGCCCACTTGATCAGCACCCATGAATATTTCCGAGCGCCTGCCAGCTCAGGCTAAGGTGTACAGCCTTCCTTTCCCTTTCATCAGGTCCAGTTGGTCCACAGTGGGGTTATATTTTAACTTAACCCCGGTAACAAACGTAAAGATAAGGAGAAGATGACAGGGAGACAAGCGCAAAAGGGATATGCTGTTGTGTGGGGATGTGGCTTCTTCACTGAGCCCTAGACCCTAATAGGGAGATTAGAACTTTTCTGTAGGCTGAAGGCATTTAGAAGAATCTGGGGATTCAACATTTTAGAGGCATCAACCTTGTCCCTACTACGTCCTTGAACATGGCGCAGCAGGTCTGTCTTGGTTGGAGGTTGGACTCTGGAGCTTGTCTGCTCTCACCATGAAATCCTGAGCCCGGGCTGTGCTTGTCTTGTCCTCCCACTGCAGGTAGTGAAAGTCTCTCTGTCAGGTACCAGGAAGGCCACTTGCTCTCTCACTTGCCTCTCCATTTTTCAGTTTCATTTGAGGTTTTTTTTTTTTTCCTAAGTATAACTGGTGCTTAACAATAGCCATCCAGGCTTGGGAAGATGGTTCAGTGTTTAAAAAATTAGCCATCCAATTCATTATTATTGGAGTTCCAAAGTCCCCACCCCCATATTTCTGAGAAATTGCACCAACTTATGCATCCCCTTCCACCAGCATGCCATTTCAACTCACCAGGATGAGACAATTAATAACCAGACTCCCACCTAGTGCTGAAAGCTCCCTAGGCCCCTGCCACTAGGGATGGAGTAGTAGACAGCTGATAGCCAGTGAACTTGCTCCAAAACTCCATCCACTGCCTCTTTCTATGACCCTTTGCAGTAGAATTAATTTATGTGACATTTTTCCAGAAGGAGATATATAGATTAGTGAGAGGGAGAATGAGCCAAAAGATTAGGCAAAGGAAGGTGCAAAGTATGGGTAAAGCCTTGATAAACACTGGCTGGCCCCAACTCCAGGAGAGCTATAGGGAATAGATGACCCAAATTTGATGCTCAATATTGGGAGGTAGTGGTGCCTTTAAGAGGTGAAGAGATCAGGAGCCAGATTAAGTAAGAGTTCATTGCTCACTCTCAAGGCCCGAGGTAGGAACACAGGGTAGACTGTGACAGAGCATTCAAGTGAGTTCAACTTTCTTGGTGCTCTTGCTTCCTTTCTTACCATAGGATCTGGTTAAACTCGCACACTTGTCTCCATTGTTTTCTCCATGGGGTCCTCAGCAGAAGCTGACCACATATATGGTCAATGGGCTAAGCTAACTTCTTTTTAAATTACCCAGTACATTGGCTATTTCGTAATAGCACCAGAAAATAGACTAAGGGAGATCATTTTTATTTGATGTTCATATATTGTTTTTCTATATAAATGAATATAACAATCTTTATATTTTTACTTCAGAGTGAAATTCAAACCATACCCTCTTCCTTAGTTTATTTGCTTCATGAGAGTATCGATTTGGTTCTAATTTCTAGTGTGTATGGTAGAGTGTGGGGTCAGGATTACAAGCATCTGGTTAGAAAGGAGGTAATATTTCACTCCTGTAGGCAATGCTATCGTATGTCGCTAGTGAGGACAGGGATGGTGAGTGTGGTGTTGACTGGTCTATGTTGTGCTCATGCTGGGGGTTCTCTTTTCTGGCTCATTCAGATCTGTACCTCCATTGAAGTGGGTCACCTACACAAGTGCTGGTTTATTAACTTGAAACAACAGAGGGAAAGCAAAAGGTATCCATCTTTCTTTTCTCATGTCTTTGAAAGCTGTCCTTTTGTGAAAGTGCTCATGGGAGGGAATTGGTGAAGGCTTTTGTTTTTGAAGACCTGAAGATCAAACTGGGGACTCATCCCTTCTTCTGTCTCATAGCACCTATTTTCCAACAGGAAAAGTCACCTTTCCACAAGAAGCTTTGAGAAGTAACTAGGGAATTTAGCTTTTTTCTAATAACTATGAGAAAACAAATCCAGACAAAACAACAACTTGAAAATTTGGAGAGGCTGTCTGCAAGAGGGAAGATACCATAGGATATAGGGACACTCAGCCATAAATGAG
This sequence comes from Dipus sagitta, assembly GCA_036346955.1. NCBI lineage: Eukaryota > Metazoa > Chordata > Mammalia > Rodentia > Dipodidae > Dipus > Dipus sagitta. The sequence goes on along the minus strand of CM070772.1, from coordinate 125,019,738 downwards.
TTGAAATACCTCCTGCTATATCATTATATAAACTCTCTGACAGTCAGTTTCTTCTAATAAAGGACCAAGATTGCCATTCATTTCTCTGTCCCCTGTCATTACAAATGTCCTCAAATTGGCTGTCTATTCTGTTTCTTGTTTTATGCTTATTCATTCCCCAACAAATTCTGAACAGTCCTATCTCCCATCATTACTCTGAAGAACTTCTCTTGACCTTGACACTGGACAGACAAACATTCATCTTTTTCCTTAGCAGGTCTCCCAGCAGCCCCACAGATATCACTGCGGTTAGCTCCTTCTTCCTCTGTAAGCACTCCCATCTTCCAGCCAGCCCCTTCATCTTGGACATCCACTTCTTCCCTGCCACCTGTAGATGTTGAGGACTTTCACACTTCAATCCCCAGCCTGACCTTTCCCCTGGATTTCAGCCTCAGGTAGTCAATGCCTAGCTTACATCTCTGCTCAGATGTGTCATCTACACCTCAAACATAACTACCCATTTTGTTGACTGTGCTAGATAGGCTGTTGGAAAGTCAATGCCACTCTTCTCACAGGGACTGGAACCTGCCAGTTATATTCCCCAGAGCTCTTGCCTATGGGTATGCAATTTAAGTCCCACAGTAAGGTGCACTTGTATGAGATTTGGAGGGAATCAGAGACCAAATAATTGACATTCCTGTACTTTACGACATTTAATAAGACATTTTGCAGTGGTCTCTAGTGCTTCAGTGACCCGTCTACATGTGGAGCTGAAGCGTCTCAAGTGATCTCCTGATCCTGTTTGCAAGGAGGGGAGCGAGCTGGCAGACGTGCTGCTCCCTGTATTTCTTTCCTTTTCCAAGGGCTTTATAAGCACCTACTACCTTAAATATTTTCATGCCTGAAATATGTATACTGATCTGTTCTCTGCATCATGGTGCTCAAATGTTACCACGCACAAGAAATGGAAGAAAATGGGAGGCTTGTTGGGTCAGTCTCAGCGTTTCTGAGTCAGTAGCCCTGAGGTGGGGCCTGGTGGTGGTTATGGCATTGACCCAGGGACCACACTTTGGAACCAAGCCTTTGTCATCTCAGCTAATGGTACTTCCATCTAGGCAGTTTCTTAGGGACAGAAACCTTAGGAATGGGCGAGAGGGATAGCTTAGCAGTAAAGGCGTTTGCCTGCAAAGACAAAGGAACCAGGCTCGATTCCCCAGGACCCACATTAGCCAGATGCACAATGGGGTGCATGTGTCTGGAATTCATTTGCAGTGGCTGGAGGCCCTGGCGTGCCCATTCTTTCTCCCTCCCTCTTTCTCTGTCAAATAAACAAATAAATAAATAAATTAAAAAAAGAACCTTAGGAATCTTTCTTGCTTCTTTTCTTTCTTTCATGATGATTATCTTGCTTATTTAAACAAAGAACCCAAACTTAAGACCATTATAAAACCTGACTGAGGTCCCACACTTATAGATGTCATTATAACCCATTTACCCCTGAGGCTTACTGTCACTGTTCTGTCTCTCCTGGCAGATGCTCCACAATGTTTTAACAGGGAAAATGTGTTTGTATATGTATCTCGTTCTCAATGAACCCTGCAGAGTAGTGTGCAGCTGAGAAACTTAGTAAATGAAGGGCTGGCATGATAGTCATGTACAGGGTGAAGGCCATTTGATCAGGGATGAGTGATAGAATTGCTCAGCAGGGTCAGGTGACAATCTGAGATTTAACATTGCAATTTATTTCCCTTATTTAAGTCTTTGATTTTGTAGTGTGTGTTTAGACAATGCTGTGTGTGTGTGTGTGTATCTGTGTGTGAATGCGAGTGTGCACATGCCACAGTGTGCATGTGGGTGTCAGTGGACAACCTGAGGGGTTGGTTTACCCTCCACCTGGTTTGAGACATTGATTACTTGTATAAGCCTGGATCGCTGGCCTGTGAGCTTCCATGCTTCTTCATCTGGCTTCTCCTAGTCTCTGGAGAACCAAACGCTGTTCCTCATACTTGCCAGGCGAGCCTTTTCCCTAGCCTGAGGTTACAACTTAAAGTGGGTCTAGTCTATGCACATGTGCCCTCTTCTCCAGCAATGAGCACATGACCACTGCGGCTCTGGGAAGAAGCCCCAGCAGTGGACGGCCACACAGTGATGCCAATGTCCTTCCTCTTCCCTCACAGTATTGGTTCACGCTCACTAATACAGCATGATTTCAAACCTCTTCCTCTTTTCCGTCTACTAGGTAGAAGAAAATGGGATTTTGTTGTTTTATATGCAAAATATTTCATGAGTTATGAGAGGGAGCATCTTTTTTCTGCAATGTTTCTGAAAATTGCCTGTTTGTGATGGAGACTCTTACAAATTTTAGAATGGTTGAAGTAAAGGGGAAATGCATTTTGTCCTTTTGTCCAAGCTTTCTGAGCAGAAATACAAACATTGAGGAGGAGGTCCTAATACCCTGGAATGAGAGTTAAAACACTGGCATCAGAGGCAGGACTTTCTGGTAAGTAGGACTCCTTTGTCTCACCTAGCAGCATTCCTCATAGTGCTACCACTCTGCAGAAACACCCCCATCCCACCCAGTGGTAGGTACCATCCAACTGGAGACTCATACTCAGATTCCCAATTCCCACCACTGTAATCCCATATCTAATCATAAGTGAAATTCTACCTGTGCCATGATCCTGCAGAAACACTGAAAGTGAAGCAAAAGCAATGAATAGAAACAAAATGATAAAATAAATCCTTGTGCTTATAGGTTCAGTGGGAGCTGTGCATCACAATCATACATTGAGTAGCACAGGCTGATACTAATGAATGTGAAACTTAGGAATCATGTGTTTTTCAACTCACCGTACAACTCCTCAAGAGAAAATAAGACTCCTAAATCTAGTGAATTTGTCTAAACTGAGACCCATGGTGCATGCATGCATGCCTATCTCTTAGTAGTATTCCAATTTTTTTAAAAAAAAATATTTATATATTTGTAAGCAGGGAGAAACAGAGAGAATAGGTGCACTAGTGCCTCCAGCTGCTACAAACAAATTCCAGATTCGTGTGCCACTGTGCATCTGGCTTTATGTGGGTACCTAGGAATTGAACCTGCGTCATTTGGCTTTGAAAGCAAGTACCTTAACCACTGAGCTATCTCTCTAGCCCTTAAAGTATTCCAATTTTTTTAGCCTCAACCATGAAAGAAATAAATCTTTTGGATTTTTGAGTGCGCAATATTACTCAGGTTCTATCGACAGGGTACTTGGGAATCACTTTAAACCCATAGTTGTGGTGGTAGGCCCAGTACTGATGTTAGAGAGAAGCAATAGGACACAGGGAAAAAAGGCTGATGCAGATGCAAAAAGAATTAGTTTGATGATGCAGTTGTGGCCTGAGGAATCTGTATCTTCATGTGTCATAGCCAGTTGTCTGATGCTGTGACAAAATGCCTGAGAAAAACAACTTAAGGGAAGAGAGGTTTATTTTGGCTCATGGATTCAGTTTCAGGGGAGCTGCCTCCATTGTATAGACCTGTGGAGAGACAGAATCATGGCATCATGGGGTGGAGAAAGCTGCTGAACTCATGTGGCCAGGAAGCAGAGAGCCAAAGACGAAGCGTCAGAGAATAAGATATACCCTTCAAAGGCACGCCCCCCAGTGGTCCATTTTCTGCAGGCAAACTCCTATAAGCCCATTCAGCTATGAACACAATAACCGATTAGCTCACTGATAAAGTTAGCACCCTTATGAACCAACCACCTTTCAGTAGTAGCACTATCAACTGGGGATCAAGTCATCACATGAGCCTTTGAGGGGGACACTTTCTTTTCAGAGCCAACACTAAGACTGGTTATGTGTTTTATACTTAGGGTTCTTGGAAAGGAAAGGTGGGGATACCACCCAGCAGATGCTGTGGTGTTTAGATAGGGCTCTGTGCAGTCCTGGCTCCAAGTGTGTGGTTCCAGCCTAATGTGAGATTCTAAGGAAAGGCTACCTTGACAGTGTCATTCTTCCCTTATTTTATTTGCTTATATCGTTCTTCTGTCTATTAAGAAAAGCCTTCTCTGCCCAAAGCAGGTTGGCGATGGCATTCCATGTTGGAGTTTTTATAAACTGTAGCTCATTTAGTTTTGACAGAACCTTGGGAGGAATGGAGTCTTTAGGATGGGCTTAGTGCCTATTGCTTTTTACTTTCTTATGTGTGTGTGTGTGTGTGTGTGTGTGCGTGTAGGATGCAAACCAGCAGGGCCATTCCTTCTACCAGAACCCAACTATGCTGGCACCATAATATCTGACTTTCTGCCTCCAGAGCCATGAGAAAATTCCTCTTCTTAAATCCACCCAGCCTATGAATACCACACATCAGTGTATGACAGCCCAAGGACACTGGACACTGGATTTGAACTCATGTCTATCAGAATGCAGCCCTGTTCAGTACAGTGTGCCATGACATTTTCCAGAACCATCTATGGCTCCACCACGCCATTGCACCATATCATACAACAAAGGTATAAAGTAGCTCACAATGAAACCCACACAAATTTCCCCAAGAAATCTACAACATTTTGGGGGAGTATTCGGGGTGTATATTTCCCTTTCTTTGAAAGACCAGAGTTCATACTCAGTGAACCCAACATCCCCAGAAATCATGAACACATCAGGGTCCTGGGTTCTATGAAACTTTCACTTCTTTTTTTTTTTTTTTAAATATTTTTTGGTTCATTTTTTATTTGTTTATTTGAGAGTGATAGAGAGAGAGAGAGAGAAAGAGGCAGATATATATAGAGAGAATGGGCGCGCCAGGGCTTCCAGCCACTGCAAACGAACTCCAGACGCGTGCGCCCCCTTGTGCATCTGGCTAACGTGGGTCCTGGGGAATCGAGCCTCGAACAGGAGTCCTTAGGCTTCACAGGCAAGCGCTTAACCGCTAAGCCATCTCTCCAGCCTGAAACTTTCACTTCTTAGAAGTAATTTAAAAGTCTTTCATGGCGGGAATGTCATTGTGTAGAAAAACTGTTCTACTTGTCACCAGATTTTGCCTTTAATAAACAGACCTGGCCAAGGGTACACAGAAGGCTTCTTCTGAGTTGATCAGACATTTGTCAAAACATCTCAAGGATAATGCCACAATGAGAGCATCTCAGGAGCACATCAGCTCTATCACACCCATCAAAAGAGAATGGGTCTTGACTTCCTCCCACGGAAGTGAAAGGGGATTGAGCACCAAATTCCTTCTCTGTCTTCAATCTGGGATGGTTTTGGTTTGAGACCCTTGATTGCCAGTGGTCCCATCCTTGAGGGGTAACTCAGCGTAGTCTGATCACAGGGGGCTTTGGCCCTTGAAAGTGAAACCCCATCTTAGTTTTGATGCCAGTCAGCACACTGTCCAACCCACCACATCACTGGTCTTCAAATTCAAGTTAGAAAGGCCAATTCTGAGCCGGGCGTGGTGGCGCACGCCTTTAATCCCAGCACTCGGGAGGCAGAGGTAGGAGGATCACCGTGAGTTCGAGGCCACCCTGAGACTCCATAGTGAATTCCAGGTCAGCCTGGGCTAGAGTGAGACCTTGCCTCAAAAAACCAAAAAAAAAAAAAAAAAAAAAAGAAAGGCCAATTCTGTTCTCTGCCTCCACTGGTGCCCTCCATCCATGGAGAAACCAGATGAGGTCAAAGATATGAGATTGCAAGAGGTTTTCTTCTGGAGCTAAAACAGAGATTAGTAACTTTCCCTGTAAGGAAACTTATTGATTATTTCAAAGTATAAGGGTACCATATATTTGGAAAATGTTTTGTAAGATATTTTTCCATGTGTCCAGGCATCTTGTAATCTTTAATTTTTTTTATTAACAACCTCCATACATATACACAATGCACCCTGATCATAGTCCCCTCCTGTCAATTTCCTTTGACCCCCTCAATTCCATATTGCCACATATTGTTCAATTTCTATAAAGTATTTTTATTAATTTTTTTTAAAAAATATTTATTTGTTTTAGAGAGGAAGAGGGAGAGAGAGAGAGAGAGAGAGAGAGAGAGAGAGAGAGAGAGAGAGATTGAGAGGATGTGCCAGGGCCTCTAGCCCCTGCAAGTGAACTCCAGACACATGTACCACCTTGTGCTCCTGTCTTATCTGGGTCCTGGAGAATTGAACCTTGGCTTTGCAGGCAAGTGCCTTTACCACTAAGTCATCTTTCCAACTCTGTAAAATATTTTTATGTCACTTAAAAACTTGTCATTTAACGCAATCATACTATTGTTTTGGTTTAAATTATTGCTTTTAAAAATGTGTAAGTATGAATAAAGTACACCTACATGTCTTTTCATGTGCAAAGAACACATCAATGCTCTAATTTTTATGAAACACTGGCATGGAACTGGCTATTATGGAAATACCATACTGTATTTTTCAGGTACTACACCGCCAGCCAAATGAGGAAATTTTCCCTCAAGGAAGACTAAAGGCTTGGAATCAGATTTAACACTTTATATGATTTGTTTTCTCTTTGTGCCTCAGTTTCCGCGTTTATCAGGTGAAATAATATCATTTACCTCTTACTGATATGGTGAGAATTAAGTGAAAATTTAAATTGGCACCCTCCTCCTGGCTGCCACTTTTGGTATGATTAAAGAGTGGATGTGTGACACAGAGCTATTTTCTAGTTTTTGGGAAAACTGCTTTAGATTTCTATTTGGCAGGCCCTGTGTTTCTCCATGACATTTTGTTGTAGTTTTCAAGAGCTAATAGAATTCTGCTTGTTGCTTTGGCCACCATATCTCTGGGCAGCTGGGCTGCTGTTAAACAGGTAATCAGGAGAGCAAAGGTGTAAACTCTTGGGACTGAAGGACCAATTGGCCTTCTAACATGCCCCTGGAGAGCATGATGTTGCCGGCAATGCCTCTGGGCTATAATCTGTGACCAGGGTACAAAGCATGCCAGTTCAACTTGCCTAAAACCAACCCAGCAGAGAGTATAGAATGCCCTCTGAGGGAGCAAGCTTTACCCTAAATGGGAACGAAGACTAGGTTCTGGCTCTTGATACAGACATAAAAAGAAGGCAACAAATATATTTCACACAAGTTCAGCATTCAGTGAGTGATGAGAATTGGAAAGAAATTAGGGTATTTTATAAAGGTGGTCAGAGATGGGCCTCTCTAAGAGGCTTCATGGTGTAGTCTGAAGGAAAGACGAGAACCAGTCACAGCATTGTAGGGCAGCTGATCCTCCCATTTTACCCAAGACTGAGTCAGTCATTCAGTAGAGGGCTCCCAGGACGCTGAAGCACACAGGCTGGGAGGAGGAAAGGTAGTTCTGTGTTTCACAGCTGCCCATGAGGCCAACGTGATGGCGCCTTAGTCCAGTGTGGAGAAAGGAGTCGGAGCCAGGACTACAAGAACTTGTAGGCGGGACAAGGGCAGTTGATCTGCCACTCCCAACTACTCAGGAGCAGGGAGATGCAGAAGACAGAGAATGAAGAGAGGTGACTTGTAACAGGAATATCTATTGCCAGAGACTATGACCTGCGAGTTCTCAGATTCTTCTGATGTGGCGACAGGTGGGACAGTGCATCCTAGATACTCCCAGAGTCTGACTGGGTTTTAAATTTTTCTTTTGCTTTGTATGTGTGTGTGGCATGCAGGCATGTGGATGCATATTCATACATGTGTATGTGTGTGGAAGCCAAAGGTTGATTCCTGGTAGCTTCTTCAGTCTCTCTTCATCTTATTTCTTTGAACTGGAAGCTCACACATTTGGTTGCACTAGCTAGCCAGCAAGCCCCAACAATCCCTGGCCCCTGCCTCCCCAGGGCTGGGATCATAGGCATGTGCTGGCCCAGCTTTTGTGTAGGGCTAAGGATGTGAATTCAGGTCCCCATGCTTCATCTTCACGCTTGTGTGGCAAGCACTTTACTCACTAAATTGTCTCGGCAGCCCCTGACTGTGTTAATGGTTTTCCTTACCTGCTCCTGTATCTGGGAGAACACTGTCAGTGAATTGTTCTGTTAGGAACAACAAAGCAGTTGATTTTCTGAGAGCTACCTGGGCTCTGGCCCCAGGAATTTATGAGCACAGTTGAGAACTGACCTAAGACGGTGCTTCTTCGAGCTGCCCTCACACCTTCATGAGCCTTTATTCACCAGTGTTAGAACAGGAGGTCTGGGGTTGACTCTATTCTACCTCTTTTTTCCAGATGAAGAAACCAGGACACAAAGAGGACAAAAATCACAAAGGAAACAGGGAGTCAGGCAAAGCTCAGAGCATATCTGGAAGGAAGTGTAATTGGTTGAAATTGTTCTTGACCTGGGGCCAGAGTGGTTGAATCTGACCTTGATAGGCAGGTGTGCCTCCACCTTCAAGACTTTACTTGGGCTCCACGAATAGGAATTTGGTCCCAAGGACAAGAAGAGAGGCTGTATGATTTTGTTTCTCTTAAGTCAAGCCCGTGGTGAGCACTGGGGGACATTCTACAGGACTTCAGATCTAAAGGATGCATATGAAAATGCTCTGAGTTCATTAGGATGAGTGAGACCAGAGGGTGGAGAGATTCAAAGTCTACCTTGTGGACAAGGATTAGAGGATCCAACAGTGTAAAGTTCAGGGAAACAGTTAGAGTCAATATGTGATTCTGTGTCCAAATATCTGAAACACTGGCAAGTACAAATGATGTATCTTGCTTGATCTTTATGATTTTTTCTGCCACTTCTTTATTCAGAATTTTGCTACAGGGCTTCTTCCTCATGTTTTATTTCAAACACATGGAACCATGCCACCTTCCCACAGAGTGAACTGCATTTTTCTGGTCTGGGCCCTCAGTCATCTGTTAGAAGGACAATACCCAACCTTAGCTGTGCATGTTAGGGGGTTCTATCATTGTTCATAGCCTACTCCAAAGATATTGACTGAATTGGTCTGGGGTGCAGCCTGTCATCTTGGAGCATTCAGCAGAGTGATTTTTCCCAATCTTGTTGACATTGGGCTCAGCCTCATGACTTGCTTTGACCAGCAGGACATAACCAGGCATGATATGAGCAGAAACGCTAGCTCTGCTTTATGTGTCTTGCTTCTTGCACACCAGTGATTCACAGATGATCATGCTCCAAGTTACCGTCAATCCAAGCAAAATGAAACACATGAGCAGGTTTGTATCTAACCTACAGCCTACACTTAGCATCCCACTGAGCCGTCCCAATCTTTGGGCACTAGGCACAGCTGTGAACAAGAAATAAGTAGTGAGTTTTGAGATGTTTGTTATGCAGCATTGTTATAGCAGTTATCTACTTAATACAGTCATAAGACCTGCATTTGGTTTTAGTTGATGCCCAGGGCTATGGTCTGAATGTTTCCTTCTCTTCCAAATCCACGTGTTGAAACCCAAGCCCCAGTTTATGGTGGCATTAGGAGGTGGAGCCATTAGGAAGTGATTGGGTCTTGGTGTTAGAGTCCTCATAAATGTGATCAGTATTAAAGCAGGGACCTCAGCGATCTGCTCTTCTCCTTTTACCCTATGAGAAGATGTCTTCTGTGAACCAGGAAATGGGCTCTCATCAAACGCCAAGTCTCCTAGAATCTTAATCTTGGAATTCCTACCCTCTACCACTACAAGAAATAACTTTCTGTTGCTTATAAGCTAATAAGTCTACAATATTTTGTTATAGCTACCCAAATATCCTTAGACATGTGGGATTCAGTATTTCTTTTCATTTTTTCTCCCACTTCTTTTACCTTTCCTTTACTCCCCTTCTTCCCCTTCTCTTTATTTCTTAGACAAGAGTTTACTTATATAGTTCAGCCTTTTCTTGAACTTGCTATGTAGCTCAGGCTAACCTCAAATTTGAGATTCTCCTGCCCCAACATCCTGAGTGTTAGGATTACATGCATGTGTCACCACACCTTGAAATTTCTCTCCAGAAGAGTCCTTGAAAATATTTTCCAGATGATTCTAATGGATAACCAGGGTGGTAATTGCTAGTCTTGTGTCAATAATTGCTAATCTTTTTGGCACACTGCTTGAACAGGCATTTCTTAAAACCTGGCTCTGAAATCCCTATCGGAATCCTTGAGTGGGGTAATCTCACTTGGCAACAATATAGATTCTTGGGTCCCATTCCAGACCTACTCAATCAGATTTTTTGGAGTGGACTAAGGAAGCTGAATTTTCATATGCCCCCTCTCAGGCAGCTCACAAGAATCTCCAAGATTCAGAGAAAGGCCAAGGATGGGAAGATTGCTCAGCAGTTAAAGGTACTTGCTTGCAAAGCCTTATAGCCTAGGTTTGATAGATGATTGGAGTTTGATTAAGTATACACTTAAAGTCAGATGCACAAAGTGGTGCATACATCTGGAGTTTGTTTGCAGCAGCAGGAGAACCTGGTGCGCTCATTTTCTCTCTCTTTCTGTCTCTCTTCTGTTGTAAATAAATAAATAAATAAATAAATAATAAATAAGTAGATAATTTAAAAAATGATTGAGAAAGGTCAATTTAGGAATTATCTGACATATCCCATTATCTGATATAAAGAGAGCTAATGATGCTTATATATATCTTACTAAGATTTTAAACCACTTATGCTTGCCTTTATGAACTTGAGATTTTTAATCTGTACAATGAAGATCTGGGGAAGAAGAATCTAGAGGAATCTTGTCCTGAGTTCATTTTGATGTAATGCAGGAGTTTGGGTGAAACCTTTCTTTCAGCTCTCATATGCTATGGTTTTATGCCATTATATCTGTCATTATGATCTGTGTGGCACTGGTATGAAATGGATCAAGTTGTAGCTATTGTAGCAGAAGGGTGAGTAATAGCTTCTGACAGGAGCTATTACCCCATGGGTCCTACTCTGGGAATTAAGTCAAGTTAACCAATGGGGCTGCAGACACATCTGGCCTTTAAGATTGAGCATGCCAGGGCTGGAGAGATAGCTTAGTGGGGAAAGTTATTGCCTTGTAAATATTAGGGTATCTGAACTTGATTCTTACAGCCATGTACAGTGCTGGGTGTGGTGGCATGTGCTTATGATTCCAGCCCTGGGGAGTCAGAGATAAAAGAATCCTTGGGATTTACTGGTCAGCCAGATTAGACTAATTGGTGAGCTTCAGGCCGATGAGAGCCATGACTCAAAAAGAGGTGGATTGAGTTCCTGATAGTGATACCTGAAGTTGTCCTCTGGCCTCTTCATGCATGTGCACACATGCACACATTTCCATGCACTAGAAGAGCTCTTTTAATGTCAGTCCCAAACCAGTAGTTACTTCTCCACCCTCCAGGAGTAGGGTTTGAAATATGCCACCATTCATCAGGATGCAGGCTGAGAGCAGAGGCAGCTGGCCAAAGAAAACAGAGCGTTCACACGAGAGAGGCACAGACAGAGAGCTGCGGGGCCATGCAAAGCTGGGAAGGAAAGCCATTCGCTGTAATGAGTAACCAGCGGCAGGCGCTTTGCAGAGCAATACAGTTGATAAATACTCTGTACTTAAAGTGAACTTTGAACAAATGCATAAGCCGAGATTGAGTGCTTTCTGTAAATAGAAGCAAGTTAAGGGCTTGATACAAAGAAGTCGTATCCCCACATAGACTGGTGTGGAACAAAAACAGAGTTGGAGACTCAGTGGAAGTCATGGAGCAGAACCTGGGCAGTAACACACATTTCCCAAATTCCAAATGATTGAGATGTTAGGTGAACCTCTAGTGGAAGCAACTGAGGAGGAGTAAAAGTTGTTTTTGAGTGAGAAGAAACTGGAAATTTACAACGCAATCACTGTGTGTTATTTGTAGTTTGATGTATGGCTGTGGCTTAAACTGACTGATAATAAGTACTTTGTCATGTTCATTGCAGAAGGTGGCCTCATCATTTACACTAAATTCCTTTGTTCATGACATGGAGCCCAGAGCTAAGGAATCCTATCAGTTCTTTCATAGAGACCCACACAGGCTAAGTGGTTGGGTGTCCAGCTTGGCAGCAGGGCAGGTAAGTAGCTTTTTCTAGGGGATGGTACCTGAACATTTAGATTCCCATCAAGGATGCTATAACCCATGTTAACATCATCAGGCCTTAAAACAGGACAGACACACTGACTGTGAAATCTGAGACACAGAAATCCCTTGGAGCCATGTGGCTGTGATATTCTGTTTTTGATTTTTATTTTATGTTATTTATTGATAATTTTTATACACAAATATAGTGTCTTTTGATCACAAATACCTTCCATTACTCTCATTTGTTTCCTTTCCCTGCCCCTCCCACCAAACCCTGCCTTCTTCTTTACTGGGCCATCTCTACTTTGATGTCTAGTATACGTGTGTGTCCCACGGAGCTTAATTAGGGTTGCCTACATGAGTATGGGTGGGTGGGGCCCATTACCAGAGTATGTGCAATTTCCCAGTGGCCATATCACTGAAGGAGATGTCTTTCCCTCCCTTAGCAACTTTTAAGTGTCAATAACTCTTCAGGGAGGGATGGGGGCCTCATGATGGAATGCTGATGGGACCAATATTGTGCAGGCCTTGTGCAAGACCTGGGATATCCTTTAATGAGACAAGAGCCAGAAAGATCTGGAAAGAGCACTAGCTGTCAAACTAGAAATGTTGGCGGGGCGGGGGGGTCAAGTGGAGCGTTTCAAAGCAGCCATGCCTGCTTTTCATTAAGCTGAAACCTTGCTCCATTCTTCCTTCAAGAGTGTCAACTGATCTCATCAAGACAGCTCAAGCTCCCTGGCCCATCAGTTCCAATGGCAGCCCGTCGCTAAGAATAGGACCTGACTCTCTTCATCTGTCTGGACCGGATGCTGATTTGAGTTTCTGATGGGAATAAGCAGACTTTGCTTTTCTCCATGATTTAAAACAACCTGCTTTAGAAAGGGCCGTCAGAGCTGCAAGGAAACTCCCGTGAATGAACTTACTCAGTCCTCCCTCCTTCCCCATTCTTTCCTGGCCCATTAGGGAGATGTCTCATAGCAGCTCTATCCCTGGTGATTCCCTTTGGAGGAAAGTTTTTGGAAACTCGGCAGAGGAGAGGGTTAATGACATTGGCATTGAAAGCAGATTCAAAGGGAATCATTAGTTGGGAGCTGAGCTGATACTGAGCCCAGCCCTGGCAATATGCTGCTGATAACAGCAAGCAGTTACGTGCAAGGTCTCCTTGGATTTCCTCAGAAAATGGCAGATTAAAAACAAACAAGAGGATAAAAAAGCCCAAACCTTAAATAGCTTGAGGAACTGGGTGATAGGGACAGTCTTTGCCAGGTCCTATCTCTTGGGTCCTTCGGTCCAAATCCCATTTCACGCCAGATTTAATGGAGAATTCTCAAAGTCACCAATCTGTCCAGTGCCTTTGAACATCTTACTTTAAAGAGATGTTAATGAGCCTGCCTACTTCAGGATGGCAAGGCCTCATTGCTGTGCCTGCAGGGTTGATGTCTACCCAGGGCCTGCTCCAGGACTTCTTTCATTTGGAGATTCAGTTTCATCACTGGCTTCCTTCCCTCCATTCCTTTAACCAAGAAGAAAGGAATATTTTGACATTTAATTGGCATATAATGAGATAACTATAACAAGTTAATTAGTTCTCAATTAAGTTGCATTTACCGTACTTCCTGAATGTGTTCTCAGCAATTAGGGACATCTAATGAACTTGGAGTAACTGCTTGGCTTCCCACACTAAGCAGGAAGATGACAACATCTCTCCTTGAGCCTGAAGCAGCGCAGAATTGTTTTCTTGAAAGCCAACATAGGTGTACATGCAACCTGTCTCAGGCCTGGCCAAATACAACAGCTGACCAAGTTCAGTGAGGCACTTAGCTGAATTAGTTATGTGACATGGACACAAAGAGCCATGAATTAGTACGATGCCAAGAGCTTCCTCTTGGAATCCATCAGATGTTGGTTCAAGTCCCACCTACTGCTTTCCAGTTATGTGCTCAGCTTAGTTCACTTTCTGTTGCTACAAATAAATTCTTGAGATTGTATAATTTATAAAGAATAGGATCTTTATAAATTCTTTAGATGTAGAAATCAAAATTGCACTGCATTCCATCCCCCACCCCTTCAGCATGGTTCTCATTAGGAAAACAAATGACAATAGAGGTTGATGAGGATGTGCTGGGAAAGAAATCCTTATGAACTGCTCATGGGAATGTAAGCTGGTGTAACCACCTCTGATGTTTATAAAAAAATACCTAAAAATTGGCTGGGGAGATGGCTCAGTGGATAAAGCACTTGCTACACAACTTTGAGTACCCAAGTTCAGATCTCCTGACTCCATGTAGAAGCTGAAAGCTCTGGTGGGCTTCTGTCATCCCACTGCTTTTGTGGTAAGATGGGAGACAGAGAAAGGAGAGTTCCCTAGAAGCTCATGAACCAAGCAGTGAACAGTGAAAGAACCTGCCTCAAATGAGGTGTAAGATCAGGACTGGCTTGAAAGTTGTCCTCTGATCTGCACATACATGTCATATCACACACACACACACACACACACACACACACACACTCACACACTTCAAAAAAAACCTAAAGGTAGAACTATCATATCATCTAGCTATGTGCCTCCCTGAAGGATGTCAAGTTGGCATGCCACAGTGATAATTGTACATCCATGTTTTCATTAGCTAAGATATGGAACCAGAAAATGTACCCATCAATAGATAAATTGATAACAAAATGTGGTATGTATACACAGTAAGGTTTTATTCAGCTATCAAGGAGGACAAAATAAAGTTATTTGAAATAAAAGGGAAGAAACTGGAACTCATGATGTTATGTGAAATAATCTAGACTTAGGAGTCAAATTTTGCATGTTTCTCTTAATACAGAATTTAAATTTAAACATAGACACATATATACTTATCTGGTATGAAAACAGAGGAGCACTATTTGTGGGAAGGAGGAGGACCAATGGGAGAGGAGGAGTTGGGGATGAATGTGAGTAAGGTACAATGATATATATGCATGAAAACATCATAGTGAAATTCACTTAAAAATAAAACTACATGTATCAAAACATCAAACAGACAGTGTACTTCGAAAATTTTCTTCATGAGATTAGGGAGATAGCTCAGTCAATAAAATGCTTGCCTTATAAGCATGAACACCTGAGTTTCATCCCCAAGAGCCCCATAAAAATGCAAGTGGAGTGGAGTGTTTTTGTCATCCCAGTGCTGGGGAGTTAAAGATAGGTGGATCTCTAAAACCCAATGGCCAGCTGGTCTAGCCTAGTTGGCAAGCTCCTAGTCAATAAGAGACCCTGTCTTAAGAAAAATGGTGGATGGCATTTCTGAAGAATGACATCTAAGGCTGTTCTCTGACTCCACATGCATAGATGCACAAATGTACACGTACCTGAAAATACATGCACACACCACACACTCACACACAAACACACACCCACCCCTACATATACATGCAAGTACATGTATATAACAAACAAAATTGTGTTCATAGTTCCTTATAAAACAAATAAAAATTCAAAACAAGCCAGGCATGGTAGCACACCTCTAATCCCAACACCTGGGAGGCAGAGGTAGGAAGATTGCCATGAGTTTGAGGCCTCCCTGAGACTACATAGTGAATTCCAGGTCAGCCTGGGCTAGAGTGAGACCCTACCTCAAAAAAAAAAAAAAAATCAAAACAGCAGCAAAGAAGATAGACGTTCATTGATGAACCAGTCCTAGAGGTTGGGAGTCCTGAGAGTGACAGCAGCACCCGCTGAGGCCCTTCTAGCTGCTTCCTGATCTGGGAGAGGGCGTCACATGGCAAGATGGAGCAAGCGACCAAAGACAAGAAAGCCACTCTGGAGGAAACACAACAGCTCACCTGTTAGTCTCCAGATGGATGGATCCAACCGGCCCAAAGTTCCCACCTCTAAATACCATCAACATAGGACTTTGGGGATTAAGTTTTCAGCACATGAAATACGGGAGACACATTCAAACCATGGGCAAGTAATTATCTCAAATCCTCAGCTCTCAGTTACTCCATTTCTATGCTAGACACAACTATGCAGAACTCTCTAAGGTCACTTGTACGTTGTCCAGAGGACGGAAACTGAAACTCTGTGCTGCTTATTCTTAGGCTGGGCGGTTCTCAGAACAAAGATCCAACTCAGCGGCCATGCCCTCTGACAGACCCACTGCCCACATTCCCGAGCATCTCTGGGCCAGCAGTCTCAAGACCCCTTGCCTCTGCTCCCTCCCTTCCTTAAAACAGTTACATTCCTCAGCTTGCTCCCTCGCACTAGTTATGGCTGTATAGGAAAACAGACCCGCTCCCACCTAACACGTCATCTTCTCCCTCCCAGGCCCTTCAAAAGGCCTCCATCTTAGGTCCTGGGTGCAACTTCCCTGGCCTCGCCTCTTGAAACCTTTGAACCTCTCCCGAGAGCTGTGCCAATGAGCCTGAGCTAGCTTTGTTGATCTGGTCTGATTGGGTTCTTCGAGTTAGTCAAGACTTTCACCTATCAGTAGAAATTGCTCATCTGTAGATGTTTCTGTGTGGTTTCTGACATTTGGACAGATTTGGCAAAGAGGTTGTTGTGGTTTGACCATGAAAAGTCCCCCATAGGTTCTTGTGTTTGAACAATTGTTCTCTAGCTGGTGATGCTCTTTCAAAAGGTTATGGAATATTTAGGGGGTTGATCCTTTTATAGCCCAGCCCCACTTCCTGGTCATTCTCCACTTCCCGACTGCATGCAAATACACTGTGAGGAGCTGGCCTCCTGCTTCTGCTGCCATGCCCAAATAAATCCTTCCTTCCTGAAGTTGCTTCTCGTCAGGTACTTGGTCAATGAGCAATGGGTAAAGGAACAGAGATTACCTAGCTAAGCCCCTGAAGGGCGTCAGTTGTCATTTGAAGTCATTGCTTAGAGGCACACCTCCCTATCCCAAATTCACTGCAGTTACAGTGGAAAGCTGTCAATGAAAGCATTATCAGAATGTTAAAGGATTGCCAGAGCATGTGGATGGATAAAATTAATTATTCATTAATTATTCATTTTTTTCCCTGGTGTTTCTCTTAAGATCACACTGTACAGATGAGAAAAGTGATTGAGTTTACCAGTCAAGCACCTTGGAAGAAGGCTATGAAAGTGGTCCATTCAGAGGAGGAAATGGATCTATCACGTAGCACAGAAGGGTTAAGCCTCCTAGCAGCACGCATCCTGTAGCCCTGGAGAGGGGGTGGAGGGCTTCAAGGCCCTGGCTCTTCCTGGCTGTTCCTTTCTATCCATGGGTTCACAGTTTCTTTAGAGCCAGCTAAGATTGAAAAGCCATGTTGAGAAATGATCAGAAAGAGGGGAAAAGTTTACAAACAACTAATTTGCATTTTAATGAATTTTTAATTGAACCAAAATCTGTTGTTTCCGTTTAAAGATGCATTGCTGACTTTGTGGTCTCTGCGGCTGAGGGCCAAGTGGGAACTTGATGTGATAAAACAATGATAATGTTAAGCTTAATTAGGTTTGAAAACTTGTCTGCAAGGCTGTATAGAATCTGGGAATGGCAAGCATATTCTAGCAGTGTGCTAAGAAGCTAGATTGGATTGGTAGATGCTGTCTTCCCCAAAGTAGGAACTCAGTTCAAATATGCTAAGCACTGACGGTAGGAAAGCCTACTGAGGTCCTAGCTGTGGTGCTCGTCAGATGCCACGTGTGGGTACCTGCCAAGCTAGCCAGGGAATTTCTACACTACCGTGTTATTTTGAATCTCCTCTTCTTCGTCTAGTTATTTTAATTTTATTTTGATTCTTGCAGAGGGCATTGGACTCAGAGTCTCTTGCTTGATAGGCAGGTACTCTATTCTACTGAAGGATATCATCAGCCTCTGCTTTATGTTACATAGCAGGGTCTTAGTGGAGGTCACACATGACTAAGAAACATGGTGGGGGTGGCTAATGTGATTCATATACGTTTTTAGAGAAGGCATTGAGATGCCACTGGTCATTGAAAAGAATTATCAGAAGCTTGAGTTTTCATTCTATTTGGTACAATTGTTTGAGTTTGTCTCCTACTCCCACACTCAAGTCAGAGGTAGTGAACTTCACAACTCAGAGAAAAAAAAAATCTATAATTAGAGCTTCCTGTTCTCTCTCCATGACACACAGTCTCACTGAAGAGAGGGGAAGTGATACAGGTTGACCAAATGGATCTGCAGTAGCAGTGGGTTGTATCCCAGGAGAAAAGAACTGAGCAAGTAGTGATAACTTTTACAGAAGACGAAGACAGGCTGCTCTTTGGGGAAAGAGAAGCTACTTAGAAGGCCACAGGTAAAGTTAGCAGTCAGGGCCTTCCGTTCTTGGACATGTAGCAGGGTCCATGGCAGACTCCTCATCCAGAACCGTGTCAGAGTGCCACTTTCAAAGTCAGAGACAATGTCTCAGTTGATCAGAGCACAGTGTATGTGGCAGTGATGTCGGGGAAGTGGTTTGTTTCTTCACTACAAAGGGGCACGACAATTATCGAAATGTTTGCCCCATCTCAGAATATTAATGCTAAGCATTTCTTGCCCCTTAGCTTCTCCTTATTCTCCTTCCGATTTCCTTCATTGTCCTTTCCTGATCACCACCTCTGATGACTTTAAGTCCTATACCAGCTATGAAGACAACGGTTTTAAAAGGATTGCTTGCAGCTATATAAGGTCAAATCTCTGTACTGGTCCTACCTGCCTTCCTATCTATCTTATCCTATCCTATCTTATCTATCTGTCACCCATCTATTCTAATCTAATCTGTCCACCTGTCTGCTCACTTTGTGGTTTAGTAAGGCCCCTCTGGTTACATGAAAAGGCAACCTTTGGAAGGGGGTGGGCCTGTGAGCATGAAGAGAAGAAAAAGAATTCAAGGGAAATTTGCTCCCATCAATTACTGAACTGTTTCCTTAAGCCTTTGGGCTCCTAAATACTCTCATCTCATGGAACTCCAAGAGAAAATAAAGAGGGAAACCAAGCCATTTTTATCATTTCCCAAACCATGGCGATAGAACCATGCTGGGGATCCCTTTGTATCAGGGACGGGATATTGTCACAGGCAGGGGAGGCGAAGCAGTCTTTCTGAGCCAGTGCAGCTCTTAGAGTAGTGAATGTAATCGAACATAAATTACTTCAAAGAAGCCTAGTTGTTTATAGCATCCCTCTTTGTGTGTGTATGTGTGTGGTACACATGTATGTATATTTTCATGTATGTACACATGTATATGAATGTCAGAGGTCAATATCAAGTGCCTTCTTCAATTGCACTCCACTTTATTTTTCAAGATTTGATCTCTGAGTAAACCTAGAGCTCACCTATCTAGGCAGACTAGCTTGCCAGCAAGCCCCAGGGATCCTCTGGTTTCTGCCTCCGTAGCACTGGTATTACAAGTGCCTGCCATTGTGTCTGGCACATGTGTATGTGAGTGTGAGTGTGTGTGCATGTATGTTTGGGTGTCAGTGAAGATGCACACATGAAATGGTGCACATGTGGAGTTCAAAGGACAACTTTTGGGTGTTGGTCCTCACCTTCCAAGTTGTTTTGAAACAGGGTCTCTTATTCACTGCTCTGTTTACCAGGTTAACTGGCCGGAGAATTCCTGACAGATTCTCCTCCCTTCCTTCTTGCCACAGGTGTGTTGAAAGTCCAAAGCCTGCCACAGCTCCTGACGTTTACATGGGGTCTGGGATACGCACTCAGGTTCTCATGCTTGTGTGGCAAGCATCGGCTGAGCCATCTCCCCAGTCCCAGCACCTCTCTTTTTTTAAGTAAAGAAAAAAAAATTAATGGGAATTTTCAATGAACATTTTGAAGAAGGGCATAGAAAGCAGTCATTTTACATACCTATTTTTCTCAGTTTGAATCCAGTCTAGGGAAGGCAAAATCTCAAGACTTGTCAGAGATATTTGGACACTTGATCAAGATGAGATCACAGGTGTCTGAAAAATAATAGTTGTCTACCTACTTATTGAAATGACTATAAAACATTTAAAAATAATATAGACTTGAAAAGAGTTTTACTTCTTTGATTTTGCTTCAAAATAGTCAAGGACATATTAAGATCAGAATAAAACATAGAAAATAATTCTATTGAGCCACAGAATCTTTGCTGCCTGGGAAGGTTAACAGAGGTTAAAGAATTCTCTCTCATATTGTACATGAAGACATTGGACAGCATACCGAGACATACTTTAAGATAGAAAGAGTTTTACCAAAATGTGAACGCATTTCATGCTTTTTCAGATTCAGGTATTATAAACCAAGGAAAATAAAATTCACTCCCCATATTTTGTTACTTTCCTTCTCCTTCTAGAACAGATGAGCTTGAGACAATGAAAACACAGAGGGTTTTGTGAGTTTCCTGAGGATTCTAGTGTGTTCTCAACAGCCCATATTAATTATGACTTCTGCAAAGTCATTTACTTCCAATTCAGAGAGGAAACTGGGCATACATAACTGAGAACTGGATGCCATATACAAGTATTTTAGAAGGTTAACAAAGCTTATGGTGCATATAATATACAATTTTTTCAGCCAAAGAAATCACTTTTATACTTCAAAGATCATATTTCATTAATATGACCCAACATATAACTATAAAGCATACAAAAATAAGATGCAGAATTATATAAACTTTATATTATGTTTGGTAACTACTGTTTCATTATTTAAGCTTACTTAGTAACTATCTATGTAGCTAACATGCATTAACTCAATGTAACATTTTTTGAAGGTTTTCATTCACCTACAGATGTTGGAAATTGTGTCTAACTTTATTCAATGTGAACATAATTACTGTTGATAGGAAATGTTTGTCAGGCTAATAGTTCAACTGGCTGAATACAATTTATAAATTTTATAATGTTAAACATAAGCTAGGAGTAATGGTAGCTTACTTAGCTAGTAAGCCTGCATATACTTATTGGTTATTTTTCTGAGAAAATAAACCCAAGTAAAGTAATATGTATCATTATGTCATACTTAACATTCATAAAATTTAAAATGTAGCTTACACTAGTGTGACTGGCCACATTTTACTTAAGTTGTATGAACTTGGATTCTTAAAATATTTTGAATTAACAGTTTTAACAAGAAAACTTTTTTTTTCCTAATCTTTTAAAGTATCATGGATTCAATGTTTATGTTTTCTGGAAATTTGAAGGATATTCTATTTACATGAGTTTTATTCATCGTAACTAATCAGACTAGAGCTAAACTAAGAAATATTATCATCTATTAATGCCCTCAAATGGTAGGAAAACATTCCATATGCCTACATAAGAAGTTAAGAGCTTTTCCAGTTAAAGACAGACAGTAATAGAGGGTTTTAGCTTTAGTTCTACAACTTCAGCATGAAAGCAAATGTAGATGGAAACATAAAATCCACTAGTTCAAATTTAATCTTCTCCCTTGTGGGCATGAAATTTTTAATTAACTCTAGAACAAAATAGACAAGTAGACCAACAAACAAGAAAAACTAAAATACCATATAATCTACCATTTTTTCACTTAGTAGAGACAAGACCTCTGTCATCCTTTGAGAAATTATAGATGGCTGGGTTAGTCAGCTTTCCATTACTATACAAAGTATCTGTGGTAATCAACTTAAGGAATAAAAGGGTCATTTTTGGCTCATAGCTTCAAGAGCTACAGACCATGGTTGGCTGGTCCTGTTGTTTGGCTCAAGCGAGAGATATATCATGGCAAGAGAATGAGGTGGAAGAAACCATTTACCTTGTAGCTAGGAGGTAAAAAAAAAAAAAGAAGGAGTCCTTCAAGGCCATATCCCTCACTGATACAAAGGCTTCTCACCAGTCCTTACCCCTTAAAGGCTCCACCACCTCCGAACAGTGCCACGCTGAGGAACAAGCCTTTAGCACAGGAGCCTTTAGGGGACATTTAAAATCTGAACTGTAACAGTTAGACTATAAAATCACATTTGTAATTATTACTGCCACCATAGGGGATTAATTTACTGACTATGTAAATCAGAGGTAAAACCAAATGTACCAAGTCAGAAGAAAGAAAATGACTTCTCTTTTAGCCTTTTATCTTGACTGACCCTTCTGTTCGAGAAGTTTTCCCACTGTTGTGGATCCAAGTCACACGGGCAGCTCTGGGCTAAGCAGATGGCCCAGCGTGGCCCTTCCCTGATGGAAAGCAACACGGCTGGCTGCATGCTCTTAGTGTGACATGCCAACACCAAAATGGGAGCTAATTAACACATGTCTGAGGCTTGAGGCAATAGAGAGGGCACATACTTTGCCATGGATACAGAGTTGCAAGGGGGCTTAGCTCGCTGCCTATCCACTGCTCTCACTTGCTAGAGGGCAAACCGAGTCTGGGAGGACAAGACTCCTGCAAAGGGTTCTACCACAAGTTATTTATAGAACTAGAACCAGAAAATATAGACCTTCTTTCTTCCAGCGTTCATAATCAGTGATCTTTATTGCAAGTCATGTCTTACACCTGAGTCATGTCTCAGTGCTGAACACTGGTAGAAGTCTTCAAATCTCTTCAGCATCCCTGGTGAGTGGTCTCACTGCTTTTGCCACAATCATGACTTTGATTCTGTCACTGTTGAAGTTTCCAAGAAAAGCAGGTTTTCTGTCCTCATAAGTTGCCTCATTTTTGGATCAAGGTGTGGTAAATTGGATCGTTTGTAAATAGATATACTCATCAATGTTCATTTAAAAGGTATGATTAATCAACTCCTACCAAATCAGAGAGCCAGAGACCCAGAGGCCCCCAACACCTCATCATTTGAAGCAGACCAAAAATGAACCCAACATGGCTCAGAGAAATTTTGTGGAAGAGGGGGCGGAAAGAATGTCAGAGCCACATGTTGGGTCATGATATGCAGAGACATTTATCCCACCCATGACTGTGGGCTAACTCCACAGTGCATGACCCATATACCTCAACAAGGAGGGGCCAAGGGGAGTGGGTAGATCACAGATGAGCCTAATAATGGTACCAAACTGACTGTATTTGCTGAATACAAACTAATTAATAAAAAAAAGGCATGATCAATTCATCAAGCCTGTGTCACCAGTTTGATATTCCTTTACTGCGCTGGCTTACGTGCATAGCTAGGTGGCAGCAGTAAAGGGATACTCAGGAAGGGAAACAGAGTATGCTCTCAGGCTAGCAACAGGCTAGCAACATGAATTTTCACAGTCCTTCTACCAGAGTCGTCATTCCTATGTGTCGATGAAAGGCAGACACTTATCCAATGTCACAGAGCTAGCCTTCTGGGGAGATGTTGAAACTTGTTTGGCTGCAAAACTTGAGCTCATTGCAGGACATCAAGAATCTTCCTTAAGCCTAATCAGCAGGGACGCATGCCTGAATGTAAGAGCCACACTGTGAGGGGGATTGAGTTCCCCAGGAGGCACAGGCACAAGTCGTGTGAAAGGAATGAAAAGGGTAGGTATTGGTTTTGATATGAGGGAAGGAGTGAAGAGGGCTCAGAGAAGTTGAATATGGTGGCTGCCCTTTGCTTGAGCTCTGATGAATAAGGAGTTTGGGTGCAGGGAGATAAATAAGGATGACAGGGCAGGTCAGGTGGCAAATGATTGGATATATTTGGACTCATAGGGATGTATGTGTGAAAAGACAATCATATTGGTTCTAGTGAGTTATAGTGGGTTTGAAAGGGACTTTAAAGGATAATCATAATAACAGGAATAATTGAGTCCTTTTCTATAGTCTAGATTCTCTATAGTAATCCTTTAACAATGACCACTCAAGTTGGTGTAGTTATTACCAGTTACAAATATGGAGCCTGTAGCACAGAAAAGGACAGTGACTAGGAAAAGTTTACATGCTCCTATACTCTAATGCTGTGACTTGAGCCTGGATCTTGAGTCTTATCTCTCTCTCTCAACAAAGAGAGCGAGGGAGAGAAGGAGAGACAGAATGGGCATACCAGGGCCTCTAGTCACTGCAAATGAATTCCAGATGCTTGCACCACTTTGTGTATATGGCTGTATGTGAGCACTGGGGAATCAAACCCTGGTCCTTTGATTTTGTAAGCAGGCACCTTAACTGCTGGGCCATCCCTCCAGCTCAGAGTCTTATCTCTTAACCACTGCTGGAGAGGAATGGTAGGTCAAGGTCTTGGAAGGGGTTGAAGATTCTTCAAGATAAAGTCTTTAGATTTCAGCAGACATTTCAGAGACCAAAGGAAGCATGTTTCCAGAGCTCATTCATTGAAGAAGCTGAAGAGGCAGAGGAAAGCAGGTCTATGTATTCCCAGTAACAAGCTTATATACACTGAAACAAGGGGATTGGTTTGTAGTCTTTCCTCAATGTATTTGTCCCTGTTTCCATGCAGAGGAGCCCTTTCATAGACAGATGCTGGTAGACAGTTCTGAGAAGAGAGCTCTAACACGGCCAGGTCAGGTCTGTGCTCATGAAGGCATCGAAGTCAGCATAGGCAATGGATTCAAGCACAGACACAGTGGTGCCAAGCCTGAGACAGGAATACCAGTTAGGAATGAGCTAATCCTATTGGTGGTTTGGGGAAAGAAAGGGAGAAAGCAAGACATCTTACTCATTCATGTACTAAAGAACATTCTGGCCAGACTGTCTTCAAATCCTCATTCAATTAAAAAAAAAATTGAGCTCAACTTGTCTTAGCACAAAGCATAGTGCCTGTGGTTGAGTAGTGTGGCCTGGTAGGAGGAATGGATTCTGAGACCCCACAAGTATTGTACCTCAATGTCAGAGTGATGCATTAGAACTTAGAAACTCAAAACATTTGTGTGAAATTCTGAGGTAAGAGGAAGGTGGATGGGTTAAGCCTTTAGTGTGTTGAGTTGGGAAAAGCTGTGGAGGGAGAAAATAGAATGGTAAGCCAAGAGAAAAATGTCATTCATATATAGAATCCTATCTGGTTTGACACCAACTAAGGAAGGGGATGGGGTGGTAGAGATAAGGAAACTAGTTGTATATGGCCAGAGTTTGATCTCTAGTACTACAAACAACAGTGACGTCGACAACAAAAACCCTCCCAAGGAGACTGAATTCTATAGAGTAGTACTCATCAGTGATGTCATTTAGGTCAAGCAGATCTAAGTTTCACTTCCAGTCCACTTAAAAGCGCTGTGATCTGCTCAGGTTACTTCCCTTCTCTATAACTCAGTCTCCTCTCTAACAAACTGGAGATCATAATGTCTAACTCTTAAAACTTTTGATATGATTAGTGAGATAATGTAAGCAAATTTAACAGAAAGTCTGACATTATCAAGTCTTACCAGCTCATAAGCACTAATTTTCTTAACTTCATGTTAATTTCTTCATGAGCATTTGAAATCAGCTATGGTAGAGGTGTTTATACCATGAAATTGGCAAAGGATACAATCAGGACATTTTTTTTTTTTTTTCAAGAGACCTCACAGTTATACATTCACCAGAACATTGTGGCATAGAAGGCCCAATTATGGATGGCTATTATTTTATGTTAGTTTGAGAAAAGGAGATCTGGGATTTCTGGGAGGTGAGATTAAAGTTTTTGTTGTTGTTGTTCTTATGGGAGAGGGATGTTTCCAAAGGGAGTAACCTAAGGAAGGCCAAGTGCAGAAGAATCGATGCACTGTGTCCGAGACTAGGGGCATGGCTTCTCAGTCGGAACCTAGGCTGGCTCTGTACCACTGTTCCCAGTACAACATTCATCCTGCAATTTTCATGAAAATTTTGTGAAAAATATCTGAAATGATTTCATGCCGACACCACAAACTCCTAAAGAATTTATTAATTAAATGTATTGATGTTTTCTAACTGAATTAAAAAATACTGAAGCTGGGGAACTGTCTTACATGGAAAAGGATCATCCAGTCACCCCTGGGCCCCCAGGCACCTCTGCTATGCTCATAGATCAGAGCTCTAGAAGCAGTCTCCCTCTTCACATCCCAGTCCCCTGACATGATGAATCTCTGAAATTAAAATTAAGTATGGCAGAAAGAGCAAAATCTAGAAGGAGAATAAAAATAACATCTGTGTACAACCAGACATTTTGCATATACTAACTTACTTATTTCTTTTATCACAGCAATACACTGAGTTAGATACCATTATCTGTATTTACTGGTGAAGAAATGGAGACCCATGGGGTTAACTTGCCAAAGTTTCTCTAGCTATTGAGAATCCAGGCTTTGAATCAAGATGAGCCAGACTCTAGGGCTCTTGTTCTTTCTCTCTTAGTGTATGCTGTTCCTCTGGTACAAAACCCAACAGAATTGTACAAGACAAAAAGCCCACTGCCCATTCTAGGTGTGTCAATTTCTTTTCCTTATGAGGCACTTTGTTCATTGATTTAAAAAGTAAAAAAGGTAGCCAGGTGTGGTGGCACACACCTTTAATCCCAGCACTTAGGAGGCAGAGGTAGGAGGATCACTGTGAGTTTGAGGCCACCCTGAGACTACATAGTTAATTCCAGGTCAGCCTGAGCCAGAGTGAGACCCTACCTCGAAAAACAAAAACAAACAAACAAAAAAATTAGGGCTGGAGAGATGGCTTAGTGATTAAGCCCTTGCCTGTGAAGCCTAAGGACCCCGGTTCAAGGCTTGAATCCCCAGTACCCACGTTAGCCAGATGCACAAGGGGGTGCACGCGTCTGGAATTCGTTTGCAGTGGCTGGAAGCCCTGGCATGCCTATGCTCTCTCTCTCTCTCCTCTCTGTCTGTCACTCTCAAATAAATAACTAAAAATAAACAAACAAAAAACTAAAAGAACCAAAAAATATTTAAAAAATTTAGAAAAGGGATGGAGAGATGGCTCAGTGGTTGGTGGTTGCCTGTAATGTCTAACCACTCAGGTTCGATTCCCCAGAACCCAGGCAAATCCAGATTCACAAGTGGTGCATGCATCTGGAGTACATTTGTGCTGGCTAGAGGCCTAGGTTCTCTCTCTCTCTCCTTTTCTCTTCCTCCCTCCTTCCCCTTGTAAATAAATAAATAAGTAAATAAATAAATACATAAAATAAAGTAGAAAAGAAAAGGCTGGACCTGGTGGCATGTTCCTCATTCCAGCACATGGGAGGCTGAGGCAGGAGGATCTCAAGTTTAAGGTTTATAGAATAAGTTTGAAACCAGCTTGTGCGACACAGTGAAAGCTTGGCTCAGTAAATAAATAAAAGGAAGTAGACAAAAATATGTGGGTTGAGCATGAGTTGGAATTTGATGCAACTCTTTTTCCATCTGCTCTGGCACTTGAATGTGTCCCTTCAAACATTCATGTTGAAACTTAAACTCCAAAACAAGATGTGGGGCCTTAGGAGGTAAGTAGACCATAAGACGGCATCTTCATGGATTGGATTCTTGCCTGATAAAAGCAAATGAGTCAACAACTTCAGCCTTTAACATTTTCATGTTTTGTGAGGACACATTATTTGTCCCCTGTGAAGGACACGATGACAAGGTGCTACCGTGAAGTAGACAGCATCTCTCAACAGACATGGAATATGCTGGTGCCTTGATCTTGGACTTGAAGCCTTCAGAGCTGTGAATGATAAAGTTCTATTGTTTATAGATTTTCCATTCTGAGAGATTTTATTGTGGCAGCACAAATGGATTCAATCACCATCACAATTTGGCTTGAGGCTCAAATAAAGCTATCCCCTCCATGACTGACTGCTTTGAAAACCAGGAAGAGCTAGCCATGAAAGAAGATTGTCAAAGGCTAGACATCACAGACCCGTGTGAGCATTCAAACAGACTTCAGACAGCCCTGTTCCAGAGTCTACGCACCCAGCGCACTTCCTCTGTGTGGATGCCAGCTGTAAACCATCATAGTGCAGAGATCCTGGCACCCATTCACCCATCCCGCCATTGGGCTCAGGGCTGGCATTCATTGACCTTGTGGCTCACAGCTTCTGCATGTGCCAAGGTTAAGCTAGCTCACCCAGGGAGACCACTTATGGGCAAAGTGCATCCTCTGACCACCAGTGCTATGCCACAGTGGGAGCACCGAAGGCAGTGAGAGGCCTTTGGTTGTCACTGGTCTCATCAAGTGACACACTCGGCTCTTGTTTTTCTTGGCAATTGCAGCAGTACGTTTTGTCCCTCACATCACATTACTCTTTCTTTCCATGATCACAGGCTCTGCAGGCCACTCTGGATTGTGGGCGGGCTATACTAAAGCATGTCTCACTTGGCTTTGTGAGTGATTTGACCATGGCTTTTGTGATTTCCTTATAAAGGATCTCTCCAAACAAACCAAAGCAGCAAATAATGGGAACATCTGAGTAAACTGTTCACCACTCCTCCCTTGGCACAAAACTTCATAGTGGGAGGAACAGAATAACTCCCTTAGAATGGGGTACAGTGGTTGAGGTCCCTCACCCTATGTGTTGCTGTTGGTGTGACCTTGGGTAAGCTATGAATCCTCCCTATACTCATTTCCAAACACCAAAAGATGGGAATTCTGGCATGATTTTATATTGGCTATGTGGATTCAAAGGGGATAGAGTACCCAATAAATGTTAGCATCTAACATCTGCCCACTGGGAAGACTTGGTGGCAAGTATAAGTGGCTTGTACCACTGACGCAATCTTTTTCCTGCATCTCTTTGCATATGCAACAGATGGGTCTGAGCTTGAGGCCTCTCTCTTCCTCTTAGGATCTGGGCAAGTGGTCAGGCTTGTTGGCCCTATATTTTCCTACTTATGAAATGGTGATAACCCCACAGGTTTTTAAATTAGTTTCCTCAAATTGTGGGTATGAATCTTTACCATTGTTTTTGGCCACTAGTATAATTGGAACAATATTTTAAAATACCTTTCCAAGTTTTCTTACTTTTCCATCATCTAGTTTATTCCTTTGACTTTTCTGTTTGTTGCTTGAAGGAGGGGAAGGACAAATATGCCAAGGAAGAAAGAGGATGTGTTGGAGGGACAGGTCCTACCTGACAGGAAAAGAAAATAGAAGGCTCTTCCTTTCTTGAGAAGGAGACAGAAAATGGACAAGAAAGGCAAAGAACCTGATACAAATCTCCTTGCCTTCCTTCCCTTACAAGTCCTCTGGAAGGCTGAAGGGTGTTTGTAGAAACATCCGGATCATTCGAGGATTCCCAGAACAAAGTACCTTGCTTCCTGTTCCTAGAACATAGCCTTGGAAAACTCATCCTGGCAACAGGACAGAATGAGACAGTCTGCAAGGCAGAGGGGAGGGGTTGAGGATACCAGGCACTGATATAGCACCCAGTCCCCCTATTCCCATTGTAGGCATCTGGTGCCCTAGAGGTGTCTGCATGCTCCAATGACAGACTCCAGGTAATGAGAGATCCTGCATGTCTCCAGAATGCAGCTGGAAGGAACACCCAGTGGTCTGGATCTCTCCTACGGGGAAGATCATGGTAAAGACTCCAGTCTTCACCTTGGATTTTAGCAAAGATACCCAAGAAACAGAGAGTGGCAGTTACCATGTTCTCTCCCAGGTGAGCACCGGCCTAGGGTGAGCTAGGAGGAGAGGGCAGGAGAAGGGAGGGATCACTTAACTGAGCGCATGAAAATGAAGTGAACCAGTGCTGTGCTTGCCCTTGCCCTCACACATCAGCTTGGGAGGGGAGGGGGAGAAGAGATACTTCAGAGGGAGAAAGAAGTAAGGCCCGGGGAGACTTATCAGTAGTTAAAGGCACTTGCTCCACAAAGCCTGATGACCCAGGCTTGATCCCCAGCACCCATCAGAAAAGGGCAACGTGGTGCACCCATCTTTAATCCCAATGTTCCGACAGCAATAGGAGGTGGAGCCAGGAGGATCCAAAGCTCAAAGGTCAGCTGCATTGGCCTTCCCAGTGGCAAAGGCAAAAACAAGAGAGACTCTGTCTCAGAAAAAAAGGGGTAGAAAGAGAGAATCAACACTTTGTGGTCGTCTTCTGACCTCTACATGTGTGTCATGGTGAACATACATACAAACATACATACACAATCAAAGAGGGGCAAGTAGAAAAAAGGACTATGATAGGGAGCATGGAATTTGAGTTAAGAACAGGGAAATTGCTATCTCTAATCAATGGTGACATGATTTCCTTCACTTCAGCCTGCCTCTGCTCTATTCTAAAATACGGTCTCAGATGAGGCCAGCTACAGACATTGACTTTGCAGTGTGGGTTGGCCAGGGCTGTGATTAGTAATGATGAGAGCCAGCATGGCTTTGTTGCCCTCTAGTATTAGGTCTGGCAGTGGTCACAGGGGAGACTGCAGATCACTGCATGTGGGCAGTGCTGGGAGCTCTTGGCATTTCTCACCCATGAAGCCCTATTCCCCCTCTGAGTAAAACTGCAGAGACTGGGGAGCCAGGCCTGCAGAAAAGAACCTTGGTCACACCTTCTCCTATGGCCCTTCCATCTTTTTGTCTAGACCTGTTGAGATTAGTGGCCTGAATTCTTACTCTTTTCCCTGACCCTCACCATGCACTGCCTTTGAATGTGTCTCCAGTCAGCTTCTAATTTATCTCTGTGTATGCCTCATAAGCAGTAGCAAAAGAAAAATCATGTCCTTTGGAAGCCATACATTTTCAGACATCCAATCCTCTGATTGAAACTCTGTCTACTCCCCCAGTTTCCACTATTTACATTCTCACTTCCATAGTCCACTACTGGCACTATCTTCTCTGTCAGTCAGCTGCTCCCATCCTCCCAGCCTTCCCTTCTTAGCTTGGAGCCCAGAATCCACCTACAGCATCAGCTTCTCTCTTGCCAATATCCTCAATCCCCTCCCCTTTAACTCACTCTCCTGGCAAC
Organism: Dipus sagitta; assembly: GCA_036346955.1. NCBI lineage: Eukaryota > Metazoa > Chordata > Mammalia > Rodentia > Dipodidae > Dipus > Dipus sagitta. The sequence goes on along the minus strand of CM070772.1, from coordinate 124,989,076 downwards.
ACCCGACTCTGGACCTCTTTGACTTTCACACCTCTCTGGTCAATAGACATACACCTGCCCCCCTGCCCACACACAGCATAGCGCACACTAGGACCAATATAAATTTACAACATTCAACTCCATGCAACACTGTGTCAGCTTTCTTTTTTTTTTTTTAAACAACAAAGTTGTTTCTTTGTTGTATATTTTTATTTATTGATTTGAGAGAGACAGACAGAGAGAAGGAGGCAGAGAGAGAGAGAGAATGGGTGCGCCAGGGCTTCCAGCCACTACACATGAACTCCAGATGCATGCGCCCCCTTGTGCATCTGGCTAACGTGGGTCCTGGGGAATCCAGCCTCGAACCGGGGTCCTTAGGCTTCACAGGCAAGTGCTTAACCGCTAAGCCATCTCTCCAGCTTTCTTGAGTCAGCTCTCTGTCTAGTATTTTCATAATGATTTCAATCTAGTCATTCCCCACACCTATTAAGTGGTGTCTCAGCAGGTGATGTCATTCCTTCTTGCCAGGGAGAAGTAACAAGCAAACATACATGTTCAGGATGTACAGATTTGCCCCAGAGTCTAGCTATTCCTCCATTGCTCACTAACCATGGCCAGCACCTTCTGTGTGTAGAATTCAATGAGTCCAGTGAGCACTTTTCAGATCTTGTCTTTCTAAAAAATGTGTTAGAATATTTTAATTGGTTTATTGTACAAAGAATAAAATTTCATTCAAGTATATTATGTACATATTCATCACCCATTACCCTCTTCTGTCCCTTCATACTGTTCCCCTTCCTCTTCCCAAATGGCCTCTATTATACTTTCATATATGGGTAAATATATGTATCATATTATACATTACATATTTTCTTTCTCATATTTTAAATATATTTACTTATTTGCAAAGAGAGAGAGAGAGGGAGAGAGAGAGAGAGAGAGAGAGAGAGAGAGAGAGAGAGAGAATGGGTACTCTAGGACCTCTTGCTGCTGCAAATAAACTACAGATGCATGTACCACTTTGTGAATCTAGCTATGTATGGGTACTGGGGAACTGAACCCAGGCTATTGGGCTTTGTAAGCAAGTGACTTAACTGCTCTCCAGCCCAATTTCCCATATCTGAGAAAATGTGATATTTGTCTTTCTGAGTCTGGCTTATTTTGCATAATATGATGATCTTCAATTTTATTCATTTTCCTACAATCACATAATTTTGTTCTTTTTATGGCTGAATGAAAACCATTGTTTTTCTCTCCTTTTATCTATTCATCTATTGATAGACTCCTAGGCTGATTGCATAACTTGGCTATTATGAACAGTGTTGCAATAAACATGGACCGTGCAAGTATCCCTGAGGTATGCTGACTTAGGTTCATGTGGGTATATTTCCAGTAGTGCAGCTGGATCATATGTTAGTTCTATTTTTAGTTTTGCTTTTTGAGATAGGGTCTTACTTTAGCCAAGGCTAACCTGGAATTCACTATGTAGTCTCAGGGTGGCTTTGAACTCACAGTGATCCTCCTACCACTTTGCCTCCTGAGTGCTGGGATTAAAGGAGTGTGTCATCACACTTGGCTACTATTTTTAGATTTTTGAGGAACCTCCAAACTGAATTTCCATAGTGGCTTTACTAGTTTGCATTCCCCCCAACAATATGTAAGGGTTCCACTTTCTTTCTTGTGTGTGTGTGTGTGTGTGTGTGTGTATGCTTGTTAATGTGAGGTGTGCACATATGTATGTGGATATGCATGTACATGTGTGAGCTTGCATGTGGAGAACAACCTTTTTTAAATTTTTCTTTTTGAAACAGTCTCTCCCTGGCTATTGCCTAATTAGGCTAGAATGGTTGGCCAATCCAGCCCAAGGGATCCATTTCTCCAGCACCAGGATTAAGAGTATACATCATCTTTCTTGGCTTTTTTTTATGTGAGTTATGGGAATTAAACTCGAATCCTCATGCTTGCAAAACAAGCAATTTACCAACTGATCCATCTCCCTAACCTTAAGAGTTCCATTTTCCCACAACCTTGCTAGCATTTTTTAAATGGTAACCAATTCTGACTGAGGTGAGATAGACTCTCGATGTAGTTTTATTCTCTTGTAGTGTGTGTATAATATATGTACATGTGTGTATGTATGCCCATCATATGTGTGTGGATGTACTTGTGTGTGGGGGGATCTGCACATGTGTGTTTGTTGGGGGGGGTGGTCAAAGGTTGATGTTAGCTCTCTACCTTACTTTGGAGACAGGGTTTCTTGCTAAAACTAGAGCTCCCCAGTACTAGATTACCAGCATGCACTGCCAAGCCTAGCTTTTATGTAAGTGTTGGGGATCTGAACTCCGTTCCTCATGCATGTGTGGCAAACAATTTATGCACTGAGCCATCACCCCAGCCTTCAACATAGTTTTACTTTGCATTTTCCTGATAGTTAAAGATGTTGAACATTTTTCATATGTTTATTAGCCATTTGCACATGTTTTGAGAAGAGTTTGTTAATTCCATTTGCTCATTTACTGAATGAATTTTTGGTGCTTAATTTTTTAAATTCGTTATTTTAGATGTTAGTACCACAGGAGATGTGTAGCTGGCAAAGATTTTCCCCTGCTCTATAGGCTTTCTTTGTTCTGATAATTGTTTCTTCTACTGCATGAAGCTTTTTTAATTTCATGCAATTCCAGTTGTCAATTATTGCTATTATTTCCTGAGCTGATGGAGTTCTTTCCAGAAAGTCCCTGCCTATTCCTGCATCTTGAAGTGATTCCTTTAGCAGTTCCAGAGTTTCATCATATATTAAGGCCAGGCTTTATCATGTTTGGCTCTTGGCAGGACCATTCCCTTAAAAACAAAGACATTTAAAAACAAACACTATAACAAACATTATATTCTTTAGAGGACAATTTATCATATGTTTTCCTGTATCTCTGCATACCTTGCTATCTCCTTCTCAGTGTTTTTTTCATTAAGACATATTTCTGAGATCTACCCTTCTCAAATGCATTGATATCACCTACAGGGTTTTTGACAGCATACACTGCTGGGCTGGCTCCAACCTCTAGGATTTCTGACTCTGTAGTTCTGGCATGAAGTCTGGGATTCACAGGTCTATCAAGTTCCCAGGTGATGCTGATGTGTATGGCCAGTCACTCCTTTTTTTCTTTCTTTTTTTTTTCTTTTTTTTTTTTTTTTTGAGGTAGGCTCTCACTCCGGCCAAGGCTGACCTGGAATTCACTATGTAGTCACAGGGTGGCCTCGAACTCATGGTGATCCTCCTACCTCTGCCTCCCAATAGCAGGGATTAAGGACATGTGCCACCACGCCCGACACCAGCCACTCCATTTTGAAAACCACATATTTAGGTAGTAGTGGTCTGAGTATCTATGGTAGACTCTCTCCTGTCCTCTGCATCGGCAGTACTTAATCCTGTTTGCACGTTATTATCACCTTGGAGGTTGTATGGCTGGTTTATGTGCATGTCTGTGTGTAGTAGGTACATGTGTACATGCATGCATGTGTGTGCACATGGAGATCAGAGGTCTGTGTTGGGCTTCTTTCTCAACTTCTCTCTATGTATCTTTTTCAGACAGGCCTTCTCACTGAATCCAGAGCTCACCACTTCAGCTTGGCTAGCTGTCCAGTAAAGCCCAGAGATTCTCCTGTCCCCATCTTCCCAGCTCTAGGCTTACATGTGTGCATTGCCACACCCAGCTTTTACATGGATTCTGAGGATCCTACTTCAGATCCCCATGTTTGTGTGGAAAGCACTTTACTGACTGAGTTGTTTCCCTAACCCTGCCTGAGAGGCTTTCGAAAACTTAAGAAGGGCCAGATGCAACAAAGACCAAGTTAATTTGCCTCTCTGGGACAGGTTCTCCAGTGCTGGTGGGTATAAAAGCAGCCCAGGTGATTTGAATATGGGGCCCTGGACTGAGAACCACAGGCTATCCCTTTGTCCTGGTGTTGCATTTACCAACATGGTTTCAATTACCCTGAAAGCTAATGACTCACAAACCTCAAACTTTAGCTACTCTCTGTCCTTGTTAGGTCATACACTATCCCTTTAAGATGATAGATGTTAGTCCTATGGAACAAAGCAGCACCCCCCCCCCCCACGAAGTTCCTTCTGACCTCTGGTACAGTGAGAGTGGAGCCATCAGCCTGGGTGGGACAACAGGACCAGATGATGCTGGGTATATGACTCTGTAACCTGTCTTGGGCCTTCTCTTTGTCCCTAATACTGGTAACTTCTAGTAATACTAGTCACAGCCACCCTCTGTACAGTAAGGGGTCATCCGTCTCTAGTTAGAGACTCCCCACAAGGTTATACATGTAAGGGATTTCCTTTGCCCTGAGATCTTCTGCCTTTGACCATCTTAAAAATCTTCTGCCACGGAGTTGCCAGTGTAATTCCACCAAAAATCCTAAAATTTCAGCACCTCTCCATTTGAACTGGATCAGAATATACAATAATAGTCCTGACCTCAAAACTTGTCTATCCAACCACCTGCTGGCCATCCATTTTCCAGAGACCTCTATCTAACATGGCCACCCTGGGACCCTTCGTTTCCCACCCGACCCTTGGGTTTTCCCATAGATGTGAAAGGCACCCCTTGACCTAGTTGCTTTAGTTACAGAATCAAGTTAAACTCTGCTCTTCAGCTGTGTGTTAGTCTCCAGTGCCCCCTGCAACCGCCTTTCATGGTATGGTAACTTAAAATAACAGATTTGTCATTTCATAATTTCGGAGAAAAGAACCTGAAATCTGCTTCTATGGGTGAAATTAAAGCATCAGGAGAGTAGCCCCCCACCTGGAGACTCTCAGGGGGCATCTGTTAACGAGTGGCCTCTGTCTCTTCCTGCCTCTGGCCAGCATTCCTTGATTGTGGTCACAGTACTCCAATCCATGCTCCACATTCACTCGCCTTCTCTACCTATGTGGTCAAATCTTCCTGTCTTTCTCTTGCAAGGGTACATATGATCACATTTCAGGCCTACCCAGATAGTCCAGGACAATAGCCACATGGAAAGAGTCTTACATTAATCACATCTGCCATGCCTGGCATATAAAGTAATATTTACCAACTCCAGGTATTAGGACTTGGTATCTTTGAGGACCATTATTCAGCCCACTACAAGACCTTTCACACCCATTCTATTCTACTGCCAAGTGTCTCTTCAATTTTTGAATTTCCCTGTTCCATCTGTCCCAGCTCCATTGATGCATTCAAATCCATATTCCATTATCTCCTGCCTAACCTACTAAATGTGAATAGGAAAATTCCTTAAACAACTAAATTTAGTTGTGTTTATTTGAGGAAAGTAAAGCCAAGCAAAAATGACCTGTGAATCAGGCAGTTTCATAGGGAAAGTTTTGAGCCTTCCAACAATGTGATCTGACATCTATAGAAATACAGAAATGAGGTGTAGAAAACAGCTAAATCCAAAAATGAACCCAACATGGCTCAGGGAAATTTTGTGGAAGAGGGGGCGGAAAGGATGTCAGAGTCACATGTTGGGTCATGATATGCAGAGACATTTAGCTTACCCATAACTGTGGGCTAACTCCACAATGCATGACCCGTATACCTCAACAAGGAGGGGCCAAGGGGAGGGGGTAGGTCACGGATGAGCCTAATAATGGTACCAAACTGACTGTATTTGCTGAATACAGAACTGACTAATAAAGAAAAAAGAAAAAAAAAAAAAAAGAAAACAGCTAAATTGCCTGTAGCTTAGACAATCAATAGTCCGCTAGTTACAGCTTAACTGGATAGTTGTTTACAGCTTAGTTAATTGGCTCCAGGTCTCTTGTTGTCAACCACAGCTTGACAGTCACGATTAAACGTTCAGTTGTTTTGTTATGTTGTGCCCAGTTCAAATCCATGGCCTCCTACCAGCCAATGATCCTATAACTGATACCTTTGTCACCAGTTTACCCTTATCTGCAAAGCAGAGTCCATTCCTTTTCTTTGCTTCTTCTGTGTCTGCCCATGGCTACCACATTCAGCCCATTCTGGTCACAGCTTGGGGAACTCCTTCCGTGTGCACTGTCACCTCCCAGGGCCTGCCCGCCTCCTGTAACAGCGTTAGTCTCACCACACAGACATGCCAGTCTCTATGACCTCATTTCCCTGGAGTACACTATTTCCTCTGCTTGGGGCACCCTTCACACCCTCATAGCCACTCCCTGGGTCTCTGGGATGGGTTTCCATGGCTACCTATGCTTCCACAATGGTAGGCCTGGGCAAAGGTCAATTGTAACTGAAGTTTAATTTTCTATTTTCTAGCCTAATGGTAAGCTTTGAGGAAGCCAGGCTTGGGTTGATATTTGAAACAACAACCACCACAAGAACAATAACCACAAATTTATTTCTCTCTGCTCTCATATATCTCAGAATGTTTCACTTCTGGCCATCAAAGTGTGCCTGGAGATTTCTCCGCATGCATAACCAATGAGCTCTGCAGCAGACACTGACTAGGTGCCACACACCCCACCTCACTTCTGCCACTGCTGACCTGCACTAAAGAGTCTGCTCCCACAGGCTAAAGAATCAGTCCTGCAAGACTGTCCTTCACCTCAGATCCCATGTAGTAGACTGCTGCCTATACTTCTGACCCTCTGGCTATAAACCAGAGTCCTAATTCCTCTGTCCTTGGGTTTTTTCAATTTGGTACAATAGCTCACAGAACGCATGCTTATGTTTACGATTTACTGTAAAGGATGTGAAAGAAGATGCTGATGAGCAATGGCATGAAGAGATGCACAGGGCAGGGTAGAGGGGAAGAGGAGCCGGGTTTCCATGATTTATATCCTGTGGCACCTATGCAGGGACCACAATCCACCAGCTCTACAGACCCAGTCCTTTGGGGTTCTTATGGTGGCTTCCTCATTGACTATTGCTGGTCAACTCAAAATTCAGACCACTTCCTGTCCCCAGGGGTCAGGGAGTATGCCTGAAATGTCCAGTCCTTTACTTGCATGGCTGGTTCCCTTGGCAACCAGTCTCTATTCTAAAGCTGTCTAGGAGTCTGCCAAGAATCACCTCATTAGACAAAAAAAAAAAAAACAAACCAAAACTCCAATCAGTATGAAAATCACAACGGTCTTGGTGCTACACTTATCTATAAGGCTTTTTGGAACTCTATGTCAGGAACCAAGCATATACATATGATATAAGATAACTAGATATCATATATCAATCATCAATATATAACTATATGCCATATATATATATATATATATATATGCCATGTCTATATATTTATATATATATGGCATAGAGTTATCATATATATATGATATATACTAGATAGCATACAATATATGTATAATTATATATGTAATTCTATTATTTGCCTCTTATTCAGTATGGAATACAGTGTCTGCTTCAGAATCAGCATCAAGCTGTATTTACTGGCCTTAAGATAATCACCTCTATCAAAACACACTGCCCTTCAGGATTCAAAGCCACCATTCAAATTATTTCAGCATCACTACAACACAATGAAAAATCAGTTTCTGTTTGCAGAGGCCCAGGTGCACATTTCTTCACATCACAGACGGGGCTCCCCTGAGTATTCTCTCTCTCCATCACATAGTTCTGTGAGCAGCCAAGTCAGCATGATGCTGGTTTTCCCTGTCTAGCTGGAGAATGATCCTGCATTTGTTCTTAATCCCTGGCTCTGGTTCTCCTACACTCCTCACTCCAAGCCCATTAGCAGGGCCAGAGTGTGAACCTTGAACTCAGACAATATTGCCTCAACCAGACACCCACCTTATGCCATTCACAACACCAACTCCTGCATGAAGGGAAGGCTTAGGGAACAGTTCACATGCTATTTAATAACAGTTGAAGCCCAGCTATGGGTAAGTAGAAGGGGACCAGTTCGCTCAGTATGGGATGAGAACTCTGATAATGAGCCCCTGACATATTCTAGTCTCAGATTCTCTAACCCATTGGGCAACTTAGCTCCTTTCCTCCCACTCCACTTTCATGTCCAGATTTTTTTTTTTTGTTTTTCTTTTTGAGACAGGATCTTATTGTGTAGTCCAGTCTGACCTTGAACTTGCGATCCCCTTACTTCAGCCACCCCACTGCTATGATTATAGGTGCTCACTGGCATGTCTGGAAAGAGTGTCTAGATCTTTTGACTTTCCCTCCCATTATTAGCTCCTTGTCTTTAGCAGTGATCCCAGAGTTTAGCTCTTATTCTCTGTCTCCTTCTAGCCGAATATTCATCAAATAACCCACCCCTGGAGCCCAGTCCTAGGCCCACAAAATGAGCATGGAGATGGTGCGTGTGCATGTGGGTGAGGTTGTCTGAGTGTATGTAAAAGCAGTTTTGACAGTTTCTTTTCTTTATATGTTGGTCTTCAAGACTTCTCACTCCTTTAACCCTTGACCAAGACCATCAACAAATGACACCCTCTCAGATTTCTCTTTTGTTTTGCTGATCCCTGCATTTCCTTCCGTCTCCACCACTTTCAGGACTCCTTGCCAGCTGCCATTCCCCTCTGAGGAATGCCATCCCCCATCCTCTCTGCAACACCTGCTGACCCTTCAAGAAACAGCCCAATGCTCATCCCGTCTGAAGCTTTTCCATTGCAGGAGGCAGAGTTAGGCATTTCTTCCTGTACACACATACAATGCCCCATGCTAATCTCTGAGAGCTTTCTCAGTGAGCGCTTGCCAAATCTACCCTCCATAGGTCTGTCTCCCTGATTGAAATGTGAACTTCTTTGCCAGGCCTCATTCATCTTTGGACCTACGGACTAGCTGATTATAATGCTCAATATCTGTCTGTTCCAATAAAGCAAGAATGAGAGGAGAGAGAGAGAGAGATAGATTCTATCCATCCAGCTCAGAACAGCCTCAGGCAAGTGGGGTAAGTGGGCCTGGGAGAATTAAGAATCTCTCCCTCTCTCCCTTCCCACTTGTTCTTCCAGCAGCTCCCACTTCTGTGAGTTAATTGGGGTTTGTCACTTCATCCTCTTGGTTAGCTCCTTGGAAAGAGTGTCATCAGTAGGACAAGCTCTCCACATCACCTGCCTCACACTTACAGGACTTGCTGAAATGCCACCTCTGCCCATCTTGCCCCTCCAACACCCTAGTGCAGCCCAGGGACCCTGCTATGAGCTGGGTGGCAAGCAGAGTGGTTTAGAGAAGTCCTTGCACCTGGCAGAGGCTTAGCCCAGCAGCACTGGAGCTTAGAAAATTAATGAAAAGGGAGAGAAGTCATTGGGATTTTAGGCTCACCATCAGGGTCCCTGTGACCCTGAGCTGGCAGTATTAAGAGGGCTAATCTGCTGAGTGTGGGAGCTCAGCTGGTGTCTATTGGCTAGGCACTTCGCTTCGCAGGGGAGCTGGGCCCTGGATCCTCATGCCAGACAATGCAATGCTGCAGGGAGGAAACAGGCACTCTGCTGTAAATGCCAAGCAGGGGCCACTGTGCCAGGATTCAGACAAACAGATGATTCCCTGGCAGCTGGCATGCCTGAGCCCATCCACCTCCCCTAACTGATTCAAAAGCAGATCTGGAAGGAAAATGATGTGTAAGGAGGCACTGCATAGAGTTTACCTAGTTCAGCCCACCCCACAATGTTGGGGCCTCTGCCTGCTGTCTCATCTGACAGAGGAAAACCCAGGGCTCCTGGGTACATCACTGCTCACAGCATGACCTCCTCTGCTAGTCCTGTCTGCTGTGGTCTGCACGAGGGCTCTGTCTCACCAACCAGAGGCTACCCGCTCTCCTGAGTGAACAGGTTGTGCCCTACAGAGGATGCCTTTTCTAATCTGCACATTTCTCTTCCCAGCTGGAAGCAGGATTAAACTTGATTTGGTCCAAACCCTCACCTCCTGACTCTTTTGTATTTCAGCCTTAATTGCAAACCCAAAGGAGTTCTAGACTTAGGTTAGAGCAAAGCAAGCAGGAAGTGCTGGGTGCGGGGGGAACTTGTTGATCGGCTTGTTTTGTCCCTAGCTTTGAATCATGTCCAGTTCTTTGTGTGTCCCACCAGCTTCTTGTTTCTCAATAAAAACTTAGGGTTGCAACTGGATAGGGTAGGGAGACATCACATTTTTGCTGTTTGGTTTGTTTAAACTCGCCATCAGTAGAAACAGGAACCCTCCCAATATGAGTGTTCTCATGGGCACAAGGCAGACAGCTTGATTGTTTTGCTCCCAGCTGATAAGTTAGGGCTTGGAGGTCATAGAATTGCTATAAATAATCCAATTACGTCTAGATGAATAGCTTAAATTCTGGCCTCACTGCTGCCTTCTTCCTTCGTTGGCTTCTGCTTCTATTTTCCACCTCCTCTGGCCAATCCTGCAGGTGAACCTTCCTAAATGAGCTCAACACATTTCTTCCCAGCACAAGAGCTTTCAGGAGGTTCCCGTTGCTTAGGGGGTTAGTCTTAACTTTATGCAAAAGTGGATCTCAAAGTATGATTTCTCAGTCCACCATTACCACCACCATTAACAACTGGGATCTTGTTAGAAATGAAAAATTTTCAGGCTCCAGCTCAGAACTACTGAGTAAGAAACCATGGAGGGTCCAGCAAGATTTGTTAGGACAAGCCCTGCAGGCACTTCTGAGACTGACTAACATTTGGCCTATCCTAACTTCTGTGCCCCCTCAATGTGACTTATGATCTCTTCATTATCTTCTCCTCCAACCAAATCCTCTTCATGCTGCTGGGTGACCACAGGACACTTGTCTGTCTTCTGCACTTCTGCTGTGGTACCCACTGGAGGAACAGCAACTGGTTTCCTCTCAACCTCCACCCTGCCTTTTTCTTTTAGGGATAGATCTTTATTAGGGGGACACTATTGTGTTTAGTTAATCACTCCACTTACTTTGCAACTAGAAGGACCCCTGAGAAGAAAGAACAGATAAGCAGGGTGAGTCCCTTTTAGTTTTCACCTTCTCCCTCTTCCATCCAAGTGCTTCTAGGAATTTGGATATAAAGGATGGAGCTGTTGCAGCCATTTGGGACCTTGAATTAGCCTTGTCAGGAAAGCTATACTCAGTGATGTGGAAAAATAAAAAACGTCCAGGTTCCTAATAATCATGGAGCCAGCATAGTAGCCCTTGGAAATCTGAGCTCTAAATTTAACACAGCAGAGAAAAATCCCTGAGTACAAGCCATAGATATCAGATCTCTGTGAATAGGAACCAAAAGCAATTTTTAACATCACATTCCTTTCCAATATGTCATTTATACTTGCCCAACTTGTTCTTTGAGACCTGGTTTGTTTCCCCATCTTTTTCATTTAACTATATCAAGTATAACAGCACCCTACACTGGCATGACTCTTTTGAGTCCAGTTAGAGTTTAAGGCCAAGGGCTCATTTAACTTTGTATCTTCAGTCTCTAAAATGGAGCCTGGTGCTTGGAAGGGAGCCCGATGAAACTTTGTGCCCTGAAGAAAAAGTTAGTTTTTTATGAACAAACCCTACGGGGTTTCCCCTAAAAGTTTTGTTGGAGTTCAAGATGGAAGTGACATTTGCTAAGTACCTACTATATGCCAAATTGCTTGCATTTTCCCTCTTATGATTTATTACTTTCTCCCATCACTCAGAAACATATGAGTTGTCCCTTTACCATACACATTTGAGCAAACTTGGCTTTGCTGTATGGACATGACTTGCTGGCTCATTGCAGCCCAGCTGGTAGCTGATGGAAGTGTGGCTGAAACTCTATGGGGATGTCTCATGAAACAGAAAATCCAATTTTAATGGGTTTAAATGAAAATCTAAATTGATTGACTTCTAAAACCCAAACTTTCCGGGTGAGCTGGTTTTAGGCACGGGTAATTCTAGAATGTTCCCCTTATAGTCATCAAAGCATCTGAGTATGGTCTGATTCAAGGCCACTCACAAACCATCTGCAGGTCTGATAAAGATGGCATACATGGGGGCAGTTTGTACAGGAGAAGGATACCAGGCAATAGTCCATCTACTTTTTTTCTTTGCTTTTCAAGGTAGGGTTTCACTCTATTTCACTCTAGTCCAGGATGACCTGGAATTCACTATGTAGTCTCAGGGTGGCCTTGAATTCTCCGTGATCCTCCTACTTCTGCCTCCTGAGTGCTGGGATTAAAGACATGCACCACCATGGCCAGCCCACCTACTCTTCATCCAACACTGAAGGCCCCACACAGCCTGTGCCCACTGCTAGTGTAGTCTACCTTTGGAAGGGTAGAACTGGGGAAGAGGGAGGAGGCTAGTGTAAGGCCTGAAGGTGGAGTATGGGTACCTAGGCTGGGGCCTACAGGAGGAGGCACAGGCTCCTTGTGGGTTGGTCCCCTCCATCCCTTACAGTCTCACTATTTGTCAGAATGATTGGCTGAAGGTAATTCAGAGATGGACCCTCTAAAGGAGGGTCCAACCGAGAAGTGGACCTGCTCCTTACATGCAATTCTGGATATGGTGATTTTAATTGCAGTCAATGGGACCCATCTGCAGAACCAGAAGTAGCATCATGCCTGCTTGATCCATGAACCTGGGTAGAGCACAGTAAGACTAGGAAAGGGCAAGGCAGGAAAGGATGCTGAAGAGACAATCTGGTATTTTAATCCTTAGAGTAAGTGATTTAGTTTAGAACATGTCTACACCAGGAAGGTACGAAAGATACTGAAGATCTCTTCAGAGATCCAGAATTGGTGTGGGCCAGATCCATGTTTTACTCACCACTGAGTTCCTATCACCATCTAGGATCCTGGAGTAAGATCTATCTATCTATCTATCTATCTATCTATCTATCTATCTATCTATCTATCTATCTATCTATCTATCTGACTATCATCTACCTATCTATTATCTATGAATAAAATGCTGAATGTATAGCCATGTCATATGTAGTTTTATTGCATACATCTTACACATGTTTTCTGCATATTGTAGGAAACCTACTTGGTTGCCCTAGATGGATCCCCTGAGACTCCAAGCCAACATCAGAGATGTGGGTGAGCATGGCTTGGTTTTCTTCCTCAGTTGGGGCGGCATGCATGAATCAAAGCTAGATGTGCAATTTGAAGTGAGAGAAGTGACAGCATAGGATTGCCATGCCCCCTATGTATCTCCCTCCTCAAATGTTGAATATAGCCAAGTGAGGAGCATGCATTGCAAACTGTTTCCTCCAGTTTTAGATCTCAGCATTAGAACATGATCACATCAGAGGTATATAATTCAGCAGGTGATTATGAAGCATTCTGCTTTGTCTCATTTACCATTGTGAGTGGCCATCCATGGAATAAACCTACACTTTGCTGCTCAAAATAGCTAGACCTGTCTTTCCTCCTCTCTCCACAATCAACAGGGTCATCCCTATGTTCCTCATGTACCAGCTTCTGGCAGCACCTTCTCTGAAAGGGAATTTCCCTGTCCTTGTGATGAGAGCAAAATGAATGCCACCTCTGAGAGATAGCACTACGTTTTGAGAAACATGAGTCTTGACCTACGGTAATGGCCGTCCTCAGATGATAGCCGTGCTGGACAGCTGGGTCCAGTGCTCTGCAGACACAGTTGAAATCATACTGAAAATGTGGCCACTCAGCAAATGCCAATCTGGTATTTTAATCCTTAGAGTAAGTGATTTGAACTGGAATATGCCTAAGCCAGGAAGATATGATACAGTCCAATGAGGTTGAGGGGATTTATGTTTATTTGACTTCGTTAATACTATTATCATTACTTTTTGCATGTATGAATTGTGTGTGTGGTATGCACGCTTAAGTATGTGCATGTTTGTATGTGTGTGAGCATACACGTGTGCAGGTACAAATTTGTGTGTGTGTGTGTGTGTGTGTTTGGAGGCCAGAGGACAACCTTGGGTATTGTTTTCTTGGGTGAACAGTGCACCCCCTATGTGATAAGATCACTCTTGTCCTGGAGTTCACCAATTTGTCTAGATTAGCTGGCCGGTGAGCCCTAGGGATCCATCTATCCTCACTCCTCCAGGGCTGGGATTAGGTGTGTACCAGCAGGCTTGGCTTTTTTATTCTTTTTTAAAAAAATATTTTCTTTTTACTTATTTACATATAAGAGAGAGAGAGAGAGAGAGAGAGAGAGAGAGAGAGGAAGAAGAAGAAGAAGAAGAAGATGATGATGAAGATGAAGATGAAGAAGAAGAAAGAATGGGCATGCCAGGGTCTCCAGCCACTGCAAAGACATACCTGATGTATTTGCTACCCTGTGCATCTGGCTTACATGGGTATTAAGGGATCAAACCCAGTCCTTAGGCTCTGCAAGCAGGCTCCTTAACTGCTGAGGTGTCTCTTCAGCCTAGCTTTATTTTTTAACGTGGGTGCTATGGGTCAAACTCAGGTCCTCATACTTGACCTATCTTCCCAGCCCCATGACTTATTCTTGATTCAAATCTTTTCATACTCTACTCATCAGTTCCTCCTGCAGCTGAAGATGGGCATATTTCTCTGAGGTATGGATTGGAGGATTATTAAGTACAAGAGGTGCATTCCTAGTAATTCCTGTGTTGACTTCTCATAACAGGTTCTAAATGGAAGCTAGTCACCCTCACGAGACCATAAAATGATGTTTTCTGTGTGATCTCTACTGGTGAGTGTTATCAAATTTTCACTTAATAGAAACAAGTGAGTGAATGAATGAATGAACCACCCCTGGGTCCAGGAGATATATAACTTAATTGGCTCTTCCACAGTGGTTTGAATCTTCCCTATATGACACCCCTCCCAGAAGGTTCTGAGGCTTCATGTTTTCTAGGCCTTAGAGCACTGGCAGTCCTGACACATTTAAGATTGTTTGTTTCATGCAACTGAGAGTGTGGCAATTTGCAGTGCTGGTCTCCCCTCTGGTTCTCATCACGGCTACCGTGGTCAAAGCTAACTAGGAAGTATGTGATGAAAGTATGTTCTCAGCAAGTAAATACCTAATCTAAGCTTTGTGCCTAAGGGGAAAAATGCACTCTATTTTCAAATGAGACACTAGTAAGTAAATAACATTCATGTGGTTCAATGTCAAAATTAAAGGGGAAAAAAACCTCACATGTTGAATGCTACAGGTTACCAGTGAAGGTAGAAAAACTCACTCCAGTGATGGAAAGCTATTTAATGGCCTGCAGCTGATGGCTGACATATATTCATGAGATGTTTACAATATGTTAGGATCTGAGGAAGGGGCCAAGAATAATATTGGTGGGATATTATTCTTGAGCTGAAGTACCTTCTGGACAGATGTTGTTGAGGTTAATATTGGTCCCTCCAATGGGTTTATTGTCTACTCCTTGGAATCTGTACGTATTGCCTTGTATTGCAACAGGGCACTTTGCAGCCATCTTGAAACTATGGCTCTTGAGATGGGGAAGAGTGGCCTGGATTATCCAGTGGACCTGCTGTTTCCCAATGGTCCTTTCAGGAAGGAGGTAGGGAAAGTCAAAGAAATGTGATGATAGAAGTGGAAATGGGGAGATGAGCTTTGAGGATGGAGGAAGAGGTCATAAGTCAAAGAGTTTTGGTAACCACTAGATGTTGAAAAGGACAAGGATACAGATTCTCCCTCAGAGTTTCCATAGCAACAGCCTTGTTGATACTGTGGTTTTAGTCCAGGAGACTGATTTTAGATTTGATCTTCAGACCTATAAGAGAATGAACTCATGTTGCTTTAAACTATGAAATCAGTGTTAGTTACAAAGAAACGGGCAATGAATTGTAGCGGGTAACACTGTTTATTTTATGATGAGTAAATTTATTATGTGTCTGACTTATAAAAGGAGGGGTTTACTTGGCATGAAAGTGACTGTGTATACCACAGTAATTTTGACAAAACATGAGGGAACTAGGGAAGGGGGCAACACCAGGTTACCATATTGCAAAGAATTTCTGCTTCTCCCTCACTGGTAGAGGTGAATCTGAGTTTTGGTAGCCAAGGGAGGCTTCCTCTCCCCATGACTAGGTTAGAGAACACACATGCCTTCTATAGAAGTTGGTCTCTGCAGGTTGCACCTTTCAAACAGCCCACTCCCATGCCTTTGTTGATGGGTTTTGTCTCTGTTACTCAGTTTTCATGGAATGGTTAAAACATGAATTTTGGGGGTTAGAGACACTTGTGTTCCCACCAGAGACCCATATTTTCACCTAGAGCTAGTTAAAAAAATATCGAGGACATGTTTTACCTGTAAATAGGAGTACTAAAGCCAAATCCATGAGATATTTTGAAGAGTAATTAAAATATTGCATGTGGATGGGCTATCCTATGATGTGGCATTTACTGATCATTTAATAAATGGATATTTAAATTTTTGACATGTTCATGGAAGGGCTGCATAACCATCTCTACCAATATCACAAGAATTGGTGCAAATCCATCTAGGGAAACATCTGTGATCTTCTGACCAGTCAACAGGTAAAATCCATGGGAATATTCTTAACAACCTCTCCCAGTCCTAGCTCAGGTTAGATATTAGGAAGATGTAGCATGTTCTGACACCTTTTCCTTGGCCCCCCCAATAGTGAGAGTACATACCAATGGAGGCCTCTGCTAACTTGGATCCCCAAATGACTATGGTGAGCAGAACTCTCTGACAACCTGCAATGAGCATGGGTCTTAGTCTGTTTCTGCAGCTATAACAGGATACCTGAGACTGGGTAATGTAAAACAGAAAAAGGTTTGTTCAACTCACAGTTCTGGAGGCTGGGAGGTCCAAGGTTGAGGACAAAATTTGGTGTGACCTTTCTTGTGGGTGGGGACTCTGAAAAGTCCTAAAGCAGTGTGGTGAGCACATGATGTAAGGGGCATGTACAAGAGAGGAGTCAGGCTGGTTTTCATAATAAACCAACTCTCAAGATAGCCCATGAATCCATTAATCCATAAATAGACTTAATTACCTCTTAGCAGTTGAGCCTCTTAGTACCTCTTATTATGGATTAAATTTCAGCATGAGCTTCAGTGGGGACATTCAGACTGTAGTCATGTAGCAAAAAGGGTGTCATCCAAGCTCCCAAGTGGGGCTAGAGAGATAGCTTAGTGGTTAAGCCCTTGCCTGTGAAGCCTAAGGACCCCAGTTCGAGGCTCGATTCCCCAGGACCCACATTAGCCAGATGCATAAGGGGGTGCACGTGTCTGGAGTTTGTTTGCAGTGGCTGGAGACCCACTCTCTCCAGCCCATTCTCTTTCTCTCTCTGCCTCTTTCTCTCTCTGTCTGTCGCTCTCAAATAAGTAAATAAAAATAAACAAAAAATTTTTTAAAAAGCTCCCAAGTATACCAATATGACACTTAATAGCACCAATGACCTTCCAAGTAGACACCTCCAAAAAGTCTCAAATTTAGTATGTCCACATGTCTTAAATCTAAATTCTGACAAATATCATGTCTTGTAGAATATATATTTGTAAAATTTTATTTTACAAATTTATTCATTCATTTTACAAATTTATATATATATATATATATCAGGGAAATGCAGAAAGCCCTTGAAAACTGGTAGTCAGGTGTTGCCCCTCTCCCCTAATCCCTTCATGTTTTGTCAAAATTATTGTATCCTACACAAAGTCACTCACATGCCAAGTGAACCCATAAGTCAGACACATAATAAATTACTCATTATAAAACAAATACACACACACACATGCACACATATATGACATGAAAGTAGAGGGACATATTAGGGAAGAAGAGGACCAGTGACGGTGGAGGAGATAGATTAAAGAGGGTAATGGGTATGTGAATGTGAGCAAAGTACATGATACACATGTATAAAAACGTCATAATGGGATTCATCATTTTGCAAGCCTGATCCTTTAACCCCTGACCCATCTCCTGAACCCCAGAAACCCATCCCTTTGTACAATGAATAAATGCTGTTAATAAAAACTAGAGAGGAAAAAAAAACCCTGCTCTTATCACTGTGCTGCCTGTTTTAGCATGTGGCCCCATCATCTTCCTAATTGTTTAAGCTAATACCTTGGGACCTTCCTAAACCCTTTTTATATTCCCCTTATATGTTTCCCCCACATATTAGTTATATTTCCAAACATAACATAGGTCATTCACTTCCCTCCATGTTCAATACCATTACCCAGCCCAGGCCTGAGCCAGTACCTCTGCCTCTTGACTTACTCTCTGTTCTTACATCCTGTTCTCTACACCCATTCTTTGTATAGAATGACATTTTTATAAGCTTTAAAAATATTCCTTATGTGTTTATTTATATGTGTGCATGCGAGCCACACACACGCAACTTTTCATCTGGCTTTACATGGATATTAGAGAATCAAACCCTTGCTAACAGGCTTTACAAGCAAGCAACTCTAACTTCTGAGCCATCTCCCTAGCCCTTTTAAGAGTGACCTTTTAAAATCAGTAAATTCATCTTGTTATTCTTCTGATTAAAATCCATTCTTTAAGTCCCTACCATATCTTTACTGAGAACATGTCAAATTAAGGCACTCCTCCATTCTGAGGATCCAGCAATGAATAACGAATTTTCTTTCCTCATGGGTACAGATTGATAGGCTCATGAATGACTGCTCTATATAACACAATAGAAGCATGAAGCTAGGCGGGGAATCAGTGATGATAAGATAAGGACCTTGACAGGGGCATAAAGAGCAAGGCCCAGGTAGAGAGAAAAGTTGAATGTGGCTAAGGTGAGAGGAGGAGGCTTGGAAGGGTTGTTATGGAGAGGGGACAGGAATTTGACTGGGTAGAAGGAGTGTGTGGCCAGCAGTACCAATGGCTCCTTTAAGGTTGTGAGTGTCGTGTTAATGGACCTGTGTGTTTCCGTCCAGGTGCACCCAGACCTTTCCTGGGGAACACGGGGTTTTCAGGAAGGTGAACATTTTGTTTGACAAATGTGATGGCAGAAAGAGAGAGTTGAGGAGCTCTAAAGAGTTCATAGTGAAAGTGATGGATGAGGAGGACAAAAGACAAGAAAGAGAACTTGAATGAGGGATGAGTAAGGGAGTGCTTCAGTCCAATGGACTGGAGGAATGTGCAGGGGCAAGGAATGGCTGGAATAAAGACACTAGAAGGAGTGAATGATGGCAGGTGAGGGAAAGGTAATCTAGTCCAGACCACGGGGCATCTCCCAGCCTCTTCTGCATAATCTTACCTTAAACTTAGTCTTTAGCTCAACTACACCAGCCTCATTTTCTTCCTGGAACAGGTTCATACTCCCAACCTCTCCCTTCTACCCCCAACAATATGCACACACAGACACACACACACACAGACACACACACACACACACAGACACAGACACACACACACACAAACACACACACCTCCTCTTTTGCCTTTTAGCAGTCGAGTGTCTGGCTTCATCTCACTGCTCAGACCTCCTATGATCTATGGCTCCGTGTCTGAACCAGTGACCCATACCCTCATTCAGGTTCCTCTTGATCACAGCAACCATGTAGGACTCAGCTGAACTTGACATTGTCTTGTCCGTTTTGACTTGTACATTGTTAACCTCTCCCCACCAGGTAGAAGACAAGGCCCACGAGACATGGAGGCTGTGTGTCTGGTTCCCTGCTGAATTCTCAGCACTTGAAGAGGACTTGTACTACACAAGTCAGGGTCAGAGCTTGTGCCCTAGCAGCCCTAACATACCGGGCTTGACCACCTGTTCTCAATAAGCCAAATTAATAGTGAGAAGCAGGAAAAGGAGGCCAGTGTGGGCAAATTGGGACTAGAAAGAAAGAGACCCAGTGGCTATCTCCCTTAACTCTGCCCCAGTCCATCCTCTGGGTCCTGACATAAGATTTGGGTTTAAGTAGAGAGAGGGCTGGAAGTGTGTATAGCTAAGAAGTTCTGGCCAAGGTATAGTCCTGCCCATCACTGTCTGGGCATCAGTCTCTTCCATAAGATAGCTTGACAAATTGTCAGCATTGTGGTGAAATCTCTGTCTGGGAGAGACAAGTTTCCTCCCTAACTGTACTCAGGTTTTGGCCTTTTCTTTCCCACAGCATGAGATTCCTGGGGGAAAATTCCAGTTTCTTGGGGTTCATTGTTTCAATAGTATGATAGGCAAAAGAAATGGTAAAATGTCTCTTTGGAATGTTTCTCTTCCTGGCAAGCTGGTGCACTTGGTCCTGGGAGGAGTTTGAGTTGATGCACAGATACAATGGATTGAGACAGACTTTAATTTTATCACTTAAAGAATTCTTGATGTACAGTCTTTTCTTTCCCCATAGGAAGCTCAGCGTTTTGGTGGCAGTCACCTGGGGAACCCTTCCTGCTAGGAGCAGTCATGCTCAACAGGATCAATGGGACCCTCCAAGCTATTTGACAGTACCTATAGATACTTTTGGTTGTATTAACTATTCCACAAAAACTGAGGAACAGAGACGAAATCTCTCATCTAAGGCCTGAGAGTGGACTATTGAAAATAGGAGGTGAGGAGATACTATTGGCATCTAGTGGTTTGAAACCATAAATATTGCTGAACATCTAGCAAAGAGTGATCTGGTCCAAATTGATAATCCTCCAGCTCTAACCCTGCTTGGAGGAAAGCAGATCCCACCTGTGAGAACCACTACACAAATCAAACCCATGTGAAGGTGACCTCAGCATCTTGCAGAAGCGGCAATCACCCCCCTTCCGCCATAGATCCTGCCTGGGTTTTGAGAGAGGATGGACACTAGTCAATATCAACAATCCAAATGATACCCATCTTCCTCCAGAAAAGGACTCAACCATAGGGCAGACCTGGTTTGTTATTTGCCAAGTGTGGCCCTGGCAGCTTTGAAGTAGACAAGCATGCAATTATGTGGACAGTGCAAACCCTGATGGCCCCTCCATTTAGTGAGTGTTTCTCAACTCCCAAAGTCCTTTCTATTCATCAGGAGAGACCCCATTTGTAAAACACTTATTCAAGATTTAATTACTAGTAAGCCCAGGCATGGGGCCACTCCATTGAAAAGAAGCATAATGGCATGGCCTGGTGATAAATGCCCCATTCATGCACGAATCAGTGGACACAAATGGATGTGGAAAGCTTGCCCATAAGCCCGAGGAGACTCCCCTCCTTGACCCCTTGGGATCCTCTCTAATTAGGGCCCCCACTCACATTCACATGTTAATCAGGGCTGAGGTTCCCAGAAGCTAGGGAGAACCCTGTTGGAGCCATGCTCCCGTGTAGACACACAGCATGGATTGCATGACTTATCTCTAGGTTGGAGCATCTGCCTTGTTTCTTGCCAGTTGGTGCCCTGATCATGATTTTGAACTAAGCTGAGGATTATTCCTGAGCTGACCACCATCCACACAAGCTACCATGAGGTATTAGGCCACTGGCTGGATACTCTAGGTACATTGTCCTATTCAACTTCAATATCAAATACAGGACATGATAATGATAAAATTATTAACATCCTGATGATAGCAATGAGAAAACTAAGGTTATTTGTATTTTCCTAACTCATACTGTATAAGAAAAATTTGTCTCTGGGGGCTCAGGTGGTAGAATGCTTGCCTAGCATGCACAGAGCCCTGGGTTTAAGCCTCAGGACTGTATAAACAGAGCAAGGTGGCACACCCCTGTAATCCCAACATTCAGCCAGGAGTCCCAGAAGTTTAATGTCATATTTGGATATATAAGGAGGTCAAGGCCAGCCTGGTCTAGAAAGTCTCTGTGAAAAAGCAAACAAGCTTCCAATTCACAAATAAATTTATTTTTAGCACACATGTTCTAGGTACAGCAAAACAATGCAGAAGAGAGATACAAAAGCAGATAATTAAAAGAGGATGGCAGTAAGGCTGAGAAGCCAGTAGATCCTTCTTAAAAAAAAAAAAAAAGAATCAGTTCTACATTATTAAATTTACTCAAGGTAAAGACACAAGGAAGAAGAAATTAACTTCATAATTAGTTGCATTTTATTTACTGATAAAGATGTTAAAATTTCACACAGAGTATTAGCCAACAGAAACCAACAATATATTTAAAAGTATGCAGAGAACTCCTTGTGGACAAATAAGTCAGCTAGCGACCCAACAGAAAGATGTCAAAGGATGTGAGCATATAATTGTGGAAGAGGAAGCATCTGAAAAGTGTCCAAAATCATGAATAATCTGAGAGAGGCTCATGCAGAGTAAGGCATGACTTCATATATAAGTGGATTTGCATAGTCAGAAATTTGGGTAATGCCAACTGTTGGTGGAGATTTTTTTTGGGGGGGGGAACCCTCTGCTATTCTGCAAAATGTATCAGGTTCTCTTAATGGAGTATAATTAAGCAGATGCATGCTGCATGACTCAGAAATTCTATACTTTGCTACGTGGTTCAAAGACGCCCTTACATGGCTCTCCAAGGGGGGTATGTAAGACTTCCTTGAAGCATTGATGTGGTGTTGGAAATCTGAAGACTAGGTGGGTGTCACCTTTTTGATATTGGATGGATAAGTATGATGGGTATGTGAAACAGAATATGGAGCAGCAATGTGAAACAACATATTAGCTGTAACCATAGTAACATGTATGGACTGTTAAATAGATTGTAATGAGAAAGAAAGGTAAGAAACTGGATGAAACTCAGTAACATTTGTGAAAAAATTCAAACAAATGCATATAAACCAATGCCATTTGACAAAGACTCATACAAATAGGGACTCAGAGGTGCAGAGTTATGGTATCTATTATGGCAACTGTGCAAGGAGTGAGGTGTATCAGTCAAGATGCCATCTGCAAGGAGCTGGCACACCCAAAGGAAGATCACTGATCATTCAAGATGGGCGTGAGAGTTGGTACAGAAACCCAGGGTTAGCAGAGGTAGAGCTGTTGCTTCAGTACCTTCAACCTCACGGATGGCAGGAGGGAACAGTAAGTTACTGAAAGAGTTGTGAAGAAAGAGTTTCCAGGAGAGTAGCGATCGGTTTCAGTGACTCAGGAAGCCAGCTAGGAACCGTGACTTCATTTTCCTCCTGCTCTTTTTCTCCAACCAGAGTTCTCCGTTGGCACACTTAACAGAGAACCAAGGGTAAATCAAGGCTATTGTGTGTCCTCTCCAACTTGCCTCTCAGGAGGCAGGAAGGGTGAAGTGAGGTTTGGAGGAGTGGGTCTACAGTGACAAATGGCAGACGTAATGACTGAAGGTCTTTGAGGAGAAACGTTTCTAGTTGAATAAAATAAGTAAATATAAACGTGGAGGGAAGCAACTCACAAGAAAACTCAAATACATAAAGTAGTTCCCTACCTAGCAGGAATCCTGGACCAGATATAAAGGAAATGAATTATTTTTTCTACCATATTATTTTTAAAACTAATTAAAAAAATCATTGCAGGGGCTGGAGAGATGGCTTAGTGGTTAAGTGCTTGCCTGTGAAGCCTATGGACCCTGGTTTGAGGCTCGATTTCCCAGGACCCACATAAGCCAGATGAACAAGGTGGCGCATGCATCTGGAGTTCATTTGCAGTGGCTGGAGCCCCTGGCTCACCCATTTTTTCTCTCTCTCTCTGCCTCTTTCTCTCTCTGTCTGTCTGTTGTTCTCAAATAAATAAATAAAAATAAAAAATATTAGAGTTCTACTTCTACTTTCATACTGTGTGTATATGTGTGTGTGTGTGTGTGTATATGTATCTACATAAAATGTAGGAACCATAAGTGAAAGAAACCATGGTATTTGTCTTTCTGGGGTTGGCTTAATTCACTTAATGCAATTATCTCTAGTTGTATCTATTTCCCTACAAATGATATAGTTTTGTTCTTAATGGCTGAACAATTCCATTGTGTATATATACCATACTTTATCTATTATACTTTTGTCAGACTCTTAGATTTGTTTCATGATTTAGCTATTGTGAATAGTGCTGTAGCAAACAGTGATATGCAAGTATCTCTATATGTTGACTTGACATTTGCCACATTATTGATATACTCCATTGTGTGTGTGTCTGTGTGTATAACACAGTATGGTTTTTATTAAAAGATTGTTCAGTAGGCACATAAATTAAAGTGCCACTGGACTCCAATAATAGTTAAATTTTGAAAACATAATCTTGAATATGTAAGTTTTTATTAGACTTTTGAGAAACATTCAAATATATAGAATTTCTGAGCCAAATTTTTACAGAATCCTTACCCCATGGGATCTCAGTGTTTTAGGGCCAGAGATTAAAAATTACTTTCTTGATTGAATGCATATCTCTCTGTGATTATCTAACAGAAGTCATCAATCTCCATAATGTGTTCTCGTTCCCAGCTCCAGCCTTTGATTAATCCAAATTTCTCCTAGTTTCTTTTATTACAGAGCATTAATGTTTAAAATACCCTAGTCTATAAGAGTGCAATTAAGTGGCCTCTGGAAAATTCCACTCCTTCCTGTACTTGAATAATGAGTCTTCCAAGAATGATTCAACCATGGTGTGATCAGACAAGTCTTCCCTCATCCTCACCACAACTGAATGTCAAAAGTAGCCCGTATGTGCAGGGTTGCATTGCATTAACCTAGAACAGGACTCTTTGGGAACACATATATGGATGTTAGAAAGAGACAATGGGTTGTAAAGTAGCTACGTGCAGATTCTAGGATTTCTAAAGCCAGGAGTACACATTATCATGGGAAACAGGCTTTAAGGAGACTGCTTCACATAAGATGTGATGACTAGCGTTTGTGGTGGTGGGTGAGATAGTTGTGATGGTTAACATTGTCAACTCGATAGGGACTCAATGGCCTAGGTGACAAACTCTGGGCATGCCTGTAAGAGATTTTCTAGATTAGATTTATTGAGGTGGGAAGACCCACCTTCAC
Source organism: Dipus sagitta (assembly GCA_036346955.1). NCBI lineage: Eukaryota > Metazoa > Chordata > Mammalia > Rodentia > Dipodidae > Dipus > Dipus sagitta. The sequence continues at coordinate 124,964,374 of CM070772.1, read as the reverse complement.
AAACTGTGAATGGAACCATTGCATGGGTCACCGACTCCATAAAAAGGGAGAGTGGAAAAGGACCACCATTCGTCCTTCTGCTTCCTAACTACAAATGCAATGCGACCAGCTGCTTCATGTTCCTGCTACCCACCTGGGTTACAACCTCTTGAGCTGCTACCTAAAGTAAACTCTTCCTTCTTTTTAATTTTTTTGTTTATTTTTATTTATTTATTTGAGAGTGACAGACAGAGAGAGAAAGAGAGAGAGAATGGGCGCCCCAGGGCCTCCAGCTGCTGCAAATAAACTCCAGACGCATGTGCCCACTTGTGCATCTGGCTAATGTGGGTCCTGGGAAATTGAGCCTCCACCTGGGTCCTTAGGCTTCACAAGCAAGCACCTAATCCCTAAGCCATCTCTCCAGCCCAAACTCTTCCTTCTTTAAGTTGCTTCTAGTAGGTACTTTGATGCAGCAATAAACCCATCATAATAGGAGGAAAAGATCATGACCTCAAAATAAAAGAGAGATCGATTGAGAGGGGGAGGGGATATGAGAGTGGAATTTCAAAGGGAAAAGTGGGGGGAAGGAGGGAATTACCATGGGATATTGTTTACAGTTATGGAAGTTGTTAATAAAAAATAAAAAATAAAAAGAATTTATCCTCCCCCCAAAAAAGAAAGAAAAACTTAACACAGTAGTTGATAAATCTAGGCTTCGAAACAGTTATTTGCATTGTTGTTCTATTCAGCTGATTTGATTGTTTTGTAGTTTCTCTGATTTTGTTTTCTAGTTTTCTTCTTGTAGTTCAATAGAAAAGTTCTTTTTTGTTTGTTTGTTTTTCCCACATACGATTTCACTCTAGCTCAGGCTGACCTGGAATTCACTATGCAGTCTCAGGGTGGCCTCAAACTCCTGATGATCCTCCTACCTCTGTCTCCCCAGTGCTGGGATTATAGGCATGTGTCACCGTGCCTGGCTAGAAAAGTTATTTCTTTGTGCTGATCCATTTGAGTGGCTATAACAAAATACCATTAACTTGGAGGCTCAGAAACAACAGTCGTTTGTTCATAATTCTGAAAGCTGAGAAGTCCAAGTTCAAGACAACAGCAGACTGTTTGGTGAGGGCCCCCTTTGCTCATTCGTAGATGGTGACTTCTCCTTCTCACTGTGTCCTTTCACCAGGGAAAGGACAGGTAGCCCTCAGAGATCTATAAAGACACTGATGGTTGGACTTGACTGTCTAATTGGCTGGATTGAGAGAAATCTAGGACTAAGAGAGGACACATGTGGATTGGCCTGTGAAGGTGTTTTCAGAGATGACTCTCATAAGGGACAGTCACTGAGGGACAAAGTCCTGCCTTGACTGTGGGCAGCAGTGTCCAGTAGGCTGGAGCCTGTATGAAGAAAATTCAGGAGAGAGGACAGCAGCTTGTGCACATCTGTAAGATCCTTTTCTCCCTATCATGTGTGGGCATCAGACTACAGCTTCTTTAACCTTTCAACATGGGCTTAATACCAGTGACTCTCTGGAGAGCTTCCTGGCCTTCTGCACCAGATTGGGACTGCAGAGGCATTCAGATTTGTGGACTGAGCAGCTACTGGGTTCTCTGTCTCTCTAGTGTGCAGACAGATCCAGTCATGTAACTGAATCTGATAAACCCCCTTAATCCCACTAATCCTATTCTATTCTTCTAATGTGTACTATTCTTTCTATTCCTGGTTCTGTTTTTTTAGATATCCCAGATAAAACAGATACCAATCCCATTCAAGAGGGCTCCTTTTCCATAGATAACCTCCTAATATTACCCCATTGGAATCAGGATTTCAACATAGGAATTAAAAAAAATATTTATTCATTTTTGAGAGAGAAACAGATAAAGATAGATGGGGGAGAGAGAATGGGCATACCAGGGTCTCTAGCTACTGCAAATGAACTCCAAATGCATGTACTATCTAGTGAATGTGGCTTTATGTGGGTAATGAGAAATCAAACCTGGATCCTTAGGCTTTGCAGGCAAGTGCCTTAACTGCTGAGCCATCTCTCCAGCCCTTAACATAGGAATTTTGAGGGGAATATAAATATTAAGACTTTAACACCAGATTTTTAAAAATTTTGTGAGTCCTCCCACACTTTGGGGAGAGATGGGGAGATGGGAACCCTTAAGTGGCTGCCTGGTATGATGATGGAAGGCCCAACAGTGCAGAGCCCAGGAGGACTCAGCAGTCTAGGGTCCTGTCTGTAGGGGCTCACGGGATCTTCAGTTATTATGGTTCATTTCTGATGGTAAAACATGTCAATTTTGTAGTCACTTTCCCCCATTGCTGTAACCAAATGCCTGGTCAAACAACTTATTTTAGCTCCCAGTTTGAGACGCTGTAGTCCATCATGGCAGGGAAGGCATGGCAGTGAAACATGTTGCAGCTGCTTGCTCATATCTCTGCAGACCAGGAAGCAGAGAGAGAGGTCAGGAAGTGGGGCTGGGATATAAACCTCAAAGCCTGCCTCCAGTGAGACTCTGTTTCCTCAAGCCTCCATCACTATTTCACCAAACAATTCCACTCTCTGGGGACCAAAGGTTCAAACACATCAGCCTATAGTTGACACTTACTGCTCTAGAAAGATTAGTTTTAATTAATTTATTTTTAGTGTGGTATGTGTGTATACTGCATGAAATTCACATGTGGAAATCAGAGAACAGACAACTTTCAAGTTGTTCCTTGCTTTTCTTTTTCATTTGAGGCAGAGTTTCTCACTCTGAGTCCTTGTATTCTTTTTGGCATTTGCTGGGCTCATCTTGAGCTTCCAGGGAACTCTTCCATCTCTATTTCCCATCCCTATAAGCTACATGCCCACCATAGCTTCCAGCTTTTTATGTGGAGTTTGGGGATCCAATTTGGGTGCTCAAGCTTGAGTGATGAGAACTTTATTCACTGAGATATCTCCCCAGGCCTGGAAGATGAGTTTTGTGTGTGCATGTGTACATGTGAGTGTGTGTGTGTGTGTACATGTGTACATGAATATGCATGTGTGTGGGGAGGGGGTCAGGAGCCAAACTTTCTTATTATTCCTCAGGTTCTGACTGTATACTTTTGAGACAGGACCTCCACTGGCCTAGAACTTACCAAATAGGCTATACTGGCTGGCTAATGGGATCAGCCTGTCTGGGCTCCCACAGTGCTAGCTTACAAGCATGCACCACCACACATACTAATTCCTGAGCAGAATGCTTAGGTCATAGTGCCTGACCAATGTGTTTCTTTCATTTATTCATTTGCTTTCATGTGTGGACAGAGAGAGGACAGACATACTAAATAAAATGCACAACTTAGGTTCTCATGCTTATCAGTCAAGAACTTCACTAACTGAGCTACCTCCCCAGCCCTGAAGATGAGTTTAAATTGTTGGACAGATAAGGGAATAGGAAGTAGTCCAGAAATAAATATATACAGAGGTGCAAAAAGATGATAGAACAAGTTGTGTTCAAGGAATAATAAAGAGTAGGTAGTTGGAGTGATCGAGTACCCACTGGGGCATATGAGAGACAACTGGGCTGGTGTTCCAGATGGAACAGGTGTTATGGGAGAGCATGGGGAGGCTAAGCTTGCCATTAGGAGGATATGGAAAGATGTTTTGAGAAGGTAGAGTTAAGTCTTCCCATGAGGGACGGCTAGGATTTCACAGGCAAAGATGGGGTGAAGCTTCTCCAGGTGGAAGAGACAGAATAAGTAAGATAAAGTTGTAACATTCTGCTACAACTAGGGCCTGGAGTTCCTTGGTCAGAAATGATGTAGCAACAGGGCAGATGATAGAAAAATTAATGGGAGAAGCAAAGTTAGATCACAACTTGGATTTTAATCCTAAGCACCGAGGAGCCATTGAAAGTCAGTCTTTGGAGGAGGAGGATGTGTCAGGATAGTGTTGCATTAGAATTTTCTTGGAGCACCAAGGAGGAAAGGTTGACAGGTGTGAGAGCTCTAAATGAGGGTAATAGATCATGTCCAGGGGATAGATTTCATATGTTTTGGCCATGGATAATGGACATGTTATTTAAGTCTAAGTGAGCAGGAGACACTTTTTACCCTTTGAAATTCAGAAGCTGATTTAAGTGGGAAGGCATTTAAAAGATCAATTTTAAAACTGTTGTTGGTAGAGAGTGACTCGTGGGAGTAGAGACAAAGGTGACAGGGTGGAACCAGAATTAGGTTTCTATAAAAGTCCCACTACTTGAAGAAGCACAGTAATTAGCAGCAGAGGAGGGGTATTATTTCTGTGCTACCTGTTCCAGGAAAGCAGGGTTCTCATGTTCACCTTTGCCTGCTTCTCTGTCCACAGACAGCTGCCTGGTTCCTCCATATATCTCAAATGGGTGCTAAGAAACCAAATCAAATGAGCAAGCAAGTTAACAACAAACCCTAGACATCTGTGACCCTGCCCATCACGGGCTAGAACATTGGAAGAAGAAACACAGGCAGGGGAACAGCCTGCCTCTCTGTCCACAGGTGCCCTGCAACTTCTTCACAGATGCCCGCTGCCTCTCTGTGAGCTGTTAAGAAAGGCTAGAGGCACCTTTGGGCTCACCCTCCAGGAGTGACTTTCAAAATACCTTTCCTGCCCCTCATGAGCAGCACAGGGTTCTTTTACTGTGTGTACATGTGTGTCTGAATTTAGCTTGTGTGAGTGGCTGATGTTTACCTGAAATCACATGTATGGATAGTTGTTAAGATATTGAGTGGCTTCTTAGGAATTAGAAAATTGCTGGTGCTGAATTGCCTGGGCTATTCCAGCCTTTTCTCTGGGATACTGAAGTCCACAGTCTGACTACTCGAAGGTTAATGTTCCTTATATTGTAGAGGGTTCCAGGCTCCTAGTCCAGTGTCATATTGTGAATGCCATTTTGAGTTCCACCTATGAGGGTGAGTACAGGGCTCCTTTATGAGGGCTCCTTTCTTGCCTTCTGGTTCTCAGCTTGGTGACATCCACCTTTTTATGGTGTGTGTGTGTGTGTGTGTGCCCATACATGCACATGCTCATGTGTGAGTGCAGTTGCCCACATGCCACCGTGTGTATAAGGAGGCCAGAAGACAACTTCATGTGTTGGTTCTCGCTTTCTACCTTGTTTGAGATAGGGTAGTTTTTTCTTTTTCTCTTTCTCTTTTGTCCTTTTCCTTCCTTCCTTCCTTCTTCCGTTCCCTACAAATAGGTTCACTTCCCACAGTAGCTATTCCAAGACACAGCCTACTTCAGGCTCATGTCTAGTCTACATGCAGTGGCCTCTGCAGTGGCATACATTAGGGCTGCTTGTCCATGCAGTTAGTTAACAATTCACAACCATCACCACTGCCTTTCTCAATCTCACCCCAAAGTCACCATCCAGGACAATCCTGCAGAGGTTTGATCTGACCTTTTTCACTGGCCAGAAAGATTCTGGCTCCATTCTCTTTGTCTTTCTGGCTCTGCATGTAAGAGGAGCTTTGCAAGATATAGGAGGAACTGTTTAAACAAGATTGGTGAGCAGAGAAAAGTCAGAACTGGACTAACAGGGGCTTAACTTGGAAAGTTGATTAGCTTTAAACATGGTCTACTAATTCCTGAGCAGGATGCTTAGGTTATAGTGCCTGAAAAATATGTTTCTTTCATTTATTCATTTGCTTACATGTGTGGACAGAGAGAGAACAGACATTCTAAATAGAATGCACAACACAATGAAGTGAAAATATAGAACTACTTGCATACCTGAATTTAGTTTTTTCCTCTTAGCATATTTGTACTATCATCTATTGTTTAATGAGGGGGACAATGATGCATCATTAGGTGTTTTCATCATTGTGAAACATTATAGAGTCCACTCATTAAAAACTGTGCATGGATGGTGTTCTTGAGGGACCACCATTACATATGTGGCCCATTATTTATTGAAATATCATTATGTTGCACAAAACTGCACATATTTTTGAAATACATAGATATATTCATTGTAATAAGAGAAACAAAAAAGGCTATACTAGCCTATTTCTCAAATAAGAGTGACTCAAAATTAATATACATATCATTTATTTTGCACTCATTCCATGTGACCATTATGGGTTAGTAGGGAACCATATACAAAAGTTTCTAGCCAGTATTCCAGGGAAAGAGAACTGGAGGGTCTGTGTTAGCAATGAAATATTTCAAACTACAGATATCACTGTTTTAAAAACTCATTGGCCAAGGGAGGTCTCTGTTCCCTCCAAAACATTACAGGCTATTGCCAAGGCCCTTGGTTTCTTATAAGTAACAGATGGTAAGACCCTGTTGCTGAAGACTTCACATGCTTGGGTGGCAAGGTCACTAAAAAGTCAAGTTGGTGCTGAACTGAAAACCTTCTCCCTGTAGACCAACCAACTGAAAGTTGGAAAAAGCTTCACTGCATGCAGCCCTATGGTAGACAGAAGTTATCAGCAATGAAAACAATGGACACTGGAAGCCTCAAGTTTGGTCAGACAGGCCAAATGACCGAATGGGTGCAATAGTGGCATGTCTGCTCTGGGGGAAACCAATTGCTCTCTAATTGGACTGGAGGCCCACTGTATGGGAGGGAATACATGCCTAGTAATGAAAACCTAGTCAAAAGCCTATGGCAGGGGAGGTCATGAGCCTTAGGGGCATAAAGCCTGCTCCTGTATGGCTGAATGCATATATTACTCTCACCAAACTGCCCTGAAAGCACTCCATTTAATGTTCGTATTCATATCTTAATGATACACTCACTTTTGGTTAGAGAAGCTTCTCTTTTTTCTCTTTTCAGATGGCAGTGACCACTGGAATGACCCAAAAGGCAACATAGTGCTGAGAAGAAGTGACAGAGGAGTGTCCAGACTGAAACAACTCTATCATATCCTCCAAGGCTCATGATCCATTGTGGAAGAGGTGGCAGAAAGAATGTAAGAGCCAAAGGAAGTGTGCCACTCCTTACAATGCAACAGTCCAGACAGAAATTGTCCTTGATATCTTTGACCTTGCAGTGCCTAGTAATACCTTCACAAGAACCTCATAATAGGAGAAAAAGACAATGACATCAAAATAAAAGACTAATGCAGAGAGGGAGGGAATATGATAGAGAGTGGAGTTGTGAAAGGTAAAGTGGGAGAGGGGAGGGAATTTTCATGGTTTATGGTCTGTAAGTATAGGATTATACTAAGTGAGGTAACCCAGGCCCAGAAAGCCAAACGTCACATGTTCTTTCTCATCTGCTCTGGGGGAAACCAACTGCTCTCTAATTTGACTGAAGGCCTGCTCTATGGGAGGGAATACATGCCTGGTACTGAAAACCTGATCAAAAGCCTATGGCAGGGGTGATCATGAGCCTTACAGGTATAAAGCCTGCTCTTGTCTGGATAAATGCATATGTTACTCTCACCAAGTTACCCTGAATGCACTATACTTAATGTCCATATTCATATATTAATGCAAATCTCACTTCTGGTTAGAGAAGCTTCTCTTTTCTGATGATGATGACCACTGGGATAACCCAAAAGACAACACAATGCTGAGAAGAAGAGACAGAGGAGTGTCCAGCAATGAAACATCTCACACCCTCCAAGGTTCAGGGCCCACTGCGGAAGAGGCGGTGGAAAGAATGTAAGAGCCAAAGGAAGGGTACCACTCCTTACATACAACTGTCCAGACAGAAATTGGCCTCCATATCCAAGACCTCGCAGTGCCTAGCAATACCTACACAAGACCCTCATAATAGGAGAAAAAGATGATGATATCAAATTGAAAGAGAGACTAATGGAGAGAGGGAGGGGATATGACCGAGAGCAGAATTATGAAGAGGAAAGCTGGGGAGGGGAGGGAAATACTATGGTTTGTTTCTGTAAGCATAGAAGTTGTCAATAATATATATATGCAAATATATATATATATATATTTAAAAACTCATTGGCCAAACCTCTCCCAACCACAGTAAAACTAGAAAATCCATTGTAGCTATGATCTCAGCTTGGGGGAAACCCAGGAATGTCTAATGAATGGCACACAATTAATGACACGCAGATTTTTACATGTTCAGTGCTTGGAACAGTGCCAGGCTCATTAACAAGTATTTACCACTATTTCACCTGGGTTACTGTGAAATAATAGATACAGATACAAAAAGGCATAATAATAGATATCATGTATGAGATGCTTTTGACAAAAGAGCCTTCTCATTAAATAGATGTCTTTTGAATCAAAGAATGGAATTTGAGCCTGGTCTGTTGTTTTGCTAGTGGTGTAAGGGAAGCCGTAGCTTAGGAACTCAGCCCATTCAACTCAGAGAGCACCATAGACAAAGTCTAGGCCCGTTCGTGGGAGAAAAATGTGAGGATTGGGCTTTTGGCATAATTCCCATGCTATTCTGAGTTTGTGGCCAGCTCTGAAGTTGATGGCCTTCTGGGTCCACATAATGATGAGTACTACTGGGTTGACTCGTGTTGTCTGCCTGGGAAAGGACAGAAATTGGCATGCCCTCAAAGCCCTGCCTGCCTCTTGGATCATGTTCCTCCAACCATGCAGGACAGCCACACGGAGCCCTTTAAAAGACACTTGTGATGATTTAATTAAATCAGACAGATTTTTTTTTTTAACTGCTAACTGGAGACCTCAGCCATATTTCTTGTCTATTTTTTTTTCTTCTGCTTTTAAAGGTTAACAGCAGGCTTAACTCCTTCCTTCACCCAGAACTGTATTTGTAATGAGCCTCCCAAGGGAACATGCTTTCCTCCCCTGTGGTGGTGGAAACTACTTCATCTAGTTTGCGGAGGTGGTCTGGAGGATCTGCAGCAGCGGCTCTCTGTCATCGTCTGGCTGGAGAGCTCAGCCTGTGTCTCAGCACCGGCATCACCCTTGGAAACTGGAGTGCATTCAGCCAGATTGACTGTCACTTCAACTCAGACTGGTCCTTGTCACCAGGATCTCAGCAAACCCCCACAGCTTACACAAAGGTTCATGAATAGAAATTCTCAGGTCCACCATTGTTTGGATGGCTTTGGGACAAGCATATCTCAGGGTTATCTGGAGAAAAGGTTAGGAAAGAAAGGAGAGAAAAATCAGACCTTTAAACTGGATTCAGTGTGACTTCCTCATCCCAACAGCAGTCTGGAAAGGAAGGGGTGGCATGGGTGTTAGCAGAGGGTGAGCATCTGCATATAGAATTATCTCGCCAGTCCCCACATGACTTCTGAACAGCCTGGCTCTAACTGTGACCCGCTCCATGGCTGTGTTAGCTGAGACCAGGGTCTTTGACATGCCCCGTGTACTCTTCAATCTCCATGGACTAGTTACTTTTCTCACTGCTGTGATCAACTACTTGGCCAAAGCAACTTAAGGAAGGTAGGGGCCACTTTGGCTTATGGTTCAAAGGAATACAGTCAGTCATGGCGGAGAAGGCATGACAGCAGGAACAGGAAGTGGCTGCACACATTGCATCCACAGTCAGGAAGTAGTGAGTGATAAACGTAGATGCTCTGCTGGTTACTTCCTTTCCATTCATTCTGGGACCCCAGCCCATGGGATGCTGCTGCCTACAGTTAAAGTGGGTCTTCCCACCTCAATTAACTACCCCTAGAAGCTTCCTCACAGACATGCCCAGTGATCTATTTTCTAGGTGAGTCTAGAGCCTTGAGAGTTGAGATTAACCACCACATTTCCTTACCCATACTCTTCCCAAAGCTTCCTCAGCACCCAGTCGCCTTCTTCACACCGTCCGTATCCCTTCTAAGGTCCTTTCTAAGGCTTGTCTTTCCTTGAAAGAGTCTCTTCCATTCATCTCCTGTGCCCCCCATCATTGGCCTCTGAACTCATTTGCCTAGGACACATTCCCTAGTGACTTTGGCCTCTAAGTCTATGAGCACATGTGAGATGTTAAAGGCAGGAAGCAAGCACCATGCCCCCCAGAGCGGGGGGGGGGGGGTTAGAATCCTCAGAGCATGTTTCAGAGAAGTGCACATGAATGACATATCAAAACCTTACAGATGTTTCTGCATTGGCGCTGGGGTTGCATCCCAACAAACTCATACAAATGACATACCTGTTGAACATCACAGCTTACAGCACAGTGCCCCTAGGGGCTGTGTGGCTGATTGGGAGCTGCAGCTTATGGCCATCATCCAGCACTGCACAAGGATATACAACCTCCCTCTCTAGCTGAGAGAGAGAGAGAGAGAGAGAGAGAGAGAGAGAGGGAGAGAGAGAGAGGGAGAGAGATCAAAATTCTTAATTCCAAGCATGGTTTCTGCTCAAGCGCATGTCATGTATTTAATTTTGTACCATTGTTAAGTAGAAAAATCACATGAGCAGCCAACATAAGTTGGGCACCAGCTGTATTTCTTTGCCACTTTGTGGCGCGATGCTTTACTTTGAAATTCTAAATAACTCTAAGGGCCTTGCCGCTCTTAAGTTTGTCAGAAGAAGACTTGGATCTGGGACTCCTGAGCCGTGCTGGTGCAAGTGACCATGCAGATCTGTGTGGCTCGTGTTGGTCTCGGTATTCTAAAGGTGTCTTGAAGACGTGAGCCACACCCTTGAAATAGGCCTCCAAGTGGGATCTCTGGCTCTTCTGGGATGCTGTTGACTCAGAGTGGTTACCTCCATCCCAGAGCTGTTGTGAGGAGGACATTGCTGTCATGGTTTTGTGGTTTGTTGCTGTGACTTTTTCATACCAATCTGAAAAGCCTTTCCATGGCTTGAGAGGACATGTTCTAAGCATGTGACATGTCCTTTCATCTTTTATTCTCTCTCATTGCATGTAGTCAGTGTGTGTGCGTGCATGTGTGTTTGTGGTATATGCATGTGTGTATGTAGATGTGTGAGCCCTGTGTGCACACATGCAGAGGACAGAGGACGGTGTTGGACATTTTCCTCTAGTGCTCCTCACTCTTATTTCCCTGAGGCGGTATCTGTCACTGAACCTGAATATCCAGTGGAGCCTTAGTGATCCTCCTGCCTCCACCCTTCTCAGGAGGGGGGGTTACAGACATATGTGACCATGTCCATATTTTTATGTGGGCGCTGGAGATTGTACTCAGGTCCTTACGTGCAGCAGGTGCTCTTACCCACTGAGTCATCCTCACAGTCCTTTCTTTTCCCTTTATGGGAAATCTCAATGTTCCAAGGAAGCAGAAGTTTGAAAAAAATCGGTGAAAGCCAAGAAAGACTCAGAAAAGTATTCTTAATGAAAACATGTGCATCAGGATAATATTAAGAAATAACAGTTCTCTCCTCACACTTCATTGGGACCTTCTGTTCTTCCTGCCATAGAAAGGTGACGACTGCAGCCTCCATGGAGGGACTGCCCAGAAGCCACAAAATAAACCAAACAGAAATACATTCTGCTACTACCCTATTTATGTCCATTTGTCACTGAGATGTAATTTGCAATGGAGATGGGCTGGAGAAATGGCTCAGATGGTAAGTTGCTTACAGAACAGAGCAAGCATGAGGACCTAAGTTCCTATCCCAACACCCATATACATGCAGGGGATGGCAGTGTGTATCTGTAATCTGGACTTGAGAGGCAGAGACAGGTGGATCTCCAGGGCAGGCTGGCCTGCTAGACTAGCTAAATTGGTGAGCTCTGGGTTCAGTGAGAAACTCTGTCTCAACAAATAAGGTGGAGAGTGACTGAGGTCGACATCAATCTCTGAACCTCTGGTTTCCACAGGCACATTCACACATGTGTGCCCCTACACACACCACATGACCATACTCATGCCACACACACATACACCCCCACATGACCACACTCATGCCACACACACATACACCCCCACATGAACATTCTCATGACACGCACACATATCCATACCACATGAACATACTCATGACACTCACATATACTCACACACTACTTGGACATACTCAAGACACACACACACACACCCCACATAAACATACTCATGCCACAAAAAAAAGAAATAAAAGAGATAGACCTAGAAGTCTGTCAGTCATAAACCCAACTTTCTCATGTCTGAATGAGAAGGATGACATGAGTGGCTTTGGCTGAGTCCTGTGGAAGCAAGAGACCGCATCACACTGCATGGCAGGCCTCCACCAGGGAGCCACAGAGGGTGGAGGCCAATGCAGCCCTTCCTCAGGAGGGGGACAGGAGTGGTTGCTTTCTGCAAAGGTTCCAAAACGGAACGGGCTGGGCTTGGCAGGGATAGCTCCTTCTCTTCCATAAGTCTTGGAGGTGTCAACAAAGAGGCTTGGGGCTTAAACTGCCTCCACAGAAGTGTCTCCATTTTAAAGGGAGGCCAGGGAGGATAATTTCCTTCCCTTAAGGAGCAGCGGTGGCTGGGATGCTGCTTCATGAAGCTTCCCCAGCTATGTCACTCCTGGGAAAAGGCAGCAGCGGGGGAAACTGGAACTGTCTGGATTTAAATCTGACATGTTAAGTTTACTCCAAATTGACTAAAATTACATTTTCTGCCTTCAAGCAGAATGAGGCTTCAAATAGAATATGTGCTGAGTTGTAGTAAACTAATGCCACATTTCTCGCCAACCTGAGTTTTATGAACTAGATTAATGTTTACTATGCTTAAAAGTAAAGGGTCACACCGGGGTACTGGGAGGACGGATGCTCACAGCTTGCGCTCTTCCAGGTTTGGTTTGTCTGAGCTCTTGGTGACATTCTTGCAGGCCATGTGGGCTCCAGCCATTGTGCAGTTACTGGAGCCCTGTGTGACCAGTGTTTTCCTTTCTTGAATGCCATGGCAGACACTCTGCATGCTTGGTGCACCATAGAATGGTTCTTAGAAAAGTCTAGAGGAAGGCTGAAGGAGGTTGTCAAAGCAACAAAGCAACATGCTAATTAATGCCAATAGCAGTCAAAAGTAGTAGGAGTTCCCAAATCCATCACTTCCACTTGACAGATAAGATGGCATGTCAGTGTGGGAGGTAGGATATATGCATGTTGAAGAGACCTGGGATGCCTTTGAGGACTACAAGCCTCCTGAGAGTAAGATTGTCCTACATGTCTCCTTCAATGGTCGTCCAAACTGCCCTGCCCATGTCAGGGCCAGCATTGGTGGAGGTGCCTGGCTGTAAATGACACCCATGCTCTTTCTTGCAGCAACATATGACAGGCCGGCTTCTTTCTGGAGAGGGGCCCCAGCACAGTCACAGAGGTGTGCAGCAGGCAGCATGTGTTTCTAACCAGCTCCACTGGGAGTGATGACGATTGGTCTTCAGTCTGGCTCCTTGGTCTGAAGCAGTGTGTCCTTACCCCTCATCCTGGGGGACACGTGGACTATTAGGATGCGGCCTCTGCCTGTGTGGGCAGTCCCCAAGCGATGGTGCATGTTCATCTATGCCTCGTAGCATGTGGTGTTGCTGTGGACCCAGAAAAGAAGTGCTCTTTTTGGGGTCCCCTATACCAGACAGAATATCCTCTGTAAGAGTTAGGAACTCCACTTATACAAGTGACAATTTTTCCCTCTCATGATGCTACAAAAGAGCCAAATGGAATGTTTTTTTTCTTGGCCCTTGGAATAGACTCTGGCTTCGGGGTAGCATTGATTTTGCATTAAACTGGAGCTTGGTGGAGCATACAAACTTCTTACGCTTCAGATATACTTTAAGTAGCATCTGTACAGTGCCTGTTGTTATGTCCTCGTGGGGGCCAAGGTCTGGGCTTCTCCGGGATACTGCAGGGGACCATCCTAGATGAATGTAATGCTACCCCACAGAGCAGAAGTGGAACCACAGCAGGTTCCAGAATGTGGAGCAAACAGCTGTCCAGGGTCTATGTCATTTGGAGATTTCCAGTTGGGAGCTTTACTAGTGAGAGTTCTCTAGAGGAAAAGAACCTATGGGATGAATGTGCATTATAAAGGGATTATTGGATTAGTTTACAGGATAAGAAATGGGCAGTCCAACAATGACTGCCTGAAGCCTGGAGAGACAGAGAAGCCAGTAGTTTCTTAATACCCAAGACTGGATGCTTAGCAGTCCCAATCTGGAGCAGAAGGCCTGATGGGTTCCTGAAGAGCTGCTGGTCTTCAGTCTGTATTGGAAGGCTGAGGAAGCTGGGTTCCCCTGCCCAGGAAGACAACAGAGGGTAGATGCATGTTGCAGTTACATTTCCATTGCTGATACAAAGCACCCAACCCACAGCAGCTTCTGAGAGGAAAGGATTTATTTTGGCTTATAGGCTCGAAGAGAAGCTCCATAATGGCAGGGGAAAACATGGTATGAACAGAGGATAGATATTACCTCCTGGCCATCATCAGGTGGACAACAGTAGCAGAAGAGTGTGCTGAACACTGGCAAGGGGAAGCTGGCTATAACAGCCATATGCTGTCTCCACCAACACACCTCCAGGAGGCTCCAATTCCCAAACTGTCACCAGCTGGGGATCAAGCATTCATGAGTTTATGGGGAACTCCTGACTCAAGCCACTACACTGCACATGCCAGCAAGTAGTACAAGCAGCCGCACAAAAGCTCCTGTGTTCTCCTGGGGCTTCTTAATATGCAGTCCAGCACTGGAAGGGCTGCCCACTCTGATGTCTTCCTCTCTGCATCAATCCTTTCTGGAAATGCCCTCACAGACCTGCCCAAGAGGTGTTTCTTGATTCCTAATCTGATTCTGTTGACAACAGAACTTAATCATCATTGAAGGTAGCCCCTGCATCAAATTATTGCCCTTCAAAAGGAAAAACCAAAAAACACCTCCCAAACTCATGCCACCCTAAGGATACTTATCTCTGTAGCTGGCCTTTCCTCACCTGAGTGGTGCGGCTGAAAGCATGATGAAGGCCGCCCAACACTGACCACTGGTGTCTAGACATATCCCCGATGGCTTCTGGGTGATACCCTTTGCCCAGGGCGATAGGAGGTGACAAATATTATTATTATTTTTCTAGACCTTTTTTTTTTTTTTTAGCTGCAGCGTTTTCATTATAGTGTAGAAGTCATAATGTAGAAATTCCCCTGTGGATCTATCACATGTTTTTTCTTATCTGGACCTTCCGCTAGTTTTGTGAGTTTTGCCCTGCTTGGAAAACAAATGAGTTGTGTGAGGTTTTTCTTGTTTTGGGAACATTTCTCCGCTTAACTGAAGGATAAGGGCTAAAACCTTCTTCCTTCCTTCTGCCCCTCCGGGTTTGACTGGCTACTCTCCTATACACTTCTTGAGCTTCCTTTCCGCTCTCCCATTCTACCCCTGCTGCTGAGGCCCCAGGCCTGTTCTCAGTTAGCAGAATGGTAAAGACAGCTGGGCAGGCTTGAGGAATCACACACCAAGGCTCCTCATCCTAGCATGCCAATGTGGGATTTGGATCCTTGTGACCAACACCTCAGACCACTGCTGAAGCTGATGAAAAGGAAGCATAATCACTAAAGCAAACAAATAAACATGTTACTGTGATTTCATTTACAGAACATTTAAAGTTTTAAAATTTAAAATCACATTACTTCCTTTTTATTTTCTTATTTATTTGTAAGAGATAGAGAGAGAGAGAATGGGCATGCCGGGGTCTTCACCCGCTGCGAAAGAACACCAGGCGCATGCACCACCTTGTGCATCTGGGTTATGTGGGTCCTGGGGAATCAAACCTGGGTCCTTTGACTTTGCAGGCAAGTGCCTTAACTGCTAAGCCATCTCTCCAGCCCTACTTCATTTTCTGAATTTCTTGATCTCTTAACAGCCTTCACTTTCCCACATCTATGTACCTGTGTTCTCTCTGTCTGAGCTACTTTGTTCCACCCACAGAGGTGGGACTTGGCCTGTGATGAAACAGGTTATGGTATTCTGAATATCTAGATCTTTTTCTCTTGGCAGATTGCCATACTCTCAGGGCAGAGACCCTGCCTTTTGTGACCCGTAGGGACCAAAAGCAGCACAAGGCTCAGCCAGGGTGGTGATCAGCATGTGCCTGGTAAGTGACTGCTAAACTAATGAAGGTGAAGGATTTGTGGAGAACAGATGTGATATTCACATGATAGGAAGTCCCCAGACGTTTGCTGTGAGATACCAAGCATTTGTGACCACTTTGCACATAGGACTAGAATTCTCAAGAAAGAGTCAGTATTTCCCTATGCTTAAAGGGCCATAAAGCAGGACAGGGAAAGAAGGTATCAGGCAGCTAGCTGATCCTTTCAAATTCTTTTTTTCATCACTAGTGCCTAACATGACAGCTTATTTAACCCCTCTCTAGGGAAAAGGCCACCACTAGAATTGAAGCATCTCCTGCATCTGACCTTCCATTATATTAACAGATTTCACACCCTGAGAGAGTTAGTCTGTACTGTGATAATCTCTCAGAATGAAATATGGTGGCTTACACCTCGAATCCCAGATCTCAGGAGGCTGAGGTAGGAATATCATAAGCTTGAGGTCAGCCTGGGCTCCCTAGCAAGACCCAGTCTCCAAACCAATATGAAGCAAAAATAATCATATTAGTCACTGATGCTGGGCAAATGCTTAAACACACATAGTGGTATCCTCCCACCAACTGGGAGATCAGGAATGCATGCTTTCTTGCTATTTTCATCTCTTTTCTACTCATAAGGAAACTTGCTTGAGGATGTCAGGCTACCTGCTCAAGGATACACAGCAGGGAGGGGTAAAGTCCACGTCTGCACTGGACTCACTGACTCCTGATCCCTCTGCTTCCTCATGATGGTCAGGAGAGAGTAAAGAGAAAAAAGACTCTCCACTCAAATGACTAGCTTTACATCCATTTTTAACTGTGCCCAGTTCTTTGGCCAACAGACATCTGTAACCACATTGGAGCGCACCTCAGCACTTTTTCTTTCTTATGGAATGGGCAAGGATTTTTCATTTCATACATCACTGATGGTTGGTTATAGCAGGGCCACCAAGGCAATGCAATCCATTAAAAGACCGAAAATATTTTAAGATACAAGGAAAAAGTGATTCATGATAAATTGAATTGAAAAATTAAAAAGAACAAAAGGGGCTGGGGAGATCAGTTAGTTGGTGAAGTGCTTCCTTTGCAAGCATGGAGACCTGAACTGATGCCTAGTACGCATGTAAAAAAAAAAAATACCTGGGCATGGTGACCCATGCCTGTAATCTCTGTCCTATAGGGAGTGGAGACAGAGTAATCCCTGGGCTATCTCATCAGATAGTCTGGAGAAAAACAAACAAACAAACAAAAAAACAAAAAATGAACACGAAAACAAAAACCAGCAGCTTCAAGTTCACTGAGAGACTCAGTCAGAAGGAGACAACACAGAAGAGCAATAAAGGAGGACACCTGATGTTTTCTCTGGTCTCTGCACGCATGTACATAGGATGTGCACATGTGCACTCACACATGCATATACCATGCATACATGTACACAAACTACACACAACAAAAATGAGGCAGCTATAGTGACACATATGCTCAGCTCTTGGAAGGCATAGGCAGATGGAATCCTGAGGCTTCCTTACTAGCCAGTCTAGCCTACTGGGCTTGTATCAGGCCAATGAGAGACCCTGTCTTGAAAAAATCTGGACAGCACTTGAGGAACATAACCTGAGGTGTCCACTGGTGTACACACACACACACACACACACACACACACACACACACACACACAGAACATTACAACATATTATATAGTATCCCTAGATGTTATATCTGCCTTCACTCCCAGGACTTATGAATATTACTTTATTTGGAAACAGGGTCTTTTTGGACATAATCAAGTTAAGAATCTTGGGGTGGGATCATCTGGATGTAGGATATATCCTCAATTTAGTGACCTGGTAGAATCAGGAGAGCCAAGGAGAGTGGCTACACTAAGTGAGTACAACTTTGCCAACACCTGCATTTCAGACTCTCACTCTCCAGAACCATAAGAAAATAAATCCCTATTGTTTTAAGTCAACAAATTATGACAATTCATTATGGCACACCTTAAGAAGCAAATAGATCTGGTATGGGGAAATGTGGTGCTGCTGTAACAAATACTGTGTACTGTGGCAGTGGCTTTGGAACTGGCTGAAGGCGTCTGGAGAGGCTTGATTGAAAAGCCCTATCCTGCCTGTGGACTCTTCCCACTAGTTCTGCATTTGGAAGTTATCAAATCCCTCAAGGAGCCCCCACTTGTGCCTTCAGTGAGTGAGGGAATTTCTCAGTATGGCTCCGCTGATTGCTGACCTCATGATCATAGACATACTATTGAATTTCCCTCAACCTCATCACTGCCTGCAAATGGTGATGAGCACGCCCACCTTGCAGTTATCATGGGGATGCATTGAAATGACAGAGGTAATCACACGGTGACGTGCTTAACCCAGTGCCAGGTATTTAGTGGGTACTCCATTAATGGTCAGGTTTCCTTGTCTAATGGGGAAAATAACTAAGTTCCATTCACTGAGAACTCCATGCATTGAGTTCTGACAATGTACTGTGCATGTGCAGTTGCTAGGAATAAAGACATGAATACAATAAAAATATACTACTGCTCCCAAGAAAATCACAATGGAGGAGGGGAAGTAGACATGGCAACACGACTATGGTAGCTGGAGGAAGGCAACACCAGTCGTTTTACTGGTCAAAGTTTATGGTAAAGAAAGATATAATTTCCTGTCTTCCTGTAGAAAGTAACCAGGATGTACCTTTGGAGAGATGGAAAAGATCTTCCATGATGGAGCAAGGCGGAGGTGAGGGGAACCACTAATGTCCTGAGAGCTCCTGAAACCCGTGTGTGTTCGGGGATCTGTAAGCATCCCTGGATTGTTTCAGGGGAGCCTTAAGCTGCCAGGGAGGGGGCGGGGTGAATGATGTTGAAGACTGAGCAGAGCACTAAAGATCCGGACCTTGTGTGAGGCCTCCTGACACTCGCTGCCGGGGCTGGGGACTCATGGAAGGCTCATAGCAAAACCTCTGCGATCAGACATGCTTTCAGGTCATCCGTGCTGCCTGCGGAGAGGGGCAGGTTACAGGTGAAGGAAGGGACAAGGGACACAAGGAAGCTGCTAGGACCACGGTGAAAAGAAAAGCTGCCCTCACCTCAGACAGAAGATTGCTGTGGCTTTCGTGTTGTTCCTTCCGAAACTCTTGTGGAATTATTATTATTGATATATATATTTTTTTGAGGTAGGGTCTCACTCTGGCCTAGGTTGACTTGGAATTCACTATGTAGTCTCAGGGTGGCCTTGAACTCTAGGCAATCCTCCTACTTCTGCCTCTTAAGTGCTGGGATTAAAGGCGTGGGCCACCATGCATAACTTGTTGGATTTGTGAAGTGAAATAGGGTCTCACTATGTTGCCCAGACCAGCATGGAACTCATGGGCTCAAGCAATCCTCCTGCCTCATATTTCAAGTTGCCAGAACTATAGGTACACACCAATGGGTCAGCTACAGGGTGGAATTTAGTTGCTATTTTGGTGGTGTTGGGAGGTGGGGATTTTAGGAGGTGTTTGGGGGATGACGTAGAGTCCCCATGAATGGATTGATACCCTTAGCACAAGCGAGTCCCTACTTTCATGAGGGTGGTTGGAAAGCAGAGTTGTCCCTCACGTTCTCTCTTCCACATCCACCCAACTGTCCCTCTGCTGTTTGTCATGAGCACCATCAGAAGCTAATGAGACTGCTGTGTCATACTTCCTAGCCTCAACAACTGTGGACCAAAACAAACCTCTTTGCATTATAAATTAGCCAGTCTTAAGGTACTCTGTTATAGCAGCAGAAACCAGACTAAGAAATGTGAGTCCTGTATACTCCCAAATCAGTGTTTTCTCCAGACTATCTTCAGGGTATTAGAAGACTTTCCATTTAGACCCACTAAGGAATTGGTGCTTAATTGCTTAACAGGGAGACAACAGAACCTCCTCAATCCCTCCCTTAATGCAATATTACCACCAACATCAGTTAACAGTGCAAATAACTCAACCTCTCTAAAGCTTGGCTTTGTCACCCAGAAAAATGGACTGAGGGTATTGTTTGGAGATTTAATGAGATAATATGTATGATGTGCTTTTGGAATATTTTGTGAATATTCAGGAAGGGTTAGTAAAAGTAGGAACATGCCTCACTTCCAAGTCCCCTCCTCTCCCTTTATCCAGGTTTACAATGAAGAGATAAGAATTGACTCCAGCTTTGATTTGAGGTTTTATTAATGTAAAAATCTGTCCTGGCTGCCAAATGCTGCCTTTGGGAAATGGAAATCCGTTTTTTTCTTCTATCCCTGAAGCCAAGTGTAAGCCTTGGCATTCCTTTGTTGGGGCTTGTAATAGTTACAGCGCTCTCTGAAGCCCATGGCTAACAGGATTGGAGAGAAGGATCCCTGTGGCACGCAGGTGGCCTGAAGCCTATTTGGAATATGGTGTCGTATAAGTCATTTGAGTGGATTAAGTGTGACACCAGAACTGTGTGTGTGTCAGTTTAATCACTGTTTATATGGTAACAACTCTAATGGAAAATTCAAAGGCTAAAACGCATCATTTCTGCTACTTTGGCTCTGTAAAACTGATTTTACTTTATAACTACTTCTCTTTGTCCAAGTTGCATGCATGTGGACAAACACATATACCTGCATATCTATGCATACGATTTCATTTTTTATTGACATACAAAAATATGCATTGGTGGGCTGGGGAGATGGATTAGTGGTTGAAGGTGCTAGCTTTCAAATACATGCTGGTCTGTTTGGCCTCGGTTTGATTACCTAGTACCCACATACAGACAGATGCACAATGTGACACACGTGTTTGGAGTCTGTAGTGGCAAGAGGCCCTGTAGTGCCCATTCATTCTCATTCTCTCAAATAAACAAGTATTATGTATATATGTTCTCAGGGTGGCCTTGAACTCATGGCAATCCTCCTACCTCTGCCTCATGAGTGGTAGGATTAAAACTGTGCACCACCATGCTAGGCTTATATTTATATATATTTTAAAACTGCAAAGATATGTGTTGCAGGTTAACATTGGAATGCGGACCTCTATCTATGTCATATTTTCATAATTCCTTTAATAAGCACAATTTATTCCTTTCATGTGGTATATTCCAGTTTCTGCTCTTCTTACTCTGGGGATTAAAGAAAATTTTCAACTTTTTTCATGGCAAAACTTTAGTAAATATATATGTGCATATAACGTTTTACCGAACCACTGCCTGGGTGCTGACAAGATTGCTCAGTGGTTAAAGGTGCTTGCTTGCAAAGCCTGTGACCTGGATTAGATTCTACAATGCCCATGTAAAGCCTGACATAAGAACCACTGTCTTGGGAAAAATTTCCAGGAATGAAACTCTGGGGAAGCAGTAGTGAATCAAAACGAGGGCTCTAGAGTCAGGCAGATGTAAACTCCAATCCTGGTTCTACTATTTACTGGAGTCTCACTCTAGCTGTGTTGCTTAATATTCACATCTTCAGCTGATGGTGTCAGTCAGGCATTGCTGTCTGGCAAATAAGCCAAAGTATAAGCAGCATGGAATAGTGAGCATTACTATCTATTCCTCAGCTTATGATGGGGTACCATCCTGATAAACCTCTTACAAGCTACATAACTGATTCATGAAACACACCTCATCTATTGAACATGATAGTTTAGCCACAAAACACTGGAGAGTAGGGGTTGTTTGCCCCTGTGATTCATGGATAGCTGGGATCTGTGGCTTGTAGACCATCCCAGCATCTTGACACGGGACTGTATTGAATATTGCTGAACCAGGAAAAGCTGTGCTTTGAGATTTGAGAGCATAGATTTTACTGGATGTGCATCACTTCTTACATCATTATAATGGAGACAAACTGCTTGACTGGGGACCATCTCTGTTGAGTCACATGTGGATTTGCTGGGGGCTCTGCTGATCTAGAGCAAACTTGGTTTACTTACCCTGCCTCTCACTGCAGGTCTGTGGATCAGTCAGGGCATCATTGCCCCATTTGTTCTTCTTCCTCTTCCTGTGTTACAGGAATTCTCTCTCTCTCTCTCTCTCTCTCTCTCTCTCTCTTTTCTCTCTCTCTCTCTCACACACACACACATGAAAAGGAGTTTAAATACAAAGGCATTTTTCAAGATACTAGTCACAAAAATCTGCTAACATTTCACTGACTAAAAAAGTCATGTGGCCAAAAACTGATGGGACAAGAAAAAAAACCCTGATTAAAGTCTTTAGTGTAAAGAACTCTAAAGTCACAAGTCAAAGAGAATAGACCCAGGGTGGAGTGAAGAAGGGGAAGTTATTGTGATCTACCAGAGTGAATGAAAACAGTACCTGCAGAGTGTGGTAACAGCAAAATGATATAAAATTTTTAATAGTCAACAAATGTTACCTGTGGGAGTGAAGGTTCATTATAGTTTATATTTATCTATTTTGTTCCAAAGCTCTTTTCAGTTCTTGGCACATAATACATATTTGAGACTTTTTTTCATGTGGAGTTAGCTATTACTTGTTCCAAGGATAAAGAATCCTATATCAACCACTACAGTAGGTGGCCACACTTCACATTTCTCTGTTTCTTTATTACTTTGACCCAAACTCCACTGGGCAATCATCCTATTCTGTGATATTTAATAGTTTCCGCATCTTCTTTTCTACATGCAATGTCTACAGGAGAGGAAGGGCTGTGGCATTCATTCTGCTATCTCTATGTCTGCTGCAACAAACATTATGTTCAAAGTAGTAGACAGAGAAAGTTAATCAGCAGTTTTGATATCTTTCTTAACTTCTTTTAAAAATATTCTACATATTTGTGAGGGAGAGTGAGGCAGAGAGAGACAGAAAGAGGAACAGAGAGTAAGATTATGAGTGCACCACAGCCTCTTGCCTCTACAAACAAACTCCAGATGCATGTGCTACTTTGGGCATCTGGCCCCACCTGGGTGGCTGGGGAATGGAACTTGAGACAGCAGGTTTTGCAAACAGTTACCTTTAACCCCTGAGACATCTCCCAACCTGTCTCTGAATATCTCTGCTGTTTTTTTTTTCTAATCTTGGTTATTATGGTTTAGATCTTAAAGGTCCCCAAAGTTCACATATTGAAGGCCTGGTGTCTCATGGATGGTATATTAGAGATGATGGAAACTTTAGAAGATGAGGCCTAGTTAAAGGAAGAAGGTCAATGGTAAGGTGCCCATAAAAGGGTACCCTAGGCCTTCCTCTTATTCCTCCCCCACTTCCTCTCCCCCTGGCTGACATGATGTGAACAGTAGCTTTGCTCCATGATGTGTTGCCTCAACACAGACCCAAAGGCAACAGGACCAAGAGACCAAGGAATGAAGCATCTCAAACCAGGAGCCAAATAAATCTTTCCTCCTTTTAAGTTGTTTATTGCAAGTTTTTTTTTTTTTGTAGCAAAGAAAACTACCTAACACATTCATATTTTGCTCAACCTTCTTCAATGTGCAGGGTGCATTTATAAATGATGTTTCAGTGCTCTTGTCTATTTCTATTTATCTCTATGATATCTGGGTCTTTTTCTATTGATTGACTTTTCTTGTGACTATAAATTCTATTTTTCTGCTTCCTTGTATGTCTTGTATGTTTTGATTGGATGCTAGATATTTTCATTTTGTTCTGTTGGCTGCTAAATTGTATTATAGCCCTTTCAGTATTACTGGAATTTGTTTTGATATGTAGTTAAATTATTTGGAATTTAGCTTATCTCTTTTAGACTTACTCCTAAGTTAGGTTGAGTTCAAATCAGCTTTTGATTAATTAAACCAATGTGCTTCTTAAGATTTGACCCAATGTATCATGTACTAAGAACATTCTCAAAGGGTTGGGGAGATGGTTTAATGGATAAAACTTGCTATAGATGTACCTGAGTTCAGATACCCAGCATAAAATAAACCTGGATGCTGTATTGCTCTCATCTGTAACCTCAGCATGCCCAGGGCAAGAAGGGATGCAGAGATAGGAGCATCACCTGGAAGCTCATAGGACAGCTGGTCTGGCAACCATAGTTTGGTGGTTTAAAGTAGATGTCCCCATAAACTCATGTATTTGAATGCTTGGTTCCCAGCTGATGGCAGTTTGGGAGGTGGAGCCTTGCTGGAGTAGGTGTATAGTTGGGGGTGGTATTTTGGGTATTATAGCCAGTTCCCCTTGCCAGATCTTGGATCACTTTCCTGTTTGCTTTTCCATCTTCTGTAGAAGAGGTTATGCCGAGCCTCTACTCATACCATCCTTCTCCTGTATCATGGAGCTTCGCCTTGAAATTGTAAGCAAAAATAAATCCTTTCCCTCAGCTGCTTTTGGTCCAGTGCTTTGTCCCAGTAATGTGAAGGTAACTATAACCCACAGCAAGGTGAACAGTGAGAGACTTTGCCTTAAACAAGGTGAAGTTGTCCTCTGATCTCAACATGCACATTGTGGCATGCATATGCCCACACTCACACACATGAGCATGTGCATACCTATCACATGCACACACGTATACATATAAAAGAAAGAACGCTTTTGACTGTGGCTGATGGGATCACATATGACACTCTGCCTGAGCCCTGGAATTTGTCCCATGTTTTCTGTCCTGGTAGCTCTTTCTCCAGTGGTAGGGTTTCTCCTCAAGTGTGTGTAGATCAGTACTCAGCTAGACTCAGTCTCATGATCTCTTCTGCATAGCTTTGTCTTATCCCTCATAAGTTCCCATTGCCCTGGCCTTAATGCATTGTACCTTCTATCTTCCCAACTGAAGGAGAGCACCTAACTTTGCATGGAAATCTCTTCTCTGGGCACAATCTGGCCAGTGCTTCAGTAACAGGCTGGGGAGACTGTCAGGCTCACCCCAGTTCTTTCTCTTAGTGATGGCAGTCTTCAGCTGCCTATTATCCAAAGTCTGATGTTTCATAGTTATGTGATGCAGGACAATAAACCTGTTCCCAGTTCTTCCATATTGACTGGTTGATCAGCCATTGCTGTTGCTCTGAGTGTGGGTGTTGTAAGCTTGTCAAAGAGCTATGTTCTCATCTTCTCAGAGTTTTGATGCCACCAATTTTGTATCTCTAAATCTCTAGATGTGTTTTTCAAGTTGAACACTATGAAAGTTGGGGGTGGAAAATTCTTTGTTTTAGTGGGCAGTACTGTGAATTATAGAATTTTAGCAGCATTCAAGGTCTCTGCCCATTAAATGCAAAAGCATAAACTTCCATTCAAAATGTCTCTGGGGGCTGGGAATATGTCTCAGCAGCACTTGCTTGCAAAATGTCTCCGGGCAATTCCAAATGTCTCTTGGGTACTCAAACCATCCCTTGCAGAGAAGCACTGGTCTAGACCATCCATCTTGTGGCAAATCCCTTATATTTTCATGTAATAGACACCTTCCTATGCCTGGAACCTCATGCAGACATGTCCTCTTTAACCAAGGATTAGTTCAGAGGGAAGGTTCTCACTGAACAACATGCCCGTTGATTTTATGACATTCAACACACATTGTTCTGATGGCTTTGTCCATTGGAGGAAGATTCTGAACCTGAAGAGGAAGGTTATCATGTATGCATAAAGGCCAAGGTGGTTGAAAGGTCCCATTTTATCAGTAGGAATGCCTTCTTTCCACTGGGAACAACATAAAGGAAGCAACAGTAGGTATCATGGAAAAGGAATGACATTCTCAGTACTTCTCTAACATGCTTCGTAAAAACAACAATTCCTGACTACTGGTCCCAGAAACACACATCTGAAAAATAGGCCATTAACGCAAAAATATTTAACTGAGTATTCTTGAGCCCTATCTTAATTGGTTCAATAAATTCAATCATTGCTATAAATGTGAAAAAGAAGAAGCAGTATTGTCTATCTATGTGTGTTTATGTGTGGGAACACACGTGTTTGTGGGTGCATGTGGATATGTGTGAATGTGCGTGTGGACACGGTTGACTTTAGGAGACCTCCTCAATTATTCTCCACCTTGTTTTTTGAGACAGGGTCTGTTGCTGAACCTTGGACTTAGCAATTCAGCTGGATTAGCTAGCCAGCAAGCCCCAGGGATTGCCTAACTCTGCCTCCCCAGCACTGAGGTTACAGACACATGTCACATACTTGGCATTTTATTTAGGTACTCAGGATCCAGACTCAGGTCCTCATGCTTGCATGACAAGCATTTGACTTACTGAGTCATCTCCCTGGCCCAGAAACAGGAATCTTGACAGCAATTAACAAAACTCAAGGGAAGTTAAAGGGCTATTGACTATTAAATAGAAATGGAACTCTTTTAATGAGTAGCCTCCTACATCTTTCATTTGCTGGACAGTTATTTTTTTCTACATTTGAAGCATTGCACAATTAATCTATTGTCATTGCAGAACAATTTGAACTTTCAAATGAGCCAGAAGGAAATTGCCATTCAACATCAGAGATGACTATTGTTTATCACTTTGGTGTTTATCCTGTATACATATTCCAACCGATCTCTAAGAGAAAACATTTGGTGAGGATGTGCACGTGTCATGTGTGTGTTCTTGTGTATGAGTGCCAGTCATGTGCCATGGTGCACATATGCGGCTCAGAGGACACCTTTGAGGTGGGTCTTTGCTTTCCAATACGTTTGAGACAGGGTCTCTCATTCTTCTTCACTGATGCATTTGCCAGGCTCATTTCTCCAATGAGCTTCTGAGAAATCCCCTGTCTGCCTCCCGTCTCACAGATGGTGTGGTGGAATTATGTGGGGTCTGGGGATCCTAGCTTGGATCTCCCCAGTCTCCCATCTATCCTTTGTAAATAAATTGAGATTGTTTTATCATAAATGACTATAATCTGTCTTTTATACATCACATCACAGGCATCTTTCTTTCTTTTTTTAAATTAGTTTTGTACTCAGCGAATACAGTCAATTTGGTACCATCGTTAGGCTCATCCATGTCCTACCCCCTCCCCCTGTCCCCTCCATGTTGAGGTATATGGGTCATGCATTCTGGAGTTAGTCCATAGTTATGGGTAGGATAAATGTCTCTAAATATCATGACCCAACATGTGGCTCTGACATTCTTTCCGTCCCCACTTCCTCAAAATTTCCCTGAGCCATGTTGGGTTCATTTATGGTCTGCTTCAGTGATGAGGTGTTGGGGCCTTCTGGGTTTCTGGAAATATGATTTGGTAGGAGTTGATTTTTCTCTGTGTTGATCTCCTTCACCCTTGTGCTGGTACCCAGTTCACCAAGAAAACAGCACCTTTGCTTGCTTCGCCAATTGTTCTTAGTTTCAGCCAGGGCCCTTTTGAGGTATGATGGGGTGGCTCTCTCCTTAGAATCTATATCTATCTGAAAAAGAGAAGCAGATTCTCCAATGGAGAGTAAAGTTAGCACCCGACAAATGAGATAACCCTTACTTTTTTATAGAGAATTTAATAGGTGTAGACCCTCTTGTAGCCCATGATTGATGGTAGCTTGATAATGGAGAGTGGGCTTATGTTTGTGTATGGTTCTGACTTGTTTCCCAGCTCCAGCTATGGGTCCCTTACCACTGAGGGGATCAGTTAGCGAAATCAAGAGCAATTGGCTTCCCACCATGGCTGTGTGCCACTATTACACTTGTGTGAGCATCACCACAAGTTATTTGCTGCTAAGTAGGTTAGACCATGAGTTGCTTGGACAGATATTGGTCATTTTCCCCCAGTCGCCCATGTAACACCTTCTGGCACTAGATGCATTGACTGTCTGGGGACTGACTCTCTTCCAGGTTCCAGCCATGCCATTCCATTTTATGTGTCAACCACATATGATGTCTTCAGCAGTAGGGTCTTACCACTAAACTTTAGTGGATCATCAAGCACTCTGACAGAAATCTGTCTTTCTTTTAGGAAACCTTGTAGGTCTCTCTGATCAAAAGCTGATTGTGGATGATAGCCCCATGCTGGTACTGGGAGTTACAGGTCAGTGCCCACTAAGAAAAGGAAGAAAAAGATAACTAATATAAAAGAGTTATAGAGGAGAGAGAGAGGGAGAGAGAGAGAGAGAGAGAGAGACAGAGAGAGGCTGTAGAAAATTAAGGTCAGTCTTCATTATACCCTCTCCAGTGTCTTGTGGGTCAGGTGTTCCCTAACTTGCAAACATTGAAAATGACTGTATAGTATTACATTAATAAACCATACTTTAATCTATCTGTTCTTCTATCTATTCTTACTAGACCCTTATACATGCTCTGAATTTTATCTTAATAAGCAAGACAGTGATGTAAATATCCATGTGATTTTCTAGCTACTCTTTAAGACACTGAAATCCAATCTTTCTGCTTATTTCCAGAGTAAAGTGTGTTTATAAGACATTTTTTCTTTTAGAATACACTCTGATTTAGTGCCATGATAAAACTCTTGTTTGGCAAAAGTCAGAAAGGAAGTTTGTTTAAGGATGCCAACGTGTATGTTAAATACTATGTGTATGCGAATACATATATTCTCTATTCCAAATGGAGTTTTCAACTTGTCTTCTGTTCATTATGAAGGTAACACACAAGAATTTCTGGTAATGGAAAACATAGCACCCATTTTATTGTTTATGCTATTTAATACGTTACCACCAACAGAGCTTAAAATAAGAAAATTGTATTGTATGATCTCACAGTTTCTGTGACTCAGGAGTGTGGCCTCATCTTAGACATCCTGATTTATTCCAAGTTAGCAGGAAGTTTCTGCCTTCCTTCAAGTTGAATCGCCACACCCCCTTCTTAGAGCTCTCCTCATTAGGTGAAATCCAGCAGGACCATGTGATTAACTCACTTGATTGGGGTCTTTGTGATACCTGCAATAATTTCTTTCATGCTATAATATAACCCTAGGAGTAACATCCCATCTTATTTGTAGTTCTTGCACATACTCCTGGGGGGAAGATTTTACACAGCACGTATAGAAGAAGTGAAAATCTTAGGATTCTGTCAACCATATCCATGGTTTTGATTCCTTGAAAAAAAATCACTCAAGATATTTTGCTTGCATTCCAGATTTTTGTCAGCCATATGTTTAGATAGTTCTCAAAAAATATTTTGAATTACAGTCTCAACAACACTGAATCTTTTATTTATATTACAATAACTTTCTCATGTGTAATGAAAAATAGTGATAAACATCATTTGAAATGTTTGGTTTATCTTTGTCATAGATAAACCTAATATTCAATGTTGGTCCCCCTAACTCCCACTGTGAGGGTATTAGGAAGTATTTCCGTTGTGGGGGCAGAGGGTAGTAATTAGGCTTAGATGAGGGTAGATCCCTTATGGTAAAATGAGTAAGCCCCTGAATGTAGCAGTGTGCCAGGCAGGAAGAGGGTCCTTACTAAGAAATTAGCCTCTTGGCACCTTTTTGGATTCCCAGCCTTAAGAACTATGAGAAATAAATAGCTGTGGTTTAAGCCACACAGTCTATGGTATTTTATTTTACCAATCAGCATTCTTTTTGTCATTATATTTTCTATTTTGCTTATTGCTGTTGCCCGGGTTTTATGTTTCCTACTTGATTTCTTTGTTACTGATTCTTCTGCACGGGTGTCGGGAAATACAGAGGTCATGGGTTTCTATTCTTTCCTCTGATTCCTTTTGTAGAGGAGAGCTGAAGCACAGAATAGCTGAAGGATGGCTTCTCTGAGATAGGCTCCTTTGCTGATGAAATATTTATGATGACACGTTGCCTAGCAATGGTCACCAGTGCTGCCTGCATATGCAAGAGGGAAACTCAAGGGGGCATTTCCCTTGGAAACACAGCAGAGAGAAAAACCAGCTTAATGAACGCAGCTTCTACCTTCTTGATGAAATTCCTCCCAGTTTCAGGCAAAGAAAATGTTTCCCGGGGAAATGGTCACATTGGCAAGAATAATTTAACAGTTGGGGTGAGCGTGGCACAGGAGGAAGACTTCAGAGAGGTAAAAGCGACAGATCTTCAGGCAGCGCTTTACCATCGTGTAGCAAAACATTTTATGTTGTCACTGTGTCACTGTCCACTACTGCACCTCCTGACAGTTCTTTCCTGTGCCTGTCCTCTCACCTGACTGTGGCTGTCAAACTGTTGGGCTCATGGAAGTCATCCAGGGCTCGTGGGCAGGGGTCTCTGAATTCAGGACCTACTCTTTTCAGGGGTGTTGGCTTCCAGGTTTTAGAATAGGCCATGGAGAAAAAGGACTGTAATGCATTGTTTTCCATAGAATTCTTTGATGGGGGCTCAAAGATTCTAAATGCTTCCTCAGAACTGCTTCTTCCTTCCCAGATATTATCCTCCAGCTACCAGATGCCCACCCCAGAAAGCAACCCTGAAATCATTATGACAAACCCCTCTCTCCTTTTCTCTTCCTCCCTTCCTCATTTCTTCGTTCCATCTCTCATTTACTATCTATACTTTTACTCCATTTTTTCAGTCCTTGGGATGGATCCCAAAGCCTTATACATGCTAGGAAAGTGCTCTACTATTGGGCTACATCCATACTCCATCTCTGCATATCTTTTGTAGCTATTTTAAAATATTTATTTTTGCCGGGCGTGGTGGCGCACGCCTTTAATCCCAGCACTCGGGAGGCAGAGGTAGGAGGATCGCCGTGAGTTCGAGGCCACCCTGAGACTCCATAGTGACTTCCAGGTCAGCCTGGGCTAGAGTGAGACCCTACCTCAAAAAAAAAAATAAAAATAAAATATTTATTTTTATCTACTTATTTGAGAGAGAAAAAGAGAGAGATAATAGGCATGCCAGAGCCTCCAGCCACTGCAAACAAACTCCAGACACATGCGCCACCTTGTGCATCTGTCTTTAAGTGGGTGCTAGGGAATTGAACTTGGGTCCTTAGGCTTCACAGGCAAGTGCCTTAACTGCTAAGCTATCTCCCCAGCCCCCATCTGTGCATATTTTAATCACCAGAGACATTTTTTCTTCTCTCTACAAACCCCACATTATGAGACTAGACCTACCACACCAACTCATGTGATCACAGATAAAATTAAAGAAACTTGACATGTCCAGCTTTAACATGGAGAAATATGAAACTTATACTAGGTGTTTTAAAAACTGAAGGTAGCACAGTGGCCTCATAATTTTCTTTGTGTATGCAAAGGGACAACACAGCTCTGGCTGGAAATCATGGGTTTTATCTATACTCCCCATTTTCCAGAAGAGAACTGCTCAAAGTACAGTGAAGCTTAAGGAGGAAT
Organism: Dipus sagitta; assembly: GCA_036346955.1. Classification (NCBI taxonomy): domain Eukaryota; kingdom Metazoa; phylum Chordata; class Mammalia; order Rodentia; family Dipodidae; genus Dipus; species Dipus sagitta. The sequence continues at coordinate 124,933,354 of CM070772.1, read as the reverse complement.
CGATCACAGGAACAGTCTACATTTCTCCAAGTTCCATTGCAAGCCAACTGCAAATTAAAAAGTCAGAAAAAATGACATCTCTACAGAACTTGTATAGATTTGAAATTTGTTTCTCTCCCTTAAACAATGCAGCATCACATCTATGGACACAGTATTTACACAGCATTAGGTGAATAATTTAGAGATGGTATGACTTGCACAGGAAGATGTGCATAGGTAATATGCAAATATCTTGCCATTTTTTGCAAGTGACTTGAGCATCTGTGAATTTTTACATTTTCAGGGAATGTTTTGGAACCAATTTCTTGCAGATAGTGGTGGAATCTACTAAGAAGGGAAGCTTGGTTGACTACTTTGGACAATGACCAAAAATGTGGTTCTCTGTGTGACTGCACGCTGAATCATCTTAAGGAACGTAACCAAGCTCCGTTGTCTGGACTTATAGATTCTGATTTACTTGGTTAAGACTGGGGCTAGAGCATCTGATTCCAATGTGTGGCCGAGGTGAAAGAAAGCAAATGACTTCTCACACTGAGAGCCACTGGATGGGTATTGCCTGTTGAAATGCTCCATTCTCCTCTATACCCAGCACATCCTGTTTGTCTTACTAAAACAAGAAGGGCTTCAATTTGGAAATAATGAGGGAGGGAGAACCAGGCTTTTCTAGGAAGGGAGAAACTCCTAGTGTCTTAGGCTTATGAAAGTTACTTGGAATACTTCTAGGGACCTTATCAACAATAGATAGTTGTGGGTCTGAAATGTGTGGCCAAGAGGGTGAAGCAAGAATATTCACAACTTATCTGACTTTGGTCATGTTGTTAACTTGCTGTTCTGAACGGTGGGTGCTAGAAGAGTAGGGCTTCTAGACAAGCAGCATGTAGTGTAGTAGGGAATGAGGGAGGCCTTGGAAAAACAGACTGAGCACCTCCTAAAGAGGATATCTCATTTTCACACCAGAATAAGAGCCTGGTTGTACAAGGTGGCTCAATTTTTCTAGGAAAGCCAGAAATCCAGACTTTTATGTAATATTTCCCAAGATTTAGATCTGGACAACACATTCACATATTTTAACTCCATGTGTGGGAAAGCATCTGCTTGTGAATGAAAGACAGTGGCTTGTGATTTCTGACCTTTGTAAGTTCCAAGACTCCATCCATATCCAATCCTGCATGGGACTTGCACCAATTCTGATCAACCCTAGGGAGAACATTTTTATAGTTACTGCTTTTCCAAGTAAAGAAAGTTCCTTTGATCTTGGTCCTGTCCAGCCTGACCTGTGTAGGCTCATAAACACCCATGACCAGAGGACTAGGTGGCAGGGCAGGGTGTGGTGCTGGTCTCCTTGGAGCCTTGGCACCTCCCAACTCTGAACAGGAGTGACAATCCCAGAGCTATGAGCAAGAGCTCTGGGTCAGCCTGAGCTGCTGCTATCCATGAGCCTTGATAGACACTCCTGTTAGCTAGGGACTGCCCTGCAATTGACACAGGGTCCCCTTCCCAGAACTGAGGTCGGAAGACAATTTCAATAGGTTAAGTAGCTTGTCACTGGACCCAAGGACAAAATAGAGTCCCCTCCACCTTCTCTTGTCTGGATGAAGCTTCTAAAAATACCTTTCCCGGCAGTACAGTACTTCTGACAGTCTTCAGAACATGTTTTTTTTTTTTTTTTTTTTTTTTTCCTACTGAGAGGAGTTCTTTCTCTGCTCAAAGATTCATTTTCTTAAAATCTGTCACCTTCCCCAGGTGAGTGGAGAGATGATGGGTGTTGTGCTTTACGTGAGAGTGGATGCTAGACAGCTGGTGGGGAATAGCAGTGATACCCACAGAGAGCCTGGCTGTGTTTGTGATCTGAGCTAATGTGGAGAGAAGGGACATCCCCACATTTCAGCCTCTCATTGGGCCTGAGAACATTCTGGGGGAAAGTCCCAAAAACTGAGAGACTTATTCATTAATATAGTGCTCTTGGGAAGTATATTATGTAAGAGAGTTGAGATCCATTGGATGTTTGCATTATATAATATTTCGTGAATAGGCATCCAAATTAACTACATGGATCTATCTATCATCTATCTAGCAATCTCTACCTATCATCTATCCATCTATCATCATCTATATGTTTATTAAGGAATGGAAGAACCCACTGAAATATTGAAATTGATGACTGTGAGTGCTAGTGGGATTACAGATGAATTTTAAGCCCTAATTTACATTTTCCTCAATTTACTAGACAACATATAAGCAGCTTGAACTACATTAATATACTTTCAAAAAGTTTTTGGTAGTGTACATTAAATAGTATTTTTTTCTTTTTGCTTTTTTTCGGTGGGGGAGAGGTTTGAGATAGTGTCTCACTCTAGCTCAGGCTGACTTGGAATTCACTATGTAGTCTCAGGGTGGTTTTACATGAAGTTTGGAGTGAAATATTATTAGAATTTTTGAAACTTTTAAATGCTATTTCAATTTTAGCTGGGTAATATAGTTAGCAACTTCTTACAAAGATGGGTATTATGTTTCTAAATTAGACAAAAGTGCTTTGAGTTCTAGGGATCAGTTCTGCAAATAACTGAGCAAACCACTTAAAATTTATGCCATTTGATTTAACATAAACTATGTCAGAGAAGTGTTACATGTAGGAAAAATTCTGCATAGAAGAAGGCATGACAGTATTATTAATGAATTTAAAATTTTTAAAAATGGGTTGTTTTCCTCTGGCTTCCTTTATGCTTCAGTTTTCTTTCTTTGTGTTTCTCTATTTCTCTCTTCCTTCCTTGGTCTATTGTTTTCACTCCCTTCTCTTTCCTTTTGTCTCATATGATCTGTAGTTTTTCTTTCAGATTCTACCCTTATGTGCTTTCTTTTTTTTTTTTGGCTATTTATTTTATTTATTTGAGAGAGAGAGGCAGATAGAAAGAGAAAATAGGCACACCAGGGCCTCTATCCACTGCAAACGAACTCTAGATGTGTGCACCAATTTGTGAATCTGCTTTGTGTGGGTACTGGGGAATCAAACCTGGATCCTTAGGTTTCAGAGGTAAGTGCCTTAACTGCTAAGCCATCTCTCCAGCCTTGTTTGTTTGTTTTCAGAGAGCCTCACAGTGTAGGCCAGGTTAGCCTTGTGGTGAACTGCCTGCCCGAGCCTCTTGAGTGCTGGGATTCAGGCATGCACAACTATGCCTGGGTCTCTTTCTCTCTTCCATTGTTTCTCTGCACTTCTGTGCCTGCCTTTCTCATCCTCATTTCCTTTGGTTTTCCACTCCTGTCTCTATTTCCCCACATCTGTGTGTTTTCCTCCCTCTCCTTCTCTTCCTCACCATGTATTTCACACTGTTTCTCTTTCTCTCTTTTGGGGCCCAAGCCTTCTTCCTGGCCCCCTTGGGGGTCTTCTCTCCTTAACTCCCTCTTCCCAGCAGCGATAGCCAGGTCTGCTGGATAGGAGAAGGCGATCACTGGTATTGCATTCTCCTCACAGAAATGGCAGAATGCAGAGTGGGGTATTGCAGACAGATAGTGTAAACTTCTCCATCAGTTCCAGGACATGGTTGTGTTTTTGTATTAGTCAGTCAACCATCCAAAAGCCACTGTATACTCTGCAATTTGTTAATATCCAACAAGTAGAATAATGACTTGTGTGATGATCCTCCTGTGCATGGGGTAGGGGGGCTACATTGGGAAAGGTGGTTGGGGTCCTAATATGCTGAATTCTGTGGGGGGATTTTTAGAACATAAATTTAATATCCAAAGGGGTGAAGGTCTTCCCATGGCAGCCTGTATCCATTAGTCTCTTTTATTCCATCCCTGAGTGTTTGTCTATATGAAGTACTAGGAGGCTGCTGCCTGGTAATGTATTCTGCACTTCATTATTTTGTTGAACACTCCCTTCTACTCACCCCCACTAGGTGACAGAAACTATCAAGACTTGAAGCAGTGCCTGGCACAGGCTTTGGGCCCCTCAATAGTTCCATGCTCAAGCTGTTTTCTACACTGTGGCCAGGGATGAAGTCTCCTCTCATTTCCTTTTGCACAGGGGATGGGTCTGGGAGAGTAGATGGTAAGACATGTTCTACCACCCATCCAGCAGCTGTTGAGACATCCTGGAAGGACTTGCTATTTCTGCTTGTCAGGGGTGACCTTTCTTGCTTTGAGCTTGTTGACAGTGTATGTAGCTCTCTGTGGAGCAATGAGTGTGTGTGTGTGGGGGGGGGGTGTCTTTGTACAAAGGTAGAGTTCCATTTCTCCCTTACTCATCTTTCCTTCCAGTTAGATTCTGGGCTAAGAAGCTCATTTCCTCGGTGTTGAATGTAGAGCCTCGAGGCAGTTTAACCTTTGATGACTGAGTTAAACTCTCAAATAGGCTGGATAATCATTAGGATTTAAATTAAGGATTAAATACTCTACAAGTTTCCCAGTGTGACTGCACTCTGAGTGCAGGCGCCTTCTGTGGCTGTCACTGGCAGCTACAAATGTGATCTTCATGTCTCTTGTGGTGCAGCTTGGCCTGAAAACATAGATTCAGTCCCTGAACTTGCAATGCACAAATCCTTTCTCCTCTTATCAGAAAATCCAGGCACTTTCACAGCACCCGTGTGCCAATTAGCTTAAAGCAGCCTTGGCAAATATTTGAAAAATCACATCTCTGCATTGAATGCATCCAAGCTCCTCTGCTGTTAATAAATGTCACCCGATGATTCTGGTTTCAACTTTGCTCCTAACTTGCTGTGTAACCGTGGGCCAGTCACTCAACTCTTTCCTGGACCCTCTAGAAACTTAGAATAGAGGAAGGTACCTCACAGTCTTTATTTCAGCCTCGTGTCTGCTCTTGTGAAATGACCATCCAATTGTCCCATACATCCAATTATTTCCAGTGGTATTCAGAATATCAGGAGAGCAAATCTTTTGAATCTCAGCCACATGAACAAAGCACATTTGAAACTAACTAGAAAATTAGGCACAATCTCTGGCCATGGATAGTTGTACTTAATGGGACATTTAATTCCATAGTATTTCATACATATTTGGGAAAATATGTTTGTAGTTGAGTCAGTCTAATGAGGACTGCATATTACATGGATCTCCTAACAAATATACAATGTCCGCTCACTAGTTCTGTGTCCTGAGAAGCATGGTTTAACTTTGTTTAACCAGGATTCTAATCTTAACAGTTTGACTGTTGATAGGGATGATGTGGTCTGTTGGCTAATGATGACCTTAAAGCCCCATTGCCCATTCTTTCCTTGTCCTCCCACCAAGGGCATTTATGAGCCCTTTGGGGATGATGTGACTCACTGCCTAGCAACAATTGATTGGACTAGAGACAGGTACCTTGCCCCAGTTGCGCCAACATAGTGGTATAGCTTTGACCTTTGAAACCTCCCCCAGGTTCAGGGAAGCAACAAGGAGCATCACTGTACAGGAAGCAAGAAGAACAAAGCAATTCCAGCTGAAACAAACCACAGAGGGACTGAGGAAATGAGCAAGACTGATGCTTTCTCGGTGAACCGGGTATCAGCACAAGGGTGGAGATAGACACTGAGGACACTCAACACCTACCAAACCAGAGATCCAGAGTCTCCTAAGAGCCCATCACTAAAGTAGACTTAAAATGCACCCAACATGGCTCATGGCATTTTGTGGAAGAAGGGGAAGAAAGATTGTTACAGCTACAAGTTGGGACATTATGCACAGAGACATTGCCTCTCCCCCATACCTGACTGCTGCTCCCACCATGCATGACCCACAATCCCCATGGAGATGACCTGCATCCCCAATGAGGAGGGACTCTTTGGAAAAGGGGCAGGAATGAGGGAAAGGATGTGTTTTGTTTGCATACTAAGTATGCCCATACCTAATAAAAATAAATAAATAAATAAATAAATAAATAAGAGATCAAAGCAGATGAATAAAGGAGAGCAGCAAGTCAACTTGGACACGACCACCTGAATCCAATTTGTTTCTTAGGCCAGCTTCCTGTGGACTCTTGGGATGCTTCAATAGCCTTATAGATGTTAGAACTCAGGTAAGGTGCTGTGCAGGCAACACCCACCTGCAGCTTCCTGTCTCTCTCTTTCTCTCTCTCTCTCTCTTTCTCTCTCTGTCTACACAGCTACTGTGAAAGACCTGGCAGGCATCAGGCTGTGACTCAAATTCTCACAAAGAGCTAACTGGGCTCACCAGGTAACCAGGCTCCCAGAGGTCAGTGGCTACAGATGGCTCATATATCAACTAAGTACTTCCCCCGACTCAAAGAGTAGAACTCTCACATGGGCCTGAGCTGTCACATGTGCTTCGCTTCCCCACTTCTCCCATGTTCCCCACATCCCCTAAGTCACATATTAACAAGCCTCCTTCCACACATACAAGATCTCCCCTCTACCTTCCCTATAAAGCCTTAAAAGTACACCTTTGTTCCTTCTGGTTGAAATGAGGTCTCTTCTTCAGACCCTGCCACTTTGCTTAAACCTTTTGGCCTCAAAGATAATCTGACTCAGTGTTCCTCTATTAAATCTGATCCAACAATAGTAAATTCTCATTTACTGTTTAAGTTACTGTCAATAATTTCTGTAATTAAAATGGGAAACATCTAATTTAAATAATAATTTTCTTCAAAATTATTATTTATTTATTTGAGAGAGAGAGAGAGAGAGAGAAAGAATGGGCATACCAGGGACTCTAGCCATTGCAAATGAACTCCACATGCATGTGCCACCTTGTGCATCTGGCTTATGTGGGTCTTGGGGAATTGAACCAAGATCCTTTTGGCTTTGCATGCAAGTACCTTAACTGCTAAGCCATCTCTCCAGCCATTAAAAAAATATTTATACATAATTTTTGAAAAGAAATTCCTAATAGCATTTCCTTAAATCTGCACAGGAGTGTATGACAATTTCTTCTAGAGCACTTTGGGAGATAGGCTATGCCAGGGACAGCTCTAAGGACAAGAATAGTTTTACAACACAATGACAACACTTAGCTTGCTGCTGCTTTGTTAGAAAGCAGGTGAGGTAGTGTGTTGGTCACCTTTCCATGAGTATTAAAAATGCCAGATACAATCAACTTATAAAGAGAAAAGTTTTATTTTGGCTCACAAAATAAAGTTCAGAGGTTGCTTTGGACTTGCAGTGAGGCAACACATCATGGGGTGTGCCTAGTATAGGGCAAAACTAGTTGCATCATGAGTCAGGAAATGAAAATGGGTTCCCTGAATTTTCTTAATGAGGATCTTCTTCAAGGCCTCATTTCTCAAAGGATCTACCTCTTCCCAGTAGTACCTTCCTGGGGAACAAATTTGAACACAGGGATCTTTAAAGACATTCAAGATTCAAATAGTAGCAGGTGGCTTGGGTCCAAGTCATGTCTCAGAACAAGTGGTATTGAACAACTGTGTCAGAGACAGGGAGTGTCCTTTGTTGTAAAAGCTGTTCCTCTTCTGAAGGAGGAGAGGGACACAAAGGTGTACTAGTCACATTCTTAAGCTTACAGTAATGTGAGGGGCCTTGCTGACCTGGGGACAACTTCGTCTTTTAGTGTTCACTAATTCCTAGAGGTAGTAAGAGATTAGCCTGTGAATATGCCATTCACATGCAGGCCACCCAATCCACAGCTCAAATCTTACCTCCTTTTTCCTTACTCTCCTATACCAAGCCAATATTTTCTCTACCCTCTATCAACCTAGAGCCAGGTAGTCAATGACTGGGAACAACAGCCCCTGCTTCCTGAAGCCCTCTGGAATTTGCTGAAGCGAGCTCTGCTGTTTGCCTGCGCTTGCCTTGTTTATCCTTGAGAATGTACAATAAAGTCTGTGGCCAGTGCCCTTCTCTCACTTTATCTGCCTCCTGATCAGCTCTGATGCTGTCCCCTGTAGTTCTGTGTGGTGTGACATGCCACACATCTCCACAGGAAATGTGAGCCATAGTCAATTTTTCCATCAGCAGCTTGTCCATGTAGCCACCTTTATAAGTTAGGACCAGGTCTCATATTAAAATGCACAAGAGTAAGAGCAGTAACCTGTGAGTTTTTTCTTTCATCATTTCCTAACAGTATCAAAGAATAGAGACATAACTTCTTTAAGACCAAAGAATTCAAAGCCTAGAAGAGGTGGGTGACCTTCCTCAAGGTCATATAGGAAATACCCCAACCAGGGGAGGCAGGTTTGCTACTGTGACCATCAATGATGATACACACACTCTGAACTGCATAGAAGAGAGGCGGGCCTTGATCCACACTGCTAGGGGCTGAGCAACAGAGCCAATATGACAGACATCTCTCCTTCTCAGTTCGACTTGATGTTCACTTTACTGGGGAGACAGATGTGGATAAAGTGATTCTACAAGCAAAAGTGAGTTTTGAAATCAAGAAGATGCCCCGGAAGCATCATGGAGCAAACTATTCTCACACAAATATAGCCCAAGCTTGGAGGACAGTGGAAACTTCTTGTTCCTGAATGTAGATCAATGAGCATGATTTAAAAATAAAAATAAATCAGTACACTTATTGTTAATATATTTTATCTAACCTGATACATTATTTTGATATGTAATCAGTAAAAACAGAGTGACAAGGTATTTTACATTCTTGTTTTCATAAATCATGAAGCTTGAAAGGGTGTCTGAGTCTTTGGTACTTTCCAGTTTAGCCTAGACTCAGGTCAAGTCCTCAGGAGCCTTGTTTGCCCGAATGATATTTCACAGTGAACAACACAGGGAGAGAGTGTCTTGGTACAAAATTCTAGCTTGATAGTTGAGATCCCTAAGCCTTCTGGGGAAATAATTCTGGCATCTGCTATTGCTAATATACAATACAATGTTAGTCTATCATTTATTTGTAGGTAATTCTTTTTTTTTTTTTTTTTGGCTTCTTTCTAGCCTTACTCATTCATTCATTTATTGTGTGTGTGTGTGTGTGTGTGTGTGTGTGTGTGTGTGTCACTGGGAAACAAACGCATAGCCTTGAGCATGCTAGGTAAGTACTCTACCACTAAGCTACATCTTTAGAAGAACTTTTTTCTTCAATATTTTGCACCTTGATTATAATGCTATGGGAACTAGCTTATGCTTTCCTGCTATTAGTTTTGTCTGCTTTAAAAGCCCTGTTGCATCTGAGCAAATGAGCTGTGATAGCCATACTTTTCATGTCAAGTGAACGGGTTTATTAGAGATCTAGCAACCAAAAGTAAAAGAAGAAGTGGCAAGTAGCAGATACACAACAGGCCATCAGATTGGGCATTTACCAACATCCAGCAGAAATGACTGGATCAGCCCTACTGAGAAAACTGGGGAAATGACAGACAGCAGATAAATAACAGAGCATCATATGACACCCTCAGATCAGCTGCTAAGCCATCCAGCAGAAACAGCTGGAGGAACCTCTTGGACACAATCGAGTTGGAGTCACCTATGGATCAGGCTTCCCAGGAAAGAGAGGCCTCTTGCTGCTGAAAACAAACTGTAGACACATATGCCAATCATGCATCTGCCTTTACATGGGTTCTGGGGAATCACACTCATTCTGGCAGGCTTTTCAAACAAGCACCTTTAATGGCTGAGCCATTTCTCCAGCCTTGGTTTATTTATTTTCTCATCAGCTGTGTCTATCTAGTTTGCTTACTTGATATGTATTACGTTTTTAATTTCAATGAATGAGTTTTTCATTTCTGAAACACCAATTAATTATACCTAAAACATGTTAAGAATTAAAATTGAATATTTTTTAAAGAATTTCTGCTTTCTGTGGTAGTTTCAACAGTCTTTTAAATTTAAGTGTTGTTGAGACAAAACATTTTTATAAGCATGCTATTACATTGTAAATTTGTAAGTTTTCCCTATTAGGTTAGAGGAGAAAATGAGGCTGAATATGGTTTAGAATCAGATCGGGTCAAAACCTTAGCCAGACTCTGGTTCTGGGGCATGATTTTAGAATATGAGCTCAAAAAAAAAAAAAAAAAAAGGATGCTTTGTGTATTAAATCTCAGTCAATGCCTGGAACTGGCACAAAGTAAGCCAACAACATACACTTAAGAAATAGAGCTAGAGGGAGGAGAATCAATTTGGAATATGCAGTCAGTTTCAGAGCAGCCTGGGCTACAGAGTGAGACCCTGTCTCAATGACCCCATCCCATCAACATTCATTGAGTAGATCAAAAAGCAAATATAGAATTTCATGAGTCTTCTGGAGTAACATTGCTACTATGTTTAGTTGTCGTGAAGCTTGGAAGTGTTTTGTATGAAGCCCCAAGCCAATTATGCACAATAAAAAACACTGTATAGAGTGCACTGAACCTACTAGACATTAAATCAGCCATTAATCCCAACACAATACTAATGAGTTAATTTAATACCCCATTGTTGTCAATAAACAGATCATCTAAACAAAAAATAAACAAACAATGGAGCTAAATGGCATCATAGATCGAACTTAATGGACATCTACAGAACATTCCATCCAGGCTCTAGAGCATACACATTCTTTTCAGCAGGTCATGGAACCTTCTCTAAAGTAGGTCATATATTGGGACACAAGGCAAGTCTCCGCAAACTTAGGACAACTGACATAATTCCTTGTATTAAATCCAACTACAATACAATGAACCTAGAAATCAACAACAAGAGAAACAACAAAAATATACAAACTCTTTGAGATTAAACAACACATTATTAAACAATAAATGGATAATTGAAAAATTTAAGAAGAAAATAAAAAAAATTCCTAGAACTGAGTGAAAATGAAAACACCAAAACTTATGGGACACAAGGAAGGCAATCCTAAAAGGGAAGTCTGTAGCTCTAAATACCTATAACTTGACAATCCACCTGAAGGCTTTGAACAATCTAAACCGAAAAATACTAGATGACAAGAACTAATCAAGGTCAGGTGAGAAATTGATGATTTAGAAATGAAGAAAATAATTTTTAAAATTGATGAAATGAAGAAATTTATCTCCAAAAAGTAATTAATAATATTGATAAACCCCTAGTCAAATTAACCAAAAGAAGAAGACTTCAATTAACAAGATTAAATATAAAAAAGAAAATGTTACAAAAGATACCAATAAAATTGGAAGAATCCTAAGGATATATTTCAAAAACCCATACTTTACCAAATTGGAAGAAATGTAGGAATTCCTTGACACATATGACCTACCAAAGTTAAACCTAGAAGAAATAATCTAAAAAGAAGTATAACATCACACAAGATTGAAGCAGTAATTAAAAACTTCTCAACCAAAAAATATCCAGGTCCAGATAGATTCACTGCTGAATTCTTCCAAACCTTGAAAAAAGAACTGAAATCACTGCTTCTCAAGTTATTTTATAAAATTGAAAAGGATGGAATGCTCCCTGACTCCTATAAAGCTGACCTTCCACTAAAATCAGAACTAGATAAAGAAACAAGAAGAAAAGAAAATTATAGACCAATATCTCTGATGAACTTAGATGTAAAAATTCTCAATAAAATTCTTACAAATTGAATCCAAGGACACCTCAGTGAAGTAAATTTCATCCCAGGGAAATCCATAAATGTGATACATCATGTAAATAGACTTAAGGACAGAAATCACATGATCATCTCAATAGATGCAGAAAAAGCCTTTCAAAAATTACAACATTTCTTTATGGTGAAAACACTGGAGAGAATAGGGATGGGAGAACATATGTCAACATAATAAAGGCTTTCTATGTACAACAAACTTAAAACCAATATCACAGTAAGTGGGGAAAAATGAAACATTCTGAATAAGTTCAGGAACAAGACAGGGATGTGTACTCTCCCTACTGCTATTTTACATTTTTAACTTGAGCAATAATAAAAGAAAAAGAAATAAAAAGGTGTTTGAATGAAAAATGATGGTAAGACTGTGGAGAAAGTGGGATCCCCATTTATTGTTGGTGTGAAGGTAAACTAACATGGAAATCAGTAGGAATTTCTTTTTTTAATATTTTATTTTATTTATTGATTGATTTGAGAAAGAGAGAGAGAGAGAGAGAGAGAGGGAGAGTGGGCATGTCAGGACCTCTAGTCACTGTAAATGAGCTCTAGACAAATGTACCATCTTGTGTATCTGGCTTTACATGGGTACCAGGGAATTGAACCCACATCCTTAGGCTTCATAGGCAAGTGTGATAACTACTAAGCAATCTCTCCAGCCCTGTAAGTTTCTTAAAAGTTTAAAATCAGATCTATCATTTGACACAGCTATAACACTGCTGAATGTATATTCCAAAGACTACACTTAACCATAGCAGTACTTGTTCCAGCCATGTTGGTTGCTGCTCTCACAATAGCTAGGAAATGAAATCACCCTAGATTAGCCTATCAGCTGATGAATGGATAATGAAGGCCTGGGATATATATATACAATAGAGTTTTATTCAGTGGTAACTAAAAATGAAATTAATTATGAAATTCACAGGAAAATGGATAGACTTGGAATAAATTATATTCTGTAGGGTACCTAGTCTCAGAAAGACAAATGCCACATGTTCCCTCTCATATGTGAATCATAACATGCAATAGTTTTCTTTGTTTATAAGGCGTATAAGCATCAGCAGTACTGGTTAGGAAGCTATAATGAAGTTTGTAGATAGGAGAACCAGGCAGGGATAAGAGGAGGGCATGGTAGAAACCAAATGGAGGGACAGCATACAAGAGCTGGAATGGTCTAGGGAGCAGGGCAGGCATAAGGAAGAGAAGGGAGGGTAGATTCACAAAATTAAAATATGGGATGTATTAGTACTATAGAAACTACTTTTTTGTTAGCTAATTAAAGACATACCTGTCTTAAAAAGAGAAAGGAAGAAAGAAAGAAAGAAAGAAAGAAAGAAAGAAAGAAAGAAAGAAAGAAAGAGTGATAGTTTTAACAAAAGCTCCCCAAAGGAGAGGAGAAAGCTTTATACCCTAAAACCAATAGATATTGCACATGAATCCCAGTACCAGAATTGGGCTGCCTCTCAAAGTGAGCTATTGGTCAGGGAAGTCTATGAGACCCTCCAAACAATGCAGGCCATTGTCAAGGGCACTTGGTCACCACCATAGACATTAAGACCCTGTTGCTGAAGATACCACAGGCTACAGTCTCAGGACACAGAAAAAAAACATGCTGGAACATACCTGGAAGCTAGCACTCGGCTGGCTAGCTGTCATAGCGCTGGAAAGTTCTGTGATAGCTTCTGGGAGATAAAAGTCACCATCAGTGTGAACAAGCAGTGGATCATGCAAGCTGCAAAATCAACTAGCTAGGCAAGTTGTACCCACCAGTGTAATAGCAGCACATAAGTGATAGGGATAATCAAATGCTCTCTGATTGGATATAAGTCCCACTCAGTGGGAGGGAATTTATACCTGAGACCAAGTTAGAAGACAATGTCTTGGAAGGTCATAGACCCTAGAGGGAAGTTTCTCCTGTTCTCTGGATAAATGGAGAGGTTATGCCCATCACAGAGTCTTTTAATTGTAAATGTTTATCCCCTTTGATCCATGTTGTTCTCACTCTTGGTTAAAGAACATGTTTTATACATATGTTGGTGAATACTGAGGAGCCCCCAAGATCCATCAGAATGACAAGGAGAGAATATCAAGTGCTAAGCATGAGACAAGTCATCTCTGTCACACCCTCTAGGATCCACGAAGCATCACAGAGGAAGAGACAGATTACATGTGAGTGCTGCTTTCACTGCTAACCCGAGAACCTCCTCCAGGGAGATGGTGGTAGATACCAAGGAGACTCAAAAGTCATCAAAGCAGAATAGAAGAGGCTGTCCAGAGCTCAAAGCTACAGGATACATCTAACATACCTTCCATGGCTCAAGGAGCATTGCAGGAGAAAGGGCAGAAAGAACATAAGTACCAGAGGGTGGAAGCTATACTGTGAGGCATTGTCCTTCCTACAGGAACTCACTGGTGCATTCATGACCCATGGTGACTACCTACCACAGAAAGTCCCTCCAGGGAATAGAAGTAGGAGAAAGGGACATTATGAGGATGATCTGATGAGAATACAACCCATTTCAATATGGTCAGATATTAAAGTTTCCAGAGTTGAGGAGATTGCTCAGTGGTTAAAGCTGCTTACATACAAAGCCTGCCAGCCTGGATTCAATTCTACAGTACCAATGTGGATCTAGATTCACAATGTGGATCATACTTATGGAGTTTGTTTGTAGCAGAGGCCGTGACATGCCCATACCCCATCTGTCTATCTCTCAAATCAATAAAGAAAATATTAAGAATAAAGTTTCCTATGATATTTAAATAAAAAATAAAGCTTTGATATTCAAAAAAAATCATACAAGGTTCTAAAAAGTGAGTGACATTGTGTGGTTCGGAGAATGAACAGTGTGAATCAGGAGAGATTTTTGTTAACTGGACGTTTAAAAATGACTCCTTAAATGCTTTATGAATTTCCCAATCATTAAATTGCCCACCTCTTCACATTTTCAGATTTTATCTGCATCTCTTGGCTCAGGCTAAGAAGGTTGTCAAAATGGAATGTAGTTGTCATGGCCCAGTGTTCTGCACTCTTATCTCCCTGCCCTCCATGTATTGCTCTTCCCAAATACTCCCCTCACAATCGGTGCTTGTTTTCTTGTCATCCTTTCACTTTGGAAGGCAGCACCTCACTTACTGCTGCTGTCATCCTTAACATTCCCACAGCACCCTCTGAATGCGTTGTAAAAGGTAATTTGGAATCAAACTCTCCTCTCTTACTTGTTCCTGTAATGACATTGTCTCTGCAACTTGGAGTTCTAGCTAAAAATAAAATAAAAATAAAAATTACCTTCCAGTGAATTACCTCTATTTTTTAACCTTGTTTTTTTTTAAATTTTAGATCCACATGTGATTTGGATGATTTTGATGAGGAAGGTTTATTTAGTTTAGTCATTTTTATAACACACTGATATTCAGCTTGAAAGCCACACAACTCTCCTGCTACTGGTTGCTACCAAGTGCTCACAGCTCTACCAGGTACAGTGGGGCATATGATGAAGTAGTAGTTTCAATCTCTGACTTTGAGATGAGTTTAGTTTTCTTAGGGAACACATCACAGGTTGTATTATAAGATAGTATCAAGTAATGTATTACCAAGTGGAAAATTCTGTAATTTGGACCCAGAGGGGCCACATGAATTCAGAGATGAAAGAGATCTTTTGTCAACCACAGTCATCTGTGGAGCTCTGTGGGGTAGCAGTGTGTTGTACACAGCTTTATGTTGCTGGGACTAACATCCAACAAAACAGCTTTATGGAAGGGAGGGATTTATTTCAAGCTAATATATCCAGTGCAAGTTCCAGTTATGGTGGAAGAAGCTGGCTCCCATTTATTAATCCAAGCAGAAGAAAGAAAATGCCACCAGCCAGCAAACAACCCAAAGCAGCAAGCACAAACCAGCAACAAGCAGGGACCCCACAAAGCTTAGACTGTTCCCTTACACCTTTGGGGTTGGATCCAGGATCAGCTCCCAGTGATACCTCCTCTAGCCAGGCAGCTGGAGACCCAAGTTACAAGTTTTAATAAAACACCTGAGTCTATGGGGAACACACATTTAAACTACCACAGAGTGTCTTCCATGTTTTGTGATGGAGAGGGAAGATTGCAATGGATCAGAGGAACTTACAGGTGTGAGCCACAAGTAACTTTACCATGGCATCCCTATGGGGCAAAGAAGAAATTTGGTAATACAGAACAGTATTTAGCATGGGTGGTTATGATGAGCTGATTTTAGAAGACTGTAATAAGATGACAGTTCTCTTCCTATAAGAAAGCACATAAAGAAATTGATTGAAAAGAAACTATTTCTGTGTCAATTTAGGTCACCGTTTGTCTTCTTGTTCTTGTACTACCTATCAAATCACATACATTCCAGGCATACACCAGCTGCTCTGGTCTGGGCAGTATTAATTGGAAAAGCTTTCCATTCAATACTGTTCAGTAGCCACAAATGCTATGCATTGGATATAGACGGATTGTGTCCTCAAATGGTTCATGCTTTGAAATTTAGTTCCTATTGTGAGGTATTTAGAGAGTGGAAACTTAATCCAACCATAGAATATAGAGATGGGGACTGTAGAGGGGAATAATATTAGACAAGGTCATCAAAGCAGAGCTCCTATAATTGAATACTGTTGGCTTTATGAGAAGAAGGGGAAAGACCAGAGAATATATACATGCATTTCCTGTCCTGTCTCTTGCCATGTGATGTCTTATATTGCATCAGGACTCTGCTGTCAGGAAGGCTATCACAAGATATGGAGGTAGACCAAAGTAAACCTCATTTCTTCATAAAGTTACCCAGGCTCATATATTTTATCATGACAATGCAAAATAGACTACTGCAATACTTTCCCTGGAAATTATTTGAGAGGATAACATGATTTTATATACCCTGCTATAGCTCAAACTGCTAATTATATACAGGGATGACAACTGTCCTTAGAAGGCCTGCTGTTCTTTTGCTTTATTCTGTATCACTTTAACACATTTTGAGCTGGGAAGAAGTGAGAGACTTATTACTTGGACTAGTGAACCACAGTTTCCATGTACATGGCATTCCCCCAGAGACGATCCCCAGCCATCCTCTCCCTACAACCACTCGAAAGCCTGTTTTCCACTCTCCCATCACTTTCCCATGGGCTACTTGAACCTTAAGAGTGACCAATTGTCAGCTATCCATTGGTTAAAGCAGTGAACAAATCCATCTTCTTTCTTTCTTTCTTTCTTTCTTTCTTTCTTTCTTTCTTTCTTTCTTTCTTTCTTTCTTTCTTTCTTTCTTTCTTTTTGTGTGTGAGCATGTGTATGGAGGCCAGAGGTGAATGTTGGGTGCTGTCTTCCTCAATCACTCCTACCTTATTTCTTTTTTCGAGATAGAGACTCACATTGAACTTAGAGCATAATGATTCCACAAGACTAGCTAGCCAGTAAGTTCCTGGGATCCTCTTGTCTCCACCTCACCAGCACTAGGATTTCAGGTATGCAAAACCATGCCCAGTTTTTATATTGTTGCTGGGGATCCAAACCCAGGTCTTCATGTGTGTGGTATAAATTCTTTATTGAGTGAGCCATCTCATCAGCCTCTTTTCCACATTTCTTGTTTAGTATAGCTGGTTATTAGGAATATAATTATTCATTCCTTATTTATTATTTCTTTTTCTGCTTTCACTTTTTTGTACTGTCCCCCTCTTGTTTTTATGAGATGCAAATTCAAATATTGTTTCCTGTCATGAACTGTTAAGGAACAAGAAACAGTTCCTATCTCTCCATATGAAGATATTTAAATGATTTTCATGGGTAAATATGTCATCTTGGGTAGTAACAGCTAAGATGAACCGAGAATATCTCAACTTGGAATGAATTTGACTCACTGAATTTTGCTAAACTGCTCTAATATATGCAGAGAGAAGTGATACTTCTCTGAGACCAAGACTCCATGAAATGTGAAACCTCTCAACGACCTTTTCATGAAATGCTTTAGTTTTAACTCATTGTGCTTTAATAGAAGGTATATTAACTAATATCTACATCAGGAAATTATGGGATAGGGCAGATGTTCTCTTATTTGAACTAGAGGACTTAGGAAGGAGCTGCCCTGCGTTGTATTTGAGTAGTCCTCATGGCAGGAGACAAATTATCAATACACACATGCACGGACACACATCACACACTTGACCTGATGTTGCCCTGGTAACCATAAAATGGCCTGACACTCAGCTTAAAGGGATACTAGAAAGATGAATCCATAAAAAAAGAACCAACACGAGCAATAACAACAGCAACAACAAGAAGAGTTACACAGATTTTCAGACATTTTTTTGAGTTTATTCTGTGTTTGCAGTCTTAATCATTTTTTTCTGCCTGCTGTGACAACATAAACTACCACGAGACTTTGTTTTTGTTAAAATCCATCCTTCACTTCATATGGAAAAGCAATTATGTCACATGCAAAAACTGGCCAATGATCTGGTACCAGGGACCATAATTTAGATTCCCCATGTCCCTTCAGTCATGCATAAATTGCTTGGAAAACACACCATCACCTGTAAGCTTCCAGTAGTGCCTGTGCTTTAGGGATGGGTGCCCAACAGTTGGTATCAGTGCAAGAGCAGCACAGAAATGAGGTGCTCAAGGGGACCTGGAAATGCTTCCTGTTTTTCTGCATCTGGGATCTGAGCTACATATGGCAAGCGGCAAATCTAAGGGATAGCAATTTGCCTCTTGGTTGAAAGTAAAATTCCCCCTTTTTATGTAACAGATGGCTATGATTGTTGCTTTTGCTTTCAGCAAATCCCTCAGAGGGAAAATAAGCCCACAAGGTCTGAAGAAGTTGAATAATAAGAACTGAACCTAATTCCTTAGAAGCGGAGCAGGAATGAGCAACGGTGACCTATTTTTTTTTTTTAAATTGCTATTAGTTTTGTTTTCTTTGTTCTGAAGAGAGATGACTCTGGGTATTTGAGCAACCACTTTTTCATTTATGATTTTTGTATATCTGAGGTAGGACCTATCTGATGACAAGGCTTTCACTTTGGAAAGGACTGTATGCTCAGCTTATTATTTTTTCTTTTTCAGTGAAGTCTGCCTCTCCTTAGCTATTGGGTCCTGACTCCATGACAAAAGTAGGGGCAATGAGCTAAAAAGTCCTCCATAGTTGCTGAAGAAAAGCCTGCATATGTTAGAGAAATAGTTGGACTAGTAAGCAGGGGCCGGGAAGAGGGCTCTGTGGGTAAAGTGCTTGCCACAGAAGCATGAGGACATGAATTTGGCTTCTTAGCACCCATATAAGACTCCATGGTAAGGTGGTGATGCCTGTAATCCTACCAATGGAGAGATGGAGATAGGCAGATTCCTGGGGCCTTGTAGCAGTCAGCTTCAGATTCGCTGAGATGAACTTCCAGACCAGGCACAGTTATGGAGGAAGGGATATATATTGAAGCTTACAGATCTAGGGGAAGTTCCCTAAATGGTAGAAGAAGCTGGTCTGCCTTCACAGGTCCAAGCAGAGAGAGAGAGAAGCACAAGCCAAAAAGCCAAATGCCACACAGCACACTTTAGGAACTCCAGCTAGGCACACTTTGCATATCTTTAGATTGAAATCTGAAACCCACCACCACACCTTAAGATCCACACAATGACACTGCCTCCAGCAAGGTGGAAGTAGTTGCAAACTACAAACAATAAAGAACTGAATATATTGGGGGCCATCTATTCAAACTACCACAGGCCTATTGGCTAGTGTAGCTAAATTGGTGAGCTCTAGGTTCAGGGAGACATTGTTTCAAAGAATAAGGTTTGGGGTGGAAGAGATGGCTTAGTGGTTAAGGTGCTTGCCTGTAAAGCCAAAAGACCCAGATTGAATTTCCCAGGACCCACATAAGCCAGATGCACAAGATGGCACATGCATCTGGCGTTCATTTGCAGTGGTTGGAGGTCCTGTGCTTCAAGTCTCTCTCTCTCTCTCTTCCTCTTACCCCCCTTCTATCAAATAAATAAACTTTTAAAAATAAGGTTAAAAACAACTGAGTACCTCACCTATTGTTAACCTCTGGCTTTTGCACACACGCACACACACACACACACACACACTTTATACATTTGCACACATCAATTGCAATAATGAGGACCTCATAGTTCTCACCAGTCAACAGTTCAATGTGGGTTGTAACCAATTTCTGGTACTTGGAGTTACAAGCCAGAGCCAAATATTTTATGGTTAGAGTTCATTCCACCCTCTCCAGGGTTCTTCTTACCAGATGATCCCCAAATACTTCTATTGAAGGTTATACCAAAACAAGACAATTTTCTGTCAAGCACTTGACTACCTGCCTAAGGTAATAGGTAAGACCCTACAGCTGATGATACCACATACTGCTGACAGAGAACATTGAGAGGTCTGCCTGAATCTGGAAGGAAGCCAGTTCCCAGATGGTTATTCAGTATAGTTTTTGGTAGTGCTTCATGAGCTGCTAGGGGAAAATATACAGCAATGTTGTGTGCTAGCAGGGGACACTGCTATATGAAAGCAATCACCCAAACAAGAGGTATACACCTGTGCAATAGTGGCACTTGGCCTATGTGGGCAATCAGTGGATCTTTTATTGGCTAAGAGATCCATTCACTGGAAAGGAACCCATAGCTGGAACTGAGACCTGAGTCAGAATCCTATGGAAACCAAGATCATGGACTCCAATGAGAAGCTCCCACTAGTCTTTGGCCAAAAGAGGCTACGCCCATCAAAAATCTCTCTTAATTAACACTTATCCCATGTAACCTACACTGACCTAAATATCTGTTGGAGAATCTGTTTTTCTTTTTAAGATGGCAGTGAAAACTGAGGAGATAAACCACCCCTTGCATACCAGCCAGGGCCCAGGTGAAACTATAAAGGAATTGGTGAGATGAGCAAGAGTGCTGTTTCATGGTGAGCCTGACAAGTTGCACCATGGTGATGGAGACAGACACTGAGGATACTCAAAGCATGTCAAAGCAGAAATCCAGAAGCTACTGAAAGCTCACCACTAAAGTAGACTTAAAACACACCCATCATGGCTCAGGGAACTTTGCATAAGAGGAATGGTAAGATTGTAAGAGCCACAGTAATAAAGGTATAAAGTATAACTAGATGGCTTGAGGGTTTGTACATACTATTCCATATACTTTGTTTTTATGTAGAATGAACATGGATTATTGGTTTCTACAAAAAGTGCAAGGTGGAGAAAATATAACAGTGGCATACATTCAAGACAAACCTAATTTTGAATCCTGACATTCTTCTAGGTTGGCCACATGCAGCATGAAACTTTTGGGAGCTGGGCAGTGGCCACAAGCCATAGTTCCCAGGCAGTCATATGATTATAAGGGAAACGAGAAGACTTTGCAATGTGCTGCATTGGCAGCTGGGATGCTGGGTGGATAAGATGCATCAGATGCATTCCCACTCATGATATTTTCACCATGGGTTCAACAGGATGTGACCCTGTCTTAAGTGGGTGAGTATTTGTACCCAAGCTCTCCCAGGTGGGATCCGTGTGTGCAAAAGATCAAGATGCCTCTCCTGGATTTTAGTCAAGTATCAGCCCAAGATATGAGCATCCTAAATAAATGCATCACTTGCATGCTTGTGAATGTTGGTGTGTGTGTAGATGCATGTGTATATCCATGGATGCACATGTGAAGGATGGAGGGAAACATCTGATATGATCCACTGTTTTGAAACAGGGTCTCTTATTGGCCTGTAGCTCACCAAGTAGGCTAGAAAGGATGGATAGCAAGCCACAAAGATTTACTTATCTCTGCTTGCTCAGGATTGGGTTTATAGGTGCACACCACCAAGCCAGGATTTTTTTTTTTTTTTTGCATGGTTTCTGGAGATTAAATTTAGGTCCTCATGCTTGTAAGGCAAGGGCTTTACTGACTGAGCTATCTTCCTCATTCCATCATTTCCATATTTGAAGGGATACATATTGCACAAAAAGGCTTAGGTCAAGCATGGCTGAAGCATCAGGAGTCTCCAAGGGTGGCAGGCTGGGGTGGATGCACAGAATTTCACAGCATGATCAGGTTGAGGATCATCGGGGAGGCAAGGTCTGGGCAAAGACCCGCAGGATGACAGGGCATTAGCCAGGGAAATGTGGGATAGAGTCTTCCATGCACAAGGATCAGTCAGTGAAAGCCCCAGAGCATTATTGGCACACTCCAGAAATAGCCAGATCTCTGTGGCTGCAGTTATTACTCATGGGGTAAGTTTGCTCCAGAAGCAGCGAGGGCGCCTGTCCACACAGAAACTTACAGGCTCCTACCCATCTTCAGCTTTTACTCTGGGGTAAATAGGGATCTTCAGTGTTCAGAGTAGAAGAATGATATCACCTGACTTAATATTGCAAAATAATTAGTTTAACTGTTTTGTTACAAATGGGCAGTTGTGGAGATGAAGGCAGAGAAAGAAGCTGTTTGAAATCTACTGTAGAAAAATGAGGACAAGATTCTAGACATATTTTGAAGGCAGAATGAACTTGGTTTCTTGATAGGTTGTCTACTGGGTGGAGAGAGAGGAGAAGACCCCGACTCTCTGGCTTTTGGCTTGAGTGTCTAGAAGCTGAGGTTAAATGGACTACTGGGGAAACACGAGAATTCTGGTTTGTGACATGTTGCATGTGTGAGATATATCTGATGGTAGGAGCTGGATATTAGGAATCTGGAGTTCGGGAGACAGGCTAGACTGCACATATAATTTGGAAGTAAAACTAATAAGTAGATGGCGCTGAACTCTTGGTGCTGAATGGGAAGGAGGAAGGACAAAGTCCTGGAACCGAGGCTTGGGTCACACCAGTTTTGAGGTGCTGAGGAGAAAGGGATAGGCTTCAAAGCAAAGAGTCCTTTTAGGAACATGGAGAAGTGGGAGGAGAAACAGGAGCTTAGTATTCTAGGCTGTCCTAATGAGGAAGGGACACGGTCGTATCACATATGGCCGATGAAGCAGCCAGATGCAGTCTGAGAGCCAGCCACCAAATATGAGAAGAGAGGCAGAAAATCCTGCACCTATGTTTGCTTATTTCAAGAGTTTTCACACAGAGGAGAAACAAAATAGTAGCTAACCAAGGAAACAGTTAGATCAAAAGAAGGACATCTTTAAGATGAGAAAAATAAGCACAGGTTTGAATGCGGATGACAATCACCCAGTAAAGAGAAAATTTGAGGATGCATGAAATGGCTGATCTTGACTGTATTTAGCGCCACCGAGAGTACCCACCTGCAGGCAAGTCAGTAAGGGTTCCACAGATATTTTACTAAGGAAGAGAAGCTCACCTTGACTGTGGGTGGCGCTTTACATGTGCTGAAGTCCCATATTGAATATAAAGGGGGTAAAAGCCAGCTGAGGGCCATCATTCATTTGTCTCTGCTTCCTGACTGAAGATGTATATGACCAGCCATCACATGCTCCCATTGACTCTGTATCCTCTCAAACCATGAGCTAGAATAAGGTCTTCCTTCCTTAAGTTGCTTTTGTCAGGTATATTGCCACGGTAGTGAGTAAAGTCACTAATACAGTGCACAAGAAAAGGAGCAGAAATATGAGGACGCCCTGTGTCCTGCTAGCTGTGGTGTAGAGTACATGCCTCCCCTTTTATGACATAAGGTTGCATGCTGAAACATTCAAGGAGCAAAACGGAAAGAGCCTAAATTCCAAGCCATGATGGAACTTCTAGACAAGCTTGTGGACCATTTACATCTAAGAAATGACCTTCTATTCCTTTCTCCCAGAATGTGCTTAAGAAACACTACAAGGATAGGGGGATAGAGAGATGCTCAGTGGCTGAAGGCACTTGCTGGAAAGACCTGATAGCCCTGGTTCAACTCCCCAGTACCCATGTTTAGCCAGATGCATAAAGTGGCACATTCATCTGGAGTTCATTTGCAGCAGCTAGAGGCCCTGGCATGCCCATTTTCTATCTCTGCTTGCACATAAATAAATAAAATATTTAAAAAAGAAAGACTGCAAACACATATAAAATTTGAGGTAATTGTGCAAAAAGCACTGACTGTCGAGTTTCTACAATCAAAGCTTGACATGTTCTACAACATACCTACCTCTCCACCCTCTAGCTGTCCATGTGTTCATTTTATTTTAGATGCATCCCAGTGTACTGAGTTTCAGACATCAGGGCATTTCACTCCTAAACAGATTAATGTGTGCAACTAGAATTTCCTAGAATCCATAAGGTTTAAAATTCCTGTTCTGGTTTTTTTTTTTTTGAGCACTAACAAAATGCTGTGTTATTTGATATTTTTAAAGATAGATACATCTGTATAACTCAATCCCATCTTCATATACAACAATACCATTACTTCAGAAAATTCCTCCATACCCTTTTGGGAAACCTTTTCCACAGTGACAAGTATTGTTTTGATTATTTTTCACCACAGCTTGGTTTACCTTGTTCCAGAATTTTAGATAAATGGAATCATGTTGTAAATACTCTGGTGTTGAGGCTTCTTTCACTCAGAAAAAATGTTTTGTGCTTAAGCCATGTTGTCACATTTATCAGCAACTTGTGCCTTTCGCTTGTAAGCAATGTTCTGTTGTGTGACAGTTTGTTTATCCATTCTACTACTGATGGACACCTCATCTGTTTCCAGTTTCTGCCTCTTAAAAATAAGCCCATATGAGCAGTCTTGTACAATTAGTTTTATAGACATTTATTTCCATTGTCTTGTGTGGAATTGCCAGGTCTTCCAGAGAAACAGAATGAACAGGATATATAAGTGTGGTTGT
The DNA here is from genome assembly GCA_036346955.1 of Dipus sagitta. Lineage (NCBI taxonomy): Eukaryota > Metazoa > Chordata > Mammalia > Rodentia > Dipodidae > Dipus > Dipus sagitta. Next base: position 124,909,101 of record CM070772.1, on the reverse strand, counting down.
CTATATAGAAAGATTTATTTTAAGGAATTGCCTCCTGTGGTTATCGGGAGTGGCAAATTCAAATCCGGTGAGTACCTAGAAAACTTGTTGAAGCTCAAGTCCAAAGGCAAGCCATTGGCATATTTCCCTTTTCCTATGGGTCATCTGTCTTTTCTCTCAAGGTCTTCAACTGACTGGAAAGGCCTACCCTCTCTGTGCAGGGCAATGACTTGAGAGTTAATCATATCTAAAACATGCCTTCCAGCAATGTCTAAACAAGTTTCTGACCACATATCTGAGTACCGTGGTTTGGCAGATTTGGCATATAAAATTAACAAAGAAGTGTATGCAGAATCTTTCAGAAGTGATCAGATATTTTCTTCACATATTAATACACTGTATGTTCTTATCAGCAATTGACACAGATTCTAATTGCTCTGCATATTTACCAGAATTTGGCATTACTTTTTAATTTAGCCACAGTTGTGCTTTGGAATAATGTCTTATTGAGGTCTCAATTTCTGTTTTCCTCATAGCTAATGAGGGTGAACATCTTTTTTTTTTTACTATATTTATTGGCTATATATGTATACATATATGCATATATAATCCCCCTTTTCCCATTTATTTGGCTGCTTGGCTGTTTGATTTTTAGCTGCTGTGGTTGAGTTTATCAGGTATTTATTTAGGAAATATTGTTTTCCTATCTATAGATTATATCATAATGATATACCTTTTTTACATATGTGTGGCATGCACATGTGTATGTGTGTTTATATGTGTGTGTGTGTGGAGGTCAGAGCTCAACCCTGGGAGCTTTCCTCCATTGTTCTCTATCTTATTTTTAGAGATAAGGTCTTCACTGAACCTGGCGCTCACAGATTTGGAAGATGAGCTAGCTGGTGAGACCCATCCACCCTCTCTGTCTCCACTTCCCCAACACTGGGATACAAGTGTGCAGTACCGTACACTTTACATGAGTTGTAGGGATCTGAACTCCACTTCTCATGCTTGTGTATGCAAGTGCTTTGCTGACTGAACCACATCCCCAGCCCTATGATGATATAACGTAATAATGTCTTCTGATGTACAAACATTTTATTTAATGATATTTAAATAAAGCTCACAGTTTTTTTTCTCATTAATAGTCACTGCCTTCTGTGACATGACTACAGGAAATATTGCCAGTTCACAGATGATAAAGGTGTTCTATGATTTCACTCAGTAACTGTTAATATTTTATTTATTTTTTTAAATATTTTATATTTATTTATTTGACAGAGAGAAAGAGGGAGAGAGAGAGAGAGAATGGGCACACTAGGGCCTCCAGCCACTGCAAACGAACTCCAGACACATGCGCCACCTTGTGCATCTGGCTAACCTGGGTCCTGCAGAATCCAACCATGGTCCTTTGGCTTTGTAGGCAAACACCTTAACTGCTACACCATCCCTCCAGCCCTATATTTTATTTTTAGTTTTAATTTATTTATTACAGAGAGAGAGAGAGAGAGAGAGAGAGAGAGAGAGAATAGATACACCAGAACTTCTACCTACTGCAAATAACTCCAGATGTCTGTACCACCATGTGCATCTGGCTTACGTGGATACTAGGGAATCAGACTGGGTCCTTAGGGTTCATAAGCAACCACCTTAACTGCTAAGCCTGCTCTTCAGCCCATGTCACCTATTTTTCTTTTGTTTTCATTTTCATTTATGCTGTAAGGGGGGTGTCAGGAGTTAGTGTTTTCATGTAAGGTGTGGGATAAGGGGTCAGGAATTAGTATTTTCATGTATGGTGTGGGGTAAGGGGTTAGGAATTAGTTTTTTTATGTATGGCATGAGGTAAGGGATCAGGAATTAGTGTTTTCATGTATGGCGTGTGGTAAGGGGTTGGGAGTTAGTGATTTCATGTATGGTGTGGGGTAAGGGGTCAGGAGTTAGTGTTTTCATGTATGGCATGAGGTAAAGGGTCAGGAGTTAGTGTTTTCATGTATGGCGTGTGGTAAGGGGACAGGAATTAGTGTTTTCATGTATGGCATGAGGTGAGGGGTCAGGAGTTAGTGTTTTCCAAGTGGTGGTTTAGTGTTGCTGCTCCACTAGTTGACCATCTTCCCTCTCTTCATTGGTTTACTTTGACATTCTTGTAAACACTGTGTGAACACAAACAAGGCTATTTCTGGGCTGCTTAGTTGTTTGTGGATTTATTTGCTGATCCCTATGCCAGCCCCATACTTCATTACTCTAGCTTTATAGTAGGTTTTGGATTTAGGAAGTTCAAATATTTCAACATTTTCTTCTTTTTGAAAATGTACTTTTTTTTGGCATCAAAATAAGCTTTAGAACCAGCTTGCAAATGTCCATAAAACCCTCCTAACATTATGTTTATGATTGCATCAAATCTAAAATCAGGCTGAGGGAAGCTTCGTATTAAAGGCTGAGAATTCAATCCATAAGAATGCCTTTTCTCCGTTTATTTAGATATTTTTTCAATTTCTCTCAGCCATGCTTCATAATTTTCAATGTAGAAATCTTACATATATTTAGAAATTAAATCCTAAACATGTTTTCTGATGGTATTGTAAATTGAATTGATTTTATTTAATTTAATTTCAACTGTTTGCCAATATAATTGAGTTTGTGTATTTATTCTACATGGTTTAATCTTGCTAAGCAACTTTATTCCTTTTGTTTTGCAGATCATTTGGAATTTTCTATGCAAACACTCATTTAATCTTCATATAAAGTCTATATCTTTAAACTTCTGTTACACTGATATGTTCTGTCACTTGCAGTTGTGTTTAATCTTATCTAATCAAAGGAGCAGTGCCAGCTAATTCTGACAGCCAACAGTGCCGAGTACAACAAAGTTTACTGCAGCATCATTTACAGTTTCTAAAATGATTTTAAATAAATTTTCACCAACAGAGAATTACTTCAGTAAGTTTAAGGTACATAAACTTATGATGATAAAATGTCACAGAACCAGGCTAGAGAGATGGCTTAGCAGTTAAGGCGCTTGCCTGTAAAACCTAAGGATCCAGGTTCAACTCCCCAGAACCTATGTAAGCCAGACACACAAGGTGACACATACACACAAGGTGGTGCATGCATCTGGAGTTCCATTGCAGTGGCTAGAGGATCCAGGGCACCAATTCTCTCTCTCTGTCATAAGAAATAAAAATAAAAAAATATACAGAACCATTAAAGAACTTGTTCTTATATCGTCTCAAAGATATGGAGAAATGCTGACGAATTGTGTGAAAAAGGAACAAAACAGTCAGAATGTACAAAGTTATTTTCTGTTGAACAATTTCAAAGTCCTGGAATATTAGTTCAGCAAGTTTATGACTGAAGTGGCAAATAGTCACTCAGGGTTCTGGGCAATTTTGCTCTGCTGTCTGTGGCTCTAGGATTTGAGTCATGTGGCCCTTTCAGTTGCAGCCAAAGAGAAGAAAGTTTAGAGAATAGAAATTGAGTGATATAGTTAATTTCATTGGGGAAAACTTGTCACATGACCCTAATCTGGGTTTAAGCATAGTCAGCCCATGACCGGAAGAGGAAAATAACCCAACATTTAGTAGTCATCAGTTAAATACTTGGCAGTGCAAGTCCTAATTTCCATGTAAAGATCTAAAACTGTTGCAATGGATGGAAACTGTCTGTAGCTACAGATAGTCTCTCTCACAAACCTATATATAACCTTTGACATATAAATGCATAAACTTACAGCTGAAATCAGCATTCAAGATAAAAATTTGAATACCAATAAAAGTTCTTTGAAATTACAAAAGTCATACAAAACAAGGAAAAATCAACTCTATCACTGGAAAACCAGAAAATGATACTATCCATTGGCTTGGGAGCTTATAAAATGTCTAGGAAGCAAGAGGACTCAGACTGAGGGATATTCTCAGGAAAGACAACCAGTTTTCAAGTCAGCATAAGGAGAAGGATTGGAAGGCAGTAGGAGGGAGGATTCTTGTCCATGGAATCTCTGAAAACTGACAACCTATCTGTGATAAAGGCTTGCACTGAGGAGGAGTAATTGAAGGAACCCACAGGTCAGGACTCATTAACTTACTCAAGAAAAACATGCATTCATCTCCTTAAATATAGTTTTCCCATTGGCTTGGAGCTCACCAGTTAGGCTACATGAGCTGGCCAGTAATCCCCAAGGAGCCTCATGTCTTGTCCCCCAGGGCTGGGATAACTGTGACACACCACCATAAGGCCATCAGTGTGAATAGAAGGATAAGTGGTAAATAGCAACAGGTGCCTCTGGGGGAGGGGTGAGCTACATGTTTATGCTATTTACTTGACTCCAAGCCCTGTCTGCTTGCAACTTAATAATGGATGTTGTGTCCAACATTATGATTTGGCAAATCAGACACTACCCAGCACATGATGAAGTTTTCCTCACCATATACAATTAGCATACTATCACTGGGGTAATGGCCCAGCATGAAATTTCATGAGGTATCAACAAAACCAAGGTCCCTTGGGATTAGGTTATGACAAAGAAGTATGAGGGTTACCAAGGTCTTGAGATAATATGCATGAAGGTTAAGCCTTCATGGTTGTCTTTACTAACAGAAATAGGAGAAATGGCATTTGATAAATCAGTAGTTGCATACCTATAACCAATGCCTATGTTGTTTTTCTCTTTAATTTGGTATGTTTGGAATGAAAGCTACAAGTGGCAACATATCTTATTGAATACACAAATATTCTCAAAGTCTCATCTGAATTTTATTCAGGTCAGATAATCTGGTTATATGGGCATGTGTAAGAGCTACCATTTGTACCTTTGTCAAGTCCTTGGTGGCTGTCTTCTACATGTTAGGGTTAGAAAATAATCCATCATGTGTCTCACTAGCCCCACTTGGAGACTGCTTCATGCCAAACTCCACCTACCTACCCATGCCATTTGTATCCATCATACTCTGAACAGTGGACATGTGGCCTGCAAACTGAGCTCTGGGTGTTTCTTCTTTCTTGGTGCACAATTACCATATAAATGGGTACAGGCTACTCTGGGGAAAGTATTATGGATTAACTATGAAATTTCCCTCATAGGCTTAAGTGTTGAACCTTTGGTCTCCAGGTGGTGGCATTATATTCGGAGGTTGTAGAAATTTTAGGAGTTGGGACCTAGCTAGAAGAAGTATATCACAAAATGCATTGCCTGTGAAGGTTATATTTGGTTGTCAGCCTCTTTCCCATATTCTGCTTCCTGTCTACAATGAGGTAAACAGCTTCCTCCCTTACATGTTCTTACCACCATGATGTTCTATCTCACCATGAGCCCAGAGTCAGCAGTCAAGGATAATGGACAGAAATCTCTGGAACCAGGAACTAAAATAAATCCTTCTTCCTTTGGGTTGTTTCATCAATAATTTTTTCACAGCAACAAAAAGCTAAGTAGTTCAGAAGGCCTGAATGTATTTGACAGTATTACCTGTAGGTGCCTCACAGGTCTTTCCACAAAGGATCAAACTTGTTATGGGTCTGTGAATGGAATTGTTTGGGAAATAGATAAAAGAGATCACCACCTATACACACACTCATAGCATACATATCAAGGGAAAGGAGAATCAACAAAAACAAATTGTGTTTGAAAATGCCATAGTAAAACCTAATGCTTTGTACACCAATTAAAAAACTTACAAGGTACAATGGACTCCTGTAACTGTGATGTGTACTAAGATTCTGCATAATAAAAGTAGAAAGATACCTTTTAAGGTTTAGGGAGGTGGCTCAGTGGGTAAAGTGCTTGTTGTGCAATCCTAACAATATGAGTTTGGATTCTCATGTTAAGCCAGATGCATTGCATAGGCATATGTATTCTCAGCACACTATCGTGAGAAGAGAGGTAGAGTCAGGAGAATCCTGAAGCTTAGGGGGTAGCCATCTTGGTGAACAAACAGCTGTGAACAAAAGACACGTGCCTCGGGCTGGAGAGATGGCTTAGCGGTTAAGCGCTTGCCTGTGAAGCCTAAGTACCCTGGTTCGAGGCTCGATTCCCCAGGACCCACGTTAGCCAGATGCACAAGGGGGCGCACGCATCTGGAGTTCGTTTGCAGTGGCTGGAAGCCCTGGCGCACCCATTCTCTCTCTCTCTCTGCCTCTTTCTCTCTCTGTCTGCCTCTTTCTCTCTGTGTATGTCACTCTCAAATAAATAAATAAATAAATAACAAAAGATGCGTGCCTCAAAACAAGATGGGTGATGAGGACTGACACTCTCGAGGATGTCTTTTGACTTCCGTGGCACACACATGCCACATTCACACACATACACACATCACAGACACAATTAAAAAACACTATCCTTCTACATACATTAAGTACACCTGAGTAAGTGTACTCACCTACTTAACTTATAAAAAACTCATAATAACTAAGTCACTGTCTCAGAGTTCACAGGTCAGAGTATTTCTGTTGTCACAAAAATAGAATATTGATAAATTTGGAAGTTGTGTCCAGAGTATCTCTGATGGCTAAGTCTGTTTTAAAAGTACTAATTCCAATGAAAGTCAAATATGTCAAGAAACAGATGGGTGACTAGGGGAAGCTTATTAAGGGAACCTTTGTAGAACTGTGGGTTAAGAGACTCCAATAAGGCAGGCAAAGTACCCCAGGATTAGTGAGAATGAAGGGCTTCCATTTGTACATCCTCTACTCGCAAAGTCTTAGATGGTGTGGTGCACAGCAGCAGTTCATCACCAAGTGGATGTGGTACATAAATGTTCGTGCTCAAGAAGGCCATGAAGGCCCAAGTAAGTTACATGAGGGTTGCCCAAATGCCTATGGTTTCTACTCCTATAACAATTGCTTCTGTTCCCAAGCATGCACCTATGGCATTATGGGGTGTGTCCTATGATCAATTGACTGAGGAGGAGAGGATAAGGGCATGGTTTACAGATGGTTCAGCATGTTATGCAGGTTCCTCCCAAAAGTGGACAGCTGCAGCATTACAGCCCCTTTTTGGGACAACTCTGAAGGACTGTGGTGAAGGGAAGTCTTCACAATGGGCAGAAGTTTGGGAAGTGCACATGGTTGTGTATTTTGCTTGGAAAGAAAAATGGCCAGATGTGCAGTTATACACTGATTCATGGGCTGTGGCCAATGGTTTGGCTGGATGGTCTGGGACTTGGAAGGAAAACAATTGGAAAATTGGTGAGAAGGACATTTGGGGAAGGTGTATGTGGATAGAACTCTCTGAATGGGCAAATAATATAAAGATACTTGTGTCCTATGTCACTGCTCATCAGAAGGTGACCTCATCAGGGGATGACTTTAATACCAAACTGACTGTATTTGATGAATACAAAACTAACTAATAAAAAAAATAATAATCAAGTAGATAAGCTGACCTTCTCTGTGGGTAGTTGTCAGCCTCTTTCCTCAGCCATACCTGTCATTGCCCAGTGGGCCCATGAACAAAGCGGCCATGTTGGCAGAGATACAGGCTATGCATGGGCCCAACAACATGGACTTCCACTAACTAAGGCTCACCTGGCTATGGATATTGCTGAGTGCCAAATTTTCCAGCAGCAGAGACCAACTCTGAGACCCAGATATAGTAATATTCCTTGGAATAACCAGCCAGCAACTTGGTGGCAGGTTGACTACATTGGACCACTTCCATCATGGAGAGGTCATCATTTTGTCCTTACTGCAATAGACACTTATTCTGGGTATGCATTTTCCTTTCCTGCACATAGTACTTCTGCCAAAACTACCATTCGCAGGTTTACAGAATGCCTTATCCACCATCATGGTATTCCACAAAGCATTGCTTCTGATCAAGGAACTCACTTCACAGCCAAGGAAGTATGGCAGTGGGCTCATGATCATGAAATTCATTGGTCTTACCATGTGCCCCACCACACTGAAGCAGTTGGCTTGATAGAACAGTGGAATGTCCTTTTAAAGAAACAGTTACAGCGCCAACTTGGTGGCAATCATTTGGAGGGCTGGTGGAGTGTCCTCCAGCAGGCTGTATATGCTCTGAATCCTCATCATATATATGGTACTGTTTTTCCTATAGCCCGGATTCATGGGTCCAGGAATCAAGGGGTGGAAATGGCAATGGTCCCACTTACCATCACCCCAAGTGACCCATTAGCTAAATTTTTGCTTCCTGTTCCTGAAACTTTACTCTCTGCTGGCCTACAGGTCTTTTGTGCCAGAGGGGGTAGTGACTTTGCCAGGAGACACAGAGAACATTCCGTTGAACTAGATGCTAAAACTTCCCCCTGGTCACTTCGGGCTCCTGATGCCCTTGAATGAACAGGCTGAGAAAGAAGTTACAATGTTAGCAGGGGTGATACCAGGGGAAAATTGGACTGCTGCTCCACAATGGAGGTAAGGAAGAGTATGTCTGGAGTGCAGGAGATCTTTTAGGGCATTTCTTAGTGTTACCATGTCCTGTTGTCAAAGTCAATGGACGACTACAACAACCCAATAGAGGTAGTGTGATAAATGGCTCAGATCCTTCAGCAATGAAGTTATGGGTCACTCTTCCAGGTAAAGAACTGAGACCTGCTGAGGTCCTTGCTGAAGGTAGAGGAAATACAGAATGGGTAGTAGAAGAAGGTAGTTACAAATACCAGCTAGGGCCATGTGACCAATCACAAAACACGAGGACTGTTATTGCCATGTTTCTGTCCTACCTTGATAAAGAGTATTTGTACATATCTGCACCAATGTTAAAATTATATCACTAGCTAACTGTTGAATTTATATTAGACCTATTATATTAGACACTAAGCATTCCTTAAGGAAGCTTGCTTTGTGTCGGGAGGAAGATTTTGCAGTTCTGGTTGTTTCTGGGATAGTTATACCTCATTAGGATGAATTATGAGATTATTAATGTTTTCATTTGGAAATTATGTATGATATAAGGAGATATGGTTTGGGGTCATGTTGACAAGAAGTGGACTTGTGACAGTTAAGGTGTTGTCAACTTGATCTGTTTAGTAATCTACAGAAATCCCTTTCAGGTGGGTCTCCAAGGTTGCCTCCAGGAAGGATTAAGTGAAGGATGAAGTCCCTTCTCCAGAGTGAGCCCTTTCCCCAGAGGCAGTGGCCCCTCTCACAGGGGGACTTTATATAAGGAAGCTCTGGGTGAAAAGAGCCCCTTCCTTCTTCCCACTTGGCTGCCGGGGCTGCTTGCTGCCTTCCAGTATGGACTGTAGACCAGTATCAACTGAAGATCCACATGGATTAAAAACCAATGGCTCCTCAGGAAGCCTCTGGGCCTTCAGTGCTGGATCAGGACTGCTGAGGCATCTGGCCATGTGGACTGAGCAGCCACCGGATTCCTTGATTCTCAGGCCTGCAACTACTATTGCATTACCATAAATTAATCCAATAAATTCCCTTTTTAATATAACTCATTCTAGCAGTTGTGTTCTTCTAGAGAACCCTGACTAATACAAAGGTCAAAGAGGGACTAGTCTCTAAAGACTGTAAGATGGAGATGCCTTGTAAAATTTGTAGTCTTTAGAAGAGAAATGTACCTGTTGACAAAGTGCTCTGGAGTATGCTAGGAGAAATCCGTTCTGAGCTTCTCTCTGCTTCCCTTTTAATATCAAAGCTGCTGTGTTTTGTTCAACAGGACCCAGTAATTCTCAGGTTTCTGCCTCTGCAGAATTAGGGTTACAAATGTGTATGGTTGTACCTCAGGCTTGTGTGGTGAGTGCTCTTACCCACTGCGGCATCTCCTCAGCCATGATCAAGTCCGTTTCCATCCTCTTTGACTCTTCTGTGTGCCCAGTTTAAGGCCACCAGAGAGGCTAAGGCTCTCCAGCACCTTACTTGCTGTTAGATTCCATTGGTTAAGCATTTTAAGGGGGCACCTCTTCATTGCTTATATTGAAGATTGGTTGGTAGAATGTTTCTTCCTGGGATCACCCCTGTGGAGATGATGGTTCCTTATCAGCAGCTTTACATTTTATTTGAGGTCTATTATATGTGTTTATCAAGATGTTCAATTGGAAATGGGAAATATATCTCCTCATTTTAATTGTCAGTCGCATTCCTGGTAGTCAGGCCTTCCTCTTGCCAATGCAAGACAGAGAGAAAAAGGATCAACAGAAGGCAAATATACTGACCACCAATCATGGAGGCTCCAGGCTGGGGGAAAAGGGAAGGCACCTGAATGTTATCTGAGTGGATGAATGGGGTAGCTGATGGACGCAGGATAGTTAGGGTGTGAGAGCAACTGACACACAGTGGCATGCTGTCATTAAGATGAAATGGGAAAAACAATATGTGGGCAATGGCTTGTTTGTGGAAGGAAGCTCAGTGCAGAGGCATCTCTCTGTCCTTGCCGAGGCCTGCCTGGGGGGCATGAGGAGAGTACAGACATGAAGCAGGCACGGCTGTCACGCTGCAGCTGGTGGTGGGCTGAGGAGAGGCCAGCAACGCAGCACCCCTTGCACTGAGCCATCTCCGGACAGCCTCGCTGCATGTTGGTTAGCAATGTGATGCTCTAGATCTTAATTGTGTCTTTTGACCCCATGCCTAGGATAGGTCCACCTAGGGAGTGTGACAGCAGTTTTCTCGAATACAAACATGGAGGACGAGGCTGGGCACACAGCGATCAGGGGTGGGTCTAGTATTACTAACCCTTACCTACAGCTGGCCCTGCATGCCATCATTACTGAGCACCTAGGGCCAGGGGCACAAGTGTTCATGCTCAGCCTTATTTATCTTTTACATCTGTGAGCAGCTCAGTGAAAGAAATGCCCTTAGGGGAAAACTCCTAGACTAACGCACCTTCAAACTCTCCTTTTCTTTGCCCTTATTTGGTGAAAACTAGACCTGTTTGTGTGTGTGTGCGTGTTTAAAAGCTTTATTTGGGAAAAAGAAATGGAGCAATCCCAGATGTATTCCTGTGCTCTACCTTTATGGAACAAGCTCCGTGTTCTGTCTACTGTCCCAGAAGTGTTACTATCTACCATACTGATGTTTTGAACACTTACTTAGTTATCTAGAATCAAGCATACCTGGGAATATTGCTTTCATCTTTGAACTATGATCTCAAGTTGAGCATCCACAATAAGATATTCTATATTAGCTTTTGGGCTGGAGAGATGGCTCAGCAGTAAAGGTGCTTGCCTGAAAAGCCTAACAACCTGGATTTGATTCTCCAGTACTCATGTAAAGCCAGACGCACAAGGAGGCACATGTGCCTGGAGTTCATTTGTTGGAGCTAGAGGCCTTTGCATGTCCTTTCTCTTTTCCATCTGTCTCTCTCTGCTTGCAAATAAATAAAATATTAAAAAAGAATGTATCTCTTAAACTGAGCATGCTTAGGAATGTGCCCACCCCCCAGAGTACTTACCTATATAATCTGTATGAATGCCTTGAATAAAATCCTCTTGCTTCCATTGTTCAGGGAAAGTATTGCCATGGTATGGAAATAAGTCCTGTGTTTACCTGACCTGTTGAAAGTAATACATCTTTTTATTGCTTGTTAATAATTTCTTGGTAATGTTGCTTTGGATTTTGCACTCATCAAGACATGAACCCATTGTATTTCATCACACAACTAGTTCTACTGTAGTGTTCTTGGGCTGTTCTGAGCAGGACAGGATGGATTCCCTGAGTGCACGAAAAGGCTGACCCTTGACTTGACACCACGTGACTTTGTGGTATTTCTCAACCTGCCTCCCTGGGTTCCTATATTGCACATTTCTGTGTGACAGGCCACTGACCTGCTTGCTTTTACTGTTTTATTTGCTTTCCTTTCTCATCATATTCCTGTGTACTGGAAGTCCCCTAAATGACTCCTTCCTTTGCCTTGGAATATAATTCTATCCTTCCCTCAAAATCCCCTCCTTCTGCAAAGCCTAGAACTTTCCCAGTAGGGTGGAGAGGCTGCCTCCTTGTATTAGTTACCTTCTCATTGCTGTCACAAAATACCTGACAAGGATCAGTTTAAGGACAGAAGAGTTTATTTCAGCTTAGAGTTCTAGGTTGTGGTCCATCATCAAGCAGTAGCTTGAAATGTGCGGTCACATTGCTCACATAGTGAGGAAGCAGAGAGTGATGAATGCTGGTGCTCAGCTGGCAATCTCCTTTTCATACAGTCCAGGATGTTGTCCTCCTCAGAGTACCCAGAGGCTAACCTAATCTAGATAGTCCCTTGCTGGTGATTGTAGGTCCTGTCAACTTGACAATCAATACAAATTATCACACTCTGCACGTGTTTCAAATGATCATTTCAACTGGGTGGACTTCTCTTACCATAGAACAGCTGCTCATGAACAAAGTGCTAATGAAATTTGCTTTCTTTGTACACACTTAACAAAGAAGAGGTCCTAAATGTGTGTTCCAGATACAATGGTCAGGTTTTCCTCTTAAAATATTTCAGGTCGGGCTGGAGAGATGGCTTAGTGGTAAAGCGCTTGCCTGTGAAGCCTAAGGACCCCAGTTTGAGGCTCAACTCCCCAGGACCCACGTTAGCCAGATGCACAAGGGGGCGCACGCATCTGGAATTCATTTGCAGTGGCTGGAGGCCCTGGCGCGCCCATTCTCTCTCCCTCTCTCTATCTGCCTCTTTCTCTCTCTCTCTCTGTCGCTCTCAAATAAATAAATAAAAATAACAAAAAAAAAAATATTTCAGGTCTGTGAATTTCTCTAGCTGCCCACCCCACCCCACTACCATGGATTGCAAAGACTTTCTACAACTGATTTGCTAATTTTGCCAAGCTATCGTGAATCTGAGGAAGCTGGTAGCCCTGTAGGGGAGGAGAAAAAGGTTTGCATTAACTAAGTTCCTACTTTGCAACAGATCCTACACAACCACTATCCACATTCTGAGCCATTATTCTCCCTTTTTGGGAGGAGGGTTGGTGTGTGTGTGTGTGAATATATATGCATGTTTTTTTATGTGTAGGCATATGTATGTGTTAGGGTGACCATACACATATGTGCATGTGGAGACCAGACTGGTTTTATGTGGTATCCTCAGTTATGCAACACCTTATTTTTTGAAATAAGGTCCTTCCTAAACCTAGGCATCACCAATTCAGTTAGATTAACAGGTAGTAAGCCCTTGAGGTCCACCTATCTCTGCTTCTCCAGCTGTGGGATTGCAGCCTTGTAAAACCACACCCAGGCATTTTTTACACTGGTGCTAGGAATCCAAACCCCGATCCTCATGATTGTGCAGCAAACGTTTTACTCACTGTGCCATCTTTCCAGCCCCTCATTTTACTTTTGAACATCCAGATTTCACTGAATCTCTCCTTTCGCTCATTGACACCCACAGCCTCCTTCCATATGTCCAGTTTTATACATTATCTAGTGAACAAACAGGTAGAGCTGTCAACAAGATTTTTGTCCCCTGCCGCAGGTTTCTGAGCTGAGAACAGGCAGGTGTAAAGTTCTTGAGGCTGTCTCCTCTCAAGGGCTTCACCCCAGTTCTCTTAGCTTGAGACACCCCTAAAGATACCCGATACTATAAGAAGAAGTGAATCTTAAAAGAGACAGATTCCAAAGAAGAGACACATGAAAAGAGAATGGTTCAGCCAAAGAGAGTGCATGAATGGACTGAATCTCTTCAAGCTTACCACAGGTATGGCTCCATGCCAGTTCAACTGCCTGTCTTTATCTAACATCAGCGTCCCTTCTCCTCATGGGGTTAGCTGGTGAGGGAGGCAGGAAGCACTGAAGCGTGCTGCCAGGACAGCATGCCCCATAAAGCCTGGTATGAGTCATCTCTTAATCCCGCTCTTGAACACTTCACTATGATCCTGTACTATTTAAGACTCCCAGGGATATGTTATCTCCCTTCTAGTCCTTTTTTTTAAAAAATGCAATTTATTAATTGTGCAGACTGATGGAATTCAGTGTGATATTTGAGCACTTGTACATCCAGCCTCCCGTTATCCATCCTTTCCAGCTTCCTTTCTGGGCCTTTGGCTCTGCTGAATTTCTTTCTTCCTACAAACTTCTTCCCCTGTCCCACTCCCTATCTCTTCCCTCTTCATCAGGTTAACTTCAAGCAGTTCATCTCCCTCTTGGCTTAGGCATTAGATCCCCTAGCAAGCCCTCTGCCACTCCCTAACTCCTGTAGTGACCTCATGAAGGGTTTTACAACACTCCACTGAAACAACCTTTTTACTTTTGTCTCAAAATCTTGATGTTGACTGAACTCTTCAGGGTACTTACTGTCTTACGTAGCACTTCGTCTCTGGCACCTGGTTTACTGTGTGCAGATAGAAAGTCCTTAAGGTATATTTGAGGTGTGAATGAATGTGTTCATGGGTCCACATACATATTGTCAGTGAATAACTGGCTTTCTATATAGAAATGTGCATTACTAGGGAAAGTTGTTTGGGGACTGGCATGAACCGGTCCATCTCTATGGAATTTGCAATGTAAGAAAGAGTTCAACTTTCCTAAGCATACTAGATACATTTTCTAATTGCTGTGACAAAATACCTGGCAAAGGCGACTTAAAGAAGGAGAGATTTATTTTGGCTCATGGTTTGAGAGGAGACAGTGTAGCTTGGCCGGGACCACATGGCTGTGGGAATGTGAGGTGCCTGATCATATTTTGTCCTCAAACAGGAAACAGACAGAGTTGAATGCTGTTGCTCTGCTTGATTTTCCTATTTCCCCTTTTTATTCAGTTTGGGACCCAGCTGGTGTGATGGGACCACCCACTACATTCACAGTGGGTCTTCCCTTATCAGTTCAATCTCTCTGAAAGTGCCCTCAGGGTCACACATCCAGAGGTATCTCCTGTGTGGTTCTTTTTTAAAAATATTTTTTATTTCTATTTATTTATTTGAGAGAGAGAGAGAGAGAGAGAGAGAGAGAGAGAGAGAGATTGGAAGGGGAGAGAGAGAGAGAGAATGGGCATGCCAGGGTGTCCAGCTGATGCAAACAAACTCCAGATGCATGAGTCACTTTGTGTATTTGGCTTACATGGGTCCTGGAGAATCAAACCTGGGTCCTTTGGCTTTGCAGGCAAATGCCTTAACCACTAAGCAATCTCTCCAGCCATCCTGTGTGTTTTGAAATCCAGACAAGTTGACAACTGAAACTACACATCACGCTATGTCTATTGGCAAATTTTCTAGGACCACAGGACTCGATGAAAGAAGCCCTGAGTTTGGGTAAGACTCTGCAAAGGGGCACAGATTGGATCTCACTGCTAAAGCAGCAGACACTACTTTGGCATGATTATTGAAAAGCAAATGTCTTCTGCTCTCTTCTGAGCCATTAGTCATAGCTGGTTTTTTACATAATTGCTGAGCACAAGGCCATATTAACTGAGGGTCATGGGAATGATGCTGCCAAAAGACAAGATTCAGGTTTGTAGATGTGACCATGCTAGAAATTCTGAGAAGTACTACACTTTGGCTCACTTGTTCCCAAGTGACAATCATGACAAGCCCCCTTGGTGCTGCCATCCAGCAGGGCAGCCTACACAGGCTAGACTATGGCTCAAGAGCATCTCAACCCAAGAGCAGGCTGGTGTTTACATTTATTATTATTATTATTATTATTATTATTATTATCATCATCATCATATTTTTTCAAAGTAGGGTCTCACTCTAGCCTAGACTGACCTGGAATTCACTATGCAGTCTCAGGCTGGCCATGAACTCACAGCAATCTTCCTACCTCCACCTCCAGAGTACTGGGATTAAAGGCATGCACCACTACACTGGGGTATTTACATTATGTATTAGTTAAAGACTAATTCTCCAAATCCCAGCTCCTTCTTTGAGAAACCTCATGAGTATATGAATATATGAACCATGAGCCTACTCACACAAACATTTATGCCCCCATTTTGAATTTTTCATTCTCAAACCATAGTGAATAAATTTGACAATTTCCTGAAGTTCCAATAAAAGCAATCACTAAGGATGCTTTCACTTCTATTTTTTAACATGTAAATGTTTAAGCCTCACTGTAATTACAGAGTAATTATTTCTTATCTTCCTTTCCACTCTTAGTGTTGTTGCATTAAAACAACGTAATTTACAAGACTGTAATTTTAAAAGAGTTCATTTCTCATTATAGATTTAATACATACATATTAAACAAACATTTAACCAAAAAGCAAAATATGAAGGTGAACACTAAAAATAGTACTAATTCTTGCATTTTTTCATGTTTTCTTTCAGGTGTTGTTGGGCCCAGGATTTTAAAAACATAGCTGGGCTTGAGAGATGGCCCAGCAGTTAACATGCTTGCCTGCAAAGCCTAAGGATCCAGGATTGATTACCCAGTATCCACGTAAATCCAGATACGCAAGGTAGCGCTTGCATCTGGAGTTCATTTGCAGTGGCTAGAGGCCCTGGTGCACCCATTCTCTCTATTTGCCTTGCTCTCTCACATAAATAATTTAAAAAATATTTTAAAACAGCATAACTTTATTTAAGCTTTATAACTAATTTTGTATCCTTTTAAAAAACTTAACACAGAAAATTCTTTCTGTCATAATACTGAAATTATTTTTTGGTCTCTGCAGATATAGTTGTTAGTGACTACATGATACTTTGTTAATGTAGAACATTTGGTTGTTGAGAATCAGTCAGTCTTTAAGTATAATCACAATGAGTATCTTCCTTCCTTGGTTTCATAGGATGAATTCAGTTTATTATAGAAGTTTTAAAAATGGTAATGATGCTAATCATTTGTTTTGTCTAGATTCACAATTCTGAGGCATCAGAACTCTCTTAAGTGGAAGGGATGGCTAGATACCCATTAAGTACCATAATTCTTTTAGCCATCTGCTAGGGACTTTTAAAATATTGGAAAAAGTTTACATTGAAGAGATAAGGTCCTTGTAACTAGACTTGAGACACGCCTTGTATGATTTATACCCAGAAGAGACAGCAGGCTCTTAGTGAAGGACCTTGTCTTACTTGTAACTTCATTGTTGATAAAGGGCTCTGCTCTCTTAGTGCAGTACATCTTGTGGCATAGAAAAGTGATATTCAAATATTTTCCCCAAGGGTCCGGACTTTTTTGAAAGTATTTTCAAACCATGTAGAAACACAGTGGGGCATCAAAAACAAACCAGCAAACATTCCTTGTGAACATATTCCACAATGAATCTATGAGGATACCCATCATTCAACAAGCTCACCTGGGTTTCCTCATACATGTCTACTCTTTAGTAATTGCCTCTCTCATACTTCTTTTTCTGTAAATACTTATTTAGAGAGATAGAATATGAATGGTTGCACCAGGGCCTCTTGTCACTGCAAACAAACTTCAGGTTCATGTGCCACTTTGTGCATCTGGCTTTCTGTGGGTACTGGGGAATCAAACCCAGGCTGACAGGCTTTGCATGCAAGCACCTTTAGCTGTCAAGCCATCTCCCCAGCCCCTGTCTAATTCTTCTTAATCTCTCTTTTGAAATAATATTTTATGTATTTATTTATTTAAGAGAGTGAGAATGAGAGACAGAGAATGAGAGAGATGGGTACAGATTATATGAGTACTGAACCAATATGTTTTTCTTGAAAAGTCAGTGGCCTCTTTCTGTAAGTGGGAAAGGTCAGAACTCAGGAGCTAATCTAAGAAGGAAGAAGTGATATGCTAGAAAATGACCTTTTACAGACAATTACATTTTGAAATTAGAGAAAAGAACCCCAAACCCACCCACTGTCCCAATTCCAAAAAAAAAAAAAAAAAAAAAAGACTTGTTTAGTAGTACATTTCCTTCTAGGTTTCTCTATCTCTTTCTCTCTCTCTTTTCCTTTTCATTTTTTTTTGTGCAGGGCATGTGGCTGGAAATCAAACCCAGGGTTTCAAGCATGCTAAACACATGCCATTACCAGTGGTCTCTGAGTGTTACCAGGTTCTTGGCATCATATTCAAAGACTTGGAAAACACACACAAACACACACACACACACACAGAGAGAGAGAGAGAGAGAGAGAAGCAGCAAGAAACTTTATTAAGAGCAAAGATATTGTACACTGTCAAGAAAGGTGGTAGTCCATCTGAATGGAAAAGCACTACAGGGCTCCAGAAAGTTGCCTGGGGCTTCTTTTTTATGGGAATTTAGGGGAAGGAGAAGCTGATTGTCAAGGGTGTAGTTTGGGTGGTGTTAAAACTACCTTCTCATTGCTGGCACAAAGCACCCAAGCAAAAGCTGCTGATAGGAGGAAAGGGTTTATTTTGGATTATAGACTCCAGGGGAAGCTCCACAATGGCAGAGTAAAGATGGTATGAGCAGAGGCTGGACATCATCTCCTGTCCAACATCAGGTGGACAACAGCAGTAATACAGTGTGACAAACACTGACAAAGGGGAGCTGGCTATAAGCCTGACCCGAACAATATACCTCCTCCAGTTACCAACTTGCCATTAGCTGGGGACTTAGCATTCAGAACACATGAGTTTATGAGGGACACCCAATTCAAATCACCAGAGGTGGTTTTCTTGTTTGAATGAGAGGATTGGTTATATATTCTTTTCTCAAATGCACATATTCCTTCCCATGATGCATCTGATGTTAATCATATGTACACCCAATTATGCATAGGCATAAAAGTTCATTTAGACAATTTCCCTTACTATGTGTATGCACTCCCACACCAGTTCAGGGCAGATGGTCCCCTGTCTTTTGACCCCAGATATATCTTACAAAGTATATGAATAGAAACAAACCCCAAAATGGTGTTAGTAACAGCCATTGTTTGAAGTGGGCTGTTTGCACAGCTTGATGAATGTGGGGGTCCTAGGTTGCCAACAGGTTATTAGAAACATTGTTAGGAAAAGGGGTGTGTTTGCTGCCCAAACCAAGTGGTATTCAAGAGTGTTAAGATGTTCCTTACACTTGCCTGACTCAGTACTCTTCTACTGAGCTATACCCTTAACCCTTCCTTATAGATTTTTTAACATATACATTATTTATAAATAAAAATCACACTGTGTTAATTCATTCTTTTTTTCCTGTCTTACCAAAAATCATCTATTTTTTCACTTCAGTTCATAAACCAGTTATTCTCAAAATGTGGTCCATGGAAGCTTGTTGGAAGTGCAGATTGTGATTCTCCTTTCAGGTCTAAGGAACCAGAACTGGAAGCTCTGGGGTCAGCCCTCCCTATTGGTGTTTAATAAGCCCCCTGCTCTAGGTGATCTTGATGTCCTGAGTTTAATACTCATAGCTGTAGGATATTGAATTAAGCACCCCTGAAGTTCTATTGTGTAATGGTTAGCACTCTGGATGTTGAATCCAGGACATTCAGTTAAGCATCCCCAATGTGCAGTCATCCCTTAAGCCCTTAGTACCCAAAGTGTGATCCTTGGACTAGTAGCATTAGCATTAGTGATGAACCTTTATCCTCCACAGACCTGCTGAGTGACAGTGTACATTTTTTTTTTTCAGAACAATGACAACCACCTAGATCTTTACCAAATACAAATTATGAATAGGTAGGTTTGAAGTATTGTCTGCTTATTTCACATGAAGTTTTGGGCTATATGGATGCTGTAGGTTTGCTGGATACACTTGGAATAACAGAGTTTTATTTGAAAACTGTAGTCTTTTACAAATGTACTTTAAGGGCTGGAGAGATGGCTTAGTGGTTAAGGTATTTGTCTGTGAAGTCAAAGGACCCAGGTTTAATTTCTCAGGGCCCACATACACCAGATGCACAAGGTGGCACATGCACTGGAGTTTACAGTGGCTGAAGGCCCTGGCATGTCCATTCTCTCTCTCTCTCTCTCTCTCTGTCTTCCTTTCTTTCTCTCTCATATAAATAAAAGAAATCTAAAAATACTTTTAAATGAACTTTAAAAATTGCATCAGTACATAAACATGAGCTATGCATTAATCATAACTTCCTTTAATAGGTGAGAAAGATAAGAAGCAATGAGGTGACTTGTTGGAGGTCATGGTGTTAGTTCCTGTAGGAGCCAGGATGTGGCTCTTCTATGCTACCTCCACACCTAGGCTTCCTGCTCTGTGGCTCTGAGTACAGAATAAACCCCAAACATATTCATAAGTAGTAACTTTTGGGTAACTAATGAGCAAACCAAAATCCAATCTGGGATGTTCCTTAACATATGTTCCATTTATATCTCTAAGCTTTATTTTTTCAGCTTTTCTAATATTTTACCATATAATTACCACTTTCTTCTTAAATATGTGACTCTACAACTATTAACTACCTTGTGAGGTGTGACTTCATCATGAATGTGGATTTGTTTTTGCCAGAAGATTACATTTCCAGCTTTTCCCCAAGCTGATTCCTCGTGTTAAACCCCTTGAGGACTATTAAACATACCTGCAGCTGTTAATGTCTTAGGCATCATTTGATCAGAATCACCTGATGTATTTCCCCATCGTGAAAGTTAAGCACATCACTTTCTCATTGTAAGGGAGGAGAGTTGTTTGATCTGCTTGTTGGCCATCTCATTTTGGGAACTAGCTTAATGAAGGATGTGTTTGAAAATTCCCTTTCACTGTGAACATGGCTCTGTGCTGAGCCTAGGTTGATGGGTCCTGACCTGCTCAGAGCTGAGCTGGTGGCACACAGTCCTCAGGGAGCCACATCCTGAATCTTTCCTGTCCAGCTTTCTCAGCAGTCATTTTCTGTAAGGAATAGGTTTCATTCTGTACCTGTTACTTATGTGTCAGTCAGCTGCCATGCAGCGTTTGAAGCTATTACCAAGGGAAGGGAAAAAAATAAGTAAGAAAAAAGCCACATTGCACTTTTAAATTACATTTCATGTTAAACGATCTCATTACTTCCAAAGTAAGATGAAACACAATATAATTTTGGCATATGTCTTGGCAGCCTCTTCCTTTTCAATAGTGTTTTGTTGGTACTTGGAGGATGATGGATGCATGGAAGGAATGAGAGACCCAGCTTGTTCAGCATCATCAAGATCTTAGTCCATATGCACCTGAGGCAGGTGGGTGCTGCATCTACGCTGACAGACGAGGTGATTCACTGTGCAGACAATTGTAGGAACAAGCTGAGTAGATGCAGAACAGAATTCTGTTAGGAGTGTTCAGTATTGTGAAATTGGCCAGTATGTTCCTTCCTCTGAGCTTACTGCCTAGCCAAGGCAAATATATTCCTCTGTGTGTGCGTGTGTGTGTGTGTGTGTGTGTGTATGGGGTGGGGACTCACGTGTATGCAGGTGCATGGGCACATATGTGCATATAGAGGCCAGAGGACAACCTAGAGTGTCATTCCTCAGGTGTCAGCCATCTTTTTTGACACAGGGTCTCTTACTGGCCTGGAATTCACCAAGTAGGCCAGATGGACTAGCCAGTGAGCCACAGAGATCTGTCTCTGTCTGTCTGTCTCTGCCTCCCCAGCACTGAGATGACAAGCATGTACCACTATACCCAGCTTATTTTACATAGGTCTTAGGGACTGAACTCAGGTCTTCATGCTTGCAAAGCAAACTACTGACTGAGCTATATCTCCTCAACCCACAAATTCATTCATTAGTGGGTGGGGCACTCTGGTTTACACACTGTGTTCCTGTATAAGTCCTTGTGGTCTTTACTTGAAAGATAGGATCCATGGAATTGTGGACCCAGATCCCATTTTACCATGCACAAGGAAATATGCATTTTCTGAAAACGACTAATGACAGCTCTGTAAGCATTCAAGCGTCTAATTGCCACCAATTCAATTTATACTGTGCAGAGAGAGGCAAAATATATACTATTTGCCTTTATGCTCTCATTTGGGTGGTTCTAGTTAGTCACAGTGATTCCGTCCAAATTAGAAAACGATACACTAACTACTTGCTTCAGGGAAACTGGGAAGGCGGCTGACCTCTGGAATTTGCTTTTTAACCACACTGGAGCAAGGGCCATATCTTAAAGACTTCTGGTGAGGTCTTGCACTTTGCACCTCTTTCCCTGACCCATGCTATGTAAGAATGCAGTGCTTTGCCCAATTCAATGTTTGTCATTCATGCCTTCCCTTGTCAATGAGTCAAACCAAAGGACTCAATGTTACCCTTGCTCTCAAAAGTAATTCAGAGTTTGTAGAGCATTCTGGTTATGAAAGTAATTGTTCAGCCACCTCGAGTGGCTTTTTGTGTTCTGAAGGTTAAGGATCTAGCTTTTTCTTTCTCATTTGTTATTTTTTTTAAAACAATGTCTCAATACAAACTGGCCTTGAACAAGCTGTGTGTCTGAGGATGACCTTGAACATCAGGTCCTTCTGCCTGTCTCCTAAATGCTGGATTGCAGGTGTGTGCCACCACTCCCAGTTTTATGTGGTGATGGGGATAAAATCCAGGACTTTGTGCATGCTAGGGAAACATTTTACCAACTCAGCTACATCCCAAGTCCAAGAATATAACTCCTTAATAAGCCATTCTAATCCAAACAACGACCTCAATTCAACTTTTGTCGCTTACTCCTTCCCCCACCAATGAGTCAAACCAAAAGACTCAGTGTTCCCAAAAGCTCTGTAATTTCCCCTGCTGTGATGTTTCCTTCTGTAGGAAATGTTTGTTCTCCATCTATCAAGATTCCACCTGCTTTTCAAAGTCCTGCCCTGGTGCTGTATTTGCTTGAAGCCCTCCAGCAATCCCCCACCCCCCAGCTGAATCACCATCTCCTCTCCTTCTTGTGTCCAGAGGATTCTGTTGCACAGTTGCAGACCAAGATGCCTACAGACATTCTTTGGTTCCTCTGCTCAACACAGAACTGGATTTATAATGTTTTTGCTGCTTAAAAGCTGTTAGGGTACTACTCTTAGAAAGGGAAAGTTTGTGAAAGAAAAGCAGTCAAACTGAAGACAATTGCTTTGTGCCAAACTGAGGGTGAGGTGAGATAAATTTGTTTGCAGTCTGAGCTCATTATGCAAAGTGGGTGCAGAGGCAAGCGGCGAGGGCATGGGGAGCAAAGGCAGGTCTCCTCGCTTGAAATGAGAAGACCTCTTTAAGATCAACAGTGTCAGGCTCATGGAAGCTGAAGAACCCTCAAGAATATGACAATAGAATTTATCTTGTTAGTCAGTTCTGCAATTCTGAAGTTTACTATATCAAAGTATTGTAAATTATGAAGAATGATCATAAAATAGACATGCACAATGACAGGGACCAAACTGACACCATGACAGGCTTCAGTGAGGCGCCACTCTAACGAGGCCTAAGTTTCAGTTTCCTAGAGAGGCAGGCAAGACTTCTGGAAAGGCCCTGCCCTGACATGTGGCGGGGAAGATAGCCGCCCAAAGGCTGAGTCAGTTTCTGGACATGCCCAGACATGTCCCTTTCTTGTGCCTTCTGCCCCAACCAATCAGAGATGCACAACTGTAACTGCTACTTGCCTAGCCAATCATTTTAAAGATTACCTAACCCTCCTGGAATTCACCTAGACCTAGCCAGCCAAAACCTTAATCAAATAATACAAGTACAGTTACTGTTCAAATTAGCCAATCATGTTAGAAAAGACTAAGCAGGCCAAAATTCCTGTAGCTATGCTTAAAAGGAGCCTGTGATCTCCTCTCAGAGTCGCCATTTTGCATGAATGGTTGACCCCAGCATGCTGGCTGGCTCTGCAGAATAAGCGCTTTTTGTTTTTACATCCTATTTGAGTCTGGGGTCTTTCTTCAGCGATTCTTGGACCCTTACACACACACTATTGCTCAACTTTAAAAATACAGACTTGGGGGCTGGAGAGATGGCATAACAGTTAAGGTACTTGCCTGAAAAGCCTAAGGACCCAGATTCAATTCCCCAGAACCCAGGTAAGCCAGTGTCCATGGTGGCACTTGCATCTGGAGTTTGTTTGCAGTGGCTAAAGCCCTGATATGCTGATTCTCTCTCTCTCTCACACACATAAATAAATAAAAATAAAATAAATATAAATATACAGCCTTGCAAAAGTTCTTCACACTTTCTATACTGTCTTTCAGTTCCATTTCATGTATGTTCCCAACCACCTCCTCATCCATCCTGCTCCACCAACCAAACCATTATTCTTGAATACTTATCAACCCATTGCTTTCATTATAATTTTACCACATAAAAATGTGTGTTTAGATATTACTTTTGTTTCTTTTATTTTTCTTGTTTTGTAACAATGGAGAATAGAACAATGACTTTACTCTGATCATGCTTCAGATTCATTCACATGTATAGGTAAAATTCATTTGTGTCTCTGCATAATATTTCCTTCAGTGATTGCAGCAAGCTGAGCTGTCTGTTCTCTCTTTGATGGGTGCTTCAGTTACTTCTACCTTGTTATTATGAACAAAGCTGCTACTTCACATTTTTGATATGCTCACATGGGCATAAATGTAGTGAGTAGTATCATACCTGGATTTGATTATTTTGTATGTGGTAAAAGGGAAAGGATGTACTTAATATTTTCCCAGATAAAAAAAATTACTCCTAATGCTACTCATTAAATAACTTCTTTCCCTCAGAGATATATCAAATTTCCATATATGTATCATCTTTATCTTGGTTTTTAATTTATATAGTTTCTACTCATTTATTGAAACTAGATTGTCTTATTTCTTATTACAAGTATGTTTTATATATTATATTTATTATTATCATATAGTAATGCAAATGGTGGGTTTCATCATGACATTTTTAGGTGTGTATGATCATTATGCATTTTGGTCCTATTCACCCTTATACTATCTTATGCTCCCTACCCCTCCCACGCTCCCCTTCACATCCTTAATAGTCTCGCTTCTGCTTTCATGTGTTAATATCTAGTAAAAAGTCTATACACTTCAACATTAACTTGGTTACTACTAGTTTTTGGCTCTTCATATCTGTTTAAAATTTGGCATATCACAGGAATTAATGCCCCACCTCAGCGCTTGAAACTGCATCATATGAAAATGGTATAGATAAATTTAGGTATTTAGACAAGAGAAAATAGGTAGCAAAATCCCTTTAGAGCTCAGATTCTTGAACTGTGGATCATGACCTCATAATATGGGGGTCATGAAAATTTTGGAATACTACAAAGTTTCTGAATGTTCAGAGACCAAAAATTCATTCAAAACCCTGTGTAATGAATCTGGTGTTTATGGTGGGGCTTGCCTGTGTTGCGTCTGGGACCTCACTGCACTCTTGGCTCTGAGCACACACCATGCACACTGTACTGTGCATAGCATCACACAGCAACTTCACAACTGAAAATAGAGAAGCCCGTGAAGATCTGATGCGTCTTAGTGTGTTTGGCTAATGACTGATGTGCAATATGTAAGGAAACCACTGAGGCTGAGGAAAAATTACCAGATAGGAACAGAAAAATGATGTTCACAGCTCTACCAATCCTAAACCACCTTCATTTCTTAGGCTGAAGCATAAAGTCTAACAGGTAAAGCATAGGTCAGGATCTTAAAAAGGATAGTGCCTAGTTGCAGAGTCCAGTTAGTCCCAGATGAAAGGCTGTCTGCCTCTGCTTAAAGACACAATGTGAGTGGATAAATAGATGACAAACAACTTGGTTCACTCTCAAATAAGGCTAAACAATATTCAAAAGAATGTCACAAAATCTGACCTCCAGCAAGCTAAAGAAAAAAACCATAATGTCTAGCATCTAATAAAAATTACTGTATATTAAAAGAAGCAGTGAAATATAGCTAATAACTGGGGAAAACTCAATCTCAAATAATAGAAGCAAACCTAAAAAGTCAAAAATGAGAGAATTAAAAGACAGTGCATTGAAATAATAATTATAAATTTGCCTACTACGTTAAAGAAGGTAAAAGAAAGTGCACATGCTCAAAGAGAGATATAGGATGTAGCAAAACTCCAAACCAAATCTCTAAAGTTGAAAAATTAAATACTGAAATTAAAAAAGAAATAAAACTTGACAGGATTAACAGCAGATACAATAGTAGAAAAAAAAAGATCAGTGGATTTTTAGCAATGAGATTTATTCCAAATAAAAGAGAGTTAAAAAAGATTAGGAATTAAAAAAATCATAAATGAACTATAGAATAAAGTCAAGTAGGTAAAGACATTCAATTTTAATTCTGCAAAATAGATAGGGGGAAATATATTTGAAACAATCATTTAAATTTTTTTCTAAATTAATAAACATGACAAAAGACCTAAGGAGCTCTATAGAATTCAACTACAGCGAAAATAAAAGAAATATGAGACCATGTCACAATCAAACAGAAAAAAAACTCATGGAAAAGACACAGATGAGCACAAATTAGGAATAATGGCAGATTTACTGCCAGAAATGATGAAAGCCAGGCTACAGTGGAGAGACATTTAAAAAGTATTGAAATAAAAATTTTAAACTCAACCCAGAATTTTATGGCTAGAAAAAAAATCTATGAAAAATGAAGGCAAATGAAGACCTTTTCAGACATAAAATGCAAAAGCTCAAAGGTATTTATTGCTAGCAGAATTACACTGAAAAAATGTTTAAAGAAAATCCTTCAGACAGAAGGAAAGTGATACCAGATGGATACTTGATCTACACAATTGAGAGAACTACAAGTGGCACATATGTGGGGAATATAGCATACTCTCTTTTCCTAAATTTTAATTTCTTAAAAAATGATAATTTGCTCTTTGAAGTAAGAATAATAAGAATTTATTATAATGTGTATAACATATGTGAGCATTAAAATGCATGACTGCAACAGCACAGAGGCCAAGAGAAGGAAATGAAGGGATATTTTTTATAAAGTTTACCCTATAAATAATGCAATATAATATTTGTTAAGAAAATTCTGGAAGTTAAAAAGTGCATATCATAAACTCTATATGATCACTAAAAATACATTTGTGATGGAAAAATGTATCTAAAATGCTAAATTCATATGAAAAGAACCAGAGAAAGGGGGGAGAGCAAATAGGGGCAGGTAGGAGACAACTCTGAAGATGGCATGTTTAATCCAAGTAAGCAATATTGATAAATGTAAAGCATCTAAGATTTAGTTATTATTTAATGAGTAGTTTTATTTTAACTTCTGTATTATTATCTTTTTAATTGTGGTTAAATTAATTATACATAATATGAAACTTACCATCTCAATCATTTAAGTGTTCAGTAGTGTTTGTATTTATATTTGGTAGTACCAGTTTCAGCACTCTTTTCTTTTAATCTAATGAACACTTTTTAAATTTTTCCCCATTGGGTTATTCCCCTGTGTTTCCTCTCCCCTGTCCACATCCCTCTGAGGGCCCTCTTCATGTGATGTATGAATAGTCATTGTGTGGTGGTCATGGTGGTACCAGTCAGTTCCTGTGGCGAGGACAGCACCATACCTTCCCACCCTGTAGCTCTTACAGTCTTTCCTGTTCCTCTTCCACAATGTCCCCTGAGCCTTGTAGACACCGAAGAGACACTATACTCATCAAACCACAGCTGTGCCCATTCTATTTTCTATCTCACTTAATTTAATTTTATTATATATAAATAAAATAATAAAAATAAAAATAAAATAAAACTCTCTCTCTCTCTCTCTCTCTCTCTATATATATATATATATATATATATATATATATATATATATATAATATATATAATTCTTGGTGGCTGCTTATTTTATTTGGCACAATCAAGATTCATCCATCCATGTTGGGGCATATATTAGAAATCCCTTCCTTGTTAGGACTGAAAAATATTCCATTACATTTATATATGACATTTGTTTATCCACACATTTCTCAATACTTCTTTCTGTTGTTGATTGTTAATAATCATACTATGAACATGAGTGTGCTCTGCTCTGCTTTTGGTAAAGCTGCCAATTTCAGTAATTTGTAGTCATTTGCTTTAATTTTGTTCAAAATGTCTTCTGATTACTGTGATAATTTTTCTTTGTCTAATGGGTTACTTAGATGTAATATTCAAATTACAAATCTTTGGGACTATATTATTGGTTTATAACTAAATTTGTTTTTTGGTTAGAAAATATGCTGTATAAGTTTTTCGTACTTTTAAAATGATGGAGAATTGCTTTATGGCCTCAAAAAAGGTCTCTGTTGGTAAATGTTCTGTGTGAACTCATAAATTCTGTGGATTGTGCTGTTTGGGGGTGAACTTTTTTTAAAACAGAAATTGAACACTTTGCTCAAGAAATTTTGAACAGGAAGATGAGCTTCCATCCACGCAACACCAGAGTACACACAAATTAACTCAAACTGGATCAAACCTCTAAAAGAAAAGCTAACATGTAAAAAGAAACAATGGTGAACACAGGGTGAGCAAAACCTTCTCAGACACAATATGTAACGTACAATCCACAGAAGAACAAAACAGATTACATTGTGTCAATATTTAAACGTTTGCTGTCAAACAATTCAATGAAGAGAATAAAAGACAAACTAAACTTTATGACATTATTTTGCTGTGTACTTGTCTCCTCAGGGTGTACACATGGCCATGGCCTCCTTAAAGTAGACAGCTGTACCACCAGGAAGTCCTCTGGGAACTCTCCAGCAGCTCCACCACTGAAGAGGGTCACCCGCTTAACCGCCTACCTTGGAGCCACCCATGATTCTGTAAGTAACCCCAGTAAACTCACTGGTCTTAACCTATACTTGGATGAAACATTTTCTTTGGGGTGTCAGAGTACTATCTGTCTGTGGTGAGCAGATATTTCTTTATGTCTCTACAGAATAAGTCATATGACATTTTTATAAATCACCTGTCTCATAAAGGACTTGTATCCTGAATATATCTAAAACTTTTAAAACCTAATCATGAGAATAAAAAAAAAAAACTCAACAAAATAAGTGGGTAAATGATTAGAATAGATGTTTCAGCACAGGGGATAGACTGCTCAGTAGTACTAGCCAGTCTTTATTTTCTTCTCTTACATTGGCTAATAAGTTCAGATTCAGTGTAGCTTCCTGGGAGATTAGAATTTTTCTACTTTAATTTTAAGATTTTGATAATGATTTTACATTAAAATATGTTTTGTTACTAAAGCTATACCAGCTTTCTTTGTTTAGTATAATGTAAGATATGTTTTCAATCATTTTGTATTTTATCACTTTTTCTCTGTATTAGGAACTTTTTACAGAAGAATATGCTAGATCTAAAAAAAAATCAAGTGAGAAAAAGTACTGGCTTTTTAATGATTTTTATTAGCATATATTAATTCTACAAAATAATGGCTTTCATCATGACATTTTATACATGTATAGAAAATAACATTCTTTGAACATATTCACCCCATTGTCCTCTTACCTCTGGTCTACTTCCTAGTCCCTAAGAATCATCCTTCTAGCTCCATATCATTTTTACTTTAGATCTTGCATTTGAAAGAAAATGTGTAAACATGTCTTTCTGGCTTATTTCACTTAACATGACATTTTTTAGTTTCATCTACTTTTTTTTCCCAATAGCATGATTTTATTCATTCTAGCCCATAATTCTCTATAGTGTATATAGACCTCATTCTGTTTATCTGTTTATTTATTGCCTGGATCATAGGTTGAGCCCATGACTTAGATGTTATGAATAGTGCTGTAATCAACATAGGGTGCAGGTATCTCAGCTTTGAAACCACTAACCCTCAATAAGAGATTCAACATTATTACCATTTATGGCTATAAACTGTTTGGTTTTATTATATCATTTTATTTTGTGTTTTCTATTTTTATGCTTTCTCCATATGGTTTTTGTGATTGTGCCTTATTTTTAATGAATTGAATGTTTTTCTTATTCCATTTTTCACCTTGTACTAATTTGGGAGATGTGTTTCCAATTTTATTCTTTTAGTGGTTAACCTTAAACTTCTAGTGTTCAGCCATTGCCCAATGTCTTCCTTTCAATGGATGCAGACAGAGGACAGAATCAGCCCATCTCACCCCACCTGAGCACAAGCTAAAGCTACAGAGTTAGTGGGGTAATGAGCAAGAGATGCTTTCTCTGTGAACCTGGTACCAGCACAAGTGTGAAGGAGACAGAGACAGAGAACACTAAACTCCTACCAAATCAGATATCCAGAGACACAGAGGCTCCCAAGACTTCCTGTCACTGAAATAGACCTAAAATGAACCCAACTTGGCTCAGTGAAGTTCATGGAAGATGGGGCGGAAAGATTGTTAGAGCCATAACTTGGGTTATTATGCCCAGAATTGTTGCCTCTCCCCCATGACTGAAGGCCACCCCCACAAAGCAACACCCACAATCCGCGGAGGGGGGTACAACAAGGAGAAGGCTAATGATGGTACCATCATGACTATATACATAACTAATAAAAATTTCTAATGCTCACAAGTAGTATAAGTCGATCTATGTATTTAGCCTCCCCTTGCCCAGAACTGGAGCCTTAGGGTATTTGAAATTAGTCTCTTAGCCCAGCTGCTACTGCTGTGCAGGCATTTATCTTCATCTTGTCAGCATCTTAACTCCATCTACTACAAATTATTGTGACTCTCACCCAGTTTGTTTAGAGCCTCATGTTAATTATTTTGTTATCTTAAATATAACTATCTTAAAAGCTATTTTACTTATTAATGAGAGAGAAGGGCAGATAGAGAATGAGTGCACCAGGATCTCTAGCCACTGAAAATCAAGTCCAGACACATGCACCACCTGGTGCATCTGGCTTTATGTGGATATTGGGGAGTTGAACTCTGGTCCTTGGGCTTTGCATGCAAGTGCCTTAACCACTGAGGCATCTTTCCAGCCCTTAAATGTGATTTTTTAGATTAATCCATAAACTCCTCTTTTATTCAGGTGAAAACACTCTTACTTCAATGATATTATTTGTATAGCCAACTATCTTCCAGGAAAAGGCTTAAAATATGGGATGATTTAAAAAAGCAAACAATACTCCATAAATATTTTGTGAAACCGTTGAAAGCAAGCTGCAAATGTCATAGCATTTCACCCCTAACTACTTAGCAGGCATCTCCTAAGAGTACAGATGCCCTTCTACAAAGCTCCCATGGCACTGTCCACTGAAGAAACATTAACAACAATTCCAAAATGTCCATTACT
Source organism: Dipus sagitta (assembly GCA_036346955.1). NCBI lineage: Eukaryota > Metazoa > Chordata > Mammalia > Rodentia > Dipodidae > Dipus > Dipus sagitta. Next base: position 124,878,203 of record CM070772.1, on the reverse strand, counting down.
TGGCTCACATTCAGTTTTTTCCAATTGCTTTCATAATACCCTTTTAGCTGTTTTTCTCTACCTTTATTGTTGGGTAGGATGCTCTGTTATTTTTTTTTTAATTATACATATGAGAAAGAGAGAAGAGAGAATGGGTTTTCCAGAGTCACTTGTTATTACAAATGAACTCCAGATGCATGTACCACTTTGTGTGTCTGGCTTTATGTGTCTACTGGGGAATCAAACATGAGCAGAAAGACTTTGCAAGCAAGCACCTTTAACTAATGAGCTATCTCCCCAGCCCTCCAATGTTTTTTGAAGTGGCTACTCAAGGTAAGATTGCCTCACTCTATCTCCTGTCCTTCATTATCTTCCAGTTCAGGACATAAACTTTTACCATTTTATCATAAAAAATGCCTTGTTTTTTAACGTTTCCTTTTAATTTCTGATACAACTATAAAGCAAAATGATAAGGTTGAGCAGAGCATCTTCCACACAGCACCATGAGTAGTTTACCATTGTTTACTAGGTACATAGTACTCTTCTTGGGGGCACTACAATGAATCGCTACAATGGAAGTTTTCTGTCTCCTGAAAACTGAAGAAAAACAACACCCCAAATCAGAACAAGCTCCTCATGGGAATGAGATTGTTGGTTTTATAGCTATGATATGTGTACAGTGTCCCTGGCTGGTTGAATACGCCCAGTAGAATCAACTAGTGTATCCAAGGCAGGATTACAAGCAGGCATGTTTGCAGGAGGCAGACCTGCTTCCAGCTTAAGTGGTTACAAAGGGCAAGAGAGATGATTTGAGTAGGGCCTCAAAAGATATGCAAAGTTTGGCTAGGCTGACGTAGGCGCTTTCAGGAAGACAGGCAGCATGGGATCTCCTCATCCCGCCCACTTCACTGGAGCACTGGAAATGCTTCAACCTTTAAGAGATTCCCATCCCTGAAGATGGTTCAGCTATTGAAGGAAGGACAGATCTAGCAAAATGTTGAGAGTTCCACTACTGTAGTCATTATGTTTCTCCTTCTTCTAGTTAACTTTTCCTTCAAATGAGACTCAGAATTAAGGAAAGTAATTCCACCCTGGAATTTTCATAGCACATTCAAGTTTTAAGGAAAATGCTAAAATAATTTTCCTTTGAAGTTTATGACTTTTGCACTTCAAAGGGCCTGGGATGTTATTTGATGACTCTGATTCAGAAGTTTGCTTGGGACCTTCTGAAATTTGACACATTTTGCTGGGAGAAACCATTGATTGGAAGTGAAGCTGTGACTTGAGGGTTTTCAAGTTGTCTAAGTTCGATATCAAACATTTTGAAAGTATGCTGTAAACCTGTTTATCAACTCCAGTGTCTAAACCCAGAAACTGGAAACTCAAACCCTTCCTCTTAACCTGCCTCCCATCTGTCACCAATCTATTTATCGTAGCTCACTAATATTTCACAAATCGCTCCACTGTTGTCCAGGCCTCTTGCTCCTGAGTTGAGGCCACAATCTGTTTTCATATCGATATCTGTGGATATCTTTTACAGTTTTATTTTATCTTATTATGGTGATGAGTTTCTGCTGCCCATAATTAAAAACCCTGAATCACAGCAGCTTAAACACAATAGGAATGTGTTTTTCTCTCAGATCAGGGTAGTCTGGAGCAAGGCGGATTCCTAGGGTTGGTATGGCATGTCTATGGACAGCGGGGCTGTTTGATTTTCTAATAGTAGTACATAGTTTTTACCCTCAAGGCTGCTTCATTATAGCAAGATGGATGCTATTGCTGCTGCCATCCTATTTATATTCCAAGGAGCAAAAATGGGGGAGAATAACAAGTGTCAAAGAAAATGTCATTTGGTAACTCCCCTTTAAATATGTCATCCCCTAAGTCCCCTCTAAAGAGCTTTACTAGAAGAAGCCCATCCCAACAAGCTTAACATGAAAAGTACTGAGAATCCTATCACAATCCAATAAACATAGGGCAGTGACTAAATCTGTCAGTTTAACCTTTAGCTTCAGAGCTCATGGTTCACATATGGAGGTTAAAGAAACTATGAATGGAGTCTCCCCCCCCCCACAGCTATTAGAAGGTAAATCTAAGTTTAAATAGAATGGAAGATAACTGGGGATTCATGAGGATTCTTGAACACTAGTCTCTTGATCAGAGCGTGTATGCAGTTTATAAGTAATAAATTTACTAATGATGTTAGCTTTGTAATTTGTCCAGGAGCATCTTATAAACACAGCATTTTCCCCAATAATTTTCTTGAGTATTATCACAGAGCCTCATTTCTGTCAGGAATAAGGAGTTAGTAGAGTTTAGCTGACCTCTGAAATCATGTGACCTATATTTGACCAAGGATAGAAGACAATGAATGTGCAATGCCTCCACTGAGACTACAAAATCATCCCACTCCACAAGGCATCCTACTGGCTGGATCCTTCCCCAGGGTCATTAAATATTTAAATTCCAGGAACTCACCTGAACAAGACATAATTATATAAGGGAGAGAATAGTAGAATAAATCCTTAAGCAGCCACATAAGATTTTTAAAAGCTACTAAAATGATAGTCACTTAAGCAGCTGGGCACTTGTGTTTGAAAGTCCTATTTTATATTAGGCATAAAGTAAATGCTGAAGCAAAAAAAAATGTTTATAAAATGAAGGAACAAATGGATTTGTTGTGCCAGTTTTTTTTTTTTTTGAAATGAATTCAGTAATTTGAATGAGTGAATGAATTTCGCAAAGCTATTTTTCTGCTAAAGAGATTACTCGTTCCCTGGCTAAGGAAGAACAAGGACTATAAAGTAAGCTGGACCTGTTGAGACTAGAAATCATCTGTTTAGAGATGTGATGGGGAGCTTCCTCTGGCCTGCCCTGATGAAGGAAAGGATCATCCATATAATAACAATTAAATATGAAAAAAATATTTGTAGTAACAGATCAAATCAGACCAGCAATTTAGAATTTCTGCTCACTTGGTTAGAGATCTAACATCTTTTAGGTCTAAATGAGAATTCTAAATATTCTATCTCAAAGAGTCTTAGGATGTTGCTTAAAAATGTTCTAGTTAAATCTCTGGAGTTGTTGGCAGAAGTTCTTGTTATACTCTGGAAAACATTGGGCTACATTTTTTGAAACATGATCTATAATCCTGATGAAACGTCTTTATAATTACTCTGAATCAAGAAGGTTTCCTTTTTTTTCTTGGAGAACATGACAGGATTTTCAGATTAACATCTTAAGTTTTCTATAGCTTGGGTTAAATAATAAAATTAATCTGACCTTCCCTGAGTATAACCAGTGTGATTCAGAGAACTTCTCCATTGATAATTGTCTCATTTATGCTCTTAAATAGTTCTTGGGGTCCAAGTACTAAGAAATATGCCGAACCTCAATAAGACTCACAGGGTCATGTGTCATTGTAACTGGACAGCCTGGAGAATTAATAAAAAGAACTGGCCTTTCTTATGAAAGATTGTTATCCTGTTACAAACCCTTCAGGACTTCAGAGAATCCTCTGTGATGTGGCTGAAACAAGGTGAGTTCAAAGCAGCCTTGTTTTTCTTTTTCAGCATGGCATCTAACCAATTTCCTGTTTCCTAGCCATCTCATGGGGCACTAGGAAAGAGACTCACTGATTAGGAATGGTACGATCAGCCAAGGATGGTGTGAGAGGTGGGTGGAGATAAGAACCCAGGACTCTAGAATTCCTGAGAGGTATCTTCACATATCTCGGTTACCAGTTTACCCCGTGGCAGCACTTGGGAACATCAGTCATGGTTTTGTGCTGCGTATTGTTTAATACTGCTCCCAAGGGGACAGTTGGCTGTATCTTAGACACTCTTATGTGCCAGGGTTATAGCTCACCATCCTGTAGTGCCCAGGTCAACCCAACATGAGGAATGATCTGGTTTCAAATACAAGGAGCACTGAATGTGGAATGAGGAGATGAACAGATGTCTACTCACCTCAGACAAGGCACCAGCAATAGGTCAAAAGAAACAGTCCCATCCAAATCTAGCTTGGTGGATTAATGAGGGAATAAAATGAACCCTGCCTTCCTCATATTACTTCTTGTCAGGTATTTTTTGCCCAGCAGAAAGGAATTAATCCTCTTGGTAATTCATAAGTGGCTATTCCAGTGAGGAAAAAGCCTCGCTCTCAACAACCTGCTTAGATATCCTAGAGGACAGGTGGGACCTTGTGAGCTTCTCTTCTACGTGATAGAACATTAGTAGGCTCGACTGTGCAGGTCTTGCACAGGTAGCTAGGGCTGCTGAGAGTTCAAGAGTGTAATGACGGCGTCAGGCGTGGAAGGCAGTGTCTACAACCTCCCTGTTTAAGCCTTGGATTCCTCTTGGGCAGTGTGGGAGTAACATTGCTTCCTCAGTAGGGCTACTGAAAACGAAAAGTGATATTAGGTACCAGACACATAATGAGTGTTCTGTAATAGATATCTACTTGACATTCTGGTGGGGTATGATCATCCTGCCACTGCCATCCAAACTCATTGCTGGTATTGGGTTTCATGTGGCCTAGACATTCTTTTTGGTCCACACTCACCCCTATAGTGTTCTGTGTTTTCTATATATATCCTCATGTGTTAGGTTTGATTTTTTTTGTCATTATTTAGTAGGTAGAAAAAAGTCATGAAGTTATCGTTTTAGATGTATGTAACTGGATGGAAAGATTGCTGTGTAGGGATGTCTTTCTGTGGTGTTCGTTTGTGTGTGATGATCCCCTAGCCCTGGGAATAAGATACTTAGGACATTTCCCTCTGGAGTTCAGAATTAAGAAACAAGTGTTCTGATCATTTTCCAGGCAGTCCGTAATTCCATCCAGGTTTGTGAAGCTCACTGGCATTTTGCTTGAAATTTAAAAAGAATACGAAATTCATTTTAAATTTTATTTTCAGCTTTCCTTCTTAATCATTGGGTTGGAAAATTTTTTGGCATGCATGTTTGTATGCTATGCATGTGTGTTTGTGCTTATTTTCATGTGTGTACAGTCTTGCACGCATGTGTGTATACATAGGCTTGGGGAAGACAGATTGGCACCAGGTGGCTTCCTCAGTTGCTCACCACCTAATTTCTTGAGGCGGGGCCTCTCCCTTGAACTCAGAGATTACTGAGTCAGGTATTTCTAATTAGAAATTTTGCCCCAACAATCCCTGTCTACATCTCCCAAGCATTGGTCTGGTATTTGTGTGGGCACTGGGGAACTGAACTCAGGTCTTCACACTTGAGTGGGCACTTTAACCACTTTATTTTGTTTTGTTTTTGAGGTAGGATCTTGCTCACTAGGCCAGGCTGACCTAGAATTCACTATGTAGTCTCACAGTGACCTCAAACTCACAGAGATCCACCTACCTCTACCTCCTGAGTGCTGTAACTAAAGGTGTGCGCCACTACACAGGGTCCCGACTTTAACCACTGAGCAACTTCCCCAGCCCCCAGTACTGGAACTTAATAGGGTTTGAAACATAAAAGTCTACTTGACTCTTATAGTGTTTTACTAATAATAAATGTATATCAATCCATATAATTCATCTGTTGTGTTCAATTCATTGGCTTTTGATATAGTCAGAGTAATGTACTCGTTATCTCAATTTCAGAATAATTGTATCCCTTCCCCCATAAAGCTCCACAGATTTCAGCATCCCTCGCCCTATTCTCTCCACTATAATCAACTACTGATCTACTTACTTCTTTCTCTAGATTTTTCTGCTTTAGTCATTTTGTGTAATGGATTGTTATGGTTTGGATGTAAAATATCCCCCATAGGTTCATGTGTTTGAACACTTGCTTCCCAGCTAATCCTGCTGTTTGGGAAGGTTGTGGAACCTTTAGGAGGTGGAGGCTTGCTGGAGAAAGTAGGTCATTGGGAACAGGCCTTGAGATTTTATACCCAAGTTCCACTTCCTGTTTGTCCTTTTTTTCCTGACTGTGACCACCATATGACCTGCTCTGCTCCTGCCATGGTACTTTCCCCATCATGAATCTTCTCCCTTGAAAACAATCAACATTCAAATCCAAATTAAACTCAAAAGTCAATGACATGAAAAATTTTCTTTGCTGAATCAGATAGTAACTCAACATTGATTCATAGTTGCATATTGTGGCACCATCATTGGTGATTGAATTATAAAAATGAGAGTGGATTTGTGAAGAAATAGTAAGTCATATGGAAGTTTCTGTGGTCACTTCAAATTTGAAACAAAGAATATTGTATCTTAGCCGGGTGTGGTGGTGCATTCCTTTAATCCCAGCACTTGGGAGGCAGAGGTAGGAGGATCACCATGAGTCTGAGGCCACTCTGAGACTACATAGTGAATTCCAGGTCAGAATTGGCTAGAGTGAGTACCTACCTTGAAAAACCAAAACAAACAAAAATAAATAAATAAAAAATAAAAAGAATATTGTATCTTATTATTAGTAAACTGTACATGTAAAAAATGTAATAAAATGTAATATATGTAGAAATACAAAAATAACTTCCTTTTAAAAGTGTAAGCAGAGAACAAACCTTTCCCTTCCTTAAGCTTCTTCTGGTCAGGTTATTTGTTCAAAGCAATATAAAAGTACCTGATCCACATGGAGCCACACAAAAGGTAGTCTTTGAGACTGGCTTCTTCACTTAGCATAATGTTTTCCGTAGTCATCCTTTTATTAGCATTTTATTCCCTTTTATGGCCAAGTCATATAGTCCCTGGTGTAGGTACAGCACATTTGGTTTATTAAACAGTTAGTGGTCTTTGGAATTATTTCTGCTTTTGAGGCATTTTGAATAGAGTTGCTATAAACATTCATGTACAAATTTTGTCTATGTATATTTTCATTTCCCTTAAGTACATATTTAGAAGTGAAATTGTGTAGGTTATAGCTATGGTCTTATTTTAATCTCTTGAGGAATGCCAAGGCTGTTTTCCAAACTAGCCTCCACATTTAATATTCACACCATGGATTTCCACTTCTCACAAACTTTTATTATTATTATTTTTAATATATATTTTTATTGACAACTTCTATACTTACAGACAATAAACCATGATATTTCCGTCCCCTCCCCCACTTTCCCTTCATAACTCTGCTCTCCGTCATATCCCCTCACTCTCTCCATTAGTCTCTCTTTTAATTTGATGTCATCGTCTTTTTCTCCTATATGAGGGTCTTGTGTAGGTATTGCTAGGCAATGAGAGGTCATGGATATCGAGGCCAATTTCTGTCCAGGCAGTTGTATGTAAGGAGTGGTACCCTTCCTTTGGCTCTTACATTCTTTCTGCCACCTCTTTCGCAATGGGCCCTGAGCCTTAGAGGGTGTGAGATGACAAACTTTTATTATTATCTACCTTTTTCATCATGGCTATTCTAGCAGCTATGAAGCAGCAAGGAAAAAAAATTAACCTAGTCCTTTTGTAACAATTTTCTTCCATTTTTGATTCTCAGAAACAGTTTTATCTATTTATGAATCATCTTCATCTCTTTATGTTTTCCTCTTCAGTGACATACAACTTTTCAGAAAAAATCTCTACATCGTTTGTCACTTTTTGCATCACCTACTTGATTCTTTATTTAATTGTTTATGCCCATTAAATCTAGCTCTGCCCCTACTCCTACCACCTTGACTCTTCTAATTCTTATTGGCATTTTCAATCTGCTTCGTGGAACTACAGAAAACTTCCAGTTTTATAGGTCAAGATGATTTGGAGAAGGTGGTGTAGAGATTGGTGGAGTGTCCTATTGTTACTCAAGGGCCTTTTTATAGTATGATCTCTGATTCCTTAGTAGTTCCTAATAGAGTCCTGAGTCTGTTGGGGTCTGGTGATTTTTCTTTGCTCATTCTATAACAAGGAGATCTTTCATTTAACAATTATCATTTGTGATAGCTTCTGCCATAGCTATATGCAGTCCACCCCAATTTTTGTGTGTGTATGTATATGTGTCTGGTAAGTGCACACACATTTGCATGCATGCATGTGTGCATGTGCCAGAGGTTGATGTTGGATGTTTTCATCAGTAGTTCTCCACTTTACTTTCGGAGGCAGAGTCTTTACTCATTCAGCTATTTAGCTTGCCCACTTGCCCCAGGGAGCTCCTTTCTCTGCCTCCCCAGCAGTGGAATTATGAGCAGGCTGTCCCTGCCCCTCAGCATTTATGGCATTTACCTGGGTTCTGGCTATCCAAATTCTACTCCTTATGATGTGAAGCAAGTGTTTCATCCCTAATCCATCTCACCAGACCTCTGCCTCAAACTTTTTAATCACTGGCAAAAAGAAACACTAAAGACACATTTCTTCTGTTTCACTTGGGCTAGGGTTTTCTAGGCTTGTGTGTATGTGTGCAGTTGGGGGTGTGCATGAAGTTGAGTTCACAGCTTTGTTGAGAACTTTTCATTCCTTCTTGAACTTGTCCTGGTTGGTGTCCTGAGAAGGCCCAGAATTGCAAGGCTGAGCTGTGCCCTTTGCTGCTTGACTTTTGACTCTCCTCTTTTGATGATAGCCTTAAGGACACAAGTAGGCCCTTGCTTGGCCTGAACTGTACCTTCAAAGCTGTGGAGGGACCCTGATGAAATGACCAATGAGTCTGGAAACATGGCTCCCTCCCTCCCACTGTGTTATTTTGGTTCTCTCCTTTGATAGCATGCAGACCCTCTGCATCCTCTGTAGAGATAACTTGGGTCCTTCAGAGTCACAGTAGAGAATCTATGGAACAAGCACTTACATCTATACTTACTGCACACCTTTTAGTTCATCATTATGCTTAAAGGTCTTGAAGAAGGTCAGGAAGAAAAGGAAAGGCATGGCTGGAGAGATGGCTTGGAGGTTAAGGCACTTGCCTGGAAAGCTAAGGACCCAGGTTTAACTCCCCAGAACCCATGTAACCCAGATGCACATGATGATGCATGTGCACAAGGTGGGCATGCTTCTGGAGTTTGATTGGAGTGGTTAAAGACCCTGGCATGCGAATTCTCTCTCTTGATCTCCCTCTGTAATAAAATAAACAAAAATTAAAAAGAAGGAAAGGCAGAAGATAAAGGGACTACTATCATCCTCCTGCTGCCCCATCAAGCCAGCTTGGACACTGTGATACTTAACCTTCATTCTCAATGTGGATTGATTTAGAATCACCAAGGAAATATTGAGGTACACCTGTGTATGTGCCTGTGAGAGCATTTCCAGAGACAATGAACTTCAAGGGAATGACCCACCCTGAATGTGGGTGGCACCATACCATAGGCTGAGGCCTCCATGAACTAAAAGGGGGAAGACTTTTAGACTTCTATCATCCTCCTCTCTCTGCCATGATGCCATGATATGAACTGCCTGCCCCATATGTGATCCCTGCCATGATGGACTGAGCCCTCTGAAACTGTGAGCCAAACTAAAGAATTCCTCCCAGCATGTGTTTTGGTAACAGTGAGAGTGAAAGTAACTGACAGAGTCACCAGCATCTACCAGTGTCTGGCCTCCACTGCTTAGAGCCCTGTACAGAGAGGGAGTGTGGTGAGGAGAACGAGGCTGAGGAAAGCTCTACTCAGAGAACAGGGCCCTGGAAGTCCTGAAGTCCTCCCAACTGTATCCTGTTTGTCCCTTTTTCCTCTGCTGATAGGGTTTAGTTATATCACTGTCTGCCAAAAGCCTATTGAGAAGTCAATCAAATTAGGGACCTGTTAGGTAGGGGTATTCCCACTTAATTGATTGGTGGATTGATGCTCCCCATTTTGTTGTTTTTTGTGACATAGGCTGTCATTATGTAGGCCAGGCTGGGCTAGAACTCATGATCTTCCTGCTTAGCTTCCTCAGCGTAGGGATTACAGGTGAGCGCTTCCACACCCAGATCAACATTTTCTTTTTTCAACTGGCCACACCAAGAAAATATTGTGGGGATAAAAAGATAGCTCACTGGGTAAATTACTTGCCTTTTAAGCATTGAGGACCTGAGTTCAATCCCCACAACCCATGTACAAATGCCAGGCATGGTGGAGTGCTTGTAATCTCAGTGCTATGGAGGCAGAGGCAGGCAGACCCCTGAGGCTCACTGGCCAGCCAGTATACACTACTTGCTGAGTTCTAGGCCAGTGAGAAAACTTTGTGTCAAAAAAAAGTGGATGGCACCTGAATTTTGTCTTTGGATCTCCACATGCACATGTGTACACATGAATATGGAATTGCACACACACGTGCACACATGCACACACACATGCATACACACATAAAATAAAGAAAATCTGGAGATCAGACATGTGGCCAGAGCTGCGGCTGTATGTCCTAGCTCAGGAAGGCCTTTTCCCAAGCTCTGCATACTGCCCACGGCCTAGTCTCCTGTTGCCTTCAGTATCAAATCTGTGGGGCATTCTTTTCTGTCCCAGAGCCTCTGAAGAGATGATTCCTTGAAGAAAGAGCCCTAAACCCCCAACTTCAAGTCAAAGTTGTCATGAGGGTTATGTCCTAGGCAACATGGGTCAGCATCTCTTTTTAAGAACTCTCATGTGTTTTATGATGGTAAATTTCATGTATCAACTTGATTGGGTCAAAGGGTGCCCAGATATTTGGTCAATATGTGTATGTGTATGAGGGTACTTGGGGGATGAGATTAAAATTTAAACACATGGACACAGCAGAAGAGCAGACTGCCTTCCCTAATGTGGGCAGCTGTATCCACTCAGTGGATGGCCTGAACAGAGCAAGAAGGCTAACCTTACTCCAAATGCGTGAGTACTCCTCCTTCCTCACTGCCCATGGACTTGGACAGGCAATCTCCCATCTCTGGACTTTCTGAGCCTGCTGGCCTTTGCACTAGAGCTCCATCTTTGCTTTTGTTGGGCTTCCAGCTTCCTGGTTTACCCTTCCAATCTTGGAACTCAACCATTTCCATGAGTGTGTGAGCTGGCTCTTTATAATAATCACAATATGCATGTTTCCATCTGACTGCATATGTTTCTCTGGAGAACCTGATTAATTAATCTACAGCTTGTATTGTGCACCCACATCTTCAGGTTTCTAATTCTTTGGTATTTTTCCTTTCTTGCATTTCCACACTGCCATGAACAGTCTCAGGTTGCATCCCTTAGGTAATTCCACTGAGTTTCTAGAATCCACACAGCAGTGAACGAGCTCAAGCCTCCATCTCAAAACCCAAAGACTATGAAAGTTCCCAACTCAGTAAAGACCCATCCTGTCCTCTTTGTTTCTTCCTGTAAGCTCCCCCTATTTCTTCATGCACCACACCCACCTTCCCCTCATAATCCATGGACACATTGTTTCCCCTCTCTTCCCTTTCATTGCAGCCTGTACTCCGGGTCTCTTAGAAAAAGTACCTCCATTTCTGCGCTTTTGGGTAGTTAAATGCCAGTCCTGTCTCCCCTCAAAGCCTGTCATTTTCCTTTTTATCCCACTCACTGACCCTGTAAATGGCATTTGATGTACAAGAACTAGAACAGTCATTAGCTTAAAATGGCTTTAAAAAATATCTCTTATGGCTCCGAATCATGTCTTTGAAAAAAAAAAAAAGCACCCTACAGTAAACTCTCTCAACATCCATGCCTGGTCCTGCTGGGGTTTGATTGCAGAAAGAAGCAGAAGGGCGCTGAGTGGTATGGCCGTGTGCACGATTAGGTGAGATGGAGTCCCTGCGGTCCTAAATGAAGGCTGCCAGGAACAGCCAGGAATGGCTCATTTTCTTCTTGTTCCTCTAAAGATAACTTTAGACCTTCCCTAAGAAATTTCAGAAACCAAGATTCCATCTATTTCCTATTGATTGAGGTTAGGCAGAGTCACTGGAGGAAGACACCACAAACGAATGTCTAACTGAAGCTGTATATTCCTGAAAGTGAGTTGGGATGCATCTTAGACTTACCACTAACTAAATTTAGTAACTGAAACAGGGCCCTCTGCCCTTCATTTGGTTCCTCCACCCCCATCCATTTTTCTACAAGGAAACATGAGACCCATTTTCATTCTTTTCTCTGTTGAATCAGTGAGGTTAGTTCCCTGTAGTGAAAGCAAAACATGCAAAGCCATTGTCTATCTAAGACATGTTCACATCACATCATCCTGGATACCAGGGGTGTGGAGGGTAATTGTAACTATGAATTTGATTAGCTCCAGGATCACATAGAAGACAAATCTCTGAGCATGTCTGTGAGGGAGTTTTTTAGATCAGGTTGAGATGCGAAGACCTACTTGAACTGTGGCCAGCTTCATCCCATGGGCAGGTGTTTTGGACTGAATAAAAAATAAAAAGAAAGCAAGCTGAGCACCAGCATTCATTGTTCTCTGCTACCAGACAGCAGGTGCCATGTGATCATCCCTGCTTCATAAGACTGACATCATGCCTTCCAGCCATAGACTATAGCCTCAAACTGTAAGCCAAATCAGTCCTTCCTTATCGTGCTTTTTGTCAGGTATTTGTTGCAGAAATGAGAAAAATAACTAGTACAAGGTGTTTATTGTCCCTTCTTTTCTTGATGCCTGGTTCTCATATGACTTTAGACATCTATCATCTAAAAGTGGCCACCATCTCAGTGACATAATCAAGTTTGCGTTTATAATGTCAGAGCTGTCCCAGCCATGCATGTATTCTATAGTCTGACAAGTTCTTAATGAAGAATTGGACCAGAACTCATCTGCTTCTGAATTTTTAATCAACCCATATGATTAATTCTCCACTCTCACAGCCGAGGGTCATATTTTATTTTTTCCATTGTTTGTCATGCAGATTCATTGAATAAAACCAGGGTCATTCCTTCTTCATGTAAAAGAATCTCTCAGTACTTAAAGATCTCTCTGCACCATGATGATATACTTGAAGGGATCTAGCTCTCATAAGCTGAAATCTGGTACCTCTGCCCAGTTTTCTGTACAATTGTGCCATCAACTGACTTCAAACCACTACATAACTGTAATAAGCACCACTCAGTTTTCCTTCTGGAAGAACTCCCTCATTTATGAAATAATTAGATGACTGTTCTTTCTGTAACTGCTAAATGATGATGGATGGAGCCTTGTCTCTCTGTCTACATGGCACATGACTGGCTCCTGGACCTGCCCCAGCCTTCATGGCCCTTTTGTAGTATTCCACCCTTCTGTGACTATTGGGCACCATCTATTCACCACAGCCAAGTGAGCTGTCATTGGACCCAGGGTGGTTGTGGGGATGCCTCCTATCCTGTCTGGTTAAACTCTTTACCTAAGTGCAAAAAAACAAAACAACACAAACAAACAAAAGAAACACAAAAATAGTAGCTAGTTAACTGACTCTGGAAAGGTCCAAGAAGGGGATACCAAACATGAGAGTACAGGACAGCCTGTATTATGATACATGCATGATGCATGGACAGTATTTGCTGAGGACCATGTGGTCAGCATTTAAGCAGGGTGCACAGGAGTGGAATGTATCTGAAGCAGTGAACATGAAGGTATTTGGGGATTCTTACTTTGTGGAATCTATGAAAATGAGACAAAGGACTACTTAAACCACAGGGCTGGTGAGGTTTGCAGTTTTTCTCTGGTGAATGTGGGGTGTTATGGCATTGTGGTTTTACTTTCCATTTCTATCAAAAGTGAAGGTGAGAACCTTTACAAAAATACATAAGGGTGATGGAGAGATGGCTTAGTGGTTAAGGCGGTTGTCTGGAAAGCCCATGGACCCAGGTTCGATTCCCCAGTACTCATGTAAGCCAGATGCACATGGTGGCACATGTGTCTGGAGTTCATTTGCAGTGGATAGAGGCCCTGGCATGCCCATTCTGTATCTGCCTCTTTCACTCTCTCTGTCTCTCTCTCTTAAATAAATAAATAAATAATAAAATATTAAAAAAAAAAACAAGATGCCTTGCCAAGGTAACCCAGTAATCCACAGATTCCTTAAAGTTACAGAGGGAAATCTTTTTCCACTCACCACTCATAGGCGGGCCCTACAGGCACAACCCATTTGTGTTTTTTTCTCGAGGACTTTTGTCAGCCTTGAATATGAAAGGATACCTTGATCTCTTATTGTTACTAATTTCTAGCATTTCTATTTAATTTTTTGTTACTGGTTCCTGCTCTCTGCTGAAATTAACTCTCTGATCATGCATGTTGCCTATTTTCACTACTAAATCATTTGGCATGCCAGTGGTAGTTAGTTAAAATCTTTTACAGTTAGGATCTGTGTAATATTTGAGTATACTGCTGATTTCCTTTTGTACTTAGCTGTGTCCATGTGTGATGGATGTGGAGATGTCTCATATGTCTCATATGTCTGTGGTCACATGTGTGACAGTGCATGTGGAGAGCAGAGGTCAATGTTGGGTGCGTTCTTCAATTACTCTCCACCTTATTATTATTTTATTTTTTGCGACAAGGTCTCTCACTGAATCTGAAACTCAATAATTAGTCTAGACTAATCAGCCATCGAGTTCTGGGGATCCTTCTGGCTCTGTCTCTATGCCACTGGTATTACAGGCATGTGAAGCCAAGTCCAGAGTTTATGTGGGGCTGGCATCAGAACTCAGGTCCTCATGCTTGCAGAGTGAGCTCTTTACCAACTAAGCCATCTCTCAAGCTCCTGATTTGTCTCTTGATAGTATTGTATTCCTTGAGTAGTTTTGCTCCTTTTTAGGCATTGGTCACAGAAAGGAGAAAATAGCTGATGCAATTTTCCGTTATCCCAGCACATGTCCTTACCCATCCTCATGGGTGGCAGGTTTGTTCTATCTCAATTTCTTAGCTACAGTGGATGTCTTATAGGGGTGCAGTTTTCTCCACTTTCTCAGAGCCTTGAGGTTCTGTTTGAGAGAACTAGAGAACCTTCTTCTTCTTTCCCCACATGGGTACTTTGCTCACAAAGGAGACTTTATAAGATTCCTTTCTGTGTCCAGTTTCTCTGTGGGAGCATTTGGTGAGATGTTCTGCAGTAACCTGCAGCTGGGTGTAAATTGTCTACATTAACACATTGACCTTTGGTAAGTGGCTAAATGTGCTGGTTTGGTTTTCTGTGGTGTCCAGCAATGGCTAGCTCACTGCAGGGTGCTTGCCTCCCATCATCTCCCCGGTATAGCTTTATAGGTGTTGCCCTGGAATTTGAGCTTTCAAATGGGTTATGGATGCATTGTAAATCTGACGTTCTGTTTTTCTTTCTTCTTTTCTTTCTTTCCTTTTTTTAATTTTTGGCTTTTTAAAAATTAATTGTGAACTTTACAATATGAACAAACCATGTTTTGGTCTCATTCCCCTCGTTATCTTCTTTTATCTCCTCTTCTCCTCCCCCATCCACTGACAACCCTCTTCAGTGTGGTTACTGGTATTCATCTTGGGGTTGTGAATGCATCAGTCATAGAATGATGTTCTGTTTGTCTTTCTACATCCTAAGGAGAAGCCAGAAGTCTCTCCCACCCGTTTTAAATGAATCAACACAAGCTCTAGATGTCACTCCCTGTTAAAAAACAAAACATGTAGTTATTTTATGAATTAAATCTTTTTGGCATATCCTGTCTCCTGTTTTTAATTACATAAGAAATTAATTTTTCACATCAGTTGTAAAATATTTTAAGTATATTTCTTTGCCCTTAATAAGTAGCTGAATAAGTTATCTGCAATTTTGCCTCAAGGTGGTTGCCTGGAATTACCATTGTTAATTTTGTGTTTACCATGTATTCTCCTTGTCCAAACTTCATTGTTTATTCCACTTATTATCTTGTCTCAATTAATTGCCATAGACTAGTCTTCTAAGTCTTGTATTTTCCTCACCTACATTTTATAACATTCCTATATAAGACTCTGGTAAGGTTAAGTAACTTTCCCTGTATAGCTACCTCATAGAACCAATAAAATGACATTCCATTCCTGCCCAATTAGCTATGCTTAATATGAAATGTGAGTTATATGGTAGTGGAAGTACTTCAAAGATACCAGAGACAGTATTTTAATAATATAATAATAATAATATGTGAAATCTTCCTTTGGCTGGATATGGGTAGAGCAGAACCTATTCTAGTGGTATCAATGGAGATTACATTGACAATAAAACTCTAGAATTCCTTCTTTTGCACGTGTATGTGCATGTGTGCATGTGTGCATGTGTGTGGGCATGTATATGTCTGTGCTTGGAGGTCTGAGGTTGACTCTGAGCGTCTTTTTAAATCATTCTTCATCTTATTCATTGAGTTAGTCTATCACTTGAACCCAGGGATCACTAATTAGGCTAGTATAGCTAATCCTTTCCCCTAGGGACCCCCTGTCTCTACCCCCAGAAATCTGGGAATAAAGGCAGGCCATTTTGGCCCCTATGTGGGTTCTAGTAACATGAACTTTGATCCTCAAGCTTGTACAGCAAGTGTTTTATCCACCAAGCCACTTCTCAGCCTGCTCCCCAAACCCTAAGATTCTGCATCTTTGCCACTTGAGAACATGGTTACCTAGGGAAGGAAGATCCCTCCATAATATAATTCTGAGCAAACTACATTCTTGGCATTTTCCCACCAGACTCAATTGTGTCAATGAACAATATGAGTCTCCAGCTAAGGCAGGCCTAGAAAACAGATTTTGTGATATGTTACAGAGAGAAACATTACTTTAATGTTTTAAATTATTTATTTATTTATTCATTTGAGAGAGAGAAAGGGGCAAATGAAAGAGAGGAAGGAGGGAGGGAGAGGGAGAGAGAAAGAGAAAGAATGAATGTGTCTACAGCCATGGCAAACGAACTCCAAAGGCAGGCAAGTGCCTTAATGGCTAAGCTTCAGCCCAGAAACATTACTTTTAAGTAAAGTGTTCTTTCTAATTATAAAAAGTAGAACAATTTATCTTTAGATGATAAATAGCCCTAAGAATTAAAAAGAAATCATTTAAATTGCATTTAATAGAAGAATAACAATGACTAGTTTGGTAGTTTTTGTTTTGTTTTATTTCTTTGAGGTAGGGTTTCACTCTAGCTCAGGCTAACCTGGAACTCATTCTGTAGCCCAGAATGACCTCAATCTAAAAGGAATCCTCCTACTTTAGCCTCTCAAGTGCTAGAATTAAAGGTGTGAGCTACTATGCCCCCACTATCCGGTAGTCCTTAGGCCTGTATTTCTTTTATAGTCATTTGTGTATGTGTGCTTTGTTGCTTGCATTTTCAACCTGTATTATGTACATACTCTTACATAAATAATTTTAGCCTTCTCATGGCCATATCTGTATATATATATATGTATATATGTGTGTATATATATATTTGTATATATATAAAATTATGTATATATAATATCATATCATAATAATGTCATACTATAATCTTTCATCTTCTTCTTTTAAAACAGTGTGTCAGAAGTATCTCCCCATGTCACCAAAGGCCCTTACTAAATATTTCTAATAGCTGGATAATATTCTGTTTTATCGTCTTGCCCCATTTGGATGTAAGCCTTTGGGGTATTGAATCTCTTTCTGTATACGTCTTGGTGCTCAGTTTTTATTACTTCCTTAGGATCCATTCATGGAAGTAAATTTACTGACTCAAAGTGGATGACATTTTTTACAGCTCCTGACAGATATTTACAAATCATGTTCTTTAACAAATAACGTCACCACCAGTAGTTTATGAGAATGCATGCATGCCAGAACACCTGAAGCACTGAGTACCAGTACTTCTTACAATCCTTGTCACCGGCGAATCATGAAGGATTGTCTCTTTCTGAGAGCTTGCCTTTTCATTTCTTTGCTTAATGCTGAACCTGAGTGTTTTTTTTTTATTTATGTGACATTTGCATTTCATTTTTATGAAGTATTTCTTGATGTCATTTGTCCATTTTTTCATGGACATCATGAGTGGGGGGGTCTCACTCATTTCTAAGAAGTTATAACAAATATTTTGTGGTTCTATCTCTTCTTTGTATGTTTTCAGGACTTTTGGTTCTACAAAGTGTCATTTTGCATTCTCAACAACAATTTATGGGATCTCCAATTGTCTTATATCCTGCCGGATGGTTGATATTAAAAATATATATTTTATTAATTTATTTGCAAGGGGAAAAGAGGGGGAGACAGAGAATGAATGAATATGTATGTCAGGGCCTCTAGCAACTGCACATGAATTCTAGATTCATGCATGACTTTGTGCATCTGGCTTTATGTGGGTACTGGAGTATTGAACCCAGGTCATTAGGCATGGCAGGCAAGTGTCTTAACCACCAAGCCATCTCTCCAGCCTAGGTGGCTGATATTTTAAGTTGTCGTTGTTTTAATTTTGTTTTAGCCATCTTACTGTAGTTTCACTCTTGATTGCTCTGATGACTAGTGGTGTGGACTATGTTCAGGAGTTTGTTCCTCATCTACACCTTCTTTGTTATGTGTCGATGGAAATGGTCTATTTACATTGGGTGGATTATTTACTTATTACATTTTCAGGGTTTATTCTTAATACCAGTAGTTTTTGTTGTTGATTAAAAATGTTTTCTTTCAGTTTCTTGGTGTTTTCTTGCATCTTCATCCCATAAACTGTGTTTTGCAGCAAATTTTTAGTGCTAGAGAAGATTTATTGTATTTTTACTTAATGGACTATGCCTTTGGGGTTATACCTAAGAACTCCTTGATACAGTATCATAATAATTATCTCATTTATTTTCATTTAGAAATGTTATACTCAGGATGTCCATTTAAGCCTATAATCCATTTTAAGTAAAACTTTATGCAATGTAAAGTACATTTGAAAGTCAACTTTTCTGCTTATGGATACTCATTTACTTCAGAAACATTTGCAAACATTACCTTTTCTCCTAAGCCTTTGTGATTTTGTGAAAAATGAACTTAATGTATTTGTATGGGCCTATTTCTGGACTCAATTCTGTTTCCTTGATCTTGTATCCAACCTTTCACCAATATCACACTGTCTTGATTGTTGTAAGTTTAAAGTAATCTTAAGTCTGGGTGACATGAGGGTTTGAGGATTTGGCTCACTGCTTAAGATCATGTGGTGCTTAAGCATGACAGCCTCTGAGGCAAGAGACCACAAGTTAAACTAGCCTGAACCCATGTAAGAAGCTGTGTGTGGGGTTGAAGAGATGGTTTATCAGTTAAGGTGCTTGCCTGCAAAGTCAAAGGACAAGGTTTGATTTCCCAGAACCCAAGTAAGCCATATGTACAAGGTGGCACATGTGTCTGGAGTTCATTTGCAGTGGCTGGAGGCCCTGGAGCACCCATTCTCTCTCTCTCTCTCTCTCTCTCTTTCTCAAAAATAAATAAAATATTTTTAAAAAACAGCTGTGTGTGGCCACACATATCTCTAATACCAGTCCGTGGCAAGGGTTGGGGAACAACAGAGACCAGGGAATTACTAGGGATTTCTGATGAGCAGCAGCTCTGGGTTGAGGGAGGTACTCTACTTCAAGGAGCTATATAGATAAGGGTAAGAGTAGAACACCTGATGCTTTCCTCTGTCACACACACACACACACACACACACGGGACACACACATCTACTCATACATATGCATGTACCACATCTTTCTCAAAAACACATGCATGCATACACGTGGGTACACACACCCACCCCCCCACACACACACCATATACATACATGCAAAGAGAAGAGAACTGGGTGGCATGAGTCTGCTGATTTCTTTTTCAAGCTTGTTTTGACTATTTCACTTCCCTTTTCTTTCCATATAAATAATAGAATTTATTTAAAATATGCTCAGGAGGTTCTGATTGGATATTTATTAGTATTGCATTGACTCTGTGATCCAAAGAGAAAAACTGATATCTTAATATTTTATCTATAATCTGAAAGCATGGTAAATAGCTTAATTTATTTGGATCTTGTTTAATTTCTTTTATCAGCATTGTGTAATGTACCACCCCTGCACATGTTTCATATATTTTCAACATTGTTTTAACATTTTATCTTATTGGTAGTATATAGACACATGATTGATTGCTGTATATTGACCTTATATCCTAGATCTTTGCTAAACTAACTTGCTTGTAGCATTTTTGACATTTTATACAGTCTATTATTGGAGAATGGAAACAGTTATATATGTTCCTTTCCTATCTATATTTCTTGTGTTTTTTTCTTTATTAGATCATGAGTTCTATACAGTGCCAAACAGGCATGCTGACAGGGAACATCCTTTCCCTGTTCCTCACCTTAGTGAGAAAGAATTAAATCATCTACTGTTAAGTATAATGTTGGCTATAGTTGTTCCATAGATGCAGCTTATCAGATTAAACAAGTGCCCTACTTCTGTTCCTAGTTTGCTGCATTTTTTTAAATAAAAAGTTTGCCTTGAGGCTGTGGAAATGGCTTATGAGAAAAGTGCTTGCTGCATATGTGTGAGACCCAGAGTTCAATAGAACTTATGTAAAGGCAGACACAGTAGTGAAGCCATCTATAATAATGCTCCTGTGGCCAGATAGGAGATGGAGACAGGAGAATCCCTGGATGCCCACAGGCTAACTTACCTGGGCTATGCAGCAGTGAATAACAAAGACACCTGTCTCAAACAAGGTGGAAAGTGGGGACCAACACCTGAGGTTTTCCTTTGACCTCCTCATGCATGCCATGTCATGCACATATCCATGTACATGAATATGCACAAATGTGTGCAAGTGTACACACAACACACACACACACTAAAAGAAATGACTATGAGTTTTGTCAAACTCTTTTACTGCATTTATTTATGTGAGCATATGGTTTCACTTTATGAATCTGGTGAGTTATATTGAGTTCTGCATGTTGGGTAGATTTTACATTTTTAGAATAAGGTATATTTGGTTTGTGATATTGTATTTTGAACACATTTTTATATTTTATTTGTTGACATGTTAAACCTCTAGTGCTCATATTTCTTGTGAATTTTGATTTGAAACTTGTTTCCTTGTAAACTTAATTCAACAACACATTAAGCACATGGTCAGATAGGGTTTGTCCCCGGGATGCAAGGATAGCTTAATATATAAATAAATGTGATATGCCAACTTAACAGTGAAGAATAAACCCGATGTGACTATCTCAGCATGTGCAGGACAATTGTTTAACAAAATTTAATAGCTTTTTGTGAGAAAAACTGTCAATAGATAAGGTTCAAAGGGTGTGTACTTCAATGTAATAGAGGGCATATTTGAAAAGCTTATAGCTAACATATTCGCTGATGAAAAGCTCAAAGCTTTTCCTCTAAGATCAGGAGCATAACTCCACTTCTTTTCAAAATAATATGGAATCATACCCACACCAATTATGCAAGAACTAGAGACCAAAGAAGCCATTTTAGGGGCTTTAGAAAATTGCTCAGTAGGTAAAGTACTGGCTGTGCATGTGGACCTGAGCCTGAATCCCTAGTACTCACATAAAATTCTGGCCATGGTGGTGTGTGCCCATGGAGGTGGAGACAGGAGAATCCGTTGGCTTGTTAATTAACTTGTCTAGCCAAATTGGTGAATTCTGGGTTTAGTGATAGACCCAGTCTCAAAAATATAAAGTGGAGAAGCAATAGAACACATCCAATATCAATCTCTGTCCCCCCACACGCACACGTGCTGCCACCCAAACAAACAGGTATACATGCATATCACACAGACATGCACATGCAAAAAGGCATTTTAATAGGAATGGAAAGAGTAAAATGCTCTCCATTTACTGACAGCATGATCTTATACATGGAAAAACCCTAAAGATATCACAAAAATTATGTAAGAGCAAATGAATTTGGTGAAGTTGCAGGATGTAGAAATCAACATACAAAACTCAGTGGCATGTCTATTAGTAATAATGAAATATATGAAAGGAAAGTAAGAATGTAATCATATTTACAATAGTAACAACAGAAATGAAATACATTAAGTTTAACCAAGGAGTTGAAAGGTCTGTATATTGAAGACTACAAAACCCTACTGAAAAATTGAAGGAAACCCAAATAAATAGAAAGATAGTCTACTGTTAGAATATCCACCCAAAACAACTTACAATTTTAATTCAATCCCAGTCAAAATTCCAGTGTTGTTTCCCACACAAATAGACAACAAAAAATGCAAAACAATGTTTAGATTCATAAGGAACCACAAAAACCACGAGTAACCAAAATAATTTTGAACAAGGACAAAGTTGGAAGCAACAGAATCCCTAATTTCAAAACAGAATATGCTATGGCCATCAACACAGCATGGCAGTGACATGGACACAGATGTGCCAACTAATGGAGCCAGAAATAAGCATATACATTCATGGTCAGTTGATTTTTTGACAAAGATGCCAAGAGTGCTCAATGGGGAGGGGACAGTCTTGGCAATAAATCATGTTATGAAAACTGTATATCCACATGTGCAGCTATGAAATAGGATTTTAATATCACACTATGTAAAAATGAACTCTGAGTTGACTAAAGATATGCATAATAAATCTGCCAGACTGCTGGAAGAAACATGGGAAACTGTTCATGACATTGTCTAAGATTATGAGTTTTTTGTGCCTTTGCAACACAAATGTAGAAAAATGTAATGACATCAAATTAAAAAGATTATGATGAAGAATGTAATGAACAAATTGAAAAAGCAGCAGAGAGAGTTGGAGAAAATATGTGTGAGTGATACATCAGATAAGGCTTAAATAATCAATCTGTACTGTACTCAAGTGACTGAACAACAAGAAAATGATACAATGCAATAATAGCAAAGGACCTGAACAGACATCTCTTAAAAAGAGATATGTAAATTGGCAACAATTTTGTAGAGAAAGAAAAGCACAATATCACTGACCATCAACAATCAGCAAATTAAAGCCACACCAAGAAGTCAGCCAACACCTGTTAAGAATGGCTATTATTAAAAAGACAAAAGGTGGGCTGGAGAGATGGCTTAGTGGTTAAGTACTTGCCTGTGAAGCCTAAGGACCCTGGTTCAAGGCTTGATTCCCCAGGACCCACCTTAGCCAGATGCACATGGGGGCACACGCGTCTGGAGTTCATTTGCAGTGGCTGTAGGCCCTGGCATGCCCATTATCTCTCTCTTTCTCTCTCTCTCTGCCTCTTTCTCTCTCTGTCTGTTGCTCTCAAATAAATAAATAAAAATTAAAAAATGTTTAAAAAGACAAAAGGTAAGGGTTGTCAAAGATGCGGAGATATGAAGACTCTTCTACACTGTTTGTGGGAATGCAAATGAGTATAATATTATGGAAAACAGTATAGAATAAGCCAAAAATAGATAAGATCAATCCCACTTTTAATTATCCAAAGGAATTGAAGCCAGTATGTTGAAGCCGTATCTGCACTCCATGTTCATTACAATGTTATCAACAATAGCCAGTTGACAAAGTGATCATCAACTGGTGAATGCATGAAGGAAACGTGGTGAACACACACACGCACCATGAGACTCAGAGTCAGCTTTCCATCACTGCACTGTATTTACCTGAGACAATCAACTGAACGAAAAAACAGTTTGTCTTAATTCATGGTTTTGGACTTTTCAGTCAATGAAACTAGCCAATGACCAATTAACTTTTTTGTCTTTTTTAAAAAAAAAATTATTTATTTATTTAAGAGAGAGAAAGAGAAAGAGGCAGATAGAGAATGTGAAAGAGAATGGGTGTTCCAGGGCCTCTAGCCACTGCAAATGAACTCCAGATGCATGCACCACCTTATGCATCTTGCTTAAGTGGGTACTGGTGACTAGAACCTGAGTCCTAAGGCTTCACAAGCAAGTGTCTTAGCCACTGAGTCATTTCTCCAGCCTGACTCTGTTGCTTTTGACCTAGAACAAGGAAGCATGTCATGACAGGAGTGTATGGCAGAGGATGTCTTTTAATCTCAGGGCTGGTGCAAAAAAAAAAAAAAAAAAAAAAACCACAAAACATTAAGAAAGGTAGAAAAAGAGAAAAGGGAAATTCCTTCCACAGGCAATATGTGGGTGGGTGCCACAGCCTGGATTGAGGAGTAGGCCAGACCCATTTCTGCATTCCTACCATCTCCCCAGTCTGGGTTGCCTACACTGGTCAGTGTCCTGCAGGGTACAGCTCCCTTGCTCCTCCCAGTCTCTTGGTCCTGGTAAGTCCCATTGTGCCTTGCTTGGGGAGGCCTAGTCCCTGTGTGAGTTGTGGAATCAGGCATTTTGCTCTGGTATCTTGACTGGTCACTAAGTACCAACATCCCTGTTCACCTGAATCAGAAGATGAATAGGCCAAAGGACAAAAACTTGCTTCCTCCTCAATAAAATAAAGACTCCTCCTAAAATGGGTAGACAACAGTTCAACAAAACAAACGAAAGTCAGAAAACTGACAGATCTCTACCAAGGATGCATAGTCCTACTATGGAAGCCTCCAATGAAATCATTGAGAAATCAACAGAAATTCATTCCTTAAATGAAAACACAGCAACCAATGAGACCCCAATTTAAAAAAATCCCTGAACTTGAAGCAAACTATCAAAGAACTAACAATTATACCAATGAAATTGAACAGAATTGTCTCCTAGAGTATTCAGCTTTTTTTGTTCTGTTTTGTTTTGTTTTTTGGTTTTTTAAATTTTGTTTGTTTATTTATTTATTTATTTGAGAGCAACAGAGAGAAGGAGGCAGAGAGAGAGAGAGAGAGAGAGAGAAAATGGGTGCTCCAGAGCTTCCAGCCTCTGTAAACGAACTCCAGATGCATGTGCCCCCTTGTGCATCTGGCTAATGTGGGTCCTGGGGAATTGAGCCTCGAACTGGGGTCCTTAGGGTTCACAGGCAAGCGCTTAACTATTAAGCCATCTTTCCAGCCCTGTTTTTTGGTTTTTCAAGGTAGGGTCTCACTCTAGCTCAGGCAGACCTGGGATCCACTCTGTAGTCTCAGGGTAGCCTTGAACTCATGGTGATCCTCCTACCTTTGCCTCCTGAGTGCTGGTATTAAAGGCATGCGCCACCACGCCCGGCTGAGTGATCAGCTTTTGACAGTAGGCTTAACTTGATTGAAGAAAACATTAGAACCCTCCAAAGAGTTATGAATCAATTGAAAGTAAGTTAAAAAATGGAAGACCTCAACAACCAGTTGATTAAGTTTAATGAAGACTTCATCAAATTTAAGAATGAACTACAGGAAGCATCATGAAAATCAGAACTTGACTTGAAATCACACCTCAAAGAAGAGATGGACATGATACAAAATAACACAACAGAAAACAAAAATCAAATAGATATTATAAAAACCTCTCTAGAACCACTTACAAACAGAGTTACTCATGTGGCAGTCAGAACCGCTAACCTGGAAGATAACACAGAAGAAATTGGTCAGTAGGCCAAAAACTTTGCTAAGTTAAAAAAATTCAAGTGAACAGAATATGAGGGAACTGTGGGACATTCTAAAATGACCAAACATCCAGATCATGGGTATACCAGAAGGAGAGTAACTCCAGACCAGAAGCATAGAGAACATACTCAACAAAATTATTGAAGAAAATTTTCTGAATCTTGCAAAAGAGAGGCCCCTAGAGCTATTAGAAGCCCACAGACAACCAAAAAGACAGGACCAAAGAAATTCTCCAAGACACATCATAGTTAAAACTCTTAACAACAAAAACAAAGAGAGAGTATTAAAAGCAGCAAGAGGGCCAGGCATGTTGGTGCATGCCTTTAATCCCAGCACTCAGGAGGCAGAGGTATGTGGATCACTGTGAGATTGAGGCCACCCTGAGACTCACACAAACACAGAAATACAACAGTCACATGATCTCACTCATCTGTAGTTCCTAACCTGTATCAGCCCAAGTTGCTGATATCTTGAGGCTTGGACAACAGGGAAGTTAGGGCTTGGGGGAAGGGAAAGGGTGGTAGAGATACAAAACTGAACCCAAATTGAACTGGTACCATAGAATCTTATATCCTGGAAGTGAGACTAAAAGGTGTAACCCTCAAGAGGACCTTAAAGGAAGCACCTGTGTTGAAGAGCCCTGGAGAGAGTGAGCCAAAACCTAACCTCAAATTTCTCCTGTTTCTTTTTCTTCTCTGGATTTTTCTTTATTCTTTTCCCTTGGTGCTTGCCTGTAATTCCCTGTACCAGGATGTGGTATACATCCACAGTGAGCTCTTGATCAGAGAGACCTACTAGATCTCCCAAAATAAACAAGATAGACTTCTGTCAGAGCACTTGATTACTCCAGCGGTTAATATAAGACCATACTGCTGAAGACACCAAATGCTGTTGTCACAGACCATGGAGAGATCTGGTTGTAATCTAGAGGAGAACTAGGCCCCAGACAATTAGCTCATCTAGTGCTGGAAGGTGCTACATGAGCTACAAGGGGAAAGTGGCCAACATTTGCCCAAGCAACTCAAAGTCTAAGCAATTCAGATGCAAACAACCTGACGTGATGCTCACACAAGTGCAATAGTGGCACACAGCCATAGCGGGTACCCAACTGCTTTTTCATAGGCTAACAGATCTGCTCAGTGGAAAAGAAACCATATCTGGAACTGGGAAACAAGTCAGAATCATATCCAGATAATGATTCTACATTCCATTGTCAAGCTCCCACTAACCTTAGACTGTAAAAGTGTCTAAACCCTTTTAATTCTCTCTAAATCAATAATGGTTATCCCATTTAACCTGTTCTGAGTTCATTATCCATTGGAGAATCTGCTTCTCTTTTTCAGATGAAAGCTGGACCCGAGGAGATAAACAACCCAGAGCACTCTATCCTGGCCCCAGCTGAAACCACAGAGGAATTGGGGAAATGATCAAGAATGCTGCTTTCTTAGTGAATCTGATATCAGCACAAGGGTAATAGAGAAAGATACTGAGGACACTCGACACCTACCAAACCAGAGATCCAGAGGCTCCTAAGTGCCCATCACTGAAGTAGACTTAAAATGCTCTCAGCATGGCTCAGGGAATTTTGTGGAAGAGGGGCAGAAAGATTGTTAGAGACACATGTTGGGACATTTTGCACAGAGACATTACCTCTCCCCACCCCATAATGCATGATCCACGATCCCCGTGGGGTTGAAGGCCACTTCAGAAAAGGGGAAAGGAGGAGGGAAAGGATGGTACCAACATGTGTTGTTTACATACAAAATATGTCCATATGTAATTTTTTTAAAAAATGAAAGAAAGAAAAAAAAAAGAAAAAGAGAAAGGAACTAGGAAAGGAAAGACTTACACAATCCTCTCCAAGGATATCTTCTCTCCCAGCCAGGCCTGACCCTGGTTAGCATCCAAGACCAGATGAGATTGGGCTTGTTTAGGGTGGTATGGCTATAGATGCATCTTCGCTCCCATGTGGCCCTACCTTCAAAGGTTCTATCACTTTTCAAGTACCATGCTGGACCAAGCCTTGACCACAGGATTTCTGGAGACAGATCCAAACTCTAGCATACATTGTGCTATCCTACTTAGCTTTATAAAGAAGGAAATTCTATTGTTTGCAACAGCATGGGTAAATATAGAGGAGGATAAATGTTGAATGAAATAGCTAGGCACAGAAAACAAATAATTGCATTTTTCGTTATACGCCAAATCTAAAACTATCAAACTCATAGAAGTAGGGACTAGAACAGAAGTTCAGGAGGTTGGTGTGGGGAAGGGAGGATTGAGGAGATGTTTTCAAAGATTATAAAGTTTCAGTAAGAGAGGAGAAATAAATTTGATATCTACTGTGCAGCAGGTGACAATAGTCACTGAGAGTAGTATAAATTTCCTATGCCTCACACAGATATGATACACAAATGAGGTGATGGATATGTCAACTACCTTGATTAAATCATTCCATATTTTATACATTTATAAAAACATCAGTCATCAGTTAGAAATACTATAATAAAAGGATATTTGGGCTGATGAGATGGCTCAGTGAATAAAGCCCTTGCTATGCAGGTGTCATGATGGGAGTTTAGACTTCCTGTACCCACATAGATGCCAGGTGGGTGTGGCAACCTTTTTGTGATCCCAGAGCTCAAGTGGCAGAGACAGGTGGATGCCCAAATCAAGATGGCTAGCTAGAATAGCTGAATCAGCGAGATCTGAGTTCATGAGAGGACTTGTCTAATTAAATCAAGTGGAATTGAGAAAAACACACAACATCAACTTCTGGCCTCCACACACTCACATGCATATAAACACACATGCACACTACATACACAATACACACTGAAAAATTCACATGTCATGAAGCTGAAATGAGAAAAATTGGTCAACATTTTTTAAGTCAAATTTATGGCATAGAGTTGTTCATGATATTTCTTATCTTTTGAATGTATTTAATTGTCTGTGGTAATGTCTTTTCTTTCATTCCTATTCTTAGAAATTTGTACTTTCTTTTTGTGTTCATTATAGCTACAGAGTAATTACTTGCATTGATCTTTTCAAAGAATTGGCTTTCAGTTGTACTGATTTGATCTATTTTCTATTACTATTTTGGCTCTTATCTTTATTATTCTCATCATTCTGTACCCTTTAGATTGAATTCTTCCTCTTTCCCCTAAATGCTTAAGGTAGAGATTATCTGTTGTTCAATTTCTCAAATATAAATTTGGCTGAGACTTATTTCGCCAATATAGCTCCAGCTGCTGGGAAGTTCCTTGGTGAGGGGAGGGGCAGCATAAGCCTCATGCAAAGTGTAAGCGGGTATTCCTGGTGACAGACCAGCCCTTGTACTCATAGGACCAGCCCATAGTTCTCCTAAGCCTCAGTCTATTGGTGTGAAGGGTCAGTGATGAACAGAAATTCCATTTTGTCTCTCCTCATGTCTTAGAAATCTGTGGTCAGGTGCCATCTTTTAATAGGAGCTTATTAAAACTGAACTAACCTGGAGCCCTAAAAACAGGAAACAACCACACATCAGGAAGCCTGAGGTCCATCTGTCATAGTTCCAACATAGGAGCTATAAATGCTTCCATTAAACAGCAGAAAGATCTCAAATAAATGACTTA
Organism: Dipus sagitta; assembly: GCA_036346955.1. Taxonomy (NCBI): domain Eukaryota; kingdom Metazoa; phylum Chordata; class Mammalia; order Rodentia; family Dipodidae; genus Dipus; species Dipus sagitta. Next base: position 124,849,374 of record CM070772.1, on the reverse strand, counting down.
ATGATGCATCTCAAGGACTTACAAAAATAGGAATAAGTCAAATCTAAAACCAGTAGGTGGAAAGAAATAGTAACGATCACAACAGCAAGCAAGGAAAAGGCGATAGAAAGCATAATGAAAAGAATAGAGTTAAAAGAGATCAATTGTTTGAAAAGATTAAACAAGATTAATAAATCTCTAACCAAACTAGCCAAATAGAGAGAGAGAAAAGATGCAAACTAATACAATTAGAAATGAAGAAGGGAGCATTACAACAGCTACCTATGTAATCCGGAGGATTCTTAGGAAATACTTGAAAAGCCTACATTAAAAAATGATGAAAAAATCAAGAAGAAGTTGATAAATTCCTAGTCACATATGTCCTACAAAATCAAATCACACTACTATGTACTACAGAAACACATGCCCCACCATTTTTATCACTGCTTTATTCACAACAGCCAGGAAATTGAAGCAGGCAAGACACCCATCATCAAATGAATGGTTAATGAAGATGTGGTACATATAGACAATGAAATTCTTTTTTTTTTTTTTTTTTTTTTTAGACAATGGAATTCTACTCAGTGGTAAGGAATAATGAAATGAATTTTCAGGAAAAGAGATGGACGTGAACAAATCATGCTAAGCGATGTCACACAGGCTCAGAAAGACAAACACCGCATGCTCTCTCTCATATGTGGTTCCTAACCTGGATCAGCTTTAGTTAATTTTATGCCATAAAAAGTATCAACAGTATGGTCTTAGTACTAGAATGAAGCTAGGAAATAGGGAAGGAGGCAGGAGAGAAAGGGCTACTTGACAATAAGTAGAGGTTCAGCAGAAAGGAAGCAAAATAGAAAAAGAAAGGAAGAAAGAAAGAAGGGGTGGAAAAGTCTAGTGGGTAGGGAAAGGGGGTACAGGGGTGGAAATATACAAAACTAATGACACCATGAATCAACTCGATAGAATCCTTCTTTCTGAATGCCATTCTACAAGTCATTACCCTCAACAAGGTGGAACGGGGACCCAAACACAAGAGCCCCATAGAAGGTGGAGAAATCATAACCCTAAAGCTGTGGGCTTTGGCCTGTAATTCTCAGGGCCTGAACCGGGTTGTCCCCACAGTGAACTGTTGGTCAGGGAGCCATGCGAGGTCCCTAAATTAATACAGGTCATTGCCAAAACACTTGGTTACTTGCAACAGCTAAAAAGTAAGACCTTATTGATGAAGACACCACAGTATGTGGCCACAGGACATTAAGTGATCATGCTGGAACTGAGAGGGAATCCAGTTCCCTCTCAGCTAGCCCAAATAGTGCTGGAAATTGCTAAGGGGATGACTGGAGAGCAACAGTTGCCAACAGAGTGAATAAGCAGGAGGTCTGCCAGATACATCAACCAACCAAGCAAGAAACACATACTCATGTAATAGTGGCACATAGCTAATGCAGGTAACCAACTTCTTATGGATTGGACATGAGTGCTTTTCAGTTGTGGAGAACTCACTTCTGTCTCTGAGAACCAAGCCAGATTCCCTAGGTTAGGAAACCAATAGGCTCCATAGAGAATCTCCACTGCTCTTAAACTAAGAAGAATGGACATATATATCAATAAGTCTCTTTAATAACTATGCTTATCTCTTTTTATTCAAACTGCTCTCACTTTTGGTTGGAAAATCTGTTCTATCTTACAGATGTTGGAGATCACTGGAGTGAACCAGGAAACACTAATACATCTACCATGAGATGGGGCACTTCCACCTCATTGGCCCAGGCCAGAAGTCATTGCAGAAGAAGCAGTGATGTGAATACTTCTCTCAAAGCCAGGAAAACCAGTACCAGGGAGATGGCAACAGACACTGTGATCATTCAAACTTCATCCAAACAGTGACTGAGAGTCTACAGAGAACTCAACATTAAATCAGATCCCTATCTTGCCCACCAAGGCTCAGGGAACATAGCAGAAGAGGGGGCTAAAACATTGTAAGAGCCTCAGAGTGGGTGGAAATAGCTTGAGGCACCATGCCTCCCCACCCCCCACACTGTAGAGACTGACTGATGTCATATGATCTCACAATATCCCCACTGAGGAAAATCCTCAGTTGAATTGGTGTGGGGGAGAGGAGATATGAGAGTACAAACACTTTATTAAAAGAATCAATAAAAGGGGGCTGAAGAGATGGCTTAGCAATTAAGGTGCTTGCCTGCAAAGCTAAAGAACCCAGGTTCAATTCCCCAGGACCCACGTAAGCCAGATGCACAAGGGGGTGCATGCATATGAAGTTTGTTTGCTGTGGCTGGAGGCTGTGGCATGCCCGTTCTCTCTCTTCCCCTGCCTATTCTCTCTCTCAAATAAACAAATAAATAAATAAAAATAAAATATTTTTAAAAATCAATAAAACATCAAGTCACAAAGATATAAACAACATAAAAATCTATAATGAACAACAAAAGAGTCTCCCAACCAAGAAACTCCCAGGATTAGACAGACACACTGAAATCTGCACTTTTAGAGAATTAACACCATTGCTTCTCAAGCTATTTTATAAAATAAATGAAAGAAGGAAATCTACCAAACTCTTTGTATGAGACCATTATTACCCTGATAGCATTAACAGATATTGACACAGCAACTACAAAAAGAAAGCTATATACCAATATCCCTGATGGACATGTGCCAGGAGAGCAAGGAGTGGAGAAAAAGGAGCCAAGATTGATGTATGAAAGAAGCCAGTGGGTAGAATTAGTACTGTAATAATCCAGGCAGGAATAAAAGTGTTCTAAAAAGACATTTGTACCTTTCCCTTTGTCTATCATGCTATTGCAACAATGATCCCTAAGAAATGGGAATATCCTCCTAGTCTTGTGCTTAAGAAGGAAAATGCTAAAACCAGGTACCAGCCAGAGACGGAACTTGTCTTACAAAAAGAGATTTAATACAGTTATGACAACTGGGCAGACTATCGCACAGTAAATCTGGAGCTGAGACATCAGTGAGTCGGTGATGGGATGGACCACACTTTGTCCAGCACTGCTTAGTAATGCTTTCCTCTTGCCCTCTATTTAAACCTAAACTAGGATGCTGAAGATAGACTTGAGGGAGGGAGAGAATCATTGGACCTATTTGTTCCTTTTCTTAATATGGCCACATCGAATAAATTACTTTTCTATGAGATAGATATGGGCACACCAGGGCTTCCAGCCCCTGAAAATAAGCTCCAGACACATGTACCACTTTGTGCATCTGGCTTTACATGGGTACTGGGGTACAGGCCATCAGCCTTTGCAAGCAAGTGCCTTTTAACTGATGAATCATCGCTCCAGATGTAATATCTTCATGATCTACTGGTACATTGTCTCTCATTCCTCAGAAAAAGTCTTGTTATGCCCCCCAGGAAGCTCTTCTGGACCTCACTGTGGAGCTGGCCTTGAATTTGTTAAAATTCTCCTGCCTCGGCCTCAGGGCTGCTAGGATTTATAGATTTGACACCAAGCCCAAGGACACTGTCAGTGAAAAAGGGACAGGTTATATTGTAGAATGTTTCTACATTTCTGTGATTCTTTCAGTTAGTTTGTTCCATGATGGTCTCAGACTCACTTCATAGCTAAGGATGATCCTGAATTTTTGATTCTCCTGCCTCAATCTCCTAACAGCTAGGATTAAGGGAATGTGCTACCATTTCTGGTTTATTTGATGCTAGGGATGGAACCTTGGGCTTCAAGCATACAAGCCAAGCACTGAGCAATATCCTTAGACTTGTGTGAACTTAATTTAGCCAGGCTTAACCAAATAATTATTGGTGGCTAACAGGTAAATTAATCCTGAGGGGATAAAGATAACTCCGTGGCAGAATACTTTTCTGAGCATATACAGGGCCTTGGGCTTGGTTCCCAGCACTAGACAAAAACTATAATCCTATGATGAAGGATAATTCAGATTAGTGCAAAACAGTAGCCAAGAAGACAGCACTAAAAGTTACACATGAAAAGAAGTTATTTCTCTCACGTGCTATTTTTTTTTTTCAAGGTAGGGTTTCACTATAACCCAGGATGACCTGGAATTCACTATGTAGTTTCATGCTGGCCTTGAACTAACAGCAATCCTCTTACCTCTGCTTCTTACATGCTGTTTTATCCTATTCCATACTTAAACCACAGAAGGGCTCACTGGGCTTTATAAACCAAAGACCAGACAGCTTCCATGGATATATAACTTGTCCATTCCATGACTCACCTACAATCTAATCCTTCATGGAAGGTATTTATTCCTTACTGCAAGCTACTCATAAACTACTGCCTCAAAGGAAATTGTTTAGATACAACTAATAAAGTATAAATGAAACTCATTTTTACTGCAAACTAAAGTAATAGGTTATCTTGACAAGAATGATCTTATCTTTTGTAAATTTAATTTAAAATCCTATATTAGGCTGAATTCATTAACACAGGTGACCAGGAGATTCACACAGGAAACTTTAAAATGCATATGCCATTGGGAATGATGGCTCAAGCCTGTATTCCCAGCACTCCAGAGGTTGAGTCAGGAAAATCTTTGTGAGTTTAAGGTCAAAATGGGCTGTATAGTGAGAACATGTGACAAAATCCCACAGGCTGAGGAGACAGATCAATGGGTAAAAGTGCTTGCTATGAAGGCCTGCTCGTCTGAGTTTGGATCCCAGAAAAGCCAGATGCAATTGAGGGAAAAGCTGCAACCCAATGCCTGACCCAGTCTCATCCACCATGGCTATGAACAATTCCTCAGCCACTGTGCCCCTTACTCCTCCCTCAATCTGACATTCCTAGATATTCTGGCCAATCTTGGGCCAGCCCCATGAGTCCAACAAAGCCAATCAGAACTCTGCTTTACTCGCCTGTGCCTGCCTCTAAAGTCCATTCCGATAAAGTAAAAAATGCCTGCCATGAGGACAAGGGGGTCTTGGAAAACAAAACAAAACAAAACAAAACAAAGATTTCTTTTCTCTGATTTTTGTTATTGTCTCTTTAATTCATCTATTGATGATGAATGGCCAAACCTAGCTTGTTAGGGTTGTCAGAGCTCAGAATCTGGCCTTAGCACTCTGATAATGGTATTATGATATGATAATGATAATGGTAATATGAAAATGGCTATATTACCAAAATAAACATACAAATGCAATACAATGCCTATTAAAACACAAATAACATTCCTCACAGAACTAAGAAGATATGATTAACATTCATATGAAAGCCCCAAAGAGATCAAGTATCCAAAGAAATACTAAGGAGAAAGAGAAGTAATGCAGGTACCACAATACCAGATTTCAAATTATACAACAGAGCTGTTGTCACAGAAAAGACATGGCAATGGCACAAAAACAGACATGTAGACCAGTGGAATAGAATAGAGAGCCCAGAAATAAACCAAAGTATTTGTGGAAATTGGATTGTTCATAAAAGTGTCAAAAAATGCATTAGAGAAAAGTTGACCTCTTCTCAAAATAGTTCTGGGTTGGGCATGGTGGTGTACACTTTAAATCCCTCCTCAGGAGGCAGGGATAGGAGGATTTCTGTGAGTTCAAGGCCATCCTGAGACTACAGAGTGAGTTCCAGGTCAGCTTGGACTAGAGTAAAACCCTACCTCATGAAAAAAAAAATTCTGGGAAATTTGGATAACCATATGAGGAAGAATGAAACTAGATTCCTATTCCTCACCCTGCACAAAAAACAATGCAAAATGGATCAAAGAGCTTAATAGGAGATCTGAAACTCTGAAATGACTAAAGGAAAACTGGAAGAATACTCTAATATATTGACATACACAAGGACTCTAATAACTTGGGAAATAAGATCAATAAAATAAATTAATAAATTTGATTGCATCAATTTACAAAGCTTCTGTACAGCAATGGAAAGAATCAACAGAGTGAAGAGACAGCTTACATAATGGAAAAAAAATCTTTCCCTTCCATACATCACAGAGGATTAATACCTAGAATCTTTAAAGAATTGAAAAAGTAAATATCACCCCACCAAAATTAGCCAATCAATAAATGAGCAAATGAATTGGGACAGACAATTCTCAAAAGAAATATAAATAGTTGATAAATATATAAAAATGATCAACATCATTAGCACTCAATAAACTGCAAATTAAAACTGCATTGATATTCCATTTTGCCCCAGACAGAATGGCTAACATGAGGAAAACAAATGACAATTAATGTTGGTGAGGATGTGGGGAAAGAGAGGCTCTTATACATTGTTGATGGAAATGTAATCTGGGGTAGCCACTGTGGAAATCAACGTTGAGAGTCTTCAAATATCTAAAAATAGAACTAATGATAAGGATTAGGAGTAAGGTAGCTTCTATTTTGTAGGCAGCTAGTTATGGGCACAAAGTGAATGAATAGATAATCTGTTTGTTCTGACAGAGCAGATGAAAACAGAGTACTGTTTGTTTTGTTTTGTTAAGAGAGTCTGGGAACTGAAATCATCTAACAGAAGCCCTGACCCACCAAAAGTTCAAAAACCCTAACTCATGCTGACTTATCAGGAGACCACATACAAAGTAACCATTTTATTTTATTGTGTCTAAACTCATCAGCCTATCAGAACTCCCTACATGCATTCAAACTAACCCATCAAATTCACCCCTACTTGATGCCTAATTTACATATCCAAGGGTATCAAATCAGCCTATTAAAAACCCTCACATACTGTTCAGAGTTACCAATCCAATCTGCCTCATCCTCCTCAACTTGATATTTAATTTGCAACCCCAAGGGTATAATAATCCCTGATCCAACACTATGTAGATTCCTCAAAGCTTGAGAGCTGTTCTGCTTAACTTTTATTTTCTTTTGTAATAAGCCCTTGTTTAACTCACCTTTCTAATGGGTTTGCACTCACCATTCTTAGTGGGTCACAAGACAACAAACTCAAGAGCCTTGAGGAGTTTTGGTTTAGCCTAGCATTGTAACACCTAAGCTAAGCTGTCCAGAGCTGAGAAAGCCTCAATCTCTCTCAAAACCCACATTGATATACTATCCAGCTATATTATCAAGGGTATATAACCCAAGGTATCTAAGTCACCATACCACAGAGATACTTTCACATCCATGTTTATTGGTACACAATTCACAAATGTAAAAATAAAGAAACAAACAAGGGGTCTATTAACTGATGCATGAATAAAGAATATATGGTATATATACACAATGAACATTTTGCAAAGCAGTAAAGAAAAATAAAATAATGCTTCTGAATAAAAATGAATGGAAGTAGGTATCATTATGTTAAGTAAAATAAGCCAGACTCTAAAAGGTAAGTAGCATGTTGTCATTCATAAAGAGAATCTAGCTTAACACATACACACACACACACACACATTCACACACATGACATTAGAGTAAGAAAATACCATGGGTAGGGGGAAAGGTTCGAGATATAATAGCAGAAGGGAGATGGGAACAAGAGATAGTAATGATGGTGGAGAAAGTCATATGTGCTTTCTCTCACAGGCAGAATCTAAATTTAAATATATATACATATTTGATATAAAAGCAGAAGAGAGACTATTGGTGGGGACATGAGCAGAATGAGACAGAGGGGTGAATGAGGACAAAGGAGTGCATATGAGTAAGATACAATAATACACATGTATGAAAAAGTCATAATGAAATTGATTATTTTGTATGTTAACTAAAATATTTATTTTAAGCCAGGTATGGTCACACAAGTCTTTAACCTCAGCACTTGGGAGGCAGAGATAGGAGGATCACTCTGAGTTCAAGGCCAGCCTGACACTACAGAGTGAATTCCAGGTCAGCCTGGGCAAGAGTGAGACTCTACCTAAAAAATTATTTTTCAAGAGTAGGATAAAATATTTCTAATCATATTTTTGGTGACAGGTTTTGTATAACAATTCTTTTGAATTGAGATTTACTTAATGGCTCAAGATACCGTCTGTGTGGCATGGTAGTGAAGCAGGTGATGACTCTGTAGCGCAGGCTCACTTGGAACTCAGTCAAGACTGGCTTTGAATTCATACCAGTCCTATTAGCTTAGCTTCTTAAGTACTGGAATTGTAGGCATGGGCTACCATGCCTGTCTAAGATACAGTCTGTTTTGATGAAAGTTATATTTGACTATAAAGAATACACTCACATGCATTTGTGCTTGCATGCCCTTATTGTGTTGATTTGCTGAAATGGTCTATCAACATTAGATCAAAATGGCTGACAATGTTGTTTAGAGCTGCTATATCACGTAACTGTTTATCTTCAGTTTACTTGCTCCAATAGAGGAAGGTGTGTTGGATTTATTGATTTTTTTCAGTCCTATCAGTTTTTGTTGTGTGAATTTGAATACAAATTTAGGGTATTCAACTTTTCTTTATGAAATGGCTGATGAATTAGTTTGATAAAAGTGCTATAACAAAGTATCAAAGTCTATGTGGCTCAAACAACAGAAATCCATTATCTCACAGTTTTGGTGTTTGGAAGCTCAAAGTAATGCCAGGGATGGTCTCTTGTGAGAGCTCTGTTCTTGGCTTGTGGATGGTTGCTTTGTTGCTGTGTCCTCACTTGGCTTTCCCTTGTGTAAGTACACACACACACACACACACACACACACACGTGTGACACATGCATGTGGAGGGAAGTCAGAGTGACAGAGAGAGAGAGAGAGAGAGAGAGAGAGAGAGAGAGAGATCTGGCTTTACTTCCTCTTCTTATATTTCTTATAAGAATACTAGTCATATGGAATTATAGCTCTATCTTTATGACTTCAATTAATTTTAATTACCTCCATAAAGGCCTATGCTGTCAGAAATCACCTGACCAAGAGAAGTTATGGGAAAAAAAGAGATTTTTCTTGGCTTACAGGCTCAAGGGGGACACTCTATGATGCCATGAGCAGAGGGTGGATATCACCACCAGGCCCATATAAGGTGGACAACAGGAACAGGAGAGTGTGCCGAACACTGGCAAGGGGAAACTGGCTCTAACACCCATAATCCTGCCCCCAAAAATACACAGCCTCCAGGAGGCTTTAATTTCCAAATCTTTATCAGCTGGGAACCTAGCATTCAGAACACAAAAGTTTATGGAAGATACTTGAATCAAACTACCACACTGCCCCTGGCCTCCATAAACTGATATCCATACATGATATAAAATACAATGCATTTAGTCCAACTTTAAAAGTCCCCAAGGTTTTATCAATCCTAATGGTGTTCAAACATACCCATAATCCAAGGCCTTTTAACTGAGCCAATTATACCAGCAAATCCCCCCAAAACCCATAATGGCACAGAATAAACATTCACACTGCAAAAGACAGCATTGGACATAGCAAATAAAATATTCAACGAATACAATATTTAAACAGGGCAAACATCAAACTCTGTAGCTCCAAGTTCAAGAACTCTAGTTAGTGACAAGTCTCCAAGTCCGATAGTTCTAACCAGCAACAAGTTTCTGGAGTTCCAATCCTGCCCCTCCAGCTAGGCTACTCACAGTCCTAGAAAACTTCATTGTGGCCAGAAGCTGTCCCTGGCAGCCATCCCGTGATCCCAGCATCCCCACTGGGTCTTCACTGCAAGCCATGGTTCATCCTCACAGCTCCATCAGGTTTCCATGCAGGCATCCAGCAAACCTGCTTCACACTGCCCATGGTCATTTCTAAAACACAAGACCATGTTGCAAATTCAATGACCTCTTTCTTGCATTTCTTATACTCCATCATACCAGGTAGGGTGCCAATTTATTAATCCAGGGGGTAATAAAGCAGACTTTGAAGAACAAAGCACTCCTTGAGCACTAAGGCCCCTTCAAGAGTCTACATTCTTCTTGCTGCCCCTGTGCAAGTCAGCTGGCCCAATTTCAATGGTTGTAGTCTCTCAAACAATTATGGGTGAACAGGTGACAGTTTAGGCCAAAAGATTTCACTTTTCTGTGCCATTTCCCTCTGCTCATACTAGTCTGTTTCTACAACCTGCAATCCTGCACAAATTCTCAGGACATGGGCATAACAGAAAGCCTCTCACACAAATTGTTTCTAGCCCAGTCCAAGCAAAGCTCCGTTTCACCCTCATAAGCCAAACCTCGCAGTTCATAGTTCTTACTGCATTCAGGTCTGAGTTTGATCAGAATAGTCCATCAAGCTGTACTTACATCACTGCAAGATGTCTCTTAGGCCAAGGTTTCAAATCCTTCCACTTTCCTCTTGAAAATCAGCTCCAAAAGGCCAAAGCCACGCAGTCAAGTGTCTAGCAGCAACCCCAATCTTGGTACCAACTGTCACTGTTGCAGTCAGATGTGCATTGCTGGCAGAAATCACCCAACCAAGAGCAGCTTGTGGGAAAAAAGAGATTTATTTTGACTTATAGGCTAGAGGGGTAAGCTCCATGATGGCAGGGGAAATGATGGCATGAGCAGAGGGTGGACATCACCTCCTGGCCCACATAACATGGACAACAGGAACAGGAGAGTATGACAAAAACTGGCAAGGGGAAACTGGATATAGTGCCCATAAGCCCACCTCCAACAATACACTACCTCCAGGAGGTATCCCAAATCTCCATCAGCTGGGAATCTAGCATCCAGAACACCTAAGTTTATGGCGACACCTGAATCAAACCACCAAACTTGGCTTTTCCGTTTGAAAGTACACACACACACACACACACACACACACACACGTGTGTGTGGCATATGCATGTGGAGGGAAGTCAGAGAGAGAAAGAGAGAGATCTGGCTTTACTTCCTCTTCTTATATATATTTTGTGTTTGTTTTTTTTTTGTTTGTTTTTTGATTTTTAAGGTAGTGCCTCTCACTAGTCCAGGCTAACCTGGAATTCACTATATAGCCTCAGGGTGGCCTCGAACTCACGGTGATCCTCCTACCTCTGCCTCCTGAGTGCTGGGATTAAGGGCATGTGCCACCATGCCCAGCTCTCTTCTTATATTTTTTTTATAAGAATACTAGTCATATGGAATTATAGCTTTATCCTTATGACCTCATTTAAACTTAATTACCTCCATAAAGAACTATTCCCAAATAAAGTTACACTGTACATATGGGATTCAACATATGAACATACAGGAATACAATTAAGTGTATAACAATCCATTTACTATTATGTGATGCATCTCAATGTGGTAATTTTTCTTGTTGTATATTAGACTTAAGTCAATATACTATTGACATACTCACTCCAAAGTTTTATTAGTATTTAGGTATTTTAGTTTTTAACCTTTTCATTTTTAATCTGTTATCAGGATTTTGAAAGTTAATACTTTCAAGAGCTATTATGTAATGTGTGTAATTATGTGTTCATCCTGAGAATCTTTATATTTGGTATAATTAAGCCATTTACATTTAATGAAGCATTGCTACAATTGGATTTAGGTTTGCTATTTTATTAGGAGTTGTTTGTTGTCCCATCCTGGGTTTGTTCCTCTCTTTTCCCTTTCCTACTTGATCTTGAATTATTACAATTATTTGTCTATTGGCTTCTGGCATATGTCATTATTTTTTGGCATTGCTTTCTAAATCATTGTTAGCATTATAATATACATTGAAAGCCTTTCAACGTCTGCATTTTTTCTGTAAGTAAAATGAAGAAGTCTTAGAAGTATAAATATCCTTCTTCTCTCCCATATTGTTACATTTTTGCTTTCATACATAGATAAATTAATTTAAAATAGCATTTTACGCTTATATATACTTAAGCCTTTAAACTCACATGTGAATATTTCACTTGTATCTTCAAATAGCCTTTTTTTTGCACAGATTTTCTTTTTCTAATTCATTTTGAAATTCCAATTGCCTGGATGCTAGAACTTGCCATTTTTTCACAGGTCTTTTAGGCTTTGTTTTTGTTTATCTTTTTATTTATGTCAATGGGGTTTATTCTGGAACATATATATGACAAGAATGTGGGTGAGACTTTTTCATCATCTTGACAGTTGTGTAAAACAACTTAGAGAAGGAAAGATTTACTGTGGCTAGTGGTTTCAGATTTCAGACCTTCATCATGCAGGAAGGGTTTGGCCAGCAGAGCGTCTGACATCCTGACAGCCAGGAAGGGGAGAGATCATGGCTATTCTGAGAGCACCTGTTCTGACAGGCTTTCTATTTTCCCCTTTTATTCCATCTTGGCCCTCAGTGTATAAGATGGTGCTGCCCACATGCAATCAGGATTTCTGTGTGGGAAACTCCCTCACTGACACCTCAGAGCTGAACTTTGCATCAAACTGACAATCAAGATTAACCATCACACTGTTTAAAATCTTTTCTTCTTTCAATATCGTTTTTTCTTCTTTATATGTTTTGTTATTATTTTGGGGCAACAGCTTGCTGTGTACCTCAGGTTGTCCTTGAACTCAGGATCCTCCTGCTTCAGTCCCCCGAGTTCTGAGATTATAGTCCCGTATCAGCATACCTATATTAGTTACTTTTCACATTGCTCTGACCAAATTCCTTGGCGAAAGCATTTTAAGGAAGGTTTATTTCAGCTTTCAATTTGCAGTTACACTGCACAGTGGCAGTGAAGGCGTGGTGGCAGGAGAAGGAAGCAGAGCTGCTCACATCGAGTGGTGACTTCCGGTGCTCAGCTAGCTTTCTCCTTTGTATACAGTTCAGGAAGCCTAGCCCGTGAAACACACCCCCTAGACTTAGGGTGAGTTTCTCACCTCAATTAACCTAATCTAGAAAATAACTCACAAACATTCCAAGAGATTTATTGCTATGATGCTTCTAAATCACACCAAGTTAACAACACTAAACTTCACAACACCTGACCTTTAAATCTGTTTGATCCTGGCAACCTCTGACACAGCTTGAGGTTGGCATTCATTGTCTTTCCCTCTAAAACTGGACACATTTTCTTCACTAAGTGGAATACTTTTGGATTCAGTTTTGCACACTATGGTAATTATATTATAAGACTATTGGACTATAAAAACAAATCTGTGAAGCATGTTATTTGTTTTATTTTTGCAAGTAACCAGGCTGAGTTGTTTAACGGGGATGGTGGCTTCAGTGTCAATTCAGTGTTAAGATCTATTCTTTCCAGTGTTGTGTCTCTCCCAAGCACGCACTACTTGTGGTCAATAGGACATTTCGTTTAATTCTCAACATCATTTTCCTGTTGTTTGAGGCTGCCTCATCATGCACATCTGTGTTGAGTCTGTAACTTCCTCTTCCTTCTCTTCTCCTCCTCCTCCTTCTCAGTGCCAGAGATTGAACCCAGGGTCTCATCACACATGCCAGGCAAGAAGTCTACCATGGAGCCACATCCATGCGCCCCCCTCTGACATATTTTTTTTACACTGAATTATTAAAGATATTTGTTCTCTCTTGTCTCTTTTTTCTTTCTCTCTTTCCCTCCCTGACTCCCTTTCCAGGGTCCCATGTATCCCAGGTTGGCCTCAAACTCACTATGTAGCTGAGGATGCCCTTGAACACTTGATTTTCTTGCCTCTACCTTCTAAATGCTAGGATTATAGGCTTGTACCATCCCACCCAGCTTCCATCTCTCTTCCTCTCCATTATTTCCTCCAATGCTCTTGGGCTTTCAGGGGTTCTTTATGTTGATCTTCTGGCCATAAAAATGAGATTTCTCTTCAAATTTTACCTGACTCTTTTGAACCCTAGGGAAAGATAGGAAAAATAAAATAATAATAATAAAGGGCATTCTTGCCTCAGTCTTTAGACTATCAGACTCTGCTTTTGCTTGTTTGTTTCTTTGCCCAGAAAAATAGAGATTTTATCATTCTATGGCTTGCTTTTGAGGCAGGTCCAAGAAATAGAAGCATGGGAAAAGAAATGACATATCCCTTTCACCTTTGGTTCTCGGGGCTCTCTTCTCCTCATCCACTGGTCAGAACGTTTTTCTGTGGGTTGCTCTCCCTGTAACACATGGAGCTGGGTGACTGGGTCACTCTTGGGTCAAGTTGTCATTAAAAAGAGGAAAATAGAATAGAATTCATCCCTCAGTAGATTATTTTTCAGGTTTTCAATTTCTGCTTTTGTTTATGTCTTAGTGTCCTGGGGTAGTTTGTATTTCTGTTTCATCACGTGTTCTTCATTGTAATCAACCAGTAAGAAGAAAGGGGTAGTAATAAGTCTATCAATTCTGACCAGCTAACTAGTTTCAAGTTGGGCCATTTTGATCCGCAAGTACAATTATTTTTGTAGTCCACATCTAATTTTTTTCTCTCATTTGTTGGCTTGCACTAATTTTTTCAGAAGTTACATTTGGTTTAATTTAATAAATCTTCTTTATTTTCTATATTAAGGATCTTCTTTTTCTTATTGCTTTTTCCTTTATAATCCCTTTTACATCCCTAAGTCTACTTTTTGTATTAGTCTTTTCTCTTTTTTGGCTCTAATGCTCAGAATTCATCAGTGTGCTTGTCTGTGTTAGTAAATAATTTCTGTAATAGTTACAGCTCTTTTACATAATGACAGTTGCTTGTCTCTTTGGTTGAGATTTTCTTTAATTTTCATGGGGGCATAGTGGTGTCGACAAAATTGGCTTAAGCAAAGAGTTTTGACACTTCTCAGCTATCTTTTTAAAAATCTTTGTGTATATGCATGCGAAAATGTGTGTGTGTGTGTGTGTGTGTGTGAATGCAGGTGTGTTCGTGTTACCACATACATGTGGAAGTCAGGACAACCTGGGGTGTTGATCCTCTCTTTCCACTTTGTTTGAGGCAGTGTCTCTTGTTGGTTGCCACTATAGATACCAGCCTCGCTGGCTCAGGGGCTTCTGGGTATTCTCCTGTCTCTGTCTCTCCTCCCCTTATGTCTGTGAGGCCATTATAAATTCATGCTGCTGTGTTTAAGCTTTATATGCATTCTGCGGATCCAAACCCAGGTCATCATGTTTGTTTGACAAACACTTTTGCCACTGATCCATCTCCCCAGAACTCCCAGATATAACTTAAGTGATGTGAAGATTTATGTTCTTAGGGTGCAGAACTGTTGCATATATTCTGTACTGGTATTCTGTTTACTACTCCATTTAAAAATGGGAAAATTTATCCAAACTTTTATTTAACTCGAAAGTATTGAAGAATGACCTTTAGATTCTCCATAGGTTTGTTAGTGTACTTTAAGAGTACCTTGATATCATCTAATATGAAGGGCTTGTTGATAAAAATATTTTCAGTTTTTTGTTTTGTATTTTTTTTGTTGTTGTTGTTGGAGGAGTTGATGCTATTGTGTGGCCCCTGTGGAAAATTTGATTTCTTAGGGCACTTTTTTCTTCTATTTCTTCAGATATAGTTTTTGAGGTTGAGCTTTTCATCTTATTACCATCTCCCATTCCTGAGACAAAAATCAAAATTATACTAATACATTGGCGTTTTGAAGTATTGTTGAATTCTGTTTAAAGTATTATTTTTGGAGCTACTTGAGGAAAAGCAATGAGATTTCTTTCTGTGTCCTATAGGTCAAGCATAATAATCTGATAATTGTTGGAAACTGAACCTTTTTGATCACTGATGTGACACTCAAGAAGTTTTAGATTTTGGACTATTTCATTAAAAAAATTTTTTTTCTGCTAAAGGAGAGTGTGGTGACTTAAATGTATGGCCACATTGGTTCAGCCACTTTTTTTTCTTATTCAGATTGAGCTTGCTACTTGAGTTTCCAGTAGGCACAGCCCTACTGGGGAAGAGGTGTCATTGGGGGAGGATCTTGTAGTCCAGCCCTACTAGGTATGTATAGAATCAGTTTGAGCTCTGTTCATGTTTGCTGGCTCTTGATGAGGGTCTCTTTGCTAGCCTCTATGGGAGTGAGCCAGCTTCTTTTGCCATAATGAAGCTTCCCCTGGATTAAGTAAGTCTGAAAAAATCATTTCCTCCGATCAGCTGCTTCTGGTTGGGTGTTTGGTTAGCAATGCAAAGATACCTGCAACAGTGAGAAAACAGTAAAAATTATATAAATATTATATTTATAAAAACCCTGAGAAATCTGAAACACTGAGATGGAGAGATAGCTTAGTGGTTAAGGCACTTGCCTGTGAAGCCTAAGGACCTAGGTTTGACCCCCTAGAATCTATGTAAGACAGATGCACAAGGTGGCACACATGTCTGGAGTTCATTTGAAGTGCCCAGAGGCCCTAGTGTGCCCATTTTTTTCTCTCTCTCTCTATCTATCTATCTAATAAATAAAAATAAAATAAAATAATTTTAAAGAAAAAATCTGAAAAACATTTGGTTCTAAGCATCCTGGATGAAGGGTATCCAACCTTTAATATATCTGTTATGAAGTTTGGCTATATGAGGACCATTTGGTTTATTAAGACTGACTCATACCATGTTAAAAATGGTAATACCAACCATTGTATTACCTTAGTGCCAATTCTGGTCTATGGGATTTATGTGCATTAATCTTGTCTTCACAAATAATCTTTGCAATAGTTATCTTAAATATTTTACATATGTTTTGAGTCTCAATGCAATTAAGTAACTTTTTCAAGGTTACACAGCTATTAAATGATGTAGGTAGGTATTAAATATAAATTTTTAAGTGTCTAGAACATTCTGCTTTCATACAAGAGTGAAAAAGAACTCAGTCTTTTCTTGGAAATGAAATATTTATATTATGGTGTTAAATATAGTTGGAAAGTAGAGAAACTTAAAATCATTTTTTGTATTTGTAATTATATCTTTGTATTTGAAATGGCAGTATCTAAGTATGAAAGGCCTTGGATATTACAATAGGAAGAGAAAGAGAGGGAAAGAACAAGAGTGAGAGTGAGGAAGAGAGCAAATTGGAATATAATACTTCCCAAGGACTAAACTTTTCATAATTATTCTGAGAAACTATGGAACTGAATTGAAATGAATATTTTCAATGTAACGTTTCAAGAGGAAAGTTAGAGGTGAGTACATGGCTATAATGCAATGCTCAGCAAGTCTTCAATGTCTTTCAAGGGCCCCTCCAGTGACCCTTGTTTTGTTTCTATGCATATAAAGATCTGAGTTAAACCACAGCTCAGGCAGAGGCAAAGAGAAATGTGCTTTCATCCCAGAATCACTCCAAGAAGATCTCTGCTCACCAGGGACACTTGTTTTCAATTTCTGTACAAAAGACTTCTACTGTAGTTGTAGTAGTATGTAGTATGTATGTAAAATGTAGTTTTACACTTTATTGTACATCTTTACAATAATCTAACATACTGTAATATAATGCTTCACTGTGTGATATGGTGGCTGGAAATAGAAAATTTCATGAAGCATAGACCTCTATTCCCAAAAATCTAATTTTTCCCCCATTAGGATGCTCAAAAATAAACAGTATCAGCTGACATAGAAACCCTAGAGCAAAGTGCAGAACATTTAAAAGGCAGCACTTAACCTATGCAGAGACATCAGAAGAATGTCATACTGGATACTGAGTATGCTTCATTTTCTTTTTTCTTTTTTTAATTAACAACATATTTTGTAGGGGTACATCATGTGTTGGTTCCCTTTTCCCTTGTCCCTGCTCCCATTCTGTTGGGGACCCGTCTCAGTGGGGCTCCAGGTATTCCTCATAGGGTTGTGGGTTATGTGTTGTAGAAACAGCAGTCAGTTATTTTTTTGGGGAGGGGCATGAAATGCCTCTGGGCATGATGTCTCAACCTGTCGCTCATACAATCTTTTCTCCCCCTCTTCCGCAAAATTTCCTGAGCCATTTTGGGCGAATTTTAAGTCTATTTTAGTGATGAACTCTTAGGAGCCTCTAGATCTCTGCTTTGGTAAGTGTTGAGTATCCTCAGGGTCTGTCTCCTTCACTCTGGTGCTGATTATCAGGTTCAGCATGAAGCAACACTCTTGTTCATCTCCCCAGTTCCTCTGTGCTTTCAGCTGTGGATTGGCTGAAGTGCGAGGGGTACTTTATCTGCTTGGATTTGGCTGCCTTCTGAAAAAGAACAGATTCTCCAAAGGAGAGTCAAGTCAGCATAGATACACATTATTAATTTAGGGAGAATTAGATGCACGTAACCCCTCTTTTAGCCAAAGATTACTGAGAACTTGACACTGGAGAGCATAATCTTTGTCTCCATAGGATTCTGTCCTGGTTCCCAATTCCAGATATGCATATCTCTTAGCCAATCAGAAAACTATTGGTTATTCACCAAGGCTGTGTGTCACTATTGCACTGGCGAGTACATCCTGTCTGGGTGTTTGCTTCTGAGTAGCTTAGACCTCTGGTTGTTCAGACCTTTGCTGGCCACCTTCCCCCAGTAGCTCATGTAGAACAGTTTTTTCATTTTTCTTTTCTTTTCTTTTCTTTTCTTTCTTTTCTTTTTTTTTTTTTTTTTTTTGGTGGAGGAGTTGATGCTGTGGTGTGGCCTCTGTGAGAAATTTGACTTCTTAGGGCTTTTTTTCCCCCCTTCTATTTCTTTAGATCTAGTTTTTGAGGTTGAGCTTTTCATCTTATTACTATCTTCCATTCCTGAGACAAAAATCAAAATTATACTAATAAATTGGAGTTTTGAAGTATTGTTGAATTCCATTTAAAGTGTTATTTTTGGAGCTTACACTGCTACTTGAGGGAAAACAATGTGATTTCTTTCTGTGTCCTATAGGTCAAGCATAATAATCTGATAAGTGTTGGAAGCTGGCTGTTTCCAGATTCCAACTAGGTTTCTTTATTCTCTGTCTTGGCAACATACAGTGTGTTCAGCAATAGGGTCTTATCTTTTGCCTCAGGTGGGTAACCAAGTGCTTTGACAGAAACCTGTCTTCTTTTGGGGACCTCAAAGGTCTGTCCAATCAACATTTGATTGTGGATAGCAACTGATTTCTGGTACTGGTAGTTACTGGCCAGAGACAACAACAACAAAAAAAAAAATTTTAAGGTTAGGCTTCATCTCACCCTTTCCAGGGCCCTTCTTTTCAGTTGCTCCCCCTTACTTCTGTTGAGGGTTATATCTTTTAGTCTATCTCCAAGGATAATGGTTTCTATTTTAAACTACCATGTAATATGGCATGTGCATCCTTGGGCATTTATCCCAGAAAGTGAAAATTTATGTTCTTATAAAAACCCGTACAAGACTTGTTTTATTATAATATAGTATATAGAGCATAAAATTTGCCATCTTATCATGACCATTCTAAGTACACAGCTCAAGAGCATAAGTTCATTCACAGTACTGGGCAACTATTATCCTCCTCTTCCTGCAGAACTTTTTGCATTTTCCCAAACTGAAACCCCATGCTTATTAAATGGCAATTACTCACCTGCCTCTCCCTGCTCCCTAGTCTCTGGCACACACCTTTCTACTTTCTGTCAAGATGAGTTTGACTTCTCTAACTACCCCATGTAAAAGGAACCGTGCAGTAGTGCATGTCTTTTTGTGACTGGTTTGGTTCACTTGGAATATATGTCCTCAAGCCTTACCCACATTAGTAACATGAATCAAAGCATCCTTCCTTTTTCAGGCTAGTGAAATTCCACTATCTATATATAATATAGATATAGGTATGTAGATACTACATTTGTTTGTGCATTGATAAGCAACTATTTTTAACTATTGTGAACAATGCTGGTATAAACATGGATGTGAAAATATCTCTTAGAATACTTGTTCTTAGCTTTGAGCATATAACCAGAAGTAGAATTATTAGCTCAAATGTTAATCCATTTTTAGTTCTTCTGAGGACCCACCAAACTGTAATAGTGGCCGTATCATTTTCTATTCCCTCTACTAATGCCCAAAGGATTCTGTTCTCCATATCTGCGATGGTTTAGATATGTTTTACACATGTTGGAAGTTTGGTTCTCAGTGTGGCAATGCTAGGAGGTTGTGGAACCTTTATGAGGTGGGGCCTACTGAGAGGCAGTTAGGTCATTGGGAGCACTGCCCTTGGAATAAATTAATGTAGTTCCTGGATTTTTATTTAAAAGAAGAAAAATGCAAGACTAACCCTTCTTCCCTCCACTCTGGTGGTGGTATTTTCTTCTCCCCTTCCCTTTTTTTTCTTCATTTCCTTCTCTTACATGTTTTTTCCTGCTCCTACTCTTCTTCCTACTCCTCCTTTTTCTTCCTTTGAAACTGGATTTCACAATGTAACCCAAGCCGGCCTTGAACTCATGGTGATCCTCCTGCCTCCACCTCCCAAGAGCTAGGGTTACAGGACATGGTACCACACCAGGCTCACACCAGAGGTATTTTGTTATATAAATAGAAGACAAACTAACATAACAACCTTATCAACACTATTTCTTTGAAATAATGCCACCTCTAATGGATATGGAATTTTATCTCATTATGGTTTTGATTTGCATTCTCCTAATGATTAGCACTAGTGTACATCTTGTTGGGCACCATTTACATATTTCCTTCTCAGAAACGTCTATTCAAGTCCTTTGCACATTTTTAAATTATGTTGTTTATTTCTTGTTTTGAGTTGTGAGAGTTCTTCTTATATTCTGGATTGGTGTTTTATTAGAAATATAATTTGCAGCCATGCGTGGTGGCACATGCCTTTAGTCCCCACACTTGGGAGGTAGAGGTAGGTGGATCACTGGGAGTTTGAGGCCACCCTGAGATTACAGAGTGAATTCCAGGTCAGCCTGGGCTAGAGAGTAAGATCATATCTTTAAACAAAAAGAAATATAATTTTCAATATTTTATCCTATTTCGTAGGTTATTTTTTAACTCTATCGGTTATATCTTGATGTATAGAAGCCTCTTGTTGCTGAAACAACATACTCAATCAGAAGCCGATTATGGAAGAAAGGGGTTTATTTCAGCTTACAGTTTTGAGACATGGCAGGGAAGGCATGGTAGCAGCTGACAGGTAGTACTAACTTTCACAGCAGCAAGGAGGAATCAAAAAGTACCACAAATGAATTCCAGACACATGCACCACCTTGTGCATCTGGGTTTATGTGGATACTGGATAACTGAATCTGGGTCCCTTGGCTTTGCAAGCAAGTGCCTTAACTGCCAAGCTATCTCTCCAGTTCAAGATTTTTTAAAAAAATTTTTGCAGAAAACATTGCTGGTATTGTAACAAGAATTATATTGAGTCTTTTAAGTTATTTGGGGCAGCATTGACATTTAAACAATGTTAAATTTACAATGTCATGAACATGAGTTGCCTTTCCACTTGTGTCTTCTTTCTACTCTTTCATCCACTTCCATGGATATTTGTAACAGCTTATTTCTAATAGTGAAAATTGTAAATGTAAATTTCTCAAATGCCCTTCAGTGGATTAATGCCTGAAAACATATCCAGTCCTGATATCAGAGAACCAGCCCTAACATTCCAAAGGACCAAGAAAAAAAAGCATGCAGATCTAGAGTTCCAAAGGATGGACATAATACATGAGTCTCTGGCAAAAACATGGTCCTATGTGGCAACAAGACCAGTTGGATCTCTACAGTTTAGGTCGGAAGGAGAAACATTAAAAACAAGTTAGGACAAAAGTGACTTCATTTTGGCTGAACACCTGTGGTTTAACAAGGAGCCAGGCACATTCCTGGCACCAATGTTAAGTTGTAAAGCTCCAGTACCAATCTAATGCTTTTGTCTACTGATAGTTTACCAAGCTACAGTGAGGGAAAACTTGACTGACCTACCTCAGGGGTAATCACAGTGGCTATGTCTCAAGATGGCTGTCAAGTCTAATGTGTAAACCATGGTATGTCCCTACTAGGCAATATTCCTCAACCAAAGAAAGAAAAGAAAAAAGAAAGAAAAGATAAAGAATGAATCCTTGATGTACTCAAGGTCCTTGTTGAGAAAACCCATTCCCCAAATGCTACATACTGAGTGATTTCACTTACATAACTTTCTTGAAATTATAAAATTATACAAATGGGAAAAAAAGATAGATTTATGGCTGCCAAGGTTTAAGGATGGTATGAGAGGAAAAGTAAAGACAGTGTGGTGATAAGGTGAGCAGAATGGACCCTGACATGATAATAAGGTTCTAGATCTCAAATGTCAATGTTGCTGTCCTGGATGTGATATTGTGCTGTAGTTTTTGTAGAGTGTCACGACTGGAGACACTGAGTAATTGTACGGTAATTGTGCTGCTGTTTCTTACTTCATATGTGAATCTATAATTATTTCAAAAGATAAGGTATGCTTTAAAGAAAATGAGAAGACACAGATAATGTGCATTATCCTTTAGAAAGCTTTCCATAAAGTATTAACAATAAGGGGAAATTTCATGCTGTTTGGCAAATGCATGGCTCCTATGATTCACTCCTCAAGGTCTCTTGAGAACCAACGGTTTTTGTTTTGATTTTTCTTTAATGATGTTCAGAATCAAAGTATTCTCCAACAGGCTCAGCCACGGAAATTTTAGGAGTGCTCTGTTGCTATTAGAAACTAATTGTCATTGAAGAGAATAAGAAGAATGTGTCCAGGAGAGGATGTGATGTCCTTGGCTGAATCAGTCTACTTTGAATTCTCTCCTGGCACATGACCGACATGACCCTGAGCAGGCTGGCTCCTTGCTGGTACTCACAGGAGATTGCGCACTCCAGCAGCCCTGACGGTGCATTCTGCCTTTCATGTTGAGCCCCAGGAAGCTCAACTGCCCCAGCCCAAACCTGACCCTGCTCCCATACTTAAGAAGCTCAATGACCTGAACAACCCAGTTTCTCAGCTATATATTGAATGAGCAATGAAAAATTAATCTTAAGAATCCTAACATTGATAATAGCTACTGTGCTTGAGCTTTTGATTAAGCCACCTTAACCACTTGCTTTAACTATTATCATTAAGTATGGGGGTAGGAAGTGCATGTGCATACATGTGTGCATGCGTGTGGAGGCCAGAGGACAATGTTATTAATGCTCAGACACCTTCCACCATCCACGTATTCTGACACAGGTCTCTCACTGTCTTGGAATTTACCAAGTAGTCTAGACTTACTGGCCAGGGAGCCCCCGGGACATACCTGTGTCTGCCTCCTCACTGCTGGGATTAAAAGTCTGCTACTATGTTTAGCTTTGTTTTAAAACATGGGTTCTGGTGATCTAATCCAGTTTCTGTTGATTGCATGGCAAACATTTTACTAACTGAGTTATCTCCTCTGTCTACCCTTAACATATTTAATCCTAATTGCAATCTTTTGAGGAATATCTTATTCTTCCATTTACAAGTTAGAATATGAAGTTTTAGAAAGGCAAAGCAATTTCCTGCAAACACCCATTAAGAGGGCAAGGAAGCTGGGAAGAGGGAAAACTGCTCTCCCACATTGGTCAAGATTGAAAGGCTTCCCAGGTTGTGATACTTGAGGTACTAATACTGGAGAAACCCTTGGGCAAAATGGTCACCCTTGGTGGAAGGTCAACCCTAAGTTCGTGTGACCTCAGGGTACATTCATGGAGCTGTTCTTCATTTCCTCTCAGTTTCTTAGAGGCCCATGATCTGAGAATTATAACTATGAAAGAAAGCAAACCAACTTGTGTTTTCTTCCAAGGGAAAGTAGGAATAAAGATGCTACTTGGACAAACAAGAGAAAGTAGTAGGCAGAGAAATCCACATTTACAATCTGTGTTGTGTGGTACCAAAAATAATTGGTGAATAGAAAGAAAAGCAGGCACACAATTAAACTTGAAAATGAGAAAATAGGAGAGAACAGAGTTTGCATATGTGTTAAGTGGCTGATGAAGTTTTAATAAATAATGTGTGGATTCTAATACAGGAGATCTGCGGGTGGTTTGCAGGAGAATTTGAGACCAACAGATGTGGAGCATTAATCCAAAGATATGCAGAGTTAATGGCGCCACACTTAAGAGAGCTTCCTTTCTCAGAATTGCAGTTTGCAGAGTTCTCCTCCCTTCTCTCTAAAACTTGCCTTTTAAGTAAGAGTTCCCTTTGCAGAAAAGGTGTGATAGGATCCTTGAGGAGTATAACAGCACATGAGGCAAAACATACAATCGGCAATAGCTTGGAGGTGCCAAACCTAGTGACCGCTGGAGCAGAGTTGGGTAGCAGATGTTGCGTTTCCATAGAAACCAGTGGGTGGCTCCAAATGAAGAAGGGACTTAATTTCCAAGGACTGAGACCTGAGGGAGACTTTGAACCTTGCCTTTCTCTAGAGCTCTCTGGCTTTGGAAATGTTGTAGGCAAAGGAAAAAAATAAGGGGCTCTCATGGGCTTTAAAAAATTTTCTCCTCACTGCTATTGTGCTGTGGGTGAAAGGGGAAGACATGATTTTAAAAAAAATAATCAACCTTTGACAGGAAATATGCTCCCAGCAGTGAATTAATGAGTTGCCTTGCCTCCAGGAGACTGGATGATCCACCTCCTGTTGAACTGGTGGCTCCGCCCACAGCCTTCCTTCTCTTTCTTTGCTTCCCAGCTACAGTTACTGGTGCTGCTTGTAACACACAACCTTCCAATTGTTCTCTTACTGTGCCTCATTGTGCTTCCATTAATTCTTACTAGGAAAGCTCTAATTATCATGTGAATAGCAATTATATTGCATTCTGTTTCTTATGCCAAAAGCCTTAATTTTAAAAATGTAAACAGTTAAAATATTTCTTGATAGTTTCACCCCATCTTGGCATTTCTTTGCTTTTCAATAGATTTTCAACATTAAAAAAATAGCAGCCCACACTAGCCTCCCTTGACTTCTGAAGGGGCCTATAATTTGCATGGTGCCTGGGAAGAACAATGGCTCAGTGGACGGGCAGGTATTGCACATTTTCTGAGCCTCGGTTGTTACTTTTTTATGTATGTGTGGTACGCGCATGCGTGTGTGTGTGTGTGTGTGTGTGTGTGTGTGTGTAAGCCAGAAGTCAATGTGGGGTGTTTTTGTTAGTATCTCTCCACCTTGTTCTTTCAGACAGGGCCTCTTATTGAACCTAGACCTTGCTGACTGGGCTAAATGAGCTATCCAGTGAGCCCTGTGGATTCTCCTATCTCTACCTTTTTCCAGTGCTGAGATTACAGGACATGCCAGTAAACCTGGCATCTTACATGCACACTGAGGATCTGAACTTGGGTCCTCATGGTTTCACAGCAAACATTTTACTCACTGAGCCATCTCTCCAGCCCCTCAGATGCTATTTCTAGGGTCTCTAAAAGGAATCCATTGGATTTTAGACAGAAACAAGGACATTTATATTCATTTTTTGTTTTATCCTACAAATACCTGCTTTTTCTGTTTGTGATATAGTGTTCCTAATACTAGGTGCAATAGTCTGTATGTGTGCATGGATATTTTTTTTAAGTTTTATAAATATATTTTTGTGTGTATGAGGTGTGCATTATGGGTGAAAGTCAAAGGACATCTTTGGGGTATCAGTCTTGGTTTTCCACCATGTTTGAGGCAGGGTCTGTCTTGTGTCCCTCTTCTAACACCAAACTGGCTGCCTTGTGAACTTCTGGATTCACTTTTGTCTACCTCCCACTACCTTAGGTGTGTTGGGATGACAGATGAGTCTAGCTGTGTGGGTTCTGGGAATCTGCAGTAATGTTTTCATTGCCAGAACAAAATACCCAAACAGAAGCAGCTTAGGGGGGGAAAGGGTTTATTTTGGCTTACAGTGCCAAGGTAGTCTATCATTGCAGAGAAAGCATGACATAGAGAAGAAGCTGCCATCATATCCTTATATCAACAGGGAGAAAGTAGCAGATGAACTCTTCTACTCTCTCATCTAGCTCTCCCCTTTACTATATATTCCAGAACCTCAGGCCACAGAATGGAGCCACCTATAGATAAGGTGATTCTTCCCATTTTAATTAGCCTAATAAAGACAATCTCCCACAGATATGCACAGAGGCTAACCTAATCTACATAATTCCTCACAGGTAATCCTAGGTCTTGTCAAATTGACAATCAATGTAAACCATGACAGAATTAGCATTCTTGCAGTCATCAGGTGTATCAAGCACATTGAATCACTGAGCCATTTCCCCAGGTCCTGTAAATATAATTTTTAAAACAGCTTTAATTAATATACCATACAATTTATCTATTTAGAGTATAAGCTCATACCTTTTAGTATACATGTTCACAGAGTTGTACTTATTTTATCCAAATATACTTTCAAATAGTTTCAGTTCCTAAAGAAATACCACATCCCATAGTTATACTTCCCCTATCTTTACCCTCTGGTCCCTGGACCCCAGCTCCTGGCTAGCACTTGGGTACTTTTGGTCTCCATACATTTGCCTATACAGACCACTGATATTTAATATAGATGAAGTCATACAAAAGTGGCCTTTGATATCAGTCTTTTCATTTAGTATAATGTTTTTAAGGTCTGCTTGTGCTGTAATGTGAAACAAATTTTCATTCCTTCAAATGGCAGAATAACATTACATTGTGGATTCCATACCTTCACCTGTGATCCTAGAATCCAGGCGGTCAAGGCAGGAGGATCATAAGTTCAAGGCCAGCTGAGCTACATGTCAAGTTGCAGGCCAGCCTGGAATAAACAATGAGTACTCATCTAACAAAAAATTAAATACTAAAAAATTTTCCAGTAACAAGGCACTAATAATCACACACACACTAAAATCAGGTTCTAGAAGCCACATACAGTGTCCAAACATACCTAAGCCAGAGTGCTCAGGGCAGAAGCTATTTCCCAGCTGCTATGGAATTATTTCAGTATTTCAACAACTGGTATAAGCATATGCATGTATGTAGGCTGAATGCTCTGCTCATGACAGGCTCTGGCAGATTGCTGTGAGGGTTAAATGAAGCCAGAAACAGAGAAGGGCCTGGTGGGTCCTGTATAGAAACATATGGTACATTCCCATGGATAGCAAGAACAACTGTTTCTTATTCCTTTTTTTTTTTTTTTTTTTTTTTTTTTTTTTATCTAGGACTGCTCCTGCAGTTGACAGGGTTCCTCCCTGATTATTCATCCAAAGGGAGCCCTAGGGACTATAGTAAGTGCAGGCACACCCATTGAGACATCAGAGAGACAGGCTTTTGCGTGGGCCCCAGGGAGCTTTCCCCAGAAAAGCAAGAGAAAGAACCTGACTGGAATCAGACAGAGCCACATGGATGTGGGGCCACCTGGAGACAAGGGAGAGAAAGGTTCAAACTGAACTCTCCCCTTTCCATTTTCTTTCCTGGGCTGCTTGTCCAGATCATCTTCTGATTCAGTTGGCAGCTTGTTGGCCACTTCTTTTTGCATTACATCACAAAATTTAAGACAGTGCAGAGGCAAAGATAGGGAGTTACTTGTACAAGAATTCACAAAGATAGAGAGCTGAGTTCAGAACAGAGATTTCTTAGCCACAGGCTGGGGCTTTTATCCACGGGCCAGTTCTGCATGAAGAAGCACTTGAGGACAGCAGCTGAAATGAATGTTGCTTCAGTGCCATGGACAGAATGAAGTTAGCTGCTCCGTGCAGTAATGACGCCATTGCTAATTGCTCCAGGATGGCGGAATGTTAAAACCCAGCAGGGGCCTGGTGGGGTGAAAGTGAGCATGACCACCGCAGATGCTGGTTCATAAGGACTTGGTGAAATATTGATGGACCAGGACCTCTCTTCCCTGGAAGACTGGTCATCACCCCTGTGAAATAGCTCAGTGCATCAACCTGTTTGGTTGTGTTGACCTGAAAGAAGAGTGAGGAATTAGAAATCAAGTGACGAAATCCTGCCAAAGGTTGGGAAGGAAGCCAGAGGTCTCACCACAGCCACGGGCATGGAGCCACCTGCTCTGCTCCTCCCACCTTCACATCCTCTGAGGGGTCCAGCACCTCTGTTTTCCTCCAGCACCCTAGCCTCTGCAGGAGTTTTGAGATGTAGAAAATTGTCTTGGACTGTGTAGCTTAGAAACAAGAGGAATTGTTTCTCTCCACTTTGAGAGCTGGGAAGCCCAAGGTCAAGAATCAGGCAGCAGAATGTCTAGTGAGGACTACTTCCTGGCTCGTAGAGAGTTTATCTCTGGACAGCTCTCTGAAGTCCCCATTATCAGGGCATTGATCTCATTCATGAAGCTCCACCCTCTTGACATCATTACCTCCCAGAGGCTTCATCTTCTGTTGACTTACATAAGGCTTCAACATTTGAATTGAATTTGGAGAGGATGTAAGAGCCTCTACAACCGGCTCAAGCTGGCTGCAACCTGTGAGGAAAAGATACCCTCTATCATCATTGGAGTGACAGGCAGGCCAGATGGAAGGATGAAGTACTCAGCCATACCACCAAAGTCTCGGCTCTTCGTCTTGACCTGATGATGTCCTCAGTAGCCTCCATGTGAAGGCAATCTCCGGGATGGCTGTGAGGGAGCGTCTGGGTGAGGTACTGCCATACTTACAGGAAATGCCCTGAGCCAATTGATTCTGTGCTCTTTGGAAAAAACTGTGACATGAATGTTTGGCCCCTAGCTGTGATGCCACTCCACATCTGCGTATCAGGGCAAGCCTGCCATGCACAGACCTCCTGGGTTCTAAACAGGCCTGGGTCACATGCTTTCACATTGACCCAATGAAGAATAGGCATTTCTGATTCTCAAATCTTTCCCTTTCGCACTATCATTTATGTCACTCTATGCAACTTTTGTAACCTAGGCAACACCTCCACATTCTTTTTTGCAGTCTCAGCACACCATCTGTGATATTCCTTACTATTTTTTTTTTAATACACGCACCTGTATTTGTTTAGAAATGAAGCACTTTTACCACTGGAAATAAATCTATATCTTGCAAAAATTATATGGTTGGCATCAAACTGTGTAAGATAAACAATATTTTTTAATCTTATCTAGATACTGTTGCCTGTAAAAGTACTGGTTCTAAGATATTTTTTAATTTAAAAGGAACAATTATCAAGTGTCTTCAAGTGTTAAAGACACACCAGTACCAGGCAGAGGCATTCTCTCTAACCTCACAAGTGAATTCAAAGACATTTGAAAATAGAATTCCTTCCTCCTTATATGATCCAATATCATTTAATGACATATTTATGTACTTCATGTTAAGTAACCAATGGTACTGACCAATAAGTAAATTAAATAATCACTCTTATTCCATCATCCTGTGTGTGTAGTGTACACCGTTCATGACCTATGTTCTTCTCTTTATGAAGCCACCTATGATGATACGTTCCCTGCCCTCTATCATCACATCTCTGTTGTAATAAGGCAGTGAAGACAATTGTCAGGAAACTGGAAGATATAGACCCATTTATCTGGGATCAAACTGCATATGTGTTTATTGGGCATTTTGTGAGAGCCCAGAGTGAACAAGTCAAGGTCTTTACCTCAATCTAGGTGAAGAGAGAAGGAAAGGTTACAAACCATGTAAAGTACATTAAGCTCCTAAACCAGATGAGAGTGAGCTGGGTGATTACATAAGTTTGTTCAGGACTGCGAAGATAGATCTGTTGGTACAGTGTCTGCCAGCAAGCACAAGGACCTGAGTTCAATCCCCAGAACCCAAGTAAAAATGACAGGCCTAGTTGTGTACATTTGTAATCCTAGAGCATGGAAGGTAGGCACAGGAAAATCCCTGAGACTAGCTTTCCAGCCAGTCTAGCAGTCAATTCCCGGCCAAGGAAGTAAATGGTATTACTGAGGATGACACCTGAAATAGTTGTCCTCTTGCTTCTACATGCATATTTGGACACATGCCTTCATATCTACACATATATTAAAAAGTGTTGAGTGTGGGAAGTATCATTGAATGGTCTAGTTTTGATATTCATAATTTTTTTGTAAGTACGTCATTCTTCCCTAAGTGTTTTTTCGTTTGTTTTTATTTACTGTTAAAAACAAAAGAGTAGAAGAGTAATAGGTGATTGGAGAAGGATCAGCCAAAAAAGATAAGAACAAACACAGCCTAGTGGCTTACGTGAGGTTGTTGGGGGAGAAGGTGGAGAAGAGCATTTCTGAAGCTGCTCAAGCCAAGGAGGATGGCGGGACCAGGCAGCAGATGGGCTTGGGGAAGGTGGGCCTGCAATCATCTCCTGAAAAATGGGCCTCAGGAACTGTAGTTTTAGCTAAAAGCCATGATGTTCAAGGAGAACTTGAGAAGGTATGTAGGACATAGAGAGCCACAGGAGCCCTAGGGAAGGTTCCGGATGCTGAGCAGTGGAGATGTCAGCTCTCTTCTCTGTCTTCATTGACAGGCCCAGTCTCCGGCTAACTTGGCTGTTGCCTGTTGGAACAACTGCTTTCTCTCAAACAGAATTTGAATATATGGTGGCTGTGTGCTGAGAAAAGGTGTCCTCTCCCAGATAAGTTTATTTTCCTGGATTTATAGGTGGCCACCTGACCCTATGTGCTGACACTGAGATGTCAGGGAAGGTATTCCCAGAAGGTGGGGGTGATTTCTCTCTTTAAGGAAGTCAAAAAGGCTTGTAAGATGTCTTCCCTCTCTGAAAAGGTGCTTGAAGATGGAGGACTTGGAGACATCATCCTCTACCCACTCACTGCCTCTGTATATTAACATGTAGTACTCTCTGGTTTCTAGGATTCTCTGACTGCAGTCCAGATGCTCAGGAGCACTGGGGAGGGGCCTTTCCACACCTCCAATTTCCTCTTCTCTGTGGGTGGATTTTATTCTGCTCCAACATGAAAGAAGACATGGAATTCTTATAAAAAAAATTTTTTTTTGGTCTTGAAATAGGGACTCACTATGTAGCCCAGGATGACCTCAAGCTCATAGTCCTCCTGCCTGAGCCTCCCCAACTCCAATGCTGGCATTAGAGGTGTGCACACTATGCTGAGCTTGGAACTCCTGTTTCTGTAAAGCGTTGAGGGCTGGGATACTACTCAGGGGTAGAGCTCCTGTCTAGCATACACAAAGCCCTAAGTTCAAAATGGGTTATACTGAAGCATTTATATAGTACTTTATGATTATGAAGCTATTGTTATATGCTTATGATACCAGACACCACGTGATAGCATGGCTAATGTTTTGCTTTCAGTGTAACAGTAAGTTCTCAAGGCAGCACTGGGATGAGAGGTGCTACTGTTCCCCGGTTTCAGCAAGAGAAAAGAAAGAAAGAAAGAAAGAAAGAAAGAAAGAAAGAAAGAAAGAAAGAAAGGAAGGAAGGAAGGAAGGAAGGAAGGAAGGAAGGAAGGAAGGAAGAGAGAGAGAAAGCCCAAAGTTCAGTATCTTAATCAGAATAACCTGCTCTAGGCTTTGCAGGAAGTAAGTTCTTAATGGTAAGAATGTATTCTGAGGTCATGTGCCTTCACAAAAATTTGTAAATTCTTAGTCACATTCCAAATGCATTGAGTAAGTAAAGGTGGGCATAGGTTGAGGGTGTGTTTCCTTCGGTAGGCAGGACTTGGTGTTGACATTATTCCTCACTCCCTTGTCCCAGTTCTCTGGTTCTCCAGGGCACAGATGCCCAAAGCTTGGACTGACCAGAGAATTAGTTACTTTCTGGTTGCTATGTAAAACAGACCTGACCAGAGCAACTTAAGGTGGCTGGGGAGATAGCTAATATTTTTTGCTTGGTTTGTAATCCCAGCTTTGGGTAGACAGAGACAGATGGATAGTTGGGGCTCCTTGGCTGGCCAGTTTTGCCTACTTGGTTATATCCAGGCCCATGAGAGACCCTGTTTCCAAAAAAGGAGGGCAGCACCTGAGGAAAGACACCAGAGGTTGTCCTCTGGGACACACACACACACACACACACACACACACACGCACACACATGAGCATGCACACACATAGCAACTTAAGGATGTTTGAGGGGATACAGTCCACCATGGGGAAGGCACAGTGGTGGGTGCATGAGGCAGTTGGCCACATTGTTCCCACAGACAGGAAGCTGAGAGGTGAATACTGGCACTAAGCAGTTCTCCTTTTCCCCTTTTCATTCAGTCTAGAACTCCAGCCTACGGGTTGATGCTACCCATAATCAGGGTGGGTCTTCCCTCCTCAGTTAAACATCTGTGGATATGTCCAGAGTAGTGTCTAGATGGCCCCAAATCCAGTCAAATTGATAATGAAGATGAACCATCACAATCATTTCCAGGAGTTAGAGAAGCTGCATTTTAATCATTCTAATCTGCATAAAGCTTAAAGCTTGGATAGATTGCCTGGTCCGCCTTTTGAGAGGACCTGGGTGACCTCACTCCAGACAATATTCCAGCAATTGAACAAGCCCTTTATTTTCTGCACTTGAAGTGATTATGGTCACTCTAACCCTGCCAACCTAATTCTCAACTATAAAAAAATTCTGCCCTTATTAGTAGAGAAATACAATAATAACTTCTACTTGACACTTATTATGCATGAGGCCTGAGCCTGGTAGTGACTGTGCCATATTTTATTTGAGCTTCACAAACAACCTGTTTTCTACCTGACCACCAAAGAGAGCTTGGGCTCTGTAGTCCAATGTGAGATCAAGTCCTAGCCCCATTGATGGATACTTCTATTGATTTGTGCTAGCTAATTAACCCCCTAGAGTTCCAGGGTCTCTATCTGTACAATGGGCACAGACTATATACATTATAAATAAAAAACAATAGTTCAGTTCACAGTTCTGGCCTAAGGTTGAGGGTTCATATCTGATGGTGGCCTTATTACCAGGAGAATCCTGAAATAGCACGAGGCATCAAATGGTGAGAGACAAGAAGCATGCCTGAGAACTAGCTGAGACCCAGCTAAACTTGCTTTTATAGCGTGACCTTTTCTGGGAATAACCAATTTGTAGCATGAATTGATAAGTTCATCCAAGACTGCAGGATCCTAATCATCACCGCTAATATCATCTCATGATCCCATCTCTTCATATCTCATAATGGGGATTACATTTCAGCCTGAGGTTTTGAAGAGGAACCCATCTTTAAGCCATAGAACTGATTTGCAGAGCTGTTGTGAGCACAGAAAATGGATGAGTTAAGACAGTGTACCATGTGTCAGGCAAAAATGCCTCCTTTTCTGATTTGTATCATTAAATTTTGCAAGATTAAGAATAACTTCAGCATGTTTTCTTAAATACATTGTGGTGCATGTTCCAGAAAAATGAGAAAATAAGTGCTGTGTCTCCAACATAGATGGCACATGCCTTTTCATAGGTGGCATGGCCAGATCCATTGCTTTCGGTCATTGCTTCGGATGGGTACGGACACAGTCCCTATGGCCAAGGCTGTGATCCATATTTAGAGTGAAGAAGAGGAACGTGTGAGTGAGGCTGAATGAGTGACTTCTGTCCTCCTTCTGTGGATCAGATGCAGTTCCTAAAGAACCAACAGGGCAAGGGACAGTGGCCTAAGTCATTGCTTGGCAACCTTGCTTTGAAATGAATTTATTCTCTCCCTGAGAAGTGATAGTAAAGAGAAACATTAGGTCAATAATTCATCCCAGCCTCACCTGGATGCCACTTCTTTTTCATATGTGTGGTGTGTGCATGTGTGCATGTGTTGGTATGTCTGTGGGCAGTGTGAATGCATGTGTACAAGTATGCATAATTGTCTGTGGAGGCCAGAGGTCAATGTCAGGTGTCTGACTCAACTGCTTTCCACCTTACTTTTTTTTCTTTTGTAAGTATTTTGTGTATTTATTTGAGAGAGAGAGAGAGAGAGAGAGAGAGAGAGAGAGAGAGAATGAGTGCACAAACAAACTCCAGACCCATGTGCTACCACGTATATCTGGCTTACGTGGATCCTAAGGAATCAAACCGGGGTAGGTTGGCTTTGTAGGCAAGTGCCTTAAATGCTAAGCCATCTCTCCAGCCCTCCACCATACCTTTTGAAATGGGGTCTGTCACTGGACCCAGAGCTCACTTCCTGGGCTAGTCAACAAGTTCAGAAATCTTCCTGTGGCCTTCTCCTTAGTGCTGGAATTACAGGTGTGAGCCACCATGCTTGGGTTTAAAAAAAATACATTGATTGATTGATTGATTGATTGATTGATTGATTGAGAGGGATAGACAGACAGAGAGGGAGAGAACGAATGGGAGCACCAGGGCCTCCTACCACTGCAAACATACTCCAAATATATGTGCCACTTTGTACATCTGTATTTATATTGGTACCGGAAAATCAAACCAGAGCCATCAGATGGCTTTGCAAGGAAGTGCCTTTCCCCACTGAGCCTTCTCCCTGGTCCTGTGATGACTTCTACAGGTAAGTATAATGGCCAGAATGGCCAGAGAACCTGAGTCTGTTTAGAGGCGCTGCAGGCTGAAGACTACCTCTGAAGTACAGGGAAATTGGGCTTCAGCAGGGTCTCAATCCGGCCTGAGAAGCTGAAGGACAGGATATGGCCACCATGAAGAACAGGAGGAGTCTTCCACATGGGCATGTAGTCTTCTGGTAAGCCTGTGTGCTTTTCCTGTGCCCATTGAAGAATGCAGCTATTAAGAAGAGCAGTTCCAAGCCGGACGTGGTGGCGCACAACTTTAATCCCAGCACTGGAGAGGCAAAGGTAGGAGGATTGTCATGAGCTTGAGGCCACCCTGAGACTACATAGTGTGTTCCAGGTCAGCCTGGGCCAGAATGAGACCCTACCTTGAACGTCACTGCCCCCCCCCCAAAAAAAGAAGAGCAGTTCCAGGGCTGGAGAAATGGCTTAGTGGTTAAGGTTCAATTCCCTAGGACTCACGTAAACCAGATGCACAAGGGGGCACATGCATCTGGAGTTTGTTTGCAGTGGCTAGAAACCCTGGCACATCCATTCTTTCTCTCTCACTCTGCCTCTTTCCCTCCCTCAAATAAATAAATAAAAATAAAACATATATATATATATATATATATATATATATATATATATATATAGAGAGAGAGAGAGAGAGAGAGAGAGAGAGAGAGAGAGAGAGAGAGAGAGCAGTTACATTTGCTTGCTTCTAGAAGATTCTGCGGTGAGTTCTTGAGCTCTGGTTGATCTATTGTCCTGCCCATGGATAGAACGCTATCATTATTGAAGTGGGGAGTATGCTGTGGTAGTTTGAATGTGGCAGGGTAAATGTGCAACCCCACAGACTCAGGTGTTTTATTAAAATTGTAATTTCATCTTCAGCTCCTAGCAGGCAGGCCCTTACTAGCTGAGGCCTGTCACCTGCCGTGGATCCTGGAGCCCGGCCCTGAGGAGTGTTTGGGGATAGATCTTCAGTGCAGCCCCACTAGGTGTGTTCGGAGGGTTCCGTGCTCTGGTGGTTCCTGCTGGCGGCGGTAATGTTTCCTTGCTTCCTGCAGTTATTCTGCCGTTGTTTCTCTCTGCTTGTAAGCAGCCTCTTCTGCCGCTGATGAAGCTTCACCTGTATTTTTATTTATTTAGTTATTTGACAGAGAAAGAGGGAGTGAGAGAGTGGGCATGCCAGGGCCTCCAGCCACTGCAAATGAACTCCAGACACACGTGCCCCCTTATGCATCTGGCTAATGTAGGTCCTGGGGAATCGAACCTGGGTCCTTTGGCTTTGCAGACAAATGCCTGAACCACTAAGCCATTCCTCCAGCCCTGTATTTTTTTTTACATTTTATTTTTATTTATTTGACAGAGAAAGAGGGAGAGAGAGAGAGAGAGAGAGAGAGAGAGAGAGAGAAGGGGCTCACCAGGATCTCCAGCCAGTGCAAATGAACTCCAGATGTGTGCACCCCCTTGTGCAATCCTGGAAAAGTGGGTTCTGGGCAATTGAACCTGGGTCCTTTGGCTTTGGAGGCAAAGACCTTAATTGTTAAGCCATCCCTCCAGCCCTCACCTGTATTTTTTTTCTCAATTTTTATTAATATTTTCCATGATTATAAAAAATATCCCATGGTAGTACCCTCCCCCCCCCACTTTCCCCTTTGAAATTCCATCCTCCATCATATCCCCTCCTCATCTCAATCTTTCTACTTACATATATACAATACCAACCTAATAAATGCCCTCCTCCCTTTCTTTCTCTTCCCCTTCTATCTCCTTTTTAACTTATACTGGCCTCTGCTACTGAGTTTTTTCCTTCTCGCACAGAAGCCCAATCATCTGAAGCTAAGATCCACATATGAGGGAGAACATGTGGCGCTTGGCTTTCTGGGCCTCGGTTACCTCATTTAGTATAATCCTTTCCAGATCCATCCACTTTTCTGCAAATTTCATAACTTCATTTTTCTTTACCGCTGAGTAAAACTCCATCACCTGTATTTTTTAAGCCTGAAATAAACCCCTTCCTCCTATATTCTGTGTCTAGTTGGATGTTCATCCCAGCCAGCTGGAGCTGAGGACAGCAGATGCCATTCAGGGTGGTCACGGTGGTCACGGTGGGGCTTGTTACCCCTACTGGTTCAGTGGGTTCTTCCTCTGGAACATTGTTGCCCTTTCTCCCTTTCATCCTAATGTCATTTATCTGTGACCTTCCAGAGCTCACTGAGTACTGATCACAGCCCATTGAAGCCCCACACAGGTCACCTTTTTGCCCGCTGCTTGGATCCCACATTGTGTTCCCCCTCTACATTAACAATCTCCCTCCTTCCCACCACCATCACAGTGAGCTGTTGAATTACTTAGCCAAATCTGACTCACCCAAGGAAGCTTTTCAGTTCTTCTGTTGAATTTTCTTTGCATGTGTAATGTGCCTGTGTGGGTGCACATGTGCGTGTGTTTGGGGGTGCATACACATGTATGCATGCGCATGTGGAGGTCAGAGGTGGATGTTGGGTATCTTCCTTTATTACTTCTCCATCTAGTTTGTAGAGAGAGAGTCTCTCACTGAACATAGAACATAGAACCAAATCAGCTAGACAAGCTAGCCAGCAAGTCTTGGGGATCCTCCTGTCTCTGCCTCCCCAGTACTGGGGTAACAGGCACAGATTACCATGCCTGGCTTTTTATCTTAGTGCTTGGGAATCTGAGCTCGGGTGCTCACGCTTGCATCACAAGTACTTTATCTAGCCTCTGCTGAATGTTTTCATTGCACTGAGAGGCTTGAGAGCTGCCTTGATTTTACTTGGGGTTTGGGGAGAGTTTTCACTCCATTGTGGCTGCACCTCACATGGCTCCTGTCCCACATGACTTCAGCTCCAGAAACTGTGTTGCTATCACAGCTCTTGGTCCCACTCATGTGGTGAAATGCAGTGCAGATCAGGGAACTACACAGACACTGGGCAAGTATTAGGGTGAGGTGAGCCCTCCAATTCTTATGAATTAAGTAGATAAAAATATGACTCACCAGCTCAGGTGTGTTTTCTAATCCAAGTGTTTATTCTGTATGCTAGCAGAAATGTACAGTTAAATTATAATTTGGGATTTCTTTCCATTCCCCAGGTTTACATTTATATTCTGATTGAGTTATCTAAAAATGTCATTCCAAGGGCCCAACTGGTCCTCAATGTCATTTGAGCATCTGCTGTGCTGTCCTCATTCTATGTGATCTCTGTTGTCTATGCAACTGCCAGACCATCTCGTATGTGGAGAATTTCTCCATCTGGAACCCTCTCTGGAATTCTCCAGCTCAGCCTTTTCTTTTTCTTTTTTGTTTTATTTTCTTTCTTTCTTTCATTTTTTTTTTTTAGTAGAACCCAGATGTCCTTTTGTGACACCATCTAAGGTTTCTTCCACCTCCAATACTGTGCTAGTAAGTGCTTAACAAGCAGCCAATAGGCTGGATTTGCCAACTTGATGAGAAGGAAATCCTGATTTGCAGTGGTTGCTAATTTCCAAGGTATAAGTGCTCCCACTATAGCCAATTTCAAGGTACTAATGATATAACAATCAACTTGTGCACTTCTGAAAATTTACCAATCAGTGCCTTTTGTCTCTGGCATACCATTTATGCTTATAACCAGTACATATTGTAAGCAGTTCTCTGGAGATCAACTGCCTTTCTGCTGTTCTACCCAGAAAATATGACAATGGCCATCTATCTCACACAGCCTAGAAATGGGTTTGAGATTCTCTTATCTTTTCAGGGTCAACTATAGGATCAGGTCACAGAAGAAATTTTCTAGGGATTTTGCACCACAAATGTTATGCTGTTTCCTATTGCTGCTTTTCTAGTTGCTGCTTCTTTTTTAAAAAATTTTCATTTATTTGAGAGCGACAGACAGAGAGAGAAAGAGGCAGAGATAGAGAGAGAGAGAATGGGCGCGCCAGGGCCTCCAGCCACTGCAAATGAACTCCAGACGCGTGCACCCCCTTGTGCATCTGGCTAACGTGGGTCCTGGGGAATCGAGCTTCGAACTGGGGTCCTTAGGCTTCACAGGCAAGCACTTAACCACTAAGCCATCTCTCCAGCCCTAGGTGCTGCTTCTTGAAGCTTGAGGAACATTTTTTTCCTTACTGGAGGATGGCTTTGAGATAAAGGTAATGTCTTCTACTAGTCTTACTTTTGTCCTTGAAGGCTTGCATTGTGAAGGGCCTTGGCTTTTAAAATAACTTTTTACCCTGTTATCACATCCTCTCCCTAAAGCAGCAAGTACAAAATGACCTGCCTTATTGAAAGTAGGAATGGGCCAAGAAAGAAAAATAAATACAAACAAATCATTAATTTTTTCCAAAGCATTATTCTGTTATAGACACAAGATACTGGGAAAAATAAGTGATTAAAAAGATGAGAAGAGCTTTTGGCAGAATGTGACCATTAGAAATGCTCCATCTTGTGGGATGTTCTCATTCCTTACAAGTGAACTCATCAGCCATTTCCACTGGCTCCTATGGGCACTGGCTGCCCTGTCCTCTTCCTCTCCTCGTGGTGAGAATGCTCTCTGCTGTCTTATACCTTTCCATGGAAAAGTAAAAAAAGGAAGCATAACACTACAAAAAACTTCCAGGTTTTGTACATATCAGTTCACATACAGAACAAATGGAGTACTGAGCAGTGTTAAGTAGGACTTAAACATGGTCAAATGCTTGAGATCCTGCCATAGCATTCAGTGAGTCCTCAGGGTAAGTATTAGTTCCTTTATTTCACACACAACCCAAAGGGAGGGATTCTTTATTGTGACTCATCGTTTTAAAGATGGTTACATGACACGGGCGTGGTGGCACACGCCTTTAATCCCAGCACTCAGGAGGCAGAGGTAGGAGGATTGCTGTGAGTTCGAGTGAGACGCTACTTTGAAAAACCAAAAAAAAAAAAAAAAAAAAAAAGGTTATGTGGCTCTATACTCTGAGCAGACATCATGGAGGGAGAAGCACATAGCACACAGGAATTTCTACATCTCGTGGCAGGCAGAAAGCAAAGTTGATCCAGAGAGAGGTATAACCTTCAGAGGCACACGTCTAGTGACCTACTCCTTCTAGTTAGGCTCTTCCTCTTGAAGTTTTCACAATCTCCCAGAAGTAGTGACACCAGGTGGGAATCAACCTTCCACCACATAAGAGTGTGGAAGACATTTCATATGCAAAGCATTATAGGGTATAATGTGTGTTCATGATAAATTTGTGCTGTCTGCCCATTGTTTAAAAATATATACTTATTTATTTATTTATGAAAGAGAGAAACAGGAAGAGAGAGAGAAAGTGAATGGTCATGCCAGGGCCTCTAGCGACTACAAACGAATTGCAACTCATGCACCACCTCATACATCTGGCTTTATGTGGATACTGGGGAATCAAACCCAGGACCTTGGGCTTTTCACGCAAGCACCTTAATCCCTGAGCCATTTCTCCAGCCCCTATCTTCCCATTTTATTATTATTTTTTGTTTGTTTGTTTTTCGAGGTAGGGTCTCACTCTAGCTCAGGCTGACCTGGAATTCACTATGTAGTCTCAGGGTGGCCTTGAACTCATGATGATTCTCCTACCTCTGCCTCCCAAGTGCTGGGATTAAAGGCATGTGCCACCATGCCCAGCTATCTTCCCATTTTAAAGGATTTGCCACCACTAGGCTTTGTGTTCTAGTTAACTGTTCTTATTCCTTGTCTCTCTGGTTGGCACATATCCCTTGGCACAGAACCTCATGTGTGCTCAGAAAAGGGTTGTTGAGTTATGTTCTTGTTTTCTTGGCATTATCATAGCTTTCCCTCTATAAGGAACTAGCCAGTCAAGAAGGGATGAAAAAAATTATTTTCTCAGTGTCATACTCCTTCACTTTTGTCATCTAGACCTATTTGGACCTATCATTTCTGTTGGCTTGAGTTCTTTTGATCTTCCAAATAGGGAATGTTGATTATGCCTTCTCTGGGAGAGAGAATGGAATTACATCTCCTTTTGGGTTCATCCAGTCTTCAGCTATGAAGGTATCTTTTAACATCCTTGAAATATGGCTGCATTTAGAAGCAGAAGTTTCTCTTAGAAGCCTGGGGAGGCTGATTTTTTTTCTGATATGGGAAAAGAGGGTGGTACACTGTTGGCCAAGTCCCCTGAAGCCTAAACACAGCACAGCTTTGATCTTTGGGAGATGGCAGTAAAGAGAACTGAGCAGAGGGAAATAATGATCAGTGGTTGGCAGCAAACTCTGCTACTTCATCACTGCCTTTGGATGACAGTGAGACCAGCTGCCTGCAAGCCTGGGTAAGTCCTTGAAGAAATTGCTAACGCCAAGTTCCAGGCTGGAAAGCAGATCAAATGCAAGACCAGGCTCCTGGCATAGAGCAATTAAGGAAAGGACTCTCATTACTAAATACATCTCCCAAGAAAAGCTGACATACCTGGTGTTTTGATCGGGAGAAGCCTTTCTAAGTCTTGCTTCAGTTTTCTTCAGCTTTTTAAGGAGTGTCCATACTGATTTCCATAGCGGTTGTACAAGTTTTCACTCCTACTAGCAGTAGATAAGGGTTCATTGTTTCGAGGTAGGGTCTCCCTCTACCCCAAGCTGACCTGGAATTCATTCTGTATTCTCAGAGTGGAATCTAATTCATGGTGATCCCTCTACCTGTGCCTCCTGAGTGCTGAGATTAAAGGCGTGTGCCACCACCCTCTGCTTGCTTGATTTTTTTTTAATTTTTTTGTTTTTTATTTATTTATTTTATTTTGAGAGTGACAGACAGAGCAAGAAAGAGGCAGAGAGAGAGACACAGAGAGAATGGGCGCGCCAGGGCCTCCAGCCACTGCAAACGAACTCCAGACGCGTGCCCCCCCCCCCTTGTGCATCTGGCTAACGTGGGTCCTGGGGAATTGAGCCTCGAACCGGGGTCCTTAGGCTTCACAGGCAAGCACTTAACCACTAAGCCATCTCTCCAGCCCTGCTTGCTTGATTTTAAAAAATATTTTATTTTTATTTTTTATTTATTTGAGAAAGACATGGAGGGAGAGAGAGAGAGAGAGAGAGAAAGAAAGAAAGAAAGAAAGAAAGAAAGAAAGAAAGAAAGAAAGAAAGGAAGGAAGGAAGGAAGAAAGAGGCAGAGACAGAGAGAGAGGGAGAGAGAGAGAGAGAGAGAGAGAATGGGCATGTCAGGGCCTCCAGCTGCTGCAAACAAACTCCAGACACATGTGCCACCTTGTGCATCTGGCTTACATGGGTCCTGGGGAGTTGAACCTGGGTCCTCTGGCTTTGCAGGCAAGTGCCTTAACCACTAACCCATTTCACCAGCTCTTGCTTGATTTTTTTAAAAACAATATTTATTTATTTGAGAGGAAGATGCAGAGAAAGAGAAAGAGAGAGAATAAGTGTGCCAGGTCCTCTAGCATATGCAGATGAATGAACTTGATGTTCCAATTTCCATAACTGTGGTGGCATGAAATTATTTTACAGTGTTGACTAATGTGTTCTCAATTCTGGTGTTTCCATCTTTTAACTTGTTATAGTTAATCTCTGGTTGTCAATTTGACAGGATGTAGAATCACCATAGAGGCATTTCTCTGGTTGTGTCTTTAGGAGGTTTTCTAGGTTAGGTTAACTGAAGTGGAAGAACCCACTCTAACTGTGGGTGATGTCATCGTATGGCTGGGTTCCTGGACTGCATACAAAGCAGGCTGAGCATTTAGCATTCGTTACACTTTCCACTTCTTCCTTACTGATGTCATGATGTAATGCCAGTTTTCTGCTCCTGCCGTACCTTTCGCACCACGATGGATTTCACCCTGTGAAACTGTAAGCCAAAATAATCTTTTTCCTATCCTAAGGTGCTTCTTGTCTGGGATTTTGTCCCTGTAATGTGAAAGCAATTGATACATATCTTTCGGTCTTTTACTATTTAGACTAACTTGAAAAACATTTATTGAATCAGGAAACAGTTGGTAGACCAGAAATCAGAGAGAAAGATTTGAAATCTTATACTGGGCTAGAGAGATGGCTTAGTGGTTAAGGCACTTGCCTGCAAAGCCAAAGGGCCCAGGTTCGAATCCCTAGGACCCACATAAAGCCAGATGTACAAGGTGACACATGTGCCTGGAGTTATTTTGCAGAAGTTAAAGGCCCTGGCATGCCCATTTTCTCTCTCCCTCCGTCTCTCTTTCTTTCTCTCGCCAATAAATAAAAATAGTCTTGAACCTTTGAGTATCAAAGTCCAAGGTCTTGGATTGTGGCTACCACTAACTAAAGTGTCCTGAGATGGGAAAGGGAAAGAGAGTCAGAGAGGAAATTCTGGCACAAAGGTAGACTCTGAGGGTCCTGAGAAGATGCCCTATGCCCTGATGATCCTCCCAGGGTGGAATATTTTAATGATGGATCCCTCAGATAAGTCACAGGGCACACCAAGAGCTTATTCTGTG
Organism: Dipus sagitta; assembly: GCA_036346955.1. NCBI lineage: Eukaryota > Metazoa > Chordata > Mammalia > Rodentia > Dipodidae > Dipus > Dipus sagitta. Next base: position 124,806,941 of record CM070772.1, on the reverse strand, counting down.
TCTTATTTCACTTTTTAAGCTATGGGAGTTGATAAACTTAGCAGCCACACCCAACATGGCACTGGGCGGGGAAGGGGGGGATAAGTTAAAAATGTCTGCTTGACATTTTTTATGCAAAAATATCCTAAAACAACCTCATAAGTTTCCTTGAGACTTCACCAATGATAGACAACATTTATAATCTCTGAAGATCCCAGTGATAGGGGATGTAAAGCCACCTTTCATTGGTCTCTAAATCTTGTATCATCCTAGGAGAGAAAAAGAGAAGATCTGGCTATAATTTCTTGAGACATCAAGACTAATGAGACAAGCAAGCATAGGGATAGCTTATAGCAACCTGGGACCCTGCTGACTTAAGTTGCATATACACCCTTTCCCCCGCCAAAAAAGGCTGAGCAATTGTGACCCCACTTGCATCTAGATACATTCACAAAATAACCCATAACTGTCTTAATACACAGTAACTCTTTATATTCTCTCATTTTGTGGTTAATTCCATTCAAAAACATCCTGAAACACATCCCGTAACTAGAAGCAGAGGGTTGATTGAGCCTGGACTGGTTTGGGGTGCATGCCCAGTAAGACAAACTATGTTTCCTGAGAGAACTTTTAGGTAAAAATCTCTTGTTTACTACTTCCTAGGTATGCACAATTAAGCATGCATATGATCAAAATCAGATGCGCCATGGAAAAAGACATAGCCAGTGAACAAAGTCTAACATAGCCCAAGCCTGTCACTCAGTATAGCAACAACACAACAAATGCTCATACCTTAAACCTAGCATCCACCTCATTGTCCTCCACCTTTAAAAGGAAATCCCGAGTACTACCCCAACACTGTTTTTTGGCATGTTATGTGTATGGTGTGCAGACATGTGTATATGCTTGTTCACATGTGTGTGAATATATATGTGTGTGCATGTGCACACATATAGAGGCAAGAGGTTGATGTCATGTGCTTTTCTTGATCACAGATCACTTGATCTACCTTAATTACGAGACAGGGTCTGTTACTTGAACCTAGAACTCTCCCATTCAGCTTGTCTAACTAGCCAGCTTATCAGGGATCCCTTGTCACTGACTTCTGAGATCTGGGATCACAGGTGAGTTGTTATGCTCACCTGGCCTTTTTACACGAGTGCTAGGAGTCAGAATTCAGATGCTCATGCTTGCATGGAGAGTGCTTTATTCACTGAGCCATTTCTCCATCCCTTCCCAGAGTTCTTGAGCAACCTCATTTACATAGCCCACTGCTACTCTTCAGTGTATATAATACCATTTTAAATATAACTTCTGGCTACTATTCTCTCTCTCTCTCTCTGTGTGTGTGTGTGTGTGTGTGTGTGTGTGTGTGTGTTTATAATTCTTTGATGCCAAGATTCAAGATAGCAAGAACCTGAAAACATTTGGTCCATACAAGACCACTACTTAGGCTTGCCCATGGTCACTTCTTGGCACTTTGATTTGGAAAATAAAAGAGACTGTCACACTAAACAACTTTGTCCTCGTCAAGTGATGTTCTAGGACCATACTCTCACTAGACACAAGTGAACATCCAAGTATAAATGACTTAAACTCTAATTCATACTTTCTGTTCTCAATTACACAAGCTGCATTCTGAAGGCTCAAAAGCCACATGTGGCTAGGGGCTACCTTTGTGAACAAAGCATTTTTCACCAAATTCTTACTGGTATGCTTTGTGACCTTTGTGAACACCTTTGCTGAAATGATGACCACTGACCACTTCCTCTTTCTTTCACACACGTATCCACCAGGGCAGGCTTTGCCCATTCTGTCATCATTCTCTGATCTGGCCTTGTCCAGGATGTGGCTGTGCTTGATTAGTGGTGCTAGTTTGACTTTGCCTAGTTTCCATGTTGCTTTCACCATCTTCACCGTCATCATTTCTGATTCTTCCCTAATGATAGTAAGCAAGATAGTGTCACAAAAGTTCTGCATGGACAGCTAGCCATGTCTGATCCTCTAACCTCTGTGCTAAATGGCATAGTCATTGTTAAACTTGAATCACTTCATGACATGGGCAACCTCTGAATAGCAGAGCATTCTATGCCTGTAGGGCCCATGGAAGGTAAACAACATGGATAATTGTGTGAACAGTGTAAAAGGACCTTCCTAGAGCCTGGCCGTCCAGAGTTACTGAAATAGAATGCTTTCCATGAAGAGCTAAAGAGCTTTCTCCCCAGAACTTGTTTCCCATCACCACCAGCTGTTGTTCTTTACAGACTGACAAAGGGAGAGCACCACTATCTAGCAGAGACAGAAGTCACAAGGATCTGGGCTCTAGCTCAGTCTACTCTTGGGAGGGACTTAGAACATTGGGGGTGAAAAATGAGACAGTTTTATCTATGTTTTCAAATTGTCCATTGGGAAATAATGTGAAACATCTTGGACTAAAGCTGATGCATAATTGAACATCAATAAGTAGCAGTTGCTGTTTTTCTTTCTTTGCTGCCCTCTGAGATGCTCAGGGCAGAGGCTCAAGGGAGGAAGAACAGCAGTGGCTCCCTGAAATGCAGGTCACTCGCTCTTGCTGTCTGGAATGATGAGAAAATGTCCTACTTAACTTGTGAACATTGTCTCAGCCTACAGGCTGCACCTCATTCACTTGGTGTGTATGCGGTGATGTTTTCCAGGTGGGCGTATGGCTTCCTGGGCCTCAGGAGAAATCCTTGGAATATTCTTTTTGGACCTTTTTCGAAAACAAAAAACTTCCAGAAGACTTGTGAAAACAATAGGCTAGTGTGGTGGTTAATTTCTGGTTGATAACTTGACAGGATTTGGAATCACCATGGAAACAAATATCTGGTCATATCTGTGTGAGATTTCCTAGATCAGGTGGGAGGACCCACCTTAACTATGGGAGGCACCATATCATAGACTGGATTCCTTGACTAATGGAGAAAGCTAGCTGAGCATGAGCATTCAGCTGTCTACTTCCTACTTGTGGATGTGACAACGTGACACCAGTTTCCTAATGCTGCCATGCTTTCCATGCTATAATGGTTTTCCCCTTGAAACTATAAACCAAACATGAGCTTTTTTTCCCTTAAAATGCTTCTGGTCAGGTATATTTTGTCCAAGCAATGAGAAATAATTAATTTAGTTAGTGTATAGTACCCCAGTACCTCCTAACATCAGGTGTGGCCAATGTCTAGAGGGAACTGTGATGGTTAATCCTATTTGTCAGCTTGATTGGATTTGGAATTACCTAGAAGACAGATCCTTGGGCATGTCTGTGAAGAAGTTGTTACCCTAACTGTGGGCAGCACCACTGCATGGGCTGTGGTCTCAGGCTGAAGTTATTGCTCAGTCAGCATTCATTGCTCTCTGTTCTGACGGTGCAGGCAATGTGACTGACTAAGTGCCACTGCAGCTTCCCCACCATGATCCAAAGAACCCTTGCTGCAATAAGTTTCTGTTGGCAAGAATTTTTCATAGCAACAATAAAAGTAAATAATAAAACATGTCAGCAGTTTCCAGACTGTCCTAGGTGCAGTAACACTAATCCTTGTAAAGGTCTTAGTAGAGTCATGTGAGAGGCTATGGACATGCTTCTTCTTGAAGAAGAGTGGCTCATTCTGTGGTTCATGGCTGATGGGTTCAGAAGAGATGGATAAATAATTCAGGCTATATTTTTATTGTCCTGAGGGAACACAGGTGTTGGAAAGTGATACCTACCCAAGGACTGGTAGACTCACACTGTCACCAGAGATGAATCCCAGCCCAAAGTTCAGGTTCTTCATGAACTATGGGGAATTTACAGCAGGCCTTGGGTTATGGATAGGGCTGATGTTGGGCTCTCAGCCAGAGGATGGATGCTGTGTTGATGGCAGATGCTGTGTTGGATGCATTATTTTGCTCCATTCTGCTCCATTCTGGAGCACAGAGAGGACTGACAGAAAGTCTGAGAACATTATAAGACTTCCTGTCACAGACGTTACTACCAGAGGGCTTGCTCTCTTTAGAGGAACAAGTCACAGTTGTCTTCTGGAGAAGGGTGGGCTGATATGTGATATAATGTCCACTATTTGTTCAGGTTGTACAATATCTTATGTATCTTGGACACAGCCAATCTAACTTACCTGATAGTGAACCTAGCTCAAATGGGGCACTGACTCCTGATTTCATTGCAAAATTATAAATAGTATGTAGAAAGGGGACACATCTTGAAGAATATATCCCAAGATTTTAATTTAAATTCTACAGCTTACTAGTTAAGTAAGCTTGTATAAGCAATCTAACCACTGTTTTGTGAGTTGTTGAAGAATAAAGAAAGATCATAGCACTACAGAAAAATCTTGGGAACTCTGAAGTCCTATCCAGACACAGGGGGTTATCTGCCTTGGGTTACTCATTCAAATTAGGCTAAAGGGAGATGAATAATAGCAAGACGTGTTCAGTTATCCCTCATGTAATCTCAGCAGAAACCTAGTCAATCATTGAAGATGTGTAGGGCTAGAATCCTCTGGGTGTCAGAACTTCTTTTGGCCACATAATTTGTCTTTCTAAGCCTCTGGACAAGAGAATGAAATGAAATATTCTTTTATATGGATAGTATTATATCTTAAGTACTTTCAGAGTTAGAGAATTAAACAAGACACAAAGATATTGTCTATAAAGGATAAATCTTGGAGCTGGAAAGATGGCTCAGTGGATCAAGTGCTTTCTGTGAAAGCACGAGGGCTTGAGTTCAGCCAGGATTGGTGGTCCACACTTGTAATCCTACTGCTCAGAGGTGAGATAGAGAATTCCTGGGGTGAATGGACAATTCTAGCTGAATCGGTGTGCTCTAGGTTCAGTGAGAGACCCTGACTCAAAGAGTAAAGCAGAGAATGACTGACTGAAAAATACATCCAACATTGATCTGGCCTTCACATACATAGATGCAAACACACACACACACACACACACACACACACACACACACACACACACGATATAAAAGAAAATATTTCAAAAAGGCAAAAACATGTAGACCAAAACATGATTAATATCGAGTTTAGGTGTTATGAGAGTAAAGGATTATGGGATCTACTCAGAAATTTTCAGTCCTATAAATGGTCAGTGGGGGTTGGCCAGTGGACTTTGCATAGTGTCAATGCTCAGTTTTCTGGTTCGTTAAGATTTCTCCAGCCTTGTTTCTTCTGCCTTTGGAGCCCCAGAGGAGAGTTTGAAAAGTATGATCATCTTGGGGATAATTGGGATGAGTTAGACATCACATGGGAACTATTATGTGAACAAGATATTGAGCCATTGGCAAAAAGTCAAGCTTAATGAGCTAAGCCTAGACAGCACCATTGTCCTCTACAATATAGTTATCTCTCCTTATCTGCACTTTCACTGCCTGTGGTTTCAGCTGCCTTCATTGAACCACAGTTCAAGAACATTAAATGGAAAACTCCAGAAGTGAATAATTCATAAGTTTTAAATTGTCCACTCTTCTGAGTAATGTGATAACTCATGAGTTTTAATCTTGCACTGCTCTGCCTGGGAGGTAGCACATAATTTTGTCCAAGGTACCTATGCCATGTATGCTACCTGCCATCAGTCACTCAGTACACATGTAGATTATCAGATTGGCCATCACAGCACTGTACTGCCTATGTTCAAACAACCTTTAGTTTGCTTAATCATGGTCCCAAAGCTCTAGGACAATGAAGCTGGCAAGTCAGCTAAGCCAAAAAGAAGCTTTCAAGTGTTTTAAGTATAAATGTGAAAGCTTATCATAGCTATACACATATGCTGAAACAGCATATGTAGTGTTAGATACTATGTGTGGTTTCAGGCATCCACAAGGGGGTCTTAGAATGCATCCCTCAAGGACAGGAAAGGACCATGCTTTTGCACTGGATGTTGAAGGCTTCGTGGAATTTAAACTCATGGAAGCAACAGGGTTATAACAGGGAGGTCAGGGGGAAGGAAATGAAGCTATGGACCTAGCCATGCACCATGTGAGTATGAGAAATGATTGAAAGAGGATAGTAACTCAGATCTATGTCACCAACGATCCCTGAAAACCCCAATCTTGTTGGGACGTGGTACCTTTTTTTAAAATCTCTACAGCTACCCTCCCTTTACATAGGTGAATACTTCTGGATCATTCTACAGAAACATTTAAAATTTAATAGACAGTTCCAAATTTCCTTCTAGAATGAGTGTACCAGTTTAACTACAGCATTTGCTATGTGTGCTAGTGGGAAATATTTTCAATGTCATTTTTTTGCCAAATTTTTATATAAAAATGGGTATAATTTTTTTTTTTCCTGAAAGAAGACTGTTTTCTTCATTATTATTGAGTGCAAACACTTACGGGATATCTGTGAGTCCTTTTTTGTGAACAGCATATTCATATTCATGTCATGTGTGATTTTTCTCTCAGGTTTACAATGGTGGTGAGGACAATGACTGTCCTGGAGTTATGTGGTATAGCAGGTCCAGTTGTCTCCCTCCACTTATGGACATATAGGGGTTCTTTACATACCCTGTCACTTGTCATTGTCTATAGACATTTCACATGTTCTCTCCTTTCACTTTTTGTATATGCTGTTTTGGATTCAATAGGTATTTTAAGTCTGAGGTCAAATCTTACTATCTTTTTATTTGGGGATCTTTGCGTTATACTTTTGATCTTTTAGAAATCTATGAATCATGACTATATTCTCTTTTCCACAAATATTATAATTTTTATGCATTTTTATCTAAACAAACCATGGAGGACTTATCTTTTTTACTGGAGAGAAGTAATGAATCAAATTTGTTTCCAAAGTACTTTTCTAAACTCGTTCCTCTCAAATTTGAAATGCTTCCTTTTGACTATATAGTCTTAGTTTCACATATCTGAGTGTCTGTTTATGGATGGTTTCTTGAGCCTTTGATCTGCTTATCTTGTCTGGTCCTGTGTAGATGCCACATCTTTTTAAATCAAAGAGCTTTATTAGCATGTTGATTTTTTATTTTATTTCAGAATCTCAGAGGCTGTGCCTGGTCACTTACTTGTACTTGATTTTGGAAGCAACTTTTGAGTTTCAATAGAAACTTCTGTTGAGTTTTTCTTGGGGATGGTATTGAAATTATAGTTTCATTTGAGGAGGAATTACAGTTTACTTATATTGAGTCATCCAACCTAGGAATATAGTCATAGACTTTAGTTTTCAAGTTATTACCTTTGTCTTAGAAAACAGTTTTATAGTTTTTAAAATAGATGTGCATTTCTTCTAGGTTTATCTACAGACATTTTAATAGGTTACATGGACTCCTGTGGATAACACAGTGTCATTTTTGTAGTTATTGTTACTAAGGATAAAAACTAAACTGAATTGGGCTGAGTATGGCTTTTATGTAGGCATGGCTTTTACTTTGTTTTCTTTAGAAATTTAAAAGCAATCTGCTCCTATTCATCTCATCGCAGAAATATATCTACACTTACCATGCTCCAGGCAGAAGGATATGCAGGTTTGTGCAAATAAAGGCATGGCTATGAATTTGAGCTTACACTGGCAGAGAAGTGGGGAACATGACTAATTTATGCAGACATACACAAATGGCCTAAAGACCAACATCTATTTTTATAAACACATGACCTGTTATATTACTTAATATGTTGGGGATATGTGTGTCTTGAAAAATAGGGTCTTGTTATATAGCTCAGGCTGGACTTGAGTTTTTGATCCACTCAGACTCCCAAAAGTGATGAATTACAAAATCCCATTCCAGAAGGGTAACCATTTTCAAAGGGAGAAACACACACACACACACACACACACACACACACACACACACACACACAGGTCTTTCTGATGAAGTCTCTGTGTCAGAAAAGCATTTGGAAATAGGGTTGAGGGTCTCTCAAAGAGCCAAGCATAGTGCTGGTCTGGAAGCATTACATAGTGCATATTTGGTCTAATTGGATTAGACCCTCAACTGAAAGCACTTGAAATTCTCAAAGCTAAGCATAGCATACACACTAAGGGCATTTCACATACGTCGTGATATTGAATGCACTTACATTTTACTTTCTCTGGTGCTTTGGATGGAAATGTCTTGTTTGTGTGTAAGAAGGCAGACATGGTTCAAGTGCTCTCTTGGGCTAGGAGCAGCTTAAGGTCTCTGGCCGCCATCTTGAAACTGGTGGTTCTATTTCCCTTTGTGACAGGAGCAAATTTAGAGTTACCAGCAAGGTTGTCCTTCCTCTTCGACATTTTTCAGGTGGTCAAATAAAGTTTTGTGGCTTTCTTATCTCTACCTGACAGAAGTCTTCTGAGCACCTCAGAAGTATGCCAGTGCAGATTGACACCAAAATTATAAATGAAGAACTGAACACAAATTCATGTTAATGGACAGATACCAATTATCTTGAGGTTTTGGAGTGATAAATAGTGGACATAGGCTGAGAAATGAAATCTCAGAACTGTGCTCATAACTATAAGAATAATTAGAGTGTTGGAAGTCAAGAGAAATATCTTTTGTTAGTCTGAGTTCACAAATTTGAACACCACTAATCATTACTACTTCGTTATGAATTCATTAACAGAGTTTGCAATCTCAAATTTTAAAACTGGCTTCAAACCTAGTGTGTATATGATTATTATATTCTTGGGGAATATAAGGGCAGATATTAAATTTGTGGAGTATGTCCTTTTAAAAATCAAGTCCTCAAAGCCAGTGATACATAATCAAGACAAAATAACTGTCAGAAAATTTTAGTGCAAAGTACTATTTTATTTACCTTGATAGAAATATCAGGGGGATTTGTGGCTATGTGTTTGGGAACAGAACTGTCATAGCCATAGCTTCTCAAAGGTATGTGATGTTTGTAAGAGATGAGCACATACTGATTTGGGGGAAGAATTAATACACAATTTGAATTCAAAGGACAAGCTCTAAAAATTATGATCCAGCTTGGAGAAGCATTTCCAAAATACCTTTGGGGAATAAATGTCTTTTATTAATCCAATCAGCCATTGGATGTCATTCTTCCAATTTAATTATGTTTACCTGCCAATGGGTGACTCTGCTTCTTATGCATGTAATTTCAGTAGGTGCAAGTGGTAATGGAAAATAATTGTCCTCAGGGAGATAACTGCTATTACAATTATTTATCCATGCAAGTGAGCTATGTTAAAAAATTAACTCTGTCAGATGATCTGGAAATATGAGCAAGCATGTTTTCTACATTCAAGTGAAATATGAGGGGTTTTTTTTTGTTTTCTAGATATTAAGCCTAGCATTAGGTGCCTTATATATGTTACCCTATCCCAGAAGGGCCAGAGTAACCTTGACCTTATTGATGAGGAAACCATGCTTATAGGGAAAGTAACTAGAGGAATCAGGATTCAAAGCCAAGGCCAATAGGCTGGTGTGAAATGACCCCTCCTTCACAATATACTAATGATGATAAAATGAGGCAACAGCTTTGTAAAGAATTTATTTTGTGAGCAGGGGATATAGTAAAGTGTTTACTTTACATGCATGAGGATCTGACTTCAACCACAGAACCCACTTAACAATGTTAGGTTTAGTGGCACATGCTTGTAATCCCAGTGCTGGGAAGGCAGATAGGAGGATTCCCTGGGGTCTGCTGTCCAGCCAGTTCAGCCTTCTTTGGAGATCCAGGCCATTGAGAGAGATGTCTCAAATAAAAAAATGCTGAATGGCTTTCCTGAAAAAGATTATCCTCTGATTTCCAAATGCACATGCACGCGCTCATGCACATACATGAACACACATGTAAATTTTTTAAAAATGTATTTTGGTGATTATTATATTTTTATTGATGTATGCAGTTACTGTCATCTGAAGGCATTTTACTTCTGCAATCATTGCCCTTCCTGCTTTCAGACACCCATTCCCATGGGAGGCAGAATATCGTACCTGGTTTGCGAGTGAGAGACCTGTCCCGTGCGCAGCCCACTTCCAGGAGAGTAACCTTCTGCTCCCATTGGTCTTTGGGATTCTCTCCTCTGAATTCCCATCATTCTCACATCTCTACCAGTCACTGGGAGCACTTGATGTACAGGGCTCGTAGGGTATCTTTTTCCTATGTGAGGGTTTGCTTTTCTCAATCTAGACTGTGAGGCACAGGGTCTCTTTGCATCTCTCAGTAGGCCTCAGAGGATACAGAGCCCTGTGCCAGGCCCTGGATCAGTACTCTGTGGAAGTCAGAGAGCTATGCAGACACAATTACCCAAAGGTTAGAAGGTAGCCAAGTATTCAGGTGCATGTAATTGATTATGATGTAAACTTGGGAGACTTCCACAGAGGTAGTGGCATCTCTTGTTATTGTCATCTGTTGTCTGGCCTCTTCAGAAGACTTCACTCTGAAACGGTGATGTGGCATGCTGGAGGACATATTCTGAGTTCTTACCTTTGCGTAAACACTGGCATTATCAACTCCTCCCACTCCCTGTCCTCCCCTTCTCTGAATATACAAAAAGGGCTAAGAAGTGGGTGGAAGGTGACTTTTTGAGGGGAAAGGAATGATATTCATTCTCTCCACACGCTTGAAGGAAAAGGCTCCCAAAGCATACTGCCTGCATACTTTGTGGATATACATAGTAGGTACATGTCCCTTACCACTCAGGCTTGCTGACATTCTTTTGTCACTATCTGAGTAAGACGGTGGGGTATGGGAAGACACTGGAGATGTGGGGCCATGGAGGAGAGAGGTCAGGGAAATTCTTGAAATGGCTTACTCACAAGTGCAAATGGCCCTACTCAGACCTCTTACCCAGAGTTCAGGCAACAGGACAAGATGACGTTGGAACTGTAGGTCAACAGTGGATAACCCATTGTAGCAGCTCACTGTGGGGAATGGAATGCATGGCTGTTCGTTGAGAGAAGAGACTGCTCACAAGAGAGTATCAGAGCCAGGCAAGCTCCTTCTTTGGCTGCATCAAGTGGGGCCCGCATGCCTCCACACTGGTGATGAGCAGAGATGGCAGCAAGCGTGGCCACAGGCTCTTCTGAGTGGCTACCACACCTCCACCTGGAGCCAAGTTTGGTGAGAGTAGAAGAGGGGATAGGAGGGAGCAAATCTTATTTACCTCCCTTTCAGGACCCTGGAGTCACAGGCCCAGCCTACCAATGGTGGAGGGCGTGTGACTGGAATATGAGGCTGAAGTTCTCCAATGATTAGGACTGGATCCTAATAAGAGAGACAAACATTCTTTACTCTGTAAAAAAGGATGAAAAGTTAAGAAACAGAGACGACATTAAGAAGACTAGCTCCCTGCAGGAAAGAAGATTTTCCTTTTGTGTGTGTGTGTGGGGGGGGGTTTGCATGCTTGTCCATATGTCTGTGCGTGCATGTGCGTGCATGTGTGTGCATGTGTGTGCATGTGTGTGCATGTGTGTGCATGTGTGTGCAGGTGCATGTGGAGGCCAGATGTTGAGGTTGAGTGCCTTCCTCAATAGTTTTCACCTTTTTCATTGAGACAGTGTCTCCGTGACGCCAGAGCTCACCAATTCAAATTCAGCTCGTCTAGGTAGCCAACAACCCCCTTGTATCTGCTTGTCTCCCTAGCATGGGATTATAGGTACATACTTCATGCCTGGCACTTGCATAGGTTGTAGGGACACAAACTTCGGTCCATGGCAAGTGCTTAATCCACTGAACCATCTCCCCAGCCCAAGAAAGAGGATTTCCAGAGGGCACATTCCAGAAAATGGTAAACAGGGATGATTTGTATTCATATGTTCAAGGATGAGACTTCTTAATGTCAGTGCCCTGTGGGACTCAGAGGACTGGCAGGAGGCTGTACATACCTGAAATGCTCACAGTGTGTCTGCCAGGTGTATCACCTTTCCGTTTCATGGTCCCAAGAAAACTAAGGTTCTGAGGTGATTTGCTAGCCTGTGAAGGCAAGTGAGCTCCTGATACCACTGCTCTTTCCACTGAGCTGCCACACTCTAGTGTGTCCCAGAGTGTTGGCTATATGCAGATGACTTTGCAGAGCTCTATCCACTCACCAAATCTTTAAATCTGACATACATCCACTTAAAGTAACAGCTGAACTTAACCATCTCCCTAAGGGTACATGTTCTCAGGGAGCATAGGGCATCATGACATACGTGCAAAACCAAGTCGGAGTGAGGGTTTCCATATGTTCATTAAGCCTTCTTCACCTCACATTGGTCTATATTTGGTGCCATTTCTCCTCGGTAGCTGTCTGGGTGATTGTTTTTAAAAGATTGATTCACTAACATCTTCTGAGATAGTGTTTTTCAATTATATGGCCCTTTAAGAGTCATTCTGAGGCACAGCTATGATACAAATAAAATCTTATCTCCAATGTCCTATTTCATGGGAATTTCTCCTTCTATAGCTTTGCATTGTGTCTAATCATTTGCATAAAACTCAAAGGGGGACATAAATAATGATGATTTTAGAATTACTAGCAGAAACTGATTTTCTTTGAGATATTCTTTTTTTTTCCTTTTGGAACCATTTTGAACATTGATTTTTATGAGTACAGTTGGCTTAATGCAGAATAATTCCCTGAAGAACTTGAAGGGTGCTGTAGAGAGTGCATCAAGCATATGGGATTAAGAAAGGAGCTGGCTGCTGAACAGAGGGGAGTGGAGCTGAGAGACAGAAGATTTCCATCCCTACTGCACTGGGGAGACCTTGCATTTGCACTTGAACGTTCTTAATGATGTGTAGCATAGAAAAGCTTCATAGGAAAATGCTGTCTCTCCAGAGGAGACAAGGGACTTCTGCTACGTCAAGTTCAAGGGCCTGGGGCTGTGTGTGTACTGCTGGTCATAGTAACTCATGCTCTTGTCATGCTGTCTTTGTGCTGGTGGTTGCTTTCTTATTCGACTCCTTCATTTTCACACGAGGAACAGAGAAGTGGGATTCTGGAAGATGTGGAATGACCTCCTTTGTGAATCCCATGAGTTCATAAATTTCACAGCTGGAAATATTCAGAAAGGTTAGAATACTTTTCCAAGTCTTTGTGGAAAACAAGCTGTCTGTCTTGTGTATTGACTGCAGGTATCACTCATAACCATTACAGAAGTGCTTCTGTTACAGTAGAGCCTTAGTCAAAAGAGAAAATGAACTCGTAGAAAAATAGATGCTTGGCTGGTTCTAATAGACAGAGCCTGGTTTACTTGCCGTTTTTAGTGTGCATGTTGTATATGGCATACACATGTGTGTGTACAGATGTGTGCACCCATGTACGTGGAGGCCAGAGAAAACACTGGCTGTTCCCCTCATTCACTCTTCCACATGACTTTCCTGAGACAAACTCTCTCATTGAGATTAAAGTTCACTGTTTTTTCAGTTAGGCTAACTGAGCAGTAAGCCCCAGCAATCCTCCTGTCTCTACCTACCTCAGTGCTTGGGGTTTGTCTAGCTTTTCCACATAGGTGACATGGGACTTGCCATTGAGCCCTTGGTCCTACGAACTTCCTTTTAATATATCTGGAAAAAAATAATAAAGCTTCCATGTGTGATTCACACTTACCCAGAGTTCAGATCTGAGTCAGGATGGATGGCCATGTCCTTGCTTCTAGCCCCTGGTCACCCATGCTAGCTGATAGGACATGGAGAGGAGATATTCTTTAGAATCTAATCCATATCATCTCCCCCCCCCACACACCAAGTTAGTCAAATAACCTATGTTTCTGGATATCTCATGGACTACTGGCTGTTGACTATTGAAAGATGAATTATTTTACTCCAAATAACAAAGAAAGTTGTTAAGAGGTTGAGATGAAGTGGAGGGAAGGTGACTTTTCCTGAAGTTGACCATGTTTATGACAGAAAAAGTAGCAAGAATGGACTTTAGATAACAACAATTATGATGGCTTTGGATGGAGCTCAGTGCACTAAGCCTGGATTTGATACCCAGTACTGTCAGAATAATACTGGGAACCAAGTATACTGTTGTATTAAACAACAGCCCTTTTTCCTTCTGCCTCCACTGAACTCCAGTGCAGACTAAGCCCAGCGCCCTCCTGGGAGGAACCACTAACCACTTTTTTTTTTTTTTTCCAGCTGCTTCAGCATCTTTTCACGTCCGGACAAAGAATGTTGAAATTGCATTTTCTTGGGACTTTGTGCCAGAGAGAATAAATCATGTTGTCTTGCAAAAAAAAAAAAAAAAAAAAAAGTAAACAATCACACAAATAACAGGGCCAAGCTAAAAAGGAGCCCCCGAGGACCCAACAGGCTGGTAATCACACTTTAAAGAAGGTTGAGCTCACACTTCCCCTGACCTCCTTAAATTCCAGAGCAAAAAAGACAAAGTAGCACTGAGGAAACATGAGGTTGCTATGCTCTTCGCGGAACAATGCTTTGACAAGCTTTGCTTTCTGCTGAGCTCAACTGCAAAGGATGGCCAGGCTATATGTACAGGCGAAGATTCAAGCTGGATAGGAGTGTGAAGGAAGCAGTGAGTTACTGGTTGCCATCAGAGAGGTGCAACATCCTAGGCACTGTCAGGGAAAGCACAGCCAAGATCTGCCAGCACCCGTCCCTGGAGCTCCGATGTGATGAAAGAAGAGTGTAGAGGATTCTCTGAGGTGCATGCCAGCTGCAAGATCAACCTGTCCTTGGGAGGTAGAAGTCCAACCAGTGAACTAATAAGAAAGGGGAGGCGAAGCCAGCTGATCAGGAAGAGACCTGGCAAGGTACAGGAAGGCTGCTGAAGCGCCGTCTGTGGTGGGTCTGTGACCCAAGAGGAAGGGAGGCAAATGCTGGACTTGTGGCCAAGGAATGGGACCACAATCAAGGCTCTACAGGCTGCCAAATCTGAGGCTGGTTCACCACTGATTTATATATTGAGCATCCACTGGAATCATGCAGAGGACTTGAGATGAAGCGGTTCCCTTTCCCCAGGGTTCATACTGTGGGAGATTCGGAAGAGGAGACACGATGGCCAGTGCAGGACCACTGACTGTATCCACAGGAGGTGCATGAATGAACTCATTTAAGTTTGAATCATAATTACTCAGGGCAGGTACTAATATTCCTTGCCATTTTGCACATGATGAAACTGGGGCCAAAGAGGTCAGTGCTCTTGATCAACATCACACCAGTAGCAAGATAAGGATTTGAACTCACATCTGTTTTGACTCCGAAGCCTGTGGTCTTTTGAACTTTTCAGAGTCCATCAATATGGAGTACATACAAAAGCCCCCTGTTGCTAGCATAGTTTTACCCAGACACACACACACACACAAAATAAAATAAACAAGATTTCAGCATGAGACAGAAAAAGAATTAAAATAGCGCTTTTAATATAATCATCAGCAAATGTACAGTATGTACTTTAAATCATATATTTCTAAACTGCTCATCTGGAAAATATAAGCTGCAAAAATACAGACTACCACACTCAAACTCTATTGAGTATGTGCTTTTTCTCCCCTCCTCTTCTGAGACTCAGGGTGATTTGTACCTTCTCTTATTAAAGTCCAGCCTTAGCTGATTTCTTTGGAACCATTACAGTGCTCAGGGAAGCATACCCCAGAGGGGGTTTTCTACAGTGTGTCCTGCCTACATCCCCACCACAGAAGCCAGAAGAGGGATGGGCTGAAGGAAAGTTACATCCCAGGTCAGCATTTCTCTTTAGTGACCCAGGAAAAGTGCCTACTTTCAAGGACTACTGGAGGATTTAGGACCATACAACACCTCCATAGTCCTTGTCACAGGCCTATGTTTGGGGCCTCAAAGGACCACACATTGAATAATCCACATGGGGAACCCTGGGATTCTTGGGCATCGCAGGGCTAAGTCAGGTCGCGAAGTCTGTGGGTGGTGGTGGGTTCGCCGGATGAGGGTAGCCCTCAGCTTCGCACAAAGGAGTCCTCTGAAGGTGACTGTGACCCGGGACAGGTCTTCTCAGTCTCAATGTCTTGATACTCTGTGCCTAAAGGAGTGGGGGAGAAGAGCCAAGAGGAAAAAGAAATCGGTCTTTTCTGTGTTTCCTATTGTATTAGTCTTACACCACAGCCTGTGGCTTTCCAGTGAAGTGGACAAATGTAGGAAGTTAAAGCAATCAAGTTCTCAGTTTTACTCCACGTATGTCACCCCCAAATGAGCAGGTTCTAAGCTCAAGGACCTTGATGAAGGCTGCATGTCTCTGAGAAGGATATTTATGTGTCCATGCCAACAACCAATCATGTAATTATTTTTATCTTACAGAAGTCACCAGTAACAGATCTGTGTCCTAGGACTCCAAGTGTTGCTTTATGTCTCTATTAAAGAGGAAGCTGAGTGTCAGGGAAAGCCACTTGAATCACAATGTCATGCTTTATCCTTAAGCATTCTGGGCTAGCTTATTGTTCATTCAGCCACAGACCATCACTGCATGCTGAGTGAAACAATCTCTTCATTGGAGAAATATTTGAAGCCCATGTCACACTTCCAAAAGTAATGCTGTAGTTTCATTTAAAATATATTAAAAATCCAACGTCTCCTTATGACAACCTGCAAACCATACGGGTCTCATTGACTCTAACATGTAGCTCTCTTGATCAATTTCAGGTACAGGGGGACCACAGAAGACCCTTGATTTATTTGCCATCTTTACACTTTGACCTGGAGAGATAAAGATGGCAGTTTGGAAATGTCAGTTCTTAACTTGGAAGCTGAGACTTGACTTATAGAAGATGGTCAAGCCTATATGTCCTGGGAAGTTTGGCACGTCCTTTCTCGACTTTTCCAAGGCTCATGTTCTTGGGGTTCTGCTGGAAGCCTTTGGGGAGGGGAGCTGAAGAGGATGAGACAAGAGTGGGAGAGCTGGGATTGCTTCTATCCTAGCAAAACAAGTGAGATAGAGGGTGACGGATGGCTGGGAAACTTCTGATGTGGCTAAGATGGAAAGAATGTTTTCAAAGGTGTCCACTGCTTAATTAGTAAAGCAAAACAGTTTTTCTCAAAGGTCTGTAGGCAGTGGTCTCACCTCCAGGCTCATTTCGCTGGGTAACTATGGACTCACTCCTGTAAGGGACACCAACTGGTGGATGCTCTGGTGGCCAAGTTTATAGTCGCATTTTGGTGGTTGTGTGGGTGGGCTGGTGTGTGTGGATCACTGGTTCAGAACCTAGGCAGAGTTAGAACTGGCTCCTGGTTATCTTTCTAACTAGCTGATGAACTCATGGAAAAGATTTGCTGAACTTTTACTTTTCTGATCTGAAAAATGGGGAAAAAATTACTTACCTTGCAGGGCTGGTATGAGAAGACCAGGTAACATACTGGAATCATGTATTCACAGAACCTGACATGTGAGTAGGAGACTCTTAATTAACAAGAGCTTCCCAGCCCTCCCCTATTTTAAGGTGCTGGATTAACACATGAGTTATATTTTTAGTTGGGTTCTTCTTGGAATAAACTTGCCACATTGTTCAGTTCTAGTTCATTTTCTGACCTGATAGGATAAATCAGTCTTGCCAGACAAGTTACCTTCATTAAGTTAGCGTGAACTTCAGAAACACATTAACAAAATGACCAAAAGATCCATTCACCTACAGAATGCTAAGTCTCCAAATAATATGATACATTATTTCATTTGATCATAGAAAAAAAATAATAATAATTCACTTCTACCTTCCAGAAAATACTCAAATTTATGATTGTCATAAACTCCTGATTGTTGACTGGTCATTAGCAAATGTCTGATACTCTGCTCTTACAAGCCTAGAATTGTGGAATAGAGGAAGATATACCCAACCAGTGAGCAGCTTTAGTGTGTTTGAAGACCCTGGGTCAGAGCTGAGCTTTTGATATGGATGCTGTGGTACCAGGCACGAGGGGTGAGTGAGGTGACCCCCCCCCCCCACAGTGCTGAGGAAAAGCATGAGGAGAGTTGCCAGAACCCCTTCATTCATTTCAGAACATATTTTCTACTTCATCTTACTGACTCATTTTGGGTAGAGCACCTCGTAGACATAGACCACTAGACTCAGAGCCTAAGAACACAGAAAATATCCCCAGAATACAGCTGCCATTCAGGGGTCATGTGAGAATATGAAGACCCTCATTCCATTTGGACCAGAGACTTTCTGATGAAGCATTCTGTGGAGTGAGGAGGGGTCTTCACATCTTATTTAGTAGAGAGGAAGTACTCTTAATGACTGAATGGACTTTGGACTCAAAGGCTTGAGTATGAATCTCAGCTGTGCTTGTGACATTGAGCCAGTTCTGGAAGGCTTCCAGTTCTCATGTTCCTCCCCTGTAAAACAGAACTGCTAGTAGTTCCTGCCTCACAGAGTCACTGGTAAGATTAAATGTGCTAATACGAGTAATCTGCTAAGTCCAGCAGCTAGTTCTGGGTAAGTACCTGATATGTTAGTTAATGTTATTATTAGCTATTAGTGCTTATGATTATTCTACTAGGCAGATATATTAGATTTGAAGGGCCAATGTTTTGTGTTAGTGGGGAGAAGAGAAAGGGTTTGAAGTTCTACGTGGTATATGTACTCACTCTTCTTTTCCTATTTCCTTTATTTCTCCCTCAAGTATCTGTTTCTATCATTTAAGTTTTTTAAAAAATGGATCATCACTCTAGTTGAAATGCCACATGTCAGAGCTAGAAGGGACCATGGGTTATATAGCTCAAATTCTCTTATCATACCCAGATGAAAAACAAGGTTACCTTATATTCTGATAACACATGGACACACCTACTTTTTGGAAATAAGTAAGATATATGAATTGGATTCTTGTGGTCAAAAATATTAGAGTTAGTAGATACCTGCTCCAGGACCTTCAGAGAAACAACAGTGAATGTCATAGCAGTTTTAGGTGCCAGAGATACTCCATCTATGCTGCCCTGTTAGTGATCCCCAAGCACACAGTGCTGACTTAGGCCACAGTCTGTGATTTGGGTGGAGATCAGTATACCATGGCTCTCCCCGAAGCCATTGACTGTCTTTGTAAATAAACCTTTATTGACAACACAGTCCATTAATTTTTTTCCCCACATATTTGCTTAGGGCTGATCTTAGGTGGAAACAGGCTAAGTAGTTTTTGGCAGTTTGATAGCCTAGAAGGTAACTAGTTACACACAGAACAATGTGTGGCTCTGCTCTGATGGACCTCTGGGGGTAGAGGGTGGTTCTTCTTTCTTCTCCTCACTGCCTCTCTGGTAGACACTCACGGTTTGTGTGTGTTTCTGTGTGTGTGCGTGTGTGCACACTTGCACGTGGGAGTATATGTATACATGTATGCATCGATCTTGATCACTCCCCACCTTATTTATTGAGATAGGGTCTCATCTGAACCCGGGTCTCGCTGATATGACTAGTGTCTAGCTAGCCACACTGACCTGGGGATCCTGTCTGGTCTGTGCCTCCCAATTCCTGGGACTACAAGCAGACCACCACACATGTGCAGCATTTACATGGATACTGGGGATCCAAACTCAAATCTTCAGGGTTTCATGGTAAGTGTTTTACTGACAGAGCTATTTCCCCACCCTCACCCAGTTCTTCAGTTTAGTTTCCAGACCATCTTCTCTCTGGAGTCTTGCTGCCATAAGCCAAAACTTACCATGAGTCAGCTCTCATATCCTGACAGAACCTAGCTTGTAACATCATCTTGTTGATTGTGTCTGGTTCAGTCCACCTCACTGAGCTTTGAGCTCCTGGAGGGCAGGGGCCATGGCTTTTCAACCTGTACCTGGTCTAGAGACTGGAATATTGCCAAGATATTAAGTAAAGGAATGGATATATCATACTCAAGTGAAATAAAGCCTATAAAGAAAAATATGCTTTCATAAGTAAGATGATCCCTGAGACGTGTGAGCTCTTTTCCCTATTTCTGAAGCAAAGATTCCTGAGGTTCAGGGCCAGTTTTGCTTTTCTGAATTTCCTACTGTAGGTTTTATAAGTTGATCTTTTCACTATGACTAAGCACTCTTGCGTACGTAGCTGGGGTTCCTTACAGATGTGAAAAGGGGAGGGTAGTATGCATTCAGTATGGGTTCCATATCTTCCTCACATATGCCATCAGTGAGAGCTTTCCAATTTGCTCTTGAGCAGTAATATTACTCTAGAGGGGCTGACTTTAGGACAGATGTCCCAGGAAATTAGGTTCTTGTTCAGAGTGGTAGAGTGGTATAGAATCTAGTGAGGCAAAATGAGATGATGAGGAGAGAAGGGCTGAAGGTAGAAGGCTATATCTGGATCCAAAACTAATTTCCTAAGCCAAATTTAATTTCACTAACAACCTCTCTTCGAAACTTGGTGCTTCTTAGGTTTTTGATTTGAATTCTAAGCTAAAGATTAAAGTGAAACAGATCAAGGTTGAAGGCCAGGAGAGCAATCAAGTTCCTTCTTGCCAAACAGTTGGCTCTCCCAAGCCACCCAAACAGTAAGAAGAGCAAAAGGCAGCAAATGCTTCCTCATGTTAGACTAACAGCTTGGTCTGGGTTTCTCGACTCATTTAAACCAAACCAAACAAACAATAGAATACAGTATGACTCAAATAAACAGAAAGAGTATCTTATTCTGTCTTTTTCCTCTGGTCTTGCCTATATGATCATCCAGGTTGATTTCCACATTAATGTTTACAGTTCAACATTGTTGAGTAATTTTTTCATGACTCCTATGTAAAGCTTACAACATATGTCACAGCTAAAGACCTTGCTGGGTAGAGAGAGAGACCTACTTTTCCTGGGACCTGAAGCAGCATATAGCAAGAATAGCAAGAAAGCCAGTCAGGCAGGCCCATGGCTGGCCAACCACTGCTTCCTTATAGCATTTGTCTGAGTTCACTTACATATTTGTACTTTATCTGCTCCCCAGTACCAGCAACCATGACAGAATCTTTTACTGAGAAAATTCCTCAGGAGCAATGTGGATGCTATCCTCACAACTGGCTGGGTGGCATTCATATGGAACATCACTATAGGTTACCTCAAGCCTGCTGGCTTTCCATTGGAAGGGTTGGGAAATCATGTCACATGAGAGGAAGCTTTAGGTTATTTGTGGACACAGTGAGGTAGAATTAGGGGATTTGAATACACAGATGCTATTTAACCCAACCTTTAAAGTCATCATTAGAAATAGTTATTCCACTGTGAGGTGAAGAGAAAGTGATTGTCATGGGAAGGTATACGCTCCTTCCTGCTTGGAAGATATTAACCCGGTCAAAGGGCTCCTTAGGAGCTCTTGGCTTCCTGCATTATTTTGCCTGTTAAGCACTAGCAGTAGGCTCCTTTGGGGGAGTTGTACAAGGAAGAGTCTCTTGCTCTTTTGTTAACTGTAAGAAAAGTCCTCCGGGGCCATGTGAAGTGTCAACTCCTACCAAACCAAATATCCAGAGACACAGAGAGGTTCCTAAGAGCCCATCATTTAAGTAGATCTAAAACAAACCCAACATGGCTCAGGGAAATTCACGGAACAGGGGGCAAAAAGATTGTTAGATAATTGTTAGACAAAGATTGGGACATTATGCACAGAAACATTGCCTCTTCCCCATAACTGATGGCTAACACCACAATGCATGACCCATAATCCCCATGGGGATAACCGACATCCCCAAATGAGGAGGGTCCCTTCAGAGGAGAGGACAGGGATAAGGGTAAGGATGGTACCAACATGTGCTGTTTACACGCTGAGTATGTATATAACTAATAAAAGAAAAACATAAAAGAAAACCCATACACACAAAAAAAAGTCCTCCAGGTACCGTTGTGTAAGAATTGTGTTCCCAAAGTATCAGAAACTTCAGGGACATCATCAGGTAGACAGGTAGTGAGGACCAAAGGACTACATCTTCTCTGACAGGACACAAGCTTGGCTAAAGGAAGATAGACTGTTTCCTTTGTGCAGGGAGTAACATTGTAGAAAGCACAATACCCTTTGTAGTTCTTTAGATGAGTTACAATCAGATGTCAAAAACTTGCAACAAAGAGAAACTCTTTAATACTTGCCCACCACCAAGTAAGATGGCGGAAGAGCTTGCTGCAGAAGATAGAGCCCCATCATCCACTTGACAGGTCTTCTCCACCTCTTACAGTTTTGCTTTCTGTAAGCCCAAGGGTAATCTTACAGGACAGCTTTCCATTCAAAATGCTCTTCAAAACCACACAACCAAGAGGCTGGATCTAGCCTTGAGCATACCATGTTCTTTATATGGCACAAAAGGAAAATTAAACTAGAGTGAGTTTTCTGTTCTATCAGATGTGAGAGAAAGTGAAATTTTAAAAGGTGACACAACACACTTTAAAATCATTTTGCCTTAGGGTGATTTTTAAATTTACAAATAACTGTTGATAAAAGTGAGCTTTGGGGTTGGGTTCCATTATCGTCCTAACACATTCTCTTGTTCAACCCAAAATTTTAGTGGGGGGGGGGATCCAGGATACAAAAAGAGTTTTAAAAAAATCTTTTTCTTTTTTTGTTCAAAAGACAAGTAATTCCATGAAACAAACTCTACCGCCTAGAGCCTCAGTGTGCATCAAGGATAGAGAGTTACAGGGAGAGTATGAGAGAGGACAGTGACTTACTAGCACTGAATTTTGAAATAAGACTAAACCAACCGAATATGACAAAGCCTTTGAAACAGCAAAGCATCCATATCTTATGAACTGGTTGGAGAACTATCCCTCCTGTTGCTGATAAACATACCATTTCCATGGACAAGAACAGACAAACACTAGGCAATGAATGGCCTGTTTCAGAGGCACCCCAGCAATAGATTCTCTTTTGGTTTTCCTCACTTGATGCCTTTTCTATAGAGTTTGGGCTATCACTCAAACATCCTGGTTTCCAATGTTTGTTACAAATTTGATGCTACACCCCTCTTTTCTCAACTTTTTCTTGCCTGATTCTTTTGTTGTCTTGGGAGTAAACTGCAAACAGGTTTTTGAGGAGAGAAGAAACAAAAACAAAAACAAAAAACCCAAACAACCTTGTGTCTTTTCCAGGGCCATGAGTGTGGCATGAGGAAGGTCAATGGAGAACCGTGGCAGGTAAGTACGCTGGCCGAGCCCTCTGCCGTGCACTGCGCATGCTCCCACATCCCCTTACAGGAATGGCCATGGAGGCCGTGTGCGGGAGCAGAGGGCTTTCCCATAGGATTCTCACCCCAGGTGAGATCACTCGCTCAGTTGCAGGTTCAGTCACTTTCAATATACACAAATATACACAAAATTCAGGACTGACCCTGAGCCCATCACTCACTGACATTTTCATGAACTGGACATGTGATTAATGTGGGAGCTTGTGGGTTTCTTATCACAGATGCCACAGCCCGCTGAACAGCTTGTGCTAGGGAGCCATACTTTCTCCCTCTCTTGTCCACAGAAGCATGGCACCCATCTGCACAAACCCACATCTAAGTACACTCCCTCCACGGGCTGAAAAGAACGTCACTTGGAATGTGAAGCATGAACTGAAAGGGCTTCCTGTGACCGTGATCACTGAATCATGGGGCAGACAGCCAGGAGACAAATTTGCAATTCATCACATTATCCCTGTTATCTTAAAATGTGGTTTCTTTTAAAGGCAAGGTGCATATACACTCTTTCTTGAAGCATTTTTTTTTCCCCCTTCTTACAACACATTGTATATTCTTGTTTTTGCATGGTATCCAAATGAGAATAAAATGATAAAAATTACAATAGATTAATTGCATCCCTTGAATCACATTATATTTTTGGTGTGTTAAAAAAGGAGAAAATAAGAGCTGTGTTAGTGACTGAAGGGTTAACACAGGTTTCAGAAGTAGTTAAAAGTAGTATTAGAGGAATATACATACAACAGTTGGAAATTCGTACACATTGTATTATTTGTTTTTGAAAAAAATGGCAAAATGTTTGGCAAATGTAAGCAAATGACTTGGGCTATGTTGGGGCTCACCAGCTCTGAGCGGTTGTCAGTCATAGCCAGGCAAGGCCCACATCTTCCTGAGGTCACACTGTGGGGCTGGGGGGAGCCCCAAGAGAAGGGAAGGTGCTAGCCCCCTACTCAGCTCCCCCTTGGGCCCTCAGTCTTGAACATGGAAATGGAGCTGGTGAGAGGTGCCAACCTCAAACTCTAGTATTGATCGCCCATGAGCATCTCTGAGAGATCTCTGTGAACGTGAATCACATGAAGACTTGGTGAGTGGTCTACATAGTGACCCATATTGCAAAAGTTAAAGAGAGGAGTAGGGTTTCCTCCCTTCCAGCCTGTGCACCCCCCACCCCATGTGGAGGGAGACAGTGGCACAGGATGTCACTAGTGCTTAATCTGGCAATGTTCTCAACTTGAACTTGTGGTTTTAGTAGACTTTTTTTTTTGTTAAGCTTTTGTTTTGTTTTATAAGTATATGTATATCCAGAAATGTCCATCCTCCAAGCTGGCCACCAGTGTTCCCTGAATTTGGCAGTGCCTGTTGCTTGTAGCTGTCGGCATCCTGAAAACCATGGAGTGCCTTCAAAGCAGATTCTGAGCCCCAGCAGTATGAGCGTCCTCCAGGGCCATCCCATTCTCTCCTTATTCTGAATCCTGTCTGGCTCTGATTTTGAGAAAAAGGTACAAAGGTCGTGTGTGTGTGTGTGTGTGTGTGTGTGTGTGTATGTATGTGTGTGTGTGTGTATACATCTGTGTCACTGTGTTAAATCTGTATTTGAAAACCTTTTTTTTCTTTTTTCTTTTTTTAAGAAAAATGACCCTTTGTTTACTAATACAGCGTTCAGCACTCCTTTAGTCACTATAAAACGGACTCCATATTTTCACACCACTCATGGTCTTCCAGGTTATAGATAAATTTTGTCCTATGTGTCTGGTGTGCGGGCACAGGGTCCCTCCCCAGATTGTCTAGGGTCAGAGTAGAGGCAAAGAACTCACTGGTGCTCAGCCCGCCCTCGTGGTTTTTGATGTAGCGTTTATAGTTTTTCCGCAGGCACTGCCATGTGGTGGTGTAGAGGATGAAGGCGAAGGACTTGAGTGCGATGGCGATGCTGACGTACAGGTATCTGTAGACCACATTGTCATAGAGGACGCAGGCACCTTGTTCTCCACAGAAGGTGCTCCAGAACAAGCAGGTGGAGTCGATGCCAGCCCCAAAGATGAGGGGTGGGGGGATGAAACCTATTAGAGGGAGAAGCACATTTCAGGTTTGACTCTGATGGCTGGTTCAGTGCAGAGACAGCCCTCCCCCATTCTTACCTGTGCATCTCTGTGCATTCCTGTCTGTGTATCTGTTTATAAGACTGCTGGGAGAACATGTTGCCTCTAGAGCTCAGTGCGTCAAATCCGAGCTCTTCCCTCACTGTCTGAATAAGTACATCAAGCCATTGATTACGCTCAGATAATAACGACACAGTCTTTACCAGCATGTATGAAGGTTGACTACACTAATACATGCAAAGTGTTTAGGATGGTATGTATTGTGCCTGGCACACAATAAATACAGGATAAGTGACGACTGTCATTGTCAAGTATAGCATCTGAGAAAGAGAACAGTCTTCTCTGAAGCCCTCTTAGTGTCAGTCAACCTTCAAGAGGGAACTTCAAAGTGGTGTGTGGAATGGCTCTGCTCACTGTCCTCTTGCATGGGACAGAAGTGGGATGTGAATGCATCACACTGTGTGACTGTGGGCATGTGTACACATGTAGTTGAAAATGAGAAATGTGTACATACACACTGGTGACTTCCCTTCACTTACTTATCACATTGGTGTGAATACCTTCATCCTGAGCAGGAAACCAGGTTTAGAACCTTAGCAACAGAGCATTTCAAATGCCTACAAGCAGTCAGTGGATAAATGGCAGCTGGAATGAAAACATGGTACTCCCAGGTACCTTTGCATGCTCTTATCCCGTAGTTCAAGGGCTGTGGGGCCTAGCTGTACATTAGCATCATCTGAGGTGACCTGTCTTAGAACAAAATACCAGTGCTTGGGGTACAATTCAGCCATCTCATAAATAGTAAAGTTTAAGAAAGTGGGGTCCTGATAATGTTGCTTAGGCTGGTCTCAAACTCATGGGTTTAGAGGCTGGGAAGATTGTTGAGTGCTTAGAAGTGCTTTCAAACTCATGGGCTCAAGTGATCCTCCTGTCTCAGCCTCCAGAGTATCTGAGACTGCATGATCTTGCCACCACACTGAGTTCAGTCATTAGCACGTTAAAATTAAAATATAGGCCCTGGGTTCAATTCTCAGTACTGCCTACACACAATCACACACACACACACACACACACACACACACACAGAGAGAGAGAGAGAGAGAGAGAGAGAGAGGGAGAGGGAGAGGGGGGAGAGGGAGAGAGAGAGAATTTCAGGTGACTCTGGTCTATTTTGAGAAAAAAAAAGGATGTTAATATGAATTAATTTTCTATAAAACCAGCCCCTCTCCCCTTTGAGGCTAGAGTTTGGTGCCAACCACTTTCAGTGAGGGACCTCAGATGTGACACATGATGAGTACTGTGAGGTAGGGACAACCCTGAGATCCATGACTCATTCTCCACTCTCCAGAGCTTTCCTCCCAGGGCTAGCCCTGGGCACCTCCTTATTAAGGGAGGTCTGTCTGAGAATTTGATGAGATACAGATTTAGTCCAGAAAAATATATGCAATCTGCAAACCAAACTCATGCTTTATTGGTTCAGAGTCCCTGAAGTCCACCAATGGTGCCCAGAAGCACATCTGCCTTCCAGATGTCATAGACACTGTGGCATGTCCATGCCGGGAGAGCACCTGGAGGAGGATGTGGCATGAAGGGTCACAGGGGCCTGCATTGCCCTGTTGGTGCTAAAGAGATTCACAAAGCCCCGGCTTCCACGCCTGGTGTCTCGACCTTTCTCCTTAAGAATTTTCCAGTCTATGGCTTGTTATCCCAACAAAAAGCCCCAGGGGATGAATTCTACTGGAAACATTATTAAACTTCCCAAGCAGCTTGATTTAATAACTACTCTAAGCTCAGAATCCCACACAAGGGGCTCTCTCTCCCCAAGTGCAGACTGTATTCCTGCAGAGCACTCTTCCACTGCATCTTCTGTGGTACTGAGGCTCCCCCAGGGCTTAAGCCTTCCTCATCCTCTGGGTTTGTTCTTCCCACCCCAGCGGATGCTGCTGCTGGAGGACCACCATAGCAACTGCACAGCAGAAACTGAGCCACGCTCCACATCATGAGCACAGAAGTGGGGAAGGGAGGCGAAGTACGTATCAGGGAATCTGCGGATGAATGACACTGATTGGACGTGGTGGAGGCGCAGTGGGACAGCGCCAATCCACTCACCTTTCTGTTTCTCAGGACTTTACTTTTATGTGATTAGACACCAAATGCTCTTTCTACCTTGTGAGATTTTGATGCCAGTTGGCTCTGACCTAGCCACCTCTCACCCAGCAGCAATGAGCCAAGACTTCGTCAGCCACTGTTTGAAGGACACCCTGTGAAAGGTCTTCCACTGAGAGGAAATGAGAGTTAAGTGTCTCTTGTTCCCAGTATATTGGTTCCTGGACACAAATGCAGATTTGGCAAAGCAGTTATTTCAAGCGCATCAATATTTGAAAAGAGTCCATTTGTTAATGCTTATTTGAGCCAAAATCCTAATATTCAACTTCTTCATGAATGAGACCTTAAATATTCAGTTATCTTTAAAGTAGGCATGCCTTGCTGTGCAGAGATGTCAACTTTATCCTGTCTCTTGTCCACTAGTAGCTGACATCCTGGAAACGAGTAGAACAAGAGTTCAAGTAGATAGAAAGCTAAGTGCCATCAAAGTGGTCCATACTATACTAGAGATTTAGGGAGCATCTGTGGTAGGCATGAAACAGCTTCTTACTTAAATAGCAGAAAAATTCTGGCAAAAATCATTTGGTCATTCATGTGCCTTAATTTCTTCTTCTTTGAGGTAGCTAATACCACATGCTTGGGCACAAATGAGGTTTGTGTTTTGCAAAGGAGTGGCCTTTTCATGTGAACAGAACTCACTGATGTAATGTAGTATACTTAGGGGGTGTATTACACGATAAACTTTGGCTACCTCATTTATGTTATACAGAGGACTTAGGCAATAATTTAGAAAAAATGCAAGGTTAAGTACTGAAGAAAAACCTTTATGAGATTCTTTTTATTTTTGCATAATAATTTTCTGTCAAACTCATTGTTTTTTATTATAATTGATTTGTAATTCTTTCCTAAACGGGAACTCTAGCTGTCAAGCCTTAAATTCCAGGTGTGTAGAGAATATAAGAGATGTGGATCAGATGCCACCTTTTCTTTGTAAGTATTTGCCGCCCTGGAACTGACTGAGCCCCATTCTCCTGACTAATTTTCACACCCACCCATCCTTATATGTTCATCACTCAGTTAGACTAAATAAAACTCAAACAGTTCCCTTAAGAGGGTGGTTCTTCCAGAGACCAATGCGAGAGTTCCACAATAACTAGTTGATTCACCACCCCCACTCTAGCATCATGTAGTGTGCTCGCCGTCCATTAGGACTCTTTCTATCATGTCATAACCCTTTTTATTTTACTTATAAAGAAACTGAGAGCGGAAAATATTACTTATCCTAGGTTGATAGTGTAAAACCCCATTCATCTCTCTTCTAATTCAAAGTTTATTAATTTGAGAAAATTTTAGAGCTTTTATCAGGGATTTCTGAGCATACAGAGAAGATTTTATTTACCTTTCTGCTGAGCTTGTAGAAGCCTGGATTTGAAGCACAAAGAAAAGGGAACACACTGTTCTGATCTTTGCAGTGTGGGGCCCTCCCTCCCTCAGGCAGGTTAAAGCACAGAGAAGGCTGAGAGCCCGTTTTGTAAACAAACTCACTGGTACCTGGCAGAATGCCTTGGGTAGTACTGGCAGAAACGTCTTAGCAAGAAGACATAGGACTGTCAGTTTTCCTCCCCCCCCGCCACCCCCTACCAGGGAGATCCCATCTGTAAGTCCTTTGGTAATGGGGGTAATTGGGATCTCAACTCTGCCACTTGGGCATTATGAGACTGACTGGACAAGCTCTATAGCTTTATGGAAGCTCAGCTTCACTGTTTATAAAATGGACACAATTATACTTCCATGCAGAGGATTTTAAGATTAAATGAGAAATCACAGGTGGTGAACTCTCAGCAAATTTAGTCCTCTTGTTCCTAGACTTTTGTCTTAAACCACTTTGGCTAAATTAAGATCTACCCTCTGAAAGCCCCATCTCTACAAGTACAAGTGTGTGCAGCCTGAGTCAGTGGGTCACCCCAAATTGTGAGAATTCCTCACTGCGCAGAGCGAGTCTATTTTGGAGGATCATCAGGGGCTTCTAGCAGGGACACTAAGGGTTAAGCTTTACTTGCATGTCTACTCTTGCTCTGAGCATCTTCACTCTCATATGCTCTTGGTCCAGAAGGGGCAAGGCAAGGGGATGATGGTTTAACAACCTGTCAGAAACTGTGTTTTCTGGAAACATTGTTTCCTTCCTGGAGTCTGGAACAACAGTTTTCTCCCTTTCTTCTTTTCTGTTCCCTGTGTCTCCTGAGCAGGGACTTTTGGACGAAGCGGATATTGTAGGTCCTATCACGGGGGCTCTGGGAGCCCACCGTGTGCTGGCTGGGTATGTGCAGGCTTAGTGCTGTTCCCTGCTATTACAGAGAGTGTTAGAAGGATTAAATCTCCTTTTACACTCTGGCCCAAATTGCAGCTATCTGTGTCTCAATGCAAAAATTGCAATGCTGCTTAAGGAAATTGTCTCTGTTTTCCTGAAATCTATTAGCAGAGATTAAACCTCAGGGCCATGTATCCTGGCTATTTAATTCACACCCATGGTTGAAAAGGCAGGGCTTATTCATATTCTTTGGTCTAAACTTAAACGGTGAACTGAAAGGCTTTTGTAAGAAAAATAAATCCACATTCCTTCACTGGACAAAATAGAAGCTGAAAATGATGGTGCCATTTACATTTAAAAAGATAACCATTTCTCTTCAGCTTACCTGCCAAGACTTGAATTCACCATGGACTCTATTCAGCTTGGAGCAATTACTGTTAGAGCTAGCACCAGCTAGAGGGGAATGTCGAAAGGTGTATTTTCCTGAAAAGATTGATGCGTTTCTCTCCTTCAGCAATGCCAAGAAAGAGATTGGACTATTGACATCAGCAAGCCTCTTCCAGAGACACCTGCCACTCTTCTTAGATCCAAGAAGTCAGAAGGAGCTGCCTGCATTCTTACTTCTTCCCTGGACCCCTTGTTAAAAGTCATGAGGATTTGAGAGCTTCACTATTATGCCAAAGGTCACCTGGACAGGACTGTCAGAGCAGGACACTCACCCAGGTGTGCGGGGCTGCAGAGGGGTCTATGGTCAGTGTAAAGCTCCTCACTGTAGTGCATGCGAGGGAAGCAGAGCCTGCGGGATGCAGGTACAGTAGAAGGCACTGAGCGAGTGCGGAGCATAACAAAGGTTTTCTGAGTTAAGGTTACATACATCAAATTCTCCCTAAGTTAATAATTCTTGTCCTATTTAAACTATGCTGACTTCACTCTCCATTAGAGAATCTGTTCTTCTTTTGCAGAAGCTAGTGAGACCCATGGAGGTAAACTACCCTCGCACTTCCGCCAAGCCACAGCTGAAACCACAGAAGAACTGGGGAGATGAGCAAGAGTGCTGCTTCCATGCTATTCCTGATAATCAGTGCCAGGGTGAAGGAGACGTCAACACCTACCAAAGCAGAGATCTAGAGACTCCTAAGAGCTCATCACTGAAGCAGACTTAAAACTCACCCACCATGGCTCAGGGAATTTTGTCAAAGAGGGGGAAGAAAGATTGTAAGATCCTGGCTGGAGAGATGGCTTAGTAGTTAAGTCGCTTACCAGCAAAGCCAAAGGACCCAGGTTTGACTCCCCAGGATCCACGTAAGCCAGATGCACTAGGGGGTGTATGCATGTGGAGTTTGTTTTCAGTGGCTAGAGGCCCTAGTGCACCCATTCTCTGTCTCTCTGTCTCTCTCTCTGTCTCCCTGTCTCTCTCTCTCTCTCTCTGCCTATTTACGTATCTCTGTCTCTCAAATTAATAAATAATAAATATTTAAAAGAAAGAGATTGCAAGAGCCACAGGTTGAGACATCAGGTCCAGAGGCATTCCTTCCCCCCGCAAATAACTTACTACTGTTCCCACAATGCGTAAACCACAGCCCCATAGGGAATACCTGCTACCCCACTGAGGAGAGTCCCCAGCAGAATAGGGACAGGGATGAGGGCAAAGAGGGTACCAACATATGATGTATCTATATGAAATATGTTAATAATCTGTCAGGCTCAAAATACCCCAAAGCCCTGCCATCAGCAGCACCTGAATAGACTTGTAAGCATGGGATAATCTCAGTGCATCTTTGTTTCCACGATTTTAATTTAATGTGAATCCACGGCAGGAAGTGGACCTCCAGGAACAGATTATTGTTTTTATTTGGCAGGGCTGGGGTTCCTATCCAGAGCCAAATGCATGTTAGGCAAGTACCTATTTCTGGTCTAGCACCCTGAGCTCCAGGTACCAGATTCATGAACAGACCCACGGCAAATGGTTGGCTCACAACCTGAGAAATACGGTGGAAAAGGAGATCCATTAAAGTAGGCATTCTGCCGAGAGGAGGGTATTCATTTCATTCAGAATGTGTTGTCCCTTCTCCTGCTCAGTAGCCTCCTCCCTTGCTCAACTTCTGCCATTGTCTTGGATGACTTGAACTTGTCCAAAGACATGTGATACCACCCTCTGGCCTTTCAACAACTTGCTGTCAGACAATGTGGCGGCTGTTCACTCTGTTTCAGTCTGGCTTTGTAAATTCTCAGAACTGGGATCTCAAAGCCACACACTGAAGTTCTGGCCACCACTTCCAGTTCTTCTCCCATTGTATGCTGCAACTGGCTTGTGCTATTCCATTACATCAAGCTCTTACAGGGCCTCCTATTTCACCCCTTCCTTATCCAGCCCATCACTTCAGCTTCACTTTAAACATAAGCCTCAATTTCTTTGCTCCATTTCCTTGCACCACACCTACCTGTCTCATTTTCAGTCCATGTGGCATGAGAGGTGAAGGGACTACTCAATACACACATGCATAGTGTGAACCGAAGCTCAGGGGTCACAGTCTTTTGGGGATGATTGTGGCCCAGTGCTGAAGTCTACACATTTTTACTAGATACAGACAAACAGCAGAGATCAAAAGATGAAGGGGTCTATGGTAGTTTGAATATCTCCCAATAGATATAGGCGATTGCTTTTTTTTCTTAATAAAAAGCTTATCTCTGGAGGCCTGGCTAGAGGAGGTGTCACTGGGGACAGATCTGGATTTCCAGCCTAAAGGTATGCAGAGTGCTTGAGCTTTGCCTGGGGTTCCCAACTGTTTGCAGCTGGTACATGCTCGCTTGTGGTGCTGAGTGGTGTTGTGTTTCTCTGCTTGGATCTATGAAAGGGGGCTAGCCTCTTTCTCCATTATGGATCTTCCTCTGGATCTACAAGCCTGATATAAATCCTATTTCTCCCATAAACTGTGTTTGGTTTAGAGTTTCTTCCCAGCAACACAGAGCTGACTACGACAGGGTCTAAGGCCAGAAAAGGGATAGATTAATCAGGTAATACACCGGGGCATCGAGTTGTTTGAGTAAGCTACAGTACTTGTTCTCCTGCAAGGTCACCTCAGACATGCATACGCCAGCGGATTACAGATTTGTGGTCTAGCATAATGCACTGTTCACAGCATCCATTTCCCAGCCTAGTGTCTGTTGTCACATAGGTTGTCCATATGGCTACGCAGGAATCTCCCACACCTACCAATGATACCACAAACCACATCCTCACTTCAACTCCAGAGCTGCTGGAGAAGTTCTCAGCCCATAGTGGACAGTGCCACTGCGGACCCTGCCCTGTCCACCGGCTTCTCCTCATTGGTGTCCAAAGCAACAAGGGAAACCTATGTTGCTTTCAGTTCTAGGTCCTAACTTCTTTCTTTACAGTCCTCATGGCCTCGGGTCTGGAAGGAGTCATCTCCACACATGGAGTGACTTTCTCCTGCCCTGATCCACTGCGACAGGTGCCTTAAACCCTGACCCTATACTTGCCTGCCCCATGAGAAAACCACTGGCTACATATTGCTGCTTAAATTAAAAACAAAAACAACAAATGTTAAATAAAGTCAGATGACACAAGCCATGTTTCAAGTGCTGCACAGCCAGGTATGGTGGAGCTGTGGAGCACTGGTCTGTGTAGAAAGTTCCACTGGACAGTCATGGTCTACAGCACATCATTCCCTACTTCTTCCTTATCTCACTCTCCTGTCTCAAACCCCACACCTCACAGCTCACATCCATTATCCTGTAAACTTTATAAACCATTCCTGGGTATTTAAAGATATCCAGTACAAAGTAAGTGCTATGTAAGTAACATAGTACGTTATTTAAGGAATAATATCAAGAAAAACTAGTCTGTGCATGTTCAGCTGCCCTTTTAAAGTGTGGTCAACACTTTGGAACTTGAAGATACAGAGGACAAACTG
Source organism: Dipus sagitta (assembly GCA_036346955.1). NCBI lineage: Eukaryota > Metazoa > Chordata > Mammalia > Rodentia > Dipodidae > Dipus > Dipus sagitta. The sequence goes on along the minus strand of CM070772.1, from coordinate 124,773,500 downwards.
GACTTCTATTGAGACTCTGAGCTCTTGAGGTTCTTGCTCATTAATATTTCCTAGCTCCACCCTCTCAGTGTAAGCCTCTCTCAGCTAATCTATTATATATATATTCTGTCTTCACGTTCCCATTCTCCACAGGGCCAGCTATGGCCTGTTCTGAAATACAAAGGGGATCTCATCTCTCCCTTGGTTAAGCCCATCTTCAGCTTCCATTTGCTTTAAAGACAAAGGTCAATGTTATGTCTGGGGCAGGAGCCCTTTCTTATTAAGTTCCTAGTCCACCACCTTGGCCAGTCCCATTTGAAACTGCCCCTGTCCCCCACCCCACTCTCACACTGTGCTTTCTGGAACTCTTGGGCCTGTATGCCTATAACAGTCCGTATCTAAATCGCTCTCCTCTTCCGGTCTATCTGCATAACTCTTCCTCAGTGTACTCATACTGCAGACATCACCACCTTCTTCCCAACCTTCAGCCTGCATTCCAAGGCTATTAGTTAGCCTTTCCCTGTGATCCTGTCATACTGGGTCAGACTCTATCACAGACCTTGTCACACCCAGCCGCTATGTCCCCATTGTATCCCCATTACCCATGCAGGGCAGCACAAAGGTTGGCAATGTCACAGAATCTGATTTATTCATTGGCCTTTCATTAACAATAATGGTGGTTAATCTTATTGGGTGCTGCAAGAAATGGAATTAGGCCAAATGCCAAGACTTCTTTGCTAAGCTGCTTTTAATTAAAAGATGAGACTGTGTCATATCCTTTTAAAGCAGGGTTTTCCAAATTGATTTGTGACCCATAATGGGCAATAAAATCAATACACTGGGTCAAGACCAACTTTTTAAAAAGCATGGACTAGCATAGAAAAAATTACCAGAATGAGTCATACTTTCTAAGGTACTTTTCATGAAATTTTTGATTCAGCTTCATCTATGCATATGCATGTGTTTAATGGGCCATAATACAACACTTATCTTTTGCTCTGAATTACATTCACAGAAATGGAAAAATCTTGTTCTAGATTATGCCTGCTTGATCTTCCTGGGACAGATATATAGACCATAAGATGGCTTCAGAAATTCCTTACACTTTTCCCATTTTGTGCTATCAAAATTATTATGAGGGCTGGAGAAAAGGCTTAATGGTTAGGGCTAGGGACCCAGGTTTGATTCTCCAGGTCCCACATAAGCCAGATGCAGAGGTGACGCATGCGTTTGGAGTTCATTTGCACAGGCTGGAGGCCCTAGCATGCACAATCTCTCTCTCTCTCTCTGTCTCTCTCTCTTCCCTCTTTGTCTCTAATGAATAAATAAAAATAAATTTAATAATATTATGAAAGGTAACTTTTTGAACCAGTTGGTTTTTTTTAATTAAAAAAAATTTTTTTTTTGTTATTTTAATTTATTTATTTGAGAGCGACAGACAGAGACAGAAAGAGGCAGATAGAGAGAGAGAGAATGGGCACGCCAGGGCCTCCAGCCACTGCAAACGAACTTCCAAATGCATGCACCCCTTGAGCATCTGGCTAACGTGGGTTCTGGGGAGTCGAGCCTCGAACCAGGGTCCTTAGGCTTCACAGGCAAGTGCTTAACCACTAAGCCATCTCTCCAGCCCCTGAACCAGTTCTTTTTAGCCATGGGTTAGAAGTGCAGAAACTCCCACAAGTTCTCCACTGAGGGTGAGCTCCTCCTTTCCTTCAACCCTGAGACAGGGAAGCTTTCAGGAGCGGTTGAATGCCTGTGCATATAAAATGCTTTCACCACTTTCAGAAACACTTGCTGATATTCCCAGCCCACCCATCTGTCTAGCTGCCCACCTACTATGAACAGGGGACATGAAAACACATGTATATCCTATCTAACCTCCTAGTGATAAGAGAACATATCAGTAGAATTTTAATGGCATGGTAGAATTGTGTAAGCTACTACAATTTCTCTGGAAATTTCCTATCAGTTATGGCTGACCTTGGTTTATCTGGGGTATCTTCACACCCACAGAGTTTCTATTTCCCATGAAAAAGAAGTAAGACAGAGGTACCACCTAAATTTTACCTGGGCACCAACGAACATATTGATACAGAGGAAGGGTTCTGAGGCCATCTCAGGCCCATTAGGGATGACCATGGGGACAAATTATTGCTATAGACAAAGGAAGGCAAAAGGCTGTGCTCCTGCCAGTCTCCAGAGAGGTCTCTGTCTTATTGAGAGTGAAATTAAAAAAAAAAAAATATATATATATATATATATATATATATATATATATATTTTATTTATTTGCAAACAGAGAAAGACAGAGAGAGAAAATTCCAATGACAATGATAAGGAATATGGGTGCTCCAGGGCTTCATGCCACTTTGTACATCTGGCTTTACCTGGGTACTGGGGAATTGAACCTATGCTGTCAGGGTCTGCAGAGAAGCATCTTTAACCACTGAGCCTCAGAGTGAAATTAAAAACATATGTTATATGTTAATCACATAGGACCGATTTCATATACATATACATACATATTCAGAAACTCAGATTTAGGGCTGGGGAGATGGTGCAGTAGATAAAGCACTTCCCACACGAGTATGAGTGCCTGAGTGCGGATTCCCAGGACTCACATAAAAAGATGGATGTTTTGGTGGGCATCTGTAATGCCAGCAGACCCATGGCAAGAAGGGAGGTTGACGCTGGAGAATTTCCCCGGAGCTTATGGGCCGGCAAGCCTGGCGAATACGGTGGTGAGCAACGAGAGACGCTGCCTCACATAGGGTGCAAGGTGAGGACTGGCACTGCAGCTTGTCCTCTGCCCTCCACACGCATGCTGTGGCATGTGCCCTCACTCACACACATGAACACGAACACACACACACACTCCAAATAAATACATTTAGAAAATTTCTATTTTTATTACTAAAAATGGCTACCATTTTGATGATCATATTCCCCAAATTTTTCCATACTTTATAATCACCTGAAAACATATGATAGGATTTTTTTTTTCCCCTTCTACATATCATGGGCTCTTTCCATGCATGTAAATATTTTTCTTCCCAGATTTTTAAAGGGGAACAGGAATCTTATTGGAATTGCAGACCCTAAGTGACTTAACTAATTCCCTGCTGTTGGACATTTGGGATGTTGCCAACTTTCCCTTCTTGAAGATGATTTCTGCACAGTTCTAGAGCTGTGTCTTTGTGTTCGTGAATGGCTGCATATTTGGATGAGGAATTTTATGTCTGCTTGGAAAATGCAGTCCTTAGTGATCTCCCCTTCCACCTTCAGTTGCTTTGATCTTAGCTTCAAAAGGAGGGGGGATATTCAGAGAACAGAAGGGGCTGGGTCATCTAGCTAGCCATTCATACCAAACTCTGAGACTCATATGGCACAAAGGTTGAATTTGCCCCACGCTGGAAATACAAGGTAAATAACCTGACTACATTCGGAAAACTTTAAAGGATGAAACGCTGACGTTTGTGAGTCTGAATGCCTCTCTCCCAGCTGTCAGCCCCATAAATGAAGCATTTCACAAGCTGCCCAGGGTTACTTAATGAGGGTACCACATTGTGCCATTCAAATTTCTACTTTTGGTGCCATTGTGTTTCCTTTATAGCGTATGAGAACTCAGGGTGGCCTTGTAGACAGAAGTTGGTATATACAAAATCTCTGGGACATCCACAGAAGTGTTTGAACTAGAAGTGAAATTTTCAAGCTTAAAATTTTTTCCTTGTTTACTAATAAATAAACATCATGGAAAAAGGAGTTAAGCCCGGGAAATGGGACACTGATCTTCACTCACCTGGTAATATGCATCCAATGTGTTACTGAGGGAATAAAGAGATAATACGTACCCAACAGACGAAGGAGGAGAAAAAGGACTCCCAGGGCATAGGACTTGAGTTCAGGGCTGACTGTCCTACGTAAAAAGAGACGAAGAAGGAACAGAAAAAAATTCTTATCACTCCATTTTAATTAACATACCCACAGTCATTTAATGCTGTCCATCAGACTCTACCTTAGAAAATAACTAGTAGGTTTGGGTTGCGTTTTTTCTTGGCTAAAGTCTAAAAATGGACTGCAACTGTAGTGCCAAGATAAGTTTAGGCATTAAGTGTTTATGTTTTTAAAAATAACTAGCTAATCTTGTCCTTGGAAAGACAGAATTTAAATTTGGTCCTAAAGTGCACACTTAGAGCATTTTGCTTTCATTTTATTTTATTTATTTATTTTTTTTGCACTGAGGAAGCATCTTATGTGGGCAGTGCACGTGTGTGTGCATGTGGGAAACACCGGCTCAGAAAATCCCTCTTTATGAGGAGCAGCTGGAACACCTCTGAAAGCCTTTGTTGTTCTTGGGTCATTTTGTAAAATCCAGGAGATTAACATATTTTGACGTCCCAGATGGGCCTTTTGAGACACAAGGTATCCATATTCAAGCAAGTCTCAGCAGCTCGTAACTTGGAAAGGTTCCTTCTGTTAGCCGTGGTTCTTTGCTTGGAGCTGGTTCAAGCTCCCTGACTGGGTTTACCCAGCACAGACCCTAAGAATGACCTCACACATTCTCAGAACATAATACTTTTGGTTCTGAGGATGATGGTAGAGATTGGGGGTTTGGAACCATGACTGATTCTGGACAGATGGGCCACACAGCTGATGGTGCGATCTCCTGGGTGATACTTGTTAAACTTGTAACAGTATTCATCCAATGCTTGCCTTTTCCCGCAAGGCCAATGACTATTTGCATCTTTTATCATTGTGACCTCAAGCCTAGCTCCATGTGTAGTGCACAGTGCATGCTTCGTGAATGCACTCGTGCACTGATTTCTGGGAAGATGCCTCCAACTTATCATACAAGGTGTCCTACTGGGGATGGGGGTGAAGCACGGTGAGAGAAAGAAAACTGGCCATATATATATGAGTTTTAGGTTAGTCAGAGAACCACCACTGACTCCATTGTGACTCCCTAGAGGACAGACAGGGAGAGAGGCATGTGACTGTGCCTCTTGAGGACTGAGCTAGGTGCAGAGCCAATTTGTTATGGCTAAATATTCCACAGCATTTTGGTGTGGCTGAAAGATTAGAGACCCACAAAGTACAGTGTGTCTAGGTTTTGTAGAATATAAATGGTAGAAATAAAGTTACTAAAGGGATATCAAGGACAAAGGGTATAAAACCTATCTATGGACTGGGTGGCTGCAGTCATATTCTTTGTTTTCTAAATATTTATTGATTTATTTGACAGAGAGAGAGAGAGAGATTGAGAGAGAGCTAGCACATGAGATAGAATGGGTACACCATTTCTTGCCTCTGAAAACAAACTCCCGACACATGTTACCATCTAGCTTTATGTGAGTACTGGGGAACTGAACCCTGGCCTGCAGACTTTGAAAACAAGTGCCTTTAACAGCTGAGCCATCTCTCCAGCCCTAGAATCCTATTCTTAAATGATAACAGGAAAAATTCATCCAACAACTCAATGACAATAATCCAATAATAATAATTGGGTTGGCCCTTGCTATGCATGCCTTTTGCTTCTTGGTATGACAGGGCAAAAGTGACTATCACACCAAAGGAAATTACATGTATCTTATAGACTGAATCTGTCTTCTCAAGATTCCTATATTAAAATCTAACCCTCTGAGTGATAGTGAGGCCTTCAGGAGGTGATTGGGTCCCAAAGATGGAGCCTGAAAGAATGAGATTAGTGTCATAATGGATGCCCAAGAGAGATGTGCCATCTCTTTCACCATGTGAGGACACAGGGAGAATTTTCAAGCTCAGTACAGGTCCACACAAGTTCATCTACTAGTGCCTTGATCTTCCTAGTCCCCAGAACTATGAGAAATTTCCATTATTTACAATCTACCATATCTATGGTACTTTGTACTCTGGAAAAGACAGAGAGTGTCTTTTTTTTAAATCTTTGCTTCCCATTTTTAAGACTTGCAAGGAAAATAGAAAACAGTCATTGTTGGGGAAACACATTTCTTTTTAATTAGAGAGAATGTGTTAGAGGTGAGGAGCCTGAGGTACAGCATGCTGGGACTTTCACTGGGCGATGGGCTCATAGCCCTGGCTGGCAAAGCCACATACCAGTTCCAGGTCAATGAGGAAATGTGTGTCTCCAAAGAACCAGTGGTACCTTTAGAATACGTGCATTACAAAATCCAAACTGGTTCCTCAATGCTATACTTTCTCCTTGGATACAATCTTTGCACGTTCATTTGAAGGCTGAACTTGAAAGTCACATAACTAAAGGCAAATTCTCCTTATCAAGAAAACATGCTGGCATAATGAGCCAGAATATTTATCACTTGAAATGTGATTTCCTTTCAGTTATCATGTCGCTAGAAACAAAGTGAGGGAGGTGCTAAGATCTCTCTTCATATCCTCTTGGGAAACTAGATCCCACAAGAATCCTCCTTGACTCTTAGTCACAAAGAAATGGTGGGCTATGCCTGGATATTACTGCAAGATCTGGGCAAAACCAGGAATGCCAGCTCAGTGTCATTACTTGCCAGCTGTGTGACCTTGAGATTACTGCTCAGTCCCTCACCGAGCCTCTTTCTCCCTGCATAAAAGGGGATGCTTGCAAGGATGCAAATACAGTAATTTAAAACAAGAGCCAGGACTCGTGCCTGGGGATTGGTTTAGTAAGTGTTAGCTATTGTGCTTGCATCCTCACATTCTCAGCAACATTTCTCTACAGCGCTTGTGTGCAGCAAAAGAATGGGTCCACAGATCTGGGCCCAGGATAGGACTGGTGCCTATGTGGGCTGTGATCATACTGTGTGTGTGTGTGTGTGTGTTCATACCAGCTTAAAACTTCTGGGATAGACAGCTGGACTAGGAAACATAATGGAGAAAGGACTGCCTTCCTCTCTTACTGTGCAAACATGAGCATGTGCCTTCAGCATGGAGTGCAGAGGTCCATGAGGCCAGCCCAGGCCTTTGGGATCGTCAGTTGTGGATCCATTTAAGGAGAATCCATCTTCTGAAAAACTCTTAAGAGTTGTTTTTTTTTAAGCTGAGACTTACAGCTGATGATGTCCACAGCCTCTCTCTATGTGACCTGCCAGTCACTGCCACAGAACATCTAGGAGTCATGGGGAGAGAAAAAGTGACTAGTCCCCACTAATGGTGGTGAGGGTCATTCTTCCTGTTTCTCGTTGCCATTGTGTGTGACTATCACAATATAACTTCATGAGATTTTTTTTTTAATGAAAACTAAGCTGCTCATCAGGCAGCCACCTTAAACCCATACATGAAATCTAATGGGTTTTGTTCAAATGCATATTATATATAATCATCTTTCACATATAGTTTTAAATTCAATGGCTCATTTCATAAACACTTTTCACATTCTTAAGAATTTGCATTACTCCATCTAGCTACAGTACCATAATTTAGCTCACTATTTCCATTCAGGAGTTTCTGCTATTATAGTTAGCATTGTAATAAAAATCTGTCTGTACCGAGCTTTTTTTTTTTTTTTCTTGTAGGAAAGTATTTTTTTTTCAAGATAAATTTCTGGGAATGGGGGTAGGTTACTGCCTCAAAGGGCCTGAGTATTTTTATGGCTCTTGACTCACACTCCCATGTTGCTTCTTTGAAAGAACTGATATGCTTGTCAATGCCACCAGCAGAAAGTAATTTTACTCATTGGGACACAGCCTTCCAAAGCACAAGGTATGAATTTTTAAAATTTATTTCTCAAAACTTACTAAGTATAAAATGGCAGTTTGCTATTGCACCATCAATGCTGCTGTACATTCACAAGGCCTTGCTAATGATCTACTAGGTAGTGTAAGTACTTTGTATAAATCTTATTTCAGGGGAATTCATATTAAAAACCAGAAGAGGGAAGCTGGGGGAGCAGCTGATAGTGGGCATGGACAGAGGTGTTTCCAAGCATCTTATCTTAATCCCTTTCCAGCCCTTGGGCTTTGCTTATGTCAGCTGCACCCTAATGTCTCTCTATGGATTTTTTGGAAAGTTTTATATTTTTTGTATGTGTATGTGGTATGTGCGCATGTGGAGGCCAGAAGTTGATGTCAGGTGCCTTTCTCAGTTGCTCTCAACTTTATTTGTTGAGTCAGGGTCTTTCGCTGTAGCTGGAGCTCACTGATGGCAGCTCGTCTAGCCAGCCAGCTTATCCCAGGGATCTCCTGTCACTGCCTCCCCAGCACTGGGACTTTAGGTGGGCCACCACACCCATGCTTCATTTATGTGCACAATGGGAAATCCGAACTCCAGACCTCATGTCACACTTACATAGCAAGCCCTTTATTCATTGAGTTATCTCCCCAGGCCCCAGGTGATGTCCATTCTTCTGACTCAGATGGAACACTAGGATGTGGGTCAGTTCACCTCTAGGGTCCTCACACAACTTTAGAAAGCTCTGGGAATGATTAAACTGGCTCAGAATATCATGCAATGATTCAACTTAGGGTACTTTACTTGCTCCTAGGCCAGACCCAGAATTATGGGTGATTTACTCTAATCACTTTCTTGTATAAGAGCAGTCGCCATTTGCCTGTCATGAACATGAACACAATGATCCCTGACGGCTCTAGGGTATTTGCACACAGACAATGTTGAAGGCCGCACACCACTGCATGAAGCAAGCAGGACCAGTACTCCCTCTCCCATAACAGAAACCAGTCTGAGAAACAATGCCTTGCCCATTGGCAGATGGCAGATGGGCAGAAGGACAATAAGGACAAGGGTTGGACAGAGGTAGTTAGCTAGTCCAATACCATTTTTATTTTACTCCATAAACACTTTCTGAAAAGATCAACGGAGAATGCTTTTCAAAGTCAAAGTCACCTGAGAGACTATTCCTGGGAGGATACCAAAACCATCTCCCTGTGTCCCACTGTCCTCTTGTGCTGTGAAGTCTCAATGGATTGATGGATTGTAATTGATTTCTACTGGGCTCGGGCAGCCGTTTTCCTTGCTGCAGCCCTGTCTCGTCTGGCGTGTATGTGACATGCAGTGTTTGATTCCCCAGGAATCCTGCAGGTGCATGCCAGGTGGATGGGCATAGGACAGGTTGGTTCTCAGGTGCCCAGGCTTACCTGATGAGAATGATAACAGAGGGTGTCTGGGCCATGGCCCCGATCATGCTGCAGACACACATCACACAGAGGAAGGTGAGGAAGGCCTCTTGGCACCCGGGACTGGGGCATTTGCCGGGAACCACAGTAGCATTCTCTGGGGGGACGGTGGTGAGGCACGCACAGCCTGTGAGATTCTGAAAGGGAAGGGTTCAGTTCTTTAAATGGGGGCATCTCCAGTTTCCACATTCACAGCCATCCATCAGCGAAGCTGTCACAGGCTAATTATGCATTCTGTAGCATTCCATTAATTAGGCCTGAATGAGCTAGCTTTTTAAGGAGGCTGCAGAATCACATGCAAATAAAGGGATATTTATGGGGAGGAGAGCTGGTTTTCCTGTCTCCTGTGTACTTCATTTCCATTCTTACGAATCCCTCAATAAGGAGTACCATAGGCAAATGTGTACCCCCCAACAATACAATTAGAGAGGAGATTGCATTTCCACAATATGATAAAACATTGCCAAATTAACATTGTAATTACTTGCCAATTTGTCTTCTCTTTTATGTAGTTATAATTACAATGAAGTGTATTAAAAGAAGTAAATCAGGTAACCCACACATCAGGGCTGGTTCAGTGCTCAGCCTGGCACCCAGAACAAAGGATGCATGCCGTCATGCATGAAGCCACTGTGCCTGTGAGGCCACAACAGGAGGAAGCTGATGGAAAAGTTGTCCAGTGACTGAGGAAGCAAAGAGTGCTACGGAGACTGCAAGCAGCTAAGAGTGGCTCGTGGGGAGCAGAGTGAAAGCCCAATGAGGTACACTTATGGATATACAATCAGAGAGAAGAAAGAAAAGCAGCGGCCACATTCCATTTGATCTTTTCAGATGCTGTGGCCCAGCCTCCCCTGTTCCCAGGCACACACTCCCCTAAGCTCTCTAGCTTGCTAGTTCGAGGAATTTCTGACAGCAGAGGGAGGAACAGGGGCTGGAAAAGGCTGTCCAGGGTGCCAAGCCAATTAAGGTTCAATAATAATAGTACAGAGGCCTTTAATGAATACAAAGTGAAAACATTCATAAATGATTCATGATTTTCTTTTCCAGGGCTGATCTACTTTCTGAGTGTATACCCAGGTAAATACTGCTGGGGTGGGGGGGGCTGTCAAACGAATCCCCTTTCACTGTTAAGCTTCTCCTCCTCTGTCTTTCTCCTGTCACCCTGACCCATAGCCATTTTCTTCATGCTCTCCTTTCCTTTTTTTAAAAAAATATTTTGTGGGCTGGAGAGATGGCTTAGAGGTTAAGGTGTTTGCCTACAAAGCCAAAGGATCCAAGTTCAATTCCCCAGGACCCACATAAGCCAGCTGCACAAGGGGATGCATGCTTTTGAGTTCGTTTGCAGTGGCTGGAAGCCCTGGCATGCCCGTTCTCTCTCTCTCTCTCTCTGTCTCTCTCTCTCTCTCTGCCTATCTCTTTCTCTGTCTCTCTCTGCCTCTCTCTCTCAAACAAATAAAATATCTTATAAAAAATATTTTATATTTATTTATTCATGAGAGAGAATGGGTGCTCCAAGGCCTCTATCCACTGCAAACAAACTCCATATGCATGCGCCACCATGTGCATCTGGCTTACTGTGGGTTCTGGGTAATCGAGTCTGGGTCCTTAGGCTTTGCAGGGAAGCACCTTAACCACTAAGCCATCTCTCCAGGCCCTCTCCTTTTATCATAGAATGAAATACAGATGCATGTTTTCTTATTCCATAAAGCTGCATGAAATAAATTCATGGGTGTCCAAAAGCCTGTATGCGTCCTCACCCCAACCTGAGCTGTCTTGCATGGCTGTATAAGGTAAAAATGTAAGCAGATGACATGTTCTGGCTGCATGCTTCCTTCTAAATGTCTGTCCAGAGCAGGCATTTGTGTGAACAGTCCCAATGTATATCTGGGCATTTTTGGCAATACCTAGGCACTGAAGCTTGCCCCCATACTCTTCCTTTCCCTATGCCTAGAGATTTTACTTAGTTCTTTTACAAATCCCAGCACTGACTCTATGGTCACTTCACCAGCCCTTCGTTGGCTGAACAGCTCCCCTGCCCTTCCTGTGGACCCTCTGAGCCCTATCCAGCCCATCTTCCAGGGTCACTCCACCCTCACCATGGAGACCTTGACCTACTCACAGAGGACACAAGAACCGTGAGTCCAGAAACATCCTGGGACAATGCTATATGTTCTGACCAACTTTCTTGAACATTTCCTTGTGCAGTGGTGAGAAGCAGTAGAGGAATCTCAGCAGATAGTTTCAGGATACATATGTGAATGAATCAGCTTCAGCCTTTATTAGGAAGTACAGCTTCTCTCCAACTAGAGCTCCCAATGCTGTTCTCCCTCTATCCAGGAGTAAAGAAGTATACCTGCCGCCACCACCACATAGGTCACAGTTCAACTCCTCCAGCTACTCTGCCTTGTATTTCTTCATCTACCCTGCCCTCATCTTACTCTAGCTAGTTTCTGTCAACATGGGCATGAATCAGGTCACACTAAGTTCCCCAGGGGGCTCAATATTCCCAATCCTACCACCCATTCTGCTCCCACAGGAACTCCATTTCTTATCTCCAGTCAGTCTACTTGTTGTGTTCCCTGGTCCTTTATCTGGCTATTCCTTGTCCATCTCTCTTGGTGTCTTCTCCTTCCTACCCTACCATGCAGGTACTTCTTGGAACTATGGGCTGGACTCCATGCCATTCTTGCACCACATTTTTTTCTCCATGTCTGCTCATGACTCTCCTCAATTTAACCTCAAGCCTATATTCCTTTTGACTAACTTGATATGACTCTGACTGACACAGGAACATGTTGAGGTGTCAGGCTGAACTTGTGCTATCAACTTAGCATACTTTCCCTTCTAAAGCCTGAAGCTATTCACATGGTCCCTTTCCAGGATGGACGAGAGCTGGACAGAAGAAAAATATGGCAAGACTTAGAAGCCAGGAATCATAGGTGATCAGAAAATACTGTTCCTAAATATGCCTCTCTGGTATAAGGACTATTTTAAGCTAAGGATTTGTAGACAATTATAGAAACAGAAAAGACCATAACAATACAGAATTTATCATTGTGTTCATAGAAATCATGCAGATACCAAAATCCATGGATGTTCAAAATGGCATATAACCTATGTATACCCTGCATATGACCTTTGTACCTCCTTCTGTACCCATTAAATCAGCTGCAGATGACTTATACTAGCTAATACAATGTAAATGCTCTGTGAACAGTTGTTATACTGTGCTGTTTAGGAAATATGACATGAAAAAATCTATACAGGTTCAGTGTACACACAATTCCCCACCCCATACATGATTGCATTTGTTTGAAGCCACAGATCTAGAAACCATGTGAAGTCCTACTACATTCAAGAAGCCATATTTTCTTACTTAATAAGATACATTGTCTAGGCTTGCCTCAGACTTCTGGGCTCAATTGATCCTCCTACCTCAATCTCCTGAATATCCAGGATGCAAGGCACACACTACTGCTTTGGCTCAGAAATCTCATTTGTAGAGGTGTCTCCTCTTGCTACCAAGAAGAGGAGGCAATCGAATCCCCGGACTCCTTTCCACAGAGAAGGTGCTAACCTAGATCTGCGTAATAAACCTTCCCTAGCTGGCCGTGCTTTCCCTGGTCACCTCCCCATCACTGGTCTCCCCGCACCCTTCTTCTTTATTTTAGTGGACCATGGCACTTAAGTCGTTATTCAAAGTTATCCCTACAATATTCATTCATTTCCTTGGGTACCTTGCATGCAGCATGAGGTGCACAGTGAATAAACGCCCCTTCATCCTTCTCTTGTTCTGGATTTTGTTAGAGATGTCTGTCTCAGCTAAGAACTACAAAGGACAGAGAGATAATCACCTTCCATCATTTACAAAGTAAAGCAGAAGCCAGAATCACAAAAAGTCAAGAGCAGAGCTATACATACATGTGAACGTGCCAGAAGATTCTAGTCTTTCCGAGCACTCCCCACTTTATGCCTCCTAAGCTTCCCTGATGGCCAACAGAGCCCTCAGGTCACTGACGGTGATGGGGCTTCCCCGGTCTATCCCTTAGCACCCCTTTCTGCTCCTGCAGAACAATGGGTTCAGATTCACAATTCATAGGCACCATTTCTTGGGATCTTCCTCACAGACTCCAACTGGCCCACCTGAGCAAGTACATCCTCTACCTCACTTCTTCGAGACCTTGACCTCAAAGTTCCCATGGCTCACATGAGCTCTAATTCCTATATTCAGCTTGTTCTTTTCAAAACTCTGGTGTGTGCCGTTTGCCTGGCCAAGTCCTGGGAGATACACATTTCCCAGCCCCCACATTTTTTCACTTCACCATTTCCTGCCTCAGTAATGGTTCCCTGTTGACTCCTTAGAAACCAGGCAGCAATTCTGACACCTCCCACCTTTACATCAAATGGCTTTTCCTCCTGATTTGAAGGCTAATGAGGACAGAGACCACTGTGGTTTTGTTACCGACTTTATCCTCATCTGTGACCTTGGGATGACTCAGAAGGCACCATGGTGTTGAGAAGAAGTGACAGAGGAGGGCTCAGCACGGAAATATCTCGATCACACCTTCCAAGGCTCAGGGTCCGTTGCAGAAGAGGTGGCAGAAAGAATGTAAGGGCCAAAGGAAGGGTAGGACTCCTTACAGCATGCTCCTCCATACATAAAATGACCTGGATATCCATGACCTCACAGTGCCTGACACTACCTACACAAGACCATCATAAGAGGAGGAAAAGATCATGACATCAAAATAAGAGAGAGACTGCTTGAGAGGGGGAGGGGATATGATGGAGAGTGGAGTTTCAAAGGAGAAAGTGGGGGGAGGGAGGGAATTACCATGGGATATTGTTTACAATCATGGAAGTTGCCAATAAAAATATAGAAAGAAAAATAAATAAATAAATAAATAAATAAGAGACAGGGTTTGGCTCATGGCAGAGCTTCAAAATATATTCTGAATGCACGCACAAGTCCTGATACCTTCCACATCCCAAAAGTTTCTTAAACCTGCCCTCGTTCCAGCCACTCCCATTCTCTTTTCTGAGATTAATGTCGAGCCTTGAAGGGAGAACACTTGAGACTGGGGTCGTTAAAACCATATGGACTCACAGAGCAGAGACATATAAACAGGAAGCGGCCCCCAGTGGGCTGTCTGACCAAGTACCTCAGGAACTTAGTGCTCACTCACATGGCCTCTCAGAGATCTAACGTGGGTACTGGAGTTCATTGAACAGCCCAGAGCCCCATGAGTGAACCATAGAACTGGTGAGATGATTATTAAATCATGTGCAATTGGCACCACCATCTGGCTTTACATTTGCCCCACACCTAGCTATGACTAATTAGATCATGTTTATAAAATAAGAAGAAAATGTTGCTTCAAGAAGTGGGAAAGCCCTTGGAAAATGAGTCTACACTGGGTTTAGTCTGTGATCATGTCCCTCAGGTAATGACATGAACGGGACGTGACTGCAGCCCTGACTAGATGAGCTAAATGTCTGTGAAGCTGACCTTCTGTGAGCACGGTGAGGCAGCAGTGGATTTAGCTGCTATGGGACTTGACACCAAGACAAAGGGGAGCAGAGACACCAAGGGCATCAAACTAGGGAGACGGAATAAGCAGATGACCAAGCACAATACTATAGTCTGTATGAGACCTCTCACCCCAGAAATTCTCATGTCAAAACCTAATCACCAAGGCCTTGGTAGGGGAGGTGATAAGGTCATGGGGGGTCATGAATGGGCTTAGTTCCCTTTTGAGTGAGACACCTGAGTGCTATTACTGCCCTTCCATTACACGAGGATGTAGGGAGAACATGCCATCTATGAAATGGAAGCAGCTCTTGCCAGATCAGAAATTGATGCAATGTCTTGATCTTGAACTTCCCAGCTTTCAGAACCCTGAGATTAGTTCCTGTTGTTTATGACTCACCCAGCTTATAGAATTTTATTGCAGCACCCTGAGTAGAAAAGAGGCAGGCAGCCCAGGCTGAGTAACACAGATGAGGCATCTATAAGGTTATCAATGCCAGGTGGGAGGCTGGAGCTCAGCCACACAGGTCCAATGAAAACGCCTGCTTGCTGTTGCTGGAGATGCAAAGCTGGAAATGGATGGAGTCTTTTAATCCTTCCAGTAGCTCTAGACAAATCTGCACACATTTGCTTGGGTATAATTCATTTGAAAAGAGCTGGGGAGGAAGCAGGGGAGGAGACAAGCCAGGGTGCTTTTCAACTTGGTACAAAACCAGTTGGGTGGTGTTATGGCATGGGGTAGGCTGAGGCACTCTGGCACAGAATCCAAAGGAGAGTGCTGGGGGTGTTGTCAGATGGCAAGCTCCTCTACCTGGGCTTAGCTGATGGAAGAGGAGGTAAGAGATCCATCTGGAGTGTGGATGCGCAAGGCAGAGAGGTTAGGGAGGGATTTGCCTTCAAGGTATTCAAGTGTGACAGAAGAGCTACAGGTGAGTACCCTGTGGCTTCTTCATTTTTCCCAGGATCGAAGATACGATTTCTACCAATGGGGTTTTATTTTATAACCCTAGAGAGTTTGAAATAGCAAGTTGGGGATCCCTCCAGCTGGTACTACGCAAGCACCTAAGTAGGAGCCTCCAGACTTGCAAAGGTCCAAGCAGTGAGAAGTTTGAAAAGACAGAGATAGGCTGAGTGAAAGAATAACCCATTTTAGAAAGGAGGCTGGGATTCCCTCCTCACCCCCTGTGGCCAGACCCAATGTAGATGACTCTGCAACCACCTGTGGACTCCCACGGCCTGGATGAAGGAGTGTGCAGGTCCCTGGGTGGTGAAGTACTAAGAAAGTATACCATGCCGGGCGTGGTGGCGCACGCCTTTAATCCCAGCACTCGGGAGGCAGAGGTAGAAGGATTGCCGTGAGTTCGAGGCCACCCTGAGACTCCATAATGAATTCCAGGTCAGCCTGGGCTAGAGTGAGACCCTACCTTGAAAAACCAAAAAAAAAAAAAAAAAAAAAAAAAAGAAAGTATACCACACTACAGGCTCATTCTTTATTCCTGACCTAGAAAGGGACAGATATTCTTTTCTTTCTTTCTTTCTTTCTTTCTTTCTTTCTTTCTTTCTTTCTTTCTTTCTTTCTTTTTTTTGGATAAGGTCTCATATAACCTAGGTTGGTCTCAAACTTGCTATGCAGCAGGATGATCCTGAACTTTTGATCCTTCTGCCTCCCAAGTACTGAGATTGCAGGCACACACCACTGTGCCTATTTTCACTGCTATTTCAAGGCAATGTCTTTCCATTATGCCATTCTCTGGGGAGGAACAGTCCCTGCTGTCTCCAAAAGAGCTGAATTCTCTCTGCTGTCACATAAGGCATCACGATGTAGATTTGCTGTCAATCAATTATGCTGTTATCTTTGTATGGGTAATGAGATGGCTACTGTGCTTATAGAAAAGGCCTGAACCAGAGAACAGAGGGGACCTGAGTTG
The DNA here is from genome assembly GCA_036346955.1 of Dipus sagitta. Lineage (NCBI taxonomy): Eukaryota > Metazoa > Chordata > Mammalia > Rodentia > Dipodidae > Dipus > Dipus sagitta. The sequence continues at coordinate 124,756,944 of CM070772.1, read as the reverse complement.
CAAATCCCACAGGAATTTATCCAGCAGATAAGCTCGCCCAGGCCCAAAGTGTTAGATATATGAACCAGCCACACTGATTTGCAAGTGCTAAAGTAAGGCACTGATCTGAGTACCTGGTGAAACAGATTCCAGTCGGTCCACACAATGGAAGGCAACATAGTAATATAAGTGGTAAGAGAGTATGCATTGTGTATTATATGAAATGAACCCAAACATCAACCATTAATCTAAAGCAAAAGTGTACAGAATGAGACATTATAGGCATAGTTAAAAATATACATGACTACATGAAAATATAAAATCCAATATGCAAAAATCTAAAACTTTTTCTTTGAGCACTGATATAATATCTTTAGTGGAAAAATCCCACACTTGACTTCATGGAACCAGCTGCAATGACCACACAGGTGCACAGCACACATCAATTCGCATCCCCATGGGGAAAGGACCCTACTCTGCCCCTTTCGGCTGTGATACATCTTTGTTGATATTTACTTTATGAAATTCATATTCCAAAATATGAATAAAACTTAAACCCTAAATTTCAGCAATGAAATTTCAGATAAAGGCACATTCAACCTGTGTAACAAACACATGGTGGTCTTTTGTTTGTTTAGCAGAAAAGTAGATAAACAGGGGTTAAAGGAGGAAGGCAGAATTCTTCCTCTTTTTTCACTTTGACTTCTGAAACATATAAATGTATTATTTATTTAAAAATTAAAAACTGCAGAACATTAAAATATCAAAACAGAAATCAATGAAAGAGCAATGGTACATCTTTGAAAGTTGCACTTCGGTTCCACATTCCATCCTTAATTTAAATTGAGAAATGTTTCTATTCACACACAATGACGGGAATGAATAATTACAAGGAGGCTGGAGACCATAAACACAGAAAAATTATTCTCTGGAATCTTGGATTTGTTTTTTATCGATGAAGGAAATGGCAAGCACACTGTTTTGACAGCTTATATTACAAGAGCAAGATACTTGTCGGCTGTGTTTCAAAATGACTGGCAAATAAAGTTGTTTTTGTTTCATTTACCAGCACATTCAATACTGATGGATCAATTCCTGTTAATGGGACAGACAGAATGAACCTCTAGGTTGAAAGAATATTTTTCCAATAGGATAGTGTATGAGGGATGATGCTATTCATATAAGAATTTGCTGTAAAACTTAAGGGCCACAGGGCTACCCACATCACTAGGACACTGTCCCTTTCTTGTATGTACCAGAAGAATACCAGGAAGCAATGACAGTCTATTGAATGGCCCCAGTCCTGTGGTCCAGCAGGGCTTTTTCAGCAGGAATGCCAGTACAAGCCAGGCTCCATCCCTTCTCTGTGTGTGAGATCTCCCTTCTTTTGTACCTGACATCCTAATAATGAGTGACAAGACTTGATGAGACCAGCCCCAATAAACTGGGACATCTCCCTGAGAATGACAGCATACTCCTGTGTGTCACTGACAACTATGGGTCCTTTCTCGATTCACTGAAGCCCTTCAGATACTCCCCTGCCATTTGTACCTGTCTTTTTGTAGCATGCACTCTGTCACTTCATTGGCCCAATCCAAGTTGGTATTTCCAGTGAAAGATCTCAGACTTAATCACTAAGAATACTAGTGACCTTACAGCTCTGGGAAGAGGAGCTATTGAAACGATGGGGGAAGAAATATGCCATCTTCTTCCCTTGTATGGTTACTGAGGGAAGGATAATGGCCAGGGAAAAAAGTGCTGAGAGGGAGGCAAAAGCTGGGTGTACCTTGTACACTTCACCTGGAGCATAAGAGGTGGAGCGCATCCCAACAGAGCTTGATTATTTCCTGCTGGAGGATAGCCAAGAGGATGCTCTTTGGGGATCAGAAAGGTTCCCTCTGGGTCTACCACCTCCAGTGGGAAACAGTGGGAAGGATGGAAAGGGAAAGATGTAGCTTCAGAACAGAGTGAACTCTATGCCTTTTTTGTAATTTTATTTTTTATGAGAGAGAAAGAGATAATTGACGCATCAGGGCCTCCAGCCACTGCAATCAAACTTCAGCCAAGTGTGCCACCTTGTGCGCATGAGTGAACTTGCACACTTGCATCACCTTGTGCATCTGGCTTATGTGGGACCTAGAGAGTCAAGCATGGGTCTTTGTAGGCAAATGCCTTAACTGCTAAGCCATCTCTGCAGCCCAACTCCACGCTTTTGTTCTCTTCCTCATGTTCTGTCTCCTGACTTCAAATCCTGTTGTACTGTGAAGTTCCACCAGCCTCAAGCATTTATTATTTTTATACATGTGTAGTTGTGTATGTGTCCCTGTGTGCAGTTGTGTGTGTGTGTGTGTGTGTGTGTGTACAGGTGCATGTGGAGGTCACAGGACAACCAATGGTATAATTCTTTAGGAACACTGTCCATCTTTTTATGCTTATTTTTATATTTTTTATTTATTTGCAAGCAGAGAGGGACAGAGAGAGATAGAGAGAGAAGATACATACATACAAAAATGATGGGCATTCCAGGGCCTTCAGCCACTGCCAATTAATTCCAGATGCATATGCCACTTTGTGCATCTGGCTTTACTTGGGTACTGGGACATTGAATCTGGGTCGTTGGGCTTTGCATGCAAGCACCTTAACCTCTAAGCCATCTCTCCAGACCCTGTTCACATTTTTGTTATTTGAGATACAGTCTCTGTTTGGCCTGGAGTTTTCCAAGTAGGCTAGAATGGCTAGCCAGTGAACATACTGGATTTTCCTGCCTCCCTCTCCCTAGTGGTAGGAATATAAGCATGTGCCACCAGGCCAGGAATTTTTATGTAGGTGCTGGGGATCAAATTCAGGTTCTTATGCTTGCAAGGTAAGGACTTTATTTACTGAGCATCTTCTCAGTCCCCAACCTTTATTAATTATTATTATTTATTATTATTATTATTATTGGGTACTGAGAATGGAATCCACAGCCACATGCAAACTAGGCAAGTGCTCTTCCAGTGAGCTACACACTCTGTTCATGTACAGTTACACAGCCACTTGCTTCTATTTAAGTGGAGCCACCTAACACTTAACTTTGAGTTTCCAAGCTAAAGAGATGTATCCTTATTAGCAAATCAGTCCATGAACATTTGACATAATTCCAAAGATATGCAAAAAAGCTGAAGAAATTGAAAAAAAATTAATTCTTATTTCTTAACCACAGGTAATCCAGCTATGTCTAAAAATAACTTTATTCTTCTATTTTTGATGCAAAGATATACATACATGTAGATTCTTTTTCTTACTGAAAGATTTCTCTTCATGGTCTATATATTGCTTCATAATGGGTTCTTTTCACTTAACCATGCCGTAAGGTCAAGCTGAGCATTGCTTCTCGATGCTCACTTGTACAAGCTTCATGAACGTGCTCCATTGCATCTTATTGCAAACACAAGCTCCCCACCCTATTCATCTCTGCATTTACAATGCCCAGCACAGGGTCAGAGAAGTAGCATGTGTCAGAGGTAGGAGCACCCCAGCAGACTTTATTTGAGTGTTCCCAAGATTCCACTGCCAAACCATTACTGAGATGAACTCAGACTTTGAAATAAGTTCTGGGCATATAGGAAAGGGTTTTACAAACCCAAGCCAGGGCAGCCAGCTAGACAGGAAAATAACTAAGAAAAATAGTTGAGGTTCAAGGGTGGCTGGTGATGGGGACTATGGTTATAATAAGCACAATTAAGTCACTTGTCCAAAGGACCAGCTGATTCTCAGTTGCTGATACCTGCTGACCTATATGGATGCAGGATCCTCATGGGCTATCTTCCAACTTTTTCAGAGATGCTAAAATTCAGGTGCACATTAAAGTACCTCAATATAAAATGCTCAGTTACATTAGCCCTGGGCCACTGGAAATGCATCTTTAGGGTGCAATGGTTAATGAGAAGCCAATTTGCTGCTTCGGCTGCCACCTGTGAATAGCACCTCTGCCAGTGTGGCCTGGTGAGCGTCGTGTGCAAACACAGTAACGAAAGAGGGAAGGGGAGCGTGAAGGCTGAGTGCTAGCGGCTGCTCACAGGCTGACCCACTTCTGCGGGATCAAAGGTTTAGATGTATCATGCCTTCTTCTCAAGCTGTAGCCCTCAGGGACACTTGGCAATGCCTGGGGACATCTGGTAGGCTGAGCTCAGAACAGCCCCACGTGATGAAGGATTGGCATGACGAGCCTAACAACCAGTGCCAGGGTGATGCAATAGACGCAGAAGTCCAGAACCTGCTAAAAGCTCAACACGAAAGTAGTCTTAAAGCGCACCCACCACAGCTCAGGGAGTTTTGTGGACAAAGGGGGCAGAAAGAGTGTAAGAGCCATGGGGTGGGAGGGAATATCCAGAGGCATTGCCCCGCCACACAATGACCGACTGCTGTTCTCCAAATTCATAACCCACAACTCCGTGCTGAACACAAGCCATCCTACTGAGGTGGGCCCTCAGTGGCGTGGGGGCAGAGAGGAAGGAAACGATGGTACCAACATACTGAGTGTCCATACGAAGTTTCTACTTAATAAAATAAATCGATGAATTAATTAAAAAATATGTCAGCAGAGCCAAGGTTAAGAAGTGCTCTATTATAACAGTAATTTCTGACCTTGGTCACAGATGGAGATGCCTGGTTTTCACTCCAAAACAAGGAACTGAGGATCTCTGGGCAGGCTCACCCCCACCCCATTTAAAAAGCTCCCACAAGTTTCTAATACACAGCTGGACTGAAACCTACACCATGGAGTCATGAGTTCCTAGCATGTCCCAGGGTGGCATCCTCCTCCTACTTGGCACTTGGCTTAAACAGTGCTCGGTAAATATTTGCTGTCTGGGTGGGGGCAGGTCAGCCATTGATCATTAGCACCCTACAAAATGCTCGTATTGACTTTTAACCTTCCATTGGTGGCTGATAGAAGTTGTTTTCTTTTTTTTTTTCCTTCAGTCAATTATTCAGTACATCAAAAGCATACAGCTTCCAGCAGTCAGCCACCAGCATACTAACATGCGTCTACTGGAATAATTACTTCTGGAAGTGAAAGGCACAGAAACAATCTGTGCAATATATTCACACCAAAGGAAACTGATAAAATTCATTCTCAATCTTTTTGTCCTTCCTCCTAGTCACAGACAATGGGAAGCATTAGAAATCGCATAGTAAACACAGTCTTAGACACTTCCATGGCTATCACTTGAGGAGATATAAAGGAAGAAAATTAAACACAGAAACATGCAACAAAGATGGCAGAGGAAGTCTAACTTCAGGAACCACTAATGTTGACTCAACCTCCACATGATCACAGCCATCTGACTGGTTGCTTTGTTCACATCTAATCAAGCTATGGCAAAGAATCATAGTTTTTGGTAGAAATGACAATGTGGTGAGATGTGATGATAAGGTTTAGTTTTGATACAGGATCATCCCATCTACCTGCTTGCCAGCCACTGTACAAGACAGTGTTGTTATCAACTGTCACCAGTCCGAGGCACCAGGGGGCATTTAGGAAGCATGGAGCCTTCATCCAGAGTGCCTGGCACTGGGGCTGTAACAGTATACAACACAAACCCATCAATACAATCTGGTAAGGAGAAGAGAGACACCAAAATATATGAGCCATTAAAACAGACAAGGTTTGAGCCTTATTAGGCAAGAGCTGGTGTGGCAGGGGTGTCAGCAAGAAGGGACCCAACACTGTCTTTCAATAGTGCTGAGATAGGAGAGAGTGTCCAGGGAAAGTGAAGGAGTGAAAGAGAGGCTGAGCCCCAGCACACAAGATGCGACGACAGAATTCTAGATCTACGCTAGAGCATGCACAAATATCTGGGGGCAGTGGAGAGGTTGGGGGCCGGTGAAATGTAGAAAGTGTCTCATTAAGAGGTGAGCAGAGAAAGAGGGTGGAGGCTTGAGAGGCATTCAGGACAGACGCCAGGCAGCTGTCTATGGGCAGCAGCCACGGTGAGGTTGTTTCAGGTAGAAAAAACGCGAGGAATTCTAAAAGGAGCCCAGAACGTGGTAGAAGACATTGGTTTGAGGGCAAGCAGTCCCAGTACCCCACCATATCCTACTGTGTGAGCCTCATGAGTGGCTAACCTGCTTCGTAATCGGAGATTGAAAGGAACACAGACTCACAGGTTGTATGGAATTATACAAAAGGATTGTGAGCAGAGAGGGGAAGGGCTTGGCTCACACAGGCACAACCTGTCCCTGGAGGGCACAAGGAGACAATGGGGAAGGGGAGGAAGACAAAGGGAAGCCTTTCAGTTGGGAGGAGTTCTATTGAGTGCTTCTGGACAAGAAGGAGAACGATAGAAAAGGAGGGAGGGAGCGAGGGCAGGAGCAGGGAGAGAGTCCGTATGCCAGGAATACAAACAACCCTTGTGTAATATGGCGGGTCCTCAGACTACTGCTGCAGCGTTTGAAGACTCAAAATGCCCTTTGTTCATTTTTGGATGTCATTGGGAGCAGCCACCATCCATGACATGCTGAAAGTACCATTAGTGGCCCAACCCAGTTGCTCTAGCAAATTCTTCCAGTTCTACAGCCTGGTTTCTGGATTTTTTTTTTTCCATATGTAGTATGTGTGATGTGTGATATGTGGTACATGCCTCATGCATGCATGCATGAGTGCAAATGTGCATTCCCCATGTATATGTGTGTGAAGACCAGAGGAGAATGTCAGGTGTTCTCTTCTGCTCACTTCTACTTGATTTCCTTGAAATGGAGTCTCTCACTTAAATAACAGCTGCTGGTTATTTTTGTTGGTGTTTTTTGTTTGTTTGTTTGATTTTGTTTTCCAGTCAAATTGGCAGACCAGCAAGCCCTGGAAATTCTGCTATTTCTGCCCTTCCCTTTCTGACAGGACTAGGGGCGTGGGTATGCGTGATCACGCCCAGCTGTTTACATGGGTGCCGGGGGCAGCTCAAGCCCTCATGCTTTTGCAGCAAGTGCTTTTGTGCACTGAGCCATCTCCCTAGACCCATGTTATTAAGACTCTACTGTTACCAGGGCCCCATCCCAGGAGCAACAGGACTGTGTGTCCAACTCCCTTGTCTACCTATTGGAAGCCAGGGAACCCAAGGGTATGTCTCTAAATGGTGCCCCATTTCCACCCGGTAGACAAGGTGAAGCCTCATGTCACGCACTACAGAGAGGGTGCCTGGGGAATGAGTGGTGTGTCTGCAGGCCAGCAGGACAGCCTGTGGGCACATAACTGTATCCCCAGATTTGCTGTGTCAGCATCAGGAAGCCACTGTGGGCCAAGCCAGGCTTTTATTCAATAAACCTCTTGCTCATGCAAGATCAGGTGAGATACAGTTCTTCAGACGATTTTTTGGCACTCCTCAAACGAAGGCCTATCTGGTCTCTGGATGCCAGGTGACATAGAGTCACTTTACTCTTCTCACAGGGAAATAGCCAAGGCTGATTTATAACAGAACTTTTTGGATATTAAAATGTTAATGAAAATGTTGTGATGAAAAATAATAGCTTGTGGTTTTAATTCTCACCATTCTCCAGGTCCCAACCTTGTTTTAAATATTTACTTCCATATGAATAAAGAAATTGCTTTATCATCTAATTTAAAAAATCAGTTCCTCCCATCTACCCTCCCATAGTGATTTATTTTCTCCATAGAAAAGTTTAATAACTGGCCAGGAATCTAAATGTTAAAAGCAAGCAAAAATGAAATCTTTGAAAATGAAAATAAATGATTCATTGTTTTTCTTTCTTTCATGGAATTGCTGCTCTCATATGGTGCAGGGTGTGGGATGGGGAGGAAATGAGCAATTTGGACTCTAAGTTCCTTGAAAGCAACCCCTTAGCTGCTTTATTTTCCCTCCCATATGTGCAGTGTATGATTTATGAAGTGCTTCTGGGTGACTGTAGCCTTTGGTCAAGAAACCCAAAGACCAGAGCAGATGCCAGGCACTTCTAGCAGATCACTGTGGCAAAATGAGATGAGGAATCTGGGAAAGAATGGGTGCCAAGACATTAGAGGCAATAACTCCAAAGGTAAGTGAGAGGAGTGATCATTTCAGAGCAAGGGGCATTTGAGGAGGGTATGGAGAGGTGAGCAGTTGTCCACCTAGAGAAAGAGGACAGGTTGGGTAGAGAAGGCTGGATGGCATGAACTGAAAGGAGTCAGCTGGTGATGCATGATGAGGGACATGAACCAGGATCAGTGCAGCATCATATCTCCCAGTGGACAGGACAGCAGTGAAAGGGTCATTTGCAGTGGTAAGGTACCCCTTCTGCTGTGGCGTGGAAGACAGAACAGAAGGGGACAGCCTGGGAGGCCAGGTAGGTGACTATTGCACTGGTCCAGGCCCAGCCTGTTTTGGGACAATGGTGGAGATGAAGAGTAGGTGGGAGCAATGTGGCTACATAGTCAGTCGCTTAGCATCGAGTTTTCACACAGAGAACATGCAAAATGGAAGGTTGGCAGCCAACTGAAAAATTCACCTTGAGAGGGAAAATTGGTGGGAAGAGAGACAGGGTGGGAGGCATCTAGTTGGGAAGAGAAAAGCAAAAGAGGCCGGATAGAGAAGAATCACAAAGCCTGGGCTCTAGAAGAGGCTTTCCCTGGCAAATCCTTTCCTGGTCTTTCGTATGTGCTTCTCTTGGTGGACAGCACACTCCTTCTGCAGCCAGCCTGCTCCATGGGCAGCCTGTGTGAGTAACTGGAGCCACAGCCACTTTCTCCAGTTCCACATTTCTTCTTTCCCTTGAACTCTGACACTCACTTGCTCCATGAGATGCCCTGGAAACCTTGGTGACTTAGAGAGAAAGCCTCCCTCCCTTCTCACTAGAGCAGCCAGAGGCTGACAAGCAGTCACAATGAACAGTCACAATAACTCACATGGATCATCCGTGGCAGCCCTCCCCTGCCCTTGATTGTGGGCTGAGAGCTTCTGTGGCTGCCTGGATCCCACCCTCTCCCCACTGTCCACAGGTCGTCATTACCGTGCTGTTGCAGCCGGCAAAGCAGGCCGACAGGTAGGTGATGCCATCGGCTCCACAGACTGGCGTGAAGGAATCCGTTTGGCATTCACAGTTGTTGTTACATGGTGAGTAGGGGTCCAGGGCTGAGCCACGTACTGAGCTGCAAAGGAAGCATAAAGGGGATGTGTTAGGAGCAAATCCATCGGTGACCAGATGTCACTGAGGACAGCACTCTGCTGTGATGAATCTCATGGCACCCTTGCACCCTTGCTCATAGAGTGCTTACTGGGCCAGCCTTCCTTCCCTCTTTCCCTCACTGGCCTACAAGGCCAGCACTGACAGCGACACAGGTTGTGACCTGCAAAATGGTGCCAGTTCGGGCAACTGGTTGTGTGGCCCCAGGATCCTCCTCCAGCATTTTTCCCAATATGAAGAGGAAGAAGAGCTTTGAATCATTTGCACCAATGTGGCTCTGGGCTGACGGCAGCTGGGGGCTAAGCTCAGGGACTCCTCCATGACACCTCTGGGAAGCTACAACCTCTCCTCCTAACCACACCCACACAGGTGGACGGTTATCGTCTTCCCTCTCTCCCTCCCCAGGGAGACAGGAACCTCCTAGGGCTGACAACTGTACAGCCAGCCTAGCTGCAGTAACTATCCTCTGATTGGTTCAGTATCCTGAGAAAAATAATGCAAGGGTGTTTTAAACTTCCCTCTGCATCATTAAAGGTGCAGCTACCCAGAGCAAACCAACTGCAAAGACAGAAAAAGACGGGAGTCTTTCAGCTCTGGAAGAGAAGAAGCCTCGCCTCTACTGCCCCGTTATTCTCAGCTTCCCATACTCAGTGTCCTTCATTACAGTACAGGCCATCAGGGTGACACCTGGCCATTTCTGTGTCATGCTCTGTTGAAGGTGTTCTATGTATCACATCACTTGTCCTCAATGTAACCTCACAGGCTTTACTGAGAGAGAAACCAAGGCATGGCTAGATGAAGTCATTTCTCCAAGTGTACATAGTTCACATATGGACAGGAGAGGATACAGTTGGGAGTTTCACAACAGGATTTGCACTGTTTTTTGTTTGTTTCTTTGTTTGTTCTTTCTTTCTTCTGCACAAGAATAATATTATACTAAAGCCCTGTACTTGGAATCACCACAGTTTACTACTTGCCATCTGAGTAGTCCTCTCTAAGGGATGCTGTTCAGAGCAAATGCAAACCAGAACACATCATGCCTATGAAAGAGAACCAGGGGCTGGAGGGGAATTGGAAGAGGTCACAGAGGTAGAGAGGAGGAGGGAAGACATGGAACGTAGAATGTGCAGGAGTCTACAGACATCTGCTCTGCTCTGTCCTCCCATTCTCCTGGCTCGCCCTCAGGGATGATCGCTTAACTCCAGCTCTATTGCCTCCCCTGGTCTCTCTGTGGGCACAATCTGGTGCCCTGCCTGGAGGAAGGGTCTGGTGTTGTAATCTGAAGACTGGCCTGGTTCACAGGGGATGGAGGAAAGGGAATAAACTGCTGATGTAAAGAACTCATCATTCCTTCAATGGTAAATATGATGGAAAGCTGGCCCACAGTCTGGGGAGAATAACTAGAAAATAAGGAAACCAGTTTACTTCCCATTCTCCTACCTCCCTCTTTCTTTGTGTTTCTGTTCCTCTCTTTCTTTAATGTTTGAACATACTTACCATGGCCAGACCCTGAAAGGACACTGCGAAGCGGATGATAGCCTCTGACACTTGGAGGAATTACTGAAATTGATTCTGTCTTTTATTTTAAGCTATTTTCTTTAAACAAATGGTTTTTTTTCAAATCTAGTCCAATGTCAGAAAAAGTAAGACAGGTACTCTGGGAAGTGAGCGACCACTGATGCTTCTTGGGGCTCCCCTGCTATTGCAGGGAAGAGCTATCTATCCCCTTTGCCTAGAGGGTTTACTGATTCTTCCACTCAGGGAGGAAGCACATGCGTCCTCAGCTCTTCCACTCACAGTCACTAGGGACCAAGCTGGCTCTGTTAACCGGCAGTGGAGAGGGTCCTGGTGACCGTGGGCAGGCAGCAGCCGAGCTGACAGTTTTGGTACTCACTTGTTGCCATAGCGAACTGTCACCCCAGCCACAGGGCCCGTATCACAGCCCAGGAAGAGGAAGGACACGTAGCAGGCTGTGGACACAAGGTTGACGAGCATGGCCATCCGAATGGCCCCCAGGGCAGACAGACTCAGCTTCTTCACCAGGAGGCCACCCAGAAAGATGCCAAGGCAGGCGCATGGTATCGCTGTCATCCCTGAGGAAGAAAATGGTGGCATTGTGAACAGAGGAGAAAGGGCGTGTGGGTGCCATGGGATTCTGTGACCCCACTGTCTTGTCACAGCCTCAAAGCCTTCACAAAAGGCCTGGTTTCTTCCCTCGGAGAGCTTCCTCCAATCACAGGAAGACAAACACGGCAAAGCTTAAGTCACTATGAGTGTGTGAGTTGAAGCGTGTGCACCTGGCATGCCACATGACGGACACATACATGTTGATGTGAGTCCAACCGCGGGTCAAAATCAGAAAGCTGACGGCAGGCACAGGTATGCTTTTGAGGAGCAGTGATGTATTCTCTACATTGTTTTTCCTGGTGATATGAGACAGGGTCTCATTCTATCATTGAGACTGGACTTTATCTCTTGGCAATCCTCCTGCCTCAGCCTCCCAAGTACTAGGATTATAGGTGTGTGCTGCCACACCTAGCTTCTCTGTGCACTTCTGCAGTAACATGGGATGAGGCATGAGAAAATGTTGGGATTTTCTCTTTCTCTTCTAAAGAGGCAAGGAGGAGTCATGGAGGGCTTCCGAGCTGCTGAACCCAAAGGTCACAGTGCTTACCAGTGTGCCAAGAGCGTCATTTAACCAGCTCTGCCACTCCTCTGAAAGCAGCATCAATCAGATCACTATGTTCTGCAGCTGTTGGTGAATAACTGCCCTGTATATATATTCTGTCTCTCTCTTGCACATAAGCTATGTGCAAGGCAGCAGTCCCAAAGCCAGTTCCTCGGGCTTCCCAGAGACCCATGGCATTTTAGGAGGACCAAAGGATCGTAGGGTTCCAATCTCATATTTGCTTTGGCTCTGTTCAGATTCATTTCATCTACAACTCAGCTTTAAATTACTGTGTGTCATTTATCTACCGTGTAGATTATGCACGGCCAATTTTCCAGTCTAGGCAGCCTCCTCCCTGCCAATCAACAGACCTCCAGGTCAATCAACTACATCAACCAGCTGGTATATGCTGAGGGAATGAAAATTAATTTTCATATTAGGGTAAGAAAATGTAATTGGGAAGACTTAGCTCCACGAGACAATGGCCCTCGATACATTTTAAAACACAGATCTGTGCATCACCTGCTGCTTTTTGATGTATCTAGGCTTGGTTTCTGGTCCTTGGCATAGAAATGAAACTCATGGGCTAGCTCTGTGCTCCTCCATCTCCATCCCGTGGCACTGCCCACCCCATTTATGCTCACTTTCCCTGGAAAAGGCCAGGTGGCTCTGGTCCCTGCAGGCTCTCTATGTGCTGGCTCTGCTCCTGAGACACTCTTGCCTATATCTTCACTTGGCTGGTCCTAGCTTCTTCTGAGAGGCAAAAATCAGATCCGACTCTCTAGAATAGACCTTGCACCGGACGCTTAGGCGCCCTGTTGTTCTCACCTAGAGTTACTGTTTCCATGGCTCTCCTTCTTTCCCAGAGCTGCCTCCTTTAAGCTCGTCTGTCCTGTTTCTTGTTCTCTTGCCCTATTAGCCTGTGGCTTCCTGGAGGACCAAAGCGTTGTGGTTCCTGCTCAGTCTAGCCGAATTCCAGTTCACTGCCTAACATAGCACCTTGCATGGGACGGCATCCATCTCATCTCGAGAATGAAATGAATCGGAGAACAGATTGGATCTGTGTGAATGAGCTTCAGTGATGTGCCCACGCCCAGAGGGCAGCCTGTGCTTTGTCTCATTTTCTAGCTGAGACAGCGGGGGTGTCACCTGGTGGTGATGGTAACCATGGCAATCACAGGCGTTCATCACTTTTTCTTCAAACCATGGCAGCTTCCCCTCTCTCTTCCTCCCTGATATATGCATGTACCTTCAGTTCTCTGGGAGACCATCAGAACTTCCCTGGACCAGAACTTCATTCTCACTACATTAACTTATGCAGATTGAGCCCTTTGTATTTGATCTCATGAATCAACGCCATCAACCCTTCAACTGTGGGCATTGCTCTTCTCTGATCTCTGCCCCATTTGCTGATGACGTTGTGGGTGGCTCAGCTGTCTGTACTGATTGCTTGGGATAAATCCATGCACCCCATTTTCCAGGTTTGGGGGAGATGCTCTTAGCATATCTCCATAATGAGTACCCCAAACTGTGCCCTTCCAGGTCCTCTGAGTTGTGTCATAGACTGGACAGGCGAACAGAGCATGCCTGCTGCCGGCCTGGCCACAGAATGTGGAGGAAGGCCCACTTCCCTTTCCACCCATTAAGCACTTTAACGGGCAGAAATTGCTGGGAAATAAACAGGTTTGAGATGGTGAAATTGTTTTTCTGACCTTCTGCCCCAAAGACTATTGATTTGTCTGTCGATAGAGAACTTAGGCATCTGTTCTAAAATAGAACATGGCCCTGAAGTTGTAGCAACTGTGCAAGCATAATCAAAATGTTGTGTACTGCAACAAAGATACCAGGAGGTGGGAAATACACCCTTGGGTGCTAGAGAGCCAAACCTGAGATTCTAGATACCCAAGAAGCTATGGCAGTAAATATGAAGAGGCATCTCTCCTTTCCTATCAGGCCGGTAGTAAAGAGATGACTATATTTTGCAAAATGGACAAAGGAGTAGGTGGGAAAGAATTACTAGAGAAAAAGATTAAAACAGGCTTTCATCCTCTCTACTCTGAACAGTACCCAGGGAGAACAAATGACTATGTGGCTATATGGTGATCAGGGTTTAATTTTTTTCCTTAATTGAGCTGTGCTATGTACTGTAAAGGGTCCAAAGTACAGGGGACTAGCCTGATGATCCTTCTCATGGCAGACACCCCTGAAAGCAGCCCACAGGTCAAGCTTACAACAGTTCCAACTGCCCCGGAGGCTCCAGAGTACCCCTGCCTAATTAGTGTCCCTCAAGGGCAACCATGTAGCAGGTGTCCTTCACCTTAACTATTCATCTTTTAAAATCCTATAAAAAACATCCTTTTTCATGTCTGACATCTTTTAGCTCAGATTTATCTACCTGGAAGCTTGCATCAAAGTTTGTTCTTTCTTATCTTGTGTAATAGTTCAGTGAATGAACAGTCTATATTTTATTTACCCATTCCATCATAGACAGACATTTGGGCTTATTCCAGCTTGGGATAATTATACATAAAGCTGCTTTAAACACTGTTGTATATGCATATGTAAATGAGTGGACCTAAACCAGCCTTTCTGTTGGATAGATCCCAAGAATGGAACTGGCAGATCACAGTGCAGACATACTGAGCTGTGCTGGGTGCTGCTAAAGCACTGTCTAAAGCGGCTGCACCACTGTTATTTCCCACCCCTAGCCTGCGTTCAGGCTGCTCCATGCCCTCATCACCACTTGATGCGGTCTGGTGGGGTGTCATGGCACCCCCTTGTGGTTTCAAGGTGCATTTCCGTGATCAGTCAACGGTCAGCACTTTTTCATTTGTTTATTGGCAATTTTGTGAGGAGGTCTGAAAGGAGGAAATAAGAAAAAAAAGCCTCAGCCTCCTATTATTCACCACAGATTATATTTTTTCTTCTTAACAAAGCGGGTGAAGCATGAGGGGCTGGAATCCCCTCTACCACCTGGCCATTCTGTTACACTCTCAGCAGCCTTAATCACAAACACTTCCTCTGCCCTTTCAGGGGAACACAGGAGCTTTCTGTCCGAAACTGTGTATTCATGTTCCCTCTCTCTTCGGTGAATCAACTTCTGTTGGCATCTCGGTCTTTTCTCTCCCTCTGCTCAGAAACCTACTGAAGTCTTAAATATTATAATATTCTATGCCACTAACCCAAATGCCTTCTTGAAGCCACCAATGAATACAGGAGATCATTCATATGTACCAGTCATGTCACACCCAGTTAAAGTCTGAACTCATGTCATGGTGAATTC
Organism: Dipus sagitta; assembly: GCA_036346955.1. NCBI lineage: Eukaryota > Metazoa > Chordata > Mammalia > Rodentia > Dipodidae > Dipus > Dipus sagitta. Next base: position 124,741,861 of record CM070772.1, on the reverse strand, counting down.
TATTCTCACCCTCAACTGCTATGTCATTGTTTTCTTCACTGCTAGTCAACACATCTGAGCTGATCAACTCAACCAATAGGATTTCTGATCATCATAAGCAGGGAAGAAGAAATCCCTACAAAATGAAAAGCAAACTAAGACATGCTCTCAGGCCGCATTTCTGACCCTGCCTGAACCATTATGCTTTTTACAAGGACTTTTTTTTTTTTTTTTTTTTTGTCACTAACCTAAATTTGAATGACTGAGAGTAGGTAGGTGCCTCAGGCCTATTACTGAAAAGCCATTCCTGATCCTGGGAAAGAGTTCCAGGAAACATTAGTTACGTGTGTGGGCGCCTTCTAAGCTCTGGATTTGTGAACTGTGGGCTTCATGCTGCTATGAATATTTTACTATTTTATGTGTCAAAAAAAAAAAAAAAACACTAGCTAATTTTCATGATTCACCTTGACTTAAAATTTCTTGTTGATATCAATCTAGTAATTTCCTGGCCTTTAACAATACTGCCTGCATAAATTTATATTTTTGTTTATTATTATCATATGCTTTTTAGGAAAGAAACTTGTTTATTCATTTTTGTGTTTTTGTGCACACACTTGTATATATGAGTTTATGTTTAAGTACACATGTGCCACAGCCCACTTGTAGAGGTCACAGGACAACTTTTGGGTTTGTCTTCACTGGCCCAACTCATTTGAGACAGGGTTTCTCTTGATCCTGATCTGTTATTGTTCTTTTCTCTGAGCTCACTGAGAGCTTCTGGAATCCTCTTCTGTCTCCACCTCCCACCTCACTGTCAGAATGCTGAGATTAAATAAAAACATGGCTGGAGGGATGGCTTAGCGGTTAAGGTGTTTGCTTGCAAAGCCAAAGGACCCAGGTTCGATACCCAAGGACCCATGTTAGCCAGATGCACAAGGGGGCGCATGTGTCTGGAGTCCGTTTGCAGTGGCTGGAGGCCCTAGCGTGCCCATTCTCTCTCTCTTTCTCTTTCTCTCTCTCCCTCTTTCTCTGTCAAATAAATAAATAATTTTTAAAAATATTTTTAAAAACACCCACCACAGCTTCTGAGTTTTTATGTGAAGACTGATAATCAAAGTCAGACACTCAAGCTTAAGTAGTGAGTGCTTTAACCACTGAGCAGCCTTGTCAGACCCTTATATGCTTTTAAAATTGCCTCAAGTGTGCAAATCTCACCCTGAGAATACCCTTTGATATTTCCAGTGCACACAGACCATGTGTGTACCACTGCTATGGGTCTAGCATGTCCCTTGGCTCTATGGGGGAGATCTCAGACAGGACAGGAGGGGAAAGGGACACACTTACCAAGCAGCTGGTTGGCAGAGGAGGTGGTGAGGTTAAATTGCTGCTCCAGGTACTTGCCCAGGAAGGCAGCAAAGCCAGCCACAACAGCGATCTCCATGCAGGCAGCCAGGACGATGCAGGTGAACACAGGGTTTGAGAGCAGATGCTTGGTGACTTTGGGGATCACTGTGGAGTGGGAAAGAAAGAAGGTTCAAGGCCACAGATGTTGAACACCTAAACTAGGGCCTCTGTTCATCTGAAACCCCCTTTTGACTCACTTTTGCCCATTTCTTTGTGTGTGTGTTTGTTGTGTGTGCGTGTGTGGTGTGTGTGGTATGTGTGTGTATGTGTGTGTGTGTGAGAGAGAGGGATGTGTATTCAGGTTTGTGGGGGGGTTGCACATGTGTGTGCACATGCTAATGTGTATGGATGCATATGGAGGCCAGAGGACAACCTCAGATACTATCCTCAAAAATTTGGTCCACTTCTCTTGAGACAGGGTCTTTTGTTGGCGTGGAGCTCACCACTTAAGCTGGATTAGCTAGCCAGAGCGTCCAGGGATCCTCCAGTCACCATCTCCCCAGAGGGTTTCTAGGCATGTACTATTTGCCTAACGTTTACATGAGTTACTGGGGATCAAGTTCAGATCCTCATGCTTGAGACAGAAGCACTTGACTGAACCATTTTCCCAGGCCCGCTTAAGTGTCCACCCCTCTAGGCAACATGAAGAAGCCCCTGTTATCTCAGGTCAGAACCTATTTTCCGTAGGCCATTTACAACTGTGAAAACTTTTGCTTCAAGTCATATCTTGACATCTTTCAAATTAAACTACCTTCTAAGAAAATAGGATCCTTTACCACATTTCTTCTTTACCTCATCTTTTAGGGGTTCACTAGAAACACTAAAATATTTTTAAATGGTGTGAAGATATTTCTGCCCCTCCACCAAAAAAATAAAAATGAAGAGTTTGGAGTTTGTATCTCAAAAAGGGAATTGTAACATGTATATTATAAACTATATATATCAACATGCTTAAGATTATGTCAGTATGTCTACTGATGAAATATATATATATATATGTATCGATATATATAGATATATAGATGTAACTATACTATATATGCATGTCAAGAAAATGTATTTAATCTTCTTAGTTTCAAGGAAAAAATAAAACAGAGATAAGCCAAATCAACCCTTCCTCCCCACCTAGCTGATCAGCTTTTACCTGGGGCCACCAGAGTGGCTCTACAGGAGTCTTGGCTATCATTTTTTGTATCATCATTCCTACATAGCAACTGGTGAGATCAGCTCAAATACCCACTCTGTTCAGGCTTGTGGTCTGCTCCCTGGTGATCAGGTTGACGGTGTTCTGCAACATGTCCTGCCTTCCCTCCAGCCCCACCCCATGGCTCACACATCAGCAGCTGGCTGGGTCTGTCTATGTGGATCCTGCATATAGGGAAGGCCAACCACATTCACAAAATAATTAACCAAAAAGCCGGTGTGGTGGTGCACGCCTTTAATCCCAGCACTTGGGAGGCAGAGGTGGGTGGATCTCCATGAGTTGAAGGTTACCCTGAGACTACATAATTAATTCCAGGTCAGCCTGGACCACAGAGACACCCTACCTCGAAAAACCAAAAAAAAAAAAAAAAATTAACCAAAATATAGCTGTTTTATCAAATGTTACATCTAGGACAAGCAAAGCACTTCAGAGTTATTTTAAGGCAAATCCTATGAAACTCATCGATTTATTTAAATAAGAAAAGTGATACAGGTGAAATTCAGGATTGGGTAAAAATTGCAAAAGTGGTGTTCCAGTAATTAAAGTTAGGAGATTTCTGCTCTCTTTTTTACTCGATAATAATAATGGGGGACAATGATATATGGTATACTTATTTCTACCTGTATAGATAAGACACGGAATCTCATATGAGTTAGCTACTCTATTAAGTCTTGGAAAACCCAATCAGTGCCTGTGGCCATATAAAATAAGCAGGTTGGCTGAGAGTCTACCATTGTATTCTAAGGTGATGAATTAACCAGCTGTCCTAAAGAAGAGAGATAATTACACAGGCTCAATCACATCTCCTAGGAGATGAAACCTCTAAATGGCTCAACTAATTAGAATAAAATAATAATAGGAGATACATAAGTTTTTAATAATGTTAACAGACAAGTTCAATACATCAAAATGACAGGACAATGGGTCACAACTAGCAGATACACAAAACTTAAAATGTATCAATTCCAGGAAAGACACCAGGTTTCAAAAGGATTAAAATCCCTAGAGAGGATAAGGTTTGAAGGCTCTGACATAAGGAAAGGAATGGGCACCACCAGATGACTAGGAGCTCAAAAGCACCGTAGGCTGAGCAACTCGATATCACATCCTCAATGAGAAGTATCCACAAATGGGGACAGTTGACAGACTCAGCTGTTCTGCATCACTTTCTGAGGCCTTAGGAAGGCAACTTGAAGATTGACTAAATGTACAAATGAAACAAAAACTTTACAAAGCACATGAAGAGGAATGAAGACGCTAAGAAAACAACTTTGAATCCACGGCATTTATACACTTGCTCCAGGCTTTGCTTCGAGGGCACTGGTCTTTATGGCTGGGCTCTCTGTCTATTCTTTATAAGGCTTTAAACATTTATGACAATCTGACTTTTTAGAAGTATCATTTCAAATAAATGCCTTGGAGTATTTGCTTTTAGAGTCTATGTTTAAATGTTAAGAACTTTCCTTTGTTAAATCCATATTGTTTTTTTAAGTATTGTACAAATATTGAGAGTAATATTGACTGCACAGTGTAAAAATGTGGTTTAGCAAATATTAGAAAATGAACACACTGAGTATAAACAGAGGGTAATTTGGTCTTTATGCACCAAAGCTCCTTGGATGTTAAGACTCCATCGTGGTAAATCACTGCGGACAAGTGGAGTCAAATGTGCTGCAGTGTGTGCCAAACGAGATGTTCGTAGAATGTACGTGCAGCAAGGTGACGGTGGCTTATCATGAATGCCAAACCTCACACTAAAAAGCACAGTACAGATTGCATTGGGGGATCACAGCAGCTCCTTGGAATGAATGAATTTGTAAGTCCTGGCTGTTGATATGTTTTGGCACACCACACCGTTCATCGCTGTGCTCTTTTGAAATTAAGATATGTAGATTGTGGAAACTTTGCCAACAATGAATGGGCAGATTGGGGACATTCCAGAAAAAATGATTCTCTGGCATGCTTTCACCATAGTCTTCGTTCCCTCTGTTGGGGTACAGTCTCTTCAAAGTGTGGACTCTGGAAGTACAGTGCAGTACCCATCCCGGGTCACACCGCCAGAAGCCTCAAACTGGTGACTGTTCTCTAGCTTAGAAATGACACTGATGAGTTGGAGGGGTGGCTCAGTGGATAAAGTGCTTGCTGTACAAGAGTGAGATCGCCAGCGTCCGTAGAAGTGCCAAGTGAGTATAGGAGTCCATTAGTAATCCTAATGCTCAAGAAATGGAGAAAGGGGCTATCTAAACTCAATGAAGTGGTAAGCTCTGAGTTCAAATGCAAGACCCTGCTTCAATACCTAAAATGGGAGGTGGTTGAGGAAAACACCTAGTGTCAACTTCTTACCTCCATGTGCCTGTGCACACACATGCACATGCATATCCACATGCACACCGCACATAAACACACTCAGAAGTAAAAAAGAAATGACACTGATAATTATTTGAGTTGGATCATCATAACTTTTTAGTCCCTAGTATTGTCTTGACCTTAATCACAGTCTTCATGATAGGTTTGGGGATGGGCAGGGCCCTGGCTCAACAAAGGAAATCCCAGTTAAGGAAGCATTTCTGTAAGTATTTTAATTACTCCAGAGATAATTTTACTTCTCTACAAAGGGCTCCTTATTAAGACAGGAGCATGCCTGCTTTTGTCTGAATATCTCATGACTAATTTCTCCTTGAACTAGAGGTTAAAAAGAAAAAGTATTAAATTCATGAATCACTGGGCTGAGGATCTAGGGAAGCCTCAGTGAGCTTTTTCTAAATAATGAACTGTTTTTTCCTCTGTGTTTTTAAAAACATTTTATTTATTTGAGGAAGAAAAACATAAGCAGATAGAGAGAATGGTATTTTCCAGGGTTTCCAGCCACTGAAAACAAAGTCCAGATGCATATACCACCTTGTGCATCTAGCTATGTGGATACTGGGGAATTGAACATGGGTCCTTAGGTTTCGCAGGCAAGTGGCATCTAAGCACTAGGCCATATCTCCAGACCCATGTTTCTTTTTCTTTTAACCAAGGTGATTGGCTTCCAGAAATGACAGTTTTCCTGAGTCCTAATATTTTCCTCTCGCATTCTTCCTCCCATTCCCAGTTTTATTGTGAGTTGTAGCATGATCAGAGAAGTACTCCCTTTCACAGGTTCAGCCAGCCTTCTACTACTCCAGCGTGTGAAAAAGGTCTCTTAATTACTTTGATCCTATGGCAATCCTGACTACAAGCCTTCCACTGAAATGGATTGCCAAAGCCATAAATTCCTGCCTTTCCAGGGAAGAAGTAGCTAATGAGGTGGCCCAGAGAAACAGATTAGTGAAGCAGGCCACATCAGGCCATTGAACATGTACAATCTCCTTTACCACTGACTTCTCACCTCCTGCTTCTGCCTCTGAGGCTGTGAGCGGGAGGGTGGGAGGGAGGTTGGCTTAAATTATGCAGTCTGCCCAACGAGGAAGCCTTTCCCACTATGAGGAGCCACAATGCAATCTCCGATAGGATAGTAGAAAAGTGGAAATAACATCAGGTGAGCCAGCTCCAGGGAGAGTAGGCACATACGTGTTTATGATGGTCACAGGACAACCTTGGGTACCATTCCTTAGGCACCGTCCACCTTTTTTGAGACCCGGTCACTCACTGACCTGGGACGCACCAAGTAGGCTAGTCTGTCTGGCCAGTAAGCCCCAGGGATCCGTCTGTCTGAACTCCTCAATGCTGGAATTATAAGCATGTACTATCATGCTTGATTTTTTAATCACTTGGGTTCTGAGGACCAAACTCAGGTCCTCATTCTTATAAGAAAAGCATCTGTTGACAGTGCCTGTTATTTATTAGGCATCTTCTTTTATGGAATATGGTGCTCACATCTAATGATGGGTCCATCCCTGTTCTCAGGTGGCTTTTCACATGGCAGACCAGAGGACTCAGGCCAAGCTCTGGTGCCAGAGATTACAGCTCTGGGTAGGCACATGTAGAACCAGCTGGAAGGCTGCTATATCAGGCCCAGAAATCAGAGAGTCTACTGCAAACTCTCTGAAGACATTCCTGAAGAATAGAGATGTTCTGTAAAATTGTGGGTCCTTTAGAAGGGGGGAAAGCAGATGTGGGGACATCAGGAGGCCTGACAGAAATTGTGCATTGGTTAAGTACCAATTACTATCCTAAGTGGTCACCCATCAATCCATCAACTTACAATATCACCCTCACAACAGACATGTGATCTGAGGCCATTAAAACACTCCATTTATAGAAGGGGAAACTGAGGTACAGAGCAGTCCCACAGTGAGGGAGCCACAGAAAGAACATGTGATAAGTGTATTGTTCTGCTCTGGTTCTGTGAAGTACTGTTCGTGGCTTGGAAACTGAGCATGCAGGCTACTCCTGGTCATCAAAGCTGCAAGTTGATTCACAGATATAACAAGAATGAAAATTTACACTGACTTAAGGAGAAAATAACCTGATCTTGTATGGATACAGACTTAGTCCAGATCTTTTTGGAGTAAAAGAGCTAGGGTAGGTGATTGAGAGACAGGGGGAGAAAAGTAAAAGGAGTTGGGGGGGCATGAAGGAGCTCTGTATTACAGAAAAGGTTTTGCTCAGTAGAGTTGCAGACAATGTAGAAACATGCTCTAAGGAGACAGGTGCTGGGGAGTGGAATTCTGGCCTCAAGTCTTAGGTCTCTCACTGGAGCACATTCTCATCCCACTGATGTGAAGACGAAACTGGACCTGAGTGTGGAAAACAATGTGGTCTAGCATTTCAGGTGCACAGGTAGAGTTCAATGAGAAGGAAAGCTAAAACAGAAGCAATCCACGGCCAGCTGAGAGATTCTTGACATTTGTATAGTGTTCCTTGGAGTTGTGAAGATGCCAGGCTTGCTGTGGGAATGTATCTGTGTGAATGGAGTAGGAGTGACGTTCAGGAAGATACTGGGACAGGGCAACCATGGCCATGGGGTGGCTTGAGCTCCAGAGTGTCATCACTGGAGCCCAAGGCTTCTCTGGAGAAGGCAACAGGAAGAAGGTGTTCTTTCGTGGATTGAAAACTTCATTATATTGCATATTGGTCATATTCCCATTAGGTTATCTTCTTATATTCCCTCACCCTCATTCCACCAAGGACCTTCCTCAGTGGGGTTACTCGCATTCATAAATGCCCCAGTCAGCCTCTGGGAGTGGTGGGGGCAATGCTTCATAGTACACTTTACCACTCTGTGGCTCTTATATTCTTTTGCTTCCCTCTTCCACAACATTCACTAAGCCTTGTAGGGCATGTTATAAATCTCCTGTACTGTTGAGCTCTCAGCAGACTCTGATTTTCCGCTTTGATGAGTTTTGTGTCTCTGCAGTGCCTGCTGTCATGTCCTTGGAAGAGTATTCTTAGGTTAGCAGTGAGAGCAACACCCATATTTAATTGGCCACTTCCTCTGTGATGTTTCCTAGGGCCCAAGGTGTTCTTATCCACTACCCTTCTAAGACTTGAAAGTAGCAAAACAGTAGCATGGTGGGGATCAGTGCAAACCCCTCTGGAATCTACTCAGTGCATTCTGCTTTGATCTCTGTACTGAAATCGTCCTTCACTGCCTTTCTCTTTAATGAATTGCTGCCAATATACCACTGTTCATGCTCTCAGATTGGGAAGGTGATCCCAGGACATGTGACCACTCAACAATTACAACAATGACCACGATGTTTGTTGAGCTGTCACAGTTGGGTAGGGCACCATGCTAAGGGCTTTGCAACCGTCTTAAGCAGGGAGGTTAGTATCATCATTTCAGACACAGGAAACCATGGCTTCTTGTAGAGGCTGTAAACTCCACCTTGCACAGGAATGCAAAGCAAGCATTTGAAAGAGGGCAGATTAGAATTCAAATCAGCCTGAATTCCAGAGACCATGATTTTAATCTTCACATTGACATGGAGCTTTTGAACCCACAAAAAATTGTTCTGAAGTTGGGTTGCTATAAAGGCTTTTACAGCATGTGGGATGCAAGAGAATAGAGAAATGGAAGGAGCTAGGGTGAGATAATCAGAAATCTTCCTATCAGGAATGAAGGAAGGGAAGGAGGGAAAGAGGGAAGGAAGAAAAACGAAATGTCAAAGGGAATGAAGAGTACTTTAAGCAGTCACTTCTACTTCTGGCTAGACTCTAAGATCCTCTTCTGTGAGAATGGGCCTCACCTTCTGACAGTGGCATAGTCCTGGCTGTCCCTAAGTGCTCTTGAAAGTGAAAACTCTAGAGATAAGAGAAAGACTGAAAGAGAAATAGTAACTCCCAGGAAAGAAATGTGTGACAAACACCCAAGTTATTGTAAATGACTACCTTAAAGCCAAACCCCTAAGCTATTTCCTGAAACAGCAGACGTGCAGCAGCCCTTCAGAGCCCTCACTACGCTCCAGTCGCTGCGAATGTCTAAGAGGTTTCACAGTCTGCAGTGTCCCCGCGTATTTGTGAGTGGTTTCCCTCAGCACTTCACTTTATTTACGTCCAACTGCTGGGGGTGAGGGATGAGTTCTGATCTGTCATTCCTTAATCCACAAAGTTCCCTCTTGTTTCTAGCATTATCATGCATGTGCATTGTTGTAGTCAGTTTCATGTTATGGGGATGAACTTCCAAACCAGGCACTGTTTTCTGGAGGAACGGGATTGATTTGAAGCTTACAGGTCCAGGGGAAGTTCCACAATGGCAGAAGAATCTGGCTCCCTTTCACAGGTCCACGCAGAGAGAAATACCACCAGCAGCACCACCAGCGAGCACACGCCAGGAACCCCAGGCAGAGCTGAGATTGCTCTCTGCATATCTTAGGCTAGAATTCCAGATCATCCACAAACACACCTTAGGACTGGACCCTGGGATCCGCCCACAGTGATAAATCTCCCGGCCAGGCTGGAGATACAAGTTACAAGCTTTCATGAACTCCTGAATTTAATGTGGGGCATCCATCCAAATTACCATATGCATGAATGCACATGTGTATGCACATGTGTAGGTGTATATGATGTGTGTGCATGGAGGCCAGACTTTGACTTTGAGGGTCTTCCTCCTTAACTCTCTACTTTATTTACCAAGGCAGGGTCTCTTTCTCACTTGAATGCAGAGCTCATCAATTTGGCTGGTGTAGCTAGCTAACTTGCCCCAGGGATCTTGCCTCTTCCTCCAGAACACTGAGATTACAACTGGGTGGCCACACTCACTCAGCATTGAAATGAGTGCTGCTGGGGATCTGAAGTCTGATCCTTATGCTTGCTTGGTGAGCACTTTATCACTCAGGCATTTCCTCAACTCCACATTCATTTGTGTCTTTATGGTTTTTTTTTTTTTTTTTTTTTTTTTTTTTTTTGAGATAGGGTCTCACTCTAGCTTAGGCTGACCTGGAACTCACTCTATGTAGTCCCAGGCTGGTCTCAAACTCGCAGCTATCCTCCTACTTCTGCCTCCTGAGTGCTGGGATTAATGGCATGCACCGCCATGCCTCACCACGTTCATTTTTAACTGGGGATTTATTTAGAATAACCCTGCCAGATGTCCTAATGCCTAGTCTTCCCCTTCCCTCCCATGAGACCAGAATTTCTGGAGTGGTATGCACATGCGGGAGCACTTCTAGACACTGAACAGTTGATACTGACTCAAATCCCTGGGTAGGAAACAAGGGCTCATGCAATAAAGTCCAGACACTTAGAAGGTCAATACCAAAGCTTCTGTGATCCATTCATAATTTTACTGAGTCACTTCACATAACAGACTCTGCAGCTTAAGAGATCTGCCCCCACCTGACTTCTACCCTGACCTTTTCTCTGCTGCATGCTACAAAGCCACATCTGGTCATGCCTGTCCATGTGCCCTGTCCAGGCCTGCCTTCCCGGGGCAAGTCCCTGTTCCTCTCTCCTCTGTAAGGGCCTTACTTCTCCTTCCAGATAGGCCTGCAAACCTGAACCTTCAAATATGCCTTGTTTTGTCCTCGATATATCCACTGGAACTTCTTGGGGCCCTCATCACCTTCTAGTCTAAATTCTTGCAGCCTTTGACAAGTGGCAATAGAGTAAACATAAAAAAAAAGAGCTCGGCGGTCAGGTAGTTATGAACAATATGGAGTTAACAAGAAAAGCCAGTCAGCCTCCAGAGCTGCCTTCTCAGAGCCTGTAACGTGCTGATGTAAAGCATGAATCGCTATGAAGATCATAGTCTATACAAATTCCCACTTATTTCCCCCTCAACAACTTCCCTGTGCTTACGTTGCTGATTTGTTTTCTCATGAGCATCTCAGGGAACTAATGCTTCAAGGATCCCATTCTAGAAAACACTACTGCTTACTTCCTTTCTCATTTATTCAACAAACACTCTGGGATATTGACTGTGCCTGGAATCCTGTTGGGGACCCTCTGATTTTGTCTGAAACAAAACGGCTTTGCTGAAACAGCCCGAGCAGAGCAGCTTATCCGTGGATAGATCCCTCAGTGCTGGTCCCCAGCAGGCCCTCCACATTATTAGCCACCATCCCGCCTGGTGCCTATGGTACCATAACCATAACTCCTGTGACGTAGCAGGAAGTGAGTCACAGCCTGGCACTCAGGACCACCAGCATTTTGGAATGCAGATGTTTTCTTTCACCATGGAATCAAGAAGGTAAGATTTTCACAGGAAATATACAGGAGGGTAGAGCCCAGCTCTGAGGACAAATCTCAGAATACATGCGGGGGGGGGGAGGCAGCCTGAGCACTCTTAAGAGCACCAGACCCCCCTCCTCAACACCGCTCAGCTAAAAGGCACAGGCCCCTCATTAAGTGAAATTTACCAGTTACAGACTGCTAAACTAGAAAGGGACCAAAAGGCCCTGGCAGGGATATAGAAGCCCGAGTCTGAGAGGGGTCCGACAGTAGGCGGTCACTGTGCTTTCATCCGAGGGATAACACACTGGCCTGACCCTGGGAGAAGCCATGGAAGGCTTTGCCACAATATTTTCTAAAGTTTTATTGTTTTATTTTTTTTTATTTGAGAGAGAGAGAGAGAGAGAGAGAATGTGCGTGCCAGGGTCGCTGCAAATGAACTCCAGATGAGTGCACCCCCTTGTGCATCTGGCTTATGTGGGTATGTGGGTCCTGGGGGAATTGAACATGAGTCCTTTGGTTTTGCATCTTAACCGCTAAGCCATCTCTCCAGCCCTTTGCCACAATGTTTATGGACAAGTATCCCCACAAGGCTAGGGTAAGGTGGCCTCGGTGATTGGTCCAGCATATGCTCCCTGGCAGGGTTGTCATTTGTAGGCTTGGGTAGCACAGAAATGTGCAAAAGTCTTACTGTGAGTTTACAGATGGGCTTTACATGGGTCAAAGCTCTGCAAGGTGGGAAGTGGGCAGAGAGGGTAACAGGGATGCTTTAAGAAAAGTCGAGAAGTACATTGGGCTTGGAGATGTACTTCCAGGGATTCATTCATTCCTCCCCTTAGCAAACAGCAGAATTCAGCATCTGCTGCCAGTCTGGTACTTGGCCTGAATTTTCTTTCTCCTTTTGGTTTCGATCAGAGCCTAGCCCATGGGATGGAGCCACCCACATTCAGGCTGAGTCTACCATGCTCTGTTAAACCTTCTGGAAACACCCTGACAGATACACCTTAAGGTGTGTTTCCAAGGTGATTCTAAATCCCATCAAGTTGACAATCCTCCAGGAAACAGGCAGACTGCAACTGGAAGAGATCAGAGGCCAGATTCAGAAGCAGGGATTTAGGGGGGAAGTCGACAAACTGCAGGGGTGGGCTATGCTGGGCTGGGGGCTGCAGTATCAAAGACCTGGCTGATCTGAGTTCCTTTCCCAGGGAAGCTCTGCTCTGCTAGATGGGGGCTCTCTGCATGTCTGGCTCAGCTATCTTTTTAAGGATCGTAAGAGACCACTCGGCTGTCAGGATGAAGGGCTGAAACAAGAGTCCTCAGCTTCTGACTGCCCTCTCTCAGCAATCAAAGGATGGACTCACCGTGGGCTTCTAACCTGTGGTGCAATTACACTGATCCCAGCTAGAGCGCCCAGGGAAGATCAGGACCTGTCAGCGCTGGCTGAGGGGAGGGTCACCCTTTCCTCTCAGCAGTGGTTCTGCCTGAACACCCATTGTTTTAGGGGACATCTGTGCTGCTGTAGGCCGCAGCCAGAGTTTTAATATATTATGGTAAAAAGTCAGCACCTGGTGATGCCACTTATTCTTTAAGAGAGTCTGTTCATTGTCCGAAGAGACAGCACCATGTCACCATAAAGGAGACAGGCACTGGGCTTTCACTGGGGTTCAAATGTCTTTCTGTCTCTAAGCTCTGATATCCTTACAGGTAATAGTTTCAATACTTCACAGAGAAGGAGGGATTTAATTTGGTAATGCAGAAAAACAGCCATCACTTGCTGCTGCTGCTGCTCTGTGTGTGTGTGTGTGCATGTGTGTGCACATGTATGCTAGCAGGAAGTGCTCATTTGATACTTCAGTCATTCAAAAGGTCCTGTCTGCATGCCTGGCCCTGTGCTCACACTGGAAATGGACACATGAACGAGAGCTTCATTCTTGGGTGGATGCAGACGGGCGGCCAGGTCACCTTGGTAATGCCGTCACTGGGGCTTTGCAGAGACCAAGCGGATGGCAGTGCATGCAGCTGACCTTGCCCTGGAAACATGGGGCCATTTTCAGCAAAGGGCAGTGGAGATGTGGCTTTCCGTAGAAGGGAGGGTGGAGTGCATGTTAGAGTGGACCAAGGGAGGAAGGACATTTCAGGCAGAAATAAACTGTAAAGAGGACAGAAAAAGGGGTGGCAGAAGGGACCCAGGTCCTTACCATCAAGGCTTCCCAGGAAAGCACTGGAGACAACTGACACTGGAGACAACTTACAATGAAATGCCAACTGTGGAAGTGACACTGGATGCACTAGCTGAGAATTACAAAGCAGGTCCATGTCTATCACCAAACTGTTGATGTGAGATTTACCACTGTAGGCGATAATAATGTAGAGTATTCATTACAGTCCCTTGGAGCCCTTCCTCGCTCCAGTAGCCTTTCACAAATTCTGCAAGCCCTGCACATTCCAGGTACAGTCCTGCCAACGCTTGCTGTCATGAGAGGAGTCAGAAGAACAGTACTAGGCATGGAGGAAGAAGATGGGGACTCAAAATAAGTCCCTCGAGAGTAGTGTCATCAGGGAGAAGGGTTCTCAGAGTCAGGGCTTACAGGAAAAGTGATCAGATAGCACAGCTGAGATGCACAAATGTGTCTTGGATTGACAGCCTCCCCCCCACCCAGGGGAGATGTTGCAGTTTAATAAGCCCAAGCATTTGTTTGTTGCTTGCTTTGTCAAAATGCTTATGTGACAGTCACTACAAGCTGGAGACTCCCAGCCTGTTCTAGAATAAGATCTGTTGTTTTCCATCTCTCACTTTCTACCAAAGGTTGCAAACTCAACTGATGGCTGCCTTTGCTACAAATAGACCTTCAAAGCCTACTTGATTTTTACGTGTGTGTGTGTGTGTGTGTGTGTGTGTGTGTGTGTGGTGAACCTTAAACGTGAACCACAAACCCAGATTCTCATATTAGCAGAGTTCACGCTCCTCTACAAATGGGAGTCAGTAGTCATACCAACCTCAGGCAATGGCCATAAAGATGAAACCAGATCTCCACGTTAAAGCCAAGTGGAGTTAATTGCCATGGCCAAGATTGTGCACTAGGGAGTGGCTGAGCTGAACTTGAATGCAGGAGGCTCTGCCTGCATGTAGGCTGCCCTCTGTTTCTCCCAGAAGCCTTTGAAGACTGTAAGGGGATGAAGGGCTGCTGCTCAGGGGCCTGCAGAGTGACAGGAGACACGGACTGATGGTAGAAGACAAACTTCTGTAAGCTCAAACAAGACCTGTGAGAAATGGTGGCATCCATTTTTGAGAGCCACATGCATTCCTCTGATATGCATGACAGTGTTCATCAGCTGTGCTCAGCGATGTGCCTGGAGACCTGCGGGGGCTTTTGAGGCTAAGAATCAGATGAAGAGCTCGAGTGAGAGCACCAGGCGGTGTTTCAAGCTGTGTTTGGTGAAAACGTCCCCATGGCAAAAGCATTCATCTCATGGGGGAGTTACAAAGGTTATAAGCAGAGACGGGGGAGATGGCTCAGAGAGCAACGTGACTGCTGCAGGAGCATGAGGACCTGTGTGTGGGTCCCCAGCATCCATGCAAAATGCCAGGTGTGGCAATGAATACTTGCATTCTAAGCACCGTGGAGATGGAGGCAGGAGGATCTCTAGGGCTTGCTGGCTTTTTTGTCTAGACAAATCTGTGAGCTCCATGTTCAGTGAGAGACCTTACCTCAAATCAGGCAGAGAGTGATTGAGGAAGGCATCCAACATCACTTCTGTTCTCTCCACATGCACATACATCTACACACACACACACACACACGAGAGAGAGAGAGAGAGAGAGAGAGAGAGAGACAGAGAGAGAGAGAGAGGGAAGTGTAGTAGCCACCTCTCACACAAGTGCTGGTATTATATAATTTGTTTAGTAGCACAATAGCTCATGTAACCAGTTTCTGGGGGACAGTCTTCAGGAGACAAAACCTTTTCCCATTGCTGAGACATACTCTAGTCCCTTATAGTAGATCAACTAAGTGGGAATTGCTCATTCTAAATGACAAGTCATTACAAGTCAGAAGTGAAGGGCTACATAGATCACAGCACAATATCACTTATGATCTATAGTGCCAGAGCCATCTCCTCACCTGCCCACCATTCAGCTCAGGCACAACCCCCAAAGCTCACCTAGATTTTTTTTATTAATTTATTTGAGAGCAACAGACAGAAGGAGGGAGGGAGAGAGTGAAAGAGAGAGAGAGAGAGAGAGAGAGAGAGAGAGGGAGGGAGAGAGAACGGGTGCGCTAGGGCTTCCAGCCACTGCAAACGAACTCCAGACGCGTGCGCCCCTTGTGCATCTGGCTAACGTGGGTCCTGGGGAATCGAGCCTCGAACTGGGGTCCTTAGGCTTCACAGGCAAGCGCTTAACTGCTAAGCCATCTCTCCAGCCCTCACCTAGATTTTGATTTGCCCTCACCTACTGCCTGCCTCCCCTACTGAAATAGGGGTGTAAGCCACCCAGTTGCAGCCATGTTCCAAGCCGAAAAGAGCAAATGGAGCAGTGTGGGGCTGAGCCACAGCCCAAGCACCGTGGAGCTGAGGTGCCTCTCGAGACTCAGACCAGCTCTGCCTCTGGCCTTGCTCCTTCCCTGCCTGGGGGAGGTAGCTCTGGACCCCCCTGCACTGCTTGCTGACATGGTTTGCGCCTAGCTGGAGCTCTACGCTGGCCTGCTGTCAACTGGAACTATCCGTCGTCATTCTTAAAACTCCTCTTTCGAAGTCCAGAATGCTCTGATAGTCAAGAAGACCCAGTTTGTGTCTTTGGAGGTTGCCTTGGCTGGGAACACCCTCTCAATTGTATACTTAATAAACCATCCCTCCTCAACCTATCAGACCATTCAGTAAAGTGTTTGCCTTGCAAACATGAAGCTCTGAGTTTGGAACTCCAAAACTCACATACAAATGCCTGGCAGGTAGTCGAGGGATCCCTGGGCTCACAGGCTAGCCAGTCTAGCCTAACATTGGAGAGCTCCAAGCCAGTGAATGCTTCTGTATCAAATAAGGTGGGTGGCGTTCCTAAGGACAAATGAGGTTGTTCCTTGGTCTTCACATACATCCATACACATAAATATACAAACACACATACAAGCATAAAAGAGGTAGTAAGTTGGGCTACAAAGATGGCTCAGTGGTTAATTGTGCTTGCTTGCAAAGCTAGCAGGCATAGGTTTGATTCCCTAGCACCCACATAAAGCCAGATGCACAAGGTGGTGCATGAGTCTGGAATTGGCCTGTAGCAGCAAGAGGCCATAGCATACCCATACATAAGTCTCTCTGTCTCTCTCTTAATCTTTCAAATAAATATATTTCTTTCAAAAGGCACCCCAAGCACCACTGTACCCGACAGTGGGATTCTCTTGTTAAGAGGAGGTTAACATTTCTTTCAGGGGAACACGCCTCTCATCTTCAGTGGAGTGACTCTAAAGAAACATTTTGCAAGTAGTTTTCAAAGAATGTCTGTGTCAGGCAAAGGCAGCCAATGTCAAAAATGTTTGATGGCTTTGAGGAGTTCATATGTGGCCCCAAAGATCTCAAGAGTTCTGTGGAAATGTTAGCTTCCCCCCTCTCTTGTTTCCTGTTCTTCCTTCTGTGGAAATCTGTATTTATTGTATGTCAGGCCCTATACTAACCACTAGGGTCCATCAATACATGGTGGCTATCTTGTTTTTCTTTTCATTAAGCAAGTCCAATCATAAGTTAAACATGGGGATGTGAAGGGCCAATTATGCAAAACAAACCATTTTATCTGAACTCAAGAACCCTAGCCCCCACCCTTTCCCAGGTGCCCTCCCATTGTAATGTCCCCATTGTTCTGCTCATCAGTGGACCATGTGGCCTTTTACCTCTGAGCTGCTGGAAGCAGGAGGCACTGCTGTCTGGCTCTAGGGGGTGTCTGAGGACCCCGTTGCTGGGCTTGGGCCTCTCGTATTCTCTTTCGGGGAGCATAGCCTGCTCGCTCTCCATGGCAGGGTCTGAGTGCGGGGGCAGCGACTGCGGGAAGCCAAACATCAAGAGGGACGAGAAGAAGAGCAAGGCACCGCAGAGGAGAAAGCCGGCCCACCAGGCTCCAATCCAGCGCGGGTCATCAGGGGTGATGTCCAAGTTACCTGCCAACAGAGAGAGCACACTCAGTGAGGAGGGACACGTGGGCTGGGAGGATGAAGCCGAGGAGACAAGTGCCCTGCACAAGTTCGGGGACTCTAGGCACAGATGGAGGGTGGAAAGATGGGCTGCTGGGTTGGGAAGCCTATCCGTTCCATTTCAGTGCTGCTGCTTCTCCCAGTGCTAAGACAGCGCACTTCCTCCTTCATTTCCTTGTCTACCCGGTGCTTACATCCATCTAAACAAAAACAGCGAGAAGCCAGACAGCTGAAGCTGAATTGACTCATTTAGCAGTGCTGCCAAGGTGTGTTCACAAAAACACAAGGAAACATTTATTATCCAACAGGAGGTTTTTTGACTAGGTATACTCACTCTCACCTCCCCAAAAACAGCTCATCTGAAATGCCAGGTACCCACTTTCTGTGTTAAGTCAAGTTCATGGTTAAAAAGGGACAGCTATAGAATGGAGGTCAAAATCACTGAGCTGGACCTCGGTAGGCACCCAGGCTGTTTAGGTTGAGATCCTTCCCCTTCTTTCTAGCGGACTTTGAACCCTATGACTCAGTTTACCAATCTGTATAACACTGATGTTGATGACAGTGCCTACTTTGTACACTAATTAGGAAGAGGGAATGAGTCATGCCAGACACCAAGTGCTCAGAGTCGTGTCCGCCATGTGCTGGAGCACTGAGTGGATGCCAGCATGTCATTTATGTGACAGTCCTCTGTTCCCAGGCGTCTACTCCTGGATCAGTTAACTCAAATCTTCTGGGTGACTCAAGGCCCTGACACCAGCCCTCGACTTGAAAGCTCTACAGCAACTCTTGTGATCAAAGGAGGTACGCATGTGTTTTGGTGGCACCCAGCTTGGCTGCCCAGTACTGCTACTCTATTGATTTGCTAGCTGATGTCATGTGGACACGAGCTGCATTTACTCCTTGTTGTTTTGCCCCTTCCTCTATGCAGCTGCCGGCCAGCAGTCTTCCCGGATGAGCTGCCTAGAAAGTCCTCTTTGATGCTACACCATACTTCTGGAGCCCAGGAAGAGATTCTTGGAGACCTGGACTATAGTGTGTGAGTGAAGACCGCAGGCCTGCAGACCTGCACGAGATGGACGGACGGCTCTGGGAAGAGTAATGACTGCAGATAGCAGGTGAACACTTCACCATTTATAAAGTGCTGTCCCTGAAGCCTCTTCAGCCAGTACTCGTGACAGTGCCGGTCATCACTTACTGAGGATTTCTCTCAGCACCAGGCAGGATGTAACCATACTTCTTGACTCTCTTCTCTACAAGGCTGCTGAGTAGGGACTTTTATCCCCGTTTTGGATATATGGGGAAACTGAGGCTTACAAAACCTAGCTTCCTGGCCTAAGTTTACAGAACTGAATATTAGGAATACATGTATTTGCACTCCAAGATTTACACTCTTTACCCCTGTTCTAGACAGTGTATGTGTACTGTGTGTGCACAGATATGATATGTGTGCATGTGTGTGTGTGCGTGTTCAAGTGCAGGAGACAGCCAGAGGATA
This sequence comes from Dipus sagitta, assembly GCA_036346955.1. Lineage (NCBI taxonomy): Eukaryota > Metazoa > Chordata > Mammalia > Rodentia > Dipodidae > Dipus > Dipus sagitta. The sequence goes on along the minus strand of CM070772.1, from coordinate 124,723,008 downwards.
AAACCTTAGGTGATGTTCCCCAGGTGCCATCCACCTTTTTTTTGGTTTTTCAAGATAGGGTTTCACTGTAGCCCAGGCTGACCTGGAATTCACTATGTAGTCTCAGAGTAGCCTCAAACTCACAGCAATCCTCCTACTTCTGCCTCCTGAGTGCTGGGATTAAAGGCATGCACCACCATGCCTGGCTCATCCACCTTTTTTTAAAAAAAAAATTATTTATTTGAGAGAGACACACAGAGAGAGAGAGAGAATGGGAGAATGGGTGCGCCAGGGCCTCCAGCCACTGCAAACTAACTCCAGATGCATGTTCCCCCTTGTGCATCTGGCTAACGTGGGTCCTGGGGAATCGAGCCCCGAACCAGGGTCCTTAGGCTTCACAGGCAAGTGCTTAACCGCTAAGCCATCTCTCCAGCCCTCTTCCACCTTTTTTAAGGTTGGCATTTCTCACTGGCCTGGAACTCACCATGTAGGATATACTGGCTGGCCAGTTCACCCCAGGGATTCACCTGTCTCCTTTATGGTTCGGGGATTACAAGTGGGTGCCAGAAACCCAGGGGTTCTGGAGATCAGACTCGCGACCTAATGCTTGCATAGCTGCCACTGGACCAACAGAGGGAGCCATCTCCCCCAGCCTAGGCTGTTGCTCTAGTTCCTGTGGACTCTGTGCTCTTTAGAAGGGCCTGTGTAATGGGCTACCTTTTTTTTTTTTTTTTTTTTCCTGGTAGAGGGCAAACTGACTTTAGGACACTGGTGACCTCTGCCCTCCAGACCTTGACCCATGTTCAGTGGACAGTGGGCTTTGTGCAGCTACATGAAAGAGAGAAGGAAGCATGAGTAGTGCTCTCCCTAGGCCTTCACCTCAGAGTTTGCAAACTAAGAATGACATCTTTCTAGAGTCATAATGATGAGGGATGAAGAGCAGGACAGCCCTGACACAGGGTGCATTCTTCCTGTAAAGCAGCTCTTACCAGTTTTATCTTTGTGTTTAAACAGGAGTTTCAATATATGGATGTTTAAATTTTTTTTAAATTTTTATTGGGGGGATGGGCACACCAGGGCCTCCAGCTGCTGGAAACGAAATCCAGATGCATGGGCCACCCTGTATATGTGGCTGCATGCGGGTACTGGGAAAGTGAACCCTGGCCACCCAGGTCAGGCTGCCCAGGTTGTTAGGCTTTGCAGGCAAATGCCTCAATGGCCAAGCTATCTCTCCAGCTCCAATGTATAGATTTTTTTAAACAGTGTATGTCATGAGAAAACTCAAGGTGACCCTAAAAGCATTGTCATGCAAATGGGGGAAGTGGAAAGGAAGTAAAATTACCTGGGGTAGTTGAATAAGGATGCTTTTACTAGTTGCTTACTGTGCCTTTTCACCTGCTGCCAAGCAATGAATGAAAACAGAGAGAAAGGGAGCTGCCACCGTCTCCAGGCTCCATACAGGGGGGATTGAAAAGCTGGCAGATGTGAGGGAAAGACAGAGGAATCATAGCAGTTGTTGGAAAGGAAACAAAATTAGTACTGCATAAAGAGTCTTAGGAAATTAGTGACTCTGTTGTGTGTGTGAGAAAACATCCCCAGGAGCTGGCTGGCAGTGGGGGCTGTCTGTGTCACCTCATTCCCTGCGGGCATGCATGATGTGCAGAGCTGACTTTGCTCACAGACTCAAAGTCAGGGAAGACCAGGTCACCCGTGTCAGAACTGAAGCGCACCTGCCTTGTGGGTGGGGCCCTGTGGGAAGGTGGGTGGAGGGCAGAATTTTGTAGATCTAGGAAAACAGTTGTTGGCTATTTTAGGAGGTATTGATTCTTCTTTTTTCTCCATTTCAATTATCCAGAGCACTGGGTCAAGGAGAAACCAGCCTGGAAGGGTGCTGCCCTCAGGACAGGGGAGGGTAAGCGCATGAGTGGGTTTCAATCAGGTGTGGGGAAGGCGACTCATGCTTGAGCCTGGTCTCAGATGCTCCTCCACCCACGTCCATGCCCACACCAGATAACGCTGTTATGAGGTATCTTGGCTGCTTACAGTGAAAAATCTCTCTCCTCTTACCTGGTGACTGTTAACGTCCATGAATGACTATTCCATCATGACTGATATTGTGGGAGGGCTCTCTGTGTGCATTGGCGCCGACTGGAGTGGCAGATGTCACCAATGGACTGCATCTTCCTGTCTATCTCTAATGACAAGGAGGAGGACACACCCCTTATTTTGTCGAGTGTGGACACATACCAGGGTTTAATCCATGAAATGTGAGTGTTAAGACGTGTGTCACGTCTGTGTGTGAGCATGCATGTGCTGATGTGCGATTCCTATGTGCTTCTTTCTCCTAAGATGGTATGTGACAGGCAACAATGAACAACGTGTTCCTACTAAACTTTAGACATACAGTTAGAACAAGATATACAGTTAGAATAAGGGCACTGTTGTAAGCCGCTGAGATTTCAGGGGTATTTTGTTGGACTTTGCAACGAATAAGAGCAAGGCTTAAGGGCCTGTTTACTTCTTTTTCCATATAGTTCTAGTTTATCTATCAACTGTAAAACTCAGTTGCACTTTCAGCCTCTTCTGGTGAAGGCTGCTGTCTGTCAGATGCCCTGAACAGAATGGAAAAGCCTCACCAGTCTCATTCACTTAGATCCATCTAATTGTCAATGAATCAGACACGGAGCTGATGAAAGATGTTGGATGGAATGGGGTGGGTCAGTGTCCCAGACTGAGGGGACAGCCTGCTCTAAGGCATGCTTAATAGATATCCTTGGGAACTCTGAGTGAATTCAGTAAGTCCTCTCCTGCCACTCATCTACCCTTGCTCACTCCTGGCACTGGAAAAACATAGGTTTTTGTCTTCAAGATAGTTGAGCGAAGGAGAAAGGAGAAGACTGGAGTAGACGGGAAGAAGCGGGAAAGCTGCCTTCTGGGTGAGCCATGATGCCTGATGGAATGCTTGTCTCTTATGAGACCAGATGCTACTGGCTAACTTGAACAGCATAGAGATCTTTTTCTCTCCAAGACAGAGTCCTTCCTTTCTTTTTTCTTTTTCTTCCTTATTTCCTTCCTTTCATCATTTTTTTCTCCTCTCCTTCCCTCCCTCCTTATCTTTCCTCCCTGGCATCTATGTTTATGGTATGCACGTGGATGCAAGAGTGTATGGAGGCCAGAGGATGACATTATATATGTTCCTCAGTTTCTCTGAACCTTTATTTTTTTTTGAAACAGGGTCTTTTACTGAACCTGTGGCTCACCAATTTAGCAAGTCCAGCTGGCCAGCATGTCCTAGGGTCCCTTTTGTCTCTGTCTCCCCAGCACTGGGATTATAGGAGTACAATGTCATGCCAAGCTTCTACATGGGTGCTGGGGATTTGAACTCAGCCCCTCGTGCTTGCTGTCTAAGTACTTTACCAACTGAAGCACATCCCCAGTCCAAAGTTCCATATTTCTAACTGTTCCACCTTGGAACCTGACTTCTGGGTTGTTTCGCTGTTTTTCTAGGTGAACAAGTTGCTGTTAGTTGCCTCTGTGAAGAGCTCATGAATACATGGGATGCGTGGGCTCATCAAGACTTCCCCACATATCCAAGGTTAAAGGCTAAAACCACTGGGAACAGGATCCAACCCACTTCAAAGTCATCAACCAGCCCACCCATGAGGATACCTGAGATTGAGAGAAGAGCAGTTCACAGCAAATTGGAGACATTTACTTCTTTCTGCTGATGGATAAGAGCTACTATGGCTCTCTGGACATTTTTTTTTTTAACGTTCATTTACCTATTTATTTAACCTATTTTGTCAAACTTTTGCAATGGGACTTAGGCATTCCAAAAGTATCATTAAGTTACAAACCTAATTAGAAATGGGAGGCAGGAAGAGGGGCATGGAACATTCAGGATCCCCAGCCAATTAGTCCACACTGAAGGAATTTGGCAGTGGCACCAGCCCTCCAAATGGCAGCTCAGGCTCTCAGCTGGTGACCTTTCCCAGGAAGCACACAGATTGGCATATCTTGCTCCAGCTGCAAACCCCATAGAACTTTCTACAGAACCAGCTGGTGTGTGCGTGCCTAAGGACAAGTGTGCGTGTGTGTGCTGGTGAGGCTAGGTGGTGTCAACAACGCTCCTGGCCATGGGAGAGGGCAGGCTTTTGACTAAGTTCAAGTTTCAGGGAAATGAGATTCTTAGCTGAGAAAGAGACTTTGGGGTCAGACAAGCTGGGATTGAATCCTCACTCTTTCCCGAGCATGTCCAACCTGCAACCCAAAGGCCACATGGCTGCCAGGATAATCTAGGAATGCAGCCAAACACAATGGTAGATGACGATGTCATGTCACAGTGTGAAAAGGTTGCACACTCTGCTCTATCCAACACTAGCTACAGACATTAGTGACCCTCTCTGATGCCGTGTTAGACCTAACAGTGGTAGGCACTGTCTAGGCAGGGGTACCTTGTGTCACCGCACAAAGATGCAAGGGGAAGGCTAGACCTAAGAGTACAGAGCCCATAAGGGGTAGAGTCTGGATCCATCAGCATCTGATCAAAGAGCTTGAACTCCTAAACACTGAACAACAGTGTTTCATCAAATAGAAGCTACACTTCCCCATCAAGGTCCTGAGTACCTTTAACAAGTGATCAATCCATGGCTACTGCTATTCCGAATCTTCTCCCTCTAATAAGCCCACACTAAGGTTGGTCAATTCAATGATTAAGGGCACACACGAGTTCTTTTGTCAAGGTCCTGTTCTTGTCTGAGTTTCAGCATTACAGAGATGTTCTAAAAGAGAAGTCCTGGAGGTGCCATCACTCTTCCCTCAGCTCCTGCAGAGGAATCCATCCCCTTAAGAAAAGGGGCAAAGGGATGTACAGGCATCAAACACAGATGAAAGGGAACGTCTGCCCAGTCCATGTCTAAGCACAGCTAGCTGAGTTGAGCCTCCAGTCCTCCAGGGGGCTCTCTCCCTGACAGACAGATGGCCTATTCCTACAAGCAACCCACTCCCCTGCATTTCCAGCTGCTCGAATCCCAGGTTTCAGACAGGGTTCCTTTCTCCCTGGACTCTTCCTACAATGCTGCCTCCTCAGCCGCTGCCAGGTAAGGTTTTCTTTCACTAGTCCCACGAACCAACGCCTTGCTGCCTGCACACAGTATCCAGGCCATTGTCCACTGCCGCCCACCATCATCTGGGATTCCAGACACAAAGGTGTGTGTGGGGTGGGGGGGGGGGTGCCTGAGCATTCACGTACAATATAAGGTTCTTATATTAGGCAGTCTTAAAGAAGGACCTAAAAATGGAGAATGCTTTCTTCAACATATAGCCAAAATCCACTCAGAGACAACAGGTTTCTGTCACAAGATGAGGAAAAATAAAAATAAAAATAAAAAAAAATAAAATGCTGAAAAGGAGAGACTTCTGTGGCTCTTCTGCCCTCTAGTGGTCATAGGTAGTGCCAACCCTGAGGTAAGTTCAGGAAGGGTACAAACATCAGGTGATTCAGACATCCTTCCTTCTTTCCAGCAAGAATCGGCCATCACCTCACCTGGCCAGTGGGGAAGGCTGCCATCAGCAAGACGCCCAGACAGGAAGGAAAGGTGTTCATCTGTCTTAAGTATGTATGGAGGGCCTCAAAGTGCCAACGAGCTGGGACTATGGGTAGGTTGCCTTCCACTGTGCTTAGAAGGCAAGCAAAGCGGTGTCCAGAATGGGATGAGAACAGCATTCTGTACTGACAAGAACCAGCTTAAGGAAGAAAAGCTTTCCTTCTTTTTTTAAAAAAAATATATCTTATTATCTATTTATTTGAGAGAGAAAGAGGGAGAGACAGACAGACAATGGGCGCCCCAGGGCCACCAACCACTGCAAACAAACTCCAGATGCATGTGCCCCCTTGTGCATCTGGCTTACATCGGTCCTGGAGAATTGAACTGGGATCCTTTGGCTTTGCGGGCAAACACCTTAACCACTAAGCCATCCCTGCAGCCCAGGAAAGCTTTATTTAGGGTTACAGTCCCAGGGGGCACAGTTCATCATGGAGGGGAAGGCGTGGTGGCAGGAGTGCCAGGGTGATAGGTCACGTTGCATCCGTAGTCAGGAAGCAGAGGTAAATAAATAAGAAAAAATAAATTCTGCCAAGTTGATAGCTGAGATTAACCATCAAACTGGATTTCATACAGATACGGGTCTTGGGTTGGGTATCTCCCTTTCCCTCCCTCTCTAGGACTCAGTTTCTTTGTTGGTATAATGAAAGATTTGAAAGAGAATGATGCCCAAGGTTCTCTCTGGCTCAGAGATTCTGGTCATTCACTGTCTTGGTCCAAGGAGTCATCACTGATATGCTCAGGGAAACATATACTATCCAGACCCTTGCTTCCTCCACCACCCTGGGAGCGTCTCCCTTCTCCAAGCCCCTTGCTCTCCCTCCCTTGTACTGCCTTTGGAATAGCAGTGAGCACTGACTTTTCTGTCCATATGAGACAGCAGCTGACTTATTTACATGGCTTCTCTTACTGGCCTTTGCTTGCCAGGATTGGGGTCCAGAGGGCCAGCCAGCTACTGGAAAACAGCAGCATCCAATCACTTCTTGCACTTCCCAGCACTTGACAAGAATAAATAAGGCTGCATCTGATTTTATTTTCCACGTGGAAATTTGTAACATCATTAGCTACAAGTAAATATATCAGTGGGATTAATGGAGTGAATCACAGAGCAACTTGATTGGATTTAAGACCACATTATTTCTTTGGGGTGAATTAGTAAATTTAGCACTGTCGAGACATGATGGATAGGGAGCCAGGGGACTGAGAGTTTTTATTGATCCTGAGAATAGATTGGCAGGAGAAGCTGTAATGGCTTCCTACCTACTATGTTCACAGAGAAAGGAAATGCGGCTTTGTTACTCACTGAACTATGTAGAAACACAATGTTTTCTTTTAGGTTCATGACAGAGTTGTGACCACATGGCCTAGGCAGTAATCTCAGGTGGTTCTCAAAGATCCCTGTCTCCAGACCCCCAAATTCACATTATTGTGTAATAATCCTCCAGCTCAACAGAGGACGTGAGAAAGTGACTGGTTTGTAGCACACAGAATGTAGCAGACATAATAAGATGTCACTTCTGAGATGAGGATATAAAAAGTCAGTGACTCCTTATCTCTGGTGTGCTCTTTCATCCACACTTGAGTTACGTGCTCTGTGGAAGCCTGGTGGTAGACTCATATAGAGAGATCCAGGAGAGTTAGCCTGGCCACCACAGTTGAGATCTGGCCAGTGGACCTGTAGAGCCTCTAGAAGGCAGCAGACCAGATGGCAGACTGATTGTGGCACCCCAAGAAACCCTGAGCTGGGACCACCCAGTTCCTGTATTAATTATCAGTGGCACAATGATGAATGTATGTTGGTGTAGGTTACTCCACAAGTGGGGCTGTAAGTTACGGACTTACTTTGGTAATAAGATATGAGTAGAAACAAGGTGTATCACTTCTGAGCACAAGTATTACTTGTCACAGACTACCTTTCTACCTGGCAACGGTGTGAGCTGGGGCCAGGATTCAAACAGTGACCATGCTGAGCCTGATTTCACCCACTGCCTCAGGCCAATCTGTTCTGAACAGGTTGGTGATCAAGGAATCAACTTTCATGGCATAAAATCGCTTAGATTTGGGGAGTGTCTGTTACCACAGCATAACCTTATCCCATACTGACCAGTTCAATTACAGAATTACAGCCACAACTTTAACTTCAGATGCTTACAAATGGACACTTTTCTTCTTAGACGCCACCACAAGAGTGCTTCACAGAAAGGATTTTCAAGGGATCCGTGTCATTAATGCCAATGGGACACTTGCACTTTACATTTTCAGAGTGTTTAAGAAATAGGGTTCTCATATAAATTAATGGGCCAACTTCCAATGGGACTATGCTTTTCTCCACCTATCTTCCCATTTAATTCTGAAAAATAGCTCTGAGGTAGATACGATGCGGAAAGTGTAGATTTGAAGAGTAAATGCAGCTATGCGCAGTTGTTCAGCTCTGGGCAGCTGGTGGCAGAACCTGGACTTGAGTCCAGACCCTCTGAACCAGCTCTCAGATTTTTGTCGTTTAATCTCAAGTGGGATGACAGCCTGGAGTGGATGCATTAAGTTTGGATCTTGGTTCTCCCCTTAAAAGCCCATGTGTTCAAAGCTTGGTTGCCACAGCTACAGAGTGTGGTAGAGCCTTTGGGAGCAGGGACTAGTGGTGGAAGTTTGGTCATTTGGTCAGGCTCTTGAAGAAGACATGGAGACTCTGTCCCCTTCCTCTCTCTCTTCACTTCCCGGCACCATGAGATAAGTAGCTCTGCTCCACCTGTGCTCTCCACCTGGACGTGGTGTCTTGACAACAGGCTCCAAAGCAACAGGCCAACTGACCAGGGACTAAAAACTCTCGAAACTAGAGACAAAATAAACCTTTCCTTTAAAAAAAAAAAAACTTGATTCTATCAGGTGTTATTCTCATGGAAAGATGATTGATACAAGAGTACTACTTAGTAGGAGGGTTTTAGAACCTCTGAGGCTAAAGGCAAATGCTCGCAGGGGGTGGCGATTCGCAACAGAGATCCGTTCCTTACTTGTGTCAATGAAGACTGCATCCACATAGATTTTGGTACAGAAAGATCCCAGAATAAATCCACAGGCTGGTCCAAACACCAACATCGTGAACAGGATTCCTGAAAGACGAAAATGAAAGGTGAGGTTAAAACACAGAAGTCCTTCAACGAGTAAGATCACCTAAGGTCAAGGAGATTATTTTTCATGCATCAGGAGAGGTGTACAAATGCTGTTATGGGGAGTTTGTCTAAACACTCCAGAGCAGGAAGGGACACCAATATTTCTCATCTCTGGAAGCTCCAGGAAAGTGCTACATATGCCAGAATTCTATGGGATTTTGACAGATTGCTTGAAACTGGATATGTGTGAGCTTTACCGTCCTTACCTTTCAATTTTACAATATTGCTTTTATATTAATTTTTGGTTTTATATAATTCACTGGCTTTATAGCTGACTAAGATTCCTAAGCACTCACTGTGAAGATTCACTTCTTGGGAAGTGAGAAAAGTCTATGTCGCAAATAATTTTCAAATACAATGAAATGTTTACAAACTCTAAATTTAGTGAACAGTACAGTTCACACAATGGTGCTTTCTGAGCACAGCTGATTCAATGTTGTATTAATTTCAGTTTAGCAACTGACCTCCCATAGTTTGGAATACTGTCTATTGTCATAATCATAGTTGTTCAAGACTCAAGCCATCTGCAGGATTTGTGAAGATGGTAGGCTCTGGGCCTGTGCTTAATGGCCTGGTAAGTATTTTAGTAACTTTTGGATCATCCTAGAAAAAGCACCGAGCCCAAACTAAAACCCGTAGGCTATACTTAACTAAATTTCAATCTTGATAGACATGTTCCTGTGCCCTAGTGTTTCCCCAGGTAAAGAACCTCCCCTCCCTTGTGAAGCTAGTCTTCTGATAGGGACAATCAGTATGTGTATAGTTTCAAACCAAACATATGGCCCCAAAGGATGGGTGCTAGCAGGCCCCCATGGACAGCAGAAGCACAAAGGAGAGATCAGTGTCATGACAGAGAATCTAAGCTCAGTGGAAGTCACCTGTCCCACCTGGTGAATGGACACTTAGGAGGTGGGGCCTTGTTAGAGCAAGTGGTATGCATGTGTGTGGAGGTGGGGGGAAGGGTTCAGAACATGGCGGCCCACCAGCGATGGACAGAATTAAACAAGCTGCTGTAGTGGGATGGGGTGTGGTATAGAACTCGTCTTGGCCCCTTCTCCATGGATAGGGGAAAGAGAAGCAGAAAGGGATTCGGAGAAGTACTAGGAGGGCATGGAAGGCCACTGTCCAAGGCAAGAGCAGGACCCAGAGTAGATTCATGTTTCTTCTAGAGGGCAAAATAGTGGAGCCAGTCACATCCTCCTGTTCAGGCTGAGGCTGGGGTGAGCCATGGGTCAGAGTTACACGCACTCTAACAAGGATCTGGTAAGGAGGATTTCCCAGAAGGGCCATGGGTCTCAGGAAAAGTCTCTAGGCAAAGGTATCAGTTGTACCTTTTTTAGCTTACTACTGAATATATTCCCGTAGTCCTTTCTGATACCAGAAACACCCTCATGCCAAAATGCCTTCTTTCATTCATCTGTTCCTATAAGCTAAGTAAGGACAATGATTGTTAATACTCAACAGTTCAAAGAACCAAGCTTTTACTATTGAGGGGAAAAAAAAAAAAAAGAAACAGGTGGTGCAGAGGTTGTTGTACCCCTCACACCTGGGGACATTGGCGAGGGAGGACAGGCTGGGCATATGGGGTGGTTGAGGGCCCCTGGGGCCTCCTGTCCTTGTGCCAGCACATTATAGTAGGAGGGAAGGCCATCTTTTGACCTGGGGGCTTTAGCTACACACAGGAGGTCAGCAGGGCCCCATGGGCCAGCGGACCATTCTGGCAGCTCAGCTAGTCAGCAGCAGCACGTGGTGGACATGCGGCACATCAGGATCAGGGCAGCCAAGAGCACCGGCTAAAGGACTGCCTACTCTGTTCCTCTGAAAGAGGTCAAGGAGTCCTTTTCTTTTTTTTTTTTTTTGTTTTTGTTTTTGTTTTAAGTCTGATATATTCGTTTTAGTGCCTTGAAGCTAAGATAGGGGAGAAGAGCAACTGTAATTCCCTGGGGTTTTCTGTGCTGTGGGAACTGCTAAGAACCTTGTGGGCAGACTCCCTGCATTGTTCAACCACTTTCAGAGGCTTCTATGGCCATCTCAAATTATTATTGGGGGAATTGAGTCACAAAGCAGTTAATGCATTTTAACAAGCAGCAAGCATTTTAACAAGTCAGAGCTCTTCCCCAATGACAGAGAAGCCCGAAAATCCTATCCCCCCCCCCAAAAAAAAATAGTGTAGGAGATAGGTCATGCAAATTTTTCTTCTCAGTTGAAATCTCTTCATTATTTTTTGTTTATTTTTATTTATTTGAAAGCAACAGACAGAGAGAGAAAGAGGCAGATAGAGAGAGAATGGGCATGCCAGGGCCTCCAGCCACTGCAAACGAACTCCAGATGCATGCGCCCCCTTGTGCATCTGGCTTACATGGGTCCTGGGGAAACAAGCCTTGAACCGGCTCCTTAAGCTTCACAGGCAAGCACTTAACCACTCCAGCCCTTTCAGGGGCTTTTTTGTTTGTTTATTTGTCATTCTGAAGATGGAAACCGGGGCCCAGAGTGTGTCAGGCAAGTGTTCCACCAGTAAGCACCAGTGAGTCACACCGCCCAGCCTCTCTAGCAGCTTTTCTCTTTTTTTCCAAAGTAGCTTCTCCTCAAAGAAATGTCAGAGTAAACAAGCGGCAAGGTGTTTCTGGTTTCTAATGACAGCCCAACAGTAGGAAGAGAGACTGGGCGCCTCGCATCAGAGGGCTACCTTTCTGCTTCAGGAACAGGCTGCTATAGCATTCTCGGATGGAGCAGCCTCCTGTCGGGCCCTGGATTTTAGGGAAAATTAGTTCCCTGAACATGTGAGACAGACCAAAATCTCACAGAAAGTTACTTCTGAATTTGTTTCCTTGGCACTCCCTTAAATAAATAAGTAATCCAATTTGGTTAATTACTGAGCAAAACTAACTCAAATATCCCACCTATGCCATGAGAAGCATTATCAGGCATTCAGGTCACATCCCCGTGTTCTGCCTTCAGCCCAAAATTATTCAATTGTCCAATACTGCCCTCTGCTGTCTGTAGGATTTCTGTGCACCATGGGAAAGATACCTTCTAGACACACATGAAGCAGCCTTCTTTCCTCCACCCGGAACATCCAAAAGCACTTTATATGCATCATTCCATGTAATCCTTTCAGTGATCCCAGGGGGAAGTTTGCTGGCCTTCCTTGACAGACAGACTCAGAGATTCCCTACCCTGCCTGTGGCACACAGAAGGCATCACAGACAGAGGAACAGGAAAAGCAGGTCTCCCCAGTCCATGAAGGGGAAAGCCCATGAGAGGAGGGCTGGATGGCCTGGGCTGAAACCCCAGATCTACTTTCAGCCTCACTAGGGCAAAGACAGCATAGCTGGTCAGAGTCTACCCCTGCTCTGATGTTGCTTGCAAAGGTCAGTGGGATGTCATCCTCGATTTTCAGGGGTAAAAATGACTGAACGGAGGGTGCTAGGCCTCAGGAGGGAATGAATGACCTCTGTGGTGAATAAGCTCTGACCTCATAAAACTTGGTGTACATCTGCAGTGCTAAATTGGCTGCCAAGGGGCCATGAAACCCATCCCACCCCCCACTACCCCTTAGACTCACAGGATGCTGTAGAATAATTTGGGCTTCTTAATAATCTGTTATTTATTTGTGATGAGTAGGAGGAGAATGTGTGTGCCAGGGTCTCTAGCCAGCACACACAAACTCCAGATGCATGCTCCACCATCTGGCTTATGTGGGTTCTGGGGAGTCAAACCTGGGTCCTTAGGCTTCAAGGCAAGTGAATTAACCATTAAGCAATCTCTGCAGCCCTAATAAGGGCTTTTGAGGGAAATTCAGCAGTACTTCAAATCTATTGGCAATGGCTCATGGAACTGTGCTGCTTTCAACATAGGCTGACACTATGTTGCCTTCAATGGCATCTGATCTCTGAGAAGTGAGTTTTCTATAGCTACTAGGAAGAGAAGCACTTGTAGAAATCAGCTAGGGGCAGGAAATGGGGATGGCAGCATGTAACCTGATTCCTAATTTCAGAAGCTGTGTCGCTCATAGTAGGAACACCCATCCCATTGTTAGAGATCAAGGTGACTAAAAGATAATAGTGTTTTCTCTCTCAATATATAAGTGCATTATTTTTTCAAATAGCTATACCATGCTGTTATGACACATGCACTTAGTAAGCAGCTTGAGTCTAAACATTTAAACAATGCTCTTAGTCATTTCTCCAAGTCTTGTCATTCTGGAACAAAATGTAAGTGGGGGGCTGAGGAGCTATCCCAGTCAGCAGTGGGCTTTCTGTACAAGCATGAGGACCTGAGTGCAGTCCCCAGAACTCCCATTGAAAAAGCCAGGCCTGGTGGGACACGCTTGTAATCCTAGTGCTGGAGAAGCGGAGATTAGTAGATGTCTGGTGTTCACTGATCAGCTAACCTAATTAATGAGTTCTAGACCAAGTAGAGACTTCATCTCAAAAAAGGGAGATGATGTTCTTAAAGAATGACACCTGAGACAATCCTCTGGTTTCTACATGCATGTGAACATATACGCAAGTACGCCTACACACATGTGCACACAATGTGAGACAATAAGCACGGTGAAATGTTGAGGTGACCATTGCACATCATCTCTATTTCTGCAAGATGTTGAAAGGGTTCTGACCATGTCAGGCTACTCAAGTATGGCCCATGGCAAATTCCCCAAGGAAAGGATGCCCAACAGTGCTTCCGGAGAGTGACTGTGCCACTTCGCATACTATACCGTCTTTAAATTTATCAGTAGCCACCTTGACTAGGAAAGAATAGACGAGTTGGTCAATACTTTCCCTTAAGAATCCTGCTGTTCTGGGGGCTGGAGAGATGGCTTAGCGGTTAAGTGCTTGCCTGTGAAGCCTAAGGACCCCGGTTCAAGGCTCCATTCCCCAGGACCCACGTTAGCCAGATGCACAAGGGGGCGTACGCGTCTGGAGATCATTTGCAGGGGCTGGAGGCCCTGGCGCGCCCATTCTCTCTCTCTCTCTCTGCCTCTTTCTCTCTCTGTCTGTCGCTCTCAAATAAATAAATAAATAAATAGCTATGATAAACAAAAAAAACTTAAAAAAAAAAAAAAGAATCCTGCTGTTCTGCTGGCGTGGTTTTCACCTATTGCTAGTCAATCAGCAATCTGTACCAATATGTGCCAGGAGCTACGGCAGGAACTGGGATATGGTGGTGGACACGGCGGACAGGCTCTCTGCCCTTGTCGAGTTCGTATTACAGAACATGAAAGGCAATAATTACCCTCCGTGCCATATGCTCTTGGTTGTAGTACAAGACAAGAACATGCAGCAGTGAAGAAACACCTGGCGCCTCCCCCAGTCTTGAAACTAGCCTGCACGGTGTTGGGTGTGAAACACAGCTGGGCCGAGTGGCATCACAGGTTACTCCTGTCTTGCTGTTGTGGTGGGTAGTATCATGTACGCTAAAGAGGCCACCCCATTCATTCTTAGAACCTGGGACTATGTGACATTGAGTGACAAAGGGGAATTAAGGTTGCACATGCAACCAGTGCTGCTAGTCAGGCAATCTTAACATGTCACCAGACATTGGACTTTCCTCTGCAGTGGCATTGTAATTATAAGGATCCTTCAAATGCCTGGGAGAGGGGTAGGAGAATCAGGGGAGGAGCTACAATGACAGAGTCAGAGAGATGCTATCATGAGAAGAAAAGAAAGAGAGACTTGATCTTTGTGCTGGCTTTGAAGGGGACGAGATGTCATGACTAAGGACGCAGGAGCTTCTGGAAGGAGAGCAAGGCAAGACAATAGATTTTTTTTTTTCCCCTCAAGAAAGGATTTCATTCCAGCCAACTTGACTTTAGCTCTGTGAGACCCAGTATGGAGTTCTGACTTTCATAAGCATAAGGTAACAAAACGTGTTCTTTTGAGTCAGCTTGTGGTAATTTGTTACAGCAGTAACAGGAGACTAATACATCATCAGCCTCATTTGTGGAAGGAATGGGTTAAATGCTAAGATAGATCAGATCTCAGAACTGTGAAATTTACCAAAACAGGAGGCTGCATGAAGTTCTGTGTTTATTATTTGATAACAAAACAAATTATTTTTAGGTCACTTCTCTGACCTGGTGTTGGCCAAAGGCACAGTCTGAGAGATCCTGGGGTAGATGCTTGGCTCTCCAGGTGAAGGTGACGGCTTATTTTTCCCTAGATTACTAGTTTTGCCCAGTGCAGATGCACAGGACACTCACTAATAACTGAGAGCATATGTGAATGAGAACACGTGTTACAGTGGCCATCAGAGGAAACAGGAAGTGACCTCTCTTTGGCAGCAGGCTGCGTAAGCCCGCTCTCCAAGGAAGGACAGAGCTGGGAGCTTCCTGTCCCCTGCTCCTTCCTGATCTCTCCTCACGTATCTCTGTCAGATGCTCCCAGCCAGTGTGCCCCCGCTAGAAGCAACTTGGCTATGGAGTCTACATGAAGGGCCAGATCAGGGGCATTATATTCAAAGAAAAATTTGGAAAATACAATCAGGACCTCCTATTTGGAATTTGTGGCTTCAGGAAGAATTATTCGATTTTATTACTGACATATGACAGTTAATTAGTAAAGTAGTAAGGAATACTTTTGTTTGTGGAGTGTGACAGCTGGTTGTACACTGTCACAGAAAGGCTCAGAACAAGATTAGTCTAGACACATTTTTATTTATTTATATTTTGAGGCAGTGTCTCACATGTGCTAGGTTGCCCTCAATCTCACTATGTAGCCAGGAATGATCTTAAATGTTTTTTAAACTTAATTAATTAATTTATTTGAGAGAGAGGGAGAGAAAGAGACAGAGAGAGAGAGAGAGAGAGAAAGAGAGAGAGAGAATGGGCATGATGGCAGGGCTTCCAGCCACTGCAAACAAACTCCAGACACTTGCACCACCTTGTGCATCTGGTTTATGTGCATTCTGGGGAATCAAACATGGATCCTTAGGCTTTGTAGGCCTTAACTGCTAAGCAATCTCTCCATCCCTGATCTTACACTTAAAAACATTTATTTATTTGAGAAAGCGTGAGAGAGAGGCAGATAGAGACAGAGAAAGAAAGAATGGGCATTCCAGGGCTTTCAGCCACTGAAAACAAACTCCAGGTACATGTGCCACGTTGTGCATCTGGCTTACATGGGTACTGGGAAATAGAAACCAGGGTCCTTTGGCTTTCCAGGAAAGTGCATTAACCACTAAGCCATCTCTCCAGCCTGTTCTTAAATTTTTTATCCCCTCCCAATTTTGGACTATTGGGATTACAGCACCAGTTTTTATGTATCAATGTGGAATTGAACCTATGGCTTTGTGCATGCTGAGCAGGCACTCTACCAACTGAGTGCCCCATCCCTTAGCCTTAGAGACAAGTGGTTTTTGTTGTTGATGTTTTGTTTTTGCATTTCTCTCTTTTTCTCAAACAAATAAATAAACAAAAGTTAAAAAAATAAATAAAACTCCAAAAACTGTGAAGAGGACTGGACAAATGAATATTTCAGAAGTCAGGATTGAGGCTACTCTGCTAGGAGAGAAGGGAAGTAACACAGTTAGTCATGTGCTTTAGAAGGAGGTGAGTGAGTTCCGTACTCTGTTTACAGTCTATGTGAGGATTTGTCTCACCACAATGTGTTAAACTCTTATGCAGGAAAACATACCTGTGCCAAATGATTTAGGACACACACACACACACACACACACGTGTGCACGCGCATTTGTGCAGTGCTTGATGTGCAGTGCTTAGTAGTAGGCTGTGAGATTTTTTCCATGTCATCGCATGGCTCCTCTGCAGAGTTGGTACCGTCATCCCTCATTTATCCAAAGAGGAGTTAAAGCTCACAGAGACCAAGCAGCTTGCCCTCTACATGCAGCCCCTAGGAGCCAGCTTAATCATGATATCCCTCTGCAGAACTGGGTCTTCAGGGGGCTCAAGCACAGAGAACTGAGACTGAAGAACAAAAGCAAAATCAAACCCCAAGCATCATCTGCAAAGGCAGCTGTCTGGATGCAGAAATCACCTGTATGGAGCTCAAGCCTATCCAGAACTTACCACAGGCAGCATGAGGGGCCCTTCAAAGCTTCTCTAGAGGCAGCTGGGTTGCGGCTAAACAGATTCTAGAGCTGGGCAGTGTGGAGTTTGGAGCTACCACCTGGCTAGTGGAGGCCTGGTACTTCTTTTGACATCTCCATGGTGGTGGTTCCTCCTTCTGAAAGGGCCATGTTATAAAGACCAATTTCGTTGGGCTACAATGAGAAATGCTGTAGCCACTGCCATAGCCCTGTGTGACCCCTGCACAAGGGAATCACTTGACAGACTTCTGCTTTCACTGATGCCCATGGCTTTATGTTATGCTAGAACAGGCACAGGAAGAACATTATGGAGGCCAACTTTGATCAGGTTAGCTCTATAAGCTAGTCTCCCATGAAGGCTGGCTTGTCAAGGCCACCAACTTGGGGGTGAGGAGTCACACAGGGCAGGCATGGCAGAATCATGTAAAGAAAATGCTGGCCTTCCTTTTTCTTAACTTTCTCTGGTCAGTGGCATAGAGCCTGGTTCTCTTTTGGGAACCCAAGGATCTGCAGTTACCTGTCACTTGGTGACACGAACTCTTCCGGCTGTGGACAGCAAAGCTGAACCAGCCATTTGTAAACCCAGAGCCATTCCCTAGAGTCTCTGCTCATTTTGCAATTAATATTTCCAAGCCTCAGTCAGGAGCCAGATACTACCTGATGAACATGGGTCTGAATCAGGTTCTGCGGTGTGTCTGTGAGCACGGTTCTAGCGGGCCTGTGTCAGTTTCCCCTCAGTGAAGTGGGCTGACAACAACCCGGCCTCTCGCGTATCTGGAGCAGCAAGTGTGTGATGCATACAACAGGCTTCAGTCTGTTTCTGGACCACAGATGTTCTCCACAATCACCATATGTACCTATCCTTCCTGTTCATGTTTGTAGCAGCAGAATTCCCTCTCTCTGTTTCATGAGTTTTACTTCTTTATCACTTTGGTAAGACATGCTTATTTTTGAGGACGTGGGAAGTGCAGAAACATAGAAAGAAGCAGTAAGTATTTAACATATTCAGTAATTTTCCCATGATTATGAAGGGGACACATATTGGCATTGCTCTCATCCACAGACAAAGAAACATTAATGTTGATTTATATAAGTCCTGCCACTGTTTCTATGTGTAAGTTTTATATTCTAAGAGTCATTTAGAATATCCCAAAACAGTGCCTGGAGAGATGGCTTAGTGGTTAAGGCAATCGCCTGCAAAGCCAAAGGACCCAGGTTCAATTGCCCACGACCCACATAAGCCAGGTGCACAAGATGGCACATGCATCTGGAGTTTGTTTGCAGTGACTGGAGGCCCTGGCATGCTCATCTTCTCTCTCTGTCTGCCTTTCTTTCTCTCTCCAATACATTAAAAAACCAAAACAAAAAACTAAAACAAAATACCCAACACAGCTTTCCAAATGACCAAAAGCTTATAAAAACATAAAATTTCCATAAGACTGTGTTTCTAAAGAACACAATTATGGAATGCACTAGCATCTGAGGTGCGCATGGAAGGGAAGTGCAGACAGAAGGTGCTCCTGGCTGTCCTTGGAAGTGTGGTGGAGGAAGGACTCAATGTCCAGCCCCCACACATCCTGGCCTGGCACAGGAGGCCCGAAAGGACAGAGCAGTCTCATGTGGCAGCCATGACTTCTCAGCGGTGTCTGAGATGACACTGCACAGGGCAGAGGAGACAAAGCCGAGGGTTCTGTGCTCGACAAAGACCCTTTCAGGGGAAGTTTGTGATTTTCTCGAAAAGGACGCTGAAATTGCTTCAACTTCAAGGAGGCAAACATCTCCCTCCCATGAGGCATCTGCTGGGCTGGTGAGCATGGGTGCACACTTTCACCTCATTGGGAAGAAAGCTGTCACTACATTTTTTAGTTTGTCCAGTCATAAAAGTAAGACATTCTGAAAGTGGACAACCACTACAATCTTGCCATCCCTAGGCAAACATTCCTTGAAGTCCCATCTGATACAGCGGCAGTTGAGGAATAATTCCCAGGAGAACATGTTAAGAATTATGATGGCCGGGTGTGGTGGCACACGCCTTTAATCCCAGCACTCGGGAGGCACAGGTAGGAGGATCGCCGTGAGTTCAAGGCTCCCCTGAGACGACAGAGTGAATTCCAGGCCAGCCTGGACTAGTGTGAGATCCTACCTCGAAAAATCAAAAAAAAAAAAAAAAAAAGAATTATGATGATCCTCTAGAAGAAGAGAAAATAGAATCCTGGAGGGGTGAGTTAGCAGCCCCAAGGCCATCCAGCCTGGGCCTGGTGGAGGCAGACATGACCTCAGGTCTCTAGGATCCAGTTCTTTAAGGACAAACTACCATTATAGCATAGCGAGAGGTCTGCAGAACCAGCCAGTGTGGATTCCAACTATTCCTGGCTCACTTCTCCATCTCTGGATGACCCATTTCTCAAAGTCACATCTGAAAATAAGACTACCTACCTTTGGAACAGTGAAAGCAACACATACGTAAGAATATATGCCACATTATCGCTGCTGTCTAGAGCTGTCTTTGTGTCTCAGGACTGAAGAATCCAGGGAGAGAGTCCTACAGGGCTGCCCTTCCTGGACCTGTGTCGGTTTCGGTTTCTGCAGCTGGCCTGTAGGCCTATTAACCCCACCTGGTCCCCTCAGGTGGGAAGAGAAAACTTGGACTGCCTATGACTCCTCCCACTAGAGGGCAGCACAGGCCTAGAAAAGATAGCGTTTTCACATCCTCATGCTTCACTTCCCAAGGGCCCCAGGGAAGCTCTTGGTGAGAACATCTCTCTGCTCATCTCCCATTTGCCCCCTGTGACCTCAGTTTATACAAATGTATTCCCCTGCCTTGAAACCCGCAGGTTGAAGTTTCTTCCCTCTTAAGGAGTGCTTTGATTCCGATGTGCATGAATAAAACATGGTCCATAAACAGCAGGAAGACTACAAAACATGCAATGCACATTGATCCAATGTCCACTGCCCACAGCCTGACAGTATTAAGTCACTGGCCTTGTTTATCAGAGGAGGACGGAAAAGATGGGCTGATACTCGTTTATTGAGCACAAGGTACTGGCAAGCTAGTGGGTGATTTATGTAACAGAATTATTGCTATTCAAACTTTATAACTTTGCACTTAGCACCAGGGCCACTTGATATGTGACAGAGGCAGAACTCCTTCCCTGTGGTATCATAGCTGTTGTCTGTTAGTTCGAATACATCACTGATCCTAAACTTGGCCACACAGTGGGATCACCTAGGAAGACTTCAACAGTAACCCCTAGGTCTGGCCTCTAGAAGATGCTAATATAGGTGGCATGGGCACTGGGCTTTTCCCCTCGGGTTTATTAGAGATTTTTCTTGTTGCTGTGACAGATCCCTGGCAAAGCAACTCGAGGGAGGAGATATTTAATCCGGGTCCTGATTGGATGGCACAGTGCACGTGTGAGGCAGAACCTTTTGGTGGAGGAGGCTGCTGGCAGCTGTGATGGCAGGAGTGTGAGGCTGCTTGCTCATATGTGGGCAGGTCAGGAAGCAAATAGGAATCAGATGGAAATAGACTTCAAGGCCTGTCGCCCTGGTGAGCACTTCCTGCAGCTAGGTCTCACCTTCCAAAAGTTCTACAACCACCCGAAACAGTGCCACTTGCTGGGGACCAAGTGTTCAGACACACGAGCCTGTGGGAGACATTTCACATCCAAACCATCACACCAGAAATTTTACATGCAGTCAGTGGAGAACCCTGGCTCCCTGCCTTCACCGACCCGACTGAGCTTTTGTTCCTGGCATTGGCCAAGGGAACATCCAGTATCTACAAGACAGCAGGCACTATCTGATGGCAGCTCTTGAGGCAGAGAGGGGCAGAGGGTCATGAAACACTGTGGAAGAACCCGAATGTCTCGTGGAGTCCTGGATGCTGCCTGAACTGTGTGCACTCAGCTGCAGAACCGTGTGGTGCCTGGCACACCTGGCATGACCTTGAGGCTTATACAGAACGACCTCCCTCAAGTGAATCATCAACCCAGTGTTTCCCTCCTCCAGGCAGAGTGCCAAAGTTCTACCAGCCATCCCAAACCTGCCTTAAAACCCACCTCCTCTGTAGAAGATTTCTAGACTTGGTTTCCTTCCTCTCCTTCCCTCTTTGGCCATGTCACCCGGCCTTACAATATGCTTGTATAAAAAAAATCTTATTTTGAATATTTATAGGCAAAGGGAATAGATATATCTTTTTTTTTAATACTCTTTCCCACAGCAACAGCACAGCCCTTGGCCTAAGGCAAGGACTGCCTGCCTGTCTGTTGAGCTGAGTGGATTCCCAGCTTGGCCTGGGAGAGGTGGGAAGCCCCACCTTGTGTGAAGAAATGCATCTAAAGAATGCCATCCTACCCCAGCAGGCCTCTTCAGCCTGGCAAGGAGGATCCACCATTGGTCTAAGTGGCAGTGTGCCCACTTGGCTTCTCAACCCAGCAAACAAAAAGACCATTCGTTCTTCCCCTGCAGCCCGGGGCAGACTCACCAGGGTGAGAGCACATTCCTTTTAGTCTGGCTGGCCTCAGGTACTGGACGTGATACAGTTTTTAGGGAGTTTGAGCTGGAGGACTGTCCTCCACACAAGTGAGAACGTGACGCAGCACTAGCTCAGAGCCTCTGGGACCAGGCGTGAAGAGAAGACAACTTTTGGTGTTGTGAGAAAGAGGAGGAGCGGGAACTACAAGTCTTACTCCAGGGAATCACGAGAGGTTGCACGCCTTCCTGAGGTAATCAAATTCAGTCTGTGAGGTCAGTGGGCCTCACAGAACCGTCCTCTGAGCCCTTGAGAGCCAAGGCCTTCCTGGCTTCCCACTGTCCTCACCCCAACTCTCCAGCAGGGGGCAGTGTAGAGAAAAGTAATAAAAGGAGACTCAGCTCAGTGTTTCAGCCACTGTCCAAGAAACACAGCAGTGGCCCGCCCTGCTTACCTCCTGTTAGGGATGAATGACTCCCCCACACACAGCCCTCACACGCACATGCATATCTATACGCTGAAGTCTTGGCCTCCAGTACTTCAAAATATGACTCTATGTGGAGAAAGGTGCTTGGAAGAGGCAATTAAGTTAGAATGAAGTTCTTAAGATGGGCCCTAATCCAGTAGGCCCCAATCCAACCTGACCAGCTGCTACATTAAGAGGAAATATGTACACAGAATGATGCCAAAGCACACACATAGAGGAGAGACTGTGTGAGGACACGGGCATCTGAGAGCCAAGGAGAGGGCTTCTGATGCCATCCATGCTTACGTCTTCATCTCAGATGTCCAGCCTCCAGAACCGGGTGAACAAATGACTGTTGTTTAAGCTGCCCAGCCTGAAGTACTATGTCATGTAGTCCTAGAAAATTTGCTGGTGATGATGAACAAGAGAAAAAAATGGAAACTGTGGTCTGCGACCCACATGTCATGGGATGTTAGATGAATAAGGTGAGCTGATGACCATTCAGGACGCCATCCCAGCATGCCTGGGTGGCAGGAGAGAATCAACACACAGCAAACCTTCATGGGCCTTATGTCATTGTTAGGACCCGCTGGCTAGTCCACTAAGAGGAAGTTTTCACATAGGACTCATTACTGGCTATACCCAGCAGGGGGCAGGCTCTGAAGTAAGTCTGCTGCTGGTGGGACAGGACACGTAGGGTGTGGGTGTGAGTGTGCTAAGAGAACTGGGGAGCATCAGCAGAGAGGAGGAAGGCGATCCTCCTGTAGCGCAGGGCAGGCGTCCTGTCGGTGAGGATGGTGACGTGTGACTACGGTGTCCGTGCCTCTTCAGCTGAGGACTGGGGATTAGTGCTTCCCATGCGTCACCTCATACAACCCCCACCTCAGCCCTGTCAGCACATCTGCTCCTACCGTAAACGTGAGGAAACCGACTCAGAGAAATTATCTTGCCCCGTGAGACGAGTGCGGTCAGCGAGGAGCTGAAATCAGAACAAAGAGGGCGGAAGGAAAGTGAGGAGAGCAGGAAGAGGATCACACCAGGAAGGCATGGGCAAAGCCAAAGAGGTGGTAGCTCCCCGGACAGGTGGGCAACAGAAAGTGGCCCCGACCAACACTCTGTGCCATGGCTTGCCAGGAGAGGCTGAATTATGTGGGCAGGCCAGAGCAGGCCTGGCGTGAGGAGCAAGAGCAGTTCCTGGACTCGGGCGCGTGCCACTTAAGACACAAACTCCACAAACCTGCACTGCATGTGGAAGCACTGGGGGAGAAAGAGTGAGGGCACGCAACGGGAGGCCATGGGGTACACGGGGAGGTAGTGTGAGCCGCTCTGCTGGGCTCCAGATGACTGAATTGCAGGAGGTGACGGCACCTGATGTCCTCACTGTCACCAGGCGGGCACTGCATGCTTAGTTTCCCTGCCTCAGAAGTGGGTCAGCACCCAAAGTTCTAGGTAAACTTTCTGGGCCTGGGCACAGCAGCTTTGCCTAGCTGCTGCTTTGGAAGAGTGACCTGCCAGGGACGTCGTGCACTGCCCTTCCTTTCCATGCACAGCTTGCATGCTCAAAGCCCTTTGGAAGCCATCTTCAGTTTCCTCAGCAGCCTCAGGGAGACCCGCACTACAGAGTGATCTGACTGGAGTCGATGAGGCTCAGAGAACTGCAAAGACAGGCCCAGGCCTTAGAGAAACAGTGGAACCCACTGTCAGTCAGGCCCAGTACCAGCAGGCAGAGCTCCTATGGGGCAAAGTCAGATCTTAGAGAGCATATGCTGCTCTGATGTCCATGCAGTGGGAACAGGGTAATCTGATGTTGCTTTGGCTGTGGAGAGCAGAATACACTCTGTTGACTCCATCTAGCCCCATGGAGGCCACTGATAAAGCAACAATGAAAGTTCTCTCTAAATGCTCGCTAGGGGCCAGGTGCTTTGAGTAACATTTAACCTTCACAACAACCCTAAGCGCACATGAAGAAACCAAGGCACAGAGAAGTTTGAGTACCAACCAGACTGGACCTGACTGGGTAGAGTCCTAGATCCATTAGGCCCTAATTCCACCCTCTTCTGCCCACTCAGCAAAAGGAAACAACAGCAGAAATCCTTCTGGTAAGTTCTAAAGGAACTGGTGTTTGTGGGCCTCTAAATACACAGCTATGATGTCAGCCCACCTGTTTTATTCTTTTTAAAAAAAAATATTTTATTTATTGCCGGGCGTGGTAGTGCATGTCTTTAATCCCAGTACTCGGAAGGCAGAGGTAGGAGGATCACCATAAGTTCGAGGCCAACCTGAGACTACAGAGTGAATTCCAGGTCAGCCTGAGCTAGATTGAGACCCTACCTCAAAAAGAACAACAAAAAAATTTATTTATTTATTTATTTATTTATTTGAGAGAGAGAGAGAGAGGCAAATAGAAATAGAGAATGGGTGCACTAGGGCCTCTAGTCACTGCAAACGAACTTCAGATTCATGTGCCCCCTTGTGCATCTGGCTTACCTGGGTCCTGGGCAATCGAACCAGGGTCCTTAGGCTTTCTAGACAAATGCCTTAACTGCTAAGCCATTTCACCAGCCCACCTGTTTCTGAGACCTGAAGGGTCCTAATAGATAGAAATTTATTCAAGTGTCTGGGGCTTGAAATGGGCCTCTCCCTCAGAGGAGAAACTGGGCCCAGGTTTACTCATCCTCCGGTGGCAATGGGTGGGTGGTCATGTTTAGGCATTTGATGTTGTCACCAGAGGGAGCCAAATACCTTCGTATGCCAGTGAATGGCTCTGTTCTGGTATGAGGGGTGCTTCCCAGCTCAAGGAAGAGAGCTACCTGCTCCTCTGAGGGTGGCTCTGCACCCGGAGATAAACACTAAAACTCACATGACTTTCTTAGGTCTAGGGTGCATGAGAAGGAAAAGGAGGCCGATAGTGATGATGAGTGCAAGTCCTGACCTCACTGTCTGCACTTAGGAGATCCACCTGCCAAAAACTTGCCAGCTCATGTTGGCCTCCTTTAAAACAATTAGTGGTCCCTATTTCATAATGAATGTTTAGTCTGACTGACCTAGCGCTCCCATGAATTCTGTGAACACTTCCTCTAAGAGCAAGTTGGGGACACAGGGCCAAGTAGGGGCAGGGACCAACACAGAGCCTTTCGCTGGGTACTCTGAGGAGGCTGCTGCAGCTCTGTGCTGATGTGGTGACCCTGGAGGCAGAAATCCCGCCATCAACACTACATCCTGCTTCCAGAAGCACAGACACACACAGGCTGTGACTGCAGAAACCCCTCCCACCTGGGAGGCAGGGCCAGGGTCCCCAGACCCCGGCTGGAAGAAGTGGAACACAGAAGTGACAGCCCAGCAGTTGCCTTCTAGTTATAGTCCGTTCCCAGCTTCATCTCCAGGGGCACTCTGATGCCAAGGGGTTTGTTTGAAAAACTGTGACAAACAGTCAAGGTGAGTGTGAAATGCAAATTTCACCCTGATTTACGATGAAGGGGACGGGGCTGCTGCTGCTGACATGACAGACAGGTGATTCTGAAGCCTGGCAAGTGCGAGGACGGATTATTAAGCCCTGGATTTATGTATTGTGGAAGGAGGGAGCCGGTGCTATCAGGTGTTGACAGAGTTCAGCAGGAGAAAGTCATGCCGGACCAACTTCACTTCCTCTGTGGTTTTCTGATAGGGTTGGAGGCCAAGTCGAGTGGGGAAAAGTCATAAACACACTGCATTGGGAGGCAAGTACAGTCTGGACAAGCCTGCTCGCTCAGTACAGGGAGATGGCATGAGGCTGGGATAAGAGCTGGCCAAATAGCTCCCAGCAGGTACTGGGAGACTTGTCAACCTAGATGCAGAAGATCTCGGGCACTGTGCTATGCCAGGAGACTGGCTGTCTCCCCTCCTGTCCTCTTCACATGCACGGAAAGTATCCACCTACTATATCCACTTGAGAGGCGAGGTGGGTACAGTGGAGGCAGAGCAATGATTCAGAATGAATAAAACAGGCTAACTCCATGGACCAGAATAGGTGAAATGTAGCCACCATCCGCAGATATCTATGGGCAGGTTGACAAAAGCACCATGGCCTAGATCTTCTGGTATGTTCCCCCACCAGGGCAGCAGTGATCCCAAAGGCCAATGTAGCTTTTTTTTTTTTAAAAAAAAATAACTTATTTATTATCAATTTATTTATTGGAGAGAGACAGAGAGAAAGAGGCAAATAGAATAAGCATGCATGCCAGGGCCTCCAGCCACTGCAAAAGAACTCCAGATGCATGTGCTACCTTGTACATCTTGTTTACGTGGGTGCTGGGGAAATTAAACCTGGGTCCTTAGGCTTTGCAGGCAAGTACCTTAACTGTTAAGCCATTTCTCCAGCCCCTTTAATGTTTTATTTATTTAGTTATTTCATAGAGAGAGAGAGCGCACCAATGTAGATTTGATGCCATGACAGAGCCTGGAGTGCAAGCGGAAGATCTTGTATTTTCAAATGGTCAGCAAGGAATATGACATTGAAAGAGAGCCTTTCTGTACTGGATTATCCCACGGAAGG
Organism: Dipus sagitta; assembly: GCA_036346955.1. Taxonomy (NCBI): domain Eukaryota; kingdom Metazoa; phylum Chordata; class Mammalia; order Rodentia; family Dipodidae; genus Dipus; species Dipus sagitta. Next base: position 124,696,739 of record CM070772.1, on the reverse strand, counting down.
ATAACTAGGAGAGGGAAGGATGTAGGAGGCATGTGTGCACTGGGCAAGTCCTGTCCATAAAAATCTAGCCTCTAAAAGGAGGCATTACTGAAACCCTCCCCATGGGGAACAAGAGCTCACCTACTGGGTTTCTCCACAGAAGCTAAAAGCAGATGCTGTATCTGCTTACCAAAGGGCAGATGACCAGACACCGCCGGTACAGGTGAGCCAGGTGTTCTAGGAGGGGTTGTAAGCTCACTGTCATCAAGAGTCTTCCAGGGGAGGCCACGTGCCTACTTAATTTGGCTGAGGAAGACAGCATTTCTGCTGAGTGGTGGCAAGGCAGACAAAGCAGTTCTCAAGATTCTGAATTTTTTCATCTAGGAAAACTGCCAGCCATTTCTTAGCTTCTCACCACCCAGGCGTGCGGAGAACGTGGCATCTTCACTGACTGATCCAGAACTACAGATGTTAAGCATCCTCCCAACAGGCCAGAAATGACTACATGCAGCACAGGAAGACAGCAGGGCAGAGAAACCCTCCGGAGAGCCCCGTCAACCCCTGGCAGCCCCATCCCCACGGCACTTCCCTGGGCCTCTGAGGGTCACTCCTTTGGAAAACTCATCTATGTTGACAGTGATTTTTTCTCAAGGAAAAATTGAGACATGGAACTCTAGCGTGGATTGGAGTTTAGGGAACAGAAGTTGAGCATTTCTACTTTTAGAAAGCCAAGAGCACAGGACAGATAGATAGTGTATACTCAAACCATACCATTTCCATCTGTGCTGCAGGGGACAGGTCCCCAAGGCCCAACTGGGAACAGAACTAGAACAAGCATTCCCATACAGGCTTCCTTATTGTGGAAAAAAAAATTGCTTCTGGCTGTGCTTGGAGATGACGAGTGGGAGGGAATGGTTGTGAGGCTGAGGAGAGCAAACAGTCTGGTTGCGCTGCATTACTCAGTCTGTGGGCACCTCCCATCCAGAGCACTAGGCAGGCAGCAAGCACAGCCTCTTTATTGTTTATTACTATGATCTTTTAAAGTGTGTGTGTGTGTGTGTGTGTTGTGTGGTGCAGTGTGCAAATGCATGTGGATTATATGCATGTGTGTGTGGAGGCCAGAGGACCACCTCGGGCATCATTCTCTAGCATACTGTCCACATCTTCTTTGAGCTGAGGTCTCTTACAGGTAGGGAGCTCACTCAGTAGATTAGACTGGCTGGCCAGTAAGTTCCAGGGATCCCCCTGCCTTTCCCTCCTGAGCTCTAAGATTGCTGGTGCAGACCTGGTGTTTATGTGGGTACTGAGGATCAAGCTCAGGTCTTCATGCTCATGGGGCAAGAGCTTTCCTGACTGTGCACTAGCCCCCATTACCATCAGTTTTTAGTCCTGACAGTAAGAATGACTATTGAGTTCTGATACTCAGCGGGCCACTAGGATGAAAATGCCAGGATCTAGAGCAGTGGTTCTCAACCAGGAGTAATTTTCAGCTCCTTGATGCTGGAGTAATTGGAAGGGAGGAGATGGGAAGGTGGGGGTGCGAACTGAATTGATGGAGGCAGTAGCATTATAGATGTCATTAATTTAAATATCTGGGGGTGAAACTATTTTAGACTCCCCAGTGGGCACATAAATCCATGCATCTTTACACACACAGAAGAGGCCAGGGGAAAGGGTGGTGGCCACACAAAAGCTATCACAGACCAAAATGCTTGGACCTATCCATAGCTGGAAGAGTATAGAAAGATCTCCCCTGGGGCTTCTGGAAGGACACGGCCCGGTACTATAACACCTTCACTTTGGACTTCTGGTCTCTGGATATGTTCCTGTTGCTGAAAGTCACTGAAGCCATGGTCTCTCTTGTGCGACCACTCAGGAAATAAACATATTTTAATTTAAATAGTGAGTCTATTGACAAAATTTGGAAACTACTTCCCCCACTGGCTTTTCTCCCTGGATCCTCTGTTCTTATGTTCAATACGGGGCCACAGAAAATGGCACTAAACAAAGGTGGAGTAAGCAGTAGTTTGAGGTTGAGTTTGGCCATATCATCTTTTCAGTGAGGAAAAAGACAAAACCTAAAATCAATAAAACATAACACATTACACCCCAAGATGATGGGCGGCCATGCTCACTAAAATTGGTCTTTCTCCTTTCTCTCAAAATACCCTTGTTACTCACTATTGAAAATCCTGCGAGACTTACCAGCTAACAGAAAAGCTACCGGAATCCGAGATGAGGGGAGAGAAGCAGTAGCCCTGCTTGCCAGACATCTCACATGCAGCCCTTCATAGATAAGAATTGGTTTGTGCCAATAACGGTACCCATGGTGACAGCTGAATAAATGCCTCCCCACCCCTGGTTAAGAGCTTCCTCAGGTGCTAGCTATGCAAGTCACTCAATAGAAGGGCCAAGAACTTGTCACAGCCAGGCCCTCAAGTCACAGGTACCCTTTGCCTGCCAGGAATGACTGCAAATGCAGACACAGATAGCCCACTATCGCAACCTCTGCTGGTCACCAAGTAAATCAGTGACATTGGAAGAGAAGGCTGGGCTCCTCATTCCAAGGTAGGGATTCTGAGAGATTCAGGACATGTCCTTAGAAATCACAATTGAAGAAGGTGGGACAGATAAGAGCCAAAGCCCACCCAAGGAAAGGCCACTGTCATAGTTGCCTGCACCACCACCTACACTGTCATGCTAGAATGCTCCGCCAGGAAGAGGGCTCCATGCCACCAGTCATTCTGAGACACCTCAGACTAGAGGATGATTCTTAAAAAAAAAAAAAAAAAATTGGGCTGGAGAGATGGCTTAGCAGTTAAGCGCTTGCCTGTGAAGCCTAAGGACCCCGGTTCGAGGCTGCATTCCCCAGGATCCACGTTAGCCAGATGCACATGGGGGTGCACACGTCTGGAGTTCGTTTGCAGCGGCTGGAGGCCCTGGCGTGCCCATTCTCTCTCTCTCTGTCTGTTGGTCTCAAATAAATAAATAAATAAATAAATATTTAAAAATTTATTTTTATTAAATATGGACATATTTAGCATGTAAACAACACATGTTGGTACCATCCTTTTAACTAGAGGAGGATTTTTCTGAGATGTGTGATGCTTAGCTTTCATGACTGTCTCATGTGTACTGTCTTAGAGGATCCATTGGGAGTGAGTGTTGCTCTTACTTCTCCAGCTCCCAAATCGTCCACCCTGTCTCTGACGTCCTTCCAATCTGCCTCCTTGTCCTAGCCAAAGAGGACTGTGTGATTTCTGATCTGCATTCATGTAGACTGGGAGGCACCCCAAGTTTAGGGCCACTTCACCTATATCCAACACACTTGGGGAGGCATGGGGTGTGACAGCCAGCTTCCAGGGAAGGGGTGCCAGGGCTGGGCTGTTTTTTCTCTCCTCTATCTCATACACACCCAACACCTTGAGGTCCAGCTCAGGCTGCTGCACCAAGACAGTGAATGCAAGTTTACCTCTCAACCACAAGGTCCCCAGCCTCATTTCCTTCCATAGTTCTCATAACACTCTCAGAGAAGGGTACAAAAGAGGTTTATCCTTGATATCCCAGTTTCCATTTTCTGCTTGATATTGTTGCTTCTCTGCATTTCCTGTACCTATATATACTGCTGATTTGAGTACTGATTTTAATATACATCTATATCTATATATTCATAAAACATTGACATAAAATATACCATATTAACCATTTTCATTGTGTGTACGTATGTGTGCAAGTTTGTGTGCATCTGGGGGTGTGTGCATATGTGTGCACAGGCCAGAGAATAAACTCATGTGTCATTCCTCAGGTCCTGTCTACCTTCTTTTTAGATAGGATCTCTCACTGTCTTGGAACTCACCAATTGGGCTAGACTGCTAGCCAGCAAGCCCCAGGGATACACCTGGATCTCTGATTCACCAGAACTGAGATTACATGTGGGGGCCACGACACCTGGTTTTGTTCATGTGGTTTCTATGGATAGAACTCAAGTCTTCAGGCTTGAGAGGCAAGCACTTTACAGACAGAGCTATCTCCCCAGGGCCTATCCTAATCATTGTTAAGTGAACAGCTTAGTAATGTTAAGTGTATTCACCTTGTTATTTAACCAAGCTCTAGAATTCTTCTCTAAGAGAACACATGAGAATAATGAGGGTCCAGAGACTTATCACCAGGCATAGCCAATTATCAACTTTGGTCAACTTTCCATCTCTCCCCCTGCCCCATTCTTCCTTTTATATGGTATTTTAATGTGAATCCTAGTTACCATTTCAGCTATAAGTTTTTCATGACCCACTTTTTAGAAGATAAAGAGAAAACTTCAATAACATTTTCATACCTCCAACATCTAAGACTAATTATAGAAGGCTGCTTAAAGTCAAGGCCTTAGATTCCTTAAAATAATGGTATGATGTTTCATGAAAGCCCAGTGTGCAGATCAGGAAGCTGAGAGGTGCTCAGAGAAGGCCAAGTGATTTCCTAACAAAGCCATTCATATAGAGGCCCGGGTTTTCTGAATCAGAGGCCCATGCTCCCTGTCTACTCCTCTTTGGAGTGGGGAGTGACTTGCTGAGAGTAGCTGATTCTGAATGAGTAGTATGCCTACGCAGCAAGAGTCTTGTCCTACCCTGCCCTTCCCAAATTCCAGAAGGAACCCTCCCAGATTGACTTCTTTTAGTAATCTTGCTTTATTTTCTTATTGTACAAAGTTATTGCAGTAAGTCACTTTAACGATTTTCTGCTTTATTCTTAGTCTTTTGGGAGAGAGGCGGGATAGGAATGGCAGATTTCTGTTGCCTGGGTGGATTGTCAGCCACAGCCTCACTGGAACGGGCATTCACCAGTGAGTCACCAGTGACTCATTCATAACTACCCCTGCAGAGCTCAGCAAGGATGGGCAGGCAAATGCGAAGGAATCCTAAGTGCCTCTTCCCCCAGTGAGCTGGCTCTCATGCTGGAGTCCCTCTGGCTCCAGGCCTCTGGTGGCCTGTTCCTGTGGGTAGATATGGACAGGGTTGGATTTGAGACTTGGAACAGTGCTGGGCCACAGAGATGGATCTGTATCAACTAAAACTGACCCCACCCTTGTGCAGTGAGTACAAATGCTGACCTCTTGTCCCATTCTTGCTGTTAACAGGAATAGTTCAACACTGAGTTTGGAACAGCGGGGCCTGACCTATCACTTGAGAACCACAGAGTCTCCGTTCTTCAATGCAGACTATGTAATTGATGCACAGAACTCCCGTCACACTGTAAGGAAACTATCTGTCCAGACCAAAGTTTCTCAGGTCCAACCTTACAATCTTACGAGGAGACTGATTCCTGAATGTGGGGGCTGTCTTGGACATTGTAGACACTTAGCAACATCTTCTGTCTGTAGTCGTAACAACCTAAAATGTCTCCAGCTAGTGCCAAATGTCCATCATTGAAAACCACTGAGTCAGAGTATGGATGTGTCAAGGGTTATGACCTCTGTCTGCACTCCCCAAGTCTCCCCACTGTCTGACATGGGGGCTGGCCCCGAGTAGAAACCTCAACATATGTGTGGACTCCCAAGCATCAGCTTGCTACAGCAGAGGCTTGGCGGGTCCTAGGTCTCCCGAGTCACACAGCTGGGAAGGATAAGGCAAGTGTCTTTGCAGAGAAGCCATTTCCAAACCCTAGATGAGGATCGGGGAGCTAGTAGAGATCTGGCTCAGGACACTCCTGCTTTCTAACGCTGGCAGCCAAGGAACGAGGCAGTTGATGCCACTCGGACAGAACATTCCAAGTGCCTGCAGCTGTTAATTAACGAGGAGTGTGTTCCGAGGCTTGCTGTAGTCTGGGGCCTCTGTGCCGCCTGCAAAGTGCCCTGTGGCCCCAGCAAGCGCGAGCAGAGCAGGGTAAAAATTTTCAAAGCTTTCTCTCGGGTCTTAAACTGGAGAATCAATGATAAATGATAACAATTTGAACCATGTCTGCAATGTGAGGTGGTCAGAGCAGGCTCAGGGTCCCAGTGCAGTCAGGCTATGAATGAATTTAGTTCCAGTGTAGAAATGGTGTCTTAATTAGGTTTGGAGTCTGCTTCTCTTTTCTGAACAGGAAAGTAGAACAGAGTAAATTGTCTGATTCATATTTGAACGTGGGAGTATGGTGGAGGTGGGAGAAGGCACTCAGGAGGTTTGCAGTCTGGTACTCAATTTGCTCATCAGAAAAGTCAAATTTCTAACTCCATAACTGCTATTTTCTCTCCAAATCATGCTAATGATTAAGAATGCAGACACAAACTGGAGAGATTGCTCAGTGGTTAAGATACTTAGCTGCAAAGTCTAACAACCTGGTTCGATTCCCCAGTATCCACATAAAGTCAGATGCCCAAAGTGGCACATACATCTGGAGTTCGTTTGCAGCAGCTAGAGGTCCTGGTGCATTCTCATTCTCTCTCTCATTTTCATTCTCTCACTCTATCTCTCTTTCTCATGCAAACAATTTTTTTAAAAAAAAAGGAACACAGATACCCCAAAGCTCAATCACACTCACATCATCTGATTTTGCTTGGCAGTTTAGTAGCCTGGGCTTGGTGTTGCCATGGTTTGGATGTCTGTGTTGAAATCTTAACCCTGGAAGTGATGATGTTAAGAGGTGATGCCTCTGGAAAGTGATTCAGTTATACGGATGGAACCTTTTTGAATGAGATTAATGATCTTATGAATGAGACCCGAGAAGGCTCCTTTACTCCTTCCACTACGTGAGGACGCAGCACAGTTTTCATTTACAAACCCAAGAGTAGGACCTTCATCCAACACTGAATCTTCTGGTGGGCAGCTGGCCGCAAGGAGAAGTATTAATATTATTCTCCAAGATTGCTCTTTCTCCTCAAGAAGCCGATTTCCAAGGGTCTACTTGTAGCTAGCCCATGCTTAATGAGTCTTGTTTAATGATCCCACCACTGCCACATGAAACTGGGCTACAGTCTTCATCACATCATACTTGTACAAATACGTGAGGTTTTTTTTTTCCCATCAGGAAAGCCTAATTCCCATGTACTATCACAATTCATGCCCTTGGTTGGCTTACTTGTGCTATAAGAGCAATCCAAATGGCTCCCTCAGCAGCCACGGACATATAATCTTGGACCTAATTTGTAGATGTGGGGGCTCAGGTGAGGAGCAGACAACCCAGGCTAAAATATCCATAGGAGAAGCAGAGGGAGGAGAGGACTGGCTCACCCCGAGTACTCCAGCCTCCTTGTTTATGCAAAGCAGGAGCCTCTTTATTTTAAACTCACCACTCACAGGCCAGACAGCGCCAGCACATAACTTTCTATCAACTTTAGAGAGGCAGTTACAGGGGATTGTAAATGCTTTAACATTAGATTGTGGCGATGGTTGCACAACCGTGGAAATTAAACAAGTGAATGTTATGGCATATAAATTGTATCTCAACACTGCTATATAAAAAAAGGAAAGAATAACAAGGATTTTTAAAGAGCTATAAAGAGGTTTAAGTGCATTGGTCCCCTTGAATTACTCAAAAGTAGGAAAGGACAGCCATATAGGCTTAGTCCATTCTCCTTCTGCCATGATAGGAAGACCGGGCCTGAGACTGCAATTTGTCTCCACTCATCCCAGCTCCTCCTTGAACTTTGGTGGAGGTGGAGCAGTGGGGTGGGGAGGATGTTAAGAGACCCGGAAGCAGAGTTTAGCACAATGTCTCTACTGCGGGGCTCCTCTGTAGCAGGCCATGTTGGTTGTCTGCCTATCTGTAATGCCGACAGCCTCAAGGACAGCCTGTTGCAGATTGTCTCCAATCATAACTTAGCTCAGAGTAAACATTCCTAAACTTCAGTTACATCATCTGCAAAATGGGAGTTACTTTAGAACCTACTCCATAGGGGGGTCATAACAGTTATATAGGGTAGACCATAGAAAAATCAAAACCTCAGAACAATGCAGAGCCCTGGAGTATTTTGTAAATTTCATTATTCATTTTAAAAGGACCAATTTCAGGCAACCCCACACTTTCCACCTATCAGTGAGTTTGTCTGGTTTACTTTAATCTGAATACGTTTTTATTTTTTTTTTATTATTTTTTTTTTTGTGATGGTTCTTACTGCCCCTGTGTCATATTCAGTTAAATAGAGGCTCCTAGAGGTCAAGACACTTGTCTAGCTCACCCAGCTAGTGAACAGCAGAGCTGAGACTTGCAGCCAGGCCTGCCTTTGGGACATGTGTAACTTTAGTATTCTCTGTGTCATAGGCCAAAGCTTCTACCCATGTTTCCAGGGCTTGGACTTAACTGGTTTTAACTGGGTAACTTGGTCAGCATTTGTCATACTAACACTCCTCACACCCAATCTTTGTTGAGGACTACTCTCAGTTACTAAGACGGCAACCTCAAAGTGAGCATTTCACCATCACATCCAGTTACAAAATAGTTAAATACTCTCTAGCTTGGAGGTTTATACTTACATACAGAATGTGAGCTAGCCATCCAGGGCTAATTTTAGCTATCCATTTTGGCTGTCCTTTTTGGACGGCTTCATGGCACAAGCAGAGCTTGTATCTGGCCCACATTTTCTCCTCCACAAATCCCACCTGAGAAAAGTCCAGGTTCCAAAGGACTGGTCAGCATGGAGCTATAACTTCTGCCTTACTGGGAAGGAGAATTGTAAGAAGATACTAGGAAAGTTCTGGTCTAGAAGTCATTCCTAGGAAGCTTAGTGGTGGGAGAGATTGGATAGGAGCCAGTGACTTCCAGGCACATGGACTTCCAGAGAATGCCTTAATGAGCATCCAGCGATGGACCATCCAAGCCTTGGGCAGGCCATGGAGCAGAAGCCCAGGAGATGCGTGCCATGCCAGATCAGCCTCAGGGCTTATCCTCTAGATCTCACCACCCCAAGACTCCCTTAACAGCTTGCCCTGTCTGAGAGCCCCACATTAGAAATTCACTATTGAGCCAGCTGGTGTTCCTCTGCTAAGCTCTCCTCCTTCCAAGTCTAATCTGTTGCTGACCAGTGTTGTTCTATCCAGGACACAAATTTGACCACATCAATTTCCCCCTCCTCAAAGCTCATTAGAAATTCTTCAGGGCCTACGGGATGGTAGTCACTCTTCCTCAAATGTCACTTCCTCCACAAAGCTGCCCCAATCTGCCCCACTGAGCTCTCGGCATTTTATTCCTTTCAGTAGAATAAACGCTTAACCCAAGTTTGCTGTACTGAATTAACTTAAGGCATCTGCCTTCAATTAAAATATGCAAATTCTCCCGGAAAAGGAAGCGTCTCTTAGTCACTGGCACTTCTGCGTGGTTTCTTGAGTGTGCACTTTGACACTGTGAAGAGGTGTTGGAGAAGGGTAGCAGTGGCTCTGGGAAGGCTCGGGCTCCCTGCCTGGGTCCTACAGAGGGGAGACTTGGGGCAAGTTTGGTCCCCTCACGTTACCTGACAGTCCTTTGAAATCTTGTTTTTCATAATGGTGTGAAGGGAAGTTAGGAACCAACCATACAACACTTGACCAAAAATGTCTTCACTAAGTAATAAAAATTTGTCCTCTGGGATGTAGGGTGTGTGTGTGTGTGTGTGTGTACACGTGTGTGTATATGTGTGTTTGGGTGTATTGGCAGGAGGGGTAAGCAGGTGGAGTCCAAACGACAACTTTTAGTGTTCTCCTCATGAACACTGTCCACCTCTTGGAGGCAGGATCTCTCACTGGCCTGTAGCTCACCAATTAGGCTAATGCACTGCAGGGGTCTCCTGTCTGCCCCCTCAGCATTGGGATTACAGATGTGCATAGCGATGTCTGTTGGGCATTGAACATGACACTGGGGATTCACACTCAGGGCCTCGTGCTTGTTTGGCAAGCACTTTACCCACTGAACCATGTCCCCAGCAAGTGTGGTTTAGTTTTTGATGTGCTCTGTCAAACATGAATCGAAGCACTCACAGTCTGATAGAAGGGAATGGCAGAAGAACCCATCCTTCTGGAATAGAGTGCAGCTTGGAACTATGGGAGAGCCACTTTCCGATTCAGCGCCCTTGTGTGATGGATACAATATAGTGTCCTCTGCCTCATCACAAAAAGATGTGTGATTCACCACAAATCCCAGTATGTAAGTGAGAACATCTGGTCCAGAGCTTGAGCCACACACCTCATGTGGTCAATGTGACATGGCCGCGTGATCTGAAGCCTGTGAGGTGGATCACTGCTTTGGATTTCCATGATGGGCTCTCATGGGCTTAGCGGCAGGTGGAGGAAGACTGGGCTCTTGTCCCAGGCTGGTATCAGCATTCCCATGTGAATGGGAGGAGGACCAACTCAGGAACTGCTCTGAGTCGCAGGGACTTGGGCTGGACTTGGGCTTTCAGCAGTGGCTAAGAGGAGTGAGTGCTACGCTTGCTGTGTCCAAGGAGGCTGTGGCTTTCAGGTGCATGGACTGTGTGTATGTGTGTATGTGTGTATGTGTGTGTGTGTAACACAGAGAGAGTGTGAGTGAGTGCGTCCCTCTGGCCATAGGGAGGCCTCCAAAGCAGTGAGCAAAACAGCTCCTGGGGTCATCAGAGGCTTCCTGCTCACCAGTTTCCTCCCAGTGATCTACAAAGAGCTACTTTATTTAGGATTTATTCACTCCTAAACCTTTCTTTCTCTTTCTTAAGGTAATAAGCAATAAGTCAATGTGAGATAGGTTACCTAGGTCATTTACAACCACATTTCACAGGTGAAGAAGCCGAGTATCAGAGACAATAAGCCCCTTACCAAGGATTGTGCAGAAATGAGCATGGCAAGGGAGTGTTTACAGCTGGCTCCCAAACCAGTTCATTTTGCCACTAAGAAGGAATAGGTTTTGCTTCCTCTTCACACTCAACACAAAGCCTGGAACCTCCTGTAAGTGCTTACAGAACATTCATGAATGAGTGATCTAAGAGTCTCTGCATGTGAACTCCTGGCCCATATTACCTTTGGGGAATATCAAAGAGATGTGCTCACCACCTCTTGCTCAGCATTTCCCCAGATGCAGTCACCCACACCCCCCCCCTCCTTTGGACAAAATGTTCTTCTCATGCCCAGACTGGACTGGAAGTTCTGTTGATGCCCAAGAGGGAACTCTACCTTCCTGTGTATGGCTCTCCTTGGTTTGTGGGTTTTTGTTGTTGTTTTTATTGTTTTTCTCTGCTCCATCACCTCTGCTGCTCTTTTCAGAGGCAGAAACCCCAAGCAAACAATGCTAAAACAGGTGAGCCTGTGGTCTCACATGAGCAAATCGCAGGAGAAAATCAGATAGTCATAGACCCTCCCTGTGTCTGCAGTCTGTGGTGGCATACCAATGAAAAGCCCAGAACTACTTCCCAAAGCTCTAGTGAGCAGAGGAGATAATGGAGAAGGCCTCTGAGAGATTGGAGGGGCTGGAGAAATGGCTCAGCTTGGAAAGTACAAGCATGAGGACTTGGGGTCAGATCTCCAGCCCCCTCATAAAAGCTGAGTATGGTGGTACAGGCATATAATCCTAGCACTGGGGAGATGAAGACAGGGGAACCCTGGGGCCTGCTGGCTAGCTAGTCTTGCTGAATAAGTGAGCTCCGGGTTCAGCGAGACACTCTATCTTAAAAAATAAGGTGGATGGATGGGGTTAGGGAGATTGCTTAGTGGTTAAGGCACTTGCCTGCAAAGCCTCAGGACCTGACTTCAATTCCCTAGCACCCATATAAAGTACAAGGTGGCACATGATTTTAGAGTTCATTTGCAGTGGCTAGTGGCCCTGGCATGCCCATTCTTTCTCTCTCACTCTCTCTCCAATAAAAATAAAATAAAATAAATAAGGCGGAGAGTGATTGGGGAAAGATACCCAATGTTGACCTTTGGCCTCTAAACACGTGAGATAGATAGATAGAGAGAGAGAGCTCAGAATACAAAGGTGTCCATTGCTATTGCCAGAGAGACCCCAGCATTGGTTATGAGGGGCCATGTGGGAGGTCTCATCAGAGTGGGCTCTAGGGAGGCACAGGTGTACCCAGACTTTTTAACAGGGATAGTCTGCTTTGCTTAGAAATGTCAGGGAACACCAACTACATGGTTTGTGTGGGCCAGTCCTGTAACTCCATGGGCTTCCAGAGTGGACAGCAGCTTAGGATGATTCAGTGATCTTAGTCTTGCTGTCTCCTTTAACTACAGGAGGGCTGCGGCTGTGGTCACACATAGTACTCCTACCCCTGACACTCTGACCTCTCTTCCTAGGTGGGAACTCTCTCCTTCAGGAAATGCAAGCTGCCACACATAGCCACTTTATCTGCATAAGGGGACACTGTTTCCTTTTGGCTGTAGGGGACAGGTGGAGACCCTACAATCCAGCTCCCACCCTCCATGCTCTTTTTCTCCTTACCTGTGTTTCAGCTTTACTAAATGGTTTTCTAACTCAGAAATGCCCTCCCACTCTTCCACTGTGCAGTTCCTAAAGGCAAATTCTGTCACTAAGAGCATACAGAGCCCCTGAGGCTGTCAGGATTCTGGATAGAACCAGAATCAGACACTGCTGGGATAATTAGAGGTGGCGAAACTCTGAAATTCGACTTCAGTTATCATAGTGGCCTTTTTACTTAAGACACCACAGGTGGGTGCAGAGTCTCCAAAGGAAGCTGAGCTTTCCAGGTCCTTTTCTTATTGCTCAAAGCAGGTTTACCCCAGAGAGAACGCCGTGGATTAAAGGGGAGCCCCTTACACCCACTTGCTCTCTATGGCTTGATTTCCAGGAACCCAGGAGGTGGGGGAAGAGGCTCATTCATTCATTTTTTTTTTAATTCTATTACTTTCAAAACCTTCTGTAAGGATGGCTGGGACTTCCTGGTCAGTCAGTCTAATTGAAAAAAATGAGGGCTCCATGTTCAGTGAGAGACTCTGTCTCAAAGAAATAAGGCAAATGATGTCTTCCTATGACAAGTGAAATCATGCACATAGGGTGTACCCATCTGCATACGTGTGGTCACATATCACACATACACTACAAATCACAACACAACACACACACACACACACACACACACACACACACACACCAGAAAACAAAACAAAACAAAAACTCCCAGAGCAGACTGGGACATAAACTTCATTCATGGTTTTAGCCCAGGTATTTGAAGATCCTGGAGTTGGACCACAGCTTAGGAATTTCTCTCAGTTGAGCTCTCCAATGCTCTGAGCTAACTCTCCAGCATATACAGATCAGGCCTCCAGGAGGAGCCAAGGACAGCATGGAAGAGCAGCAGGGAGTGTAGACTCCAAGCAAGGTCAGCGCCATGAGACAGAGACTGTCCTGTCAGTGCTGCTGTGGACAGTGCCTCATAGGTACAGCCAACATACACTCTGCTTTGTCTCCCCAGAGCCTTGACATCACCACCTGGCTGAAGCCTTTGGCCCCCAAAGGCAAGGCTCCTGGGCAAAGATATGTGTTTGTACATAGGAGTAAGCCTATGGCATTTCTGGATACAAAGGTCCCTGGGGCACCCCTAGTAGGCCACTTATTCTGCCAGCCCATTAGGGAAATTTCCCGCAGGCTTGGAAACTCCTGCAGTCCATCCCACCAAGACAGCCACCTTGCACCCCCTCCACTTCTCAGCTGTGCCAGAATCCTCCCAACTTCCATCAGCCCTTTTAGGTTTTTGAGATTTCATAGCTAGTCACTCTCAGATGCCGCTGCTGGGGCAACAAACATAGGCAGGTTCAGTCTTCATGTGCGGTAGCTGGTTAGATCCTAGCAGAACTAGAGAACATTAGAGATGGACCTTTCCCTCATAATCCATACCTTATAAAACCAGGGCCTAACTTCAGGACTCTAACTACTGGTCAGAGGAATGGGATTTGACTTGGGAGGAGATGTGACATCCTCAGCTGTCTGAAAGGCAACTATCCAAGCTCAGTTCCAGAAGCTCTATACCTTCTGTGATTGCTATCTAGCAGAAGGCTTTCTGACAAAGAAAAAAGACATACCACAGCCCCTCATGTAAGAGTTAGACCCAGAGGCCTATCAAATACCTGGACAGAACAAAGGGCCTCAGGAAAAACTGCCTGTTCCGGAGACTTCAAAAATAACATAAAGCCTCCCCAAAACGAGAAGCAGCACAATGATCTCTGGCCACTGTCTACCCTCAGTCCTTGAGAGTCTGTGATATATGGGCCTGTCCTCTGCACTGCACCCTGAGGGTCTTGTTGCGAGATTACAGGGAGCCAAGGACAGTCTAGAGACAGACCCCCGGTGACATCAGCACACTGACTGACAGCTACTGAGCCAGGAGTTTGATCTTGCATGTGTGGATGGGTGATTTCCCTCTCCCTCCCCCCTCCCCCCCCCCCACCAGAGCCCTCTCTGATCCCTGGCCAATTGCTTGGTAAGTCCTCCCTTCATACATCAGCATTTCATGTCTGCCAGTGCTCAGACTGATCTTTGTAGTGCTGCAATTCTATTATGTCTAATAAGAAGTCATAAATCACAACCTCCATACATTCCAAGGGAGTCTCAAAGTAGGTAAGGGGCTCAGAGCAAGACTCCCTTATTAGGCACCTACTGTAGTAGGTAGGTAGGCGATAGGCTTAGGAGTCACTGAAGACACTGCCTGTTTCACAGGAAACATCAGAAAGGGAAACATCACAATCAGCCCTCCATAGGATTTTAATATCATAAAAAAAAAGGGGGGGGGAGAGCTCTTTCCCCCTGACCAGAGGAACAAAGTCCTCTAGTTCTGGGTGGAGCCTGCCAATCACTCATGCATGCTGCAGATATGGGGAGAGTACTTAAGTCCATAATGAGATTATGTACTCTACCCCGAGAAGCCCTTCCTCCAGCAGTTGCTTGCAGGCCCTCACTGCCAAATTTGCCTGAGCAGTCGACCTGCTTCTGTAAGTGCTAACTCAGAAAGTGTAACTTTTCTTATCTCTCCATTCTCTCTGTTCTGTGGATGTGGCTAAAATCCTGAGCATGCTTGTCCTGACATGCTGAACCTCCCCACCCCCCTTTTTCTCAGTCAGTCTCCTTTCCTCACTCTTGCATCAATGTCTATGTGTCTAATTTCCCATGGCCATGAGACAAAGAACGTAACAGTATGAAAATCTGCAACACTGCCACATACTAGTCCTGGTGCATATGTAGGGGGTGGGGTGGGATATTTATTAATTCACTAACATGAACAACACTCAACAAGGGTATGGTATTTCATTAGGTACCGTAGACACCAAAACGTCAGAGACCAGTCTGGCCTATAGAAGTATATATGCAAACATCCTGAAATGCACCCACCAGAGGCCTTCTTGGCTCTATGCTTGCTGAGCTAAATATAAAAGTATTCAATTGATGCAGTCACAGAGCAGCCATGCTCACTGGGGCCTGTGTATGGAGACCCTTGTATCAAACTCCCCCCTCTTATTCATCAGTTACGGGTTTAGTTTCTAAATCCAGGGAACTGGGCCACTAGGCTTACAGTGGAATGAGGAGCCCTGGACTCTCTATGCACCATCTGGTCAGGGACACAGAATTCATGGTGGGCATGTAGCCAGTCACTGTTCATAGGCTGGATAATGAGTGAAGTGACAAGCTTCCCTGAGGCCAGGCATGTGTCCTGTGAAGCCAGGGAGATGTGCTGGACAAGAGTAAGGGAGGTGGGGTGGGGAGGGCAGCACCTCTTTGGATGTAAGCATGAAGCCAGAGAAAAGGTCATGTGCCAAGCCTGGAGGAGCATGGAGAGTCACTGAATCCAGCCTCTGTTAGGGGGGAGGGGGGAAGACAGGCTAATCCAGCAAGCCACAGGGCTCCCATCTGCTTCCTGGGAACAGGCAGATAGCCCAGCCCACTCGAAGCCTGCTCCAGGGCCTTGGATGTGGCCTTTCCATTCTGACAGGCACTTGTCCTAGGAAGGAAGCTGTTCCCTGTGGTCAGCAATGCTGGAGCAAGAAGGGGTTCATCTCTTTTACCATAAGCCCTGCCATGACTTTCCAATCTACTGCCAAATCATGATGGGACACTGGGTTGACAGTGTCATGTCCCCTGAGAAGACTATTGCTCAAGTGCTAACCTTAGTACCCATGAGTTTGACCTTGGTTGGAAACAGGGTCACTGAACATAAAACCAAGATCTCAGATGAGGTCATTTGGGGGTGAAGAAAGTCTCTAAATCCAATGACTTGGAGGGGTAAGGAATGAAAGAGAGAAACTTCGAGAGGAGGTCCTGTGCAGACAGGTGGGAGCTGAAGTAACGTGTCTATATGCCCAGTACCACCAAGCATTATTAGCTACCACCAGAGGTTAGTAGGGGACCATGGAATGGATTCTCCTTCAGCCTCCAGAAGAAAGCAACCTGGCCCAAACTGACAGAATAAGTATTAGTTGCTATAAGACATCCAGTTTATTATACAGCCCTAGGAAATACACTGAGGTCCTCGGCAGCCAGGTGCTACTGACAGAGGCTTAGAAGAATGTCTCCCAGAGAACATACGGATGGAACAATGGATCATACTTGCCTGCTGTCATTGGTCTCAGTTTTCTGGTTGATTTTAACTTGATAAAAGAAAGGGATACTAACTCAAGGACTCAAGCCTGCTTATTCTTTTTTTTTTTTAATACTTTTAATTTTTTCATTTATTTGACAGAGAGAAAGAGGGAGGGAGAGAGAAAGAGAGAGAGACAGAGAGAGAGAGAGAGAGCATGGGCGTGCCAGGGCCTCCAACCACTGCAAACGAACTCCAGACACATGCACCCCCTTGTGCATCTGGCTAACGTGGGTCCTGGGCAATCAAACCAAGGTCCTTTGGCTTTGCAGGTAAATGCCTTAACCACTAAGCAATCCCTCCAGCCCAAGCCTGATTATTCTTTAATTGACCTTCTGAGTTAGAGCATACCTTTCAGCTCTAAATAGTAGAAAGAACATATAATTTGGGGCTAGGAGTGCTAGTTAAGTGGTTAGACATGCTTACTTGCAAAGCCTAATGGCTCAGGTTCAATTCCCAGTCATCCATGTAAAACCAGATGGGCTTTCATTTGCAGTGGCAAGTGTACATGCAAATGAATGAATGAATGAATGAATGAATATATTTTTAAAGAGAACACAATTTCTATTTTTAGTATGATCTGTTCCCCAATCTACGGAATATCACCCCACCTCCCAGAGATATAAAGATGCTACATGTGTGTGTGTGTGTGTATCTGTGTGTGTGTGTGTATCTGTGTGTGTGTGTGTGTGTGTGCGTGCGTGCGTGTGTCTTTGGTCTTGTATATGCAGGAACTCAGTACAGTGCCCAAAAGGCTGCACTTAATCAATGAAGATGATGAGGCTCACATCCGACTTCATATAATCCCACTCCAGCTTGTCATGAAGGGTGCATGCCTTCTCAGTTTCCTTATCTATGAAACTCGGGTAATGCTACACATTAGCATTATAATAAAAAAAGAGAGATAGCAAATGCTATGAACATTGAACCTTGTTGGACAGAGAGCTGGGCTTTGTCCAATATTAGTCATTCTTAGCCAGATGATAGCTCAACACCTTTAATCCCAACACTCCAGAGGCAGAGATAAGAGAATTTCTGTGAGTTCTAGACCAGCATGGGACTATATAGTGAATTCAAGGTCAGCCTGGACTAGTATGAGACCATACCTTGAAAAAACAAAAATAAAAACAAAAACAAAAAAAATTATTAGTCACTGCCTGAGCAGGGGTCAAGTCTAAGTTCTGTTATTCTGTTGTCATGCAATTAGGGACAGGACAGCTGGGACCCATGCAGCTTTTGATGATGAGTGACTTTTATGGTCCAGGAGCTTTGAAGAGAAATTGCCTCAAGGAGTATCAAACATTCTCTCACTATCTGAATGATGCTTTCTTGCCTTCTCTGCTGCTTGAAGACCAAAGAGCCACTGAGGCTCAAGAGTAGACATGGACTGGGTTGGCGTTCCACTTCGATTAGGGGCGTGGCCAGGGGACTGTGTGGCCTTGACTTCCATCCAGGAAATCCTTCTCATGTTCTGATTGAGCTTTCATTATACTTTGCTTTTTCTGTGAACTAAATGAGATGCTTGATGCTTGGCAACATTTTAAACTCTAATCATTATCTCCATGGAAAACATAGGCAGCCCCAGTGCAGTAATGCAGCATATAATGACCTCTTCTTGGAGTACTATTCCCTTAGGACTCTTGTGTTTAGTGAAGGGACGTGTTGCTGGCCTTTAGCAGGCAAGGGGTGTGGGACCCACTATTCCCTGTGATGCTAACCTTAACCCAAGCCTTCCTATCTGCAGTCTAGGTAGATGCCAAGCCTCAGCAGCCTGGGCCTCTCCAGTGACAGGGTGCTGAGGACAGATTCAGAGACCTCTGGGCTTTCCTAGGCAGCTGCAGCAAGACTGGATATGCTCATAGATGAGAGGGGCAATGGCAGCTAAAGGAAGCTTTCTGAAGGGGATGGGCAGGATGACATGATGCCAGGGAGAAAATGACATAATGTTTTGTTACTATGATGCTCTGCAGTGTCAAGTCCCCACTAATCTTGGGCTAAAAGAAGGACTATATCCATCAAATTCTCCCTAAATTAATAATGCTTATCCCATTTAACCTGTGCTGAGTTCATTCTGCACTGGAGAACCTGTTGTTCTTTTTCAGAAGTTAGAGAGACCCAAGGAGATAAACGACCCCTCGTACTTCAGCCAGGCCCCAGTTGAAAACATACAGGAATTGGGGAGATGAGCAAGAAGGCAGCTTCCATGGTGAGCCTGACAATCAGTGCCAGGGAGAAGGAGACAGAAGCTGAGGATATTCAATACCTACCAAAGCAGAGATCCAGAGGCTCCTAAGAGCCCATCACTGAAGAAGACTTAAAAGACACCCACCATGGCTCAGGGAATTTTTGCAGAAGAGGGGGAAGGAAGATTGTAGGAGCCACAGGTTGAGACATCAAACCGAGAGGCATTGCCTCTCCACAATAACTGACTGCTGTTCCCACAATGCATAACCCACAACCCCACAGGGAAAACCTGCAACCCCACTAAGGAGGGCTCCCAGTGGAATGGGGGCAGGGACAAGGGAAAGGATGGTACCAACACATGGTGTATCCATGCTTAGTATTTCCATAATTAATTAAAAAATAAATGAGTCAACTGGGTGACACAGTAAAGAAAACAAAGCCAGAGACTTCCAGACACAAATGTGGCTGGGCATTGATCTTGTTCTCTACATAGAAGTCTATAAGCTAGAGCTTATATATCCCAAGTATCACAAGTCTGGGTGCCCCTTTAAACTCAATACAGGCCTCCTGCTAGTTTGCTCTCCTTGGCAGAGAACCACAGTATTGCTTTCTTTTCTAATAGAGGAGAGCAAACAGTCTGCATAGAGCCACTCTGACCTTAAGAGAGTAACTGAAAACAATGTGAAAGGAAAAATATATAGTAACAGAGAAGTGAAGGCAAAGGAGATAAACATTCTCACTAACTCCACATGAGAGGAAGAATCATCTGATGAAATTCATAGTTTGAGTGAGAACTCTTGGATCCACCTGGAATTTCTGGAAACAAACGATAAAAGGAGTGACTGTATTTTGAGGATGGATACAGAAGAGTGGCAGGTACTCTGCACAAATGGCTGATCTGTCATTTGCCAGAAGGGGTTGAAAAGTAAGTGGCTCAAAAGGCAGTTTGGGAATAGGAACATGCAGGACAGGGACTGAGCCTCAAATTCAGAGCAGATTCATAGATGAGAAATCACTTACTTAAGTACAACTACCTATGCTTTCCCCCCCTTAAAAGAAAAAAAGCCCTTAAATTTGAAAGGCTGAGCAAATGTGATCATGAAGGAGCTGGAACTCAGAAATAGAAAAGAAAGAAAGAAAAAAAAAGAACTTTTAAGTCTGTCCTCAAATGACTTCTTGCACACCCTAGGTATTGGATGCAGACCAAACTGTAGCACATGGAGACCGCATAGAAGAAATATGGGGGGAAAAATAAGCAAACAATACCACAAGATTAGCACTAGGCAACGGCCTAACCTTTAAAGACTGATAGGCAGATTCTAGAAATGGTAATTGCCAGATTATGATGTTAAACCAGTAGCTTGTGGAGCCAAATAAAAAGGCAATAAATATGTGTAGACTTCTTGAACATACATTGAATCCAACCCACCTTTTCCTTTTAGAAAGGAAAACATAATGTGGTAGTACTTAAGTGAGTGCAATTTCTTGTCCATGAAGCTGCTGTGAATTTGGAGCCCAGTCCTTGCCACTGCATCTTCCTGCTCCCAAAATGCCTTTTGGAGGCATTTACTTTTAATCCCCTCTGGCCAGTGGCAGGCCAGATTCTCATAAGGTCACCACATTGAATAAATGAGGGAAGATCTGACAGACAGTGAGTTTTATCTATGAATGCCTTTCCTTATGGCCTGACTTCAACGTGGTAAAACGCTGGCCAAAAGAGGGGCCATAAGTGACATCTACTTATTGCTGGGTTCTACAAGCTAGCGGGCTGCATGTGGCCCCAAATCTGCCTTGTATGCCGTGGCAGAAGTCCTGTTTGTTAAACGAGAGAGGGTGAAGTGGATCATATGGATGGACACTGCAGGAGATTGCAGGCCGCAGTAAGGAGGTGTAGCATAACACATGAGAATCAACAAGGAAGGGAAGTTGTGCAGAACAAACCACACAGGTGCAGGGCTGGGAGGTTTGCCTCAAGAAGAGTTGTACAGCAGAGAAGATCCAGGATGTTTCTGGTTTGGCAACATGTTCAGTGTGGTGATATGGATTGTTTTTACAAAATAAAACAGGTTATTTACAGACATATACAGGAAAAGGCATCTGGGCTATGCAGCTCACTTGGTAGAATGCTGGCTTAGAGCATGTGACTCTCTGGGTGTGGTATGAGCACTGCATAAATGGGGTACCGTGTGTTGCATACTTGTAGTCCTAGGACTCAGGTGGTGGAGTTAGGAGGATCAGAAGCCCAAGGTCATCCTCAGACGCATAGTGATTGTGAGGCCAGCCTGGATAACATGAGACCAATCTCAAAAAAAAAAAAAAAATGTAGGCAGGGGAAAAAGGTATTGTTTCTAGTAACTCATTTAATCTTCTGAACTATTCCATAGGACAGGTACAAAAAATATCTTCTATTTTAACACCAGACACTTATGGAGTATCTCCTAATCCTGAAAGAAAAAGACCGATCAAAAAAACAAAATTAAGCCAGGTGTGGCGGTGCACGCCTTTAATCCCAGCACTTGAGAAACCAAGGTAGGAGGATCGCTGTGAGTTTGAGGCCAGCCTGGGACTACATAGTGAATTCCAGGTTAGCCTGGGCTAGAGCAAAACCCTACAAAACAAAATTGATGGGTATTCATCAAAAGAACACAGGAGCAGACTGAAAGAGCCCTGAGAGCACAAAGGTAAGATACTGTAAGCCACACAATATTATACATAAATAAAATACCCATAAGTCCACAGTGATATAAATCAGTAACTGAATAAAAGTGACATAAATCAATAACTGAATAATTCCACATAAGACAGAAATGGAAAGCCTCCAATGCAGAAATATTCCACATAATCAATGCAGACTATCCATTGCCAAGGAAGGCAGCATAACTCCCTACTCTTCAAGCACAGGCTGCTCATTATGACCACCTTCCAGAAAGCACAGGCGGTCCAAAGGAAAAGAGAGTGACTGATGTGGGAAAAACAACCTCCTCAGCCAGGTGATCAAGGTCAACACCAAAAGTGACAAGTCATGCTGGCCATATGCGCCTTGGATGTGATATAGTGAGAACAGCACTTTATCTAGGTCTTCCTTCTCAATCGCCACAACCCCACTGAGACCATCAGAAAAACATAAAATAAGATAACATCACAGCTGGAGCAACTGTCTACAAATTACCTGGCCCCCTCCTCAAAACTGTCAGTCATCACTAGCAAGGAATCTTATAACCCTACAGAGACATGATGTCTAAATGGGATACAAGGTCGTGATAATGTGATCCCAAGAAAAACCAGGTGTTGTTATTAGCTAAAAGTTAAGAACATTTGAGTAACGCATGGGCTTTAGTTAATAACAATGCATCCATCTTGGTTCATGATTGTGACAAATACATGATGACATCAGATATTAATAACGGGAAAAACTGGCCTAGGGGTCCATGAGAATGCTGTACTATCATCACAACTTTTCCGTAAGTCTAAATTAGTTGTGTGTGGGTGCACATGTGAGTATACATGCCTATGGAAGCCAGAGAACATCCTCAGGTGTCATTCCCCCAGAATCTCATCCGCTTTTTATTTGGAAGCAGGGTGTGTCCTTGGCCTGGAGTTCATCAATTACTCTAGGCTGGCTAGCCAGTGAGTCCCAGGGTCATTGAATGCTGTGTGTGCCTGTAGTGAAGGATCCTGGAAGGTGCCATCTCTGTGTGACTAGACGCATGCGTATCAGAGGATAGATGAGTTTTCCTGCAGCAAACCCCAGGGAAGAACTCTGTGAGGGGTGCAGGGTTTTGACTGGATGAACCCCTGAGTCTCCATCTGTTCTCACACTGCTCTACTTGGGGATCTGGGCTCACTTAGGATACTGCTGTATTCACATGATGCCTTGCAGAATGCCCATGGCCACAGTGCACGCCATCTCATTGGATGCTCTTCCCACTCCCACAGAGAGTGCCTGATATACTCTGTCTAGTACCTAGTACCTACCACCCATCTATAGAGAAGCCTATCTATCTATTAGCATACAAAGAATTTGGTTTCATTATGGCATTTTACAAACAAAACTTTTTTTTTGCTGCTTCTTTTACCCTCCTCTTCTTCTTCCCTTCTGTGTCCTGCCATCCCCAGTAGTCTCCTTTCTACTTTCATGTCACGTGTGTCATTTTGCTTCTGGGCTCCTTATGAACACTTCATGTTCTCCTCTCGTGGCCTCCTGTCTAGTTTCATAGCTACACCTGCTTTCATACCCCATACTAATGCATACACACACACACACACATTAAAAGTTATGACATTTAGATCCATATTTGAAAGCGAACATGTGATTTTTCTGTTTCTGAGTTTGGGTCACCTCACTTAGTATAATACCCAATCCATCCATTTTCTTGTAAATTTTATTTTTCTTTACAGCTGAGGAAAACCCCATTGTGCATATGAGCCACAATTTTGTTATCTAGTCTTCTGTTGGTGGACATCTAGGCTGGTTCCTTTATTCTAGGCTGAGAGGGGAAATATCTTCACATAGTGCTAGTTTCGTCCCAAGGCAGAGGGAGGGACAGAGATCCTAGTGGATGTAGGTGCTCTGCCCAAGGAAAGTTCTCTGAGGAGTCCAGACTAGTCACTTGAGTGCTGCTCACATTAGCTGCGAGGGCTGAGGAAAGGATGAAGCTTCAGTGCTGAGAGCCAAGGCAGTGAAGGGACGTGAACACGGGACAATGCTCTTACTGTGAAGACAGGGCTTGCAGAGTAGAGCTTGCTTGGCTTCTAGCAGCTGTGTCACTTGGCATCTAAAGTCACACCCTGGTGAAGTCACCACCAACTACTCCCCAGAACACCCACCCAAAATAGCACTGACATCTGGACATTAAAAAAAAAAAAAAAAGGAGCATTGTGGCTGTGGAATTATGAAGAACATCTGACCCTCATCATGCAGCCCTGTTGCTTCTGTCCAGCTTGAGCCAGAAGAAGAGGCAGGAAACCATCCATGGAAAACTGAATGTGTAGTGTAGAACAGTTAATCCACAGGTTCTCTACACTGCTGATATCTCAAGATAAGCTCATATCAGCACGCATGAGGGTGCCACGAGGCTGCCTGAGGTGGGGTTGGAGAACAAGATCTCATGACTCTGAGCATCTATTTAAATCTCCTGGCCCTGGCACATTCTTCCTTCCTCTCCAGGCTTGCCTCCCAACTACTTGGGCCTACTGATCAAAACAAAACAAAACAAACCAAAACAAACAAAACCTCCCTTTCAAACTGTATTTGCTTCCACTGAGCAAATCCAAAAGGTCTGTTTGGTGACCTCTACTGCCCACAAAACAAAGGCCAAATGCCTCCCCCGAAACTCAATTCTGTCTTTTGTCTGTAGTCCATGCTATAGGCATGCTACCCAAAAGCTGCTTACTTGGGGTTAAACACCCATTGGCCACTAGGCCTTCAGCAAACCTGCCCCTCTCCTAAAATTTCCCATACCTGTGTCTCATCTGGCAAATCATAGTGCTGTTTCAGGTTCTAGCTCAAATGCCCCCTCCCACCAAAGCTTCTCTTTACTAAAGTCTACGAGCACAATGAAATTCTTAGTTGATAATTTACATCTTTACTATAGCCAACAAGTAGAATTAGATTATGCCAGGCAACAATATAATGAAGAAGACACCACAGGGGCTATGTGACCTAGTGACACAGGGCGGGAGGCAACTTTGAAGGGGTCACCAGGGGACTGCTCCAAGAGGAAGAGGCTCAGTGTTCCTACAGATGAAAGATGGATGCTCTATTAGTTACCTTCCTCATTGTTGGGACAAAATACCTGACAAGCAGTAGGTTAAGGGAGGAACAGTTTATGTTTTGCCTTATAATTTGAGGGTGAGGAAGTCAGGGCAGCAGGAGGAGGAGGTAGCTCGTCACATTACGTCACATTATATCCTCAGGAAGTAGAGAGAGGTAAAAACTGGTGCTCAGCTCAATTTCTCTTTTTATTCGGTGTGGAATCCCAACCTATGGAATGGCACTGCACATAGTTAGGGTGAGTCTTCCCACCTCAACCTAATCTAAAATACTCCTCATAGATACAGCTAGAGACTTGTCTCCTTGGTGATTATAGGCAGTATTAACCATGACAAGTCCTAGTTAGGAGTGTGATTTTTAGAAAAAGGTGGAGGGGTCAGGAGCCTGCATCACAATGACCAAGGGCGGAGCAGAATGACAAGGGGCAAAGAAATAGCTTTTAGGAAGTGTGCCCATAAGCACAGCAAGTAGGGATGTGATATAGAGGACAACTGTGGCTGAAAGAGTAATGAATTATGGAGGGGAGGTGGGAGATGGTGACCAGGACTAGTAGTAGACTAGAGATGAAGAGATGTGATGGATTGGGATGGAAACTGGAGTGAGGGATGAGAACATTATTAATGAACAGCTGCGAGAAGTAAGGTGGAGGGTTTCTGATCACCCCCCCCCCTGTCATTCTGAGTTGCTGGGCGGTGAGTTTCATGAACCTCTGGACAGTGTCACCATGCCTCCTAGGACATAGGCACAGTGCCATGTCTGTGTGGATAAACTCTGAAATTAATGTGTTTACTTCCGTTCCCCTTAGAGTTCACATTAAATTACAGGCCAACTGTCTACACTCAAATTGGTCATCCCTCTGCAGCCCAGGGCAGTGTGTCTGGTCCACAATGGGGACATTATCCAGCTGCTGAATGCTGAGCAAAGGTTCAGGTGCTAAGCGTGATAGAAGCATCAATTGTCCTAAAGCCAGAAGCATAAGACGACACTCATTTGCATGTGACAGTCACCTAAGTGTGCTAGTTAGATATTAGTCTCACCAACTTTCAGTAACCCGCGCTTGAAGTAATGGGCTGCACAAACATTCTGGTCCCCAGCAGGGCTTACAGTGGCCCGTTGTGTTGGTTCTACACTATAGCAAGTCCAACATTCCTTGCTTCTTCTACTCTGAACTCTTCCACGAGCTGAAGTCTCCCCACACAAATTGTGCACCCGCTTGGTGACGGCAGTGTCATTATACATTACTAACTTGTCACTTCTTTTCCTTCCTTCCCCTCTTGCTGTTCCCTCTGTGAATGTTCCCTCACAGATGTCTTCCTGAAAGTCCCCCAAAGTCAGTAATCTCTGGGAAACTGGCCACTGCTGCTGTTAATGTCTGTGTTGTCAGACCCCTAACATCCCTTGGATTTGTCACGGACTGTTAGCTAGCTAACTCTTCATTAAATGTTGGTAAAGATCAGTTTCAGAGAGGCTGATCTGGCCCCTCATGTTTGCTGAATGGAAGGAACAGATGTGTCTATCTCCCGCAGTTGCTCACTATAGGGCACTGTAGTTTAGGTACTACCACAGGGAGCAAGGAAAAATTGGCCTCTGTCGCCATGGTTCCTGCCTAGCAAGGGTAGCTAATGGGCAGTGGCAAGTGTGCAGGGCAATGGGAAAGCCAACTGCTCCCTCCCTTTATCCTAGCTCAAACTTAAAGGGCTGATTGGCCCAGGAGCTAATGACTCAAGGAAGCTGAGCCAATCACACTATTTCTCCTGGGAGCCTGAGTTCCAGGCTCCAGAGCTGAGGGGCTTTTACAAGGATGGGACAGAGGATAGTGCCAGAGTTAGCAAGGGGCACCAGTGTGCAGTGATGCGAATAAGGGCACCACCCCAAGGGTGCGCCGAGATGAGAGCGGATGGACTTAGCTTCCAACCTTCCCTTCCCATCCAAAGTCAAGCCTCTCTTTCTGCTCACAGCTGCCTATAATCATCCCATTGTATCCTTAAAATAAACCCTGGCACTGGGTTTCTTTTCTGTGAAGCTGCATCTCCCTAAAATCTTAGGCTTTTACATCACATCAACTTGGATTATTTAGGTCTGGACTTCTTCAAGCATCAATTTCCTGATCTACAAGTTGAGACCAAGGCCATTCGTTCCATGGGCTTACTGTGAGCCTGAAATGAGTCAGCGCTGCTGGAAGAGCTTGCCCCATCGTGATAATCTGCTAAATGGACAATGCACTCTAAATCAGGGGCAGCTACCTCCCCAGGGTCCATCTGCCACGTCTGGGCAGAGTTTGGACTGCTATATCTGCAGAAGTGGGTAGAGGTCAGGGACACTGTGGAAGATCCTACTGCACACATGGCAGCTCCTGTAACTGAGACTATCTGGTCTGCAACGTCAGTCCTGGGGCCAGGGACATGGCTCAGTTGGTAAAGTACTCGCTGTGCAAGCAAGAGTGCCCGAGTACAGGACCGCAGCAGCCACGCAAACGCTGGGCACGACAGCGCACACTTGGGATGCCAGCACACTGGACGGGGAGACGAGCCAATCCCTAGGGCAAGATGGCTAGCTATTCTTACCAAATCAGGGAGCTACGGGTTCAGTGAGAGAGCTTCTCTCAGTAGATAAGGTGGAGTAGAGAACACTGAGGAAGACACCCCACATCAACCTCTGGTCTCCATATGCATGTGCACTTGTGTGCACATGCATCTGCACATACAAATGTGTACACACACACATGCGTGCATGTGCGTGCAAAAAGAGAGGGTAAGAAAGTATACCAGCAGAATGAAGAGTTCCTGGGGCTTTCTCAGGAGAGGCTGGAGAGGCTGGCAGCCTGATTTCTAAGCTAGAAGAGGTGGAGGGAGGAGCCAGTTAAACTCCATTCATACAAGGCTACCACAGTCTCAGATCTGATGGGTAAAGACAGAGGAAGCCACAGACAACAGTGAAATCTGGGCACCAAGGGGCCCATATTGGTGTTATCAGGAGGTCTCTGGCAGTACAAACTGACCCCTGATATCACCTAGGGATAGAACAGCCAAGCAGTTCCTGAGCAGAAGTGACTGTCATTGGCTAACAAGGTGGCCTTCTAGTTTGCTGAGAACACAACCCAGGAGGGCAAGAGTAATGCAACCCTCACCCTAGCTTGGACGGGTGACTGCACTGTGCGGACATGGAGAAGGCAGACTCAGGTGGGGAAGAGGCTCAGGCTACATCCTAGGCTGAGACAAAATGCCAAAAGCATTTTAGATTTCAAATGATGAACAACTGGAACCATACAGTATTAATAGTTTTAAATAGAAAGGCCACAGACACCAGAGCCATCTTTCCTTTGTGTGTGCAAGTGTGTGTGTGACGTGTGTGTATGGGGGGGGGGGGCTTCAAATCCAGGGCCTTTCCCATTCTAAGCCACTATTACTATACCATTGAGCCACACCTCAGCTGTCTACCATCTGTTTAACGGCACAAAGCAGGCAAGGCAGTAGTTTTCAATGTGTGGCATCAGCATCACTGTCTCCAGGGAACTCACCAGAAATGCCCCGGTAGCTGACTCAGGGCAAGCTATGCTGTATAAGCCCTTCAGTGACTACAGTCGGAGAAGTGCCCACCTAAATAAAGAGACCCAAGAAGCCTCCAGTAAAAATGAACGTTTTAAGGGCACTGGAGGATGAAATCCTAGTAGGGTCATACTCCTCTCATGGATTTCTCTTACTTGGAGGAAACCACAGCACTTATGGGTAAGCAATGCAGACTTCTCTTCAAGAGTAACACAGTGGGCTGGAGAGATGGCTTAGCGGTTAAGCACTTGCCTGTGAAGCCTAAGGACCCTGGTTCAAGGCTCCATTCCCCAGGACCCACGTAAGCCAGATGCACAAGGTGGCGCATGCATCTGGAGTTCATTTGCAGTGGCTGGAGGCCCTAGCGTGCCCATTCTCTCTGTCTGTCTGTCTGTCTGTCTGTCTGCCTCTTTCTCTCTCTGTCTGTCACTCTCAAATAAATAAAAATAAACAAAAAAAATTTAAAAAAAGACTAACACAGTGCTGGTTAGAACTGCCACATTGTGTGTGGCACCCTGCATTACATTCCACTATGGCTACAAATTCTGACACACTGACAAAGAAAAGGCAGCATATATAATTTTACATTACCAACCCAGGCATTGATCCAACAGCTCATATGATAGAAGTCACATTTTAAAGATCCATGAACCACAGACCATCCAGCCTCATACTACATATGGCCCTCCAATCTCTCAACTACTTTTATAAAATGAGAAAATGTCTTCCAGCTCTGACTAGGTATGGGGTTAACTTAAGAGGCATCCATTTGACATCCAAGGGGATCCTGCAATCTAGCTGGGAAATGATAGTGGACAATTGGCATCCATCTACTCCCTGCACCAGCTCTTAGCTGTTGCCTACAGAAACACACCTCTGGTCACACACTATCACTTCAGAGGGTTGGATTTTGAGATCAAAGACTAAATCCAAAGCTGGACCTCATTATCTGCCAAATGGGTAAAGGTGGTCAAGCGACAAGATGCTGATGAAATCTTTACAACGTGGCTCTAAGGCTTATGCAAGAAAGGGAGGCTCTGAGTGTAGAGGCTTGCTCTCAGCAGCAGCTTAATAAATGCACCTTACCAGTGCATTATGATGAATGCTATGTCACATGACATGGCAAACAAATGACCAGAGTTAGGGCATAGGGAGGATTGTGATTTATAAGGCTGAGATGCTAGAAACCACACAATCGCCTCCAGCAGAAGGCAGACAAAAATCAATCAGTTGTACATCCTATGATGGGCTCTCGTACCATTATTAAAAATGTTGTTTAAAGACAAATTAGTGGGAAGGGGAATTTCTCATAATAATGGGCAAAGATTAAATATATAAATGGCATAATACCCATTATGTAAAATAACATATTCCCTACATATCCATGCACATTTAATCTTGGGATGATAGATACATCAACCTTGCAATAGTAATTTCTGGGTGGTAGAAGGAAAAGTGATTTTTATCTGTGTATCCTTTTCTATCACTTAAAACTCATTTTGTGGCTGGGGAGATGGCTCAGTCATTACAAAGTACTTGCTGCCCACATGTTTATATATATATATATATATATATATATATATATATATATATATATATATATATATATATATATATATATATATATATATATATATATATATATATATATATATATATATATATATATATATATATATATATATATATATATATATATATATATATATATATATATATATATATATATATATATATATATATATATATATATATATATATATATATATATATATATATATATATATATATATATATATATATATATATATATATATATATATATATATATATATATATATATATATATATATATATATATATATATATATATATATATATATATATATATATATATATATATATATATATATATATATATATATATATATATATATATATATATATATATATATATATATATATATATATATATATATATATATATATATATATATATATATATATATATATATATATATATATATATATATATATATATATATATATATATGCTAGAAACCACACAATCGCCTCCAGCAGAAGGCAGACAAAAATCAATCAGTTGTACATCCTATGATGGGCTCTCGTACCATTATTAAAAATGTTGTTTAAAGACAAATTAGTGGGAAGGGGAATTTCTCATAATAATGGGCAAAGATTAAATATATAAATGGCATAATACCCATTATGTAAAATAACATATTCCCTACATATCCATGCACATTTAATCTTGGGATGATAGATACATCAACCTTGCAATAGTAATTTCTGGGTGGTAGAAGGAAAAGTGATTTTTATCTGTGTATCCTTTTCTATCACTTAAAACTCATTTTGTGGCTGGGGAGATGGCTCAGTCATTACAAAGTACTTGCTGCCCACATGTGATGACCAGAGTATATATATATATAGATAGATAGATAGATAGATAGAGAGAGAGAGAGAGAGAGAGAGTGAGAGAGAGAGAGAGAGAGAGGGTTTCACTCTAGTCCAGGCTGACCTGGAATTCATTATGTAGTCTCAGGCTGGCCTCGACTTCGTGGTGATCCTACTACCTCTGCCTCCCAAGTGCTGGACTTTATATTATTTTTGGTAGACAATAATATGAATTTTAGAAGTAAGAAGTAGTAGGATTTGAGTACAGCTTGGTCAATGCTTGGAACTGAGAAAGAAGGAAGAAAGCAGAGGAGATGGTCAGGCCTGGGATACACAGGTAGAATCATAGCACACATGTTGCAAGCACGTGGCGTGGGGGGTACCCAGGAGAATCTGCTTGTCTGACATCAGAGAACATGCAGAGAGACAAAGGATGAAAGAATCAAAGGGCAGACGGAGGGCAATATGCGGAGGTGCAGACACCCTGGGCAGTGATGGGTCCCTGTGTGCAGGAGGGCCAGGGTTGTCATTTCAACCAATCAAGTCTCTGAGTGAGGACTAGAATGTGAGCATGTGGAGCACACCTGCCATCCTGGGCACTTCGTATATAAAAACAGGCATCATCATGTGGAAATGAAGAAAATGGCTGAGATCCAGTGGGCAGAAAAGTATAAACTAGTAACTTCACCCAAGGAAAAATGTAAATGGAACCAAATTCTTCTTCTACAAATGGAATTACATTTACCAGCTAGCATTCAAATGCAGGCGATCTTGAACAGCGAGATACCAAAGGCATGTTCATGCACACTGAGCTCTTCGACTAGGGTTGCGCAGAATGGTCCAATAATGGGTCTCACATGTGGAACTGACTGTCACAGGCCCATATGTGGAAGCTGCTATTTCTAACTACGTAGGAGGATAAGAGCCACTGTAGTAGTTCCATGTTTAATCCTTGCTGGGTGCTGAAGTAATGTGTGGAGGTCTTTTCTGACTTTCTAGAAATTGCCTTCTACCTACTCCCAACTTTACCAGCAGCCTCTTCCTGAGTTCCGATTCAAAACTGAGTCACACTAACGTGTAAGAAATACAGGAAGGGCAGAATGTTTGTCCAGAGCCAGCTATCTGGTCCATCTCTTCCTCATGGCTTATGTTGGGCAGGCAGAGTGCCAACAATATCCCAGGAAAGGATGTCCTCTCCCTACGTTTGCACTCAGTTGGTCAGAGTTTTGTGTGCAAGCTCTTCCTCCCACCCACGGGCCCCAGGGACAAAGGCTAAGGTAAGAGGTTGGCCAAGAAATAAGGTCCAGGCAACTTGCTTCTATGAAAGTTGCACATGCCTTTGGCTAATCATACATCACAGCCCAAACAGGGCCAAAGACTCTCATCTGATGACGTGGCCAGAGCTGGGACAATGGCACCAAAGTGGGTCACAAGAACTTATAGCCAGTAACCAGAAAGGAAGGGCTCATTCTAGTCATCTTGCTCTAGAATATCCCCCTTATCTTCTGCGGCCACCTGAGTCATACACCTGGGATATATTTATTAAGACATGCTCATGACCTCTTATGCCTTAGAAAATCCTCTGGCATCCCCAGCCTGGACATAGCTCTCAATAGTCTGGCACCACCTATCCACTTCTCCTTGGCCTGTCCCATGCCTGCTGGTTGTTAAACTGCCTGGTTCTTTTGCACGTCTGCTTCCATATGTTGGCATGACCCATTCTCTCTGTATCAGCTGTCTTCCCTTGGCTTTCTGGTGAAGATCTACTTACCTTTCCAGCTTGATGGAAGTCCTACCTTCTCTGCCACCCTACACTCATGTGATTGTCAATGGCCTACTCCTAAGTCCTTTGAGGAGCTTGGGCAGTGGGAGGTTCCTCTGCGAGATTCTCCAAAGAGTCATTCTGGAATCTCTCAGTGCCTGGTGTTGGGCTGTCACTCAGCGGGGTGTTCATGTATGCATCTACAAGCTAAGAGCCTTAGAGCCTTGTGGCTTCATTACCTATGTTGACCCAACCATCTGGGTGCTCCTGAAATCATTTTCTAGGTGAAACTAGCCCTAGTGAATCCTCTGATCGGCCTCCACTTTTACTTGCAACAATCAACATTTTTTCCTTTAAAAATGTCAACTTTAGGTTCACTAGGCAAGATGCTCTGAATCAGCCCCGTACAGCTTCTGCCTGACACATTCTTGACATTGTGTGAATGCTAACTTGTAACAGTATGAAGAGTAAAAGCGCTTAAGGAGAGATGTCAATAGTTGGGTGAGGTGGGAAGAGGCATGTACGAGTGAGCATCCTGGAAGACAGAGGACAGGACAGGTCTTCAGAGAAAACCATTAAAGAAACTCAGAGCTACATGGGGCTGGTCTGGGAACCAGAACGCTTACCTGCTTCGACCCATTCTCTGTGCAAGGTACATTCAGTCCACCACTTAATGGGAATCTGAGCCTCATGATCAGTAAATGCAATAGACATCCCTACTTCCTGACAACCCTGCAGTTAAATGATTAGGATGTGTTCAGTATCACTTAGCTAGGATCTACAGCATATTGATTGTCCAGAGGATTAAAACTAAGTATTTAAATGCCATTTAACTTACGCCTGTGTTTAAATAAATTACAGGCTGAATCCCTTTCTGTACCTGTGACATTTCAGCTCATTGGGTCCCTACAGTTCTGACTTCTAACATCAGATATGTGCAGGAAGGGTGGAGGTGGTCAGGAGGTGGTGGGGGGCTCTAGATAAGTGTACAAACCCTCAGATTCTGGAACTATGATTCTAATTTTACACAGAAACCCACATAGTCAGTGATAGTCAGTGAAACTTGACGGTCTCCCTCTGCATTTACTTTTATTTATTTATTTGAGAACAAGAGAGAGAGAGAAAGGCAGAGAGAGAGAGAAAATGGGCACACCTAGGTCTCTAGCCACTGCAAACTCCAGATACATGTGCCACCTTGTGCATCTGGCTTACACGGGTACTGGGGAATTGAGCCTTGAACCAGTGACCTTAGGCTTCACAGGCAAGTGCTTAACCACTAAGCCATCTCTCCAGCCCTCCCTCTGCATTTAAAACATACATATCAAAAGACCTTACAGTCCTTTCTGGAAACCATGGTGGGCATAGCCCAGTATTACTTTCCTCACTCTGAACCTCTCCCTTGATGCCTAGGTCACAAAACAAGAAGATGACAACGTGGACTCCTGCTGCTTATTAGCTGATCTTATAGTGGTTCTATTCACTTTGCAAACAGACATCACTTGATTCGTGTGCTGATACCTCACTCCTAAATAAATAAAGCTTCTCACATACTGTCTGTGTTTCCCTCCCTGTCCTGAAATGTTCAGTTAGAAAGGTGTGTGCTCTGGGGAAATGACTCCTGACCTCTGGAAGCACAACTGTTCAACATGCACAGAAAGGGGTAATGAGAGACCATAGACTAGGAGATCTGGGACGACCCAGTTGTTGCTGCTGTGGTCTTCCTCCTCCTTTCTCTCCCTTCCCCTTTTCTCACTTCTTTTTCTTAGAAAACAGTGTCATGATTGGCCTTGAGCTTCTGATCTTCCTGCTTCCCAAGAGGTGGAAGTACAAACCTGCAGCACCATGTGAGGCTCAGGTCGGTCTTGACTATCGTACTCGTCAGTGAAGGCACAGTCATTTTTATTGGGACTCTGCAGACTAGAGGCTTCCCATAAAAGTCTCATGTTAAACATCATGCTCATAGTAATTCTGAGGGTGAGCATTGCCAAGGAGGTGGCAGAAGGTCTGAAACCATGTAGGCCCAGCACCATGGCATGCTATCAAGAATGAGGACAGATGGAGAGAGGTGGAGATTGCTAATACAGGCACTCAAATCACTCCATTATGGTCTTCTTAGATCACATCCCCATGATCTACTTGAGAAAAACTGTATTAATCATGAGATTTGGGGGCTTCCCAGCACAGATTAGGGTGGGAAGCCAGGAAAATGCAGGGTCATAAGACAAAAGTCTTGCAGGCTAGCTAACTCAACTCTGTCAAAGACGGTGCAGAGAGACGCCAGATCCTGTCACGTAACTGTGAGCAGTAGAGCCTCCATGTAGGACCAGACAGTGGTCATCAGAGCAAGATTCACTTTAAGTTAAAACAAACAGACTTGACTTTATGGGAGACAAACAGCATCCTATCAAGGTGAATATAAGGGTGAGTTAATTAAGGACTCTGTCCAGTTGTGGAGAATACCAGACTGTCAGGTTTTAAATCATAGGGCAGCTTCAGGAGTTGAAGCCCGTTAATTTTTTTTTGCAAAGCAGAATTTTCAGTGAGAGAACATTTTAACAGATTCTTTTCTTTTTAAGATCCCAGAAGATTTCTCAGTTACAGAACCAGCTCTTCTTCAACAAAAGGCTGGCACAGGCAGCACTGAGATTTCCCCAAACCAATTCTCAGACTAGATCTGAAAGTTAGAAGATAATATGCTATAGGCAAGACCCAATTTTGGTTTCCTGAAGCTCACCTGACTGGAAGGATTGTCTGACACACAGGAGAAATCTAGACAACAAAGAAGCCGTCTGCCTGTGATGGCGGCATGGCCCAGAAGAGGTGTACGGTGCAGGTTCAAGCCTGAGGCAGTGGCAGTGCCCATCATGCTGGAGGGGGTGGCCTGTCTGCTTGTGGATGTACCAGGCCAACGTGGCAGTCTGTACTAAGCAGTGTGTGTGAACCCTGCCATGCCAAGGTGCTGAGTCCCAAACCGTGGTGCCATCTTCTTTCCACACTCAGACCCTCTGTCCTCTACAATCTTCCCATAGCACTGGGCTAGCCCTCACCCCAGGAGGGAAGAAAATTGGTGCTCTTTCTGGGTGGGATGGGACACTGGATGGGGAAGGTCTAATACGATCAGGGAACTATTGTTGATGAACCTTCCTTAAGAAGCCGATGGTCTGGGGCTCTGTGAGTGTTTGCAGAATAGCTCTGCAAGCATTAAGGAAGGCTTGTCAGGCTGTCTGTCAATTCTGTAGCTTTTCCTCCTTATCTATCCTGTTTTGGAGGGAGCTGCTGGGGCTGCCAGGACATTCCCTGTGTCCTCAGTGAGAAGAAGATTAAACTTAAACTGAAACCAACCAGTCTGCAGCCTGGTTCCTGGCCCTTTCTCAGATCCCTTTGCCTGTGGAGAGGGTTCTTGGATCAATATTCCATTTGCATATGTTGACTAGAGCTTTCATATTTGATAATTAAACATATCTGAGTACGTATATCCCTCGGGCCACACAACAGGGATTTCGACCAAACACAGTGTGGATGAAGGAGAAAGCAAAGGAAAGAATGGCATTTCTCACTTGCAAAGTTGCCTTTGCACTGCTATTAGCATGACATATTCAGCACAGTGTCATTTTCTTTTTTTTTTTTTTTTGGTTTTTTGAGGTAGGGTCTCACTCTAGCCCAGGCTGACCTGGAATTCACTATGGAGTCTCAGGGTGGCCTCGAACTCACGGCGATCCTCCTACCTCTGCCTCCCGAGTGTTGGGATTAAAGGCGTGCGCCACCACGCCCGGCTACAGTGTCATTTTCATTGCAGTCATTCCCACCAGGGTCTCACGTCCTTTTACAAATTCATAGAAAAGTCTCCAGGGAACTTGTGACACACCTGGAAAAACAGGAGGCAGGCTCCGGTGTGGGCAGCTCAAGAGCCCAGTAAATGATAACCTTGGAGCTACCCTAACCTCAGGAGGGAACTCCTAATTCCTGTAAAGATCACATGACAGGCAGCCTCTGGGGCACCAATTTCGTAGCATACTCTCACTCTGGTCAAGCCATCATATCACTCCAAACCTCAATTCCCTCAGCTGCAAGATGTGGTGATCTCACAATGCTGGGGTAAGGGTGCCATGAGGGATTGAATGTATCACCAGACACATCATCAACAGGAAATCGGCACAGGATCGTTGGAGCTGACAGTGTTAAAGCAGGAACATAATTGACAAATGAGGTGTTATTAATGCTAGCCCCTTTCTTATGTGACATTGCTGGTGGCTATAGGTCACTAATGGAGGGACTTTGGAAATGAAGGCTCCTCAGGAATGAGAGAGGATGAATTCAATGACCACTGTCAGCAACCTGATGTACATTGTACTCTGGGCCAGCTGTTTTCTTGCCCTGGAAATAAATTCTTTTCTTTTCAGGGTTTCCATGTGCTTTTTGGATCCTTGTTCTGGTCTCTGGCTAGTGGTTCTTTTCTGTTAGCTATAGGATCCTATTGAACTGCATCCATAAATACTTTCTGAACCATATCATCTGACCTCAGCTTTAAGTACCAGTTCAGCACAGATGATTCCTAACCTGATATTTCCCCTGACCTCTGTGCTTACTCTGCATCTCTACTTGGACCTCAGGGCATCTTCAAAGGAACAGGGAATGCTGGCTTACTCCTGCAATCCCAACATTCAGATGGCTGAGACAGGGAAATGAGAGTTTGAGGTCAGCATGACTGTGTCTCCACTAAAAAATACAAATCAAACTTGCCATGTCCAGACACACAAGCTTTTGTTCCCTCCTCAGCTCCTGGCAGCCCCATAAGTTCAGTTATGGACACCTGGTCTTTCCTGTTTTCTACATTGAATCCACTACAATAGAGCCATGACCATGATTCTATGCTGATAGAGAATGGGTTTTGTCCAAGTAGGATGGAGGCAATACTATGAATTCAACAGAGAGACACTTTTGCCCTCCATGCTGGGAATGGAGGCAGCCCAAGGACCATCTCCTCCCAGGAACAAACCTGTTAAGCCATCACACAACCATGTCTTTTGGCCCTTGTCTCATGGTTTTCAAAAAATCACTAGGACTGCCACTAGCATAATGGAATCAGTTTGGCCAATCTATAAATAAATACATTTTCCAGCATGAATTTCTGTTCTCTAATGTCTTTTGAAATACATGGAAACTAACGTGGCAGTTTGCAGAACTGAGTGATAAGTAATTCTCTGTGTTCCCTCTAGGATCTGATCCACACATGCTATCTTCTGCTTCAAGCTGCCAGGATCTCTCCTGTGGGCTTCTGCATGAAACCCCTCATACATCCTGTATTGAAATACTCCCTTCTCATCACAGTATCCAGGGATTGTCAGATCACATCATTTCCCAGCTCAGTACCCTGCATGACTCCCAGCTCCTTAGGCATATAAGCTACGATGATCACATGTTCATTCTACAAGATCTACGTGACGCGCTTGCCCTCTCCCCCTAACTGCCTCTGTTCCTTTCCTATCTTTAACTGTGCACCTACCATGCTGGTCTCCTGATCCCCAGCAAGGCTCCAGCTCCAGCTTGTTTTTATCTATGTTGACTTGCCAGGAACTTCATGGTTGGTCTCCCACTGCCTTGAAGTCTTCCTTCTCTCTTCCTTTTCATTGAGGCCAATGCTTCTGCACTCAACCATAACCCTTCCAGCACTCTAGCCCCTTCCCTTCCTTACTATCATTCAGCCACCACCCATTCTATATGGATAGATTGTCACTGTCCTTCCCCTCCTCTCATACTATAGTATGAGATTTGAGAGGAAAGGGAATTGTCTGTTTTGGATATGGCTTTTCTTCAGCTCTTAGAACTGCACACAGCCTCAGGTAGAGCTCCGGCTGAATGAGCATACCCTAGCTCCAGCAAGAACACCCTCTGTTCTTCCCTGTTTCCCTTTGATCTGAGCCAGTGTTTATCTCCCTTCAGGTTTTCACTGTGCATGTCCATCCAGGCTGCACAGGCATGAATGCTGTTACTTTCACACTAATAGGATAGGAGGTAGTGGGAGAATGAAAAGGGAATATCAACACAAAACACAGCTCTTGCTCCAGAGGGGAAAAGGGATGGTTTATTGTGAGCAAAATATGAGCAGCTATGGCCCAGGAACATGGATTCAGGTTGCTCCAAATGATATCATTCGCAGTTACATAAACGTTTTCACAATCATAGAGCAGAAGGAAGTCATGAATTGGTAGATGCAGTCACTATTGTAGAGGGTTAAATAAGAGGACTGAGACAACACATTTTTGGGAAATGGGGAAATGATCAAAAGTTTGTAGGAGGGGTTGTCTCCAGACAAAGGGGGAGGATCAAGAAGGTGAAGAATCAGCAGTGGGCTGCAGCTCTGCCAGTCCAGAAGCTACAGCATGCAGTGGGCCAGCAGGGAAGGGGAACCAGGTGCAAGAGAAAAAGAGGGAAGAAGTGGCCAAGGAGGAGAGAGAGAGGGGGGGGGAGAGGCCTATAAGAGGGAAAACAGAATAGGAGGCTAAGGTGGAAAAGCAGAACAGAACAGAGAACAGAAATATATGCACCTTATGTCAGGAAAGAGGTGAGGAGAGAGAGGGGAAGAATGGAACCAGGACTTTTAAGTCCATGCCCCTGTGATGTGGTAGCCTTGCCCAGTCATGGAGGGACTTGTGGGTATGGACCAATGTTCAGGGAAGAAGACAAGCTGGCTAGATACCCTCCAGCTTGGGTAAGTTGGGAGGGGTATAGGAGGCAGAGAGAAAGAAGGTACTGGAAGGGTATTATGATCAGGCTACATTGTGTATATGTATGGAGATTATCAATAAAAAGTTTTAAAAAACAACTAGGAGTTCAAACATAAGTTGTTTTCTCTCATTTCCACCCCCCATCTTGATTCCTACCATGTGTCTCTAGTGTACAGACTGAAATCTCAGAACCACTATAATCTCTTCTCTGCCCCTTATAAAATCAACCCAACCAAGCTTTATTTTTCTATTGCTTCTATGATGCTCCTGGGAACCCTGTCCTCCAAAGCCCTCTAACTTGGTCCACTTATTCCTGGGGGCTTGCTTGTAGTACCCCAATAGTCTATAGCTGCTTCTAGCACTAAGCCTCCGTGACCATACTCAGAGCTTCCTGCTACAATGCAGGGCATCTCCACACCCCAAATCTTCCAATAGTTTGTCCATGACACTCACTGTAAAATACAAAATTTCACAGCCTTATCGGAAACCCCTCCCTCCCAGCTTCATCTCTGATTATTGGTCTGCCCTAAACCACTCTAGAACCTAGATCAGATGCCTGAGCAGGTTGAGACTTCCAATGACATCTCTCTCTCATCTGGGTCCCATATCTGGAGCCCAGTTATCTTTGGGGATCCTGGTATAACATCTGGGCAGGAGTGATGATACTCTAGAGAGTCACTTGTGTTTCTTCTTTCCAATATTAGAACTTCCCTGGGAATCTCATGCTGGGGAAAGAAAGGGCTAATGCCTGGTGCCAGCCAGAGGGGCACTTTGTCTCACACGAAGCTACTTCACAGAGCTCTGACAACTTGCCAGACTGGTTTGAGGAAGAGACTGCAGCCTAGGTGTGATGGTCTGCTGGACCATACCTTCACTAGGCCTGCTTAGTTCTACACATCCCTTGCCTTTTATTTAAAATATAACCTTATGTCAGGACCCAAAAAATGGACTTGAAAGGTCACTGAAACTTTGTTCTTCTTCTCAATATGGCCAATTGAATAAATCACCTTTCTCTGCCCTTCACGATTACTTGTCCCTCTAATTGGCCTATTGAGAGAAAACAAGCAGCAAAGCCTAACTTGTTGGGGCTGCCAGAGCCCAGGCGCTGACCCTAACAAGTTCTGTTATCACTGGGGTTATGTCTCCAAGGAGGCACTCCCACAGGCCCCATGGGAAAATATCCTCTTCCTCACAGTTCGTTCCCACTACTTCCCCACTCTCTTTCCCACATGCCTGCCACAGTGTGGCCCTGTGGGTTTGAGACAACATTGGACAAAGCTTAATACCAGCTCTTCTCTTAGGGAACTCAGTATTCTGGTGCTCAGAGTGGGCCAAACATCACTTCTGGAGGCATCTGGTAACTGAAGATGAAAAATCACATGGGCAGTGGTCCAAGAGTCTGGACAGAATATCACCACTACCAACTACAGTGACGACGCTGTTACTGGATCTCTCTACCAGTCCTCTGAGCAGGCATAGCTGACATCCCATTTAGAGAAAGAAAGAAAAAAAAAGGCTCAACCACTAACCACTTATTTGGCAAACTGTGTAATAAGTCTTGCCACAGCTCAGGGCCTTCCAGGAATGACGGTAGCTTTGGCAGACATAGGCCTTGACTTCACACAGACCACACCTCCACGTTGTGAACAATGAAATTCCAAAGAGTCTCAGTGAGAGACCCCTGCCCTCACACTCTGGGAGTCTGAGGGCTCATTAGCAGAACAATTCAGCAGCCACTCACTGGCTTATTTGGATTTGCAGGAAGTGTTATTGTCAGATGGATGGTTTCAACCAAACAAAACAGGCCCCAATTCCTGCTGCGCACTGAACAACTTCTAAAAGGTTAACATAATTAACACTCTTTCTTTCCCTTCATGCTTTTCACATTTTCTTTATACTGCTATTATTTCTCCACTGAGTCATCTCCTTGGCGAGGGGAGGGGCTACTCCTCCTGGTGTTTAGTTCATTTAATTCTTTTCCTCATTCAAGGCTCCATCCTTTGTCTGGTCCTTGGCCCTGACTTTCCTCCAGAGCCCTGGCACCTCTATATAAAACCCAGGGGGACAACCCAGAATGCATGTAGAACATTTTTTGAAAGCTAGCTGGCACTCATGACAATGTTCTGTTCCCTTCTTTTGTCATTCTCGGGTGTGACCTTGCTCAGACAAGATGCTGGGGCATTGGCTGTCACAGCTTCTGCATAGACTCAAGTCCTCTGAGGATACAAGTGGGAAGCTCAATAGGTTCTGTCTGGTTTTCAAAGTTACCCATTGCTGAGTCAGCAGCATTTCTGCTTTCCATGGTACCATCTGGACACGCTGCAAGAACTGGAGGTCTAAGGTGGGGATTTGGACGTCAGGGGAAGCAGGCTCTAGTCATCTCTCTGCCTTGGTAGATGTAAGCCAGGGCCTGTTG
Source organism: Dipus sagitta (assembly GCA_036346955.1). NCBI lineage: Eukaryota > Metazoa > Chordata > Mammalia > Rodentia > Dipodidae > Dipus > Dipus sagitta. The sequence goes on along the minus strand of CM070772.1, from coordinate 124,655,445 downwards.
CTAGAGCCTCAATTTCCTGATCTGTAAATCCAAGGTCTGAGAAGGCAAACCTCACGGACTCTTTGAGACCTGAAGGTTTCCATGTCATCATGTTGGTGCACTGAATGTAGGACAAAGTTCACTCCAGGTTTGCTTAGTTCACTCAGTTGGCATAGTGCTGGGTTTATATCTTCCTTTGGTGGGACATTGGGGATCATGTTACGGGTTGTTATTGGCACAAAGCATCATCAGCCCTATTTGGTAACTCCATGTCCATCCCTCCCTTCAGAACTTCTACCACAAGATCCCACAGAGGACAGAAACTGTCCACTGTGTTGAACTTTAATATTTCCCCAATGTTTTCTCCCTAGTATTTTCCTAAAAAAAAAAAAAAGAAATCGATTCATAAAAAAAAAAAAGAAAAGAAAACAAAGAAAGAAAGAAATACAGCTATTTCAAACATGTAGCTTTTGAAAATCACCTAACCCTTTCCTGGCATTTTGTGAAATAAAATATACAGAAAGAATCAACATGAGGAAAGTATTCAGTTATTCAAATGAACATCATTAAAGCAAACTGTGTATGCTGGTGGGGGCCGGGAAGGAACTGTGTTCAAGACAAATGGCCAATTCCTTTGAGACGTTTATTACTGATGGTTACACAAATGTAGCCAGGAACATTTTATTAAAGTAATATTGGAAGTCTGACTGGCCAGGCAGGCTGCAATTGTCAGCTGCTTTGAGGTAATGGATCTGTGGCCTCTTGATTCACAGATTCCTCACTTGAGCCAGGAAGGTGCTTGATTGAATTATATGTCCTTTACCTTTCATAACAGGAGACACAAGGATTCTATTAAAATGTATGAAGGCAAGAGAGCAGGCCTCAGCTGGAAAGCAAGCCCAGCCCCTTGGGCCGGGGTCCATTCAACCTTTCCTTTTAACAAAATCCTGTGAAATAATTTGTTCACTCAGGGTTAACTCAAGTATACATATATAGAGAGCCTCAGGGTTTCACAGGTGTGTGTGTGTGTGTGTGTGTGTGCATGTGTGTGTGTGTGTGTGTGTGTGTGTGTGTGTGTTTTGGGGAAAACCACACAAACAAAAGTGTACTTTACCCCACTGTATTGTGGGAAAATAGATTATTCTTGTTTTTTTTTTTTCTTAGTTTTAATTGTGCTTTTAGATTTTCTACAGTGAGCATGCAGGTTTTTTTATGAGAAAACATAAACACTTTTCAAAAACAAACCATCTCGTGGGCCTGTGCCCAGGCAATGAATATGCTTTTAGTGAGAAAAGATGCAAAGTGGAAAGTTTATTTATAGGTACCTATCAAGCCTGAGAATAATCCTGCTTTGGTTCAGTGCGAATGCCTTTGACCTCCAGAACAGTGACCCGGGCTCTTGCCCACCTCAGCAGAGAGCCTGGCTGGAGAGAAGGCACAAACAATCCCTGGGGGCTGTTCCCATATCACCAGGGACAAATCCTAAATTTGGCATCCACTGGAAGTGAACAAGTTTCCTTTCTTTTCCCCCAGGGGCTCAGACCTGGCAAGTAACTACAATAGGCTGTGGAGTTTTCAAATAAACGTTTTCCTTCTGAAGAAAGCCTCTTGGTGAACATCGCATAACTTTCCCAGAAGAAACTCCATTTACCTACTGCCTCTTGTTTAAGAAATAGTTGGCAACAGGATGCAATTTAATTAAAATATCTATTTAAATGTGTGGCCTCTAGGGTCTCATGGAAATGGGATATTTTCCTAATCTTAATCTTATTGGCAGTACTGGGTGGGAGGGTTGGATCATGGGGTCAGACTATCTGATGTAAACATATACACACATCGAAACAAGACTTTTAAAACCTTTTAAATGATGTACCAGGCAAAAGCAAAATCCTCTAATTTCTAGAACTCACAAAAACTCTTGGGAATGCAAAACTTCTGGCATTTTCTATTTGGCTTCAGAAGGTATGGAAAAAGCCCTGTGTGATTTCTTTTTCCAAGAAAATAAGAAGCAGTGATTTCATTGTGGAACAAAAATTGAAACTTTCTCCTCTTTGATCATCCGAAGCTAAAAAGAAATGTATTGCATGTTTGAGCCATTTCAAAATTGAATTCAGTTTAATATACCAATAGTCTTCCTGGATTAGAACTACTTTCAGGTTTAAAGACTGTTATTTGTGTCATTTTCTCTGTTCCTTTATTTCTATTTTATTGAAAATACAACCTTAGTACTTCTAGAACATTCTCTAGTTTTGTCAGCCTTCCATTCTTAGTTACTGAATGAAGGCACCTCCTGAGTGGCATACATCCACAGGGAGTCCTAAGTGTTGAAGTACACACCCCCCTGTGCCTGGGGCTCACCCACCAAGGTGAGTACTGGGCACACACATCAGCACACATTAATGCTGGGCATATGCATCAGCACACATTAGTGTTCAAGAGCTCTGGAGAACTAGGCTCTGATTCAAACTCACCCACTTTTTGGCTTTTTTTTTTTTTTTTTTTTTCTTTTTTGGTTTTATGAGGTAGGGTTTCACTGTAGCTCAGGCTGACCTGGAATTCACTATGCAGTCTCAGGGTAGCCTCGAACTCACGGTAACCCTCCTACCTCTGCCCCCAAGTGCTGGGATTAAAGGTGTGCACCACCACGCCCGGCTGATGGTTTTAAAGAGAATCACTGAACTCAGGAGGCATCTAGCCATTTTCCACATGATCACTGTGTGACATTTGACTCATAATCACTGTGTGACATGCCACCACTCCTTAGGCTTTCCTAGGGGACTCTGGTCTGCATGTCCTCCAGGGTACTCACAGCAAAGTTGTAAACAGTGTTCAGTCTCCATGATGGAAGGGCTTCTGCCTACTGATAATGCTCAGCAAAAGTACTAGGGAAAATATTCCAGTATGTGGTTTGTGCACCTTGAAAGGAACCTAGACCAGGAAAGTTATTGTACCATATAAACCACCCACACCCCCTTCTCTCGAGTCTTCCTCTCACACACATTTGCCCTTGCTGAAAACTAAAACTCAAAGCCATGCTACAGAGATGGTGCTTACAGTTTCTACCAGGTATGAAGCAGATGGGATTATTTCATGCTGTATTGGGCAGGATCTGTTCTTCCCATCTGCATGAATTCTTCTGCTGAAATGGTTAAGAGTATCTGTATGTAACAATGTGGACCACCTCAAACCAAAGAGAACACCATGCCAGCATTTTTACAGACCACTGTCAATAGGTTAATGAATACGTGAAAGGTAAATTGTGTTGCTACAGTGGCCCTTGGAAGACAGCCGGGGATCATGGTCAAGAACATGGGTGATGGGCTAGAGATATGGCTTGGCGGTTAATGTGCTTGCCTGCAAAGCATAAGGACCCATGTTTGGCTCCCCAGAGCCCATGTAAGCCAGATGCACAAGGTGATACATGCACAGAAGGTTGTGCATGCACACAAGATGGCGTGCACATCTGGAGTTCGACTGCATTGGCTAGAGGTCCTGGTGCACCAATTCTCTCTCTCTCATAAAAATAAATAAATAAATAAATTAATTAATTTAGAAGAACATGGGTGAGAGAGACAGAGAAACTAGGTGAGACTCTACAGTGCTATTGCTGGTTATATGGGCAAGATGCTTAATGTTTCTAGCTTCAAGGTGCTGATCTTCTATATAGTAAAATCAATGACTGCTCCTTCTTCACATGGATGATTTGAAGATTATATGGGACAAGGTACATAGAGGCTTGAGACTAACACATAATTTATCTTTCAACACATGGAATCAATATGCTGCTGTTTATTGAGCTCATAAAGATATAAGAAAATGTGTGGAACATTGCTAGCAAATCACATCTTGGGCATCTACTTGACACAACAGCCACCCTATCAAAACTAAGAGGAATTTATTTGGCATTACTCATTCTGAGAGAGCTCATAACAATTCCTAGGAATCTTCTGTCAAAGCTCACTATCTGTTTCAGGATCCACTGCAAACATGTGGTAGGGAATATTCTCTCTCTCTCTCTCTCTCTCTCTTCCCTCCCTCTTTCTTATATTGTCTACTTTTTCAGAACCCATTCCCACTTAGTAACAACCACAGCAAATTTCCTTACCTCCTTAGTACATTTCCCTTTTATTGTTTGTGCCCTTACATTTTTAATGTGATATTCTGATATACATTGTATAATGTTTAAGTCAGGTTAAGCATATCCATCTCAAATATTTGTCCTCTCTTTAAAGTCCCCCTTTTGAAGCTTATTGAACTATATAGTATACTACTTCCTAGTCATACCTTGGTCCTACAGAACTTTGTACTGCTACATAACTATCACTGAGAACCCAACTGGCTAATCTTTCCCCATCCCATTCCCTACCATCTCGTTACTGGCAATCTTCACTATATTCTTAGTTGCTATGAGATCAATTTTTTTATGTTTCACATGAGTATATGAAGGGGATCAGACATTCCTTGCAATTCTGTGCCTACTCATTTCATTTTACATACTGATCTCAGACGATCATGGCACAGATGAGAGGCTTTCATTTTTTTTTTTTTTTTGATTGGCTCATAGTGGTCCATGACATATATGTACCACTTTTTTTCTTCACTCACTGGTGAGGGGCATTTATGCTATTTCTATTTCTCTTTTATTGTGCACATATCATTACCATGTACTCCAGTTTCTTGGTAAACCTCCCCCTTTCCCTTTGAAGGCCTTTGAAAAAGAAGGAAACCTAAAAGTGAATCAGGATTTCACTAGCTCTACTTGTTTTCCATTACCTATTCATCCTCTTACTACGTGCACTGGCTGTCTCTGTCTTCGGAATGAGAAGATTCGCACAGGCTTGGAGGTGGGACAGGCTCTGCAAACACAGTCCTTTTTTCTCCTTTCATTCCTCTGGAGACTCTGCAGACAAGAAAACCAAAGGTCTTGCTTGTCTGCTGCCAAACTGCTGAAGCTGATCAGATTGAAAGGACAGACTCCAGGCTGCAGCTCTCCTGATCCACTCCTAATGACAGGGACTCCAAGACCTAACAAATACAGAACCAGTGTTCTGTGTTTGCACTCACTGATGGGGGTTGGACACTGGCTTGTCTTGTGCCCATACTTGATAATGGACACTAGATGCCATCTCATCCTGTGAGTGCCCATATTCAGTGACAAGTGGTTTATTATGTGCCTGCACTTAGTGACCAGTGCTGGCCACTGGTTTATCATGTGCCCAGTGGAAGAAACCAGCTTGGACACCTGAATGGTAAAGAAATGCAACCAGATTTCCTTAGTCCATATGAGCAGAGCTTCCAGGGTTGCAGGGGCGTGGAGCAGAACAGCAAAAGCACTGGGATATGTAAACAGTCAGTGCCAATTAAGGATCACCCTGGCTCAATAAAACGTCTTTATGAGGTAATTAGCAGTTCATAAAATCTGTTGAGTAACTTGGAAATCTCTGCACCCCTGCCTGTGTGCTCTCACTGTTAGAGGGCCCTTGGGAGATATTAGCTCTCACTGTGATGAATCACACGCCATCCGCAAGGTAGACGGCAACCGCTCACTCACAGGAGAATGTTCAGAATGTCTTTCTGCCTCTGGTGACTGTAAAAGGTTTTCAGACAGCCAAGCTGAACACTATACTATTGAAGGAGGCAGATACAGGTGAGATCAAAGAAGGAGGGGCACTGGTAGTGGCCTTATCCTCAGACTCAAGATTCACCTTCCTTACAGGAGGAATGCATTAGATCTCCTTGCAGAATTGCATGGAAAATTACAGAGGAAGAATATAAAGTTCCTAGAAGTGTCCCCAAACCACGCGTATGGTCTATAAGTATGTACTTATGGATCAATATGTCCATAGGTAGCAGTGTTACTGCTGTTTGCAGCCAGCACCTGTTGAATGCCTACAGTGTACCCTGCACATTTCTCACACAAACCCCGTGATGAACATTCAGTCTAAAAATAACAATCTAAGATTTAGGAGTAACTGACTAGGTTTACCTTTAAGCTTGTATCCTTAAGTGTTTTCCTAAATTTAGAACTCTGTTACAAATGAAAAAGCTACCCTTAAACATGAAACACTAAAAACTAGTCATAACAAACAAAAAAACTCATAAAGGAAAAATACCTTCTACCAAACTGCTTGAAGAGATGATAATTATTCTCTGTCAAGAGTTATAGGACATCCAGCACATGCATGGTGCTATGTCACTGCATAAACATACATGCCTCTGGGAAGATGACAGGATGTATAGGCATATGGGCAGATGAGTAGGTGGACGCGTAGGTGGATGGATGCAAGTATGCGTGGGAAGGGTGGGTGAATGGATAGAAAGATAGGTGAGTGAATGCATAGGTCAGTAGGTGGAAGAATGGGATGATATATGAATGGATGGATGGGAGGGTGGATGATTGAAGGGGTGGGTGAATGGGTGGGTAAATAGATGGGTGGGTGGACAAATGAGAAGATGGGAAAATGCACAGATAGGGTGGGCAGATGGACAGATGGACAGCTGGGTGTGTGGGGGGTGCATGGATGGGTAGGTGAATTGATAGGTGAGTATTTTAGGTGGGATGGAGAGTGGATGAATGGATGGGTAATTTGGAAAGGCTTATGGGGTTACTCCACTTCATTTAATTATCTATTAAGTTGTTTGTATTGGCCAACATTGGTACAAAGCCATTTTCCTTTCCCTATTCTCTAGCCTCTGCATCTATTTTTGCTTTAACTAGAATATTTATTACTACTTAATGCTCTATTGTATTAATATTTTTCCTCTTACATTAGAGTTTAAGCATTATAAGATCCTCAACTTGGCCTTTTCATGGCTGTTCTCCAAGACTGAGATAAGCATCTGGCAAAGAGTAGGTATGATAAACTTTTGTGAGACAGATGCATGGGTTGGTAGAAGAATACGTATACGTAATGTCACACAAATACATATATGTATATATACATGAGATATCAGTTGCACTTATACATGAATTACCATGAATCACAAAAAAATGGTCTGAACTTTTGATAAAAGTAAGTTGGCTAGCATATATTTCCTATTGGACCTAAGGCTCAATGTACCTTCAAGACTAGGACTTTGGGGTGGGATGCGAAGAGCCCTATTCCTTATAATTTCTCACTAGTTACTTTTACTTATCAATGTGTCATCACGATGTGAGCAGAAAACTATGATTTGAGGTTCTGGGAAAGCAATCATTGAGGACAAGTCTGTTCATGATCTGTACACAGATAAGGGTTTATAATCAGTTCCTCTTTGTTCTTGATTGTTTCATTAATCAGAGAGTGCTATGTCAGGGTCTGATAGGCTAATGTATTTACAATAAGGAAGGGACATCTTAAACATCAAGTGTTGGCCAGGAAGGATGTGTGGTCCTTACAGCAGAGGAACTGGGGTGAGGCTGCCCAGTTGAGTCACTGCAGTTAGCTTGGGATACTGCATTTGTGTCTGCACCAAACACACCTTCTCTGTCTCCTACTCTGCGCTCCATGAGCAGGGCTCTAGCCCAAAATACTGAGCTCCAAAGCCATCCACAGAGAGTTCACTGGGTATGGGCCCAACTCTCCAGAACTGCTGTCAGAAGGAGAAGAATCAAATCCACCTCAACTTTAACAGTTGTTTAGGAAAAACCAGCCCTGCTCTTTTACAGTCATCCTTCCTGAACGTCCAGCTTTCTTCCCACGGGAGTACCAAGAAATGAAAGGGAAAGAGTTTTAAAGAACAATGACTATGACTCTCCAATTCCCTGGTCTTGTACATATGATTATTTAGCAAAAATGTGGGCATTTATGATTCAAATAAGCTATTGGACTGTTTCCTTGTTATGTTCTAAACAGAAAGGTTGATTAAGTTTAAGCTGATTTGTCTTGGAAGCATCGAGAAAGCCTTGATGCAAATTAGGACACCCAACATTCTGACTCAAGTCGTGCATGAAGCAGACAAGACCTAAATTCTGGTTCTGACTCTTACTGAGAACTGGGAAAGATCCTCATGGACAAGTCACTCCATTTCTCTGGGTTTCTTTTTCTATAAAATGAGAAGGCTTGGGCTGAAGAGATGACTTAGTGGTTAAGACACTTGACTTCGAAGTCTAAGGACCTAGGTTCAACTCCCCAGAATCCATATGAGCCAGATCCACATGGTGGCGCATGCATATGGAGTTCGTTCATTTGCAGTGGCTAGAGGCCCTGGTGCACCCATTCTATCTCTCTCTCATAAATAAAGTCAAATAAAATATTTAAAAATGAGAAGGCTTGCTGGAACAATCACTTGCTTAGCTAATTTCATGACATCTTATGTCCTGAAATTGGATCTTCTGTGATCTCTGCTCCTATACCCAAGACACCATGAATCTCTGACTGGCTGGATATATTGCATGCAGTCCACCTCTACCATTTTTTCTTTCCTTCTTCAGGCTGGCCATCTACCCTCCTCACTTCTGGTATCAGTATGACTTACAAGATAGGGATCAACAATGCTTGCTGTTATAGAACAAGAAAAGGAACTGTCAAGTGATTCCTTTCCAATGAAGTTAGCTCTAGAGCCTGTGATGAAGTTCTACATTCTCCAAGGGTGGGAATCATGAGGACCAGCCTGTATATGTGCAGGAACTTAGTGTTCCTGCAAAGTATACTCTGATGACATGTTAATTCACTGAGTAGGCATGTTCCAATACTACTTTAAACCAGAGTTTGAAATACAAGTGTGTGCTGCTGGGGAAATACATACACACATATGCACAGTTATGTACCTACTACCACTTAACAATGAGGATTCATTCTGGGAAATTCATTACTTGATTTCCTAATTGGGCCAATATGCTGCAGTTTACTTACACAAACCGTGACAACTATAACATCACTTAAAGATGCAGTCTTACAGAACCATTGTGCTATATGTGGTCCATCCTTGACTAAAATATTGTAAGGTGCATGGTCATATATAGGTCTGCTGGGGTATGCATGTTTGCACATACCTACATCTGTGAACATACACATTGTCAGAACATGTAGGGCTGCCTTCACTAGGGAAAGGCTACAGCTAAAGAGAAGTTTACATCCCAAATCTATGGTACTTGGGGAATGTGATCCCATCTAGTACATGGGATATAGCCACAGGAAGATGATGACACACAGTGGCTCTTTGGGAACACACTTCTTTAAGAACAAGAATCCATGTTTATTCCTGTCCATAATGGACAAAGCCTTCACTGTCATGAGATGACCGCCACGGTGACCACTTTCTCCTCTTTTGCACAGGAACAGGGTGTTGGGGAAAGCGTTCGGTCTGCTGTACAGATGAAGCAACAAGGCACTCAGGTAGAGGTACTCCACGGGCAGCCGGGCTGGCTGCACTGCTAAGCCTTAGGTGGTCACTCTGCGGTTGCTGGTGGGCTCTGAGCTGTCCCAGGAAAGAGTCAGAGTTTATTCTCATGAAAATGGACTGACTCCTTCTCCTGCTGTGCCTGCTAGTAGAATCTGGAAATTGTATGGCACGGCTTGTGAAGAGAGTTCTGTCATGACAGACACCCTAACATCCACAGCCTCAGACTTCCAGCCTCTGCAAATGAACTCCAGATGCATGCATCACCTTGTGCATCTGGCTTACCTGGGTACCGGGGAATCGAACCTGGGTGCTTAGACTTCACAGGCAAGTGTCTTAACCACTAAGCCATCTCTCCATCCCTACAACAAACTTTTTGTCACACTGTGAGACATGGCTCAGGTTTCCTGCCGAGCCATAAGCATACCTTAAATGCCACTAGCTCACCTGAACCCAGGCAGGGCCTGGTCACAGTTGTGATGAAGGAAAAGTACAGATAGAAGTCTCTGGGGGCAGGGAGATGCGCAAACATACTGGACCCTTAACCACAAATGGCTGTACTTGGTCTTTAGCTGGCCTGAAACTCCCACACAACCAGTGTTCTCAGCATTCCACATTGACAGAGGAGCTAACCAAGACTTCCACAGTGAGACCCAGGATACCATTGGACCAAGGTCACAGAGCTGACAGTGGCAGAGCCAAGATTCAAGAGCAGGTAGTCTTAACCCTGGGGCAACTGAAAAGTCAACCCTGGAGACTAACTTCTGCCTGCACAACTGAAATGCAATGAGCAATGCCTTCCTGGCAGCGCTGAAGCCAGGGCCACCTCTGGGACACACATACCTGCCTCATTAGTGACGCACGAGCTCCTCATTAAGATACACACTTCACAGTGGCACTTCAGATGGAGCACTCTAAAAATAGCCTCTGGGGAAATATGTCCCCACAGGGCGCCTTGTCCCAGGTCTGGCACAACAAAGGAATGACAGCAGCCCTTCCCAGGCTACAGTCATGTGATGATTAAAGGTGAGGTCCTTGCTGTTGCACCTGATAGTCACAGTGGGGAAGCGGCAGGGTTGCTGCACTCCGACCCATCACAAACTCCCCTCTGAATCCATGCAGTCAGGTGTGGCCCTCAGGTGACCTGGGATGCCCCTTCCACGTGGCCTGAGCCACCGTTCTCCTCTCTGCCTCCTCACATTTTCTGACTCTTCATTCGGGCCAGGGCTAGGAATCACATTCAGAGCTCTGTGCATGCCTGGAAAGCACTCTCCACACTGAGCTACATCCCCAGGCCCTACTTAAACATCTTTAATTCCACCCACTCTTTCTTTACTGCCCCCACCCCCATCCCAGTTCTTCCAGTGCTGTGGAAGCCACACCCTTGAAAATCTGCTGGACTCTGAGGATTCATTTCCAGTCATGGAACCTTTACTTCCCCTCACTTCCCTGCAGCCACCAAAAGGGCCCCTGCTTGAAGCCTTCCTCTCTAGGCGGCCCCCTTTGCACATGGCACCTGACTGCCTTTCAGCCTCCCGCTTAACCTGGGTGCTCTCTCCTTCATCCGTTCAGTTTCATTCATATTTGGGGTGCTGAGTGGCTGACCACTGTATTCTTCCCACTCTAAACTTTCCCATGCAGTAACCTCGCACAACTCCAGTTGACTTACCAACATTTGGATGCCTGTTGCTACCTCAGATCCACCTGTCCGACCCTTACCTGCCATCTCTCCCCGATACTTCACTCTTCCTTCCTTTTTCTTTAAATTTTCATTTATTTGAGAGCAACAGACAGACAGAGAGAAAGAGGCAGACAGATAGAGAGAGAATGGGCACGCCAGGGCCTCCAGCCACTGCAAACGGACTCCAGATGCATGCGCCCCCTTGTGCATCTGGCTTACGTGAGTCCTGGAGAAGTGAACCTTGAACCAGGGTCCTTAGGCTTCGCAGGCAAGTGCTCATCTGCTAAGCCATCCCTCTCCAGCCCTCTTCCTTCTTTCCTAACTGCCCTTCCCATAACTTTGATTATCATCATTCACTGGCTCAGGCTTTGTGATGGCAGTGGTTACTTTCCTTGTTGCCATGACAAAATAACTGACAAGAAGCAACTTAGGGGAGAACTGGTTATTTTGACATAGAGTTCAAAGGAATACAGCTCATCATGGCGGAGAAGGCATGGCAGAAGCGGGAGGTGTTTGTTCACATCGTATGTGTACGCAGAGAGCTTGGAGTAGACAGGAAGTGGGAGTGGGCTATAAAAACTAAAGGCCTGCCCCCAAATGATACACTTTTTCTATGAATGTTCTGTCTCCTAAAGCTTCCGAAACAGTGCCACCAGCTGGGGACCAAACGTTCAAATATATCAGCCTATGGGGGACATTTCATATTCAAACTACCACTGTGACCTTTCTCTCTTGTCCCACCCACTGTCACTTTGATAAATGTCTGGCATCCTTTCCCTTCTCTGCTTCCTCTGCTCCATCCTGCTGCAGGCAATGCTAACTCTGTCTTTGAACCATCCCATAGTTCTTCATGTTGGGCTCTCTGTGCCCCATACTGCATACTACAGGTCAACTTAACAAAGACAACGAAGAGTCCAGATGCCTAAATCCCATGGGATCAGATTCCTTTCCTTAGCTCTCAAAGCCTGTCCCAGCACACCTGCCTCATCAGAACCTGGCATGCATTCTCTCTACCTCACACCCTCCATTCTTTTCCACACCATCCCCCTGCACCTCATATTGCCCAGTGGCCTACTTGGGGTCTAAATATATCTTGTAAGGCCTACCACAAGTTTTACCTCCTACTATGAGTGTCTCATCCTCAAATACTTCTTCCCCACATGAATCCTTTAACAAGTATGCATCTATACGCTTCAGTCAGTAACCACTTGGGATAGATCTTCCAGTCTTTTAAAACAAATTTCATTTTTTATCTCTAATGTCAGATTTACAACTAAACTATCAGTTCCTGCCTGTACTTTTGTCTTCTTTGCTGTTATTTTGAAGCCATTTTCCTATGAGATTAGGCTCCTCTGATGGAGCAGAAGGGACCAAGAAGGAAACAGGGTTCCTGACGCCACCAGCAAGTGGGGACTGAGTTTGATCCATTAGTCTATATGCACGAACAGCATCCCCAGACATTATCCTCCACTCACAAATGGCCTGTCCACATGCCTACCTCCCAACCCCTTGTAAACACTGGCTCCTGCTCAACTCCCCAATTACATCATGCTCAGCTCTCCTTTGAGGATGTCATCTTGCCCTGAACCTCCTCCTGCTGCTGAAGTGACAGATGGAAAGGTGCTGGCATGAAATACAATTGCACAGCACACAATGTCTCAGTTAACAGTTGCTGCAGATGCACCAGTGTCCTTCTAAGACTAAGATGAAGTCTAAATTTTTCTACTACCTAGTATTCTTTCTCTATGTTTAGATGCACAAATACAATAGTGTTACAGGTGCCTGCAGTGTTGAGTATAGCAGTATGCTGAATGGGCGTGTAGGTTCAAAGCTTCAGGCTACTACACATAGTTGAGGTGTGCAACTGGTGATCCCATATAAGTTGGTCTAAGCGTGATATCTGCACAGGAAGAAATGGGTATCTCAGAACAGGATCCCACTGTCAAGCAGTATATGACTGTATACCAAGATGCATGCCCCGGCCCTTGCGGAGAGAAACTGCTTGTTCTATGGCACTCCAGAAAGCTCTCCTATTGATTCCCGCTTGCCTTCTAGCATCTTTCACTGTCCAAGTCTTTCATGTGTTGTGCCTGCTTGGACCAGGTGAGGATGTATCAGCTTTGGTGGGGACTGCAGATGGAACAGTGAACCTTCTCCCTGTAGCAAGGACCCACCATCTATAGCCAGGCTGGGTTTTTCCATGTCAATAATTCCAGTCTGAACCTTCTTGTCTTCCTCCTCTTCTTTTACTCACCGACCCATGTAACTTAATCTACAAAATCCTTGGGGTCTGAAAACCCCCACTTCTCCCTGGGAGTGCCCAAAAAGCTTCAATTTTCCTCACTGCCTCAACCACATAGCCTGCACTAGGAACTCAGTTATTTCAGTTAATGTAGCTGCTGTTGGGAAGTGTTTTAGTGAGCACACACTGGAGGACAAGGGGAGTTTCTGTGGCAGCAGTCAGGGGGCAGTTCTGCATTCTTGCACTGTTGCCCAGCCCTGACGTTCTTTCTTAGTGCTGTTGGCACACTGCTACTACCAGGCTTGGCTGATTCCCCATGTTTGCAGAGCCCAGGGCAAGCACAGTTCAGTGCTCATAATAACAATAAATTGTGACTGTAATTTAAAATAAAGGCCTGGGAAGAAACACTAATTGCAGGCCAGTCTCCATCCTGCAGTCCTCCCAAGAGTACAGGTTTTCTTTCCAGCTCTTTCTTTCTGCTGCCCTCCCTTCACGTCCCTACACAGGTATTTAGCTTAAACTAGAATTGAATTTAAAAGAGCCAGCAGGTTGCCAGTTGCCCACACAGCTTTGTGAACTGTGGAGATCTAAGTATGAGTCCGTGTCTTATTCTCCTTGGAGGTGGGAGTGGAAGGTACTGATTATTTTGCATGCATTTCTGCATTCCTAAGGTTCAGACAAATGGATTTAGGCTGAAACTTCAACAAAGAGAAGGGGGCAATGAAGACCCTAAGCTTCACTCCTAGGAAGTGAAGCTGTACTATAATGGTGCAAGAGAGGATGAGCAAGGAGAGGAAAGCAAGTGAGGAAATACTGTGGTTTGAATCTGAAATGTTCCCCCACAGCCACCTATTTTCTGGTCTCCAGGTGGTGGTGCCATTCTGAGTGGCTGAGGGACCTGTAGGAGATGGAGGAAGGAGGTCATTGGGGGTAAACCTTGGAAGGTGTCCTCAGTTCCCACTACAGTCTTTAATTCCTGGTCTTCCATGATGTGAAGAGCCTTCACCCCATATTCCCTCTGAGAACTGAGAAGATGCACCATGCCTTTCCCCCATGATGGACTGAAAACCTCTGAAACCATGAGTCAAAATAAATCTTTTCTGTCAGATTGTTGCTATTGGACATTTTGGTTATAGCAATGCAAAACTCATAATGGATACAGGGAGAGTCACCTGTTTAGGGCAAATGCCTACTGAATATCTCATTTCTATACACAGTAATCTGATGAATATCTGCCACTGGGAACTCAGTTATTCCAGTTAATGCAGCTTTCTGTGGGAAGTGTTTTAGGGAGCACACACTGGAGGACAAATGGGTACCTGTCACCTACTAGGCAAGCACTTCTCTTTTATCCTTTGAGTAAGCCAGAAACTAAGGCTCCCAGAGGTTCAGTGTCCAAATTCACAAAGCTGTATGCAGCAGGTCCACACATGTGTCAGACTGGAAGTACAAGCCTTCCTCAATATTGCCTCCCACAGCCAGAACCTCTGAAAGTCATTTGGACCTCACAATTTTAGGAGAAATCTATGTCTCAGTTATGTTTTAAACCAAGTAATGAAGTTTGATCATGAGTGACATTTTCTATATCAGTGAAAGGTGATTTTGCACAATTGTATTAGTTTCTGTCCTGGCCTGACAAGTCTCATCTAGCTCAGGTGATGGCCAGGGCACGCATCAATGATGAAGGGAATCCTGGGACACATCAGAGCATGGGACTAAAGCCCATCACCTGCTCTTTCTCCACAGCAACCTTTGTGCCCTCAGGGGCATGTAGGAAGGGGGCCAGGTCATTGCAACCATTAGCACAGCACCCAAGCCAAAATCAAGGATCACTTATTGCAGGGTAGACTCTCCAGCAGGAGTGTCTGTGGTGACCCAGTGCAAGCTGCAAGACCCAAGGTCCTCTGGGTTCCTGTCTGTGCGATGGGGACACCAATAACAGCTGCTGATAGCCTTGATACAGTAATGCAATCCATGTGTAGAATTCACTCCCCAGTATACAGGAGAACCCTGTCTTGTCCCTTCTGGTAATCTGACATGGTGTCTCTTTATTGTGGTGTCAGGGTCCCCCAGTGACCTGACAGAGTCTTTTCTTCTCCCTCCAGTTCAGGTGAGACCCAAGCTCTTCTTCCCTAAGAAGCTATGTGACTAGGACTTCCAGACCACTGGCTATTTCCTTGTGGTGTCGGTAGACTCAGGGTCTCCAGTTCAAGGAGACAGCTTTGATGGATAAGCTGCTACTGTACTTGAACTTTTGACAGTCAACACATGCCCTTTTCCCTCTCACAAAGTACTCAAGTTTCCCGGGCTCCTGTTCTCCTGTGATATGATGGCGCTCTATCCAGCTCCCTGGTCATTCTCTGTGGATGCAGGGACTGAATGGAGGCTTCAGTGACCACCTGAGCCTGGCTGAACTGTTCAAACGATAGGACGACACCTCCCACTTGGGCATGGCTCTTCACTGAACCCACATACACTCCATGGTCAACCATTTCTAGAGGCATTTTCCACAAGGCCAATGTCACCTCTGAGTATAGCTTTGTGGGTTTTGTTAGCACTTTGCTATGTTGAGTCATGAAGTGAATGACGTGGTCCTTGGGCTTCGAGATTACTACATTCTCGGAGGATTAAAACATCTGTGACAAGGAGGAACCTTAAAGCCCTTCATTTTTTTATGTGCTTGAAAAGCTGAAGCCCAAGAAGGATAAGCCCCATTCCTCTCGGTTACCCAATTTG
Organism: Dipus sagitta; assembly: GCA_036346955.1. Lineage (NCBI taxonomy): Eukaryota > Metazoa > Chordata > Mammalia > Rodentia > Dipodidae > Dipus > Dipus sagitta. The sequence goes on along the minus strand of CM070772.1, from coordinate 124,639,486 downwards.
ACCTCTGAGGGTGAGGTACTTGGTCAAGTGTGAGCCACTTTAATCTCCAAGGCCTGTAACTGAGAAGATTAAAATAGGGTGGCATTTGGAAGATGCATCAAGGACAAACACTGGCACAAAGTATACCAGAACAAATGGCACTTACAGTCATAGAACACCCACCTCTAGCAATGGGGAGTCGCTGGCTTTACTGGCCTATTTCTGCAGGGTTCTTCCTTCTACCTCTTCTTCCTGTCTGTGACTGTCCCCTCCTGAAGCTTCAGTCCCCATGTGAGGATGAGTCTCTGGCTCTCACTTCCTCTATAACAGGTTCAGCCTTTGAACTGGGAGAAAGCTGCCAGACTGAGCCGTTCCAGATAACCCAGTAAACTGAGACATTCCCTGATGTTCAAAATCACTTGCGTAAAATCTCCTCTGCTCACTCACGTCAGAATCTGTGGCTGATGACTCTTCTTACTCATCCACTCAGCAGTCAGACCCTGAGTTCTGCCCACCTTCCAAGGACACTGCAAGGAGCACAGGACATGCTGAGAACAATGCTGAGCTCCTGCTCTTCGCAGCTGATGCCCCAGTTGGGAGAAGGAGACAGTAAACAAATAACTGAGTTGACTTCTCACACTGCTGGTATTGACTGTATCATGGGGGGGGGGGGGGGAAGCAGGGCAGTTTCTAGCAAGTAGCTTTAGTTGCTATTTTTCATGAAGTCACAGGAAGGCCTGTCAAATGAGTTGGCATTTTGTAGATAGAAGAAGTAAATAAGGAAATGAGCCACTTGGACACCAGAATGAGTATCCCTGTCAGCAAGTGGAGGGGCAGAGTAATATCATGAGGCAGTACCAAGTTGGGAACATTCTAGAAGGAAGAAGTGTAGGGTTGGTACAGCCCAGTGGATGAAGTGGTGGGCTGCAGGCATCCTCGTCACATTGGACCTAGACTGTGACTATAAAGACTAGAATTTCTCAGGTATAGGCTTAAATCACTCAACTTTCTATAACTGTAATAAGATGCATAGCATAGGCTACTTATTTAGCTTACAGTTATGGAGGTTTCAGTAACATAAGGAGACTCCATTGGTTTTTCCTTTGGGGGGAGGGCAGTAAATGGCCACATCACCGTGAGGACATCTTCAACCAGAGTGGGAGGAAAAGATCAGCAGGGTCCTACAATTCCTTTTAGGGCACACACAATGGCATCAGGATCTTCTATAAGACCTCAACTCTTTCATAAGGCCTCAATAACACCTTTTGATACCACTACCTTGGGGGCCAAACCTTTGACCATTGGACCTTGTAGGTCATAAGGAGGCATATAACATCTAAATCCAACCAAACAACTCACACTGTTTTGATCTGACTTGTTTTCCCAGGGTGAGTATAGATGCTGTACTTGGAACATGCTGGTCAGGCAGCCATTGTGATGACACATGACAGATGGAAGAGTTGGTTGGAATGAAGGTCATGAGGAGGGCATCCCAAATATGCTTTCAAGGCTACCCTGACTCAATGACTGGACCACAGGGATAGCCGAGAAAATAATCAGAGCTTCCGGGAACTGCCCAGTGGCTCTCATCCCATCACGTACAACTAGACTTGAAGCTTATGGCAATGGAACTGCCATCCTGTCAAGAGATCAAAAAGGCTTCTCAAGTGGGAAAATAGGTCTGGCCAAACTCGTTGTAATCAACAACAAAGTTTGTTTTATAGCCAGCTGTGGGCAATGGAATTCTAACAGGAAGTAAACTCCTACACAGAAGTCTAGTCATTACAGAAATCTACTCATTATAAAGAGATATATGAAGATTTATGATTGTATGCCAACAGTAATCAATATGCCACTGATGGATGACTCCCAATAAGCACAAGCTGTTAATAAGTATTCTAAGGAGAAGTGAAAAAGGCTTCCTAGACCAAATGAAACTGAGAAATACTGAGTTGATACAGTTAAGTACTCGGTCTCCTCTCTGTCTCTCTCTCTCTCAAGCTCTCTCTCTCTCTGCAGAGCATCTTTTGTCCTTTCATATGTTAATGGGCAGCAACTTACTTCAAAATGGATCTTTATGGAGACCATATATCTTGTGGTTGATATTTCAATGGGGTCTCTTCCAAAAAGTAATGTTATTTGAAACACTTTGGGGAAACACCGAGTAGGTTTACAGACATCACTTGAGCATCTATTCTGAGGGCCTGCAGCCTGAAATGCAACCAAAAAAAAAAAAAAAAAAATTACACATTGCTGTGATCAAATATCTGACAAGAAGCAGCTTAAGGAAGAAGGATTTATTTTAGCTTACACTTCCTGGGATACAGTCCATCGCGGTGGGAGACGAACGGCAACAGGAAGCTGGCTGGTCACATAACATCCTCAGTCAGGAAGAGAAAGGGGACAGGGAGTAGAACAGGGCTATTAAATCTCAAGGTCACCCACAAGGGACCCACTTCCTCCAGCAAGGTTCCATCTTCTAAAGGTTCCACAGCGTTCCAAACAGCATCACCAGCTGATAACCAAGTGTTCAAACACAGCAACCTATGGGGGGCATTTCACACTCATACCACAAGTGGGTCCTATGCTGGGTGCTGAGAAAAGGCACTTAGTACTCGGTGGTGGCTTGCCCTCAGGGACACAAGCACATGCTGCTCTCTACCGTCTGTATCCGTGTAGCTCTTCAGCCAGGGTGAAGGTGAAGAGGAAGCAGGGGAGTCCAGAATGCACAGTGCTTCTCCCCATAGCATCTCTGCCCAAGGACCCCTCCCTGAACAGCTGCAGTTGGGTAAGGCTTCGATGGGATGCACACGTTTTTAAAAATATTCCTCAATTAACATCACTTGCCACCTGCAGTGTTCAGAAAGGAACATTCCTGAGACATAGATTGAGTGCTTTGATACAGATTCACCATCAAACCACAACAACAGTCCCTAATGGGGATGAAGTTGTTTTATAAATTTATTATTAGTATTTATTTGAGAGTGAGAGCATATGGGCACACCAGGGCCTTCAGTCACTGCAAACTAACTCCAGATGTGTGCCCCCCTTGTGTGCATGTGCAAAACTGTGCACTTGCGTCACTATGCGTATGGCTTACATGGGACCTGGAGATTCGAACATGAGTTCTTAGGTTTTGTAGGCAAGCACCCTAACTGCTAAGCCATCTCTCCAGCCCCATATCTAGTGTTTAATGGAGAAGCTCTATGCACACACCTTTCCATTCAGACCCTTTGAAGGAGATTCATGTTGTCGTTAGGATTGCAGGAAACTGACACTTGCAAGTATTTAGTGACCTGGCCAAGGCCACACATATTATAGTGGGGGAGCCCAACCCAAATGATGGCCTCTTGTCATAGTCTTGCTCTCCTCTGTCACTGAGCTGTGTGCACTGGTTGATAACCCCAGAAGAACTGTGTCTTGCTTATTTCAATTTCAGAGTTGTGCTTCTAAAAACTAGGATGAAGCCTGCGTTCACAGACTACCCAACCATAAAGAAGGGGATGACTGAGCACAGCAAAGAATGTGGGAGGCCATGTAGCCCTTGACCTTGACTGGCAGGTGGCTGGGGTCACTGAGAAGAAAAACAAGTTGGTACAGTGAAATGTCAAAGTGCACAAATGTCATTTCAATAACAAAACATGTCAGAAATAACATTTTTCCGTCTCCCAAGAAGTGACACCATCTACACCATGGTGCAAAACAATTTTACACATCAGAAATCCATAAAAAACTCTTAAAATGGAATTTCTATGGATAAAAGATTGCTCTTGGTAGAGAGAGAGTTTATCTGCCTTCCTGTCTATAATTGGTGCTGCCCAATGCTGATCTGAGTTTTGAAAAATCTAAATTTTAGTTTCCATTTTATATTCTCACATGTCATATAAATGATTATGGTGCCTATTATTGGTTTCTATTTATAGTAATCAATTTGCCAAATTCACTGAATATTATTGGTAAAGCAATCTGTACTTAACCTGTATTATATATGATATATATCTATGTATACATATTTATTCAAACATAGTAAAAATCTTTGTTTTATCCATGTGAGTACAGGATTGTAAACCTAATTCATTATTTTGGAGTCAATATGGCTTCTATAGAATCTGTGAAAATGGCTCTGGGTTATCTTACTATGAGTGCTCAATGAGGAGGCCACAGATCAAAGAATTTAAAAAGAAAAACCTTAACTTCTGTCCAGTGTATAAGCTGCATTATCGTCCCCAACCCCATGAAAAACAGGCATTGCTGGTCCAGGTTTACAGAAGAGCCAACTGGAATTCAGGAAGGAAAGGCCACCTGTCCCTTGGGGATGTTCTCTCTGATGAAGTGGTGTGAACCCCAGCTATGACTACACAGATTGCTTAGGTCAGGTTAGATCGGATCCATTTCAACTCCCGTGGAAGCAATCTCAAGTTATATAGGCCTGTGTGGTGGGTGTGAGGGAAGGTAGTGCATGTGCATGCACCTGTGTATGTGTGTGCATTTGTGAGGAAAAGACAAAATGCCCTTTGACTTGCCAGAAGGTTCCATGGAGACAAAGAGTGAGGCCATTCTCAGCTTGTTTAAGAAAAGGGGTCTGTGATGGGGTACTCCTGCTCACTGAGCCACCTTCTTCAGAAGAGGGTCCTCTCAGCTCTATCAGAGAATAGGCACATGGACCACTGGTCCAAAACTGGGGAGGACTCATGGTGTTAGGCTGGTTTCCTCCAAAGTCACCAATTTTTTCCTTAAAGACACTTTCTCAGAGTTTGAAAATGAAATCCCTGTCTTTGAAGAGAATAAATTTAGGGCTCTTAGATCTCTGCATCTTGGGCAAAATACTCATGCTACTCTCAGGATACTCTCTGTATGTGTTCAGTGATTGTCACCTACATTTCACTAACGATTCCTCAAAAGTTTCAGGAAAGGAAGAATATATGTGGCAATCTCTTTCCAATTCTACTCCCAGTTCTGACTTTCATAAGGGCCTGCTAATACCCAGGCTTCTAAAATCTGAAGGAGATTCTTACCATCAATCTAGATAGCCTACTTTCCTGGTTATTCCCTCTCCATTCAAGGACACATGAGCATCCTCTGTGATTTATCACAGGGCCCTTTTTTGGCTTCTTCTGGTGTAAGTCTGTCTTCACACTGTCCCTATCCAAGGACACCCAGGCTAAGGGATGGCTCAGTGGGTAAAAGTTCTTCATGTATTTAATGTAAGAGTCATTGTCTCAGCCTCCATCAATGTTCAGATCATATATGCATCCCGCATTAGCCTCAGCTGTACCCTCCGTGAACTCCACCATGATAGGATGCCATTGTGTTTCCAGTGCAGAACAAAGCCTGCATAAATTTTGTCCCCATATGTTCAGCAAACACCTTTAACATTACCCAGGAAGGTTTTAGGATAACAAATAGAACCTTTCTTTTTTGGGTAAACATTTCTTTAATTTAAATAATTAATTTATTTGAGAGAGAGAGAGAGAGAGACGGAAAGAGGGAGAGAGAGAGAGACAGAGAATGGGTGCACCAGGGCCTCCAGCCACTGCAAATGAATTCCAGACACATGCACCACCTTGTGCATCTGGCTTACGTGGGTTCTGGGGAGTTGAACTGAGATCCTTTGGCTTTGCAGGCAAATACCTTAACCGCATCTCTCCAGCCCCCAAATGGTACCTTTCATACACACAAACTGGGTCTTTACCTAAAGGAGAATATGTGACTTGGTCCTAAATGCTTTGCCAGGAACACATTCCAGTTCCTTTGTGTTGACTGGAACGCTACTCACTTTGTGCATAACCTCTTGTACAGAGCACATGAGTGTTTAACCAGCGTAATAACAGCAGTTATAGCATTTGTTATAACACAATTCCCAAACTATCACTAATGCTTTTTTTCTGCTATTCCTTTGTAAATTAACTTGTCTAGGTAAAAGACTTTTGTTCACCACATTGGAGATCAAATTAAGAAGATATTGCTAAGGGGATTCACAGCTTAAAAAGCTCTGTTCTTAGTGGGGAACTCCATTGTTTTTTATTTGACAGCTTTCTCCACACTGGACATGTTTATCCAATTTAGTAACTTTACTATGGTTTATTTTGGGAGCACTGAGATTCTAGTTTTAAAAAGGAATCAAATCTTTAGATATAGTCAGTCATTTAAATAAATAGAAACCTAGGTTTCTTTTTTTTTTTTGAATTTTTTTTTCAGCACACCTCAAAGCGTTTGACATAGGTGAGAGATAGCATGGGGAAGAGAGCCCAGGTAGAAAGATGGCAGGAGGTACAGCAGAAGATGATCTCCCCCAGGGAATCAAAACCCATTGCTTACAGAAGAGACAGTCACAGAGACTGCCTTCTATCAGCTTGTAACCAAATGGGCCTCTCACTAAGAAAGCATTTTTGCTCTATAGCAGGACACTTCACTTCTTTTTTTTTTTCACTTTTCTTTGGTTTATCATTTATTTATTTATTTGAGAGTAACAAGCAGAGAGAAAAAGAGGGAGAGAGAGAGAATGGGCACGTCAGGGCCTCCAGCCACTGCAAACAAACTGCAGACGTATGTGCCCCCTTGTGCATCTGGCTAACATGGGTCCTGGGGAATTGAGCCTCCAACTGGGGTCCTTAGGCTTCACAGGCAAGTGCTTAACCACTAAGCCATCTTTCCAGGCCAGGACACTTCACTTCTATCACATGACAGAATCGCATGCTATCTGATATTCTTGAAAGTTCCAGTTTATGCTACTCTGTGTAGATCTTTGTGAAGCAACGGGCTGCTCTCTGAGAACTAGGAGAAAGGGAAAGCCCGTGTTTCCTCAGAACAAGAATGACAATGATCCTCGGAAATGCCACCACAAACAGAACCACCTGAGACCACACTGATGCCTGAACTCAGTCCTTCCTGCTTGTCTTCTAAGCATTATGAGGCGCAGATATGAATGAGGGGATCCTCTCTCTCTTTCTCTCTCTCTGGAAATGAGTTATCATGAACGAGCACCACACCCACAAGCAGGCAGAACTGCAGGCAAGGACCCAGTGCCTCCCAACTTTCCAGATGCATGGCAGCCTACCCTCCTAAGCACTCCTTTAAACAGGGAGCATGGAGGCACAGGTGGGTCCTGGACAGAGCTGCTCTCCTCCCTGCTTGAAACATGAAACAGGAAGGTGAGTTCTCTCACCTGCCCCCAGACCCTGTCTGAATGTGAGTACACCCAGACTGAACCACACAGGATATCAACATGGCAGGGCCTGGTGGGCCATTGGGCTCCGGATGCCCTTGGAGTGATCAGCACTGTGGATACTCATTGCTGTTCCTCCCTTGCTAAACTCACAATTTCCATTAAAATCATTTTAGTGAATTTGTTGGCACCCAGGATATGGTAACATTGAATCAAGGGAGCTAGAATATTGGGCTTTTGTTATTCATTTTGCCAGTAAAACAGCCAATCACCCATTCATTTATTCAATAGCACTCAAGCATCTATTACTGCCCATTACTTAGTGAAGCAAAATTATTGCAACACCTGCCTCCTCCCCACCCTGGAAGGGTCACCAGCATGAACACCATTGCCTCACCAGCTAACATTCAGTGTTTGTTGTAGGGCAGACACACTGCACTATGGTGCCTCACACCCACAGCTTTGACTACCCCAACAATGCCATGAGATGGACATTATTATCCTTATCAAAGCATAGGGCACAAAAGCTCAGTAGGGTTGCAGTTGGCAGGTATCAGAGCCTAGACTGTCATTCAGGTTTGCCTGACTCCAAAGACAGATTCCTCAGCACAGCTTATCCAGCATACACACACACACACACACAAATATATGAGTCACCTGGAACTAACATGGTCACTAGCTGGAGCTTCTCCAGTCCCGCCTCAGAAGGTCTGGGTGAGAGTCGGGATTCTGGCTCTATAACCAGGCACTGAAATGGTCCATGTATCAACTGCGATGTTGCAGCAAGCCTAATTTGCATATTTCAGTTAATTCAGATGATCATTAGGAATCCAAAATATAAGCTGACAGCTCCAGCTGCTGAGCAGGTGACAACAAAATCCTCATGTGGCTCATCTCCTGCCATGCAGTGCTGATGGGTAGTACTGCTAGGCATTGCCTACCTCAGTGCCACCTTACTTGAGCCAAATAACCACGGTCTCTTTGGGCTGACCATCTGACTATTGAAGATGACCCCCTGGCCCTGTTTCCATGAATTCCATAGAGGAACTAGCCAATGTTGTATGTACCTGATGCAACAGTGAAAACTGTAAGGATAGTTCTTCACTCCTATACAAAAGCCACTGTATCTACTGACTCTTGTTTTACTCTGACCATGAACCTCTGGCCTTTCCCACACAGTCTGGGATTCTATAACAACACAACAAAGAAAACAGCAGAGAACCTCGTGAAGGAAAGTCCTGCAGTGGAGGAAGAATGAATAGGTTTGTTCTAGTGGCTGAGGCCAACACATGACAGGTGAGCTCTTGAGAAATAATAAAAGAATAATGAGCCCAAGCAAAGTATCCTCCATAGAGTATCCTTTATTAAGCTAAGGACATATATGAATACCCTCCACTGGGAATGAGAGGACAAGCATACATCATTTCAACATGCCAGCATTTAATCAAGAGGTAGTATTTGAACTACCATGTATGCCCTCATGCAGTTAACATTTACAGAGTGCTTGCAAGATGCTATGACCATTGTACTATGCTATGCCTCACTCCAGCCACAGAGACACAGAAGTAAATAGCATGACAAAATATTCTTTCCTCCCAGGTTGCTACAGAGAAGAGACAGGGGAATAAGACACTTAAAGATGGGGAAAAAAGATCCATTTTTTTTACTATTAAAAAAGTCCAGGGTTCAGTTTGGCAATAAGATTGAATATAGGAGAAAGTGAGAGGCCCTCTGTATCTGAGTTTGTACCAAAGATTCATCCAACCAGAAACTGAAAATTTCTCAGAAATGTTCATCTGTACTGAATATTCATGCCACCACTCTCAAAGCAATATAATCTGACAACAATTTACACTGTGTTTGTACTGTATTAGGTCTTGTAAGAAATCAAGAGATGATTTAAAGTGTACAGGAGGTTTTAGGCTTTACGCAAATATACCACCATATAAAGGGACTTGAACATTCTCAGATTTGGCCATCCATAGAGAATCTTGGAGCCTATAGATACAAAGGGGCAACCGCATTCTCCTCACTTCATTTTAGGATACTGTGAAATGAGCAAGTGTCCTTACCCCAGTTTTATAGAGCTGACAGTTGAGGTTCAAGGTATTTAGCAAGTGATGGCATTACTCGATAGGTGAGCACAACAGGGACGAGGTAAATTATAGGAATCTGTGCATAATTAACACAGCATACACACCACAGACATAGGTACCCTTCACATCCTACAAGAAAGGATTTTTTAATTAACTGAGCTAATTTAATTGGAAGAGATATGCACTGGGAAAGGTTTAATTCAATACTACAGAATATTCAATAAACATTGAGTTCCCTGTCTACTTCAGGCCCTCTCAAAGAGAAAACTGCAACCACCAGTTTCCCAGAATAGCCTTACCATGAAGCTCTCAATCTACCATGTGCGAGTTAAGCAAATCAGATTAATCGCTTGGAAAGGCTGAAATCAGTAAGAAGAAAAATTCTCAGAATGACAAGTAGGAGTAACAGACTCGTATCCCATTTTAATGTTTTCTTAATAGCAAAGAGAAAAGGCACTAAAGAAGTTCCACACTGTTCTGCTTTCATCACCTGGGCTTTCTGGAATTATAAGAAGCATTGTCAGATGAATAGAAACTCGTTGCTTTGTGCACATAGGTCCTGAGGAAGCACAGGGTTCAAAAGCCTCTCAGAGTGAGTTCCATGGGCTGGTTTCTCCTTTCTGGTGCGTCTTAGTGACAAGACCTGTGTGTCTGGATATTGCACGCCTTGGAACTGGGCCCTGCTTCTTATCCAGAACACTTATCCCCTGACGCAGCAGTAGGGGATGCCTTCTTTCCCTGTGGATGGAGGTCCAAGTTGAGATTGAAGGGATCTTCAGTCTTCAACCAGGCATCTGCTCCATGAATTATGGAGCCTCCCCTCCTCTCTGAAGACTCAGAGTTCCAGGAGCCATGAGCTTAAAAACTGACTCCACAGTTCCTTCCCTAAGAGCCCTTACGTAATGGGTCTTAACAGTGTGTGAGGAAAAGAGGACACTCTCAAACCTTTAATGGCAGGATGGAAAAGCTGGCACTGAGCAGGCTCCTATCCAAAGAGCTAGTAACATAGAAGTCATGAGACTCCTTGAACTTCATTTTTCACATGTCTAAAATGCTTGTCCAAGGGGAAGAATTAAGTGTGAATAAATACTGGCTACCTGGAAGGTTGGGCAAGACCAGAGACCTTTACCACATGACCAGCTACAACATTCTAAGAATACAAACAAACCCTCTGTGCTGATTACAAAACAAACTGCATTGTTCTGTGTCCTTTTGTGTGGGTTTCATGTCACTAACTCTTTCCCTGAGGATGAAGCTGAAATCTACACAGTCTAACCATCATACAGACATTTTTACCACATGAGACGATCTTCAGGCCCCAGTACCAGGCATGATTATTCCAAGATCAGTGGATCCTAGAGGCTGGGGCAAGAGGTGCTGACCCATTCAACCCTGAAGTCTAGGCTGACAAGTAGTCACTCAAGCCAGGAGGCTCCCTCCTAACCGGCCACTACAGTCACAGTGCAAGGCTGTGGCACAAGGCAAGCACCAGCTAAGCAGCATCAGGTCTGGCCCATGTGTTGGGGTCAATCACCAGGCCCCAGGTTGAATATTTTCCTTTCCAGGACACACTCAAGAGTGTCCAGCCAGACGTCTACAGGGACAACATGGACACAGTACCTTTCCTCCCCAGGACTCAAAGCCATCTAACCACTTATTTACAAACAATGGCTTAAAAGGCAAATTGTGCTTGTTTTTGATTAAGTGTTCACAGTGAGGTGTTGGCAATGAATGGCTGAAAAATGAGGTATATGGGGTGACCTGGCTAGTAGCTATTAAGTTGAAGCTGACAAGGTGAATAACATCTTTAGGAGGCAGTGGCAAAACAAAGATAGACAGACTGATCAGCCTTTCTCCTGATTTCAGTCCTCAAAGGGAAATGAAAAGCCAACACGAAAAGCTCTTCAGTGACTCCAGATTCAGAGATAACAGAGCATCCCAAGTTGCCAAGGCAACGCTAACTGAGCACAAGATGAATATATGTGTACACACACGTGGCCATGGGCACCGGCAGCCATGCACAGGGACAGACCCAACCAAATGCAATGTCCCCAGCTACAGGCTGGATTTCGGCATGGCTCCTGTGGGCAGATTTGCAAGGGGCTCATGGCTGCTGCTTCAATAAAGAATACAAAGAATCTTAAGCATATGCACATATGCTTAAGAAAATAATTTTACTACCATTAATGATCTTGAACCTTAACAGGCATTAATTAACACTGAGTAGCACTGACTTCTGGACTCTTTTTCACTGAATTTTCTATTGAAGACTTAAAACATTACAGTTACAGTGTTGAATATTCTCATTTGCTTTAATTTAACACAATTTCTTCTCCTTCCCTCCTGAACTTTGAGATATATTGTCCAGGAATGGTTTTAAATTTTGGTGTGTGTGTGTGTGTGTATATACATATGTGTGTGTGTATTACTATAAACATATAAACATTTCATAGTTTTTTAATTATAGCACTATTTTATTGTAGCTTCATTTCTGACTCCACATTAATCTAAATTCATCCAACTTATACATTTAAAGTTATGTAGCGTCCTATTTTTCCATATAATATGCTTTATCCATTTCCTTCCTGGAGGGCATTTAGACTGTCTAGATTTTTAACTCTCACAAATAATGCTCCAGTGGGTGCTATTACCTAAATACATCTCCTTAAACACATACACAGTTCTCTCAGGAGTATACTTATAGAAGTGGAATGGTTGATTCATCAGAGAAAATGCCATCTATTTTCTAAAGCTAATTTTATTAATGCTCACTCTCAGCAGCACTGTATAAAAATTTCCAACACCCCACATTTTTGCAAAATGTGGTGGTGTCCAATTCGGATTCTTGCTAATCTGAGAACTAGTAGATGGAATCTCACTGTATCATTTTACATTTATATCTGATGACTACTTCAGTTGAGCATCTTTACGTGATTACTGGCCATCTCCTTTCCTGACTTGGATTTCTCCAGTTCTGTCTTATATGTGTATGCATGTATGTGGAGGCCAGAGGACAATCTCTATTGTCATTCCTATGGCGCCATCTCCCTTTTTTGAGACAGCGTCTGTCACTCACCTAGAACTCACCAAGAAGGATAGGCTGGCTGGCCAGCGAGCTCCAAGGATATGACCACTCCCCCTCCCCAGCACTTAGATTACAAATTCAGGTCACTATACCTGCAGTGATTATTTTTTCCCTTTTAATTTAATTCAGGTCCTCATGCTTTCAAGGCAAGACTTTACTGACAGAGCTATCTCACAAGCCCTGCCTCTCCAAAGCCTATCTTGTACTCACCATTTTCATGAGATAGACTTTGTTTTCGAGACAGACTTTCACTCTAGCTCAGGCTAACCTGGAATTCACTATGTATTCTCCGGATGGCCTTGAACTCATGATGATCCTCCTACCTCTGCCTCCCAAGTGCTGGGATTAAAGGCATGCACCACCATGCCTGGCTTAGAGATAGACTTGTTTTTAACCAATGGTGAAACAGGACTGTTTAATAATGATATTGAGAAAAGTAGAGAGCCTTTTAAAAAGATAAGCATAAAATTGATCAAAATTTAAAAACTTTTAAAATTTAAGGTCTAGGAAGAAATATGGTGTTTTCAAATATCTATATAGTGAGGGATTTTGTATGTGTATATGTGTGTGTGTGTGTGTGTGTGTTTGCGTGTAGTTAAGTACATATTTAAAATCAAAATTCTGAGTGTGGGAGAAAATTTAGTATTTGTCTTTCTGAATCTGGCTTGTTTTACTTAACATAATGATTTCCAATTGCATCCATTTTCTTGCACATGTCATGACTTTACTGTTTTTTTATGCTTGTATAAAATTCATGTATATTCATACACATGAATTCATGTATTCATTTATATATGTTGTGAATATTACTCTTTTGTCCTTTGTTTACAGGTCTTTTATGATCATGGTCCACACTTCCGTAACCTCAGTCCTGTGGAGAGCTGCCACTGGTGAGCCCATGGGGTGTCACCTGTTCTTTGTGCTCTACAAGAGTGTTGTATATTTTTCAGCTGGGCAGAGTGTCACATCCCAGAGTTTTGGAGGCTGAGGTTGAAGAATTCCTAGGAGGTCAACCTGAGTTACCCTGTCTTTAAAAACAACAATAGGGGCTGTAGAGATTGCTCAGTGGTTAAGGCACTTGCCTGCAAAGCCTAATAACCTGGGTTTGATTCTCCAGTACCCACATAAGCCAGATGCTCAAGGTGGCACATTTGTCTGGAGTTCATTTGCAGTGGCTAAAAGCCCTGGTGTGCCTATTCTCTCTCTTTCTCTTCCTCAATGCCTCCCCCTCAAATAAATAAATAAATAAATAAATAAATAAATAAATAAAAACAATAATGGTAGCTGGAGGGATGGGTCAGGGGTTAAGACTCTTGCCTGCAAAACCTAATGGTTTGATGCACCAGTACCCATGTAAAACCAGATACACAAAGAGATGCATGAGTCTGGAGTTCATTTACAGAACTCTCTCTCTCTCTCTCTTTCTCTCTGTGTCTGTCTTTCTCTGCTTACAAATAAATAAAATAAATTTTCAAAAACAAGAACAATATATTATTATCTATTATGATGATGATGATGATGATGATGATGTGGGTATTTCCCACTAAGCATGAGCCGCCTTGACACCCACTGTCCTACTGGATCACTAGGAAGGGCAAGGGAAGTGATACTGATACAGGGCACCTACATCATCCCTCTTCACAAGCAACGAATGACATCAGCATCACTATCCTCATCTTCGCTAAAGGAAATTAGACCTCAGGGAGGCTAGATAACTCACCCAGAGTCTCATTCCATAAAGGAAGCATAGCACCACATTTGAACCCAGGTCTCATGACCCCCATACTGTGCTTTCTACTGTTTATGGTGCCAACACTCCCTAATTCTCTACATACAGCCAACAAAATTAACGGCGCCACAGTGCAGACCTCCCAGAGCCAGCAAAGCCACTTTCCTTTCTTTGTTTTATTCTTGGCTTTCCAACCACTTGGTACATTAGTGCCTGTGGCTCCAAGCAGCCCACTCTAGAGAGTGCTGGGAATGATACAATTAAACACAGGAAACAGTTCATTGTTGTCAGTCCACAGCCTAACAATGAAGGTCTGGGATGCACAGGAAGTAGATGTTCCCTAGGTGGGAATGGGAGGAGTGCTCCAGCAGGAGGCCCTTCCTAAAGTTGTGGCATTATGGGCTGGAAGCTGAGCACTGCTCGCCTGTAAGGAGACAGCAGACAGCTCCCAGGCAGAGCCCACAGCCATAGAACTGTCAAGAGTCCCCTGTGGTGATGCTGATTCCACAATGACCAAGGATAGGGTATACAGATGTGCTGACTTCCAAGCCAAAAGGCTTTCCTGCATTACTCCCTCTGAATGTTCAAAATGTCCTCAAATGGCAGGTGGTGTGACAGATGAAAGGACAGGAGTCCCGGGAAGCAATTTATCCACAACACTCAAATCGTGAGCAATGACAGAACTGGACTCAGAACCAGGTTCACTTCTCTCTTACGCCTCTACCCCACATTATCAATCACGTGATTCCTAAAATGCATCCTTAAAAACAACACGACACAGCTGTTGAGAAATAAGCTTCAGCTGACTGATGGATTCAAATCCCACCTCAACCTTACAAAAGCTCTATGACTTGTCATGTCAACACCTTTGGGACTCAGCTTCTAAATGTGTAAGACATGAATAGCAATAATACCCACTCGAAAGGGTTTTTGTATGGATTAATGGGTTAAGATTTATAAAGGTCTTAAATTGAGAGATTATGCTGGAACTGAGATGGAAGCCACCTCCCTGTTGGCTAGCTTCCATGGTGATAGAAAGCGCTATATGTGCTGCTGGGGGATAAAAGTCACCAAAAGTGTGAACATGCAGCGGATCCTGCAAGCTACAAAAGCAAACGGCCAGATAAGATGTACCCACTGGCATTATGGGAGTAAACAACTGCTCTGTCTGTATATGAGGTCTGCTCAGTGGAAGAGAATTCATTCTTGGTACAGAGAAGCAAATCAGAAGTCTATAGCTCAGAAGGTCATAGACCCTAGAGGAAAGTTTCCACTTTGTCTAAAAGAGGAGGTCATGCCCACTAAAAGACTTCTAAATGTCTAAATGTCTATGCTTTCCCCCTTTGGTCCATGCTGTTCACTCTTGACTAGAGTATCTGTTTACAGATGGTAGCAAATACCAGAGAGACGCAAGACCAATCAAAATGACAGACAAGGAAGCCAACAGGCTAGCAGTTGACAATTCACCTCTATCACATCTGCCAGGTCCCTAAGAACACTACAGAGGAAATGGTGGATTTAAGGCAAGTGTTGTTCTCATTGCCAAGCTGAGAACCACCTCAAGGGAGATGTTGGTAGACACTGAGGAGACTCAACACTCATCAAAACAGAAAATTAGAGAATGCTGAGAGCTCAACATTAAAAGAGACTTCAAACAGGCACTCCAACGATCAGAGAACATTGCCATGCAGGACGTAGAAAGAATGTAAGAGTCACAGGGTGGGAAGGTGTATTCTGATGAATTGTCCACCCCATAGGGACTGACTGGTTCATTCACGACCTCACAGTGATTACTAATAACTCTACTGAGGGCCCTCAGTGGAATGGGACGGGGGGAGACTATAACCCCATTAGAATATAACCAATTTGCAATATGTTCACTTATTAAAGTTCTCAATACAAATGTAAAAAGAAAACACACCTTAGAATGCAGAAAAAGATTAATATAGGTCTTAGAACAATACATGCTATATATTAAGGGCTACTTATTAGTAACATATTGATGTATAAGAAATGACCATAAAACCTAGAAGCTTAAAATAAAAATAGATAACATGTCATGAAAGTCTGTAGGTCAAGAATTTGCATTTGGCTTGTGATCCCTGATGAAACTGTAACTAAGACATCAATGAGAACTACAGTAAGCTGAACACCTAATTGAGGCTCCAAAAGCTACTTCAAAAGTGGCACAATCACATGGCTGGCAAGTTGAGACTGCCTGTTGGCAGGAAGCCTCAATTCATGGGAGCTTCTCCACCACTTGCATGAGGAAATGATCCAAGAAAGCAAGGTGGAAACAGACCATCTTTAGGACTTAAGTCTTGGAAGACACACAGCATCATTTCTGCATTATCTTACAGGTTACACAGATCAGCCCTGTTTGTTCTGGAAGGAGACTGGATACAAGGGTAAGTACCAGAAATTAAGGACAACTGAGGGCCAACCTTGCAGGCTAGCTACCATGGACCTAGTCTGTTAGAACAGGAAAGGAATTGGACTTTTATACTTGCATTCTAAGTGTCTGGACTATCATGGGACAATCAATAAACATTTATCAGAAGAACAGATGTATAGATGAAAAGAAATGCCCATATCATCCCAGCCAAGTTCCATTTTAGCTCTATCACATGTTACTGTTTTCTCAGCCACTTCCAAGGAAGGAAGTATTTGCTTTCAACTTCTACTCTTAAGTCATTATTTCTATAAATTAGCTCTCAAATTTCATCTTTGTATAAATGTGTCTGGAGTGGTAACCTCAAACCAAAAGTGCTATGTAACTTTCTCTTTCATCCAAATATAACAATATAAAATATTTCCTCTGAATTCAGGAAGTTCAAGAAAAAGGATGGCTGAAATCTTATGCCCTGGTTGAAATGTGTGCACCAATAGGCTCAGACAGCAAGAAGTATGTGTCCCTAAACAATGGTGGGAAAGTTCCCCCTTGCACAAAAGCAGGCTTTTGGCTTCCTCTTCTTCTCACCAAAGCTGTACTTAGAAGATAAGGCTGCCCAAACCCTGAGAAGCTACTCACTGAAGCCAAAGGAAAAGGCTAAGAGCCACACTTGGTGGGAGAGGCCCATGCCTCCCTGAGATCCTTGGCCCTCAAGATACCAGAACTGGGGCTAGAGGGATGGCTTAGTGGTTAAGGCATTTGCCTGCAAAGCTAAAGGATCCAGGTTCGATTCACCAGGACCCATGTTAGCCAGATGCACAAGAGGGAGTTTGTCTGCAATGGCTGAAGGCCCTGGCATGCCCATTCTCTCTCCTCTCTCTTTCTCTGTCAAATAAATAAAAATGTTTTAAAAGATACCAGAACTGAAGGCTTCCTCATATCATACCTACATCAGAACTTTTAGACACGAGGCTATGAGACATCCTAGCTTCCTCTCAGCATTTGGAGTGCTTTGTAACACTATCAGACTTCAACTAGGGGTGGCATTCTCAATTACACAGCTGCATTAACTCACCAAGTGTGAAACCATCTGCTTTTACCTTGCACTGATGGTATGCATCTTCCACATGCCAGAAGTGTCACAAACAGATATGGCCTGATAGTCCTGAAAAGTTGGGATGCTCTCTTTGGCTCCCTGTGGTAGCATAGGAGTGTAAGTGACCACAGCCCTGCCTTTACCAGGCATGGGGAGACCTTTCATGAGCACACCAGCCTGAGCCTGGCTCTTGAGAACTGACTACTGGAAGATGCCAACATGGTGTTCATGATCATTGGCTTTGTGTTCATCATCCATAGATCGTTGAGTGGCATAAAGAAATATAAAAAACCATGCAGTCAAGAAAAGAGGGATTGCTGGTAGTCATAGCCTCCCCCAGTCCCAAATGACTCCAGGGTCCCGCTTCTCAGCATGAGGGTACAGTGACAGGAGAGGTAAATGGTGGGTGGAAACACTCATCTTTAGGGAGGAAGAAATTTGCTACAACTCCATTGAAGATTGAAGGATGAGTTCACAACTAAGTTCAGAATGATCATTAGTCATTTCACATTTGACACTCATTTTGTTTTAAGTGCCAAAGGACAAATGGTCACCTTGACCTTTGCCTTTAATGAGGGCAACAGCATGGTAAATCTGAAATGCAAAGTAACTTCAAAGTGTGAATTACACTTCAATTGCAAACTCCAGTGTCATAGAGTAAAGCTCCAGTCAGAAAAATCCTTTTAGAAATGCCCTGGAGCTATGCATAAGAGGCTTAGGAATGAAAAAGAAACTTAGCACTTTGGTGCCAACCTAGAATGTCTTCCTATATAGTTCGTGGAGTCATATTTGGAGACATAATTCTAGGATTTGCTGCATTTTTAATGTGTGTGTTTGTGTGTATGGATAACCATGTTCATGTATATGTACATGCGTGTGCAATGTGCCCATGGAGGCCGAAGGACAACCTTTGGTGTCATTTCTCAGGAGTGCTATCCATCTTTCTTGAGGCAGACCAGTGAGCCCCAGGGATCTGTTTGTCTCTGCCTCCCAAGTGTTGGAATTACAAGCGTTTTCTTTCTGAGTTCTGGGGATTGAACCTGACTCCTCAGGCTTATGCAAGCACTTTACAGACTGAACCACCTCCACAGCCCTTCAGAAATACTATCCTCCCCTTCTGAGGTTCAAACTATCTAATATGATGCATGCACAATGCGGAAATCCCATCTTGGCCGGGCGTGGTGGTGCACACCTTTAATCCCAGCACTCAGGAGGCAGAGGTGGGAGGATAGCCATGAGCTCAAGGCCACCTTGAGAATGCAGATTGAATTCCAGGTCAGCCTGGGCTAGAGTGAGACCTTACCTCAAAAAAACCAAAAAAAAAAAGGAAAAAAAAATCCCACCTTGTAACATCTACATGCAACTAATTTTGGTTCTTCACTGGGTACCCAGGACAGCAGCTACTGGTCATAGTGGGGGAAGGGAAAGCTTAGTCCAGTTTGAAATACGTCCTAAGGGTGGAACTTTTAGAGACTATTTATTGTTCAAAGTCTGAATGTAAAATGTTTCATTGGGAATGTTTTCTATTGATCACATGCTACAATAGCATATTGAACATGATGGGCTTGATTAAAATATTATTAAAATTAATTTCATTTATTCTCTTTTACTTTGGAAAACCTTGGCTTTTAGAATATTAGAGACCACATATAGGGGCTTGTATGTGTCTACTGGACACTGCTGGGATAGATAACTCTACAAAATATTTTCCCCTGGCAGCATCCACACAGGGCTAAGTAGACTTTACAGGATGTACATAGTGATAGGCCAAAGGGTAATTTTAATCTCCAATAACTGTTGATATTTAAGAAATTCAGGAATTCTAAACACATTCTGTATTCTCTTTAAAATAATTTAAAGCTCTTAATGTTGGGACTACCTTCTTAACCAGAAGGCATGACCAGGATTTGAACAGAAGCACCCCTTTGACAGGGCACCTGCTGTATAGCTTTGCCCTGTATCCACCAGGCCCTGTTGCTTCCCAACATTCAGGATGGGCCACGGTCATTCTGTTCCCCATTCCCAGTCAGTAATTCACATCTAAATTCCTGGCTAACTTCCCCAGGCTTGAGTTTTTGAGTCCTGTTTTACCAGGAGTGTGAAAAGAGGTACCAGACCTGAGCATAGGTAACAGGAGGCTCTGCTCAAAGAACAGGATATTTAAAGATGGGATCTAGGAAGAGGGGAGAATCTTGAGATGCAATCATTCTGGGAGTTGTTGTTTTGTTTTGTTTTGCTTTGTTTTGTTTTGTTTTGTTTTGTTTTGTTTTGAGGTAGGGTCTCACTGTAGCTCAGGCTGACCTGGAATTCACTATGTAGTCTCAGGGTGGCCTTGAATTTACAGCAATCCTCCTACTTCTGCCTCCAGAGAGCTGGGATTAAAGGCGTGCGCCACCACGCCCAGCCTGGGAGTTATTTTTCAAGACTAAGTGAAAATGTTCCAGTGGCATTTTTGGTACAGGAGGGAACCAGTAACATTGCTTAAGGGATGCCCAGAGGCAAGAGGAAGAAGGCAAGGAAAACAGGAGACTAGACAAGGGTCTTAAGAGAATGGCTGGATCCAGCCAGAGCAGCCTACATGACACCGAGCTTCCAGGAAAGGCACCCAATTGTGGGCAACAAGCCAGAATAGTCACTTGATAGATGGCCATGATAGGTACAATTTCCTCAGTCAATCCTAAAAGCTACTCCTTTAGCTCCCACAAAGTCAGATGAAAAGAAGACAAAACACAGCACAGCAATTTCACAAAACAGTAGCAAGGTTTTCCCAAAGGGTTAGCACCCACAGTAGCCTCAAAGCAGTTTCTCCTTGAATTGCACATAACCCCACTATCCAAGTTTTGTCTCCCAGAAAACTGTCCAGTTCTTTCATCTTCAGTCACCACTCCTATCTTTGTATTCTACTGTATATGTACCATCTCCATAAAACCCCGAAATTACGTAAGGACAGAGGTTAGAGGCATAACTCACTGATTTCAAAATAATCGTCCATGACTACAAATCTGCAGTCACCCTTGCTTTGGTTAAAAAAAAAAAAAAAAGAAGTTTTCTTTTTTCTTTTTTTTTTTTTTTTACAATCTCAGTGAATATTTTCCCAAATGATTATGTGAAGAGCCTAGGGATCAGACCAATTCTGATCCTCTGATTTATCTGATAATCTATCACGATAACCAAAATATAAAGGAGATTACAGATGTTTATGGATAACTACTCTGTGATATTCACTCATGCCCCTGGGTTGGTAGCAGCAAATTGCTTTTCATTAGTAGATAAATATTCCTCCAGTTCTCTCATAAAACAGTGAATGTGAGTAGAGTGAGATTCGGTCTTTTCTGTGATGTGGGACAAGCATGTAATGGGAATTTCAGGGCTTGTCATTATGATCTCATTTGGACCATAACTCTGCAACTCTTTTCCAAATACCAGTGATTTGAGCTCTCTGTGTTCACATTATTGGTTGTGCTTTCATCATATTAATTTCTATAGACTGAGAAACCTGGGATGTTTTCTCTGAATTATCCAATCATGCATCGCACAAATATTCACTGTGCCCTGGCTACGTGTGAGTAGGTAGCTGGTTCCCAAAACCAAAGAAGATGCTGATGATGCTACTGAATGGCCCACAGGGCAGTAAGGAGTTACTGAGTTGAGCCCCAGTGAACTCAAATTTTGAAAGTAACCATAGTGAAAATGCCTAGGATACACCTAACTTTCTGAACGTCTCAACTTAGGGTGTCCATTGTTTCTATCATGATGGAACGCTGTCTGGGTCCTGCTGTTTGCTGCTGCTGGTGCTGAGCAGCATCAAGACAGTGTGTGAAACTACAGGGTGCTAAGCAGCCAGGGGAAAAGGGAAAGCAAAACTCACAAGTATGGTTCTAGATTCTGTGTTTCAGTCTAGAGTCATACCACCCTGAATGCACCCGATCTGTGCAGATGGGCATAAGCGCTTGCAAAACCTTTAGGCACTACTGACAAAGATGAATATGTTCTACGGCACTGTTCATGGGAGTCCTGAACTGAAAACCTCACAAGTGCCAACAGCAGTAGAACGGACAAAGAAAGGGTACTACAGAGAGCTCAGCTACAGCAGAATGAACACGCCACAAGAACACACACAGAGGATGGAGCCATGATGGAATGTGTGTAGCATCAATTCATCTGCCTAAAGTTCAACAACCTGTAAAAGGAATGAGGTAACAGAGAGATGACAGGTAGTTACTTTGGGGAATAAGAGGGAGCTAAGGACTTGGTGAGCCATATTGGGAGTGGCTTTTGGAACATTCTATTGCCAAAGTGGGGTGGTGTATACTGAAGGAAAATTAGCAAGCTGTATACTTAATGAATTGGGTGCTTTTCCCTGTGCACTATGTACTTTAATTAAGAAATACAGTCCAGGGAGGTCCCTGATGCCCCTAAAACATTACAGGCCATTGCTGAGGCCCTTGGTTTCCCACCAGGAATAGATGGTAAGACCCTATTGCTGAAGACTCCACATACTTGGGCTGCAAGCCCACTGAGAAATCCTGCTGGAACTGAGCTGATAACCTCCTCCATGTAGACCAGCTGACAGAAAGCTGGAAGAAGCCATTCTGCATGCAGTTCAATGGAAGAGAGAGAAATCACCAATGAAGATACTCAACAGTGGACACTGCAAGCCTTATATTTGGCCAGCCAGGACAAATGAGCCAACGGGTGCAATAGTGGCACATCTGTCATGGTGAAAACCAACTGCCCTCTAATTGGACTGGAGGCCTGCTCCATGGGAGGAATTCATCCCTGATACTGAAAACCTAAAACAAGGGTAGTCATGAGCCCTAGGGGTATAATGTCTGCTGCTGTCTGGCTAAATGTATATACTGTTCTCATCAAACTATCCAGTAAGCACTTCTCTTAGTGTTCACACCCATATATTAATGCTACTCTCACTTTTGGTAGAGAACCTCCTCTTTTCAGATGATGGTGACCTTGGGATGACTCAGAGGCATCATGGTGCTGGGAAGAAGTGACCGGAGTGCTCAACACTGCAATATCTCTATCACACCTCCCAAGGCTCGGGGTCCATTGCGGAAGAGGTGGTGGAAAGAATGTAAGAGCCAAAGGAAGGGTAGGACTCCTTACAACATGCTCCTCAAGACACAAAATGGCCTCAAAGTGTCTGACACTACCTACACAAGACCATCATAATAGGAGGAAAAGATCATGACATCAAGATAAAAGAGAGACTAATTGAGAGGAGGAGGGGATATAATGCAGAATGGAGTTTCAAAGGGGAAGTGGGGGAAGGGAGGGCGTTACCGTGGAATATTGTTTATAATCACGGAAGTTGTTAATAAAAAAATTAAAAAAGAAATACAGTCTTAAAATAAAAATTCCTGCAAAAAAGTTGAATTGAAAACAAATACAAATATAATTCCAAATAATAGCAGGACCTCTCATTCTCCTAATGAAAGCTGTGACACAGTTAAAACAAAGCAATTCAACAAACAAATGTGAAATTATGGAGAAAACATTTTTTCTCATGGAGTTGTGCCCAAAGTCATAAACAATAAATGTCACATTAAGTACACATTTCTATGTCTTGAAATACCTGCTGGTGATTGCATAAAGCTATCAGAACTAGTTAGAGAATCTTTTTTATGTAAGACAGGGTCTCACACTAACCAAGCTGGATCTGGAACTCACTTTGTAGCCCAGGCTGGCCTCTAATTCAAAGTAATCCTCCTACCTCAACCTTTAATTAGACATTTTAAAATAAGATTATTTCATTGTTATCTCTTTTTATATGTATGTTTGCTGGTTTTATAATATTCATTCTATATTAACAAAGATATAACGTAAGTATAAATATGAAGTAGTAATGATGCTTCTTAAAACTCTAAGTGCTGGAGTTTAAACAAAAACCCTTATCTAGATGCATGTGCATAAATATAACTTCTTATCTCTAAGGGAAAAGGCTTCAAGGTTTTCAGACATTCCAGAAAGTCTCAACTTCTAGAATTATTTGTAAATCTCTACTAAGAAAGACACTTGAATCATCTGGGAGGTCTGCTTTGGGTTTTCTTTTCTTTTTTTTTTTTTTTTTTGCTTTACTTGTGAAATCCAGCTGAAGAGAGACATTAAATTTAACTTCACCTCCCTTTGAAGTCTTAGAAATAGTCTGGAAAGAGGATTTATGTCGCAAGGCTGAATTCCCACCACCACCTCTTGATAAAGACCAACAAAGAGGAGGACCCAGCAGCTCACAGCTTCCCCAGACAAGCAATTAACAAGGAAGGTGCAAACAACCCTTTCTATTGGGTGGGAAGGGCAGTGCTGGTCTGACTCCCCTGGCCCCTCCGTCTGGATAAACAGAACCTTGTTTGGTTGCTCACTGGAGGCACAGCAGCTGAGCTGGAAAGCTTGTGACCAGCAAGCACGCCCACTGTCACAAGCACCTGCCTTCATGGTCCTTCTCCACTGAGCAGTCTTGCTACCACTCTCGGACTCATCTGTATGATCCTCGGTGGCATCTAGATGTATTAGAGTAATGCATTGGTTCATGAATTTGCAAGTCAAATATCTTTATTTATTTATTTATTTGAGAGAAAGAGTGAGGGAGGGGGAGAGAGAGAGAGAAAGTGAGAGCATGGGCACACCAGGGCCTCCAGCCACTACAGATGAACTCCAGACGCATGCGCCCCCTTGTGCATCTTGCTTACAGGGGTACTGGAGAGTCGAACTGGGATCCTTCGGTGTTGCAGGCAAACGCCTTAACCACTAAGCCATCCCTCCAGCCAAATATCTTTCTTTACATGTATTGATCATTATGTTTTATTATCTGACATTGGTACTAGGGATGGAGCCCAGATCCTCATGCTGGCAAGGCAAGCACTTAACCCACACAGATCTCTCCAGCCTTGATTATCTTCTAAGTGGGCATACAAAGTCTTCTGTATGTGTCCAGGAGTTCCAACTTTGTCCCACCCCATTTTCAGCACCATGGTAAATTCCACATTGAACTTAGGCCTATCTGCATCACTATTTTATTGCTTTTTATCACAAATTTGAAACTTGACTTTCACAAAGTTCCAGTCCCTACAGAATCCACAGGCTACAACCAAATGAATGTAATTTTTACTGCCTCAATAAGGAAATTAGTAATGTACTCTTAAAAAGGGGCTGAAACTGGGGCAGATGTTGCCTTGCGTTTCCCTTCTAGTGCTTTTCTCTTCTCCATATGTCTAGGAAGTGTCAAAAGAGGTACAGCTAAGCCGGGTGTGGTGGCGCACACCTTTAATCCAAGGACTCAGGAGGAAGAGGTAGGAGGATTGCCATGAGTTCCAGGCCACCATGCGACTCCATAGTGAACTCCAGGTCAGCCTGAGCTAGAGTGAGACCCTACCTCGAAAAACAAAACAAAACAAAACAAACAAACAAACAAATAAAAAAGGGGTAAAGTTGGAACTGGGGAGAAACTTTCCAGGCTGGCTCTGGTGGGCAGCTCTTCTCTCAGACAAAACAAGGTGCAGAAATGAAAGATAGGAGGAGTTGGGAAGATAGTTTAGTCCAGTAAAGAGCTTGCAAGGACCTGAGTTTGATCTCCAGAATCCATGTTTAAAAAAAATGCTTGGCATGGCTGTGTGGGCTTATAATCCTAGCACTGGGGAGGGAGAGACCCACATCATTGGGGGATGCTGGCCAGATAGTCTAGCCTAGTCTGGGAGTTATAGGCCAAAGAGTGATTCTCAAAAAAGATATATAGTGACTGAGGAACAATATCCAAGGTTGACTACTGGGCTTCACACATGTACATTTGCACACTCATGAACACATGCATACACACAAAAGATGAAGGATAGGGCTGGAGATAAGGAGCTTGTTGTTAAATCAATAGCCAGGTCAGTGACAACATGAGGTCACTAAAGAAATGGAATGAAGTGGCAGACTGTGTGCACAGCACAGAGGGCCACCTTGGCATGGGGCACATATTCAGATCACTATAGTCAGATGTCAAGTGTACTTTGTGAGCATCACTTAGCACTGTTACTTCTGACAGCCCCCCCTTCACCAAATTAATAGAAAGAAGATGAGGGAACAGAGGGAGAGGACAATTCACTTTGAATGGGGCCAGATTCTTGCTGCTACTATACAGTTCCAAGTGAGGGCTGCCATTCTGTGAAGGGGCAGACTCTCTGATTCCTGGAAGTCTGGGTTTGGACCAATGAGATTAAGCTGCCCCTGAAAGAGGTCTTGTGCTCAGTGTTAGGCACAGTACGGAGCTCTGGCTGCAGATCCAACCCAATGAAAAACCCAGGCAGCCCCTTGTAGAAGGCTGGTGGGTAGCATGTCTTCCTGTCCCCCTTTATCCGTGTTTCACGCATCAGTGCCTCTCATTGTATGTTTCCAGAACATGGGGCTTCCTCACGGAACACCTGGTCAGGGGCTGCTAAAGCTGTTTACTGAGAACCTCTGTGCCAGGAGCTCGTGGCGAGAGCACAGAATTTCATGCCTGCCATCCTGTTCACCCAGAACAGCTCCCTTGCTCGTTTTCCATTTGGCTATCCACCTAAGATTTTGTTTGAACCAAGGCTGTCTAGTGAAAGAAGAAACTGGAGAGAGAGGAGGCTGGAGAGATGGCTCAGCAGTTAAGGTGCTTGTCTGCAAAGCCTAAGGACCTGGGCTCAATTCCCCAGTACCCATGTAAAGCCAGGTACACAAGGTGGCACATGTGTCTGGAGTTTATTTGCAGTGCCTAGAGGCCCTAATGTGCCCATTCTCTCTCTCTCTTTATCTATTAAATAAATAAATAAACATTCTTTTCTATCTAAAAAAGAAGGAAGAAACTGGATTTGAAAACCATTGCTGTGGGAAAGATTAACTTTAGAAACCCATACAGAACTTCCAACAGGTATCTTCAAGAAAATGTGGAGTTGTCTCACCAATATCGACGTCTCGTAGGGATCATCGCATGGTGAAGGCCAGACTGTGAACTTATTACTTCCCTGGGTAGTCCTGTGGGGATAAGTGGCCTTGTTCTGATTGTAAGCTGATTTATGTAGCTTGGTTTAAAACATATAAAGAAATACATAGTGGGTTTAAACCACTGGTGCACCTTCCCTGTGGGCAGTCTCCCTTGATAGTGGAAGCAGGGCCCATGCTTTGCACGCCAAGCACTTTGTGCCTGCACACACACCTCTTTCTTTCTCTTTATCTTTCTTCTTCTTTTTTTGGTTTTTTCAAGTTAGGGTCTCACTCTGGCCCAGGCTGACCTGGAATTCACTATGTAATCTCAGGCCTCAAACTCACAGTGATCCTCCTACCTCTGCCTCCAGAATGCTGGGATTAAAGGCATGCGCCACCCCTTTCTTGTGCTGATGCATATAACTGGAGCTTCTGGAGTCCAGACGAAGGCACAGACAACATGCACAGCTCAGGGTTTTGCACATCATGTCAATCAAGAAGCAGCTGTACTGAATACCAACGAGCACCGTTTCCAGGCATCAGGCATCATCTCTGTCCCCAGAGCTTAGAACCTGAGACAGAGTAGGATCCACTACCATAGTTTCACCAGAAAAGAGCTATGGGTGTCAGAGAAGTGCTTACTCCAGTGACCCATGACCCCATGACATCACGGCCAAAGGCAGTTCTGGCTTGTGAAATTTCTTCCAAGAGGGCTACAGTTTGGATGATAATTTCTATGACTTCCTTCTATGTAAGTTGACACCTGTAAACCCTGCGGCATGTCACAGGTGAGAAGCATTCCACAAGACGGGAAAGTCAGAGGAGAGAGGCAGGAAAGTATGGACGTTTGAGGAAAAGTGCTCAGGAGGAGGCTGGTTTGGCTGAAGCCCATAGAGCACAATGAGAAGGACTCCAAGGACAGCTGGGAGAAGACCTGAGTGGACTGCTATGTGACTGGAAGGCTGAGATGAGGCTGACCTTTGGTGATTGGGCACCAGGGTACTTTCTCAGCAGGAATACTATGCTCAGTGGTGAGCTTTAGCCAAAAGAAATGGGAAGGGAAAGGCCGGATGCCCAAACTGGAGGAGATAGGAGGGCCTGGCTAGTGGGAAAGGAACCCGGGCATCCTGGAGGTCAGACATCCGAGGCATCTCACACCAGCCCAGTACTTTCCTGATCTCCACCCTGCCTCTTGTAGGGCCATCTGTCATTTTGAGGATTGCAGCTCATTCTTCCTCTGGGACAGGCCACCATTTCCTGGACCCACATTGGTCCCAGGGCTGTCTATTCTTGGCTATCCCGGGTCAGTGCCTGAGAAAAAAGGCACAGCTGCAGGGCACACCCACCCCAGTGGAACCTGCATTAATGTTCCTGTCACTTTCGGCACATGAATTATGGTCACCTGGATCAGGGTGAGGGAGGGGCTTCCTGGGGGGTTGGCATGCATCCTTGCCTTTCCCAAGCCTGGGAGAAATAAACCAAACACCTTTTGCCAGTTCCATGGAAACAAATAGTTGCGTCTGTGGCATGAAGGCCAGGGCACCGGGGACACACTCATAGCTCTGTGAATACAGTGCATTTAATTACTATTAACAATAAAAGCCAGAGTTAGCACTGTTCTGGAATGACCACTGAAGTAAATGAGATTTCTAGCCCAGGAAGTATGTTTAGAAACAAGCATGAGCTTAGAAACTTCATAAGGACTAAACTTCCTGTCCAGTTCAGTTCAGTACCCAGTAGGCCTGCCTCTCAGGCACCCTACACATCAACGTGCTCTCATTTGCTTGGGTGACTATAAAACTCTCTGGTCCACCAGCTCCAGACTCTTGCCATCGGATCCAAAGAACTGGGGTCCCAGATGATGAATGCCTCACTAGCATGGCCACACATTAATGTTTCCTGATATCTTTAAGCCCAATACATAAAAGATGTCCAGTGAATGAGTGAACAAATGAAGGAATGAATGCCTCCTGGTCAGCTTCACTTGAGCAACACATCGTCTTTCCAAACCAGTCCCTGAGAACTGTAACCAGAACCAGAGCCATCCAGAGGCAGCCAAGGCTGAGAGTCAGAAACACAGACAGTGGTAAGAAGGAAGGGAGGCAGAAGGTTTGAAAGACATGGGCAAATCGGACATTCTTCTGCTTTTTGTTTCTGAGAGTCTTTAGGCATCCCATGTGGAAAGTAATTTCTGGATTTATTTCCCCAGGAAAACATGCCTTAAGTTGTCTTCAGTTGTACAAGTGTAGGCAGGTAGAGCTTAGGGGTAGCGGCTTGGCAGACCAGAAACACCACCACTGTCAAATGTGAGTAGAGCTGAATGTGCCACTATTCTCACCAATTGTTTGTATCTTGAAAACTTAATAATGAATGGCAACACCAATGATAGTAATAGTCATAACGCATGCTATCATTTAATTAGTATACATTGGGTGGGAAGCACTATCCTAACAGTCTGACACGTGTCACTTTGAATAGTGACAACAAAACTAGAAGACAGGTGTCACATTTGTCTCTGGTTTTACAGGAGGTTTGATAAGGTTAAATATCTTCCTCAAGGTCATGCAACCAGCACCTGCCAGAACAGTGATTTAAAACCAGAGATCATAAATCGCATTACCCTGTCATAGTATGTCTTCACTCATTCATTGACACATTCATTCAATCAGGGAGGAATAAGTCAGACTCCTGGCAGGAAGTGATAGAAAGTACATTACAAACTGAGGGTCAGCTAGGAGCTAGACACTATGTGAGGTGATTCACATATGTAAACTCAGCTGATGAAACTGAAGGTGAGGCACCTGTATCCCAGTGGTTCAACAGTAGGTCTGAAGTGATAATTAGTTCAAATAAAGAGAATCAAACATGGCAACCAACGACAGTACACAGGCTATGATGGTGTGTTGCTGGGCCAGAAGCGTATTCTAAGTGTTGGACAAAACCAGACACTAATAATAAATATTTTTAAATAAAGGGCCAGGTAGTCAATGAGACCTGGCCTAGGGTCATAGTTCAATGGACAGTGAACTGGGAACACGCATGGGGAATCTGAATCCTGTGAAAGTCCTATTCCTAAAACATTCATTATGGACCTATCCTTAACCTCTTGTTCTTTGGTGTTTTATTTTATTTGATTATTTTATTTTATTTTATTTTGAGACAGGGTTTCATACTGTAGCCCAAACTGGCCTGGAACTCTCTACAGTAACCCAGGCTGAACTCACAGCAATTCCCCTGCTCAACCTCCAGAGTGCTGGGGTTACAAACATGAGCCATTATGTCTGGCTTTCATTCGGAACTTCTGAGGCCTTGTTTTTGTTTTACAAATCTATGATCATCAGTGTACTCTGTCAAAAGGCAAATATGGGTAATTATGAAATCAATTCCAACAGGAACATTCTGCACATGAATTTTATAGTGGGGAAAGAAATAAAAAAAATATTTCCCATTGAAGGGGAAAAGATCAACACATTCATAGTCTGAGCTCTAAATACGTAATAGATGCAAAGCAGAAACTGACATCCAGTCCTTTCTTCCGTTCCGCAGTATGGGCCAGCTGATGGTCTGTGTTAAGATACGAGCTTAGAGGTAGAGATCTCTGGCATTATTCTAAAAGGCCATACATTCACAGTAAGCTTTTTCCTTATGTGGGCAGGATGTTTATGCCCAGCGCCATTCTTTCTAAAGAATAAGAATGCACTTCCTAAAAGAAGACACAAATAATTAAACAATGAAATATGTAAAGAAAAAAGTTTATTTTCATAAGCAGCAATGGGATTGGCAGAAATGACTGTCATTTGCAGGTAAGAAAATCTCTCAAGACACAGATTTGTGGATTTATCTGTGACTGATTACCTGAACACAGACATGCTTTGAAGTTCTGTCTGGAATCAAAAAACAACTCTCTAATAATGGGTAATATAAAAAAGAACCAAGCAAGAAGCACAGGGTGGTATTTCTTTAAGACGCTACCTGTCCTGAAACCTAATTTAGTAAACAGTGCCTTGATCCCCAATATCTCAATCAATATTTAGGGCTTGCTAAGTGTCCACTCTTGAAGCCACAAGCCATATTTGCTATTTCAACACTCACCCACCCGACCTATCACATTATCTCTAAAGCACAATGTAAGTTTAAAATGCTTGTTTAAATTAATCAGTTGGAGAACTGGAGAGTGACTCAGCAATTAAGGAAGGCACTTGCCTGCAAAACCTAATGACCTGGATTCAATTCCCCAGTAATCATGTAAAACCAGATGCACAAAGTGGCACATGCATCTGGAGTATATTTGCAGCAGCTGTAGGCCCTGGGGCATCCCTTCTCTCTTTCTCATAAATAAATAAAATAGTCTTTAAAAAAGAATTAAACATTAATTGCCAGTTGGAAGAGTTTACAAATCAATATAAAAGCTAAATACTATGGGGAACTATTTATGAAAGTGATCATCAAGCAAAGATAACTTCAGTCGATATGGAGCCATAGATTTTATAATCTTAGAATATATTAACAACTGGAAATTGGTGAGAATGGAAGAAAGGAGGGAAAACATGTTTGACATTTGATAAAGGGAGAATGCTAATTTGTACCATTTTTCATTTATGCTAAATTAAAGAAATATAGATTTGCCACCTGAGAAGTAGCACTAAAATTATTATGTGCTTTTTAATCATAACATAACCAAAATAAAGAATGATAAGTTACATAAACCATAAGTATACATACAGCATAAAATTCTAAATAGAGGAAAAAATTTCATACCAAACATAAATTTTATTGAAACCGAAAAATTCAGAATAGGTAAAAAATAAACTGCAGTCAAATTACATACTGCTTGATAAAGCACAATGGATTTCGAAGAATGAGTACCACATTTGAAGAGTTTCCTCAAACCTTTTCATTCAAGAATGATGCCAATACAACATGGACAACCCTACAGCATTGACCTCTGGTGGCTTCAATTTCAAACATCCTCTTCCATTATTCCCATTCTCCATCTACATGTGTCCTATCCCAGACTATAAGGTCAGAAATCTTAGTCTAGCAGAACTTGACACCAGGCGTTGCTTCGAAAGATGAACAATAAATGCTCAGACAGGGAAGTCTGAGCTGAGGCTCCTTCCAAGGAAAAGGAAGGTAAGATGAGTAGAACTCTTGTGGGTCATTGCATATTCTAGAAGCAACTGGTGTATAATGCCGCTACAGCTGTGCTGTCTAACATGGTAGCAACATACGAGTACTGGCATTGGACATGAGGCCAATGGTCCAAATTGACGTGTGCCGTCAATATAGCACAAGGTCAGCCTGTGCTACTTCAGACCCTGTTGACATGATAGGCTGATGACAGATAGATAAATAGACTAGATAGATAGATAGATAGATAGATAGATAGATAGATAGATAGATAGATAGACAGACAGACAACATCTCTGTCTAAATTGTCTATCTGGCAACCAAGCAAAAGTGGGTGGTGCTGCAGACATACAGCACTCTGGCTTCCAGAGGAGGAAGACGGTTTAGTGAAGGGGTCCAGTGAGTTGCCTAAGGTCATAGTACTGCCTCAGGGGCAGGGGCCTTTCCTCACTTAGTTCTCCACTTGCATGGCTCTTCAAGCTGGTAGGCATCATGAAAGGTGGGCTCTCCTTCTGCCTGCTGTGCACACGGCTGGGTGGGGTGTGAGGGGCAAGCTGTGGGAACCTTGTAGCTCTGCAGAGGCAAGACTCTCAGACGCTGAGAGGAGAGCTGGATTCCATAAGCCTATAGACACTGCCTGCTGTCACACAGAAGGTCATGGAGCCCCTCCAGCCCTGGGACTCGCTGCTGTGGAAACTGATCATGGCGAGCGCCTATGTAGGATCCAGCATGTGAAAATTTACAACTGCTTTCTAAACACCGCGCACACACCCAACTATGTGTGGTGACAGCTGGCTCCATTTAAACTAATCCTGCAAATAGTTTCCTCTCCCGCTCTCCTCCTCTCTGTTCACCACAATTTCCTGTGTCCTCTGCCCTTGCGTCCAGAGAGCCAAGAGCACGGGACACAGAATATATGAGGTTTGGGCAAAGAGGTGGTGTGGAAAATGGGAATGTGGACTCTGCTCGTCCCATGCAAAGGCATTCAAATTCTAGTTTAAAAACATGCCCACCTGCCAGCCTACTGTAGCCTCGTTGGCTGCCTGTCCATGCTGGGCTTCAAAACAGGACACACTCTCTCTTATGGTTCTTCTCCATTGCCTACCTTAAATAGTAAAGAGAGACTAACACTGGCTACGGCCACATTTACTGTGTTCCAGGCTCCCATCCAGGTATTTTATTTGCACTAAATCACTGAAACTTATAAATCATCTAGGATGCAGGCACATTCATTCCACTACCCTCAGGGACAGAAAAGCACAAACTGGGAAGTGAAGGTAATTGTCTAAGATTGCTCTGCAGGAGAGTCGTAAAACTGGGTGGGAATCCAGGCTTGGGGGACAAGGCCTTCTTGGTTGGCTTCTGGATGCAAAATGGCAACATAAGGAAGAATGGTTGGTCACCCCTCCTCCCCCACACAGACTGAAAATGAAACCTCTCTGCCTCCTCCAAGGGACAAGCCACCTCTCATCTTTCCTGAGAATTTGTCCTTGAAGCTAGAAGTTACTCCTGGCAAGCCCATGAACTCCCTGCAGGATCCCCCATGCCCCTGACAGGGACTGTGATCTGCCCACCTCCTTGCCTTGCCCACCATACACTCCCACACCACCCAACATCCAACTCTGCAGTCTTGTGCTGCCCCATCTAGCCCCATCACACACGTGTGAGTCCTACGTCCATGGCCTCCTTGG
The DNA here is from genome assembly GCA_036346955.1 of Dipus sagitta. Classification (NCBI taxonomy): domain Eukaryota; kingdom Metazoa; phylum Chordata; class Mammalia; order Rodentia; family Dipodidae; genus Dipus; species Dipus sagitta. The sequence continues at coordinate 124,606,180 of CM070772.1, read as the reverse complement.
CTTCTCCCAGAACAAGACACCTTTCTGCTCCTGGGTCACCTCAGCATGTTATAAATATGTGTAAATTTGGGAAGTTACATAATCCCTGGGCTGGGAAGATGGCTCAGTGGTTAAAGGCACTTGCTTGCAAAGCCTATCAGCCCAGGTTTGATTCTCCAGTACCCACATAAAGCCAGATGCACCAAGTAGCATATATATGTGGAGTTCATCTACAGTGTCATGAGACCCTGAAACACCTATACATATATCTATTCATTTATTCTCTCTCTTTCTTTCTGTCTCTGCTTGCAAATAAAAATTTTTTTTTAAAAAGGATGCTAAGAAAACATGGAGAAATAATAATCAAAAAGGTCGATAGTGTCATTCTACATCCTCCTGGCCTCTCACAAGAGGACTTGGCTTCTGCAACCACGTCCTCATCCTTCCCCTAGCAGAGGTCCCAGTCCAAACTTGAGCCTCCTGCTGTCTCACATCCTGTGAGTCTTCTGACCCGTAACCCTGGGCCTCAGCCTGGCCTCTCAGGCCCAGGGACATTGTCTCTTGTGCTTTTCTAGTTACCTCTCTAGCCTGTTGCCCTGTGAGGACGTGGCTCACTGACACATAGCATCTCATGCAATTCACAAAGGAAAACTCAGCTTTGAGCCAGAAATGATGACAGGTCAAAGGAAACACCTTTACTGAGGATTCTGGATACAGTTGGGAATTTCTTAGCGCAGGAAATGTAAATAGAAACCAAGTGAAAACATTACTCATGGCTGTCCCAACACGCATATGCCCTTTGGCCTATATGAAAGCTTCCTAGGGTTTCTGTGCTTGGACCTCAGATGTCCAACAGATTTTCCTTCAAGAACCTATTTCCATCTTGACCAGGGATTCTCAGTTTGGGCTTTACTGGTGTAATGATCTTTCCTGTGTCTGCCTGTCCTGAACGATATAGGCCACTAAATCACATGTTCCTGACCTGTAACCATCAGATTTCTGTGGCAATCCTCCTGTCCTCCAACCCCACTAAAACAACTGCCAGCCAAAATGTAATATGTAAATATAATATAGCAAATGTCAAATGTCCTCTGAGGTATAAAGTCACTCAGTTGAGCCACTGTCTGAGATCAACATTGTCCCCAGCAAACAGCCACACAGCTCCCTCCCTCCCTTTAATGACACCATTACTGTAGACACTCAGGAAATCATCTTCAGCACTCACTCTTTCCACTGTCGTAGCTGTTGTCCCATAAGTCACTAACTACAGATAACTGCATTTTTAGTTGACATGGACTTGAATCTGTGCTCAATCTCTTATCAGTATGTGTCCTCCAGCCACTCAGGGTCAGAGGGCCTGCTTGTCAAGTTCAGAGGAGATCAGTCTCAAAGTGGTTATAGCAGCAGCAGAAGTAGTAGGCACTTGTGAATCTATCCATCCCCTTCTTTCCCAGGAGAATGAGAAGTCAGAGGGATAGGAGTCCCTACCTCCGGCCTCAGTCCCCTGCCCACTGTCCTCTCCCATATGAATAGGAATGGAGGCACAGTCAGTCCATCCACAGCCAAACCTCAAGAACCCAAGTGGCACCAAACCGGATGAAAGGCTCTTGAGGACAGTCCTGGGTCCCTACCTTGAGATTCAGGCCACACAGGAGATTCAGGAGCACAACCAGCCTTTGCAACTTCAGTCAGTAAGGATTTTCCTGGCACCTGAGACTGAATCCATTCAGGCTGCTGTAAAAAATATACCGTACACCATGTAGCTTATAAACAAGTTTGTTGCCCATAGTTCTGAAGCTGAGAGGTCTAAGGTCAAGACACAGGCAGATCCAGTGTCTAATGAGGGACTGTTTCCTCTGTCCTCAAGAGGTGGAAGGGGCAAGACAGCTCTTCAGGGCATCTGTTATAAGGACACTAATCCCATTCCTGAGAACTTCCCCTGTGTGTTCTAATCCAAAGGCTCTTCATCCTAACATCACCTCTTTGGAGGTTAGAGTTTCAATGTATGAATTTGAGGGAAGCAACCACCCACACCATAATACCCTGGTTACAATATGAGTACCCTCGCCTCTCATGTTCACCTTCTAACCCAACACAGTGGCCTGAGTGAGGGTACAAACTAAGGGCTAGGGTCTTTCCCACATGACTTATGGCAAGGGCTTTTGAATACGGAGCACAGGCACATAGTGATGTGAATGTTTTCCTTCAACACTTTACATAATCAATTCTCATCATTCCAGATGATTATGCCTATTAAGTCACTATAAATACTGACCTAGTGAATACTGAGCCATTACTCTTTGGAGAAATATAAGCCACTTTCCTTCAAGATTATGGTCCTAAGTACTCTTGTCATAAATATCAAAACAGAACCTTCTTTTATGTATGTTTCTCTTTAAAGACACCTTATTTAATATACATTGTTGTTTCATTAGCATTGAGTTCAAGGCCAATGGTACTGCAATTTGTGCAAAGCTTATCACATGTACTTTCCCCATTAGGAACATTACAGCCATGTTGTACTTGGGGAACTACACAGCATTTCAGCATGATCCTAGGGAACCATACTAAACAGCAAACTCACCAACAATGAGCCTCAAAATGTGGAGGAGGGGCTGGAGAGATGGCTTGGAGGTTAGGGTGCTTCCTGTGAAGCCTAAGGACCCAGGTTTGATTCCCTGGTACCCACATAAGCCTGGTGCACAGGTAGCATATGCATCTGGACTTTGTTTGCAGTGGCTGGAGGCCCTGGCATGCCCATTCTCTCTCTCTCTCTCTCTCTCTCTGACTGCTCTGCCTCTCTCAAAATAAGTAAATCAATGAATTAAATTTAAAAAATGTGGAGGAATTGTGGCATTAAATAGAACACAAGAGGACATGTGTTTGTGGCATGAGAGCTTCAGGGAGAAGGCAGAGCTTTACCTCATTTGACCTCTGCTAGGAAAATATGCAGGCAATTCAAATACTCCACCACTCAGCCTGGCTGCAGAAGTGCCATGAGCATTGATTAGCAGTGCAAGTAAATTATAGCTAGCAGGTGAATGTGCAGGGATGCAACCCACAAATGATGAGGATAGACCGTGCCTATATCTATGTAAGCATACACACACACACACAGAGAGAGAGAGAGCGAGAGAGAGAGAGAGAGAAAGAGATTGGAGGAATATCCAGGAGAATCCAGAAATTTCTGAGCCAGCTTGACTGGTACACAGCAGGAAAACAACAAAGGAGACCCTGGTTCAAAAGGAAGATGGAAGAAGATGGCAAACACCCTGCAGTTGCCCTCTGACTTCCACACATGTTCCCACTCCCCCACATACCATACACATTCACATATACACACATGTAAAAATAGAACTAGTTAGGAGATAAAGTGTTCTAACTGACCACTGTACCTAGACCACATTTTTTGTACCAGGCAACTCAAAGGGCTGCCCTTCCCAGCTCACCAAACTTCAGTCCAGATCTGTGTCCAGCCCCTAACACCAGGATAGCCATAATCGGACACATTATCTAAGTCCCTTCCATGGAAAAACAGAGAGGTTTGTCTCGAGAGAGCTAAGTAGGGAGCATGCAAAATGCCAGGTGCCTTGTAGATTAGATCACCTCCACCAGAAAGTGTTGAACGCTGCAAATAAACATGGATCCAGACAACACTCCTGACAGAAAGATGTAACAGCACTCAAGAAGATAAACATAAGAAATTTTTCTCCACAAGAATTAGTCCTTAGTAGCCACAGAGTGTAAACCAGCCCCCAAACCATTCATTCACTCAGAAAGTATCTATCAGCCACTTGTATATTCCAGGCACGTTGCTATTCACGTTCAGTGACATGTAATCTACAAGGGAAAGTCATCTGAGCCACTCACAGAGCACCACTGAGAGGCGATGAGAAGTGGGACGGTGCACGCATGGGAGTATGGGGCATGAGCCCCAGGTAGGAAGTGGGTAGAGAAAGAGGAGGCTTTTAAGAGATGGGATCAGCAGGCTGAACTCTGCATGGAGCAGCAGGGTGTTGCCAGATCCACTGGGCAGAAGGAAATGAAGGGAGATTCCGAGCACACAGGCACCAAGAAGCAGGGCCACACTAAAGGTGACCACAGGTAGTACAATGCCTGCAGTCGGCACAGGGATGCTGGCCACGTTGGGGAGCACAAATGCATGTGTGAAGGCTATACTTGTTTGCCTGCCCCCCCACACCCCCCATGTACCAAGGATCTGTTTGGGGATGAGGAGTGGACTGGCACTGCTGCTGAAAGAAACTGGGGGGGTCACCCTTCTTTACCCCAGCTTCTGCACACTCCCTGCCTGTGACCAAACTTCCCTCTATAGTATAGAATTTGATGCAATGAGTCCTCACGGCAGTTCTAGGAGCCTTCTTCATCTCACCTACTGAGCAGACAAGATCAATCAGAGGCGATGTTCAGTTGCAACCCTTCTGTATGCATAATAAACAGCTCAGAGGATTCTGGAGGGCCTGTGTGTGGCTCACTCTCTGTAATCATCTCAGCAGAACTCAGCACAGTTTACTTGAGAGAAAGCTCACAGGAGACTATAAAGAGCCATTTTACTGACACTAGCTAAACTCTCTTCCTTTTCCTCTGCCTGCTGCCTTTTCCAGGAGGGAAAAATAAAAAAGTATAGAAGACAGGCAACTTTCCCAGTCTCTGGTCCTACACTGAAACCCAGGGTATGCATACTCTTCTATTGACCCTTGGGATGACGTCCTTTGGCTAAGGAGCCCTGAGCTGCACTTTAGTGGATGGGCTGTGCATTTCTGGTCTGAGTGCTTTCTGTGTGATTAGATGGGACTGGAGAAAATGCTCACAGAAAATGCTCAAATAAGGAAATGAGCAGGGAAAGAAGATGTGAGCGTCTAAAGCCACTCTGCGCCTCCGCAGAAAGAGAGAAGGAGAGGAGGGGAGCCTTCCTCCTGACTGAACTGTCTGCTGGTGTGTGCATGAGAGTTCTTGGCATCGGATCTTGCTGACAAAGTAGGCAGGAAGGGAACATCATACCAGTAGGATTGAAAAGATTGCTAAAGAAATTGACCTTGGTGTTCATTCCCGCCGCTCTGTTGTCACCGCCCTTAGATAGGCTGGTTGATAGCAATACAGACAAAAACTATGCTTTTGATATTTGATACATAAGGCTGGGTCTGGATATGTGATAGGATAGATATCAGCATCCAAGGAAAATATAACAGACAACAGGAAGTAAACAAGACCAGAACAAAATAATAAATCCATTTATAAAATGGCCTCAATTTATTGACTGTGGGCTTATCTGTAATACATGACTTAATAATATATATTACTGTTGTAAGTCAAATGCTATCTGTCCTCATGATGTGACCATGCTTTTAGGTCATGTCCCTATATACTTCTGTATACTTGGGTAAAAGAGAGAGAGAGAGGGAGAGATATTATATCATCCAAAGAAAAGCATAACTAGGGTGGATGTTGTCTCAAATCATCACACAAACCTGCAAGCAGGCAGGGGCTGTTTGCTTATGGATTAACCTAGGCCATGGTTCAGTTCTATGCAGAGCAATTAAATCAGCTACTGTAATTTCTGATTCCTTATTCCTCTGCAATATGCTGGGATCACTGAAGAGCTCTCTGTTGCTTGGAATTTTTATTTTAGATTTCATATAAAGTGCTCATTGGGTTTATCGGGACACAGGTTCCCACCATCTAATTGCTGGCAGATTTTTAAACAGAAAAAGTAATGAATTTCAAAATCAGAGTCTGATGTTCCCTGATCATTTCCACAGACAGTTTTAAAGCCCTTTGGAAAGCTATTTGAAAGTGAAATTCAAAGCCACAGATTATGCCCAATCTCTCTTGCTGCCCAAAGGAGGTGGGATGCACAGGGCTTTGGGAAGCAGGGCATCATATGAAATGTGATTGGCAGAGCCATAGCCAAACACACCACGGAAGCAGAGGTTTGACAGTTTTACATTTGACAGAAAGCCAGTTTATTGTTCTGCCTGGGGTTGGAAGCACTTCTTGACATGAATGATGCTGCCTGCTAGGTTTGCCAAGTGTCACCCAAGCCCAGGCACGGCTGTTCCCCACTGCTGAGGCATTCTCATATACCAAATTAATAGGGATCAGAGGCTGCTGCTGCTCTCCAGGGCCCCATTCAAACGTCACTAAGATTAGCCTTGGGAAAGCTTATCTCCACTTAGAGCATGATGGCAAACTGGAGCCCACAGAATTTGGGTGCTGGACCCAGAACCTGGATGGACTCACATTTTGAAATGCTCAGAACTTCAATTGTCGCACCCAGTTCTTAAGGACTGTTTTGCCCTAGGCATCTTGGGGATACATATGGTGAGGCTGCTATGTGTACAAGGGGACAAACATCTCCCTAAGAGATGCTGATGATGGCGACACAATAGCGCAAACATGTACACAGGATATCATAATTGACTTTAGCTTAAACTCTGGCTGCCCAGCTCTCCGCTCCCTGACTAGGAGCCTCTCCATCTGCACTGGCGTCAGTGCTGGCCTCGGTCAGTACAAAGCCTGAACTCCTCTTTTCTCTGCGTCCTCAATCTGTCACAAAGCAAAAATGCCCTGACCTCATCCCACAGCACGGGCGTAGTCACAGCGCTGCCTGCACTGTCAGCCCAGTTCCTGTTTCTGTCTGGGTCATTTTCCAACCTCTCTCCACTCCAACCTTGTTGCTTCAGATCAGAGCTGCCCATAATTAGCCAGGCACAGATGCCCCACGGCTGCCAAAACGAGGAGGCTCTGATGCCTTCTGGGTGATTCACTGGATGAACCAGGAGAGGATGAAGTACACAGACTCTTAGCTGCACGGCAGGAAAATGATACCGAAATGAACAAGCTTCACAAAATCCCCTCTAGGGCTCCAGTGTGAGTTACCCTCCCACTTCACTGAGAGCGGGGCGGGGGCTAGTATGAAGGCCCTGGGGCCAGATGACTTCCAATGGCTATCATACCTCCTTCCTGCTGCCTACAGAGTAGCAATCTAGAGATGTGCCATTCTCACTTGTGAGCATTCTCTTTACACACACACACACACACACACACACACACACACACACACACACACCGGTCACTTCCCACAGTTGGAGCGCATCTGTGGGGAAAGCACTTCTTCCCTCTGGTGCCTCCCCAAGGCCAGACTTGTTGTCTCCTACTTCCCAGACCATGATGGTGAAGGGTGGGAACATCAGGGCCAGTATCACATTAAAGGAAAGGCCAAAGTGTGTGAAAAACAGAAGCTGGGGTTACAAGGTTGATAGTCAGAAAAGGGATCTGTTAGATGGTCTAAAGGGGAGGGACCCCCGGGAGGCTCCAGTGACAGCGTCCTCGCCATGGAGGACATTCGTCCTGACCTCTCAGGGCTCATTGCAAAGCTCCTTCAGTGCTGTGTGGCGCTCTGGGGTTGAGTAGGATCTTGCACTGAAGGCTCATCATGGGACAGGCACCCAACTCTGCAGGGACCCAGTGCCCCATACAGGATCTCTGAACTGCTACAGATTGGCATTGGGTTTTCCAGTCCGGGGTGGTGTGGGGGTCTCGTGTCTTCCCTCAGACTTTATGGAACTCTCAGACACTGGGTTGTAAAATACAGCTCTACCTCTTCCCAAAAGACTAAAGACCCTCACTACCCATTGAGGAAGCCATGGGACCCTCTCTGCCTGGCCAGTCTGGTTCTCCTGAGAAGACAAGCTCACCACCCCCATCACATCCCCCAAGGCAGGGATCACAATGCTGCCCAGAGCTGGCAAGACTCTGGCACACACAGGAGCATCTACATGTCTGGCTTCTGGCCACACTCCCAAGCCTTGAGAATAGAAAGCCCAGGACAAGTTCTCTGCATGCCTGTATTCAAGCGGACACCAGTCCCAATGCCTCAGACAACTGACTGACATTCTCTCCTCATCCGCAACATGGGATCAAAGGAGAGAATTTCCCAGAAATGCCCAAGGCTCATCAAGATATATAATTTTAGGGTTGGAGAGATGGCTTAGTGGTTAAGCGCTTGCCTGTGAAGCCTAAGGACCTTGGCTCAAGGCTCAATTCCCCAGGACCCATGTTAGCCAGATGTACAAGGGGGTGTACGCATCTGGAGTTCCTTTGCAGCGGCTGAGGACCCTTGTGAAACCATTCTCTCTCTCTCTATCTGCCTCTTTCTCTCTCTCTCTGTCTGTCATTCTCAAATAAATAAACAGAAATAAACAAAAATTTGAAAAAAAGATATATAATTTCAAAAGATTATGGTACATAAACAGATGGGCTCACTGAGGCACAGATGTGCTGACTGTGGACCGAACTTGCTTTTGCCTGTTTCTGGAGCACATTGCTCAGCCCGCAGTTCCTAGTTTGGCCACAGAAATGGGCTTTGGCTAGCAGACTATGATAGGAAGTCATGTGAGAGCCTTCTGGCCTGGCTCACAGGACTTCACATGTCACATGTCCCTTCTACCATGTCCTTTCTTCCTCTAATCCAATGTAGGCACAGTAGCCTTTAAAGTGGTGTGCCTATCGACAACGTCAATAGGAAGATGCCGGAAGTACCACCACTTGAAGAAGAGCACAAAATACACATTTTTAGCAACCCCACATGTGAGAGTTTTCTTGTTACAGCGGTTGTCAGTACCCGGCTTCTTACCATATCCTAAATTACCATATCCTAAAAAGGGGAGAGAGTGTGAGACAGTATTAACTGTGTCGCCTAAAAATGACTAAAGCAAACCACCACAGATGATAGGGCCAGTAAACAATCCACTTTCAGAGCTCAGACCCAATATGCCTCAGTGCTCCTGTCATGGATGGGACATACCGGGTAAGTTTCTCATCTCACAAGTTTCCTGGTGCCACCAAAGGTTGCCTTTTCCTAAAAACCCACTTTGACGCAAGGAAAACACCAGAGTCCTTACCACCTACGTAATAACTACAATAAAACCTCTCCTTGCACCCCACCCTCTGACTCAGGGTGGCCCTAGAGGCTGTTCTTAATTACACACACCTCCTTCCATCAGCCCAGCCCTCACGAGTCCATCAGACCAGGGCTGCCCCCCCCCCACAATGTGCTCTCTTTACTTTAGAAACCTCTGGGTGTGTTGTTGGGACATGGCGGTCACGCCCACCTTGATTGGAACCTTTCCAAGGCCAGCTCGTATCACACGGCATCCGTCCTTTGGGTCTCCAGACCCTAACAGTCATTTTTACCCCAAGGTTCCATCTGTCCTTTCCTCACTTACCCTTCACCAGATATCTTCCATGGCACTTTTACTGGCTTTCCCTGCTTCCTGTTTTCCTTTGTGTGCCCTGGGAAATCCTTGCTCCTTAAAATTTCCACTCTAGCCACTGGTCACTACTTCACATGTTTCTTCCTGCTGCACTCTGGGATCTTGTGATATATACTCCACAGCTAGAAAAGAGCTTGGGTTCACTCTGTTTCTAGACCACCCTGGTGGCTACAGCCTACAGGGGCTTCATGAGCTCCATGCAGAAATCTAGGAGCCTGGGTGGAATTCTCAGCAATTCCTTGACAGCTAGGACAAAGAAGGTCACCAGAAGGTGACTGGATAAGGAAAACAAACATCTACCTACCAAATGCTGAAATGGCACAGGGTTTAAGTTCAGGCTCTTTCTCCTTGGGGATGAGGGATATTCTAGCTTTAGCAAGGTAAAAATGGCTCTTTCCCTAGGATGCTACAGGAAGGCCAAGTTTCCCCCTGCTTGCTTAGACAAGGTTAAAGTTCTCCCGGTGCCAGAGGCTACTCCCCACTGCCGGATGAGCCATTTATCCCAACTTGTTTTCTTTTTATCCTCCGCAAACTGCTTCCCTTTGAAAAAATTCAGCTTTCTCCACTTCCAAATAAATATGCCAGTAGATTTGCAGAGCTGCAGGGAAAAACCCATAGAGCAGGGCACCTGGGACTGCCCAGCGTGGTAAACGTGTAATAGCAGACATTCAACATTCGCCCTCCATCCCCAGCCCTCGGGGCCCTCATTTTGTACCTAGTGCCCCTCAATCACTTGCTCTTGGACATCGGCACAGGCTCGCCACCCAAAAGGGACTTCTAGAGAGCTCAGCAGCTGGCCAGCCCCAGCAGGAAGTCAGAGATAAGGCAAGGACAATAGCCAGGCCTTTGCTGGCTTTCCTTCTCCCAAAGCTGGTCTTTGACCCCAGCCCCTGCCCCAGAGATGAGCCTTCTGACCACTGTTCTCATCAGGTCCTTTCTGGGAACTAATAGCCCAGCCCAGGCCTTGGAAAGTGCAGGTCCCAAGAGGCATCTGCTTTTGGTAACAGTAAAAACAAGAACTTCTATTAGTAAGGGATTTTAGAGCAGTGTACAAATCCATCTCTGGAATGCATACACCAGCACCTAATGTGTGTGTGTGTGTGTGTGTGTGTGTGTGTGTGTACGCACATGTGCACGTTTGTAAATGTGCTGATGTGGAAGATGGAGTAAAACCTCATGAACACCATCCACCTTTTTTTTTTTTTTTTTTTTGACATAGACTCTCTCACTGAACCGGAGCTCACCAGTTAGGCTAGACTGGCATGTCAGAGGGTTCCAGGGATCTTCCTGTCTCTGCCTTCCCAAAGCTGGGATTACAAGTGCACACTGACATGCTTGGCATTTTTATATGCGAACTGGGGGGACTGAAACTCAGGTCCTCAGGCTTACAAGACAAGCACATTACTGACTGAGCCATCTCGCCAGCCATTGGTATGGTGTCAGAACCTCTCTAGTCATTATGCAGTCTCACCTCTGTCTTGAAAAAATGCCAGTAATTACAGCTTCCAAACACCTTAACACGTGGCACTCATCTGGATTTTTGTTCTGTTCCATCGTTCCATTACTCATTTCTTTATTAAGGTCAGATGCATGAGGCATGATGCCCAGGAAGGGGGAAGGCAGAGATGATGTCGTTTGTTAAACTTCTAATGAACACCTACTGTGTGTCTGACCCACAGACACAAACACATGGCCCCAAGATGGGTGGACAATGACACAGAAAAAGAGGCCCCAGGCAATCCCTAGTCTTACTGCAACAGATACTTAGATACTCTTTTTCTGAAAAACCACTGACTCCCAAGGTGGATCCACAAGGTGCTTAAAAGCAGGATGAAATCTTAACAGAGTAATGATTTTGCATGGAACACTTTACAGAGCTAGAGCTAAGATGAGAATGGGTGGGACCACTCTTAGACAGGACAAAGATTCCCCTAGCATGGATACGTCTAGCCTCCTTGCCCAATCCTTTCTCTATTTAATGCAATAGCTCCATCAGTACTCTGAGGATGGACTTGCGGTCATTGAACGACTTCTCTGCTCATCTTCCCAGTTCCCTGATGCACATCCCGCAGATCTTCATTCTCTGCATTTCACAATCTCTTTCTCTCTCCCTTCTTTATTCAGGGGGTGGGGGCAGGGGTCTCAGGTAGCCAGGACTGGCTTTGAATGCCCTTTGTAGCCAAGGATGACCTTGAACCTGATCTTCCTGCCTCTACCTCCCAAGGGCTGAGAGTATAGGTGTGCAACAACCACACCCACTTTTATGCAGTACAGAGGCTCAAACCCAGGACTTCCTTGTGTGCTAGACAAACACTCTACCCAATGGCATGCATGCCTAAACCCATTCCTTATCTCTTTAGTTGACATCTGGAACTAGTGGCTCAACTCAGCCTAGTGGGGTTGCCACAGCCAGAGCTTTTGCTCTGAGACTCCAGTTATATGCCATACTTGAGCTAAGTGGCCTTGTGCATTCCGGGCCTTTGTTTCCTCACCTGTAAGATGGGGATAACCATCAGTCCCAGCCATAGCTCTGTGGAGACCAGATGAGGGCTGGGGTGGAGCCCTTGGAACCAACAGTGCGAGAAGCTGTTCGAACTCCTATGAAAGAGACAGGACAGAAGTGGGAAGATATCTGGGCACAGGTGGGGGATGCGAAAGGGAAACTACTGAGAGGAATGTGAGGTGAAGTGAGTATATGCCTAGGGTCTCAGACAGAGGAAACAATGTGAACCAAGGCAAAGAACTGGGGGTGATAGCTAGGAATTGGGAGACATGATAGTGTGTGTCTTGAGGGGCAACACAGAACAAGGGACTTTGGGGTCCAGGGAGGGTGATCCTACAGTATTCAGACTATCCAGAAACTTCTTACCCAGCCTCTCTTCTGGGTTGGATATAAAATACTTTATAAATACTATATAAAATATTCCTTTCATCTGCAGCATACCCCTTCCTGTGCTTGAACCCTAGGAATTCTGGTCCTGATAAAAATCACTCATGAACCACTGCCTGAGCTCTCCATCCGGCTTGTGTCTGTTTCCACTTCAGTCTGACATGGGTTCACATCTCAGGAAAGCCTGCCAGGCCTCCAACTAGGCCCAGACACTTGTTACCCTCCCTGGTAGCCTTATCATGGTTACGATAGGAACAGTGACCTCAACCACTGTTCACAGAGCCATGGGCTCCTGGGCATTGTGGAGGAAAGAACTTCTGAACTCAGATGGCATCCACTTTTACATGGGCCAGGCTTGGCACAGGGACCAGTCAGAAGACAGCCCTCAGGATCTGCCAGATGAATCGGTGGACAAAGGAGTAGCCTAAGAATTCACAGTGTTAAGTAGCTAGTCACATAGGAGCTGGCTTGAAGATCATCACGAACCCCTTCCTCCTGATCAAGAACTGACAATGCAAGACTTTGATTTTGGGCCAAAAGAATTGGATCTGAATCACATCTACACTGGTGGACATTCTAAATTGCCTGAAAGATCATACAATTACTATCTAGCAGAATCCAAATGGACCCATAAATCACCTGTCATGAGATCACCACTCAGGAAACTCATGTGTTCTAGGGACTTCAAGAAATAACATCAAGCCTGTCTTAAAAATGTAAGTTGACCCAATGGTCCCTTTGGCTAGTGTCCACTCACCTTTGAGAGTGCCTTATAAACTCTGCCTGTCTTCTCCTTATCATCTTATGTCTTGTCTAAACTCATTTAATGGCGATCACAAGGACCAGGGAATCAAGGGGAGGCCAGAGTGAGGTTTTGGTAACAAAGTGCTTGGGGACAAGTTAGAACATGGAGGTGCCCATGTGGCTTCTAACCCAACAGATTTCTCAGACTGTGGCTTGGGAACTCCCAAGGAGTCCACAAAACCCTGCAGAGACGTGTCTATAAGGGCAAAACCTACACCAGTCACAACACCAAAACAGAACCCATAATAAGCCTGAGACCTTATCTGCGACTGTGAGCTCATTCTTTTCTAAGAGCACAGTACTGGTTTCCATAAGACGTGGGAAGATGCCACCAAAGAGGCTCACAGACCTCGCCCCTGTTCATATCCAGTGTTCATCTCTCATGTGGTAAATATCCACAGACAGAATCCATGCTATCACAAGTTCTTTGGGGTCCTCAATAATTGGTAAGAGTGGAGAGGTCCCAATAAAACTGCTTACTATTCAATCCAGCCATCCCCGGCAAAGAAGGTACCATAGCAAAGATGGTTGCAAAGAGCATAGAGTGAAATTGGGGCAGGGGGTGGGCAGGCCCCCAGACAGGACAATCCCTCCAGACAGACTTACTTGAAGTGCAGGTGTGTGGTATCACTCCACCCTAAAACCAGCCCTGCAGGCCCAGGAGGTTCCCTCCCAAATTTTCCGGGGCTCAACAAGTGAGCTCAGCATTAGGTTTGGGTTTTCTCTGCTAATCTTACTTTCCCTAAGTTTAGGTGATGTCAGCCATCATTAACCCACACTCCTTGCATTTCTCAAGTACAGGTCACAACAGGAGAAGCTGGTAGAACACCTTCCCCTCCCTCAAGCTCTACCCCTCCTTTTGCAGGTCTCTGGAGATGGCTCCTTTGTCTCCTGCCTAGGTCCTCAGGACTCCTCCACACCAGACAGAGGCTCTGTTTCTTCAGACAAGCCATAAACACAACAAGCGCTATTCTATAGAAAAATAAAATAAAATAAACCAGCAAGTGAGCAAGTGAATGACTCTTTTTTTCCAGGCTGACCTGGAATTCACTATGGAGTCTCAGGGTGGCCTTGAACTCATGGCGATCCTCGTACCTCTGCCTCCCGAGTGCTGGGATTAAAGGTGTGTGCCACCACGACCAGCTGTGACTGATTCTTTTTTTTTTTTTTTAATCACACATTAATTGATTTAGAAATTGCTGCCTCTATAGCTCTGAGCAGTGTGGCCTTTTTAGGCCTACAGAAGCATCTTTCCTGGACTTATGTAGAGAATGAGAAATCCCACACACACAGGGTGTGAGGCACCCTCTGGCGAGAGTGATGCCAATCACTGAGTGACACTGTCCCTCCTTGAGACTCCCTCAGCTGTCTCACTCTGACCAAGGTCCTGGGTACAGATAGAGCCCCTACCCCTTGGTATCTAACTCTTCTCCTTGTGTATCCAGGATCATGGTGGGGGCTCTGCACCTCAAACTTGAGAAAGGAAATGGCACAGAGCGATGTCGCCAGTAGGAGGAAACCTACAGCTACATGCTGAGAAGACAGAATCAGTGTGTGACAACTGTAATTCTCTGTGCAATAATTACACCACGTTTCTAGGCTCTGCAGAGTCACCCTATTGATTTTGGAAAAGTGTATTTACTGCATCAGAAACCCAGGTGCAAGCCTAGATCGGTGCTCCAGTCTTCCCTTCATTGATCTTGAAAATAATATCCAGGTACAAGACGCTTCGGCAAGCGATCCTGCAGCTTTGGCCTCTGTGGTTTTGCTCAGCAATTCATTATCCAAGTCTGCCCACCTCATCTAGGTCAATTTTAATTCCCAGAAAGAAGCAGAAGAGAACCATTTATCTTTCTCTTCAGATGGCTTCGTTCCTCCTGCAAGCCACTGCACTACTCGCATCAGTGCCAGTGAGGCAAGAATCCATTTGTTCTTTGGTGGCATTTCTGAGCAACACTCCTGGTGGCCTGCCAGGAACCAAGACTCAGAACTCAAAAAATTTTTTTTCAAAATGTATCTTGAGGTTTGGGCATGTAGCTCAGTAATAGAACATTTATAAGGTATTGGGTTTGATCTCATGGCCAGAACTGCAAAAATATCATCATCAACAACAATTATAATAATAATAAAGAAAACCAAAACTACTAAAGTTAAGCCATAGGAAAGGAAAGGATATCTGTTAATTAACAAATAATAATTTAGTACCTGGAAGATATAAAAAAATAAACTCTTGCAACTTAATGATAAAAAACTAATTACTTCATTTAAAAATTGGAGATAGGATTTAGACCGACATTTCTGCCAAGAAAATCCAGAAATGGCCAATAATCTCATGAACTGATGCTCACTCAATGTCATCAGGACCACACAAATCTAAACTACTTAAGCACAGTGGCAGGAACAAGCACTTCTAAAGCTGTTAAGAAACTGGAACTCTTCTATGTGATTACTGGAAATGCAAAATGACATGGTCACTTTGGAGGATGGACACTTCCTCAAGATGTTCAAAGAGTCAACATATGACTGTGTAGTTCCCCTCCTAGCTATTCGTCCTGGAGAAGTGAAAACATATGTCTGCACAGAAAACTGCATGTGAGTGCTCACAGCAGCCAAATGTAGGGAAACCACACAAGAGCCCCAAACTGATGATAAACCAAGTCTGTCATCCATCTACAATGAGCCATTATTTAGCTCTGATGAAATATTGACACATTATAATCATGTGGATAAACTTTGAAAACATTATGCTAAGAAGTCAGATGCAAAAGATCACATATTGCATAACTACGTTTACATGAAATGTCCAGGAAGGACAACACCACAGAGACAGAACATAGAGACCGACTACAGATGACGGCTTGCTAGGGGCTTAGGGAACAGGAGACAGGAAGGGATTGCTACTGGGATTTCTTTGGGGAAATGAAGAAAATGCTCTGGAATTAGACAATGGCGATGATTTCACCACCTTATGAATATTCTAAAAGCCAGGGGATTATACTTTAAACCAGCAAATTTTGTGGTGTGTGACTTACATAGGTCATGAAAAGAGGAGTCACTCAAGGACCCATTCTCAGCTTCAAACCACCTCACCCCAGGACTCTAGGGCAACTGACTTCAGCATGAGAATATATATAATAGTTTATGCTCCTTGGGAAATTATGTGAAAGTCAGGGATCTATGTTTAATTGGTTTTTGTCTTCCTCAGACTGGATTTTAGCTACCTGTCACTGGAGTCACAGAGGGCAGCTCCTAGCTTATATTTCCTTAGAAGAGCGTCGCAGAACACTCAAGGCTGAAGCAGCATGCCACACACCATGCAATTCAAGATCGTCTGAGATGTCCAACCAACGACATGCTCAGCCAGTGTCCATGCAAAAAACGGGGAGCAGGAGAAAGAACAGACTGTGAAATACAAAAACGACAGAATGCAAATTGGATCCAGAGAGAAATGGTGTAGCGCAAGAGAAACTGGAGAGTATTAGTTACATTGTAGCAACCACACTTGCTAGAATGACGGGACTAGATTTCAGTTCTCCTAGCAAAAGCCCAGGGATCACGACCTGGGTGTGGTATAGCCCACTTCACTGCACAGCGCCCCTGCCCCATGGCCATCTTGATTCACCTGGATTAGGGACCCCCACTTGCTCAAGGACCAGGATTAAGGGCCAACAGCAGGCTGGGCTCTCTCTACCCATGTGGGACAATGCTGCTTCTCCACCCTCCACCAATGCAGACTGGTTTATGCTTCCACAGTCCCTGCCACCCCTCCAAGCGCTCCCATGCAGAATCCAGCGGTCTGCCTTCCATGGTAAGGGTAATTCCCAGTGTGTCTATGGGGCTTCCGGAGCTCAGATCCTGCCTTGTCACACCCTCTACAGCTACTCGGAATCCTTGTGACAACCTTCTGGAGTGGGAAGCCGCCCCCCCCACACCCCCGTGCAGATGAAGAACTTGTCCTCAGATCTCACAGCTGGAACATGGGGAGCTGGCACCATCATCCACTGTGTTTACATGTGGGCAACACAGTTACCTGAGAACAGAGGTGTCCTTCACACCTCTACCCCAGCACCCAGCTCACTCTCACCCAGGCACAGGTGAGAAATAAGAGCACCAGGAGAAACTCTGAAGATGTTTAAGGACAATGACAGCACCCGCCAGAGGGCAGGCGGGTTCTCAGCAGGGATTAAATAGAGGGAATGATTCTCACCAAAGATGATATAAGTTGAAACAGTTTTCCGAAGTATCAGTTCACGTTCGGACAACCAGTTCCGCAGCTCGTTAAAGGAAATGAGAATGTGAGGTGCTGTTCAGGCTCCAAGAACATGCAAGGACACTATAGTCTGACCCTGCCCTTCAACTTTACAACCAAAATTCACTTTCTTTCCCGGATGTCTCAGCTACTCCTAGGAGTGCTGTCTCCTCTCTGCTTAGAGCAGGAAAGCCAGCCCACGTGTCTGCGAGCACAGAACTCCAGTGGGCAGCCCACGCAGGCGGCCCTGCTACATTCCTCTATACTTTCAGGATGTGCCTTGTTTGTTGTTGACTTTTTGTAGCTGAAAATGACTTTGAACACTGGATTCTCCTGCCTCCACCTCCTAGGTGCTGGGATTACAAGAATACACCACCACGCCAGCCCTGCTTCAATCTGAAAGCCTGTGAGTCTTGGGGACTAACTCTTAGTCCCATCCTCAATGACCCATGGCATAAGAATACATGAACTCCACCAACCCTCATGCACACCCTGTCTTTCCCTGTGTGTGCTTACTGGGAAAAACACATCAGCATGGCCTGGGGACCCGCACAATCCTGACCAATGGCTCCTGCCCTCCCTTCCTGGTAGTATCACATGGCCACATACTTGGTGGGCCTGGAAGTGTACATGCATGAATAGATGATGAACGAGCACTACATCCATAGTCCTTTCTTAGTTTGCCTGTATCTGGAACTCTCAAAAGCCCTGCATACTGGGTCTAGAGAGATGGCTTAGCAGTTAAGCGCTTGCCTGCGAAGCCTTAGGACCCTGGTTCGAGGTTCAATTGCCCAGGACCCACGTTAGCCAGATGCACAAGGGACACACGCATCTGGAGTTCGTTTGCAGTGGCTAGAGGCCTTGGTGCACCCATTCTCTCTCTCTCTTTCTCTATCTGCCTCTTTGTCTGTCACTCTCAAACAAAACTAAAATTTGTTTTAAAAACCTGTATACTTGAAACACCTCCCAGGAGCCACACCCAGGGCCCTACAGAGGGAGGGTGTGCCTAGTGCACTATCAACCTTCCTGGAGGTGGGCACTGGTGAGAAGGGTGGCCCAAATCAACTGCTGGCATCACCGGAGACCAGTACCCATTTGCTAAAGTTCCAAGGTTGTGGATGGCAAGGAAGGAAGGCAGAAGTCAATAACTAGCTTACCTCCATTTGCCATTTGAGGTATACTGCTGCTCCCATGGCCTGGCTAATGTTTAGTTGGGAGGATAAACAATTCTCATGTAGAACTGGAGGGGCCCTGGCCAGCTGGGGTGTGATCATTTTCTGGAGCTTTCTGAATACAGGGGAGCTACCAGCAGCTGTGTTGTGTACAGAACCAGCATCCAGGACAGTGCTCTGCACAGTGCAGATGACCAGGAGTCTCAAAATCACAAGCAATCAGGAGGCGTAAACAAGAAGGCCATGTGACTGGGTGTGGGGCACAGGAGAAAGCCTGCCCTTTTCAGAACACAGTCACTTCCTGTTTCCAGCACAGCTGCTCCTGAGAAGCCCAGATCCAGAATTAAGGCTGGGAGGGAACTCAGCTTTTCACAAACACTGCACTGCGCTGAGCAGATGACAAAATTGCTGTGGGCTAGTGGGCCTCATCTGCTGCCCCTGTTGCAAAGGAAAGTGGTGCTGTCCACAGGGCCCTACTTTCTGCCAAATGTTAACCAGGCTTCTCATGCTATCTGAGGGTTTCAGAGCATCCAAAAACAGGTCCACTATAGAATTTTCGGAACAGAGAAGACTTCCGGAAGAGGAAGTACAGAGTATCGAGGCAACTGTGTACCTCTGGAAAGAGAAGCAGAATGACAGTAATCATGCCAGTGTCATGGAACTAAACAGTAGGCATGGGAGAAAATTCCAGAAAGGCCAGCCCCAAAAAAGATCAAGATTTTACATGCTGGATTTCTGCATCAAAGATCAGGTGCTCTTCTTGTGTAGTTCTTGCCACACCACATTCTTAAAAGACCATCCTTAGCACAGAGAGGGCTAATCACAGAACCCTCATGAGGAAGTGAGGGCCCAGAAGGACGGGTGGTGTTTTCAAAGAGCCGAGTTTCCTGCAGTCCATAGTTCTACAACCTGCAGCTCCATGTAAATCCAGGGAAGTAAATGTAAGGGGCAATGGCCAGCTAATGCAGCTTCTCATACCACATCCCATCCTGTGGTCATCAGCACCCCAAGATGAGAAGCTTCCTTTAACCTGTTACTGAGAGAAGTGGCTAGGGATGGAGGAATGGTCTATGAACACTCACACTCACACAATTAGATTATAAACTCTCCCAGGAGCACACACCGTAGGCACCACTGCAGGCTGCCACTAGCTGAATGTTCCTGGAAGGACTCAACCCTGCCTGTCTGGGAGGGGAATTTTGGTTGCTAAGGTCAATTGCACTTACTTCATAGCCTTTAAGCATGACTATACCTAACCTGGGAAAATGGGTTCTCATTACCTTTTTTCCTTTTAATTTAACAAAATGACACTAGCAACATGTCTAGAAAGACTGGAAAAATTCTTCCAAGTCCCCCCCGCACTCCATACACCCTTAATTCTCTACTATACATCCCAATGCAAACTACTCTTCTAACCACTCCCTTTAATAAATGGTAAAATATTCCATCACTTTCCTGTCTCATAATGACTGAACCATTCCCAAAGTCGAGGTCTTCTGATGACAGCTCAGTTCTTGGCATGACCAGTGAGAAGGACATTTTCTCCTTTATCATACCACATACATTTGGAATGTTCTATGGCAAAGGGACTTGGGCTCCAATATGTGTCACCTTCTTCTGTCCCTGGAAAATCCAGTCACTTGCTGTCTTCTCATTCTTTCTGTCTGTTTTTATGTTTGTTTGTTTATTTGTTTGTTATTTATGGTGGTGGTGGTGGTGGTGTGTGTGTGTGTTATGTGTGCATGTGTCTGCTTGTGGAGATTAGAGGTTGAAGTCAAGTGTCTTCCTCAACCACTCTACACTTTACTTACTAAGGCAGGATCTCTCATTGGAGCCCAGAGTTAATTCATTTAGCTAGTGAAGCTAGCCAGCTTGACCTACAGATCCCCTGTCTTCACTTGTCACATGCTAGAATTACAGGCAAGCCACCACAGCTGCCTATCACTTATGTCGGTGCTGGAGATCCAAACTCAGGTCCTCATACTTCAACGGCAAATGCTTTAATGACTGAGCCATCTCCCAAGTCCTCATTCTTTTCTCTTTCTTTAAAGGGAATGTATATGTTTCTGTCTTTGATAGACTTACCAGTCAAAAAATGCTTTTAATTCCTAAGGAATATACAACTTGTAATAGCTTATCTGAAATGTTTGGGATGAAAACCATTTCAGACATTGGAAGGTTTGCATATATATAATGAGTTCTCCTGGGATGGATCTCAAGTCTAAACACAAAAGTCATTCATGTTCCATATACACTTTGCACATGTAGCCTGAAGCGAATTTTATGCGGTATGTATGTTTAGAGCTCCTGTATTATGACTATAAAATGTTCCATGAAGTAAAATGTGGCATTTTCTGCTTACAGCATCATGTTGCTGTTAAAAAGTCTCAGATTTTGGATCATTTTGTGTCTTGTATTTTTAGATCAGGAATGCTCAATCTGTATGGTAATGTTTTGGCCAGAGGCCACCAGACAAAAAAGTTTAACTGAAGACTCTAACATGTTTGTCTTCAGAGATGATGGGTCAGGCCTCAATGTTTCTTTATTTTAGGACTGCTTTCTCTCGACTTAAGTAGAGAGAAGTAAGCCTGAGCAAACCAGGCAGCGCTGGGACACCTTCAAAACGTCCCTCTACCCCACATATACTGGCTATTGCTTCCGTCCACTCTAGCCTCAGAGCTCCTGGGCAGTCCAGTGGTGGTACCTGGAACCCATGCTATGTGATGATGGTCAGCCAGTGATGCTGTCAGGGCCCACCTGAACACCTACCTCAGCTGTATGAGTTTCATAAGTAGAACTTTATTGGATAAATGTCAGCATGTGTTGAAATATCATAGTAACTCTTTGTGAAATGTTAAAAAAAAAGATTGCTGACTTAAAATAATGACTGAAACCTAGGAAGTCCTTCTTAAGTGTTTGCTCTTACTGAGGTGTTTTATTTTTATTTATTTATTTATTTATTTATTTATTTATTTATTTTTGCATGGCCCCTCTTAAGATGGGGTAGCTGTCATAAACCACTGTGGCTGTCTTCTTATGCCATATGCCAGCAGTTGCTGGTCTCCGGGCCAAGAGGCATTATGGTCAAGGCTAACAAGAGGGTCAAGGCTGACATGATTCAGTGTCCCTGCTTTGGCTCAACCTTTCCCCGGCACCTCTTAGCAGAGCAGACAGGCTGCAAAGCTGCCTCTGAGTGGCTTCAACCTCAGTCAGAGGAGGTCCTGCCAGACTCCCCTTGGGGCTCTGCTGCCCCGCTTCTCCTCTGAACAAGAAGGCAGTAGGGATAATGTGACAAGGCCAGGAGGGTGATGTGAGGGAGTCTGTGGGGTGGCCCCTGCTTTCCTGAGCGTCCTTCTTGGAGGAAGTATCTCAGGTTGAGATGAGAGGGTGGCCCCTGCTTTCCTCAGAGTCCTTCTTGGAGGAAGTATCTCAGGTTGAGATGAGAACACCTGAGCCCTGCAGGAGGGAATGTCAGTGGGGTACTTCTGACAGGTGGAACTGGTGAGAGCCAGCCTGAAAAGGGAGACGGGGGGGGGGGGCTGAACAAACACAGATGCTCACAGTTCTTGCCCTCACACACATGTACTCTTACAGCCAGCCACTACTGTGCATGCACTCACGTGTGCACACTCTTGCATGCCCCAGGTGCAGCAGAAACATCACCTTTTCTGCAACTTCCAGCAATACACGTTAAAATCAACCCCTGACACACCCAGATCACAAGCATTCTCCATTTCTCTATTACTTAGAGTGAGCAACAAAAGCCTTATTGAGTTGCTGCTGGGCAGGTTCTGCTCTGGGCAGTGAACTGTGGACTGGATTTACTCTTTCAACAAATATTCAGTAAATATTTCCTTGAGGTTGGCATAAGGCTGGGTTCTGGGAATGTGATGAGCCAGAAAAAGATAGACAAAGCTGCTAGTCTCATGGAGTTTACATTCTACTTGGGGGGAAGAGTAGAGTCAGACACAAAGGAAACAATGAGTGAGTAAACACCATGACTGCAAATTCTAATGAATATGAGAAGAGAAGGACACTGCCAGTAGAGTGAACAGTGTGCACTCAGCCCTCTGGCAGAGAGAGGAAGAGAACTGCTGTGTAGGAGAAACCATGCAAAAAATCTCCTGAGGAAGAGTGACCAGGAAGGAGACATGTGGACATGGTTGGTCCTGTAGGCCTCTTCAGGGTCCTAGAGTGTTTCACTAGGTGAAATAGAAACCCATTCCTGACTGATTTGACTAGGAGTGATACAATCTATTCATGCTTGCCACTATGTGAACAAACGGGTGACTTATTTTCAGCAGCTGGATGAAAGTACCAGCCTGGGCTGGAGGGATGACTTATCAGTTAAGGCACTTGCCTGTGAAGCCTAAGGACCCAGGTTTGGTTCCCCAGTACACACATAAGTCAGATGTACAAAGGGGAGCATGCGTCTGGAGTTCAGTTGCAGTGGCTGAATGCCCTGGTGTGCCCATTCTTTCTCTCTATTTGCCTTTCTCTCTCTCTCTCTCTCTCCAAATTGATAACTAAATAAATAAATTTAATACAAGTCTGGAGGAGAGCAAAGATAAGCTCAGAAAGAGGTGGGAATGAGGTGGGGGGAGGTAGGTGGTGAAGAAAATTTTAGTGCCAGGGATGGGATACCTTCCAGTGAGTTGTTGCCAGGGAGGTCACTGATACCCCCAAAACATTACAGGCCATTGCCAAGGCTCTTGGTTTCCCACCTTGAACAGATAGTAAGACCCTATTGCTGAAGACTCCACATACTTGGGCTACAAGGTCACTGAGAAATCCTGCTGGAGCTGAGCTGAAAACCTCCTCCCTGTAGACCAGCTGATAGAAAGCTGGAAAAAGGTATGCTACATGAAGTTCAATGGGAGAGAGAGAAGTCACCATTGGATACAACCAACAGTGGACACTGCAAGCCTTAAATTTGTCCAGCCAGGCCAAATGAGCTAATGGGTACAAGAGTGGCATGTCTGTTATAGGGGAAACCAATTGCTCTCTAATTGGACTGAAGGCCCGCTCCAGGGTAGATAATACATCCCTGATACTGAAAACCTACAACAGGGTAGTCATAAGCACTAGGGGTGTAATTTTTCCTGTTGTCTGGCTAAACGTATACACTATGCTCACTGAACGGCACAATAAGCACTTCTCTTAATGTTCATACCCATATATTAATGCTACTCTCACTTTTGGTTAGAGAAGCTACTCTTTTCAGATGGCAGTGACCTTGGGATGACTCAGAAGGCACCATGGTGCTGAGAAGAAGTGCCAGAAGAGTGTTCAACACCAAAATATCTCTATCACATCTTCCAAGGCTCAGGGTCCATTGTGGAAGAGGTGGTGGAAAAAATGTAAGAGCCAAAGGAAGGGTAGGGCTCCTTCTAACATGATCCTCCAGACACAAAAATGGCCTGGATATCCATGACATCACAGTGCCTGACACTACCTACACAAGACCATCACAGTAGGAGGAAAAGATCATAATATCAAAATAGAAGAGAGACTGATTGAGAGACGGAGGAGATATGATGGAGAGTTTCAAAGGGGAAAGTGGGGGAGAGGAGGGAGTTACCTAGAGTATTGTCTACAATTATGGAAGTTGTCAATAAAAAAAAGGATATGGAGAAATAGGAACACTCATTCACTGTTGGTGGGAATGTAAAATGGTACAACCACTATGGAAAGCAATAAGGAGGCTCCATGCCTCAGTCCCAAGAGATTTGCTCAGCCATGTTTACAGCAGCTCAACTCATAATAGCTAAGAGCTGGAATCAACCCAGAAGTCCATAATTAGACGAAAGGATAATCAAGATGTGCTATCTATGTGATAGAATTGTACACAGCAGTAAGGAAAAATGACACAGTGAAATTTGAAGAAAAATGGTCGAACTTGGAACAGATCATTCTCAGCGAACTCACCCAATCACAGAAAGATAATCATGGCATGGTCTCACTCATCTGTGGCTCCTAACCTGGATCTGCCCAAGATGCTGACATACCTAATAAGCATCTCAAGGACTGGATAATCAGGAGGGTGGGACAGGAGGGGAGGGGCAGGATGAGTCGGGGACACAAAACTGGACCCAAAGAGCAATGGTACCAAAAAATGCTATATCCTGAAAGATAAACTAAAAGGTTGAACCTTCATCACTTACTTAGAGGGAACACCTGAATCCCGGGGTCCTGGAGAGGGTAAGATGATAAAGACTAACCTTAATCTTCTCCTGTTTCTCTCTCAATCTCTCTCTCTCTTTTTCCCTCTTCTCTCTTTCTCTTTAAGTTACCTATTTTTTCTCCCCTCTTTTCCTTTGGCACTGACCTGTAAGTCTCAGCATCAGTTGGCTAATATCTACAATGTGCTGTTGGTCAGAGAGATATACAAAGTTTCCCAAAAGAAGACAGATTTCTGTCAGAGTACTTGATGACCCACCAAAAGTTAGTGGTAAGACCCTACTGCCAAAGACACCCTATATTGTTAGTATGGAACATGGAGCAACCTGGCTGGAATCTAGAAGACAGTCAATCACCAGACAGTTAGCTTGTCTAGTGTCAGAAGGTGCAGCATGAGCAACTGTGGTAAAATGACCAACATCTGTCCAAACAACTCATGGTCTAAGATACTCATCAGCAAACAACCTAATGTGATGCTCATACAAGTGCAATAGTGGCACACAGCCATGGTGGGTAACTAGCTGCTCTTGATTTAGCTAATGGATCCGCTCAGTGGAAGGAACCCATAGCTAGTTCTCGGAAACAAGGCAGAACCATATCCAAAAAATGAGCCTGCTCTCCAGTAGCAAACTCCCACCAATCATGCACTATAAGAGGGCCTACAACTGTTAAATTCTCTCTAAAATAATAATGGTTATCCCATTTATCTGGTGCTGATTTCACTCTCCACTGGAGAATCTGCTTCTCTTTTTCAGATGGACATAGAACCTGAGGAGAGAATCAGCCCATCGCACCTCACCAGAGTCCCAGCTGAAACCATAGAGTGATTGCAGAAACAAGCAAGAGTGCTGCTTTCTTGGTAAACCTGATATGAACACAAGGGTGAAGGAGATAGACACAGAGGACACTCAATTCCTTCCAAACCATAGATCCACAGACATAGAGGCTCCCAAGACTTCATCACGGGAGTAGACCTAAAATGAACCCAACATGGTTCAGAGAAATTCATGGAAGAGGGGGCAGAAAGATTGTTAGAGTCACAAGTTGGGACATTATGCATAGAGACATTGCCTCTTCTCCATAACTGATGGATACCCTCACAATTCACGACCCACAATCCCCAATAAGGAGGGTCCCTGCAGAGGGGGAGGACAGGGAGGAGGCTAACGATGGTCCCAATATGGTTGTATACATACTGTGTACATATCTAATAAAGAAAAAATAAATTAATTTAAAAAAGGAAACTCTGACACATGCTACAACATGTATGAACTTTGGAGATATGATGATAAATGAAATAAGTGCCATAAAGGGTCTGGAAATTAGGCACACAACCATGTTTTACTAAATACTGAACTATACACTTGTTGATGATTAAAGCAGTACATTTTATGTTTTGTGTTTTTCAAGTAAATTTAAAATATTGACAATAGACAGACAGGAAAATTACAACAGATCTGAGATTTTTATAGTATATTCTGTAGTCTTTGGTTTGGAAAGATAAAAGGTCCACAGAGATGCTTTCAGGAGAGATTGAGAAAGAGAGGCAAAGAGAGGTTAGCAAGCTGGGTGTGCAACCCACACTTGGTCACAGAGAGGCTGTGCTGAGTGGAAAGAGGGAAGTTGGGGCTCTGTTAAGGTTCAGAAATACATGAGATCTTGATTACAAAGAAAAAGAGGGCTGGATAGATGGTTTAGTGGTTAAGGTCCTTGCCTGAAAAGCATAAAGACTCAGGTCTGGAGTTCATCTTCAGTGGCTAGAGGTCCTGGCACACCCATTCTCTTTAAAGGAAAAGAGATCAACATTCCACATGGGGAAAAGGTGCCCAGCACATTGGAGATTCGAAGCTTGCTGCTTTGCAGGGCCAAGAGGACACTTGCTGTAACTGGATCTCCATCCACTCTCATTCTTTTCACCTTACACGAAGGGTGGAAAAGAGGGTGTTGGGAAAGAGAAGCTGAGCAACTTGGCCAAGGTTATTTAGCGTGGTCTAGAATTGAGGTCTGGCCTTCCGTAAGGCCAGGAATGGCAGGCCTCTTGCTGTACAACAATGCCATCCCTTACCCCCTGCATACAAAAATGCATTAAGGGGCTGACTCCTTGCTTTCCAGGGACTTTCAGGTCCGTTGGCTCAAGCCCTGGGTTGTCATTGGTCCCCTACCTGCCAGAACAGGTTCTCGGGCCTACCAGGAATCACAACCTTCCCACAGGCCAGGAAGCACATGTGCCAGCCTGAATTGCTCTTGCCTGGGAGCTGTTCACCCATAAGCATGCAGACAGCTCACAGAATTAATTTTGCACTGTAACTGCCTAACCACCTCTAATTGCATGGCCGGAGGCTTGAGCAGTAATGCTGGTGCAAAGGGTCATAAATTTAGCAGGGTGATTTCCTCCACCTCCTGTTCAATAAATCACCCTTCTGAACTGGCAAGGTGGCAAAGCCCAAGAACAAAGGTCAAGGGCCTCTGAGTGGGCCCCTCATTAACATTCGGCAGTGACCGTCCAGGGTGCTCCCCCCAAGGCTTCCAGTATGCTGGAAGGTTAGAAGGTGGCAGGACACTTCATTCCGGAGGCAGTAAAAGGATGGAGTATGCAGCCTCACGTGGTCCACACACAGAGACAGTCACTCAGCAGCTTGAGCTGGTAGTGAGCCCACCCTGCATGAGCTGCAGGCCTAGGAGGCTCTCCATCCACGAGCACAAATGCCAGAATGGGCCATCAACTTCAAGAGCACCTGAGTGTACGTCAGGAGTGAGCTGGGGCTCACAGAGGCGCTAAGCAAGAAATGCTTTTGGATCATCTTGTCATCCTTTTACACAACCACATACAGGTGTAACCAAGGAGTGGGGCAATGGCTCAGGAAAGCACTTGCTGCACATGCGTGGAGAACCAGATTCAGATCCCTAGTGGCCACTTAAATGCTGGGCGAGTGTGATGGCACACCTGTAATCCCTGCTTTCAGTATGTGGAGACAGGGGAACCCTGGGCAAGGCGGCTAGCTAAACAACAGCGTCAGTGAGGTCTGTGTTAGGTGAGAGACCCTGTCTCAAAAGAGAAGGTAGACAGTAATAGAGGGAGGCATGTGGCATAGATTTGTGTACACATGCACCCACTCGTACATACATGCATGCACATACACCACATAGACATACAGGAAAAAAAAAAAAAACCCTGCAGTTCGAGTACTGGTTTGAAATGTACTTTTCCAGCTGAGTCACTTTTGTACATATGGTGTGCAGAAACATATAAGAGTCTGGAGCCAGGGTCCCAGGTTCACCCCCGTTGGGCCATGCTTGCTGACCCCATGCCCCCTTTTGCTAAACACCCTTAGTGGAGAGGTGCTCAGCAGCGGTGAAGGGCTCAACTTGGAGCTGGGACACTCAGGCTTGGTAAATATACTCATTTACCATTCCCGCTTATACTGAGACCGCGTAAATGTCAGGCCCCTGTGGAAGGCAGACGTGAGACTGACCTGAGCCTGGTTCAGAGAAGCGCAGAAGCCTGACTTGCTCTAATGCCAGACAGGGACAACTGAGGCTGAGTGCAACCTGAAGCGGAAGAGGGCGTAGAGAGCAATTAAGGCAACAAGACCACACGTGGAAGGTCTCAGGCAAAGGGCAGGAGAGGACAGTGTGATGACAGCTGTTGGTGTAAAAGGCAAAAAGTGGCAGAGGCTAGAAATATGGGTTCCGGAGCTAAACAGCCCAAGCACAAGACTCGGTTCTGCGGCTCTAGGTGTGGCGGTGGCCAAGAGACTTCACTTCTATGTACTGCGCCTGAGCCTGACCCACAGAAGGCTGAGGCTTAGGGCAGCATATGGTGCACTCATGTGGGTATGGTGGCTTTATGCCAGCAAGGAGGTTCTGACCAAGGTAAAGAGAATAAAGGAGGTAGAAAGGAGAGTATGGGGCAAAGAGTATATATAAACTCTGGGCCAGAACCCGCAGGGAAACAAGGAAGAGCATCCAGGTGCTCTCTTGGACTCTCCGTGCTCAGCTAAAGCAGGTACCACAAAAAAAAAAAACTTTGCCAAAGGCACCAGAGAAGGTTCGGGGGCATACTCCTGCCAGAGACACTCCTGGATGCAGCCAGTGAACAGTTTCCCTTCTGCAGAGCATGGGGAACACCTGTCTTATAAAACTGGAAGGCAGGGGTTACAGGGCAGGTTTACTCCTACTGCCCAAGGCAGATTCCAGGAGTGGAGAAGAGGACAGGTTTGAGGTGAACCCAGAGTAGGGTACTTCACAGCTGAAGCTTGGGAAACCTGCCCTCTCTACCCAGCACTTCTCAGGACAAGGCTGAAGTCTACAGGTAACGTAACTATGCTTTCTCCTCCACTGACTCTCTGGCCCCTCTGCCAGAGGGCCGCACCTCATACAGGTTAAACATGAAATGCAGCTCCCTGCTGTTTCTAGACTCTCAAACTAGTAGTTACTGAAGTAGTATCATAATTACCTTTCTTGTTGCTGTGGCAAAACACCTGAGAAAAACACAGCTTAAGAGAAGCAGG
Organism: Dipus sagitta; assembly: GCA_036346955.1. Taxonomy (NCBI): domain Eukaryota; kingdom Metazoa; phylum Chordata; class Mammalia; order Rodentia; family Dipodidae; genus Dipus; species Dipus sagitta. The sequence continues at coordinate 124,577,102 of CM070772.1, read as the reverse complement.
GTTTACTGTGGCTCACGGCTTGAAGGGCTACAGCTCACTGTGGCAGGGGCGGTGGTGGAAATGCGAAGCAGATGGTCACGCTGCGTCCACATCCACGTGGTAGAGCGTTGCCCACCTCCCTGTCTCCTTTTCGTTCAGTTGGGAACCCCAGCCCATGGAATGATGTGGCCCATGTCCAGGGCGGGCTTTTCTTACGCAGTTAAACCTCTTTGAACACACCTCCCAGACAAACCCAGAGGTGATTCTAACCCCAGTGAGGTTGACAATAAAGTTTAGCCACCACAGATGGTGAGTACTGATTATAGACCCCTGGAGTCTGTGTTCAAATCCCTGAGACACTGGCTGGGCAAAATATGGGCAGGTTAATCTCCGTGCCTCAGCATCTTCATTTGTAAAATTGGAACAGCAGTCCCGCTTTGTATAGCTACCTTGGGATTAAATCAGCAAATACTGGTAAAGTATTGCTCAAAGAGCTCAGTGTTGCAGTTAAAGGGGAGAACTGCCTTCTGGTGCTTTATGGTATTGTAGAGGGAACACAGTTAACAGGGATGTATAACACATCTCCACATAAGTATATATTGCTGGTTGCTGTGACCAAATACCTGACAGGAAGCAGTGTAAGGAAGGGTATGTTTTGGCTCACAGTTCCAAGTGTGGAGAAGAAGGCATGGTGGCAGATGCACCAAGCCAGCTGGTCATATTAAATCCAGTTAGGAAGAGAGAGAGGATGGAAAGTGGGCAGGACTATAAAACCTCTAGGCCTGCCCACAGTGACCACTTACTCTAGCATGGCTCTACCTCCTAAAAATTTCGCATCCTTCCCCAACAGTGCCACCAGCTGAGATTCCAGTGCTGAAACACATGAGGTTATGGTGATGTTTCACATTCAAACCACAAGCTACAAGAGAAGATCTTTAATGCTGCCATTATAAAGAAATAATCAAAAGCCAAGGTGATGGATACGCCAATTATCCTGATCCAATCAACATTCAGCATATAACATACATCAAAACATCACATTGAGCCCCGTGTGGTGACACACACCTTTAATCCCAGCACTCGGGAGGCAGAGGAAGGAGGATCGCTGTGAGTTCCAGGCCACCCTGAGACTGCATAGTAGTAAATTCCAGGTCAGCCTGGGCCAGAGTGAGACCCTACCTCAAAAAACCAAAAAAAAAAAAAAAGGAAAGAAAAAGGAAAGAAAAAAATTACATTGTACCTAATGTGCATGTACAATTGTTGTGTCCATAAAAAAATTTAAAAGGTTAGCTCAGAGTCACAGACACATAGCTGTCTAGTGGCCAAGTCAAATTCTGAATAGAGGGCTAGAGAAATGGCTCAGTGGTTAAGGTGCTTGCCTACAATGCCTAACCACCCAGCTTTAATTCCCCAGTACCGGCGTAAAGCCAAATGCACAAAGTGATGCATGCATCTGTTCGTTTGCAGTGGCCAGAGGCTCTGGTACACTCATTCTGTCTCTACCTCTGTCTCTCTTGTCTCTCTCCCCGGAAGTAAAATATTTAAAATTTTTTTTTAAAAAATCAGAATAGGGATTTGCATGGTTCTACTTCCTTCCTATTGAATATTTTTGTTTTATATATATTTGAAGGCTTCATATAAAAGTTTAGAAAGTCAGCTGGATATGATGGCACATGCCTTTAATCCAAGCACTCATGAAGCAGAGGTTGGATGATCTCTGTGAGTTTGAGGCCAGCCTGAGACTACCTAGTGAATTCCAGGTTAGCGTGGGTTAGAGCAAGACCCTACCTCAAAAAAAAAAAAAAAAAAAAAAAAAACAGTTCTGAAAAATCTTAAAATTCCCTTGAATTAAAATGACAATGAACACAAACACACATGTTTACAAACAGGTACACACACACACACACACACACACACACGAGTAGTTTGAAAAAGCTATTGCAGTGGCAAAAGAAACCTTTTTGTAACTATGACAAAAAAAACTACATACCCCAAAGCCATGTTTTTAGTTTTCTAATTGCAGTGTTGCACATGAGCTCACCCCTGCCCTACAGAGCTGCTAGGCTCATCTTCCTCAAATGTCATTTCACCCCGTCACTTGTTGATTAAACAAGCAAGAAACTTGGGGAAAAAGAAATAGAAAACCCCATTTGCTGAAAACTTCCTATATGCATGACCCTGCACCAGAACCTTATGGATAATAAATTCCCACTTTCTGAAAGGCTTCATAGATAATATCATACCCACTTTAATGATGCACAGACTGAGGCTGGCTCAGAAAGCTCTCAGCAGCTTGCACAAGGTGAATGTCAGGGGAGGCATTTGAATTCAACTTCTCCTTCAACTCATTTGAATTCAACTTCTCTTTCAACCATAACAAAATACAAGGAGGAGGAAGAAAGCTAATGATGATGCAACTTATTCTCATGGGGCCTTACAGTGAGCAGACAAAGTGTTCAATGCCTGCTCAGAATGGCTTTATATGTTCTGCCCATTTTGCAGATATAAAAAGCAACATTAAGTCTATAACCCAAAGACTGTATGTACCCCTCAGAAGCTGTGTAGGCATCCTAGTGTGCTACTCCTGTGTCAAATTAAATATGTATACAACCTGTTGTGCCTGGAATATTCCTTCCCATCCTTCCCTCGCTGTCCACCTCCCAGCCTCATCCCTTTTTGTAAAACAGACTCCAAAACTCCTCCCCTGTGTGCTTTGTAGACAGGCACAGTCTCAGTCATTGCCTCTGCCACCCTCAGAGCCTGCCACCAAGAGCCTGTTGCTCTGCTACCTGCTAGCTAGGTAAGGCAGGAGGATGACAGCTGGGAAGAGTCCTCATTAATGTCACCTCTAATGAGCCCTCAAGGGCATAAGCACAAAAAACATTTTCATACAAATGGGTGGTTTCCTTTTTCACCCTCAGCTGAGTATTGAAATACATTCTTTTTTCCCATTTTTCATGTGGATGAAACCCACAAGCCAGGAAGTTGGAGTGTCCAGACCCTCTACAGGGCCAAGGAGTCAAAAGGCCTTGAGTCCTATAATCCTAGCAACAGTATTTTTGAAACCCAAATTGGGAATATGGTGCATATGAGGGGAATAGGACAGAACACTAGAACTTAGGAACGTTGGGAGTTACAAGAAAAGGCAGCCTTCCTTGCCCAGAGCATCTGGCTGCACTGGGGACTGTGGGGCTCTAAGGTACTTGGGGACCTTTCTAATCCCTTAGGACAACCTCCACATTCTCCTTAGAGAAGGTCTCTGGTTCTCAACCATACATGCAAGGGCCTCATTAGCACTGTGAACCAGTGATCCCTGCAATTTGTCTGTTCCTTGCTAATTGTACAAAAGGAAGAAAGTTCCAAAATGAAACCCTTGGTCTTGGTGCCACCATCCAGATTTTCAAAGCTCACACTCTTCAGGCCAGAGCTGTACCATAGAACCTTCAGAGATGGCAAACATGTTCCATTATCTACATTCTCCAAAACATGCACTGGCAGCCACTGGTGGCTACTGAGTGTTAAGGTTTGCTATTGCAGGGGAGGAAGTGAGTTTTAAATGCCATGTAGCTTCAATGACTTTAAACAGCCACACATAGCTAGAGAGTGCCTATTCACGTATCTCCAGATGGTACTTGGAAAAAAAAATAACTGCTTTTTAAATCTAGAAACCATGTGAATGTGTAGACTGGGCCTGCGGTGACATTCAGAACTCTAACACCAATGCACTGAGCATTTCCAGTGGTCTAGCAGTAACATATCTTCAAGACATTCCTATAATCTCAGGCCTTTTATAAAAGAAATGTTATCATTTCCATAGTTCTATGAAGAAAGAGTCACAGAGTTAGAAAGGATCAAGAGGCTGGTAGAAAACCTAGTCAGCCTGGCCCAGAGCTGCGCCCTCCATCACAGTCCTTGGGATTCCTTGTTGACTGGCTTGCATGCAGAATATTGGCTTATATGGGCTCTCTCCATGAACAGCTATGGAGACATTAATGATTAGGACTTGTGTCTTCTCCCCTGTTCCCAAGGCTGACTTTGCTATCCCCTCAGACAGTTTCAATGTACTGAAAAATGTCACTGTGCCTGCTTACACAAAAAATACCTTACATGAAGAGGTCTGACAAGAGGGTAAAAGCTCCTGAAAGGGTGGCCATTATGGTCTCCTAACTGCTCAGTAACAGCTCTGGGCAGAACGTGAAACTCTGAGAGTTCTCAGGGAAGGAGGTGTTCACTTTTCACCTCTATTCACCAGCCACCTTGAAAATGCCTCCTACCAGCCTTCAAAGGAGACCATCTCCTTTCATTAAAATTGACAAACATTTTATTCAAGTGTTCTTCCTAAATGAGTTGCCATCCACAACTCATTTTTCCTAAATAAATTGCATAAAAGTTGAAACTCAGAAAAAAACTGCATCATGTTCCCATTTAAAACAAATGCTGAAGTTACTCTCATCTGGCATATCACACCTTAATCATCAGGCTGGTTGAATTAAACTTCTGTCATCTGAGCATTTAATAGAGGTAGACTAGATTTGAAGGCAAGAAATACTATATGTGAGAAAAAACAAAAAGGCTTTTCCACTCCTTGGCCTTGCAGCCTTTCCTGCCTCAGGACTTCTGACTTCCACCTCCAATACTGAGCATCCCCTCTCTAGCTACTGTCCTTTCTCCAGCCTGCACTTTTCAGAGTCCTCTCTCTGGTGTCACCTCCCTAGCACCCTCTGTCCATGCCTCAACTCCCTTTTCTGCCTCCTGGTTCCCCTCAGTGGAATAGAGTTCACAACACATTTACAAACACACTTCTCATTGCTTGTCCTTATAACATAAAGGCCACTTCTTACCATCAATTTTAGAGAGGCTGGACCCTTAATATTTTTTATTTATCCTAGGAACCCTAATCATGGAACTCACTGAATTGTTAGACTGTTCAAGAGGGGCTCCCTTAGAAGAGTGTTGCCTTCCACAATTAGTTCCATTTTGAGCTTTGAAAAGTAGACTATCGCCAGGGCTGAGGAAGGACAGAGATCTAAAGAATGAGAAGAGCATAAGTGAGGGAAATAGTAAAAGAAGGAGGGCTCTAGAGATAACTTAGTGCTTCAGGGGCTTACCTGCGAACCCCAAGGACCCGTGTTCAACTCACTAGATCACACATAAACCAGACACACAAAGATGAGGCACACACAAGATCTCACATACCCACTAGGTGGCACAAGCATCTGGAGTTCGATTGTAATGGCTGAGGCCCTGGAATACCAATTTTCTCTCTCTCTCTCTCTCTCTCTCTCTCTCTCTCAAAATATTTTTAAAATTAAAAAAAATAAAAATGAGATAGAAAAGAAAAACCTCCTAGCAAGCACTATTGAAACTGACCAGTAAGCATGCCATCCCTCTGGCTACTTCCAAAATATTCTCTGTGACAAATGAGAAAGAAAATCAGTTCATGTAGTGTGGTCATATTTAGAAGTTTTTGAGAGTGACTGTTAAAAGAGATATGACTCTTTTCACCATATTAAGAATCCTAGAAGTACAAACACTGGAGTAAATATGTCTCACCGTCACATGTCTGAGAAGGCATAACTTACTGAAGAAATGGGACAGCATGCCCACTTGACTAGTCTAAAAGCCATGAGGCAGGTGCATAGAAGGGTAGAGACAGACTCCTCCGGTTTCAACACTCCTCCACTGCAGAATCCAGTAGAGTGTGCCAAGGCAAGACCCTGACCATTCGTTGTGCAGCCCTTCTCAGTGCATAACTGTGAGGGATGAAGTCGAGTATCTCTCCAGAGTGTGCTTAGTGCTTATTATAAAAGCAATGGACCCTCCAGATTCAGTATCCTGCTCCTATAGCAATTTACTGTGTGTGAATTCAGATTCTGGGTGAGTCCTCAGTGTCACCCACATGGTGGTTTGAGGAAAAGAGGATGAGATTCACGTGCTGATACTGGACCACAAGCCATGCAGTCCTTATTCTCCGACCCCGAAGCATCGTGCTCTCCTGAGATCTGTGAAATAACATCAGACTACAGTTTTAGCAGGCAGTGAGGTAAAACCAAATTCCAGGAACAATGAAAATTTGCAAAACAAACTAGTGACCATTAGAAAAAAGCAATAACCCTATGGAAAATACATGGGTTCTCATGTCTTGAACCTACCCAGGAGTCACAATATCCTGAAACAAATGAGAAAACTTCAGCAATTCCAATACAGTGTAAGGTAGTATTCAAGAACAGACACCTGCATTCAAATGTCAGTTCTGCTACACATTGCACTGGTCTGATACCTTACACAAGTTACCTGAGCTTTCAGTGTCCCAATTTCTTCAAAACAGACAAAACTCAGAACGCTACTGTTTGCTATGAGCAAGCACTCAAGGAGTTAATTTGTGTAAAGCATTTAGGATAATTCATAGTGCACCATGTGGATACTGTTACTATTGTTACCATCTAGGAAAAATTCAATGATTCTATGTCTCCATGTACAGTTAATTATCTTCTTTCTCTATAGATGGCAATATTCCCCGGTGTATTAATTACTTTTCTTGTGGCAGTGATTAAATAACTAACAAGAAGTAATTTAAGGGAGGAAGGAGTTATTTTGGCTTATAGTTTGAGAGAATACAGTTCTTCATGAAGGCCTGATGGTATCAGAAAGAAGTGACTGGTCTCATTATGTGTGTAGTCTAGAAGTGGACAGCTGACATGAAGTAGGATTGGATTATAAAGCCCCATGTTTCACCCCCAGTGACCCACTTCCTCTGGAAAGGCTCACCTCCTAAAGCTTCCAACGCAGTGCCAGATGGGAACAAGTGTTCAAACACATGGGCCAACAGGGGACATTTTATATTCAAACCACAACAACTGGTTTCTGAATATATAGTATGGTGAAGTGAAGAACACAAGTAGAGAAAAGGTGCATTAATAAGCTGCACAGCTGAGCAAGAGTGCTGCTTTCATGGTGAACCTGCTAATCAGCACCAGGATGAAGGAGAGAGAACCTGAGGATACTCAACACCTACCAAAGCAAAGATCCAGAGACTCCTAAGAGCTCATCACTGAAGTAGACTTAAAACTCACCCACCATGGCTCAGGGAATTTTGTGGAAGACAGGGGCAGAAAGATTGTAAGAGCCACAGGTAGAGACATTATGTCCAGAGGCATCCCCCCCCCCCAATATAACTGTCTGCTGCTCCCGCAATGCACAACCCACAACCCCATGGGAATACCTGCAACCCCACTGAGGAGGGTCCCCATTGGAATGGGAGCAGGGATGAGGGAAAAGATGGTGCCAGCACAAAATGAATCCATATTAAATATGTTAATGACAATAACAAAAATCTCAAAAAAAGCTACACAGAATTGAAGAAAAGCATCTAGTAATGTGTAGATGAATTTTGTTATGCTTAAAAAACAAAAACTAACCAAAACAGAAAAAAACAATCTCAAAAGATACATGGCTCTACATGAGGGAAGGAAAGAACAGAAGAGCAGTGATGGATTTAAAAGCTAGAATTCTCAGAGGATTCCTGATTTGAAGGTAATGGATGCCAAGTAAAATAGTTTTCATAGTTATAAAACAAAGCTATTAAAAATGATTTCCCCAAACTAAAAGCAAAATGAAACAATTTAATTGTTCATAGCATTAAAGTTAAAACCAAAAAAAAGAGAAGTCATTCTTAATGATTTTCAAACAGTAACACAACTTCATGTATACAGTAAGCAAACCTTAAGTTAAAAATAGAACTGCAAAAACCATAATCCATAAGTCAATAAATAATAACTAAACCCAAAAGAGCTTCAAATCTTCAGTTGCTCTTGTTGATCAAGCAGGAGTTTTCCTAACCTTATCCCATCTTACCTCAGCACAATGCTATGCTATGATATAGGGATATATCTCTCAACAGAAGCAATAAGCAAAGAAATAGCAGAATTTGAATGCCAGCATGATCAAAGACATGGCCTACTGCAGGCAGCACTATGGAAGAATTTGACTATAGCATGCCTCCTATGGAAGTACAGACTGAGCATCCTTAACCAAAACCCAAAAATTCAAACATCCACCCCCCCAAACAAAACTAGTGTAGTGTTGACATGACACTCAAAAAGATCTGTGTGACATCATGTGATGATTTTTAAATAAATAGGTTCTGCTAAGCAATCATTTTCGATTTCAGAGTTCTGAATTAGGTTTCTTCTAATGATAAAATCTGTGCACTTATTTCAAAATATGAAACACTCTGAAACGTGAAATACTCCAAGTCCCAAGCATTTTAGATCATGAACATTCAAACAATGTACTATACTTTGTCATCTATAAAGACCTTCCTAATTGCATTGTTCAGGTTTCTAGATCCACAACCGACTGCAACTGCAGGTATAAGAAGGGGACAGAAGACCATGTCAACAGCATTAATAAGACTATAACAATCTGTAGGATAACATATTCAGCTTCTTTAATCTGGCCAGGTGAGAAAGACAGAGCAAGAGGGAGGGAGGGAGGGAAGAAGGAAGAGAGAGAGAGAGAGAGAGAGAGAGAGAGAGGACAGTAAATAAAACCAAGTTCAATAACAAATCAACGAGTAAGTGTGGTGGTGCATTCCTGCAGGCCCAGTACTTCAAAAGCTGAGGTAGGAGGATTGCTACAAGTTCAAGGCCACCCTCTTCCACATAGCAGTGCCAGGGAAACAGGCTACATAGTGAGACCCTGTCTCAAGAGACAATAATAAAAATGGTAAGTATAGTAGACAGCTTCACATTGCTTGGACCAACATCCAACCAAACTCAGTTTTATGGGAATAAGGATTTATTTCAAGGTTACAGATCCAGGGCAAGTACCATCAATGGCAGAAGCAGCTGGCTCCCATTCATAAATCCAAGCAGAGAGAGAGAAACCACCACCAGCCAGCAAACACCAAAAACCGCAAGCAGGGACCCCACCTGAGTTCAAACGTCTCTGTATACCTTTGGGCTGGAATTTAGATCCATCCCCAGTGACATGCCCCCTTGTAGCAGGAGTCAAGTTGGCTACATGAGTCTATGGGAGGGGGGTGACATATATTCAAACTACCACATTAAATCAACAAATACTAAAATATTGGGTCATTTTTAGGTCTGATTTAGACTGCTTTTCACTCTGTGATAATTAAAACACTATATGTTGGTTAGTATGAAAGTATTGATTCTTAAAACAAGAATGGTATTGCGATTAAAAATATTTTTATTTATTTATTTATTTGAAACAGAGTCAAGGAGGTAGACAGAGAGAGAATATGGGCATGCCTGGAGCACTGCAAATGAACCCCAGATGCATGTGCCAGCTGAACAGGAAAGAGAGAGAGAGAGAGAGAGAAACAAAGAGAGAGAGAGAAAAAAAAATTGTTTCAAACAATATGGAAGAAAGGTACCAATACATTAAGGTTATCCTGCACCCTACACACTCACACTATGACATGTGCAAACCACACGCACATACACATGCACACACACAAGTAACAGACATACAAATGAATGAATAAAGACAAATGCTGCGTTGTTGTGTTTTCATGAGGTGCACAGTGTAGTCAGGTTCCCAGAGACAGGCAGTAGAGCAGTGACTTCCAGGGCTGGAGAAGGGGTCGGGAAATTGTTTACTGGATTGAGTTTCAGTTTTGCAAGATGAAAAGGAACTGGAGATAGGCCAAACAGCCACATGGCTATAAGCTGAAAGGGTACTCTGTTGCTCGGAAATTATGTCCTTGGGTATAGCTGCAGTAGACTTTTGAGTCTTTTGCAGACATGGCTCATGTGTAGGACATTCCATCTCCAGCATGCCACAGGGTTCAACCACTGTGGGTAATGAATATCAGCCCATACTGGAAAGTTTGGGGTTTACTTTAGCTTTCAGATCCCTGCTCTTTCCTTAACTTCACCTGAGATCTATGAAGTGTTCTTTACTGTAACTTCTCACCACATCTGTCCCAGGTGTGTTCTATCAGATGACTAAGTCACTCTCACATTGCACTGGAGAGAAAGTTGGTATAGCTAAGCCTTGGAGTGAAAGACTCAAGTCCGAACTGCATAAACATGATGAATGTATAACCAATTAAATGCCTCTAGGTCTGAAACGTAAACAATACCATCTGGTGAATAAGTTTTACTTATTTTACTAGAGAGATATTGAAAACAACTCACTTTTTTTTTTTCAGGAGAAAAGCTTTATCTGATGGAAGTTTTAACTTTTCTCACAGAGCCAAACCCTGAGAATACGAGGTTTCTCCTAGCCCCAGTGTGCCTCGGTGTTTCATTCTTTAGTGCTGACATGAAACAGGGACTCCGACTATGTTATGTAAGAGATACATCAACAAGAAAGCAGTTGGGTAAAGTCATATTCATGTAATACTTGGGGTCCTGTATTACCTTGGTAGGTCAACAATCATATGCAGGGATAGAGAAAGGGGCAACATATAATGGAAAAATTAGTTATTTGGATAATGGAGACCAGGATTATAATGCAGACCTTGCCACTTACTAGCTATAGCAAACTGCTTACTGAACATGAACACCCCACTTGAGTTTCAGTGCAAGAATCTATACAATAAAAATAACATCTCTTTTACTCTCAGTTTTATGAGGAGGGCATGAGCACATTCTCTGTCATGTCATAGTTGTGTTCCTATGAATGGGAGCTAGTGCATTCATGTCATTATGGTCATTGTTCAAATTCATTTGTGTTTAATGTACTTTCTGCAATAAGCAGACAGCTGTGAAATTTTCTTTACGAAAATAATGGATGCTAAACTTAGATACCTGCTCCCTACCAGCAAGGAGGCTTACACTATCAAAATCAAATGCCACTAATGTGGGATTCATCATGTTCCTCAATGAAATATGTCGTCAGCACTAGAATCACAGGTACTAATGTGTACTTTGATCAATACGGTAGTGCTACTTGGATGAAGGCTAGGTTCTTTGTCTCATGACACCAACGTACAGTTCAAGGCTAGGATAGGTGAAATGACTTCGAGCTAATAATAGATGCCACTAGCCTGAAAAAAGCTTCCAAGTGTCCATATACAACTTTAGAATCTATTAGATCCTCACTGTGCTAATGAGACCTCTTGCTGGGAGTCCACATTCCCTTTGTAAACTCCATTAGCAACCCACGAGGCAGGCAGACAAATAGAAGTGTTCTGAAGGAAATAATGTGTCACCAAGAAAGGGCAGCAGCTGGGATTCACACTCATTGCCGTCACAGGCTCAGAACATTGCCCGAGCAAGACAGATGACATCTCTCCTTAAGACAGGGCAGGGTGAACTCAACACCTCTGTAAGTGCTTCACACACCGGAAATAGGACACACTAGTATTAAAAAGAAAACAATTATATGCTGGGGAAGTTGCTCAAGAGCAGCAATTCTCCCCTAAAAGTTTTTGCAATGAAAAGTTTGCTCAGGGACCTGGGGAAATGGCAAGAACACTTGCTGCATAAGCACAAGAACCTGGAAGACAGAGGGAGGCTGGGACAACTTGAGTTTGATTCCCAACACACACTTAAAGAGCTATCATGGTCACATGAACCAATAACCCCAGTCCAGAGATAGGAGGATTGCTGAGGCTTGCTAGGTCAACGAGTCTGACCAAAAACTGCAGTTCTGGGCTCAGTGACAGATTGCCTCAAAGAAATAGCAGAGAAGCAATAGAGGACACACTACATTCTCCTCTGGTCTCCAAACACATGAACCCAGCAGGTACACATCTGTATGCCCACGTGTTCCCCGTGAGCAGGGGTTTGTCTAGTTTACTTGTTTCCCCATAAGGCAGCCTGGGTCCTTCCCAATCTTCTGTGTGTCTTTGCTTTCAATGGCCCTGAGAGACTATTTCTTAATAAGAAGACATGGAAAGTTTTCACTTTTGCGTTCAGATTCTATTAATGATTCTGATGCATTTTTAAAATGTTTTTGTCTTAGAACAACAGAATTTGCTCAGAAAATTGCTGAATATCACCCAAAACACCCACAGCTAGGCTAAAACAAGGGGTGGAAAATTTTAGCCCCAAAGGAATTTCTTGCAGGGAGTGAAGAGGCGGCACAGGAAGAGGATGGAGAGATATCTCCAAGGCTTCTCTGGCTTCTAACCCACAGTCACAGTCAGGTCGCCTAAGTGATGCTCAAACACTTCCTGTTGTAAAGACATTGGCTCGTCAGGGAGTAAGTCAAGAGTGAAACAGTGAACAACATTCCTTCCCCCACATGCCTCCTACCACTCTACACAGCTCATCTCACCCCCAAGTGTCTTGGCTTTCTCTCAGCCCGAATTGCCTATTATCATGTTTGGTCCAATATTAGCACTGTATGGGGTTTTAACTTTTTGGGGGGTCATGAGCTTTGGTGATAATCTGGTGAAAGTTTTCTCTACAAAAGTACACATTTTCCCAAGTCTCCATACAATCTTTTTTTTTTTTTTTTTTTTTTGAGGTAGGGTCTCACTCTAGCTCAGGCCAACCTGGAATTCACTATGTAGTCTCAGGTTGGCTTGGAACTCATGGCGATCCTCCTACCTCTGCCTCCCGAGTGCTGGGATTAAAGGCGTGTGCCACCACACCCAGCTTTCCATACAATTTTAAGAGGGTGAGAGCTGCCTCACCTAGCCTTAGCATTTTGCACTATCCTCAACTCCAAGAACCCCAGTTAGCCCTCAGTGAGCCCTAACATTCTCAAGTCACATTTGTGGACTCCAGCTTTAAAGACACGTAAGCTTTTATGATGTCTATTAACTACCCAAGGCTTTGATATCTTCAGACTACATCTATATGTGGGCTAAAATGAGCATGGATACAAGTCAACATACACACACACAGACACACACATGCACGCACGCACACACAGTTTGGCAGGAGTGACGTGTCATAGCCAAGTTGGGAATGGAACATAGTCATTTAGCTTATTCGCTCCTGACAACATGAAGTCATTTGAGGGAGTTAAGGTAGCTTTGGCAGCTGCAGGCATGGCAAGGGGCCAGGGTTGGTTATGTTTTTCCATTCAATAAACAGAGCCATTGACGAAGCCATGCATGTTCATCACTCTCTGCCCACATAAGCAATTACTAAACACCTATTGCCTCTGCACAAAGCCTGCCAACAGGCTATTTTAATAGACTTGGGTTTTAATGGGCAGAGACAATGGGTAGGAGCATTCCTTTTGGCTTTTGGGTTCCTGACCTGCAACTTAAATGACTGTGAAATAATGAAATGAAGAAGCAAGCCAGAACCTTCAGCATATGTTCAACTGTCATGCTCTTCAGAGTATCATGGTAAACACGTTGGTATTATGAAAGAGCCAGCACCTTGATCATGGGTCAAAGACTCATGAGAGTCAATCCCTTGTCATGGTTGGACTATGAAATGCCTTCAATAAGGCTCGTGTATTGAATGTGGTCCATAGTAAGTAGCACTATTTGGGGGAGTTCTGGAAACTCTAGGAGGTGAAGCCTAGCTAGAGGAAGTATGTCACTGGGGATGAATCTTTTGAAGGTGAAATCTGCTCTCCAGTTCCAGCCTCACTCTCTAATAGCTGCCAGCTCTAAGGAGAACAATGTCCTTCTCCCCATGCTTTCGATGCCAGTGTTCATCCTCACCACAGTCCCAAATCAAGAGCCAAGGACTGTGGACTGAAATCTCTGAAAACGTGAGCCAAAAGAAACCCTTCCTCCATTTTAGTTGGCTTTCTCTGATCTTTGGGCACAGAAATTACAAAAAATGATACATCCACCTTCCCAGGTACATGGTTGAGTTTCAAAAGGAAACATTCGTGCTCAAGTCGCACATAACATGGCAGAGGGTTCAGGCCTGAAGAGGCAAGATCCTGTCTGTAACCCAAGTGTTGGAAAGGATAACTTATGTACGCAAGTAAGTAGAATTTTGAGATCTGGGTACCAGCTTTAGGCATAGCCAGATTCATAGCAAAGCCCGCTTGCCCTCCCTGGTGCACTATGTTGGTACAGTCTGTGGCAGCCATGAAGAGCATCAGACCCCGTGGACATTTTGAGTTCTTATGAATGCAGTCATAGAAAAGAAGGTAGTCAGCTTCTCTCTGAGTCTGTGATAGATTCTGACTGGTCTACTCCTAAGACCAATCCTTGTAGATCACAGCCTTTCTCTGTGATGTGATTGGTTATGCCTGGACCACATGACCATTTCTGTGTTTCACAGCAACCACCTAAGACGGGAGAAGCTAGTCTCTAGTGTGAAAACAAGATGCAGGATACACTACGGAAGATATTCACAACAAGGACTCTCACACCAAACACCTTAAGCCTCAGTGCTAACAGCTAACAACAAAGTTGTACAGAAACCAAGCCCTTTGCTTCATTTATTCTCACAAAATGTCACTTAGAGGTAAAAAAGAACAAAAGGTAAAGCCTTTCTCCAAAAGGCAAATAACCCAGAAAGAAGCTACAGAAAAAAAGTACATGTCATTGATGGGAATATCTCAAAATCTTTATTTAGGAACAATACCTGTGAAATATTTAAATGAAAAGGAAACAGGCCTGTATTCATTAGCCAGGTGCAGTAAGTGGGTGGTGCTGAATACGAGTCTTTGGTATTCTAACAGAAGGAGAATGCTTCACACACATCTCCACCTTTCCTAGGTCATTCTGGGACTCTCTAGTCCTCTATGCTATCATACACTTTGATACTACATTTTAACATCCCTTTGCATGGATGGTGTGATACACACAGTATGTATATAGGCCCCAACCAGGCCAAAATACAACTGGCTTTTGCATTCCAATGCAATGGTTCAGGGAACCATGAGCCATATTTTGCATCATCTGACCACTTCTCAGCTTCGAGAAAATGGTCTCATTCTTTTCTCCATTCTGGCTAGAACAGTACCTGATGGCTGCATAAGCAGTAAGTGTTCCGCCATTCTTGCAAGGGAGCCATGAGCATAGGTTAAGGACTCCTATCTCTTCCTTCAAGCCCAGCTTCTCCATGATTCTGAACACAGCAGAAGACACCGTCGATCCTGGCTATGGCAGTCACGACATGCAACCACAGCTTTCCTTTCCTTCTGTCCTTCCTTCCTTATTTATTGATGTGGCAATCAAACGGGGAACATAATTTGAAATTGATAGACTGGAGTAATGGCAAGCTACCAGTGTTAACTCACAGTGATGGTATGAATGTGAAAGTTTCCTCCCAAGCTCATGTCTTTGAACACTTGGTCTCCAGCTGGTAGCATTGTCTAGAGGAGATTGTGGAGCCTTTAGGAAGAGGGGCTTCATTGGAGAAAGTGGGTATGTGGGTGGCAGGCCTGGAGGTTCATAGCTTGGCCCCATTTTCTTTCTGATCTATGCTTCCTGTGAAGTATATGTGAGGAGGCAAGGAGTGTACCATGCCATTCTTGTCAAACAATGAGCCAAAATAAATCCTTACTACCTGTAGTTGTTTTTGTCGAGTTGGGTCAAAGGCTAGGAAATTTCAATTAATTGGAAAAACAATATACTTGGAAAATAGGCATTTCCAGTCTCTTAAAGATTACAGGAGCTGAAAAACCTTATTTGGCATTCCCACTGAGCAAAGAATAGAAGAGAACAGGGAAAGAACTATCAACTACCCAAGGCTACACCTCCTTAGGAGCAAGTGTAACCTACCCAAAGCCTGTTTGTGACATCCATTTTATCATGTGGAAGGAGACACGGCAAGGCCAAAGAGTTGGATTTCAAGTCACAATGAATCCATCAGAACTAACCTGAGCCTTCAAAGTGCTCAGCGACTATGAATGAAGCTTCTAAAGTTCCCAAAACATTGTTCACTTAAACATCCAAAGAGCAAGTTCCAACATTTTTACACTGACAGAACATTATAAAACTATCTAAAATATGTTAACAGTTGTATAGAAAAGTTTGTACAGGTGGAACATCTCTAGTCTAAAATCCAAAGTGCCCCAAATATTAAACTTAGATTTTAGAACATTTTAAACTTTAGCATGTCAGATCAGGGATGCTTAGACAGTAGAGTGCAAACAAATATCCCAAAACTGAAAACTTGTTATCTTAAATATTTTTGGTTCTAAGCCTTTTGGATAGAGGATATTCAGCCTGTAACATATAAATTGATTAAAAAGAAATCTTATTTATAGTAAAGCTGGAATTAAATATGCCTGATTATTGACCATAATTTTCTCATAGATATCGAAATTATGAATTATTTATATTCTTAGTACATTTTGTTTTCCCAAATTTTACTATATTAGTACTTTCTTTTAAAACACTGAACCTATATGCTCCCAAATTCAGAAGCACTGCATCAGATCCCAGACAGCCATCTAACATCACCCTGGGGTGCCGCCTAACAAACACAAACTGGCTCCCCCTGCAGCCTAGGGCAGCACTAACACATTGTGTACTTTGAGATGAGCCACAGAAAGGGGTCTGCGGAAGAGGAGGAGCCCTGCTGCTTTAATTCAGGAATGGAAAGGTTGCTACTCTCAGCTGCACAAGATGGATTACATGCACGATTAAAAGTCAGGACCCAAGGACTTTTGTCCAAGGAACTGCTCCCAACTAGAGAAGTCAATCGTGCCTCCACTTTCACATCGGGAAATGGCGTGCCTATGACTTTAAAGGTGACCAGCATTTATTGAACCATCATGAGCACACTGCTTGTTGCATAAGGTGTTTGCATAGTAAAGCCCAGCTTCATTTTACTGATGAGTCCATGAGCTCAGAATCATTGGAAATTCATCCAGTACACTGGGGGGGGGGGGTGTGCAAAGCCCATGCAGGAACCAGGAGTCAACTTTTGAAACTGGTGGACACCAGAACCCAACTTAGAGTGCGCAAGGTCAGCGAGGCAGGCAGGGAGCACCACCGGAACTGCGTGAGCCACTGAACGTGAAATAGGAGTCGCTACAGATGAATGAGAAATAGCTACCAGCCCAGGCAATATGGGAGTACCAGATAAGTGCTAAGGACACATTTCCTAGCACACTGCTATAACCACACTAAAATGGAATGTGACTAGCAGCTGGGGTGAGAAACTGAAACACGGCCAAAACAACCTAACCACTTCTCTACAGTGTCATTTATTTCAGAAAAAGAGAAATTAACGAGAGAAACTTCAATATTGATGAAGTTGCAAGAACTTAATGAGCCAGACTTGCTCCCAGGAGAAATGGCCTTTTAATTATTATTATTTTTTTTCAGAATTACATTCACAGTGTATTTGATCCATACTTGACCCACCCTCTTTGGAGAGCTAAAACACATTTTACCCAGTGTCAAGCTAAAACAAAAACTTATCAGAAGCAAAATAATTCTTTGCTCCCAGGACTCTGAAAAAGAAACTTTGTTTTCTTTGGTGGCTCGCTGGTATTCTTGTGACCTTTGAAACTAAGCAAACATTTGGTAGATGAGATTGGAGAGTAATTCTCTTTGCATCATTAGCTGGAATACGGAGGGTTGCTCTGGGTCTTAATATAAGTGATGAAGAAAGAAAGTGTGACACATTGAGTCTAACATAGGTATTACCTGGCTTGGAGGAACTGTCCCATGTAATCAAGCACTTTGCAAAAGCCTCTTCTCCACAGGAGTGTAGGAGTCTTCAAGGATCACTTTCCTATGGCCAGTTCCTGTTCCTCACAGAACAGGCAATCTCAAGCAAATCTACCAGCCACTTCTTTGTCGTCCTCTGTCTGCCCTCTCTCAAATAAATAAGTAAATAATTTAAAACTTTTGATTCTATCATTATTTCAAATTTAAATGGCACAACAAACTTATATCTTTAAGTAATTATTTGATACAGGCCTTTGAAGAAGTCATTAAGTTTAAATGACATCCTATAAATGGATCCCAACCCAATAAGACGGCAGTCCTGGTAAGAGGAGGACATCAGGGGCAAGAACGTGACCTCAGGGACATGTGGGCCTAGAGAGACAACCAAGCAAGGAGTCAGCAGTAGAGTGGCTTTCTACAAACCAGAGAGCAGGCCCAGGGGAAGCCAACCCTGCCTTGATCTTGAACTTCTAGTCTCCAGAGCTGTGAGAAAACACATTCCTATTGTCTGAGTCTCCCATGTGTAGTGCTTTTTGAGGAACGCCCTAGCAAATTGATGTAGTACTCACACACCCGCTTTGAGTCATCGGGTTTCATCCCTTGGTCCAGGCTCCCCAGCCCTTAACATGGATTTTTTTTTCCAAGGAAAACGCCAGCAGAAGTAAAGAAGGAAATCATCAAGCAAGGGACAAGATCCCAGCACAGAGGAGCGAGGCTTCTGGCAACCCCATTCTATCCATAGTTGGTGTTGGTGGCAAGGTTGGCACCCAGGGGAGTCATCACACTACGGAAGAGGGCAGAGAAGTTTGCCTGGTTGTTTCAGAGCACAGAAGCAGAATGAAGGTGGGTGATGTTGTAAAGAGGAAGATTTTTAACACAATGCAGAAAAGTTGCTGATGCCTGCTGCAATTTGAGCGTAGGATGAACTATCTTGCAGTGTCCACACTGCTGGAACAGAAGGTGGACTTAACCAGCTTGTTCTCTGATCTGTACCCATCTCAACCCCAAAGCAAGATTCAATCTCTTTCCAGAAACGTGACCTAAATACCAGCTATGACTATCCTCCCAACTCTCCTCCTACCCCAAGCCTCCATTCTGGCTTTGACCCTCGTTCCCCCACCACAGCACCTCCCTCCTTGGCCATCTCCCTCACCTTCTTGGCTCTCGTGACTTTTATTACCCAAAGGCTTCAAGCAGCCTTGCAGAATGCCCTAACTTGCTCTTGACATTGGACCACCTACTCACCCCCCACTTCATTCCTGCCCTGAAAACAGATTTCAAATACATTTGGAATGTCCAGTGCTCCCAGGCCCAGAACTCAGTTGCATCAAGATTAATGACCTTGGACAAGTAAATTAACCACTGAGAATCACAGTTTACCCACCTGCTTTGTTTATAACAGCAAAAATTCTGAAAACTCATTTATAACAATAGATAGCATTGACTAGTATGCGTATATATTCACAAGAGAATATTATGTATGCAAAAATAATGTAATAGAAGAATACTTAATAACATGGAGGAAAGCTCATAAAATATTAAGAGAAATAAAATTACAAAATATAGTTTACTATAAGCAAAATTGTGTGTTTCAAATGCATACTATTGCAGAACAAATAGGCTGGAATTATATCCTCCATAAAGCTAGTAGTAACTGTTCTCAAATTGTTCCTTTTTCCTATTTCCAAAACTGCCAGTGGTAAATGTGAAATACTTATTTAATGAGGAATAAGGTTACTTAAAAAATCTTTGCCATGCTCATTTCACCCTTTTTCCTCCTCTGCAAAAAAGACAAGGTAATAACAAACTGATGTACCAATCTAATAACCTAGTAAATAGGTCATTACATCATCTCACTTATCCCACCATAAAGAGCAAACACATCTTCATGCATTTTGAACTTGGAGAAAAAAAAAAAAAAAGAAAAACACAACTGAGAAAACTGGGTTAATGGAAAGTGCCAACATGGAGCTAAGACATGATTAGACTCCTAAAGGGTTGATTCTTGGACCCCAGTAGGGCCCAAATGGCTTCTACTGCCACCCTGCCTATTCAGTTCCTTTAGGAACAAAGAGCGCCACGCGCCACCCACGGGTCATTATCTGGCTGCGCCGTGAGGCTGAGCTCCACATGCTGCTGTATTGAAAAGCCTGCCAGCAGAGCGAGTCTCCATTCATCCAGTGTTGTCCCCTGGTAATGAGCTCCCTCGACTCACTCCCCACACTGGAAAGGACTGGCCACAAAACAGAGCCAGCCAAGAAGTCCCTTGTGAATGACCCATCCAGCAATCCAGGAGCTTGGCCACAGGGCCAGAGGAAAGAGTCTTTTCAGTGGGGACTGTCATGTGACTCAGGCTGCACTACTTCAATTTTCCCTTAGTGTAGGAGTATAGGACCTGCCCACAAAAGTGGAGACCTCACTTTGCAGACAACCAGACATAGGTCTTGTCACTGAAGACGTGAAGTCTGGCAGTGCACACTGACTATTCTCTCCCCTCTTGGCCCACATAGAAAGGATCACCTAGGAACAAGCTTGCATTTTCCATGTGAAATATTCACATCTCGACAATCACCAGTCTAGTGTTAGGCATTAGGCATGCTGACCAAAGAACTCTTTTTAGATTAACTTTGCACAAGCTGCAAGCTGAGAACACATATCCTTTACCATTCAGTTCACACTGACAGTTCTAGCATCAGTTCCTTCAGACAACTTTCCTCTCTTGCAGTGGGCTTCCTCAAATACTCTGAGAAGCAGAGTTAAGTGCCTAATTAGAGGAGATAAATGCTGAGACATTCTCATGATCACAGATAGGCCTTTATGGCTTATGTAATAAACCAACAACCCAGCTCTTCTCCGCATGTGCTACAGTCTTCTAAAGCCGTTCACAGAGAATACAAACCATGCATGGAATGAAAAGCCACCTATTGAGGCCAATTTGTACAAAAGGCTTGTTCTTGACTGCTCCTGGAAATAGGCCCATGAAGCCACTTCAGGGAGACCTGGAGCAGCCATCCTCACAGCTGTGTGCTGTCATGTTTTAGAATTTGCCAGACAGAGTACAGCCCCAAAATGTCCACAGAGCAAGCAAAGAGACATGTAACCAGCTCTCTGACTTTTATATAGGGTAGGAAGATAGGAGCCCAACTAATAATTCTGCTAAAATTTTATTTGTAACAAAAATTCACTGTATCAAATCTTGATTGTTTCTTCTGCCCATGATTCCACAGGCCAAACCCAAATGCCTCCTTATCCCAGAGCTCAGTGTACAGATACAAACTCACCAGGGCATCTTTCCAGAAGAGGGTCCAGGAACTGCTCTGGGAGCTCCAAGCCAAGGTTACTTAGCACTGATAAAACTTCAGGGATGATTTTTCTACTTGATTATAGCATGAGATGGAAGAATTCAGCTTTTGGCTCCCATTTCCTTCCCTGTGGTCTGATTTATCTGTTACTGGTACCAAGAAACAATTCTCCCAGGGTGACATCAGTCAAATCAGAGACTAGCCGCCCACCTCTCTGGCAACATGCAGCAGCCATGGCTTGACTTTCACTTGTTTAATTTATATATTTGAGTGAGAGAGGCAGATGGAGAGAGAGAATGGGCACACAGGGGCCTCTGCTCACTGCAAATAATCTCCAGATGCATATGCCACCTTTTTGCATCTGGCTTATGTGGGTACTGGGGTATCAAACCTTGGTCCTTAGGCTTCCCAAGCAAGTGCCTTAACTGCTAAGTCATCTCTCCAGCCCTTTCACTGACACTTTAACAGCAACAAAAGTTCAATGATCACTTCAGTCCCCCCCTGATGCGCTCACCTTGGATACAATAGAAGTCCTGAACATACGAAGGACAAAGTAGGACTGGGCATCTTTGCCTCTTCTGCCACACAGGTAAGTCAAGATGGAGCTCATCTTGCTCCACCCCTGAGCTGGGCGACACACCTTCTCCTCCTTTCTCACCCATAACCTCCTCTCACAGAATGCTAAAGTGACAAGATGTAACACACTTGTCCAATCATGGAATTGACTCCACAACTGGGCAGAAAAACACAGAAGAAGTCGGGATTCTGTTGAGTACCCGTTCCCAGCCATCCCATCTCCCAAGACTTGGGCCGTGTAAAGTAGAAGCCTGGCAGTTAGGAAGCTTATTTGTCCCTGTGGTTCAAATTCTGTTCTAACTTAAACCTACATATTATAATTAACTTTATACCTCAAGGCACATTGCTTTCACAAGGCTCCAAGCTTCTCCAGGCAAAGGTAATTGTTTTCCCCCAGCTTCACACTCAGTAGCTATAGATATGCTTATAGGAGACAAATTTACACTTGATAAGTTAGGGCTAGAGATACTTGGCAGTGACTATCTAATAGTGTCCACAAGCACTTAGTCAGGGACTCCATTCCCCACGTGAGCAGCTATATCCTATGGGCCTATATGCATTATCTACCTTTCTGATCAGAAACTATGACAGCGTAAAGTAAGTTTTGAGTATACAATTACTTCATTTTTTCCTACATATCCCATTCCTGGGCAAATCCATGTGATTGAAAATACAGAAAATATAGAAGCCACAACTTTGAGTCACAACAAAGGCTGCACAAAGGCAATGGGGAGGCAATAGTTTTATTTTTTCAAGGTTGGGGATTCCAAGGTGATGATCCTTGGCCACTAACACCAGACAGACCCAAAGTCTCCACCACCCTTAACACACACAGAGCAGGTCAGACTAAAACCCCATCCAAACCTCATCTTCTTTGATGCAAGGTTTAGAAAAACTCTTAACACATGACAGATCAATTTATGACACACCTAAAACACAGCCTGGAGAGCTGTTCACGAAAGAGCATCCTGGACCAACTGCCGAAAATTTCTGGGGGTGCAATCCAGGCATCAGCGCTTTTTTAAAAAACCTGAAGGTGTTTAGCCAATTCTGAGAACCAGCGCCCTAATGAAACAGGGGCCCACCTTTGCACCCATGGTCCGCGCCCCTGGGTGCTAAGACACATGCAGGGGCAGCGCCTACCTATGTAGAGCGAAGAGTCCTTCCTCCGCACGTGGTCGTCGATGTAGGAGACCCCGAGGGGTTGCACAGGGGTAGCACCGATGCCCAGGAGTACCTGAGCCCCAATAAGCAGCAAGTACATCATGTTGGTGGCCGTCCGGTTGCGGCAGATGAGGTCGGGGTCCGGCCCCTCGTCTCCACCCGAGCCGTTGGCAGCGCAGACATCGCGGCCCTCTGCGCCCCAGCGGATCTCGCCGGCCTCGTACTTGTACTGGTGGGTGAGGAACTCGGGCAGCGCAGACAGCAGTGCGCCCAGCGCCATCACGATGCCCCCGCAGCCGATGAGGCGAGGCCGGTGCCCGCGCGCCCCGAAGTAGCTCACAAACAGGATGAGCGCCAGGTTCCCGATCTCGAAGCTGCTGGCGATCACGCCCACGTCAGCGCTCTGCAGGTTGAACCTGCGCTCCAGGGTGGTCAGGACGCTCACCTGGGTGACAAGCAAAAGGAAATCTCAAAGCCTGTCCAAGGGAGACTCTGAGGGCACCCCTCCCCGTCTTCCCCACCTACCTCGTGACGGCACCGGATGCTAAAGGCAGATGCAAAAACCAAAGAATCAGAAAAGCGTCTGCGTAGTTTGGTAACACTAATTCAACTAAAGGATTCAGTTTCTGCCCCCCCTCCCCCTCAGTACCCGTTCCCACTTTAACAGTTTGTACCTCTGTTGTGTAAAGCTGTGTGACCCCATCGCACATACCTCTACCACAGAGTCCTGTAAAATTACTAAAGTTCACAGTTTGCACACACTCCCAAAATCACGTTATATATGATGTCTGTGCTGAGCTGTGAGGACGCAGGAACCAGAGTCATTTTATTAGGATGTCAGCCAAGCCCACCTTAAAACTCAAACAAAACTCTTAAGTGGCAGAGTGGACAAGCTAGGTTAGCTAAGAAGATATTTCTTCCATCATTCATTCATTCATCTTGAGGAAGTAGGGACTGAGCCACAGGGTCTCACATATGCTAAACAAGTGCTCTACACTGAGCTTAGACCCAAGCCCTGTTTTCATTTTATTTTGAGATTATCTCACTAGGTTGCCCAGGCACTCACTCTGTAGGCCAAGCAAGCCTTGAATTTCCCTGAGCCTCCTGCCTCAGCCTCCCAAGGAGCTGTAATCACCGGCCTGGTAGTAGGATAATCCTTAGCTCCATTTCCTTCTGCACATTTCCAAATGACAGAGGTTTCCCTGGAGGCCAACAGGTACACAAAACCCTGACTGTTCTGTGCCCTGCAGCCTTGCCAAGGATCCTCGGTTGAGACACTGTTATGATTTTCCCCACCTCTGTATTCCTGTCTGTGCTGTATTTGTTTAACAAATATTTATTGAACATCTGCTGTTTGCCCAACAATGTCCTGGACACAAAAGATGGGAAATGAGGAGGAAAGGACACCTGGCTTTGAGAGGTGTCCAGGTGGCAGGAAGGTAGACATGGACGCATCTGGAACACAAAACAATCGAAGATCATGTTCCTGATGCAAAGTTCATGCCGAGCAATCAGGGGCAAGACAGGGTTTAAAGGGTTTCTCAGGTGAAAGGGGAGATGAGATGCTAGTGTCATGATGGGCATCACAGGAAGACAAGTCGTTCCTGGAGAGCCCTGGCAGCTGACTGAGGACCTTGCTGGGGAGGGAAGAACACGTCAGGCAAAAGTATGTGCATAGCACATGAGTTCCTTACAGAGTAGAGGATCATCTGAAGCAGAGGTCATAAAGAGTCACAAGCGTCACCATGAGGAATGTTAGCAAGCCAATGCAGGCAGCGTGGTGGCAGATATGCAGAGCTTAGGAGGAGGAAACTGAGGTGAATCCTTAGTGTTTCCTTAAATCAATTGTGAGCTTGGACTAGTTTCTGGGAAATCATATTCCTAACAACCTCTGGCATGATATGTGTGAAGGACAGAAAGGATGACTCAAACTCTGTTGGTTAGACAGCCTTTTCTTCCAAGGCAGGGCTGTGCAGAGAGGCAGCAAAGTACAAGGGCCCTGCCAGGGTTCTGGGCCTGACTGCCTGGGTCCACCCTGAGTCTGGGTGAGCAAGCCACTCTGTGCTTCAGCTTTTCCATCTGTGAAATTGCAATAAGGCCATGACCTCACAAAGAGAGGCCAAGAATAAAGCGCATGTCTGTGCAAATGCTAGCTAAGGGCTAGCCATAATCATTACTCTCATTTTCATCTATCTGTGCATACCAGGGAGCATCCAGGGTTTTAGGAGCCTAGGGACCACAGCAGATGTGGTGAATAGAGGCTGGAAAAATGAAGACATGGATGCAGTGGAAAAACCAAGAATATAAATAGGGACAGGGTTGTAAACACCCGTGTATATAATCTTCCTGTCACATCCCATCCATGAGTATCCATGCACACACTCAGAGTCTCGTGATGAGTTGCTGGCCCGTGTCCCTTTAGTATAAAAAGAACAGGTGTCCAGGTCATCGCTCCTCACCTACTTTCAACAATTGAATCCAGAGGATCTCAGCCCTTCCTGAAGATCAGAAGCGCTTGGCAAGCACTCACAACTCTAGATTCCTGGGCTCCCATGGAGTTTGTGACACAGCTGGGTCCCGAGATGCCTTCAAAGCTGATCCTAAGCTGCCTCTAAGGAGGGTGAGAAGCTCCTTGATAGGACAGTGACACGGTACAGGGAATCTCTTCACCACCTTCCCTGAGGCCAGCTTCACAGAGCAGGCTGTCGCATCTGCCACACCTTCAGTCAATGAAGTTCCAATTCATATGACTATTCAACTGTGGCCAATGTCAGCCCACCATTCATTCAGCCCTATGCGATTAGTTTATTGCTTTTTCAAATACCAAATATTTCACTGTTAATAACAGAAGACTGGCTGGTTCACACATAGTTAAAAGGACTGTACAAAACTCTTAACAGTGTTCTTTCTGAAAGCTCTGGGCAAGTGAAAGCAAAGGCTTCACTTGGCCACTGTTCCCTAAGGTAAATAAACACACTCATGAATGGTGGAATAAATACTCTACCAGGTTTATAACAGTTACTGTAGTGGCGCAAAGCAGATGGCCCTAAAGGTCTAGGAGGTGGGGAGCCATGTGCTAGGTCTACAAAGATGCCCCAAAGAGGCTGAATGCAGTAGCGGAGCAGGGAAGGACCAGTCAGGGCAAAGGCCCCTGGGGATGACAGACATCTTGAGCATCTGACAGTGAGTTCATCAGCTTTCCGTTACTGTGACAAAATACCTAAGATGGGCAACATGAAGAAGGAATGATTCACTTTGGCTCATAGCTTTGGGGTTACAGTCTATAGTTGCTTGGCCTCATCCCTTTGGAGAGACAGTGCATAATAGTAGAGCAAAGCTCCTACTATGGTGGTCAAGAAACAAAACGAAACAAGAGGGCAAAACCTTGAGACTCCCTATTCCCTGCAAGGGAACGTCCTGGATGACTTAAATTCCTTTCACTAGTCTCACCTTCAAAAGGTTCTACCAACTCCCAATAGCATCATAGGCTGTGATCAAGCCTTTAACACATAACCTTTGGGGGACATTGAAGATTCAAATCATAGCAAGTGGGTCCACAACTGGAGACCTCTGCCGTGGTGGTGGAGGGTTACATGGTGGGAGGAAGGGTTGAAGCACAAATCCTATTTCATTGCTGACATGAGGCAGGGACATAGTCACCAGACAGTATATCTGAACCACAACAGCTCTGCTTCAGCAGCCATCATGCATTTACGATGCATGGAGCATGCATTCACAATGGCATATGAAGGTAGTGGGGATACAGACAGCTGTGGGCAAAACAAAACAGTTTTTCTAGAGACTTATCATGCCTACAGCTCTAACCCTGGATCAACGGAGCACCTCATGGGGCTGACAGGAAGTATCAAGCCTTTCTTTCTTGACCTGTGGCCTCTACACGCTTCAGTGGTGCCCTTCTTGACCAGCAGTTCAGTTTTTGCAAACACTCTGAAATGGCTCTCTGTGGATCAATTAGATTGGAGGCTAACGTCTTTGTTCACTTAAAGCACAATTTTGAGAAGCTGGACTAATTAAGTATGCATGAGGCCATAAAAGCCACCACTTGTGGCTTTTATGTGGTACTGAGCAATCCAGCATGGGGGAGCTGGGTGCTAAAGGGAATGACTGTCTTTACTTAAGGGGCAACGGGACTGATGGAAACATCTGGATAATTAGAGACAAAGCAGCAGTAGCTCCAGAAGGCGAAGGAAAGGTATTATGCTAGGCCAAGTGGACATAAAGTTCGCATGGAAAGAATACAGTAGCTGTCAGGTTTCTACTACTTTGATGGAAGGGGTCAAAAAAAAAAAAAAAAGACATAGAGGAAAGGAGAAAGAGAGGGAGAAGGAGAATTTGTATTTAAGAATCTCCTAGGGACAGATTGTTCAGTGTTTAAAGCACTTCCGCATAAAGCCTAAGGACCCAGGATGGATTCCCCAGTACCTGTGTAAGCCAGATGCACAAGGTGACACATGTGTTTGCAGTTCATTTGCAGAGGCTAGAAGCCGTGGCATGGTCATTCACTCTCTATATGCATATATATACATACATACATACATACATACATACATACATACATACATACATATATGTAATTTTTAAAGGAGAATCTTCTAAAACTCTTATTAAAAATATAGATTATGGGCTGGAGAGATGGCTTAGTGGTTAAGGCATTTGCCTGAAAAGCCTCAAGACCCATGTTTGACTCTCCAGGTCCCATGTAAGCCAGATGCACAAGGAGACACAAATGTGCAAGGTTGCACATGCGCACAAGGTGGTGCATGCGTCTGGAGTTCTATTACAGTGGCTGGAGGCTCTGGCATGCCAATTCTCTCTTTGTCTATCTCTCACTCTCTCATATAAAATATAAGTCAGGTGCTAGGAAGGTGGCTCAGTAGGCAAAGAGCTTGCCTTGCAAGCATAAGGACCTCAGTTCAATTCTCAGCACACATATAAGAACCAGGTGTGGTGGCGTGCACCTATCATCAAGTTCAAGGTAGAGACAAAAGGATCCCTTGGCTGGCTTGCTAGCTAGCTAGTCTAGCCAAATGTGTGAGCTTCTCTTGGTTCAGTGTAAGGCGCTGCCTAGAAAACATAAGGAGGACATTGAGGATGACACCCGATGTCAACCTCTGGTTTCTATGCACATGTGCATCCATGTGCACATGCACTTGCCCCCACACATGTACATATGCAAACAAAAGACAGATAACTAGGCCGGTTGGTAGATATGTAGGTAGGTAGGTAGATGGGTGGATGGATGGGTTGGTGGATCCCTAAACCCAAAAATAAGACCCAGGAGCATGAAGGATATTGTTTTGACTTTTGTTTGTGTGTGGTGCTGGGGATAGAACCCATTACACCAGCACTATACCACTGAGCTATGCCTTCCTCCCCAGTGTGAGGAGCCCCAGCATCTCTGATGCCTGGCTGGTAATAACACCTTTGATTATCCAGGTGCACAGTCACCATTAATCTAAGGCCATAGTTCTCAATGTTTACTAGCAAAATCAGTCCCACAGGGTATCAGTGTTGGACTCCAAGGAGCTTCTCATTCTGCAGACCTTGGTGGGTGGGTGGGGATGTGAGAATCTGCATTTCTATCAAGCTCTTGGGTGCTGCTACTGGTCATCGGTGGACTGTACTTTCAGAACTCTTGCCCTTCTGGGCATGCCCCTCTCCACAAGCCTGTACCTATTCAAAATATGAAAGGGCTTTTATGAGTTAATAAAAATCTCAAGTGCCTTCCCCTCATTCGTAGGTCACAGGAAGTCTCACCTTCTAGGATAGAGTCACCTGAGTCAAGGTGGAGCTGACTGTAGCTAAGAGATCCCAAAAGGAAGAACTTTGCACACATCAATGCTGTAGGACAAGAGGCACCCACAGACTATGGGCAGGTGCATCTGAGCCCCCCCATCACCCACACAAGGAGTAGCCTAGGCAAGATCACCAAAGATTCCTTGGCAAGAAATCTGGTTCTTTGGGAGGCAGCAGTGGAAGTGTGGGATGCTCTTCCTAGAGATGAGCACGAGACAGTGTTTGCTCCCCAAACTGACACCACAAACACTGATGCGTTGCATGGCAGGTGGGCCTGAAACCATTTATTGTAAAGCTCCCGAGCTGATTCTAATGCGAGGAAGTGGAGAGGCGCTATGCACACTAGTATGAAATATATATGCACAGGGCATATGGATGTTTACAACATTGCAACATGATATATCTGTGTAGCTTTGCAGCTGGGGAGCTGCAAAGTCAATTTTAAACTCACCATGGTGGCCTGGGCTGGCCTCAAACATGAGATCCACTTGCTTCAACCTCTCAAGTACTGGAAGCCAAGCTTGTACTACTATGACAAGCTTCAATCCAGCTCAGAGAGCACTTGGTTAAATCCATTTTTCAGAACCTGTTTTCACACTTTTGCTCTGGGTGCAATGTATGCTGCTCTGGGGGACTCACAGCTGGCACTGAGTAGGTGTTCATGTAACAGTTCTGGTGAGAAATGAGGACCGCTAGCTTTGTGTTGACATGTCATCGAAGGTGGGGTACTGGTGCAGTGATGACAACAAAGTCAGATTCTAAAGGCCAGGCAGCTGCCTGGAGGCATGGAGTAAAAGCGTTTGTAAAAGTCTGGAAGCAGATACTAACAATAGTTTAAGAGATGCCAATATCGCTGTGGTCAGGAAAAAGACCTGTGCTTGTCTCATTCAGGGATTCCTAAACAGAGTGTGGCATGCTTTTTCTGCAAAGACTCAAAAAAGTAAATAATTTCAGCTTTCAGGCCACGTGGTCACTATAGCAACCATGCAGCTCAGCCATTGTACCACAGAGCAATACCTGTGGCAACATATGCACAAATGGACATGGCAGGGTTCCAATAAAACTTTACTTACAAAAGCATAAAATGAGTTAGATTTGGTACACACCCTTATGTACACTACCCAGCCTTTTGCTTAACAAGTCTGGTAATTTAAAAAAGAAAAAGAACTGCCTGTTCCTAATTCATTTACGGAGCACTCTTGATACTAACATCAAGAAAATTCTAGATACAACTCAATGCCAGATTGTATTGGCTTGGGGGTTTATTTAGTTGTTTAATCCCATAAAAGCAATTTGCAAGATGACTTCAGTTTCTTGCAGTGGGGGAAGGGATTCTAGTCTTGAAGCCCACGATTCCTTTTCTTTGAGAGAGCAGCAATAATAATTTCATCAACCAACTGGGGCATGGTGTGTGGCTTTTGTTTGCCATCTAAACAGCAGCTCCTTGCAGTGAGTAATCAGGCGCAGAGGGTAAATGGTGCGCACAGCGCATTGCCTGTGAATTCCAGGATCCCAGGTTTGCAGAGCCACGTGACCCAGGACCACATACTGTAGCTCTTGCTCCCACCTGCCTCATGAACAGATGAGGTGAAAGAGCTGGTTGGGCAGTGTTGCTTTATTTATGCTACACCCGTTTAGCTCAAATCAGGCTCACCGAATAAATGGGTTTCATTTTTTATGACCATTTTAATAGTATGGTAAGAATTACATTAAAACACTGACTCTGTCTGGCCTCTAGCTCACATTGTCCATGTAACAAGTTTACTCAACACTCCAGTCACTAGCACAGTTTGATGCTACTACTTTCGTGTTTAGGCAGGGTCTTACTCTACCTAAGGTGTACCCCAAGCTGGTCTCCAATTCATAGTGACCCCCCCCCACCTCAGCCTCTCAAGTGCTGGAATTATACAGATGCGCCATCAGGCTCTAATGAACTTTTTGATTCCATAAAAGTAATTTCAACATATATTCCATGTCTTATTTGATGTGCCAGGAACATATGTCAAACTTCTTTTAGATACTTTCTTACTATGTAGCCAGGGCTAGCCTCAAACTCCATGATCTTCCTGCCAGTCTCTTGAGTGCTAGGATTATAGGCATGCCCTACTGCATCCTGATAGAACATATCTTTTTGTATGGTTATATGCTAGGGAAATGTGTGAGAATTGAGAGCCTCACATTGTCTGGATAAATCTAGGTAAGACATGTACTCTGACTCCCCTTCTGTCTGTAAAGTGGAAATGACCGTCTGTCTTCATAGCCTGCCTTGAAGGGGAATGCCCTGGGCACCCATGGGTCCTGTAAATACAGGGGTTGCTGGGGATGCAGCATGCCCCACACTCCTGTAGCCACCTGATCCTGAGTTACCAGTGGTCTCAGTCTCTCCTTTTCCTCCTCTTCCTTATTCTCTGTCTCTTCACTGGGCCATTCATTGTGAGCAGGTCTTACACAGGAGCGCTGTCACTTTCTCTGATTACCTTGACAGCACCAGTTCTGGCCTGTGCAGACACATTAAGGCTTAACTCACTGGCCTCGCACTGTCTCTGCCGCATCCCACATTTTCTTCCACGTCATCATTTGCATCTTCCTCAGACCATTTGTCCCCTTACCCTGTCCTTCCATCCCTTCCGTTTCTCCCTTCTGCACCTGCTTTCGCTAAATGGCCCTAAACTATAAGAGACAATGATGTTTATCATTCCTTACACTCTGTGAATTTTATGTTCAATTAAATCTAAGAGAATGTGTGCTGTTTTATAACCCTTTTCCATAAACAATGATAAACCACCCACTAAATGTAATTGTTTTCAATGTGTAAATCTCATTGATTTTCTCTTGCAGGTCTTTGGTCCAACTAACAGCTGAACAAAGGTCTCCACTTCCACCAGGCACACAAAAAATTCTCTCCCACTCATTACCTGAGCTGTACAGTTGTTGCAGACATTTTGGCAACAAGAAAAGTTTTATTATCAGTTTGTGTTGAGCACCTTTCATACTACAACCTGGGAAACTGTTTCAACCCACAATTTGCATGATATCAGTTCTTTTTTTATTTGAGAACCTTTAAGAATAAGAAACTACGTGATTTCCTTAGCATTCAATGAAGTAGAGAGGACCAGATGTAGGCCTATGAAAGAGACTTCAGTATCCACATGCACTAAGATTGAAAGGTACAGATGCAAGACTTCTCCACTTGCCCCAAGGCATCATTCTGGCATCAACAAGCCCCCATGAGAATGTTCAGCATTAAGACATCTCTATCACACCCTCCAAGGCTCAGGATCCATTGTGGAAGAAGTGTCAGAAAGAATGTGGTAGCCAAAGGAAGGAAGGGTAAAACTGCTTACAATGCTGTCTTCCAGGTACAAAATGGCCTTGGTATTCATGACTCATGACCGCCCAGTGCCTGACACTATCTACACAAGACCTTCATAACAGAAGAAAAATAATTATAACATTAAAATAGAAGAGAGACTATATGGAAAGAACAGATTCAATGAAGGGTGGATTTGGGAAGGGTGAAGGGAATTATCATGGTTTATTGTCTATACTTAGAGAAATTGTCAATAAAATGTTTAATTAAAAAATGAAAGGAAGAAAAGAAGGAAGGAAGGGAAAAAGGAAGGAAGGAAGAAAGGAAGGATGGAAGGAAAAATAAAAGTCCTCATGAGTACCTGTGCCTTGCTAGGGTCTGATACAGAGACTAGAGACACACAGTTTGATAAGACTTAGTCTATACTCTCAGCCAGTGCAACAGAGATGCTAACAAGCAATTATCACAAAGGATGAATAAAGTCTCTCTCCACCATAATACAGAGAAGTCAGAGGCAGTACCCTGAGAAACATCAGTTATCCAATACCCAGTAATGGGGGCAGAAAGGGCAATGAGCAAGTTCCAGAATACAAAATACACCATGTTAACTATGATTATTTTGAATAGGTGTTTATTTCTCATGCTGTGTCCAGTCCCGAGCATTTTTTTTAACACTTCTACATTTGTCTACACTGATAGTTGATGTAGTATGTAATATAATTACCCCATTGTGCAGATAAGGAACCAAGATAAAGTAATGGTGTCCACTCCACTTGGAAGTAGAGGGGTCCTTTCCAAAGCCCATCCACACAGATCTCAGAGCACAAGGAGAATAAGTGTTGTGCCCCTGACTCAGAGGTGGCCCCCATCCAAGTGAAGAAGGCTGACGGGCACTTCCAGGCAAGCAGAAGCAACCTCAAGCAATGGGAGATCAAACCTGCTACCAGTGGAAAACAGGAAGAGAATTAGCTATTGTTAAAAGTTGTGCAGGGCAAGGGGGCGCACGCATCTGGAGTTCGTTTGCAGTGGCTGGAGGCCCTGGCGTGCCCATTCTCTTTCTCTCTCTCTCACTTTCAATAAATAAATTAAAAAAATTTTTTTAAAAAGTTGTGCAGGGAAGAAAAAAGCTCCGATGTCAACTGAAATTTTTTTATCTCTGCGTTTTTTATTTGTTTGTTTTAGTTGTTTATTTATGTCTTATGGATTTTTAACATAAGGTCTATGTAGACCAATCTGGCTTCTAACTTGCTATATAGCAGAGGATTGTCTTGAACTCCTGATCCTCTGCCTCCACCTCCTAAGTGCTGAGATTATAGGCAAGTGTCATTACATCTAGCTCCTGAACTCTAGATTAAACAAAGATAAAGCTATCTTTACCACAAAACTTACGGGAGTTTTTCAAATGCCCATACTCACTGTCAACCATCTATCAAACATATATTTATGTAGCATTTCCAGAAAATCTTTTTTGTTGTATTGTTTTTTGAGGTAGGGTGTCACTTTAACCTAGGCTGACCTGGAATTCACTTTGCAGTCTCAGGCTGGCTTTGAACTCACAGTTATCCCCCTCTTCTGCCGCCTGGGTGCTTTCAGAAAATCTTTTGACCTTGGATATTTTTGTTTTGTTTTGTTTTTAGAAAAACTTGTCATCCCTTGAAATCACATATATTTCCAAAACCAACAAAAAATGTGTGTGCGTGTTTATTAAGAACAAAGGTTACTAAAGCTGATCTGAGAAAAGTTTTCAGCAAGTGCTAGGACCAGCTCTGCTGCTTGTGGGAACTAGTGTTATCTCTCCTACCCTGCCTGACCACTACCGAAGGTTAATTAGCAATGGCCACGGAGCTGTATTTTCCATTTTGCTCTTCATGCTGGGAATTTCATGCTTAAATCTACAGACCTGAAAAACCAGTGATATAAGTGGGATGCCAGTGTGAAGCATACCCATTTCCATTCTCTTTTCTTGCTCTTCCTTTTCTACTTGGAATTCTACGCGACCATACTGTTTACAAATTGCCTCCACCAGGCCAGGTTACAAAATCATTACTAATTCCTCAAGAGCAAATTACCAGATAGGTCATACTAGGATTTACCTGACAGGTTAAATCCTCAAAAACCAAGGTAATCTACTCCACTTAATTATATCCTCTCTTGGAAACGAGCCTCATAACTTGAATGATAAGAAAGTGATACAGTTACAAACACTGAACAACCAAGTGTAAGATAAACAGAGGCCAGACTCATACAGCACCTGCCCACAGTAGTATGAACAAGCTTCCAGAAAGGCTAGACTAGACGTCTAACTCTGGTGTCAAAGCATTGAAGAAACAGCCATACACTGTACACACCCCACTCTCTTGGCCTGCCCACACCAGTTCACTGCTCTCACATGGTCCTTGAGCCTTCTTCTATTATTTCTGCATATTTCAGGCATTAATCACCCTTGGCCTTATCTAAGAGGCTCAGTGCCTGATGCCAGGCACAAAAGTTATCTCTGCTCAAGTGAAAACTGACAATGAATAATCTAGCCTACTCCCTCAATCTGCTGGGAAGAGCCTGAATAAAGAGGAGCACAGAACCCTGCCCCGGAGCACACACCTGTGACAGGGATGTTCCCTGATGCCCGGTTCAGCCCTACTCACCCCTATGCCAGAAGAAAGGTAGACATCTACCTACTTGGCTTCACCCCGTACTGCGTGAGCTTTTCCTGGGGAGACACAAACAAATGCCTACTCACTCCAGATAAGGCATCAATCATGGACCAAAATAAGATTCCACCCAGGTCTAGATTGTGAACCAGTGAATTTATTGGACTTACTTACAAGAGCATGGATGAGAGGTTATTTACAGAAGCATGGCTGACCCAAATCAACTGCATGGCAAAAAAAGAAAAAAGAAAAAAAAAAAAAACTCTCCCCAGCATGGATGTTGTCTTCCCTGTACCTGCGCAGACATGGTTCCCCCTTCAGTTAACCTTCCTCACTCAGTATACTCCAGCACTGCCTGAGAACACATGTAGCTGGCAGAATTACATGCAGCTGGTAGGAAGTGCAGAAGGCAGTGGCATCTCATGGGAGGGTATAGTAACCCTCGCTACCTCTTCCTTCCACAAGGAAATGTGAACAGGCCCGATCTTGAGGGTCTCTTGTGAGAGTCACAGCTGCTCAGAAGAAGATGCTGATGGCTGTTATGCTCAGAGGACAGTGTTCCACAGCACCCCTCCTGAGAAAGCCAGCTACTACTTGTGGGCTGCCTGTCACCAGCTTTATGTGCTAGCAATGTTGTGCCAAAATAAGACCGAAAAGGTGTGCCTGTAACCAAGCAAAGAGTGGAGAGGCTAACATCTGCATGTGTTGTGGTTTGAATGTGAAATGTCCCCTACAGTCTCATGTATTTGAACAGTTAGTCCCCAGATGGTGGCACTGTTTTGGGAGACTGAACAACCTTTAGGAGGTGGAACCTTGCTGGAGGATGTGGGTCACAGGGAGAGGACAGGCCCAGAGTTTTATAGCCTCGCCCTGTTTCTAACCCTTTCTCTGTTCCCTCAATGCCTTCTCCACCTCAATAGATCATAGTCCCTTAAACCATGAGTTAAAAGGAATCCTTCTCCTTTAAGTTATTTCTATCAGATATGCTGTCACAGCAGTCAGAAAAGTAACCAATTTAGCTTGGGATGTAATAACAGTTCCTGTGCTTGCTGGAGGCAGGTGGGGTACTATCATACAGGGTAAGGGGAGGAATATGCTATGGGGAGTACCCACCTTGCCTCCATCAGGGAAAGAGCTTCCTTCCCTCCCTCTCAACATGGGTCCCTTTATCTACCCTGTCCTTTCCTGTCTCCTCAAGAACTTTGTCCATTACTGTTACCCCTTTGTTTTCTTCCTCTTTCTTCTTTTTTTCTACTGGCTCCCTCCCTACCTTATCCATTCACATACCTGATTCTCACCTATGTACAAATAACTTAAATTTTTCCCTCCCATCCTCATTTTGTTCCATCAGGCATTGTAAGAAAAGTCCCTGTTAGCTGGACATGTCTCTTTGATTTTTATGCTCCATCAACCCTGTTGTAGACAAATTACATATTTTTTTCAAGGTATGTTCTTACACTAGCCCAGTATGACCTAGAATATACTATGTAATCTCAGGCTGGCCTCAAACTCACGGCGATCCTCCAACCTCTGCCTCCTGAGTGCTGGGATTAAAATCCCATTTTTATCACTATAGTGCTACAGCCACAGGAAGCTATGAATAATAAAAGTTCTCCACATCCTCAATTTCTTCAGTTTGGTTGGGATCAGGTTTCTCTGTATTCTCTGGCATAGCTGACCACTTTCTCTTGTGATGGGCAAAAGAGCTGTCCCCAGCTGATTCTCCTCCTACATCCCTATCTGCACCCTCTCCTCCTCCTTTCTCCTTCTCCAAAGCCATAATTTGCCAAGAACACATCTGATGGTACATCTTGATATTCTCCTGTCTGACTCCTACATGCTGATGACAGCCAACCTCTCTCTTAGGCCCAAACTGTTGCCATTGACAATGACTGGCCCTCTACTCATGATGGCCATGACACTTGGCCCCAGTATAGAGTTCTCCCTCTTATACCTTCTCAGCCCACCCCGCTCTTCTGATCACTTCCTTCATGAATATCATCACTTGACCAACACCTGTAGGGCCTGGGCCTCAGAACCCTGATAGTCACCCCGGGTTCCCTCCCCAGCTAGTAGTCAAGTTCAAACCCTGATTGAAGGTGTTTCTGAGCCTTCTCAAGTGCATTTTTCCTGCCTTTGCTCTTTCTTGCTTTGCCTCACTTTACCTACCTTCCATTCAACCATCAATGTCCCCAGCTTAAAATTCACCAATGATATCTATTGCCAACTGGAAAAGTCCACGTTCTTTGTCTTGAGGTGATCGACCTGCTCTCATCTGGCCGGACTTTGCCTCTCTGACCTCCCTTTATACCAATCCCAAAAGATTTTTCATACCCCAGACTTCATTTGTGCCAAACTTCTAGCCCATTAGCCTTCCTCTGCACAAGCACCTAGATCAGCATTCTGGAAGCCCAGGCTGCTCTGTCCACCCCTAGGGTGGATGCCAGGGAGCTTCAGAAAGAGTGGCAATCATGGTAATTCATTTCTTGGAAATGCAAGTATGCAGATCAGGTCTGGATCATTCAATATGGCATGAGTGCAGCAGCAAGCATTGTGGGTAGTTCCTAGGAGAAAGGAAAAACACACTGACCAAACTTTATCCTCAACAAGATTCCAAAGATTCCATATCCTTTGCTGCCTTTTCTTCTAGCACCTGCAGCTCCTCTGAGAGTTGCTTGCCTTTCCTGTGAATATCAAATGCCACTTAGTAAAGATGAAGAGAGGCCAGATGAGCTGACTGTGTGCAAGGCATCATACTAAGGATGGTAAACAGAGATTCAAATAAGATACAAAATCTGCCATGGTTGAACCAGCAAAGAGAGCTAATAATATAGTCTTCACAGTACCAAGCACTGTTCCTATTATTCCCTACAGATCATTCCATTCTTATAAAAATCCCTCTAGTGGGACAATTATTATTCCCAATGTACAGAAAAGGAAACAGAGACCCAGAGGTTAAATCTTTTTCCCTAAGTCTGGCAGCTCAAGGACAGGGGCAGGATTCAAGCCAAGGCAACCTGAGGCCAAAGCCAATATATTTTATTGTCATATAAGTTGTCTTATCCAGAAGGTAGAAGAAGACAACAGGGCTGGAATGGATAGGCAACTTCTTTTCTGAAAGAGTTATAAGACTGAACCTAGGCCGGGCATGGTGGCACACGCCTTTAATCTCAGCACTTGGGAGGCAGAGGTAGGAGGATTGCCAAGAGTTTGAGGCAACCCTGAGACTACATAGTTAATTCCAGGTCAGCCTTAGCCAGAGTGAGACACTACCTCAAAAAACAAAACAACAAAACAAACAAACAAACAAACAAAAAAAGACTGAACCTAGCAATCAAAAACAAACTTTTTAAGACAGCAGATTGTTTTGCCTTGGGTAAGAACACTTGGTCTCTGTTTCTTGCCCTTCCACCTGGCCCCTTCTACCCAGGTTGCCTAGGTAATTCCACCTGGAGGGCTGGCTATGCAAAACAGTAGTCCCACTGATGAAGAGAGTTCACTTTGTTTGGAGTGGAACAAGGAAAACAACACACTTAGTGACTTCTGACGGCAATACTGATAGTAAACAAGGTTACCCATCTCATCTACCTTGAGGTTGTGTGCAGATTAGGGTATGCAACTCATCTAGTAGAAAGGACCATTCCCAGGGATGAAGAGATGGCTTAGTACTTAAGGTGCTTGCCTGCAAAGCCAAAGGACCCAGTTTAGATTCCTCGGGACCCACATAAAGCCAGATGCAGAAGGTGGAGCAAGCAGCTGGAGTTTGTTTGCAGTGGCTAGAGGCCATGGCACACCCATTCTCTCTCTCTTTTTCTTTCTCTCTCTCTCTCTCTGCCTTTTTCTCTCTATCTCAAATAAATAAGTTAAATTTTAAAAAAGACCCATTCCTAACAAGTTCCCTGCAGATCTCTGGTTAACCAGAAGGGCGTACACATCCAGACACACACACACACACACACACACACACACACACACACACACTGACCACAGAAAGAGAACATACATGCAGAGAAAGCTCATGCTTACTCCTCCTTTATAACTGACTGTGAACCTATGCATATAGACAGAGGAGATGGAAAAAAATTAAAACCTGCCTTGACATCAAATGTAATCTTTGTGCTTAATGTACTTGAATCTCACCTCTGACAAATCATTGACTTTTAGGACACAGAAGCAATCACTGTGAAGCCATGCTGAAAAACAAATACAAGAAATGAAAGCATGAACAACACACACACACACACACACAAACTTAACCAAGACATGAGAAATCACATAGCACATTGTAGACAGGTTCTATAGACTTAGTTCAGGCAAGGAATTAAACAAGCGGCATCAACAACTAACCTCTGGGGGTGTGGCATAAAGCTGAATTTCATAACTGTTAGAGCATATTACATTAAATATCTAGTTTTCAACTGAGTGTAAGCAAATTAAAAAAAGAAAAAAAACAAAACAGATATAACCCTTCATTACTCAAGAGACAAATGGAAAGCAAATGAAATAGTCTCAGAATGGACCTCAATGTTTTGACATAGCAAAGAACCAATGCACCTATAAGAAATGTGTTCAAAGAACTAAAGAAGTCTATTTTTAAAAGATAAGCAATAGTACAACAATAACAATTCAACAAATAATAACCTCAATAAAGATAATCAAAACCTTCTCCCTGTAGACCAGCCAACTGAAATCTGGGAAAAGCTGCACTGTATGCAGCCTTATGGAAGACAGAAGTCATCAGCGATGAAAACGGTGAACACTGGAAGCCTCAAGTTTGACCAGACAGGCCAAATGACCAAACGAGTGCAACAGTGGCAAGTCTGCTCTGGGAGAAACTAACTGCTCTCTAATTGGACAGGGGCCTGCTCTATGGGAGAGAATACATGCCTGGTATTAAAAACCTAATCAAAA
Organism: Dipus sagitta; assembly: GCA_036346955.1. Lineage (NCBI taxonomy): Eukaryota > Metazoa > Chordata > Mammalia > Rodentia > Dipodidae > Dipus > Dipus sagitta. The sequence goes on along the minus strand of CM070772.1, from coordinate 124,537,865 downwards.
GCCTATGGCAGGGGAGGCTGTGAGGCTTAGGGGTATAAAGCCTGTTCTTGTCTGGTTAAATGCATATGTTATGCTCACCAAACTGCCATGAAAGCACTACACTTAATGTCCATATTCATATATTAATGCTACTATCACTTTTGGATAGCGAAGCTTCTCTTTCCAGATGGTGGTGACCACTGGGATGACCCAAAAGGCAACATAGTGTTGAGAAGAAGGGACAGAGGAGTGTCCCTCACTGAAACATCTCTATCACCCTCCAAGCCTCAGGGTCCATTGCGGGAGAGATGGCAGAAAGAATGTAAGAGCCAAAGGAAAGGTACCACCCCTTACAAGGCAACTGTCCACACAGAAATTGGCCTCGACATCCAAGACCTCACAGTGCCTAGTAATACCTTCACAAGACCCTCATAAAAGAAGAAAAAGATGATGACATCAAAATAAAAGATGTACTAATGGAGAGAGGGAGGGGATATGATGGAGAGCAGAGTTGTGAAGGGGAAAGTGGGGGAGGAGAGGGAAATATCATGTTTATTGTATGTAAGCATAAAAAAATTTAAAAAGATAATCAAGTAGACATTCATTAATTAAAAAATATAATACTAAATTTGGGACAGGCGTGGTGGTGCACACCTTTAATCCCAGCACTCAGGAGGCAGAAGTAGGAAGATAGCCATGAGTTTGAAGCCACCTGAGACCACACAGTGAATTCCAGGTCAGCCTGGGCTACAGCGAGACTCATATAAATTAAATCACAGGTTCATGTCAAGGAGCTCAAGATGAGATATGGGAAATATGAAGAAAGTCTCAGTGAATTTGAAGATAAGTCAATATTAACCAATCTGAAGAACACAGAGAAGTGAAGGTCTTCAAAGACATCATCAGGAGGACCTGTGTTGCCCTTAGTTTGATTCTCCAGAGCCCATGTAAATAGACAGGTGTGTTCATGCACACCTGTAACCCGTTCCATGGGGAGCAGAAGCTGGAGAATGACTGGGGTGGGAGGCAGCTGCAGGTTCAGTAAGAGACTCCACCTCATGAAAACACGTAGATGAGCAACAAGTGAAAGGGACATGATGGTCTCCTCTGTCCTCTGCATACACACATGGGACACACACGTCTGCATATCACACACACACAAATACAAGAAGAAAAAGAAAATGATTTGAAGCATAAAGAGAAAAGGAATATATAAGCCATGAGAAAACACACAAAAGAGAGCAATGAGGGCTGTAGAGATGGCTTAATGGTTAAGGCACTTGCCTGCAAAGCCAAAGGACCTAGGTTTGATTCCCCAGGACCCACGTAAGCAGGATGCACAAGGGGGCGCATGCATCTGGAGTTCATTTGCAGTGGCTGGAGGCCCTGGTGCACCCATTCTCTCTCTCTCTCTCTCCCTGACTATTTTTGTATCTCTCTCTGAAATAAATAAATAATAATAAAAAGAGGGCAATGAAGAAGGAACAGAAGAACAAAATAGGCTTGAGACATAAAACAAATCATATAATGGCAGATGTAAAATTAACCACATCACCTCACCAGAGCCCCCAAATACATGAAGTAAAGCCCGACAAGATGAAAGGAGAAATGCAGAATTTAGCCATAATGGTAGGAGACGTGAAGAACCCACTTAGTGACTGATAGAAACAACTAGACAGAATCAGGAAAGGCAAAGATGCTGCAAGCAACGTGACCTCCTGGTCTCACTCCACAATAAAATGACACACAGCTCTGTTTTTCCAATAAGTAATTGGAATAGATATTTCACCAAGGAATATGAATGAATGTCTAACAAACATTTGAAAAGATACTTGGCTTCATTAGTCTTAGAGAAAGCGAAATAAAACTCCACAATGAGATACCACTACCCACCTACTAGAATGTGTGTTAAATTTATATGTATACAGCACCAACTTTCCAAAGATTGCCAGTGGGAATGTGAAAGATAAAATGTATGCAGACACTTTGGAAAAATGACTGAACAATTTCAGAAGCAAAGTTTATGACATGATGCTGCAAGTGTGTTCCCAGAGCTCTACCCAGGAGAAGCACACCCTGGCATACATCTCAAAGACTGCCACTGTTCATCACCCTCCCACATTACAAACAGTGTCCATCAGGGGTCACAGAGGAACAAACCACATATATGCATATACACCAATAGCAACACAATAACAAGGAGCAGTATTCAGCAATGAAGTGAAACATTAAAACATGCTGAGACTAGGATTTACCTCAAAAATTGTGGAAAGTGAAAGAAGTCAGATGTGGAAGAATACACACTGTATGATTTAATTTATATTTAGTGTCCAGGAAAGGCAAATCCAGAAAGAAAAAAAAAAGTAGATTTCCTGAGATTGGGCCAGGGCAAGGCAAGAACTGATATGAGCCTGAGTCTAGGCATGAGCCATCTTTTTTTTTTAATTTTAATTTTAATTTTTATTTATTTATTTATTTTTGGTTTGATTTGGTTTTTCAGACAGGATCTTGCTCTATAGGTCAGGCTGGCCTCAAATTCACAATCCCCTTGCTTCTATCTCATGGTGCTGGGCATGTGCCATCACACCCAACAGTGAACCAACTTTTCACAGTGATGGTAACTGCACAAGTTTATAAATCACTTAAAATCATTGACCATGTAGTTTGAATGAATAGATTCCTAAGGCATGTAAGTTGTATTAGTTACCTTTGCACTGCTGTAAACAAAATACAGAGATTTTACTGCAAGACTCCTGGGTTCCGAGGGTCTCAGTCCATCACTGCAGGGAAGGCACGGCAATTTGTGGCGGCAGAAGCTCCTCACATCCCAGTGGATCAGGAAACACAGTGGGTTGGAAGCAGAGGCCACATAGAACCTTCAAAGGATGTTCGTAGTAACCTACTTCTACCAGCTAGGTTCCACATCCTAAAGCTCCCCTGTCTCCCAAAATATCACCACCCACTAGGGAACAGGGGACCCATGGAAGACATTTCAGCTTCAGCATATAACATAAATTATATTTCAATCAAAAGAGAAAAAGGCAATGTATAAAGATGGTCTAAATATACAGTTATGTGTTAAAGGCCATAAGGAAATTGGAAGGTGTTGAAGGAGGTCATGAAAGGTTTCTTGGAAGAGGAGTGTACCAGTTAACTCCTCATTGCTTGGACAAAATACAGAACTAGGAGTATGTTGGGGAAGGAAATGGTTTATTTTGGGTTATATTCTCAGGGGGAAGTTCCATCATGGCGGGGATGGCATGATAAGAGCAGACATCCAGGCATCACGTCTTGTCACATCAGCAGAGGAAGCAGCAAAAGTGACCTATGAACACCCAGTAGGGCAGGTTTAATGAACCTCAAGGCCTGCCCCCGATGACACAGTCCTCCAGCAAGGCTCTCAAAGGCTCCGCCATCAGGCGAATAAGGATTAGGCTCAATCACAAACACATGAAGCTATGGAGATTATTATACAATCAAACCACCACATGGAAGCTTTGGAACCAGGTTGTGTATAAAAAGTGAGCTGCTGACCTGCTAAAATGAAATAAATAGGGTTCTAAGTGGAGAGACACTAACATGCCAGTGGTAATGGGAAATGTGGGCATGGTTGGTGAAGGGGTATAGGTAGAGAAAAGCCAGCCAAACAGCCCCAGTCTCTGGCCCTGGGACACCTCTTGTAATGTACTCTCCTTATTCAGGGAGTTAGGGATTTGGTGTTAGTCTGGCTATTTGGAAATCACTCCAGCAAAGTCCAGAGCTCCAGAAGACCCTTGACCACCCAAGGTGGTATTCTGACAGTTCTTTGGGACATTCTGAAGTGATTTAACCTCCAACAGATAAAAGCAGCTCCTCGGCTAAGAATGCGAAGCCCGTCCCTCTTTCCAGAATCCCTTCTGGACACTTCATTGAAGGGACGTAACAGAGTTTGCTTTGAGTTTGAGGCATTGCTTTTGGTAAGCAGGAAATAAAAGGTACTGAAAATAAAACTCTAAAGCCATTTTATTCATTCTCCACCCCCAAAGACCTCTTTAGGTATATATTGTCCTAATTGCCCCCATGGAATGTTAGTTCCCCAAATACAATGCACTTCTGTCATATACTGTATGTATACCTTTGCTTTATATAAAGGAGCAAGATTTTGCCTCCCTCTTCAGGAATAAGGATTCTCCTTCCATGTGGGGTAGTGATCACGCCCCCCTCCCCCCCAACACACAGATAGCACATGCTCTGGAGTGTCAGAAGGAAGAAAAAGTGAAGACCACAAACTATCAGGAATGTCCAATCCTGCTAGCTGAATTTTGCACATCAACAGGAAATTGAAACTAGGAAGCGAGTGTTGCCTTCTCAGCACTCCAGAAGAGACTCCAAGACCTTGGAGGCCAGGGAATAATGGAGCCAGGCCTGTCAGAGAGAACAATTACAGAAATGAGATGTTTGTGCCTAACAGAAGCTGGAAGCCAAGAGAGACACGTTGGCAAAACTGCATTGACAAGCAGGTCTACAATGAATTTAGAAATGCTAGCGAAGGTAAGAGAAAATGTGCCCTCTGGGAAGACTGAGGCCTCCAGCATCTGTAACAGAGGCCTTCTCTCTATAACTGGATATTTGGGAACAAGCATTGTTGATTTCATCGAGAGTAGCATGATGCTACAGGTACTAGCCAAGAGGGACCAGGGAGTTTGGTGTGTGATGGACAGCCACCATGTGTGTCTCCTGGGAATGCTAGAGCCCTGTAATGTTCAGTGGGTCATATTAGCTCCCTTTGACTTCATGTTTGGAAAATGTAAAATCAAAAGAGACAAACTCACACAAGCCAAGAACGGCAGAAGGAAATCATGAGCATGCTATCTGTGTCTCATGACATTTCTAATCAAAAGAACCGTGTCTCTGGAACCGAGGCCCTTCCATGCTCAAGTTAACCCGGCTCTGCCCCACAGCTGCAGCTGCAGCTCATGGCCCCCTCCTGTGCCCACCCTTCTGCTCACGACATGCCATCCGCTACAGGAGGCTTCATGGGTCAGACAAGAGAGGAAATGGCTTGCAACTGAAACCTAGAGAACCCCTAAATAGATTCCCTAACTTCAACTGTTTGGAGTGAGTTGCTTTGGTCACCATTTTGGAGGTCAGTTGCACCCTCCCATTAGCTTTGCCTGGCAGAACCCTCGATGCTGATTTTCTAGGGACTTGGAGACAGATGGGCCTCTGCAAATGTCTGACAGGCGACCTTCTGAAGTCAGAAGGCAAGTATTCCAGCCTCAGAGTGTGCCAGGGCTGCTGTCCCCTAAAATGCACTGGACGCAACACCATGGAGCTTGACTACACATGCCCAGAGCACTGATCACCTCTTCTCTCCTCCAATCATCCTTACTCATCTCTCAAATCACACCACTTCTGCTTTTTATCTTAGCCCTATTCCCAAGGAACAAGGAGTGCAAATTTCTCTACAGACTTGGCCATCTTATGAATAAACTCTTTCTCTTTTAAAAAAATTTCATCCTTTCGGGGACTGACATGCTATCTGGCAGGCAAAACTGGCCTGGTTTGGTGACAGTTGCTGCCCTTGGGCATCTATGCATTCCAACAGGGCCCTGAGCAAACTGCTTCCAAAGCCTGGGCCACAAGGTCACCTCCGCATCATGAATGGGAATAAGCCAACCCACTGAGCCATCAGGTCGTAGGGAGAACATCAATATGAGAGCATTTGCTTCAGCAGGGATGTCACCTACCATAGCATCCTGAGACCATCAACAGAGCCAGGACTAAGCCAGAAATCCGAAGGCTATTCATGCATTTATTTTGATCCAGTGAATGTTACAAAGCAGGATAAAAGGCTAGTGGGAACATCCAATGTCTTGATGTTTTTGTTTTATTTAAAATCAACCATTTGGGCCGGGCGTGGTGGCGCATGCCTTTAATCCTAGCACTCGGGAGGGAAGCTGAGGTAGCAGGATCACGGAAAGTTTGAGGCCACCCTGAGACTACATAGTGAAAAAAAAAAAAAAAGCAACCATTAACCATATGTATAAACCATGACAATGTGGGAGGAACTTATCATCTATTATCAAAAATTTCCATACTTTCCAGCAGCCAATTTTCCCAAGGAGACTCAAAGACCAGAAAAGTTATACATTCTTCAAAAGATTACCCAACTAGAAAGGGCCAGGGACAGAATTTCAACCCAGAACCCTGTGGCACCTAAGTCTGTGGTACCTCCCAGCAGAATTGCATCTGGTGTTATAGAAACATTTTCTAAGTACACTTCTGGCTATTTTCCCACAAGACAGAGCATGGCCTGATGATAAACTTCTTATATAAGGCTCAACTTTGGCCACACTGGGAAGAACACTCCTCCAATAAAAAAAAAAAAAAATACTTCCGCATGTCATTTCTGGCAGGATCCCACCTCTGAGAAGTAACTACGATGCCACCATGGGGTTTTCTTTTGAAGCAGAGTCTCACTGTGTAGCTGAGATTGTCCTAGAACTCACTGTGTAACCTAGACTGGCCTCAAACACACGGCAGTCCTCCTGCCTCAGCCTCCTGAGTTTCAGGATCGCTGTTGTGAGCCACCACACTGAGCTTGGACCATGGATCTTTTATTTTATTTCTTGGCTGCTTTCTCAGGTTGAGGCAGAAGGAACATAAGGATGGGCAGAAGTGGAGTGAGGTAGAGTACTGTCTTTGGAGCATGACATCACCATTGCACTCTTTAGCTCACAGCAGTTATGATCATTGGCCTGCACAAGACTGGGCCTATCAACCAACTTTCATGGTGTAGGAGAAGGATCTATGAGGCCCCACCTCTACTTGAAGTCTTACAGGTAGCTAACGGTAGCTAGTGGAAACATAGGAATGGTAGAAAGGAACCTAAAAGATCCCCCCCACACACACCACACACACTGTTCCTGAGAATCTATGGGCAATGGGGGAAGGAGAGACATTTTCTTTAGTCATGTCACCACTTGTAAGGATTCCATGCTCCCTTAATCCTTCACCCGGGATCGTGTATACAAGTGTAATGAAACTCACGGGGTCATTTTTTTAAAGATATAAAAGAGGGACTAGGTACAAGAGGAAGGTGACAGATCATAATGGAACCTATTATTATGTATGATTAACATATGCTAATTAAGAAAAAGGTTTGTGACAGGCCCATGGCTAAGTCCTTCTTTTTACAAGGCAATGCTGGCTTACACACACACACACACACACACACACACACACAGAGAGAGAGAGAGAGAGAGAGAGAGGGAGGGAGAGAGAGAGAGGGAGGGAGAGAGAGATGTATAACTTCTCATGCTGGGAGCAGTTCTAACACTGCAAAGTCCTCTGCCTTTACTCTATAACCAAACTATGACTGAGAATATTCCCCTGCAAGCTCTCTTAACCTCTGGTGTGTTTTGCTCTTTCCTCTTAATTAATTACCTCTGGAGATAGCTGCAATCCCACAAATGGAAGAGAAACAAATGAGAAAAACAGTGGGGACTGGAGGAGTACATCTTCTTCAGAGGAGCAAACCTCACACAGCATGAGAGGTTCTACTGAACAGCTGCCTCCTCACAAACAAGAGCAGATAGATACTGGTGATGTTGACCGAGGCTGGGCTGAGATAGTTCAATGTCCCCCATGCTACAAAAAAGAAAAAAAAATCTGTGTGAACTCCAAAGGGAATATTTGCATTTGTTAGAGGAGAGGAACATAATAAAAATGCAAAACACCATATGATAACTGAATAAACCTGTAATGATAAATGCTACTGCACTTGGGAACTCCCAAGCCTACACAAGAAGCAGACTGGAGTGTGTTTTTTTGATGCAATAACCCTCGATGTTGAGACTGGAGGAAGTCGAGAAAATAGCTTCAATATCTCATAGCATTTAAAATGGGGGCAGATAATGAAGTCCTAGCAGCTCCACGAATCAATGGTATCGGCTGAGAAACCAGATGGCAAGACGCAGTCATTTTCTCCCAGTAATCAAATGTTAGTCCCATTTACAAAATGCTTCCATATGGAATCCTGCCTCAATAAAACATTCTGTGCTGGCCTTGGACGATCAATACAGATCAGCTAGCCCCTCCTAAACAAGGGAGTACACTCATTTCAGAACAGCCCTAAACCCTCCAACCTGGTAATAGGTTTCACTTACAGTGTTGCTTGAAGCAAGAAGCATCATATTAAACTTCTTGACATTTCCTGTGCTGGTTCATTGTTTCATTAAGAAATGGATCCACAGTAAGAGGCAGGGCTTTGCAGTCTAACTTCCTCCTCTTGCTGAAATTGATCATCCCATTGTTAGTTTCTCTAGGAATACAGCCTCCTCTGTCCTAGCCAATACCAAGTAAATACACTGTGTTAATAATGCAGGGGTGGATGTATACAAGACTCATGCTGTGTGTATGCCCACAGGTCAACTTGCTTTCCAGGCTTCTTTTTCGTGGAAAATATATGTCCTCAGATGTACTTCTAGAGATTGGACTTGAAGAGATATGTCTGCAACGCCACAGGCTGTGAAATAATTGCCGAGGAAGTCTATTCCTTAGGGACGCACGAAGGAACAGAGACTCTTATGGCCTCACAGAACAAATTCCATGAGTCTCCAGAGATGCTTCAGCCACAAATCCTAGAAGCAGCAGCTGAACCTGGAGCCTTGGGAGTTCTTCCAGGCTAGCGACAGCCTGGTCCTATGAAGGGCCGTGCTTAGTGCCACCTCCATGTTGCAGACATCTGTGCAGGGCAGGCATGTCCTTGTCATAGGTATGTCATACACAGGACGTGTCATAGGCGCACAAACATCAGCAGCAATATCTCCTGGAAGCCTCTTCAAAATGCGGACTCTCACTCCTGCTGGGTGAGACTCTGTATGGCAGGGAGGGCCCCAGGCAGTGAGGGCACACATGAAAGTCAGAGGTACATTGCCTCAGGCCCACACGGTTCCCAAGCCCCTGTCGTCTACTCCAAGTCTCTTAGTATGAGATGGCGGGAGGGAAGCTCACTTGGTTGGAACTCCCAGTATCAAGTCACATCGTCTAGCTGGATTTGGGGAGCACGACTGTATAAACTAAGAGTCCTCCTCCCATGCAACTCTCCTCTGCTCCCTTCACACAGCCTGTCCACCTCTCTGTCTCCATTGCTGCTACCATTATTCTCTTACTTGAGCCACCTCTGCGCTCCCTATATCACCCCATCCTCCATGATCTCCACACCAATGGAAGGGCCTTGCGAGCTGCACAAGTCACATCACTGCGCTACTTTGCTCAGTGTATTCCAATGGTTTCCATGGCAGCCAGAATATAGCCCCAACTCTGGACTCTGGCTGGAAAGGCACTATAAAACACCATTCTGTCCTTCTCCCCACCTCATCTCTCATCATTGTCCCCTATGATCACCATTTGAGGCGCATTGGCCTTCTTCCTGGGACACAAACAGATCACACCCGTTCCCAACTTGAGATAAGCCACCATTGCATCTGCCTGGAACACTTCCACCTGACTATGACTAAGATGACTTCTCACCAAGTAGACTCAGATGTCTCTTTCTGAGTCTTTCCTTCAACAAGCACCAGCTATCCTCCAAGTCAGTCACTCTGACAACACCCAGTTCTGTTAACACTCAAGGGAAGTGCCCTGTTCTGTGATTTCATACCGTTGGCTACCCAACAACAGGCTTGTTTGACAACTAAGATGGACTAAAGGAATGAAGGAAAGTAGTTATCCAGAAGTTCTAGCCTTGTGATTCTCAGTTCTGGCTGCATGTTATCCACCTGTGCGTGTTTGAAAAATGTTAATCTTAGACTTGTGCTCTGAGTTAGTGCACACCCCTGACCCCGGAATTCTTATGTTGAAACCTAGTCCCTAATATGATATTAGGATGCAAGGACTTTGGAAAGTGATTACATCATAGGGGAACAAGGGGTCCAGGGAGCTGCCTTGGTTCTAAAACCTTATGAGGACACAATAAGCAGGTACAATCTGTGTAGGACTTCACCACTCACAAGACCTACTGACACCGTGACCTTGGACATGCAGCCTCCAGCATTCTAGTCAATGAATTTCTGTTGTTTAGAAACCATCATCTTTAAAGTATGTTGTTTATAGCAGCCCACCATGGTAGGGACAGTGTGGTACTGGGTGCACAGTCTTCAGATATCCCTAGGTTTTGTGAATCTATATAGTGCACTCTGTTCTTTAACTTCTTTTCCTTCAAATGATGTCTACAAACACAGACCCAATGCATCCATGCCTCAGACTGACAGAGTAGGGACACAGGGAGGCTGGGTTTCAAGTCACAAACAATCCTCTGATTCAGGAATAGGACTACGGACAACCATCATCTCTGCACCTTGAAGGTCATTATGAGACTTGAACTTCCTATCCTACAAGCCTCAAACGAGCAAAGGTGAGGGTGAAGCTCAACCTTCCAAAGTCATGTGCAGAGACAGGTTAATAGACCAACCGAAAGGTTATTTATCTAAGTCATGGGGTCTGCATGAGGTGGCCCTCGGCCAAATCTCATCTGCCACCTGTTTCAGCAATCAGTGTCCCTGGATCACAGCCATGCTCCATTTGTGCAGTCGACATGGCTGCGCTCCCACTCCAACACAGAGCCGAGAAAGTGTGAGGCAGCAGCATGGACCATACGGCCTGCAAAGCCGAAACGTTTACTATCTGCCTTGTTACAGAGTAAGAGTGCCAAACCCTGATGTGGAGGAAAGGACCCCTGAATGGGTGGCATCATGGCAAAGGAGGCTGCCCTGACCGGAGAGTTGTGGAAAAATAACCAAAGGTTTGCCCTGAGGCGAAATCAGTGTAGCTCTAGAGTTTGTTACAGCCTTATAGAGGCACTAAGCCTCCCTTACGTGACTGCTCAGGGATGGGACCACCCTAGGCTTTCTGGGAAGACTAGTCTAAGGAGTTAAAGTGATAGACATTGAGCATTTTTGTTTTGAAATGAAAAGTGGGCATTGGAATTTCAAGGCCAGGCACAGAGGGATAACACTGTCAGTGAGGTGCTGGGAAGACTCTGTGACCCTTGAGTAGGCTTCGGGTCTCTGAAAGAGTGAAAGGCCCGGAGAAGGCCCAGGATGGAAAGCATGCGCAAACAGGGCACGTGGCCATGGCCACAGCCAGCCAGTAACTTATTTAGAGAAACAACAGAAGCAAGAAGACAGAAATGGATGGGTGTAGGGATGGAAAGATGGAAAAATTATATCACAGATCAGTTGTTCATTATTGAGCCATTCAAACTTTTTAACTTATCTTAGTATGTGTGTATAGGCATGTGCAAACCATGGTCCTCGTGAGGTCAGGGGACCACTTCAAGGTGTCTGTGCTCTATCTTCTTTTAGACAAGGAATTAGGCTGCTGCAAACAAATACCAGACTGGCTGGCCGGGGAGCTTTGGATTCTCCTGGCTACACCTCACATTGTCCTTGGCTAGCTGAGATCACAAAAGCATGTGCCACTTTGCACCCTGCTTTCAAGTCAAGCTTTGCAAGCAAGCGCCTCTAACAGCTGAGCCACCTCCCCAGGACTCACTTAACTTTCCTTTATGCTTATAATATCCCATTATGAAATGCTAAAGGAAAGTAATTTTGCAGAGGGAAAAGATAATTTGATTCATTATTCCACATAAACATGTCTTATAAAAATATACATGTTGTCATGGATGCATGCATAAAATAGAAATAGCATAACTGTGAAATGTAGTAATGTAAACGGTTAAGATACACCACACCCAGAGAGAGTACTGCGCAGGACAACAAAGTGGGAAATACTCAAAATAGGTCTATATTTTGTTTCTAGAAAAAAAAAAAAGTGAATGTTACAATGCTTCCTAGACTACATAATACAGGAAATTGGAGGCTATTTTCCCCTTAAAGTAAGTTATTTTTAAACGTAACCAAAAGTTTCTCAGGGCCAATTGTGCTTATGAAGTAGATGCTAGGGAACAGCAACCATTCCAAATGATGTCAAATGAAATCATTCAAACAACCTGAGGAAAGAGAACAAAATCCAGTGAGCAGACTTTCACTTTAATGGCCCCGTTGATCTGCCTGGGAAAATAGCCAAAAGGATTCTGTGCAAAAAGCAAGGCCTGTTCTTTTTCTTATGTGAGCAACACCAGACACGTGGGGGAGTCGTTTGACAGACAGGAAAGAACAGATTCCAGGTGCAATCACTGTGCTATCAGAAACAGGAAGTGACAAGTAATTGCACTGGGAAGTAAGCTTGCCTCAGTTTCCACAAAAGGTAGCATTGTGTATTACAATGTCTGGAGCTCAGCCTAACACATGCACCCTGTCACCCTGCACCAGTGATGGAGGTGACCCTGGGATATAAGGAGAGGCCAAATGAGCCTAGGACCAGAGACTTAGGGACATGTCATTGCTGGAATAACAGATGAGCCATGGGTAACAGCCTCAGGGGACATAGCACAGGCACGGGGCAGGGGGCACAAAGTATTTCAACTGCTGTAAGTTTCTATAAGAGCACCCAGACCACCCAGTCCATTTTTGGTGACACTTGACCATTTATATTTACCTAAGAAATATATGTCAACTTAAAATAAAAAAACCTCAACGAGTAATAGGGTTTACTGTGGAAAGCCAACCATGTGTACTTAGCTGGGATATAGTTTGTCTTATAGTAACAAGTGCTAAGTTAGCTATTGCTAATGCTAATCCAAGCAATTTAAAATTTTTATGTTATCTCATTTTCTGCTTATGTGTGGTATATGTATGAGTATAGGGGCACACAGCGCGCACACACACATGCATATGCATTAGGTGTCCTCTTCAATCACCTTCCACTGTATACTTTGAAATAAAGTCTCCCTCACTGAACCCAGAGCTCACCCATGTGGCTAGACTTTCTAGCCAGTGAACCCCTGTCTCCAACTCCTGAGGCACATGCCACCACGCCCAGTATTTATGTGTGCACCGTGGATCCAAACTCAGGTTCTCACGCTCACATGGGAAGTGCTTGACCCACTCAGCCATCTCCTCAGCTCCATCATATAAGCAAGTTTTACTAAGCTTTGATCATGGGGCAGGTTCTAGACTCAGCACTTTGACACACGAACCCTCCTAGTCTTTCTACAGCTCTGTGAAGAAAGTGTTGTCACTGCTCTACTTTGCAAGAAAAGAAGCTGAATTCCTTGTGCCCAGGGCCAGTTCGCATGAGACAGAGCAGGGACTGGAATCTAGTTTGATCCCTTTGTCCCTCCAGCTCTCTGCTTGAATCTTAAGAAGTGATGTGTGTGGTGTGAAACCGCACCACTGGGATGGAGCACACGAGGAGCAAAAAGCCACAGAAAGGCTATCAGACCCCACAGACCCCTCAGGTGTGAGAAGACAGTGAGCTGCCCACACTGAGGCCACCCTGTCTCTGAGTCCACGGCCCATTCAGATGCCCGTCAGCCAAGTCTAAGACAGAACTGGTGTTCCTGCAGAGAACGCACTGACTTCCGGCTCCTGATGCCAGCTCACCCTTCATCCTTCAACAGTAACGAGAGCAGCCAGCATGGCATTCTCAAATGAGTTCATCGCAACTCAACCAAACCACAAATGAGGTGTAATTAAAGCTCTTTTGCTTTCGTTAGAAAAAAAATATCTGAAATCTGCCAAACACGGATCACTACAGACAGCAAAGCAACAGCATATCATGGAGTTTGTTTGGCTTTTTCTTCTCCTGCTCGAGTTTCCATGTGAGAAAGAAAATTATCTACTGAGTACATGAGGTACGCCAGGACCTGGATGCAATGTTCCGCAAAAACATCTCATTAAGTCCTGACCCAAACTGTGTGGGCTAGGTATTATTAATTTCAACTTAGATATACAGAAGATCAGTCTCAGCTAGGTTAAGGAACTGGTCCAAGGGCACACAGTTAGCATGGCACAATGATATTTTAAACCTAGGCAGTTGGTTTCTAGCCCAGTATCATTAAACCAGGTGGCTATCTCAAACATTTTATCACATAGACAGACACAAGGAGAGGGCATCAAGCCCTCAAAGGTTCTGAGGATTCAAATCTGTCATTTGTACGAAGTGGCAAATCACCTCTGCAAGGCGGCGTGGCACCCACTGTGTTCTGAAAGGTGAAAGCTGCCAGGCCCTCTCAAGAGGTCACGATGAGACCACACATTGTGTGGTACCAGCTGCTGCGGGGCTCATGTGCACACAGGCAGTCCTCTGTCACTTAATAGGGGCAGGCCTGTGAGTAGACATAGGGTGTTAGTCATTTAAGTTAGCATGGCCCCCAAAATCAGAGCCTTGGCCATTGCTGTTGGTGAGTAGTGAATCAAGGGCACTCAGAAGGCAAAATCCAGGCAGGTAAGCCCAACACATTGTACACTGTAGAGAAATTTCAGTGACAGGGAGAGAGGGCAGAAAGGGATAACAGCACCCCAGCTGAGCATGGGATGGCATCAAAGCCACCTGCTGCTCAGAGCAACTTCTCAGTTCTGGGACATTTCTGAATCCGCCCAAAGCCCAGCCTTCACTGATGCCCTCTCTCAAAGTGTTCATAACACCTGATGTTCACACACTTTAGGCCCCTGCGACTCTCATAGTTGGATATAGAAGCCAGCGTGGATTTACCTGGGAAACTGAGGCTTCTTCACTGTATGGGCGCATGGAACAGAGAAGTTAAATACAGTCGTGTTCCTTCTCGAGTTATCCACTACATGAGCCATCAGCAGAGTCCCTAAACTGTAGAGTCTCAAGTTCCAAAGGGTCATATATTAATCACAAGGTATGAAAGAGTATGTAGGATAGTTACTAGCACCTGCCATCTAGCAGGGCCTCTGTTCTTAACCCTGGTTACTTAAAGTCCCAATATTTAAAGAGATAGGCATCATGCCATTATAGCAGCAAAAGGCCAAGTTCCTGCCTAGAGATGAGCTCTACTGTTCCAAGAAAAGGAGGGGCTGTGTGAGGTCCTGGAAACAAGGCCTCAAGGTGAGGACACTGAACACATCTTCCTCCCAATGGGTGATTTGCTGTTCAGCAAGTAGCAAATTCGATAGCACTTTAGAAATGGCATTGACACCAGGGCTGGATATCTTACCTCCCTCAGACACCTCACTATGGCTGAGCAGGACCCCGTGGCCTGGAGCACAGTGTGGGAGTCCCATGGCTTACACCGATGAGAAAACAGAACAAGAGCTGCCCTGACTCGAGGCTGGGTCAGTGGGATCTTGGCTCATGGGAGGCAGATGTTATCTTAAGGGAGGATTTGAGACATCTCCAGAGACAGACGCACAGGAGGTGAGGGCTGACGTCTATGTCGGCTGATAAAGGGCCAGCTCATGATAAAAGACACAATCCTCTAAACTCTCTACTGCATAATTAAAGGAGACCAAGGGCAAGGGCAGGACCCACTGCTAGAAGAGAACAATCAAATGCAAAGATTCAGACTGGGTTCAGGTACTGTGGAAATAGACGGATCTATTCTGCCAGCCCAGAACAATCTTCAGGAATC
Source organism: Dipus sagitta (assembly GCA_036346955.1). Taxonomy (NCBI): domain Eukaryota; kingdom Metazoa; phylum Chordata; class Mammalia; order Rodentia; family Dipodidae; genus Dipus; species Dipus sagitta. The sequence goes on along the minus strand of CM070772.1, from coordinate 124,522,402 downwards.
AATGCAGGTTTCTTGAGGCTCTCAGGGAGCTAGATGAGCCAGCCTTCCTGCTATTGCTGTGCTTTCACTGCCTGTCACTCCTCCTTGTTCCTTCTGGTGCAGATACACAGTCCTTTCTGGCTCCTGATCATAGCAAGCATGCTTCAACTCCAGGCCCTCTAAAAAGTGCTTGCAAAAATAGACATCATAATTTGATGCAGCACTCCATTTAAACTGACTTCTGTTTTCTGTTTTTTTTAAATTTTTATTATTTGTTTTCAAGGAGAGAGAGAGAAGAGAGAGTGAGAGTGCAAGAATGAGAGAGAGAGAGAAAGAGAGAAATATAGGCATAGCAGGGCCTATCAATTGCCACTGTAAGTGAACTCCAGATGCGTGTGCTGCTTTGTGCATCTGACTTTATGTGGTTTCCTGGAGAATTGAACTCAGGCCACCAGGCTTTGCAAGCAAGCACCTTTAACCATTAAGCCATCTCTCCAGCCCCAACTTATGTTTTCTGGGTTATGTGTGTATTGTACACGTTCATTAGAGGGAGGAATGTGTGCACATTCATGTGGAGGTCAGAGGAGAACCTTGGGTATCATTCCTCGGGAACACTGTCATTATTTTTTTTTTTTGAGACAGTCTCTCATTGTTCCAGAACTTACCAAATGGGCTATACTGGCTGGCCAGGAAGCTCCAGGGATTCTCTTATCTCCACCTCTTCAGCACCATGGATACAAGTGTGCACCTCCATGCTTGCATTTTTACATGGGTTCTGGGGATTCGACTCAGGCTCTCATGCTTGCAAGGCAATCACTTTGGGAGCTAGCTCTCTAACCATAAATTAAGTCTTTTAAATAACACTTGCCTAGAGATACAATTAGAAAAAAAGTGTATTTTACACCAGTAGCTCCTCACCACTGCCCCACAAACAATGAACAGGGGATGGAAGAACCAATTCAGATTGCATAAGGCAGGTCACAGAGGAAATCCACCCTGAACTACCCATCATCAATGGATTCTAGAATTGAGGCTAGTGGATAGATTTGTGCAAGGGCCACAACAGCCACAACAGCAGATTAAGTGTGAACTCTTACAAGGCTGGAAGTCAACTCAGAGCTCATTCTGAGCATCACTGGGTGACTTTCTTTGGGGGTCCCAGGTAGACAATAAACAAGCGTTCCCATTCCTTTCATATGTTATCCCTAATACTCTGGGATTGGGCTGCTGGGATAAAGAGGCACCTCTCCCCCAAATCTTACCTGAGACATAGCCATCAATGTAGGCTGGGGAAGGGCACTATGGCCTTGGGCAGCTCCTGACTACTCCATTCAGTGAGAGGTAGTCACAGCCTTCCTTCACTAAACACTGGGACTTCAAGAGGCAGTCACAGCCTTCCTTCACTAAACACTGGGCCTTCAAGAGGCAGCCCTCAAGAGTAACTGTAGGGCGAACCAACATGCTGTGGGTCATGATTCTGGCGAGTGAAGTCCATGAGAGCCATGGAGGGAGATGAGATCTCTACCTCTGTGGACTTTCTCAGGTGACTCAGAGAGCACAAAAGGCTCATGACCACCATTTCAGACTACCATCTCTTTCCACAGCCTCATGAGGGGTGGTATTGCAGTTACAAACATCCAACCAGAAGCAGATTAAAAGAGGAAAGGGTTTATTTCAGGCTTATAGATTCCTGGGGAAACTTCATACATGGCAGAAGCTGGTATGCTCCATCATACATCAGCATGGAAGAGACAAAGAAGAAAAACACAACTAACAGCTAGTAACCACCAATAGCCAGGGCTCAAAACTGCCTCTTTACACACCTTAGGGTGGGATGAGAAGATCCACCCCCAGTGACACCTCTTCCAGCAGGGCTTTGTGGCAAGCTTAATCAGAAATACTTCAGACAACATGGGACATAAATTCACATTGAAACTACCATAGATGCCAAAGCTCTTTCCTACTAAAGGAGCACAAACTGAGGCAGGAGGAGACAGTTGAATCAGCAAAGTAGCTGTCCCCCAGCATTAGAACCTGACCCCCAGCACCTGTGTAAAGAAAAGGCTGAGTGTGGGGACATACACTTGTCACCCCAATGCTGGGGGGTTGGACAAAGACAGAGTCCTGGGGCTCATTGGATAGCCAATCTAGACTACTTGGGGAGCCCCAATCCAATGAGACACCTGTCTCCAAAGTTGGATGGTACCTGAAGAAAACACCTGAGGTTGTTCTCTGGCCTTCACTTGTATTTGCACGTACACACACACACACCAATAACGGGAAAAGCATCAGGGTGCATGCTCTGGGGTGCAAGAAAGCTCACCAGAAGGAATAGAGTCGTGGACACCCAGAACCTAGGACCAACACTGACTAGCTAAGCTCTGTGCACTATTTCCTCAGGCCTAAAGCCTGAAGTCTCCTGTCGGAGTTTAATGGATATAAAAAATACTCAGGATAGGACCTGGTGTAGAAAAGGAATGTAAAAAAAAAAAAAAAAAAAAAACAAGCTTGATTCAAGCATTAGTTTTGGTGGCATAAAAGAACAAATATGAGAGGTGAAGCTAGTACCTAGTTATCAACATTTTCTAGAAAGATGTGAATTGGAAAATCACTTAAATTTAATACTAGAAAATCAATGCTTCATAATTTCTGATTTTAGTGATTTGCATAATATCTTGACTTAAGATGCTTTGATAAAGTTTTAAGTCCTAAAGAATGCCCACTTTTTAAAATTTTTGTGTATATGTTTAAGAGTTTGTGGAGGGGGGGTGCTCACGTGTGTTTATATGAGCGTGGGTGTGCTCTTAGGTTTCTTCTTCCTACTGAGTGCAGACCTGAGCCCACACCCTGCTTGACTTTTCTCTGTGTGCACAGGGCATGCAAGCAAAAATCCCTCACTCGATCACTCTCCACCTTGTTCTTTGAAACAGGATTTCTTGCTGAAGGTAGAGTTCATTGCTTCATACACTAGCCAGCCAGTGGACCCCAGGGGCTCCCTGTCTCTGTCACCCTCTCTTCAGAGCTAGGTTTACAGGTGGATGCTACCACACCTAGTATTTATGTAGGTGCTGGAGATCTGAACTCCAGGTTCTCATGTTTGTGCAACAAGTGTTTTGTCCACAAAGCCATTTCCCCAGTGCAGAATACACACTTTTGAAGTCAGGTCTTCTACTTTCAAGCTGTGTGACCCAGAGAGTTTCTTGACCATTCAGGATCTCACAGGCCACATCTAAGTCAATAATTATACCTATCGTGCAGCTGTTGCAAAAATTTAACAGCCTAGTCTCTAGAAAAGCTTTAGAATAGTATGAGATATATTAGTCTTACTATCCTGACTCCCAGTATTTTGATGATACAACTGTTTGTATTAGACTGCAGTGGGAAAGCCTTTAAATCTGGCTAGACTTTAGTGTGAGAGAGGCTACCCTCACTCTCTGCTCTGGGAAATGTGAAAATGAAGTAGACAAGAGGTGAAAAGCTTTTAGCAACACCTGGCACAGGTGTAAGTAGAAATGATGGAGACACCACATATACTATTAGGATAATACACTACCTTTTACATTTAGGACATTACAAATACAATTCTGCTTCGACATGTGGTTGGAACCAAGTTTCTGTGTATGAACCAGCAAAACACATACACTAATTCTGAGAGCATGAATGATATGTGGCTATATTGCCTTGTAGTACTAAGGGTTAAAAGTCATGACTTGGAATTTATATCACCCACAGCTAATTTAAGAGCATATAATGACACAAAATAAGATAATTGTAGATAATTGAGATGGGGAAATCCCTACAGAAATAGCTCTTATGTGCAAGGACATACGAGACAGAATGTTGAAGACATGGAGTTCTCTAAAATGCCCTAGTGAACTAAAGAGACGTGGGTGCCACAGAAGGGTCCCACAAAGGGACAGAAGGTGCCACAGAAGGGTTCCGAGCTACAGAAGAATAGAATCAGGCAGGCACTAGATTCAGATCCCAAACTGACACCGCTTGTGCCAAACAGCCCCAGGTCTGTGGTATCTCACACAGTGTTTTGGCTGCTGGAGTGAAAATAGGGGCCCCATGTCCTTTCTCTTTCCACTCTCAAGGTCTATAAGTGCAACCCAGGCCATTCATTGCCATCTATAAAAAAGGGGGGTGTCTAATTTTCAACCAATCTCAAAGCCTCCCAGCACCCTGACACAAAGACCCGGAATCATAACCACAAGGGAGGAGCGTGTGGCTCCTTCCCAAGTCCTTGCCACTCACCTCTCTGCTTGTACTGGATGGTGCCTGCCTGCCTGCACCTTGGCTGCTGTCCCAACTGCTACTCTCCCTCCCCAGGCCCTAACAGAGCAGCGCAGCCAACTTCGTCAGAGCAAGGTGATACCGCTGCAGCTACGTGGGACCCAGACTAATGTTTAACGGCAAATAGAAACCCACTGTTCTTCAGGCCACACTTTACTCATTTTGATCCACTTTTCATTTGATATATTCTCAGGAAAATCAGAGCAGAATGAGAAACCATGGGGCAAGGAGCAGAGGAAGGGTGGACGTCTCTAATCCACACCATGTTGGTCAATTTCATGGCTGTCTGTCTGACTATTCATTCATTCATTTAGCAAATATTTACCAAAGGTTATCAAGTGGTCAACCCTGAATGGGGAATTGTGAGTACAACTAGAAGCAAATGCAGGGCTTCAACAATACCTCCTTTAAAGAGTATGAATGGCTTGTCCCCAAGTCCCCTCAATAACTGTGTATTCTGATCCATCATGTGTCTGAGGAGACATGAACTTTCTGTTGTCTCACTATCAGTCCTCACTTGCCCTTCTCCATGTGTGGACCTCAGAGGCAGGGCCTACTCACACAGCTCAGACCCTGAACACACAGCTTTCCTTCTAGACAGCAAAGAAGGAGTCCTGAGAAACAGCCCACCTGTATACAAGGTTTGTTTCATTGGCTAGCTTAGAATCAAAATCTAAAAAGAGGCATTTTTACTTGAAGGTATTTAACCTTTTAAAATCTCTATGTCATTTGCAAATAAAGTCCAAAGAGAAAACAGACCAGGGAGGGGGAACAGGAAAGGTGGAGGCTGAGAGGAAGCAACTCACACCAATCCGGCACGTCATTCCAGCTAGTGTTCAATGGTGGCAAAGCGGTTCTGATAGGCCAACAAGGCAAGCAAATTACCTCTCGTACAATAAAATAAAGTTAAATAATAAAATATAAAATAAAATAATAAAATAAAATTCCCTAAAGTTGGGGCCAACGAAATGCACTTCCACTTCCCTTTCCAAGCATACGCTATTTACCAACAGAAAGTCCACGTGCTCACTGGCCCACAGTGGCAGTGATCAAAACTCCTGGTCCACCAGCAGGATTTTCTAAGTGGCTTTTAAACACCTGGCAACAATGCCAAACCCTTCCTTTCTTTAGGTCAGTGGCTTAGATAGCAGATGGCAAGAGGTGCAGGGAAGGGGTGTCTAGTGTGCATCTCATAAAGGAAGCATCTGTATATCATGGGACAATGTGACGTCTCTGCGTCTGGTAGCTCAGCCTCTTCCCTATTCACCTCAAGCCAGAAACACAGACCTGAGGCTGGGTTTCATGGTCTGAATGCTTAAATGCCATCTCACGATTGGTTAAACAAACTTGGCATTTTTTTTTAATGGCTAAAGAGAACGCTTTTCACAATGAAACCATCTGATGAGACCAGTGAAAGGATTCCCTTGTGTATCCTGTCCCAGAGTAAGAGGTAAGGTTTCCCTCTTCCCCTCAAGAGTCCTAGGGCCAAGAAACCGGGCAGCTATTGTCATGTCTCTTTTTGTCACCGGCTCTCAGGAAAGGCACCTGTGCTGTGAGCTGTTTGAAGAGAAACGCATATATCAGCATCCAGATGTGGGGGCATAGAGAGTTCTTGTCATCATCAAACAAAAGCCCTGACTTGAGAGAGATGTACTGCATCATCAGCCAGCCTTCAGTGCTTCAGTGTGCTGTCCCCACCAAGTTCATTCCTGCTGCTGGACAGAGCCCTAACGAGCAGTCCAAAGACCCACACCCTCCACTCTGTGTTGTTAGGGTTATATCCACACCCCCCAAATAGTGCTGATTGCAAAGGTGAGCACAAGCCAGTGTCCTTCAAGGTAGAAGTGCACAAGTGGTCCAACTAACCAGGATACTTCTGGACCAGGGACTCACACTCAGCAACAAAAAGGAATAAATTATTCATGCATGCGACTACTTGGATGGACCTCAAGGGATTTGTGCTGAGTGAAGAAAACCAATCTCAAAGTGTGGCTTGCTGTAAGATTCCATTCTATTGCATCCTTAGAATGACAACATTAGAGAGATGGAGGGCAGATGAATAGTGCCCCACGGTGAGGGAGCAGGGGAAGGTATGGCTATAAAGGGGCAGTTGCTCTGTATCTGGACTATGATGAGGGCCACACACATGAACACATGTGATAAAATCACCAAGAGTTAAACACACACACACACACACACACACACACACACACACACACACACACGGTGACTGCAGGCAAAATTGCAATCTGCTGGAACAAAAATCACTATCAATTTCCTGATTATGAGATTGCACTATAGTTTTGCAGGATGTTACCACTTGGGGAGACTAGGTAGCAAGGAGGAACACTCTATCTTTCCTTACCATGCATGTGAGTCTGCAATAGTATCAAAATGAAAAGTTAAAAAAAATACATAGGTCTGGAGATGTAACTCAGTTGGAGGAGTGCTTGCATAACATGCACAAAGCCCTGGGTTTGATCGCCAGCCCCACATAAACCAGGAGTGGTGGAACATGTTGGTAATCTCAGCAGTTAAGAGGTGGAGCAGGAAAATCAGAAGTTCAAGGAACATCCGTGGCTACATAGTGAGATAGAAGCTACCTTGGGAAACATGAGACCCTTTCTCCTTTTTCAAAAAAAAAAATTATTTACTAGAGATGGGGGGGGGGTGTGCGCGGAGAGAATGGGCACACCAGAGCCTTCATCCACTGCAAACAAACTCCAGAAGCATGTGCCACCATGTGCATCTGGCTTACGTGGGATCTGGAGAATCAAACCAGGATCCTTTGGCTTTGCAGGCAAATGCCTTAACTGCTAAGCCATCTCTCCAGCCCATGAGACCCTTTCTCAAAGCGAGAGAGAAATTATATATCTATTCATATAAGCTATAATGAATAGACACATAATACGAAAATAGATTGGGACATATAATGTTAAAATATATGGGTATTATTTGGGTCACAGAAGGGAAAAAAGTAGATATAAGGAGGGGAGACAGGACAGGCCAATGGGAATGAATAGAGTTGAAGTATATGCCATACTTAAAGAACATGGTCATTATGAAGCCCATTTGGACAACTAATATCTACTAATAATATTTTTTAAAGAAATAAAAAACAACATACCAGCAAAATAGTAAAAGAAATACACAAAGAGAAATGTATTTTTTTTTCCTGCAAAGCAACACAGCAGGAGAGGCAGGCCAGCTTCATTCAGACTTTCTGCACAGAGCTCTCAACATTGTACTAGAGAGACACACAGGTGCTCTCTCTGGTCCTCCTGGATCCCACAACACTTCTACAAATAAGTATTGTCAAAGTCTCTGAGGTTACCTGAACTTCTCTAGTGTTCTCTTAGGAGTTTAGCTGTTCATCAAAACTGAACAACTACTGCATAGACCCAAGATTCATTCAAAGTGCTGCTCCTCCTCGAACCTCATCTCCACAGGGAAAAGAAGATCCTTTGTTTCTATGAAGGACACCTATCACGGGACATCCATGCATTTGTAGTAACCAAACTACCTTCTAGAAATCAATATGACACTAGCTGCAACAATTAGATGGATCTTCTGACCTTCCACTTTTTCTTTTCCTCCTGTGTATTTTCACTTAATTTTCAGCTATAGTTTTTGTTTGCTGTCGACAAACCACACACATGGTTACATGCACACACATCATGGTAGCTGTGACTGGAGGAGCATGCTATTTTCTCAAACATACCATAATTTCTCCCTAGTGTCATATAAATTTCGAACCATTACATAAAATGACTTTACACTGTCTTTATGGAAGTTACTAACCCTTACCCCCACCAATGACATCAGTGTTTCCATAGTAACTAATGTACTCCAATGGGGAAAATACAGATGGTGGCTTTAAAAAAAAGACAGAGAAAATAAGTGGCAGAAATCAAGCACATCCTAGTGTAAGTTGGGATGTGGATGGACCTGTGTTATGGGCGCCAGTTCACAGACAAGCAATAAATATTTTAGTAGAATCCTTACGCTAACAGATATTGTGTCTGACAGCAGCCTATCAGGTTACAGTACTGGCTTTGGAAAAGTGGCTGCGTGCTTCAACATGCTAAGTCCTGAAAGTCTGCATGTAGCAAGAATGTGCTCAAAGGCATAAGTGCAGAGCACGGGCACATACTATGGAGATTCATGGTCATTGTGGTTCCTAGAGAATGGCTATTTCCAAAATATGTAAATGGCAGGAAAAAAATGAATGCAACTGTCCACAAAAGAGAAATGGATAAAAGTGCTAGGGAGAGAAAAAACCATAATCCCTATTTCTTAAATATAAAAAGAAAAAAAAATCCATGAAATGTAACATTTCTCTCCTTAAGCATAAGCCTGTTTTGATGAGCCTAAGTGCTTTTTCAGTTACTGTAAGTACCTCATTGTTTAGACATCTGTGAATGAAAATTTTTCTAGGCATGAAAATCAACTCTGATTTTTGAGGAGGGGAGATGGGAGGTGACAGCTCTGGGTGGTTTGACAAGAACTAGAATCTGGTTGAAAGATAGCAGAACAGGGTAGGAATGTTGATCTGTCCCTGTCAAAACGTCACCGTCAACACGTTCACATGTGGAACAGAAGCATGGGGAAGTCACATCAGCTAGTCTCTGTGCTGCTGGAGTCAATATCTAGAAGACGGAGAGATGACACTCTGTCCTATAAACGGCCAAGGGGCTCATTCCTCCTTGTGGTCTTTTGCTGTTATCAAAGGCAAGGAACTCACCTAGAGTCATGCAGCCCGTGCAAAATGCCACCATACTTAGCATGCTTCACTTTGTCAGTGTTTCTTCTTGTCTCGTCCTACAGTACAATCCTCTGTGTCCCTGCCTAGTGTCACCTGAGGAAAAGCTCTGAGATCCTAACCTTTCACGGGACAGTGTCTCCACAGCCTCGTCACATATGAGATGGAGGATTAGAGACAGTTCCATTCACACACCTTCTCCCTCCTTCTGGCTATGTGCCAACGAGATCAAGGTTCTTTCTGTCACGGGAACTCATTGGAAAGAACCACCTTATCACTTTGTGAAGAGGTTTTTCTTGGCTCACAGTTTTAGAATTTTTAGCCCTTAATCAGCCAACCTATTGTTGCCGGGCCTGTGGCAAGGCAGGACAGCATGGTGGGGAGGGGCCAGACAGAGCAAACCTGTTCACCTCACGGCCCCCAAGCAACAAAGAAATCAGAGAGTCTGGGCCTTCTCGGGCACACCCACATTGACCTACAGACCTCCCACCTCTCAATGGCACCAAGCTAGAAATCAGCTCTTCAACACATAGACCTCTGTGGGACATTCCAGATCCAAACTATAGTAGGTCTTAAAGGACTCTGAGGGTCACTGAGCTACTGTTCTCCTAAAAGACCTCATTCTATTGGTCATACCACTTTTTGCAACAAGCAAGGAAAATTCCTTTTTTTTTTTTTTCTTCTAGATTGAGCCTAGAATTCAAGGTATCCCTTTACCTGCCTGGGACTTCTATTCATGCAGCCTTCTTCCTTCCCTGTTCAGGGCCTCCTCTGAGATATCACCCCCTCCTTCACTGGGGGGTTAGGGATACACTTCCCTTCTGCTGTTGATCCCTAGTGCTACAAGGTCCACTTCACTTCCCCCTGCCCCCAGGCAGCTTCAAGGGCTTTCCCATCTGCACAAAGGGCCTCTTCTATTCAGCCACCCACACACTCTTTCAAGAAAATCAACCATTGCACTGTTGTCACTATCAACATACCACAACATAAGGTTCTTTATTGCAAAAGTTAACTGAGTGTTTTGAAATGCAATCCTCAATAGCTGAAAGAAGGTTTATCACAGAGAAGCTTGGCAAATAGGTCTTAAATGAATAAAGTACTTTCAAAGAACTCAAGCATCTTTAAGATATTTAAGGGTTAGAAAGAAAGGGAAGTGAAGTATGATAACAAAATTAAAAATGAGGGATGGCTGTATAGCTCAGTTGGCACAATGTTTGCCCAGAATGTCCAAGGCCTTGGTTTGACTCCCAGCACCACATAAACCATGCATGGTGGTACACACCTATATTCTCAGTGCTCCAAATGTAGTGGCATAAGTATCAGAAGTTCAAGGTCTTGGCAACACAGTGAGTTCAAGGCCAGCCTGGCACACTGAAAACCTGTCTCAAAAAAAAAAAAAAAAAGGTACACAAGAACTGTCATCTTCACACCAAATTAATTTAAAGATTAATTACTGAAGTGGTTAGGACAGAGAAAATAAAATGGAAAAGATTCTTGATATTAGGATGAAATTCAATGACTTTGATCAATAAAACCTATCTTAGAAGCCAGGGAATCAATCAAGTATGAGAAGATACCCATGAGAAAAGGACTTTAGAAATGAGGTCTGTTCCTATCCAATGAGCTTTTTTTTTTTTTTTTATTTTATTTATTTATTTTTTATTCTATAGACTTTAGTGAGATCCATTCAGTTCAAACAGCAGGACCCCAAACATAGTGTCAAAATGAAAATATCTATAATTAGCTGATTTGGTTGGAGCTTGTGGACTAGAACAGAGGAAAGCCTCCTGATGCCACACACCTGCTCCACCACAGATCCCATCCACACAAGGCAGCAGACAGTGGTCTGCTTTTTCTTCTGGTAGAAAAGACTGGAACAGTGAAAAATGCCACCCAGAAGGTAAAAGCTAAAGGCAGAAATTTGTTTTGTTCTTTTTTTTGTTTGGTTTTTTGAGGTAAGGTTTCACTCTAGCTCAGGCTGGCCTGGAATTCACTATGTAGTCTCAGGGTGGCCTTGGACTCATGGCAATCCTCCTACCTCTGCCTCCCGAGTGCTGGGATTAAAGGCGTGCACCACCATGCCCTAAAGGCAGAAATTTAACAGCAGGCAGCATCTTACCAGGGGAGCTGGGCCCAAGAGATATGAGGCAACTCTGGAAGACTCCAGAGCAGGGACCAGCAAGCTTGTTATGGAAAGGCCAGGCTAAAGGAACTTTAAGTTTTGGCAGGCCATGCTACTCACAGGCCATATGGCCTCCATCACACAGTTCATGAAGGAATCAGCATGGCTATGTTCAATACAATTGGACTGCCACAAGTAGACAGACAGCAGGCTAGATTTGCCTGCAACTTCCCAACCCCTTGTCTAGAACTACCATCACCACTCTCATGTTCCTGATTTCAAGTTGGTTACCTCTAGTGTTTTTCTACTGTCGAAGCCAGTACGCCCATCAAAGCAAAAAGAATCTAAGCCTGATGCTTAGGGTACATGGGCCAGGCACCAGGCTGGGGGCATCACATGTGCTGGGGAGAATGGACCCCTCCTAGTGTCTAGCAGGTAGAAAGTTTCAGTTCCACAAGGTGAAAAATGTTGTAGAGGTGGATGAAAGCAATGATTTCAAACATTTAATATCCCCCAATTCACTGAATGCTTAAAAACAGTCAAGTGTTAAGACAAGCTCGGTCACAACACACCTGTAATCTCAACCCTTGGAAGATGGAGGAAGGAGCAAAATGGAGTTCAAATCTGACCTCAGCTACATAGTGAGTTTGAGGCCAGCCTGAACTACTTAAGACCCTACCTCAAAAACAGTAAGTTTCATATTATAGATATTTTAGTACATTATAATTAAAAATAATTGAAATTCATATAGTAGATGAAATCATCTATTAGTTTGTAGCTGTTTGATGAACATCAATAACTATAGAGGAAGGTAGGTTCCAAGTTACAGAGGACAGTAGCAATGCAGTGTTTGAGAAACATTTGAAAAATCTAAGTATGTAGGGAAATTATCTGGAATTCGGGAGGAGTTAATTTTGTTAGAAGTAGTAATACAGTTGTGTTTTAAAAGGAAATAACAGTATCTTATGGAGAGGCACACTGACACATGTAGGTGTCAAGGCTTGCTATTTCTACAGCTAGCTTTAATATGGTTCTGATAAAAATACATGTATATGTGAACATGTGTGTGAGTACATTGTGCATACAATGGCAGAAATTTACCATCTATTATTGAGAATTGGTACAACTTTCCAGCTGCCAAGAAGACACGATGAATTCCATTTTCCCAACGAGACTCAAAGACCAGAAAAATTAAAAGTTACACTCCTCAGAAGATTACCCAGCTAGAAAGTAACAGAGATAGAAATTCAGCCCAGAACCCTGGGCACCGAAGTCTGTGGTACCTCCCAGCAGAACCGCAGTTGGTGCATACTTGTTCACAATACTATAATATGTACTCTTCTAAAAAATAAAAATACATATTTATTTGCATGTGTGTGTGTATGCGTACATGCACACCAGCGTCTCTTGCTACTACAAACAAATGCCCATTCAGCTTTCCATGAGTACTGGTGATTGGAATTCCAGTTGGCAGGCTTTGCCAGTGTCTTTAACCCCTGGGCAATTTGCTTAGCCCATATTATCTACTTGTTGGTTTGTTTTGTTGAGAAGTGAGAACATGGAACTAGGAAATAAGAGTGGAGTGAAAATGGCCCCCATTCCCTCCTGGGACTGCAGTTAGTCTACGTGCACCACTTTGTGCATCTGGCTTTATGTGGATGCTAGGAAATTGAACCCGGGTCTTAGGCTTTACAAGCAAGTACTTTAACCTCTGAGCCATCTCTCCAGACCCCTAAAGGTAATTGTATACAGTACTTTGGTATTTTGATATTCTTTTTTTTTTTTTTTTTTTCGAGGTAGGGTTTCACTCTAGCCCAGGCAGACCTGGAATTCACTATGGAGTCTCAGGGTGGCCTCGAACTCACGGCGATCCTCCTACCTATGCCTCCCAAGTGCTGGGATTAAAGGCGTGCGCCACCACGCCCGGCTTTGATATTCTTAATAAATATAAAAATATTCCTCTTTGTAGGTCCTGTGGAATGCTTTCTGAGCAAGGTCAATGTAATGTTGTACTAAGATTTGGGAAAGTGACTATTGGTTGAACAAGTGCAACTCATTATCACATTGACATGGAGCAGTTTGTAATTTAGTGGAGTTTATGACTACAGAATTATTATATAATGGCCCTTAGTTTTCAGTGCTTGGCTGTTGGGACAAGTATGTGAGACTGAACATGCATGTGACAACATGTCAGGAGCAGATCCCTGTGACCAGCCATGGAATACATAAAGACTCATTTCAGAGCACTCGTCACACTTGCAGAGACGACCAGGCCCTGGCCAGAGAGAGGGACTGATGGCAATGGACAGCTCTTTGACCCTAGTGAAGTCATGTTCAATATTATGACTTTTTTTTTTTTTTTGAGGTAGGGTCTCACTCTAGCCCAGGATGACCTGGGATTCACTATGGAGTCTCAGGGTGGCCTCAGACTCATGGCAATCCTCTCACCTCTGCCACCTGAGTGCTGAGATTAAAGGCGTGCGCTACCATGGTCAGCTTTCAATATTGTTACTTTTTATGCCTCAGTTTCAAAATGAAAGAGGGAACAGTGTTCTCTCGTAGGTAGTAACAAGTTAAGACAATATCAGAACACTTGGTATACTTCAGCATTCTGTTCCCTTTAGCTATACGTTTTTTTTTTTTTTTCTGTCTTTCTTTTTGAAAATGACCATATGCAGTCTCAGGAAAGGAAGAGATTTCAGAGCAAGACAAAATGGAAAGACACAAGGACAAATAGCAGCTGGCCAAGTTCTTTAACACGTATGACTCCACTCAGGTCAAATAACCCTTATCAGAAACTCTTGAGCCCAGGGAGTTGGGATTCTTTTTCTAATTTTGGCATATTTGCATATACATACTAAGATATTTTAGGGGTGGAACTCAAGGCTAAAAGGTGAAATAAATGTATGACCTGAGAGAATCCAGTGTATGGAATTCATGTCTAAACATGAGATTCATTCAAATCTTATCCACACCTCATACACGTAGCCTAAAGGTAATCTTTTATTTTATTTTATTTCATTTTACAATCAGAGAAAGATGTAGAGAAGAGACAGAAACAGAGAGAATGGGTGTGCCAGAGCTCCCAGCTGCTACAAATGAACTCCAGATACATGCATCATTTTGTGTACCTGGCTTTACGTGAGTACTGGAGAAACAAACCCAAGTCTTAGGCTTTGCAGGGAAGTACCTTAACCTCTGAACCATTTCTTTAGTCCCTGAAAGGTAATTTAATACAGTATTTTTGGTATGCCTGCATTTTAACTGTGACCAACCACACAGGGTTACTGTCATGTGTAGAGTTTTCCACTTGTGACACCATGATGGTACTCAGAATATTCTAGATTTTGGAGCATTTCAGTTTTAAATTGATTTTAAACTTTGGATTTTTCAATTTAGGATGTCCTCTTTTAGCATGTATTTTATGAAATCTGTGTGAGAGTTTCATCAGACCAGTTACATACTTCCTGAAATAGACCATATGCTCAAAAATCAACAATTCCCTTTCCATATAGATCGTTTCATCATGGCTCCTTATTTATTTATTTATTTATTTATTTATTTAAGAGCGACAGACAGAGAGAGAAAGAGGCAGATCGATAGATAGAGAATGGGCGCGCCAGGGCCTCCAGCCACTGTAAAGGACCTCCAGGCGTGTGTGTCCCTTGTGCATCTGGCTAACGTGGGTCCTGGGGAATTGAGCCTCGAACCGGGGTCCTTAGGCTTGACAGGCAAGCGCTTAACCCCTAAGCCATCTCTCCAGCCCATGGCTCCTTTTTGTGACCATCCTATTTAATATTATCTCATCTTATAATGATGGGGGAAAAAAAAACAGTGAAAACCCATGAGAAACCTTACTTTATACCAGCAAACCACAGCTCCAAGAAACTTACTCCTCAGAAAGGGTGAGATAGAGTAAAAGGAAATAGCTTGGTATACCACAGTAGACACTTTTCAATTAAAGTGGGAAAGCTGAATTTACATATACATTTCTGAAACTTAACCAAATAAATTTAAATTAGAAATAAAATAATCACACCAAAAATGGGAGGAGATAGACAAGAAAAGGAGTCCACTCCATTGTCACAAAACTCAAAAAAGTATAGCAAGGAAAGGAAAGGTAAAATGACAATGTATGGCAGCAGGAAGATAAGGCCATGACTACATAAGCAGGAGTGGAGGAGGACAATCCGAGTGGCCATCCACACATCCTGTCTTCTGAAGAACAGACTTTGGTGACAAAAGGCTAGGAGAGCAAGAACCCTGGATAGAAGGATGAAGGGTCTGTGGCACGCACACACAGTGAAACAGGGCTGGTCAACACTCAGGGGTACACAGTGTATGTCCCCACTCTGGACCGTTGAAGCCACTTTGCAGTACTTTAAAAAGATCCCGGGAGTGGGAGCTGTCACATCGTGTCTCCGGGGCAACCTGACTGAGCACTGGGCAAACCACCTACAGCAGCTGCCAGACACGGAGGGGCACACCACCTACAACAACCTAGCCACCTCACCCCAGGGTCCCCAGGCTAAAGAAGCCAGCACAGAAACACGAAACCAGGCCTGAAACTTCAGCATGTGGCAAGAGGGGAAAAATAAATAGAAGCTTCAAGTCAGGATTCACCCACAACCAGAACAACAAAGATATGAGTTCAGTTACTTGGGTAAGAATAAACTGGGCAGACAAAAAAAGCAAATTATGTTGCCTGGGTACCTATAAACAGACTCTCACCTAAGGGGAAAGTCAAGGAGGCAACACAGTATCAGAGACAAAGACACCAGCCTAACAAAATCATAGCCAACAGGGAGTTAAAAGGTCTTTGAGTCATAGGACTTAATAAGAGTGTCAGCTAAATAAAGAAGTCAAAGGCAGCATTTAAAATAATAATAATAACATTGTGGACCTAAAGAAGTAAACTGGGAGCTAACACCAACATTAAATAGATACATGAAACAGAATCTGCAGAGAACTAAAAAAGGATGGCTTAAAATCAATTTACTGACTAGAGACCTAAACACAAAGACAGCAAGTAGAGACAAAAGCAAGGGATCCCAACAAAGCAAAACAAACAACTGCAGGGCTCAAACACAATCCAAGATAGAGATAGTACGTATCCTCAGCACAAAGAACCAAATAGTAAATTTAGGAAAACTCCAAAAGGAATCAAGAAATGACTCTGTTGTTTGAAAGAACATAGCAAATTCCAAGAGAGAAAGCTTACATCACACAGCAGTACTACATACTGGGATTTATAATGTCAAATATTAAGAAAATAGTGTTCATAATTCATAGGTATAAAACCTACAAAGGAGGAAAAAAATCTATAGCAACAACCAATGGCAAAAATCAATGACTTACCTTTACTGAAATAGCCAGCTATTTTTCCATGTATAGCAGAAATAAATCTGAAATGGTATAGAGGGGCCCAACTTAAAAGAGTTTGGCTTGTAAGAGCTCAGCATACGATTGCTCAACTTCACACTATGGGAAAGTACTCCTACATAGCCCTGCTGCAGTACAGGATTCAGTACGTTGCATGAAATATTCAATACCTGGTGTTAGAATAGGTCCTGTGTCAGACAATTCTGTCCCACCGTCCCACCATGGGCTAACAGAAGTGTTCTAAGCATATACAAGGTAAGCTGCACTAAAGTATGCTGTTTAGTGAGCTAGGGCTGTTAAATGCCCTTTAGGTTGATGATGTTTTTGACTTACAATGAGTTTATCAGGATATAATTCCACTGTAAATCAGAGCGTCCATAGTCTTAGTGAAAATTGTAAGGGGGAATTATTGCTCCTTCCTCCCAGAAGTCATACTTTGATCCTCACTAGAGGAATGTCTACCTTCTGGAAATAACAGAGAAAAAGCATGTACTTGTCTGACTACCTCTTTCAGTCCTCCTCAAAAGCTGTTGTGCACAGCCCACAGGCACACAGGCTCTCTGCTGTTCCAGGCAGCAAGATGACCAGAGCAGCTGGACACCTGAAGGGAAAAACCTGCACTTCAGAGCGTGTTCAATTCTAGCGGCAAAGGAGTGAATGAGAAACTTGAATCTGGCCACAAACCAAGTTTTCTGATCCAAACTTCATTTATTACCTTACAGACTCTTGGTGATATGTCCACACCTCTATGGCCCCCACAA
Organism: Dipus sagitta; assembly: GCA_036346955.1. Lineage (NCBI taxonomy): Eukaryota > Metazoa > Chordata > Mammalia > Rodentia > Dipodidae > Dipus > Dipus sagitta. Next base: position 124,505,100 of record CM070772.1, on the reverse strand, counting down.
CTGAGTCTCCCACTCCTAAGAATCCTCAAAACCCCAACTGTCAGGCACAATTATTTCTTTTTTTTTTTTTGGTGGGGGGGGGGTTGAAATAGGGTCTCTATCTAGCTCAGGCTGACCACTGTTATTTCTGAATGGAGAAGTCAGAATCTCTTTTAAGAAGTTTTTAATCTGAATTTTACTTCATAATGTGAGCTGACTGCTTTTATAAAACCAGTGAGGTTATTTTCTTTGAGACAATGATGCCAGAAAAGAAGGCCTGTTATTACTAAAAACTAATTGCCATGGTTTAAGAGAAAGAGTATGTTCCTAAACAGAATGCACACTGAGATTAATTTTATTGCTGCACTTCAAAAGATGACAACAGTAATAGATACTGCAGAGGCATGGGCTAAGCAGATTGGAGGGATAATCTCATTTAGTACACATAAAGTCATGTGAAGTAGGCATAAATATCACTCCAATCTTAGAAATGAGGAAATTGAGAATTAGAGAGGAAAAGTACTTTATCCAAAGCCACATAAAACAAATTATTGCTGATAAAGACTTCTATGACCCTGCAGCCCATATCTGGTACCACTGTGTATCTTGTGTTAATGTGGTTGACCAAGATTAAAAGGCCAAGTGCCAAAATGTTGATGGCTATAGCTCAGGTTCTAGGTAGATTAGATTATTGTTATTCTTTTTTTTTAATGTATATGTGAAACTGGGAATGTTGGTTCACACCTTTAATCCCAGTACTTGGGAGGCAGAGGTAGGAAGATTGCTGAGAGTTCGAGGCCACCCTGAGACTACATAGTGAATTCCAGGTCAGCCTGGGCTAGAGTAAGACCTTACCTCAAGAAAAAATAATGATATATGTGCTTATCTGTACTTTCCAAAATGCCAACAATATGCATATCCTTTTGTACTAACTGGAAGAGCAGTTATCATTTTATTAATAAAACACACAGACATGAACTTGGTGTTGGAATTAGTAGTATAGCCATGTGTGCATACATTAAATACACAGGACACAGGCTCTCCAGCCAGCTCATCACCGCTCACAAGGCTTCCTGGCCTGGCTCCCCACACATTGTCCTATGGCTTGTCCTATGGCACATGGGCTGGTTAGAACATAATCTCCCCATAGCCTCAGGTGTTTGTGATTAAGTTTCCTACTTAGTCCCCATCTACTAAGACCGTTTGGGAGGTGGAGCCCTGCTGGAAGCAGTGTGTCAGCAGGGGCGGACCTGGAGGTTGAGTCCAGCTGTGTGTGTTCAGAGTCAGCTCCAGTTTGCTGGTACTGACTGCCGTTTCTTTGATGGAGTGCACCAGCTACTTCTGCCATAATAAAGCTCCCCCTGCAATCTGTAAGCCTGAAATTAACCCTTTCCTCCCATCAGCTGCTTCTGGTTGAGTGTTTTCCTCTGAAACAAGAAGGTAACTGCAACATCCCGAAAGGTTTCCGTGTTGAAATCTGGTTCCCAGTAGCATAGGTATGGAAAAGTGATGGGAACTGATTAGGTCATGGGAGAAAGGCATCATCCTCAGTAGGGATTAATGTGCTTCTCACAGAACTCAGCTAATTCTCATCAGAGCAGGCTGCTATAAAACAACTTCTCTCCATGTGCCTGGCCCGTCTGTACACAGCCATTTCTCTTTCTGTTTCTCTGCCATGTTAGGACACAGCCAAGAGGACCCTTGCTGGACACTGGCACCATGTTGGAATTTCCAACCATAGCTACATAAGCTTCTTGACTTTTTAAACTATTTAGCCTCAGGTGTTTTAGGAAGAGAATAAGATACACTTCTACCCTGGGAAGCTAAGAGAAACCACACCAAAGAAATCCCCAGCCAGGCTCCCAATCCCCAGATCACCCAATAGTCACTTAGCTCTGCTCACAGGCCAGCTTTCTCCCTGCTCCTCACAACTGCTTATGCCAGGAAGGAGGAGTGCCTCGTCAGCACATGGCCAGGCCCCTCATGGGAAGTTTGAATGGCTTTCCTCCAAATTTTTAAGCTATGAACTATTCGCCCACTTTTGGGGGGAGATATTTCCTGTGTATGAACAGAGTTTGTTTTGTTACCAGCTTTAAAATTATCCACAACTGATACATCTAAAGCCAAGCTAAAGCATTTTTTTTTTTAAAGTCAAATATGGTAGGATCCTTTCCCACATTTTAGCTTACTTGCAGAAATTCAAGACAGAGGTACAGTACAGAGGGATCACTGTGTCCTCAGGCCAGGAGCCTATAGAAGGAGTCCTAGAGAATCCCTCATTCTCTGTCATGGCCAGCCTGGTAATCACCCTGTTCCAAGCCAACCAGAGTCCTTTAGCCCCTTAGCCACACCCTATCACAGACATATAGAAGGCTTGTCTGTCGAGCTGAATCTGAGCCAGCTTGGATGCAGCTTCCCTCCATGGCTGGCAGGCTGACTTCCAGAAGCCTATCCTACCATACCACTTCAAAAGCTGGGAGGCAGAGGGAAAGCAGCTTTGCCAAAACAGGTGCCACCAACCCCCACGCTGCTGAGTAGAGTGGAGGCTCCAGAGTGCCAGGTCTGGCATGCTCATGCAGCTGTGGCCCTGGATTCCCAGCACACCCCTTCTTCCCTGGCGTTTCTCTATCCCTTCTCCCCTCTGAGACCTGTCCCCACCGGCCTCTTACCTCTACACCTAACCTTGGATACACCCTGACCTATGATGGGAGAATCATCTTACACCTCTATATATGACCATTCTCCCATCCACCAAGGCCCATGTCCAACCACACTTCCCACTTCCAAACCAACACTCTGCTCCCACAATCAGACACCATGTTGGCCTATGTAGAAAGGGACCAGATGCAAGGCTCCAAGATAGCTCAGCCACTGCCTGGGGCCTAGGACTGAAAACATTCTAATGGATGAGTCATTAGTGAAAACCTTATAAACATGGCCTCTCCCTCAATGGGGTATATAAACTCCATGAGGGCCAAGAACACGCCCATCCCACTGTATATTGCTTGCAGCACTTAAGGAAGCTGTCAAAGTTAATTAGTCTGGCAGAGACCAACATGCCTTTTTTTTTTCTTCTTTCTTTTTTTTTATTTTCAAAATAAGCCTGTGCTGAGAAATTCAGTGAATCTTTACCACTCCCACCTCACCCTCCCCCCCCCAAAAAAAACATGGCTATAAATAGAACGGGAATGCAGATGTCTGGCCCCACCAAATCTAAACCTAACTGGCACCGAACAGTGGGAAAGTTCCTCTCACTCACAGAATCAGATAGGGATTCAGGAAGGAAACAAAGGTAGCTGGGAAGTTTACCCTGTCCCATTCTCAAAGAACTATGGGTGGAAGGAACGAATGCCACACACACATGCGTGCATAAGTACGTAATAAAAATATGTCCATACACATGTGCGCATGCATAATAAATATGTACAAATGCCATGCTCAATCATGTGCACATCTGAGAGCTGTTTTTCTTTCTGTACTGATTTATTTTTACACATGTGTCGTATGCATAAATGTGTATGTGTGCATGTGGAAGCCAAGAGGTCAGTGTCAGTTGTCTTCTGAACTGTAGGTTCAGCAAAAGATATCTATTGCTTCTGCACATTGATTTTGAAGACAGGGTCTCTTGCTGAACCTAGAGTTCAGATTCCGCTTGACTAGTCAGCCAGTATAGGGAACAGAGGCACATGTGACCATGCTTGACTTTTACATGGATGCTGAGGAGTCAAACTAGAGTCCTCTTGTTTGTGCAGCAAGCAAGCACTTGTACGTTCTCCTGAGTCGGAGGGCATGACCATTCAGTCCAATCCCTGTAGTCAGTGATGCCCATAAAGAGGAAGGATGGTTGAAACCTACCCAATAATCCAAGCAGGTTTATCCTACAAGCCTAATCACAGCACCATAAAAGAAAACAGAGATACTGTTTTACAAGGTATCTTACAAGGATGGTCACTTGACAATATTTCTTCAGAGATAAGGTATCATAGTACAAGTGGCTCTCTTACCAATAGCCCACAAATCTCCTACCGAACTCAAAACCTTTAAAAGAACTGAAAGAGCTGGAGAAATGGCTTAGCGGTTAAGGCATTTGCCTGCAAAGCCAAAGGACCGTGGTTCGATTATTCCCCAGGACGCACATAAGCCAGAAGCACAAGGGCACATGCATCTGGAGTTCATTGGCAGTGGCTGGAGGCCCTGTTGTGCCCATTCTCTTTCTCTCTCTCTCTCTCTCTTTCTCTCTCTCTCTACCTCTCTCTCAAATAAATAAGTATATTTAAAAAAGAAAAAAGAACTGAAAGTTACATCATTCTGGCAGTCTTTTTTTTTCTTTTCTTTTTTTTCCCCTTTATTCTGCCCAGACTAAAGTATGTCCCTTAAAGAGATAAACTGAAGGCTTATTTTATTTACAAACAAAAGTCTAATCTGAACTTATAGAAAACCAAGACAAGGAAATGCCATGTGATGACAGGAGGAGATTAGTGACCAACCTAGCAAGGAGCCAAGGACCACTAGGGGTCAAGGGTCACCGTCAGAAGCTGGGGAGACACAAGGAAGGCACACAAGGAATGTGAGCCCTTGGCTTCAGACTCCAGCCTCCAGAGCAATTCTCCAAATCAGAATTTATCTAAGGGAATAAATCTATTCTTCTAAGCCACCCAGTTCGTGGTAATTTATTTCAGCCGCCCTAGAAAACGAATGCACCTACCTGGTCTCTTTATTTAGGAACACTCGGGGAGACACATCTACAACTCATCCACCTCTCACCTCTAGTCCTTCACACCCCACTGTCAGAGAGGAAACTCAGTCACTTTGTCTTTACTGTAGAACTGTGTGTGTGTGTGTGTGTGTGTGTGTGCGTGCATGTATGTGTGCGTGCATGTGTGTGTGCGTGTGTGTGTATATGTGTGTGTGCACATGTGCATGTGTGTGTAGTAGCAGCAGTAGTAGTTGCATTTACTTCTATTGTTAGGTATATGACAACTATGGAGAATACAACCTGAGTTCAATCTAACATGTGAGATACTGAACATGTCAGAACATCATGACCATCCTATGACAAATACAAAAAAAAAAAAAGACTTAAATAACACATGAAGCCCCCCCACACTCCTGTGCAAGAATAAAGCACACTAGGACTGGCTTGCAGTGAGGGGGGAAGGTGGACCTGGATCTCTAGAGACCTGTGTGCAGGAGGCAAGGAGCTCAGCTGGACCATCCACGGAAAAAGGACGGTGAGGAGTGCAAAGAAGGTGCCGGGATGAGGATGCGAATACTGTCCATGGCACAAGTCTGAAAAGATAATTCCACTCAGGAGTGACCAGTGGCCTTCCCTGAGGTGCCATCCACTTGACTATGACAACCTGTCAGGGTGGGGGAATGGTGGCATGGCTAGAGTCACTCGTCAGTGGAGGGAAGTAGAATAAGATGAATGAGCAATCAGGAACCAATGGAGCTGAGCAGAACACCTGTGACCCTCACCACTCAGTTGTCTTGGCACGAAAACAAAAGTAGCCACAGAAGCAATAGAGCCGAACACAAGATACTCTTGCTTCCCATTTTTGGAATCTAAAACGTTTCATTTGTTATACTGAGTCATATCTCTAATAGCCTCGGGTACCTCGAGCCCTTGAGTTATTTTTAATTGCTGTCCTGTTACCAGCAGTATTTTTTTTTTTAATGAGAGTTCTTCCCATTGAAACCTGAAGTACCAAAAGGCAAATAAATATAAATGTATGTATTTTTAAATATTTTATTTATTTATTTATGAGAGAGATAGAGAAAGAGGCAGAGAGAAAGACAGAATGGGCACGCCAGGGCCTCCAGCCACTGCAAACGAACTCCAGAAGCATGTGCCTCCTTGTGCATCTGGCTTATGTGGGTCCTGGGGAATCAAACTTGGGTCCTTAGGATTTGCAGGCAAATGCCTTAACCACTAAGCAATTTCCCCAGCCCCAAATGTATGCATTTTTATCTGTTCACCAGAACAAGTATTGGTATGATATCCATTGGAAAACATGAAACTGTTTGTTTTCCTAAAATAATAAGTAACAAAAATGAGTGATTTTTTTCCCAGTATATGCCAATATTTATCCAAAGGGTGTGGACCAGAAATATTTCAGATTTATATGGTTTCTTTGAAATTTGGAATACTTGTATATATATACAATGAGATATCAAGGGACTAGGATCCAAGTCGAAAGATGAAACATACTTATGTTTTCTACACATCCTAAGCACACAGTTTACAGGTAAGTTTACATGCATGGCATGTTAATGTGCTTATGTTTTGACTGACCTGTCGCACAAGGGATCCTGTGTGGAATTTTCCATTCATGGTGTTATGCACTCAAAAGTTTCAGACTTCGGAGCACCTCAGAGCTTTACATAAGATGCTTACTTGTGTTTTTAATTATATATGTTTGTAATCCTTAATTAAAGAGAAAACCTTTCCATTGTCTCTGCCTCTTCTGTACATCTGCAGCTGCTACGGGCAGATCTGGAAGTTGGGCTGCACACTTGGCTATAATTTCTGTGACCAGATTTTGCCTTAAAAGGAAAGCCTTAAACATGAAGGTTTTACAGTGTTCCATAGCTCTCCTTCTGACTCCTCAAAGCATAGATTCCTGAACAGCTCTTGGTAACAGATCTATAGATGTTCAAACCCCTTATATAAAAAAGTGCAGAGGGACTAGAGCTATAGTGCAATTATTAGGGTGCTTGCCTAGAATATAGGAAGCCCTGGGTTGGACCTCCAGCACCCCATAAACCAGGTATGGAGGCACACACCTGTAATCCCAGCACTCAGGAGGTAGGAGGACCAAAAGGTAAAGGTCATTCTCATCTACACAGTGGTTTTGAGGACAGTCTGGGTTCCATGAGACCTGGCCTGAAAATAAATAAATAAATGTTTCTAAGATGTACAGAAATGTGCACAGTTCTGAGTTTGGTACTTAGCACCTAAACAAATAAAAAGGATTTGCATATAACCTATATGCATCTCCTTGTATATTCTACATGACTTATGATATATAATGCAATATAAAAGCTAAAAAAATAGTTGCAATAGCACTAAGGTTGTATATGCCTGGTGTAAATGCAAATTCTTTTCAATTATTTTTGCTCTGGGAACGGTTTAACTTCTAAATGAGGAGCCCTCCCCCACCCCAGACAACTCAGGACCAACTATATTTAATAAGGTCTAAGAACAGATCTTTGAATACTAGGCCAAGGCAAAGCACAGGACACAGAAGCAGTTTGCACATTGAATGATTCATTCCACCTGTGAGTGGAGCTGCACTTGGACTTCACCCAAGGGCTGCAGGCTCCATGCAGCACTCTAGCCTGGGGTGCAATAAACAAGCTCCCAGCTGCTCCCTCACCTGCAAGTTGCAGATCTGTAAAGCTGCTTGGTGACTTTTTGATCTATTTATATACATCGCCTTGGTTTGGCAAAGGTAATGGGAAGGTGAAAATTTATAGGTTTCTTTAATTTCCAAAAGATATCCTCCATTTGGCTGGCAAAAAAAAAAAAAAAAAAAAAAAAAAAAATGTCGTTGGTATGTCAAATCTCCTAACCTACACAAATATTTACCAGTCCTGAGAAAGCAATGCAAATATTGTGTATAATAAATCAGAAGCCTGGTCCTATTTTTTTTTTGTTTTTGCATAAGTACAGGAAAGGCCTACGTGAAACTCTTCTATATATATTTCAAGACATCTAGATCCCTTGAAGTATTTTCTCCCCTTTCTCACCTGGTTCAAAACAACAACAACAACAAAAAAAAAGCCAACAATAACAAAACATCTCAGCCTACATTTTAGGAGGAAGCTGGACTCAGCTCAGATGGGGAGGGTGCTATGGACTCCATATGCATAGCTTCAAGAAGAGGATGGTGTGGGGCTAGAAAGATGGCTCAATGGGAAAAGTGCTTGTCTCCAGAATGAGGACCTGAGTTCAGATTCCCAGCACCCAAGTAAAAGCCAGATGTCATGGCACTTCCTGGAATCCCAGTGCCGGGAAAGAGGAAATAGAAGTCTCCCTGAGACTTGCTGGCTAGTTAGTCAAGAAACTATGAACTCTGGTTCAATGAAAGAGCTTATCTGAAAAAAATATAGTGAACAATTGAGGAGGTCGCCTGATGCTACTGCCTCTATATCTCTACATGAATGCACACACATGCACAACACGTGTACACCACACATATGAAAAACAGAGAGAGAGAGAATGGAGTGATGGGCCACACTGGAACATATGGCAAGTTATTCAAATTATCTCACCAACAGCAGCAAATCACCAGTGCTTGGGAAAGAGCAATGGCCCAAAGACCGTGTATGGCTGCACCTGCAGACCCCTGCGGTCCTGCATAGTCTCTAAAGAAGACCTTTCCCCGAGCCCTGCCCTGGGCAACCTGGTGAGCTGGAGTGACTTCTGGGAAAGCTTTGTGCATCCCTGAGAGAAGGGAGGATGGTCTTGAAGCAGCTGGCCTAGCTGGAGGGATACTGCTTTAGGTGGTTCTGTGTATCTAGAGATCTTCAAACAATTCTGACCCAAAGAGCCAACTGAGAGCTTAACTCATCAACATCACTCTTTATTTTACAGGATGGATCACAGTAATTGAATATTACATAATAAAAACATATGGGTCCATGTTACTTAGAAATTTTCATCTTCATTAAGGGACTTCTTAGCAGAGTAAACAAAATTCCAGGTACAGTATTTTAAAGCTTATATAACCAGTCCAGGGCAGTTTTCCAACTTGCTTTGATTCAAGGAGGTAATTTTTCATTCTCATCAGCAGAAGATGGAAGAGAAATCCAACAATTAGAGAAACAGCAGGCCTATTTTCCATAAGCCTTTTCCAAAGGTAGGGGAAAGACAATAGCCATTTCTGATGAATATTTTTACAATTGCCTCTAACTGAAAAGCACCACTGTGAGAAGTTGTCCCCAGGAAAAAAGTTATCTTTACTGCCTTCCTCAGAGTTCTTAGAGGTGTGTGAGGAGTGACGTGTGAGATATCTATCCTGCCACCCTATTCCACTCTTTTTCACAAGACACTATTGCAGCCCTATTCAGACCCTGCCTATGTCTCCTAATGCCACATTAGTGGAAGCTCAGCTCACTCAGCTCACTGGAGGGAGAATGTTGCACTTACCTTCTTGTTACCAGGACAAAGCACCTGACCAGAAGCAGTTTATGGGAAGAAAGGGTTTATTTCTGCTAAGAGTTTCCAGGGGAGGTTTCATCGTGCCAGGGAAAACATGGTAAAGCAGACAGCCTGGGTGTCACATTTTGTCATAGCAGCAGCAAGTTAGTAGTCTCAGTGAGCTAGACCTGAATACCCAATGGACTGGACTAAAACCTCAAGGTCTGCCCTCAGTGGCATACCTCCTTTACCAAGGTGCCATCCCCCAAGGGCTCTGCAACTCTCTCTACCAGATGGTAGACACACGAGGTCTATGGGGCATTTTACATTCAAACCACTACATAAGCTTTAGAGGTTTAGATTTAAAGTGTCCCCTTGAGGAAGAATTAGGTAGCCATTCAGGAGAGAGGGAACAGTGTGCCTGTCTGCTTCAGCAGAACCAGAGTTGAGCATGTGTTTCAGCCATCCACTCAGCAATCTTGCCCTACCCTCCTGAGCCAGCCCCTAGCCCAAGACCAGTCAGCTCACTCTCGGGCTCATCTGAGTTTGAAGGTAAAGCTCAGCACAATAAGATTATAAACAAATCCTCATAAGGTGAACAAGGCTGCTTGTTGGTTTTGCACATCTCCTGAACTCCCAGATAGCTGTCATGGCAACCCCCTCACCTCGCCCTGCTGGGCTAAGATTGGGGCATTACCCTATTCCCATGGGCACTCCCTACCCCGCCTGCCTTCCACATTGCAGGACCTCTGTGTACTTTTCTTCTCATTTCTACTCTAAATCTAATAAAATCCCTTTCACATTTTTTTTCCCCCAGGCTTAAAGTCTCACTCTCACATAGGCTGTCAGACTGTGTGGGTGCATCTATTTCCCCTTTCTTGGTCCATAGACTGTCCCTCACCAACCCTGACTTTCTTGAATCAGTATAATAGTTTGTGAACTATCCTTCTCTGTCTGTTTTATTCCAGTTCTTTGTTTAAAACAGATACAGACTCAGGGTTTTGGAGTTTTAGTACTTCTCCTGAATCTCCAAAACTCTGCTACACCCTGAGGAATTTTCTGTGGCGGGCATGATCTCCAGCTAGTGGCACTATTTTGGATGGTGGTGGAAACTTCAGAATATGGAGTGTAGTTGGAGAAAGTATGTCACTGAGCAGGCGTGGGGGGGGGGAAGCATGTGTTTTAAAGTTATACCTGGTCCCCAGTCTCTCTCTCTCTCTCTTTCTTGTCTACCATGAAGTGAGCTGTGTCTTCCTCCTCCACACACTTCTTCCACCATGATGATCTACCCAAGTGCACGGGGTCAAAGTACCATGTACTGAACTCTCTGAAAAGGTGAACACAAGAAATATTTCCTCCTGAAAGTTGTTCTCTCAGTATTTAGCCACAGTGATAAGAAATGCAATACAAGAGCTTCCAAGAGTCTCAAGGACTACCTGGACAGCCAGGTTTATTATCTCAAAAGAGTCTCAAAAGCTGTTCTGAAGGACAGCTTGTCAGATCAATAGGAATCTGCCCCCACATCACACAGTGCTCATGGACAGAGCATAGATAGACAGATGGATGAACAGACATAAGGATGGAAGTGTCACATAAGGGTGTGAACTGGACTCTTTATAATGGCACAACAATGAACTGCTAGAACTTGTCCCTTCTGCCACACTCTGGCAATGTGACCGTCTCAGGACTGGCTGCTTGTTGAATGCGTGTATAGCCACAGCCTACTCCCAGGATTTTCAAGCTCAAGGCAAAGATTTTTTTAAAAAATCATTAAGGAAATAAGATACCCTCACTGCAGTCAGGACTCTCTTCGATTCATTACTAGATAACTTAGAATGACACCTGCAGTGTCACATGCTTTGGGAACAGAGTTCCAAAGGGGGATGACTGGGCATTTATGGAGAAAATATGAAGCAAAAGAAAGGGTTGCCTCTCAGTTACCCTGCAACACACATTGCAGCCTTTTTGCTTTAAGATATTTGCCATATACCTTCTCTGGAAAGGATATAGACTGGGCTTTTGTTTAATTCCAGGAATATCCTAATGACCAACTACTGTATTTTAAATGATGAAAAATGGTTATTCTATGATGAGAGGTGTTTCAGCATCTGAGAAACAGCTAGGCTGGTTACCATCTTTGTTGTTAAGGAAGTAACCAATTAAGTCTTCTGTCAAGAGTGTCCTTTGACACAGGGGATGGACTTAAAGCTTCAAAGAGGGACTGAAAGAAGGACGTTGGGAGGGCTGGCTGCTGGGATTCTGCATGCATCCAAGGGAATGTTTCCATTATGTATTGTCATTGGAAAGCACAGATGAAGGGCTTGACACACAACTCAGTAGGTAGAGTGCTTGTTTAGCATGCCGGAGCCCTGGGTTTGACCACCAGCAAAGCTTAATGTTACACATTTACAATCCCAGAACTTGGGAGGTGGAGGCAAGAGGATAAGGAATTCAAGGTCATCCTTGACACCAGCCTGGGTTGAATCATATCCTGTGTCAAAAAAATAATAATTAAATAAGTAGTAAAAAGCCCAGGTGGAGGAGCCTCAGGATGCCTCACTCCAAGCTGTAACTGTAGAAGATCTTATACCCTTGGCATGGTCACTACAAATTCTGCAGGCTTTCCTGGCTCTGTGGTCCTTCAGGAATACACATTGTCTCAGGAATCCCATACTATAGGAATATGGGTGGAAAACCTCACCTGACAAATGAACCGCAACCTGATTCACTCAGAGGAGCTAGTTCCCTCTCCTTCCTTCCCAAGGACAGTTTCAACCAGACTAGGGGCATGAAGGCTGCCTCGAACCCTGTGCCTGGAAGGCCAGTGGTGTGCAGTAGCTGTACTCATAATCGAATGCCAACAGCCACAGCTGAGAGGGACATGGTCATGGGATGGGAAGCAAGGCCACATAAGCAGCTCCTCTGCCCTAATTCTGAGAAACCAAAACATAACAAAGGTGGAAGAAATGCCCACACATGTACTGGCAAAGACATGATGGCAAGAAGACCAAGGTGAAGTCTAAGACCTGAGAGCTTCTGGGCAGTGGGGCTGAGCTCCAAGGTCACCAGTCTGAAACAAGGCTGCCTGGAGGGCAACATATGTCCACAGCATATGTTCCTTGATCCTCTCCCTCCTGAAATCTCAGAATCCCTTGAAGTGACCATTCAGCCTTAGAGCAGAACAAGCTACAGAGACCAAGGTCACCAACTTAGGAAAGAGAAACCCAAGCTATACACAGTATCCCTGGGAGGGACCTCTGTTGGTGCCCAGGCCAGTGATGGGACTTACCATGTTATCGCTAAAGCAAATGATAACTATAAGCAGCACTCCACCATATGACCATTCATTGAAACCTCTGAACTATCCACCAGGGTATCATTAGCCTCATGTTTCAGGTGATCATCTTGAGGATCAGGTAGCCAGAAGCTGCTAAGTACCAGATCCAAGTTGAAATCCAGGTCTTCTGACTCCAAGTCTTTGACTCTCAGCTGCTTACCATCTTTGCTACCAATGTGGCCATAGATCAAAGAGGTGGATAATAAGAACTTCTCAAAGTGAGGCAACACAGTGTCTGCCTCTCCCAATTAGCAATGCCTGGGCTGTGTTTCTCTCTCCCACGTGACTCATGTTTTCCATCCTGAAGATGAAATGGATTGTTAGGCTTATAAGAAGGGAATAAAAAGAACTAGCAAGTGGTGACGTAACTTACTTCACATCTTCAAAAAACTCCCCCCCCCCAGACAAAAGTGTTCATGCAGAACAGGAAACTCCCTGGGTATCCAATTCACTACAGCAAAGCCAGAGCTTAACTGAAATGACTATATTTCTCATTGGTTAGGACCACATCATCACTACTTTTGCAGTAATTTTGATTAGCCATGCTAATAATAGCTACTATCATTGGAGACTCACTTTGTACCAGATGGTGTTCAACATGCTTTGCAGCCAATTCTCATGGTATCACTGGAACCTCTATTGTCATTCCAGTTTTAAAATGAAAAAGTAAAGGGGCTTAAGTAACTGCCCCTAAAGGTTACAGAGATGGTAACGGAGAGAGGGTGGCACAGGAATGAATCCCAGGTCTTCTGACACTCATTCAATGCCACCACTGCCACGAACACTTCCCGTTCTCCACTGTGTGTGCGTGTGCGCGTGCTTATGTGTGCGCATGTATGTGGAATCTAAAAGACAAAGTCAGTTGTTATTCCTCAGGAATGCCATCTGCCTCCTCTGAGACAGGCTCTCTCACTGACCTGAAGCTTACCAAGTAGGCTAGACTGGCTGGCCAGTGAGCAATAGAAACCTCCTGCCTCAGCCATCCCAGTGCTGCAATGACAACCACGTGCCATCACACCTGGCTTTCTTTTCCTTTCCTCTCTTTCTCTGGACAATTTCGTACATGTAAACAACGCACTTAGGCCCTCTCACTTACCCTTTCTCTTCTCCTTTCCTCTCCCACTAAAACCCTTCTTCTTCCCACCAGAACCTCATCCTACTTCCCTGCCTTGTTTATTTTTTATTTTTTGACACAGTGATTTAAATTAGGATCGCATGCATAATCATAGGTAGAAGGTTATTCACTAGAGACTGAGCAATGCTTCACTGGCTGCCTCACTGAAGGACATGGCTTCTACTCTGCCAGCAATCTCCACTATTTACCCCCGGGGGGTGTGGCGTCTCATGCACCCCTCTCCTGACTTTCTCTTGATGAGAGTCGTGAGGTAAGAGAAACCAGCACTTTTCTGGCAGAACTATCTCCCTAGTCCTCCACCTTACAGTTCTAATCATTTTACTTAGGAGTTTTCATCACTGAGAAGTAATATCTCACATGCTAATCCAATGACACTTAGGTTGTAAAGATATAAGTATCTTTGAAACATACCAAATTCACGAGTCAAAGTCAACAATTCCACTTTGATCTGCTTATTTTATCTTCTGTCAGTACAGATACAGAAATAGAAAACAACAATAAAACAATCAAGAATGCTATCTTTTGGGGTGTGTGTATGTTGTATGCACAAGGGTGCACAGATGGGTACACACTGTGAGCACACATGGAGAGACCAGAAAAAGACATCAGGTATCTTTCTTCTATCACCCTTCCACCGAACTCTACTGAGACAGTCTCCCAATGAACTTGGAACTCCTCCTTTCTTAGGGAGCCTAGCTGGCCAGACAGCCTCAGCCGTGCTGCTGTCTCCGCCCTGCTCAGCGCTGGGGTTACAGACATGTAGAACCATGCTCAGCTATTGGTGTGGATACTGGCAATCACGCTCAGGTCCTCACGCTTCCACGATAATAGCTCTCACTACTGAGCCATCTCCCAGTCCCTCGTGGTGCTGTTTTTTGGGGGGTACAAATTATCAAAGGCATGCTCGATGAGCAATAAAATACTGTCAACTTTTCTGAGAAGAGTATAGATTATAAATTCATATATAAGACCATCAGTCACCATTGAGGGACTGGGGTTGTATCTCATCTTTCCTTGGCATGTGCAAGGTCCTGGGCTCAGTACCCAGCACTGTGAACATAACATTACAAAATCACAACCACAGTGTCTTCTTTGAAATATACAACATACACTATTCAGCATATGCCACCCTTTACCCAGTGATGTCTGTAAATATGCAATGCAAACAGTAATGCACAGAACATGAGCATATATGCAAAGCAGAAGGAATATAAAGGCAAGTACCATGACTCTTCCTCATAGAAACATGCTTATTAAGTGAGTATTTAGTGAAACCTGCACAAGTTAAGTATGCACCTGAAACTAGAAGTCAGGTTGGAGAAAGGCAGCAAGCAGGCAGTCTGATTCTCCTGGTATATGAAATGTGGCTGGCCCTTCATTTTTCCACTACACTAACTCATTTCCAGGCCTGTGTGCTATGTGAACCGGGCCTCTAACCAAAGCGGTACCTCAAAGTCTGCTATCAGATACATGAAGCAAAGTCAAAGACCTTCCTGCTGGAGCTGCCCTACCCAGGATTCAGCACTGGCTGCCGGAGGAAACCCATGTAGCGTGCTGCAGGAAGATGTTCTTCCCACCAAGCAACCAATCCGCAAGGCAGAGCCAACACAGCCCGGCCTCTAGAGGAGGGTAGGACACCTTTTTAAAAATATTTTATTTCTTTATTTATTTGAGAGAGAGAGAGTGGAAGAGGCAGAGAGAAAGAGAGAATGGGCATGCCAGGGCCTCCAGCCACTGTAAACAAACTCCAGGCGCATGTGTCCCCTTGTGCATCTGCCTTACGTGGGTCCTGGGGAATTGAACCAGGGTCCTTAGGCTTTGCAGGTAAACACCTTAACTGCTAATCCATTTCTCCAACCCCATAGGACATCCTTCTGATAAGGGGTCAAAAATTAAAATAAAGATAGACTTTACAAAATTCGGGAAAGAGATCTTGCTCACTTTACATCTAATTTCGATTCTTCTATTATTAAGCACACAACCCCACCCCCAACACACTGAAGAAACAAAGACATGTACACAAAGCAGCTTGAAATAAATTTTCAGAAATACATTTTTCCCTTAACGATTATTACTTAAACATTTAAAACCAATCAGTAATGAAAAAAAAATCAGAGTCATTTGATTTTTACTACCTGGGGCTATATAGTAATTATACAAATGGCAGGGAATTTGTAGCTCTGAGTAACTATGAGTGTATAAAATAATTTGATTAAGTAAGATACAGTTACCTCAGTCATCACACTAATTTGACAAGGATGTTAAAATGTCTCTCAGCTGTCTTCTGCTGGGCTGGATATGCAAAAATCCATCTTCAAAATGATGCTTAAAAAAATAAAGAGTAACATGCCCCGTGGCTCCACTTCATCCATTAATTGCTAACCTACTGAATATCCTCCAGCATAAAAATAAGTGACTAGGGTTGGAGAGATGGCTTAATGGTTAAGGCATTTGCCTGCAAAGCCAAAGGATCACAGTTCAATTCTCCAGTACCCACATAAGCCAGATGCACAAGGAGGCGCATGCATCTGGAGTTCATTTGCAGTGGCTGGATGCCCTAGCATCCCCATTCTCTCTCTCTCTCTCCCTCTCTCTCAAATAAATAATAAATAAATTATATATATATATGTATATATATGATAAATAAGTGACTATAGAGCAGGGATACAGAGCATTGGTAGACACACACAGTCATCTATGTCACTACTTTGTCACCACAACCTTGGGAACACTTCTGCGTAACTCTAAACAGGGAAATGCCCACCGTCATAAGAGCTGCCCAGGGGCCCCACCCAGGAGACTATACTGGCCTTTCGTCCATTTTCATCCCAAGGAAATTCAAACTCACTTGTCCCTGTGAGCCTCCTTCATAATTGCTCATGGTGTCAGCAGTTTTAATTTCCTGTACACATCCTTATCTGCTTGAGTCCTCAGTAATTTGATAGCACACACAGACCTGTCTCCGCAGGGCCACCCTCTGTGAATGGCTTGACACATCTCAGGGAGTCTCTACAAAGCACAGAGAAAGCACACACAGAATGGCTTTCTCTCCACACAGTTCCCACATGCCTGTGCCTCCTTCCAGTAGTCCAGGACTTAGACAGCAGTTACATCCTTGTAAATAGGTCAGCTCAGACTAGAGCCACCAGAAGCAAACACCCAAGTACCAGAAATTCACACTGCATTGTCTGTTCTGCATACAATGACATCAAACTCAGCGGGCCTCTTCTTAGGCTAAAAGAAAAAAAAATGTATTTCATAGGCAGCCAAATAGCTTAAGTCACTGCAACAGAACATCCTTGCAACTGCTGGCTTCTATGAAGCACATATAGAGAAGACATTTGCAATGGTAACAGATTTCAGAGTCCACAGCTGACCTGGATGGCACCATCCTGTACCATCTTTCAGTAGCATCACTCCGGCTGGCTGCTCCCTGGTAAGGCCCGAGGCCCAGGCAAAAAAAAAGTCGCAGGTCCTCAGAGAGCACCGTCATGACGGATGGACTTCTCACATACAGTTCTTCCCGGGCAGGTCCACGGGAAAGCACACCTGCACTCATATGCATATGGGTCCTACTTTTCCAAGTTGCTTCTCAAATCACAGGCTACTTTCTGCTTCGGTTCTGCAGTTGAGAAGCCTAAACCAATGTCACTGAGGACACACTGAGGACACGGGTAAATCTGTCCTTTCAGAAAGAAAAAGAGAAAAATAAAATAAAATGAAACTTCCAAAATGTTAAAAAGAAAAGGCACCCATGGAGATACAAAATACAGTAGCTGCATGCACTTTTAGAATCAAATAGGAAATAATGTCACTGGCATCGAAAACGCAGTCAACCTCTTCTGCCATGAAAGGAAGCACTGTTGGCAATGTCCCAAGGCAAGCCCTTCACAGGGTGTCTGAAAGCACTTTACCACAAGGGTAGGCTGATTGCTAATGGGAAGATCATATACACACATCACTAGCACATGGACCCCGCCTTTGTGATCTCCTTCAGATACAGCACCTCAGCTTTCCTAGGATGGGCACCAAGGAACAAGTCTGCCTTTCCAGCCAACCTCCTGCAATAGCTCATTCCCCAGTGATCCCCACAAGACTCCCACAGGCGGCAAGAAAACGAAAGATTTTTCCCCCATCTCCCAAATCCAAGTGACAGAAGAGGAGAAAGCTTGGGGTTGGGAGCCTGGGGGCCCAAAGGAGTAAAGGCCACACACAGTAAACTGACTCAGTCTAGCCTGGTCAGCCATCTATATACTTTCATGAGGTTTGGGTGGCAATGTCAAGGGGCAGCTGGGCAAAGCAGGGTCCTGAGAACCCAATGCCTGTGCTCTCGGTGATCACAGTGAATTCACTGCCCTAGGCCTGCTCTCTCCTAGGTCTCCATCTGCTTTGTGGCAAGACACCTGTTGGCTCCAGCTACCTGTGACCCCTCCCCCATCAAGCTTTCAATCAACAAAGGCCAGAAATGCCAGAATGCCACCACCAGGTGGACTGAATTCCTGCCCTGTCTGCTGCAGTTCCCTGTCCCAGCAGTCAAGGTAACCTCCAATCTCCTGAGGACAGCCGTGCTTGAAGAAGTCCCCACTCCAGGAGCACTATGCCTTTTAACTTTCTCAAGGAGCAAGGCCATCCCTCTTGAAGCCCAGGTTCACTTCCTTCCAAAACCCTTTGGTTACCACAAGTGGAAATTCATAGACTCATGCCTTCTTTCATCATTCCTGGGATGAAAAGTTATCTTGCTGTTGACGGCAAATATCATGCAATCCATACAGCAAACTTGGTTTCAGGAAAAAAAAAAGTAATCTAGAGTCAGCTGTTGATATACTAACTACCTCCTTTTTACACACAGACTAGGATAGGTACTATGTAGTTTACATACGCGACAATACAGTACATTCACATCTACTGTTATTAATGTATGCTTGCATCTAGTAATACACGGACCTTTCTAAATATTTTAATAGTCAAATTCCCCCTGAGGAAGCTGCTGCCCTCCCAAACATGACAATCCCCATCTCCCAAATTCCAAATCCACACGTGCTGCCTGTAACTTTGTAATATAACTCTAGACAAGATGCATGCATTTTACAAAATACTGTCGGCTCTACGGCTCACATGCAGCGTCCATATTGTGAATGCACGTGACAAAGACAGCGATGTAAATGTCTTTCATCTGGGAAGGAGCAAGAGAAATGCATTTAATTTTTCAAAAGCCCTAAAGTTCTGCCACCCCAAGAACAGAGCTGAGTTAGTAGAGCCATCCTCCCAACCCACCCACCCACCCACCCACACACACACACCCTTGTAACCACATAGCTAACTTTGACCAAGCTCTACTTTACTCTAGCTTTAGGAACATTATGACATTGCGAATGGTACAGGGCACCTAGCGTCTGTCCCTTATTAATTTAACCCAGGACCAGGAATGAGGGATTCGTGACCACATGGACTCGCATGGCTCTACCTCTCGATGCAGTTATCCAAGAGCCGAAACCTTGTCCCATTCCATATCTCCATCAAGCTTGCTCACCAACACTCAAGTCTGTGACATTTGATTCCAGTTTCAGGTCAATAGGCAAGTAATGATTTCGCCTTATCTACTCTGAGGAATCTTTTCCTGTTCAAACAGAGCAGGTATCTGGAAGCACGCTAGTGTGTGCAACTCAAGTTCGGACCACCTGAGCCGAGTACGTGACAATGCTGAGTCATGACAAGCTGTTTGCTGTGGTTTGGTAGGCGCCCATGGGCCATTGGAGCATCAAGAACCCCTTTCTGAGGACAAATAAAACAGATACATATTGCACTCAAGGGTGCACACGCCCTCCCCTTGTGAGCTACAGACCACGGCAGGGAACTGAGCTTGGAGAGCGGGTGGCTAGTACTAAGTACACAAACTCACCGCTGCTCGGGGTGCTGTAACTTTAGCTCTGGTGCGCAGAGATAGCTAGCTACTGGGATAGAGGGGAGAACATCCTCCCGGCAAGCCTGGACTCAGATCAGGGCCACACTCGGGCGGGTGCCTTTTACTCTATGCTGTTTAAATCCCCCCATAATTGGCGGATGGAGAAACAGCCTGGGGAAAATGATGCATAATGATTTGTTCTCCGAGCGGATGAAATGGAGAGTGGAGGACACGACACGGAATGATAACTGTTTTTTTTTTTTTTTCTCCCCATGTGCAGGTCACGATCACCACGATGCCTTCCTCTCCGAGAAGGATACTGAACTCACCATCTAGATCCTCTTTCAAGAGGGGTTAAGACAGTTTCACGCCCACCTGCCCGCAGCTTCTCGTCGCGGGCACTCCCCCCCCCCCAACCTGTGCCAGGCGCGCGAGCTGCTGCCGGCGGCATCCACACGGTCCGGCCCGCTCCCGGCTCTGGCTCCGGGCGGCTCTCGCGGCAGCAGCCCCGGCGGGCAGGCAGCTCCCCAGGCGGCCGCCTCTGCACCAACTCGCCAACCTCCGCGCCGCGCCGGGCCGAGGTCGTGCCCGCCTGCTGCCCCACTCCACCCCACCCCACCCCAGCCCGGGCGCCCCGGGGAAGGGAGGGGGGAGTCCCCTCCTTGGTGCCAGGCGGCAGTCGGAGAGCGCCGTTGCAGAACGGGGTCCACCGTGGAGTTGGTACCCGGACTCACCAGGTAGGCGCCCACCGTGCCCTGCGCCAGCATCAAGGCGCACTCGGACACCAGGAAGATTTTGATGTTGGAGAAACAGGACACCTTCTTTTTCTTCTTCTTGTTCCTCTGCGCCTCGTCCCCCTGCAGCTCGCCGCTCCGGCCGCCGCCCGACGAGCCGCCCGGCTTCTTCCCCTGCATCCTTCCTCCTCCTCCTCCTCCTCCTCCGCCGCCGCCGCCGCCGCCGCTTTCCCGCTCGCCACGGGTATCCCGGCCGCTGCCGGGCGGGGATGCGCGCCGAGAGGCTGCGTGCTGTCCCCGCCCCGGGCCCGCGGCGGCCGCCCCCGTCCTGCCGAGGCTGGAGAGAGAGGCACCGCTCCTCGCCGCCGCCGCCGCCGCCGCGCTCGCCCCCTTCCTCCTCCTCCTCCTCCGCCCTCCCCTCGCCTCCTCCTCCGGCTCAGGCTGTGCCAATCACAGGGACGCCTCGCGCCGCCCTCCCGCCGCCGCTACCTCGCCTCCCTCGGACGCCCGCCGCTGCCATCGCCCGCTACCCAGTACCCTCCGGCAGCTCCGGTCTTCACCCACGTCGGCCTTGGCCCCGGGAGGGTGAGGGGGGGGCGGGGCACGGATCGCCGCCGCGTGCCCAGGCTGCGCGGCTTCTGGCGGCCGCACGGTGCGCCCCTGGGGAGGAGACCTGCGGGGACCCGCTTGGGGCGCCGTGGGTGGCTGGGCGGCCGTGGCCTGCGGGTGTACTGGAGACTAGGGGAGTCTTTGCGGAGGGGGGGAGGGGGCGCAAAGCAAGGAAGGTGCTACCCGGCACCTAGGTGGCGCTGTGGGAGCCTGGGCTCCGAGATGGAAAGTGGGTGGTACTGTGGCTGGCCCTGGGAAGCAGTGATGGGCTGGTTGAGTCACCCCTGCCCCGGCGACTGGGACCCAGTGATTCCGCACTGGGGCTCTGGACCGGTGATGAGGGGCCGATTCCAAAAAAGGGAAAGGATCCAGAATTCCCCTGGGTTCAGGTCTTTCTCAGGACAGATGCTGTGCTCTGGGGCTTGGGGGCGGTGCCAGAGGGTCGGAGTTACCCTAGGCTTAGGCCGCTGGCCAGCTAGCCTGCCTGCTACCATGGTGGTCCCCTGCCACTGGCCGCGCCTAAACCACCCCAACCTACAAATGGGGAAAGGAACCAAAGCAGGTTAAGGGAAGTTAAAGACTTCCTTCGCCCCCAGCCACCAAGTTCAGGCAACTGCATGATCGCAAGGACCCCAGTAGAGGGCCTAGTCTGGTCTCCCAACTGCCTGCAGCAGGCTGATCTGTGGACGGGAAGGAACCTTGCCAGGGGCCAGCAGGAAGCGGTGAACCACAAGCTTGCCCTGGTCCCCACCCTGCTCCTAGCTATGTGGCTTTGGCCATGATCCCTGGCCTTAGCAGTGCCCATTATCTTCAGTCGTCACCCGCAGCATTTCCTAGGAGTTTGGCCCACAGGGCACTACTGATAGGATCTGTCGGTTCTCAGCCACAGTGCTTTGAAGCTCAGATGATACTGGACAGGTATCAAGAAATACTCAACAGCTCACTTCTACCTCAGCAAATTGGAAGCCGAACCAATCCTTTAGAAAACCTCACTTTTCTGGGCACCTGTGTCCTAATGCAAGGCAAGGCATTCAAAAGTGCATAGCAATTAACACTGCCATAATTTTTACTTTCCCCCCGAAAACTTAAATAAAATAGGCTGTGTCATGGTATGGGGTGATGTTTTAGCGTACCATTTAAATACAAACTGCTTTATCCATTTGTGTTCCAGACATGATGTCACCCAGGCCTGGTGTGCCTTTGAAATGTGCCCCACCCCTGCTTTGTCTAGGGCACCTCCTATCTACCTGATTTCCTCCCAAAATAAAACTTTTGTGTTTCCCCGCCCCCCCCCCAGGCCCCCTCCGACTCTGATACTGTTGGCTACCTCCTTCATAGCCCTGTTAAGGCCACAGCCTGCGTCCTAATGCCCTTGCATGCTAGGCTAGGCCACTGTTCTCCATAGGCCAATGAAGTAAACAAATTATAGTGAAAAGATTTACTCAACGTGGCCATGTTGGGAAAAGGAACAGGTAAAGATCCAGTTACCTTCCCCCAAGTCCATCTTCAGAGACCTGGCATGAGATTTAGCTTTAAATAGAGGGCAAGAGGCAGGTAGATCTAAGCTGTCCTGGTCAAGGTGAGGTTCCACTCATCACTGAGCCATCATTGTCTGAGCTCCAGTCTGTCCTGCAAGGAGATCTGACAAACTGTTAGAACTGTGTAAAATCTCTTCCTGAGAGGAAAGTTCCTCTTCTGGCTGGTACAGGGTTTCGGCCTTTTCCTTCTCCCAGCATGAGATTCCTACCCAAGTTCCCATTCCTTGCAGATCATTGTTTAAGTAGTCAGATGGCCAAAGGAGGGGTCAAAAGTTTCTCCCTTGCCAGGACATGTTACCCTGTGGTTGAATCCTTATTGCCTGGCTGCCTTTTCTCTACCTTTTCCTCTCCCTCCTAGCCACATGGAGACAGATTTTCTAGGGACTGTTTCTCATCCTTCTCCTTCCTGTCATCCTAATTTTGTTGGGAACATCTCCTCAATTATTCCTGAGGTCCCTTGATGAGCTGAGGGGTCGTCCTTGTGTCTCTGATGACAAGTTACCAAGCTGAGTGGAGCTGCCTGGTGACTGAACAGTGATCCTCTTGCTGCTGAAATGTCATTTGGAGTCCATTAGAATCCTTGTGTCCTATTTACACACACTGTAATAACAAGAGCTGATGTTTATTTTGTGCTTCTTTGACCAGCTCTCAATGTTTCCTGAATTTATGATGTAATCTTCACACCAATCCTTTAAACTAGGTGCTGTGATAAACCCTGTTTTACAGATGAGAAAACCGAGTCCTGGAAGGGTATCTAACCTGACTGACATCACTTATCCAGTAACTGGCAAGCCCAGCCTTTGAAACAGGGTATCTGCTATCATAGCCCAGGTTCTTATGTCTTTAATTTATTTATTTGCAAGGAGATAGAAGGAGAGAGAGAAGAGAGACAGACAGAGAGAGAATGAGCACACCAGGGCCTCTAGCCACTGCAAACAAACTCCAGATGCATGTGCCCCTAGTGCATCTGGCTTATGTAGGGTCCTGGGGACTCAAACCTGGGTCCTTTGGCTTTGCAGGCAAACACCTTAACTGCTGAGCTATTTCTCCAGCCCCAGGTTCTTATTTCTTTAAAAATTGTGTGTGTGTGTGTGTTTTCTTGTGAGCATGGGTGTGTGTGTGTGTGTGTGTGTGTGTGTAAGTCAGAAGATAATTTTGGGTGTCATGTTCACCTTCCACCATGTTTGAGGTGGATCTCTTGTTCACTGCTACATTTTCCAGGCTTGCTGGCCCATGAGCTTCTCGGGATTCTCCTGTTTCAACCATTCTTGTAGACAGTTTCACATTGCTGGAAATGAACTTCCAAACATACACAGCTTAGGGGAGGAAGGCACTTATTTCACTTACAGATTCAGGGGGAAGTTCCATCTATGGTTGAAGAAGCTGGTTTCCATTCACTCATAAATCCATGCAGAGAGGGACACCACCAGCTGGCAAACACCAAAGGCAACAAGCAGCAGGTAAGCCACCAGAGCTCACACTTCCCTGCATGCCTCTGGGCTGGAATTATTCAGGTCTGCCACCAGTGTCACACCCCTTGTAGTATAGCCTGCTGTACTCCAGACACGTGCGCCCCCTTGTGCATCTGGCTAACGTGGGTCCTGGAGAATCGGGCCTCGAACCGGGGTCCTTAGGCTTCACAGGCAAGCACTTAGCGGATAAGCCATCTCTCCAGCCCTAATTTAACTATTTTAGGCATATAAAATTTACTGTTTTCAGAGAAGTCGGACATGTCTACTGCTAGGGAGAGGATTCTAGATTAGGACTGTAGTCTCTTGAAACCTATAAATAGCAGCTGCCCATCATAAACACTGGACTGCACTGGAATTCATAAAAATCATCCAGCTCAGCCTGCAGGAAATCCAGCTACAACCTCAGATGGTCCAGAGAAAGGAACTGCGCAAGCTCGCTTCCCTTCCTTCTCTGCCTGTCCTGACTGGTGCTCTGGGTCAGGAGCGATGAGCTGGGCTCCCAAACAACAAATGCTTCTACCTGACTGTCCCACAGATGGACACACACAGAATGCACACAGTACGACACACAGAAGCTTACAAAGTACTGGATGGCTGATGACTCAGCCCAACCCCATATCCAGGCAGATCTGGGCCTAATGAACTCCTGTTACTCGACAAATAGAGAAGCATGGGGCTGTGTGGAGCTTCTAGCTATCAGGTGGCAGGAATTAAATTTGTATATTCCACCAAGTACTGATGGGGTACGCAGGAAGAGGAGGAACAGGAAAATAAAAAAAGGGGGGGACTTAGAGGGTGTTAGCCTTTGAGATCAGCAGTGCTCCCTCCAGCCAGCTTCTGAAGTGCCACCTGTGTACAGCCACTTGACGGTCAAAGCAAACAGACCCTAAGCCCCACTGGCTACCTCAACAGAGCGATCTTGAAGGTTGCCTTGGAAAAACACCGCAGCCACTTACAGGCTGGAGCCTTGTGTATCTGCCTTTCCTCTCCTGGTTGGGTGGTGAATTTAGGAACAGGGAAGAGTTATGAATGACTATGGAGATGCTGAATTGGTTTTAGACTGTCAACCACTTTTCTGGGCTATGTAACTTCTCAGAGTTATGAGGAAGCACAGTTGGCTAAGACTGTAGAGCCTTACTGTGCAGGTTACTTACTGACCATATGTCAGACTCCAGCCACGTAATCTGGAAATCTGATCTAGAGAAGCCAAAGAATATTGTGTGACCAGGGAAGGCAACTGACTTTGGAATCCTAAAATATTAATAAGAGGTAGGTAAATGCTAAGATATTAACATTGGGAGAGCATGCTCCCCTACACTCACCCCACTTCTGTGCTGTAGGAAAAAGTGAGGCAACTTCATGCTCATGACAAAAATTAATAAATAAAAAGTGAAGATATCTTCAGTATTACTGGGCTGTTGCAAGATTTCACAGCAAGCGGCCTCAATGTAATTCAACACAATGAGAAACTGTTGTTCACGTAATTCACATGAAGCATTTTTTGCCAGCTTCAATTTTGTTGGCAGACAAATATAACACTGGAAAGTAAATGCAAAGAATGATTTCTGATTGTCAATGGGACGGAAAATAGATGCTTAGATTCTTACCCTGTCACTGGTCACCTCCCCTCCCCATCACTTTTCAAAATGCATCAATCACATATTGTGTCCAAGCAAGTATAAAACTGTGGCAAGACCAACTACTTTGGCTTGAAACTAATACTTGGCCTGAGTTGAATCTTATATCTATTCCTTAGAGTTTTTCTCTCCCTACCTCCATTTTCCAATTAGCCCAATCCATATGCCTTTTTCTCATATAGCCTCTGTTTTCTGCTCATTATATTCATAGTTCCATATTTTGAATTACCCTTTAATTTGACGATGTCCTAAAGTGGGCAGACGGTAAGAAGGAGGAGCATCAGTTCGGATGCAATTTTAAAACCGGGTGAATCCTAGACCCAGGTGGAGAAACAGAAGAAGAAAGATCAACAGCAGAAACTGGAGAATTAATGAGAGGTAACTAAGGTTTTAGAAATGTGCTTTACTTATGGAAAATTAGCTTTGCTGTAAATGAAAGAATAAAATAAGCATTCACTACTGGGAGTACACTTGGGGAGTTCACCATTTAGAGTTTCTGTTGATGCATATGTAAACAGAATTTGTTTCTTCAAATAGACTAGTTGCTTAAGGGTAGAGTGTTTCCCTTTAAAAGTAAAAAAAATCATTGGTCTTCTTCGGCTCTTGGGCCTCTTGCCAAAGAGTTAAGGACAGCATAAAAACCTGAGGTGCATGAATTTGCAGAAACCCTCCTTTCAGATATTCTGCTCAGGAACTCCATTTCCCATTCTCCAAGCAACTGTGCACATCTCCTTCCTACAGCAAAAATTGTCCCCATGAGCCCTTTCCTGACAATGCCTCTCCTGTTCTTCCTCAGAGGAAGACTGGCTCAGCTTTATTCCCAGTCTCTGAATAACACATCCAGACTTTTGTTTATATTTTGTTGTTATTGTTCTTTTGAGACAGGGTCTCACTAAACAGCCCAAACAGTTCTTGAACTCCATATGCTCCTGCTTCAGCCTACCAAATACTGGAAGTACACACCTCTATAATGATGCCTGTCTCAAAACTTCCGTAAATTTTTCATTTCTTTCTCTTTTTAAAATTTATTGTTTTATTTATTTGAGATAAAGGGAAAGAGGGAGAGGAATATAGAGAATATAGAGAATGAATGGGCACACCAGGACTTCTAGTCACTGCAAACAAACTATATGCATGTGCTACCTTGTGTATCTGGCTTACATGGATGCTGAGGAATTGAAACTGGGTCCTTAGGTTTTTCAGTCAAATGCCTTAACTGCTGAACTCTCTTACCAGCCCAAACAGTCTGTGTTTAAGGAAAGGGAGTATTACATAGTGGAGTCAGCATTGAATGGGCAGAAAACCCAACAGTGTCTCCAGCAAAGAGAGTTTGGAGCAAAGAGGTTGGGGCTATGTCAAGATCTCCTATGGTTTAAGTGCCCATGAGTGGCAGGATTAGGGTACAGACAAACACAGAAGAAAAACTAGTGTGGACACATCTAAAAACAGCCATCTGCAAGCTAGGGAGGAGCCTCAGAAGAAACAC
The DNA here is from genome assembly GCA_036346955.1 of Dipus sagitta. Classification (NCBI taxonomy): domain Eukaryota; kingdom Metazoa; phylum Chordata; class Mammalia; order Rodentia; family Dipodidae; genus Dipus; species Dipus sagitta. The sequence continues at coordinate 124,478,126 of CM070772.1, read as the reverse complement.
ACCTTGCTACCACCTCAAGTCCCACACATTATGAGAACATGAATTTCTGGTTTTAAGTATCCAGCAGTGGTCTTTTGCTATGGCATCCTGTATTTGTGTTCTCTACAGGAGCAGAACCTATAAAATGAATAGATATTGCAAGGGGGATTTTTTTCATTTTTTTTTTTTTTTAAGATTGGCTTACACCACACACTCTGACGCTGGAGAGGCTGAGTACCCAATATCTGGTCAGTCCACAAAGCTGAATGCCTCACCAGTTCCAAACTAGCACTGAAGGCATGGAGGATTCCTGGAGAGCTGCTGATCTTCAGTCCGCATTGGAAGGTCAAAGTAGTAGGTTCTGATGGCAAGAGAGGATGACAGTGGCTACAGAAAAAAAAAAAACAGTGGGAAAGATGCACTCACCAGCAAGAAGTGATGGAAGGCAAGTCAGAGCATGGCTTTTTCCTCAGCTGTCTATACCTGGGCTGCTGCTAGCATGGCTATCTATGTAGGGGAAAAAAACCATCCTCCTTCAGTTAGTCCTTCTTGAAAATGCCCTCAGTTAGTCCTTCTTGAAAATGCCCTCACAGACCCACGCAGAGTTGATTCCTGATCAAATGAAGTTGACAATGCAGATGAACCATCATGCCGCCTGTGGTGGTTTGAATGTGTGTCCCCCACAGAGTCAGGTGTTTTAATTAAGCTTGTAACTTAGATCTTCAGCAGCCTTGCTGGAGGAGGTGTCACTGTGGGCAGATCCTGGGGTCCAGCCCTAAGGTGTGTTTGGGAACATATCTATTTCCAGCCCAAAGGTATGCAGAGCAGAGTGGCTCTGGTGGAGTCCCTGCTGCCTGCTGCAGTTTATGTTTGCTATTTTTGGTTTTTACAAACTATTTGGCTGTTTCTTTCAGCTTGGATGTATGGAAATAGCTTCTTCTGCCATCATGGAACTTGCCCTGGATCTGTAATCTTGACATAAATCTTTTCTTCCTCTAAACCATGACTGGTTTGGATGTTCATCCCAGCAATGTGGAGCTGTCTACAACACTGTCCAAGCAAGCTGATCAGTACACTACTTTCACCCTCTCCTTTGCTCTTCACTCATGTTCTGGCCCTACTTAAGTGGTTACACCATTTCTTTCTTCAACCTTTAGTTCAGGATGATCCTTCAGCCTGGAATGTCCTTCCCTCCCTCTTTGTCCAGTTGAGTCACAGCTACATTTCCAGCTAAAGGATCACATCTTCCAGGAAGCCTTTAAGAACACTTTAACTTCCCTTCTCAACATCTGCCCTTACGTCTGTGCCATCTTGTCCCTGGCATTCATGCCATGCTTCAAGGCCCTCTCAGTGCTTTTTCCTGCTTAGAAACTGGTCATTGTCTGTTCTTGCAGTAAACCTAACCAGGGGACAGTCAGGTCCATGGCAGTGAAAATGGGAAGCTCCTCTTCACTGCAGCTAAGCATAACCATGGAACAGGACAAAGGCACAATGAGCTCACATACATCGGTGAAAAGCAGCATGACAGTGACAGTGGCTGCAAACCCACACATGGCCAGGATTCTCTGGGCTGGCAGCAGGAAGTGAAATCAAGAGGAACCACTAGGGCCTTGCTACTCAAAGTGTGGTCCCTGGACCACACTGGCTTTACCTGGGGGCATGTTAGAAATGCAGACTCTGAGACCTCAGCCTAGTATGCTGACTGAATTTTGATTTTCATATCCATAGGTGATTGACATGTACACATGGATTGAGGAAAATAGAAATCAGTCTAAAATCAGATCAAAAGAAGCCAATATTAAGCAATATTTCAGTGCTTGTATTTATTTGTGCTTTTATTGTGTTAAAAACTTGAGAAGGGGGAACCAACAATATCAACTGGCTCTGAAGGATATGCTGGTTACTGTCATTCTCCTGCAGTCATCACCATGGAGGCCTGCAGGGAAAGTGCCTGAACACTAATGGCAGGACTGGGCACTTAGGGGTGGTGTCCACCTGCTGTTTGTTTGGTGTCTGATTTCTGTTTTGGCAGCACATCTTAAGTGCAGAATAAAAGTGAACTTCAGATCACTGCAGTCACCTGGATTTCCCTCTCCCAACTCCTGTTAAAATACCAAAGACAATCAAAAACAGACTGTCAGGACACAACAGGGCCTAAGACTCAGAATGTCTGGAATACAGATTGTCATATTCTTGGGGAATAGATAAGTTGTTAATCAATGCAGAGGAAAGAAGTGCATATAAGAATGATGGGATTCCAAAAGACTGGTGAATTTGATAGATCAAAAATAAAGACCTAGAGAGTGAAGAAATAGCTCATTGCCACAGCAGTTACTTAGCATGCCTAAGACCCTGGGTTCCTTCACAAAACTAAATAAATAATTATATAGAGACTTCCTGGATAGACAAGAAGCACCTCCAAGGAAGTCACAACCAAAACAAGTGATACTGCTTTAACATGAAGAAGACAACTTTGAGCTGGATTTTAAAAAAGAACATGCATTTTAAAATGCTACACCATGTTTTAGGCAGAGTCACTAAGGAACGATGCACAGATATAATCTAGAAAATTTGTTTTGATATAAAAGAGATTTCAGTTCTACAAACATCCAGACAAAACATGAATGTTACTTATGATAAAAATGAACAGGCTGACTCGACAAGAAGTCGCAAGATTAGATGCTCCAGATAAAGAGGAAAGTCTATGCAGTACTAGGAGAAAGTGCTTAAGACTAAAGTGGCAATGTTAGTAAGAAAAGAGATACATTCTAATCAAACCCTGAGAAAAGCACCTCTTATATACATTTCTTGGAAAATCTAAAGATACATTCCAGTGGAATAGCAAGTGAGAGGTAAAAATAGATTCAAAACAGTTATATCCTGGTATTAGTACAAATACAAGTGTTTTTCTTTCTTGAAATAACTAGATATAAAACTTGTGATTGATTGGTCTATGATTCTAAGTGATACTGGCAAAAAATAGGAGAAAGAAATCATGTAAGAAAAAGGGGGTCTGGGACTGTGGCTCAGTTGGTGCTTAGCTAACATGCATGAAACCCTGGGCTTGATTCCCAGCACCACTTACACTGGGCATGATAGTGCATGCCTGTTATCTTAGCACTTGGGAGGTACAGGGAAGGGGATCAAAATTTCAAGGTTATTCTCAATTGCCTAGTGAGTTCCAGGTCAACCTGGGATGAGAGAGGAAGAGAGAGAAAAAGGAAAAGGAAGTTAGAGGTGAGAATGAAATGCTTCATATTATAGAAAAGAGCGTTAAAATTATATTATTGCCAGTCATGGTGGCATATGTCTATGGTTCCAGCTCCTGCCAAAAGCTGAGGTAAGAAGATCTCTAGTTTGAATCCTGTCTGTTTTGTCTCAAAACAACAATGCCACATGTGGTGGCCACACACATATGATCACAGTACTAGGGAGGTAGAGGCAAAGGTAGGAAGATGTCTATAAATTCAAGGCCAGCTCAAGTTCCAAGTCAGCTTGAGCTATATAATACAACTTTGTGGCCACAATAGCAAACAAAGTCCTATTCATGACCATTGGAGAATCAGCTCATTTCTTGTGATCTTGAATCATAGAACTGAAAAGAGAATATATCCTTGGAAAAAAACAGGGAAAATATAAACCATGGAAAAACAGTGTAAGATACTGGGGTACCATTGTAAGTCGTGAGGTCTGAAAAGCCTAATTTTGAATGTCATTCTGGTCCTTAGTAGCTTTATTCCAGAAATCTTGCTGATGAACTGAGAACCTCAGTTTTCCTATAAATAAATGAAAATTGTATAGTTCACAGAATAACTTTGGGGATTAATTCTGGAAGGCAGTCTGTCCTTTCTCTGGTCCAAGGATGAGTGTATGTAAATGAGTTTCTCTAAGTTGTTATCATTATTGTTTCTTTCATTGTCACTCACAGTAAAAGATGCTTATATCAAATGTGCGTACAGGTGCAATAGTGTATAACTGTTATGAGGGTAACCAACTGCTTTCTGATTTTATATGAAACCTACTCTGTGAAAGAGAATTCTTGCCTGGTACTGAAAATGAGGTCAAAGGCCCATGACTTAAGAAGTTACAGGCCTTAGAGGGGAACCTACTACTGCTATTTATCTAAATGTCTTCTAAATATTTGTTTATAGCCTCTAAATATTTGTTTATAGCCACAGATAAGTGCTGTTCTCAGCCTAGCCTTGGTCAGAATCCTCCCCCACGTCCAGTGTACAGTGATTAATGAAGATACTTATAACTGGTCAAAGTACTGAAAATAAGTGACTTTTCAGTGCTCAGTCTTATACTGTACATCTATACTACCCACTCCAAGGCTCAGGAAACACTGTAGAAGATAGAGCAGAAAGAATGTAATAGCTGAAAGATGGGAAGGAGTGCTATCTAATTCTGTTGTCTGGACATGCCATGCCATTACACTCAAAAATTCATAGCAGCTGGAATTATGTGAGTAAGACCTACACAAGACAGAACCAGTAAACATCCCATGATAGAAGGGGCTCCACCCACCCATGAGGAGCTAATGGCATTTAAAGGAGTCATTCTCCTCAGTGGTGTAGCTACTGGTAAGTGGTGGGAAGTGGAAGGGGTTCAGCAGGAGTGTGAGGAAGATAAGACAGGGTAATGGACATGTATTTGATCAAAATATAAGATATGCATGTATGAAACTGTCAAAGAACAAATAAAGACAAAAGGAAATAATGCCTACATTTTGTGGGACCTTTCCTCAGGGAAGCTAGCCTGATCTGTTCTCTGAGTAGGCTCAATTGTAACTGATCTTTGAGAATCATATGCTTTAGATCTAGTTCTAAATTTCTAGTCATTTCCACAGACTTGATATTCTGAATGTTCCTTTCTTTGCCCATTGTAAGTTTTCTATTGTTTTCACACCTGCATCTGATTCCCATGTCAGTGTCCAGACTCAGTTTCCCCTAAGCACTGTCAGAGAAAAAACAGATACTCCTCAGAATTACTCAAGATGAGAGAATGGCCAGTTATAATAAATTTGATTGATATAGCTTTCTTATTAAAATACCAGGACTTCATCGTTAGGCAAAGAATTCTGCATAAATAGGTCTTGAGAAATATGTAAAACAAAAAATGAAATACAAATAGAATAAAAGTAAGAGTGATAAAATACAGAGGGAGAAATAAATGTGTTAATGCAAAATATATTCAAGACTGAACACATAACAAAACACAAATGTTAAATGGGCCAAAGTGCAAATAAAAAAATGTTTAGTCTTCCAAATAGATATTTTATACATCAAACTTGTAAAAACAACATTGTACAGGAAGAAATTAATGGAAACACAAGAGTGTCCTATGAGTCTTTATATTACTGCTCTTTAACAAAAGAAATTGACAATTCTTTAAGATTTCTGTGCATGTTTAAAACAAAATTAAGGAAGAAAAGAAAATATTTTCTAATAATATTGAAAAATAAATAATTTAATAGAATCAAAACTAAAATTAATATGTGAGTTTAAGAACTTTTATCACAACTATAGACAACATATAAAAGCAAAGATAAAACTTGAATTAAAAAATATATATTAAAAAAACATAATTTTGTCCAGGTGTGGTGGTGCACGTCTTTAATCCCAGCACTCAGGAGGCAGAGGTAGGAGGATTACCATGAGTTCAAGGCCACCCTGAGACCACATAGTTAATTCCAGGTCAGCCTGGTCTAGAGTGAGACCCTACCTCGAAAAACAAAAACAAAACAAAACAAAAACAGAATTTCACAAATATGAAAATACTATTTAGGAAATATTAATTAATTGATTAATTAATTAAATATATTAAATTAAGAAGAAGGTTATTAATGGGAGGGGTGGGGATAAGAGAGGGTAACTAGAAAAAATAAGGACAAAATACATTATATAATAATGCAAGTATTATATAAGATATATGTATGTACAATACATATATAAGTATTTTGTAGAATACATACATGAAAACATTGGGCTGGGATGATGGTATAGCAGTTAATTGTGCTTGCTAGCAAAGCCTGCCAGCCCAGGTTCAATTCCCCAATACCCAAATAAAGCCAGACCCACAAAATGGTGCATTCATTTTGAGTTGGTTTGCAATGGCAAGAGACCATGCCTTTTCCTCTCTTTTTTTCTCTTAGATAAATAAATAAACAGAAAATGGAAAGAAAATGTCAAAAATTGAAAAAATAAATAACAATTTTAGTAAAGAAACATTTAATTTATAACCTTAAAACACTAATTAAATGAATGTTTTCATGGTAAATTTCACCTGATCCTAAAGAGAAGGTATCATGAATTTAGAAAATACTCTTGGATATACATAGAGTATCATCATTGCCTCTAAAGATGTCTCATTGTCTGAAAATTTTATCAATAATAACTTTCAGAATTTTAAAATGACAAAAATATTGTTCTATGATCTTTCTAAATATAAAAGAAAATGTTAGGAAATATAGTTTCATTTTATGAAGTCAGTATAAAACTGAACTAAAACTAACAAAAAATAACACAAGCCAAGGAAAGAAATACCATTATGATGTTATAAAACAGTAAGTATTACAATGCTAATTGCATATAAACAAAGGATAAACCAAAGTTTTGTTTCTTACATGTTGCAGTGCTGCTCAATGTTAAGAGTAGCAAGAGGAGATGGAGCAATTAATCATTTGGCCTGTCCTGGGTATTAAAATATACCATAAGCCACAGCGATATTGAACAGTAGTGGCTCATGAACTGGCAAGTAGATGGATAGAACAGGGCATTCAGCCCTGAAATAGACCCTAGTATCCATATCATCTTAAAAAAGGAAACACCATTTTTAAAAAATGTGAAGAGGTTATTTATGAAATGGTTGGGAAAATGGATTAACTCAAATTATAGCCTTACCATGTAGCAGACCCAAACAAAACAAATAAAAACAGATGGATAAAAGAGCCACAAATAGACAAAAACATAAAAAGCAATTAACAGATCTCTGGTGAAGAAAAGGCATTTGAAGTATAAAGAGCCAGTCAAGTAATTACCAAGGAAGTGCTAGATAGATTTTGCTCTTACATGATTAAAACCTCTGCACTGCCCTACCTCAAGATATATCACTCACAGCAATCGCATTACAAACTTGGGAAAGTGGTTGTAGCAACAAGGCAGAAGAATGACATCATTAAATGAACACAGGAAACATTCTTACAAATCAATATGAGAAACTCCAGTACTCCAAAGAAGAACTGAACAGAAGTCCTAGACATAGCATGTAAAGAAATCCAAACTCCATTAGCATGAAAAATGTTCTCACAACTAATCAAATACTAGTTCAAGCAATTACAAGGTGCAGTCTTGTGGTGGTTTGAATAGAATAGATGGTCCCCAATATATTCAGTTGTTTATTTGTTTGTAGTTTGCATCTCTAGCCATCTGGCTGGAGGCAATGCCATTGTGTGGATCTTAAGGTGTGGTGGTGGGTTTGAGATTTCAATCTAAAGATATGCAAAGTGTGCCTAGCTGGAGTTCCTGAAGTGTGCTCTGGCTTTTGACCTTTAGGCTTGTACTGCTCTCTCTCTGCTTGGGCCTGTGAAGGCAGGCCAGTTTCTTCTGCCATTATGGAACTTCTCCTGGATCTGTAAGCTTCAATAAATCCCTTCCTCCATAACTGTGCCTGGTCTGGAATTTCATCTCAGTGAACCTGAAGCTGTGCATGTAAAGAAATCCAAACTCCATTAGCATGAAAAATGTTCTCACAACTAATCAAATACTAGTTCAAACAATTACAAGGTGCAGTCTATTCTCCTCCTAAGATGGCAAAACACTAAAGAAAATGTTCTGTGACAGGCTGATGACAAGAAGCCCTCAAAAACTGCTGATCACAGTATGAATGGCTGAGCTGCCATGCACAAGCTATGCAGCGTGATTTGGGACCACCTACCTGTATCCTTCAATTGCTCACTTCCAATGCCTCACTAACTGCCTATCAATGAATCTAACCTAGGAAAATAATCAGAGACCCAGTAAAATATGATAATGCTATTTTATTGTGTGATATCTTTTGAATATTTTAATAACATGAAAAATGAACAGAATATATGTTTAATATTATAAATATATATAAATAATGTTAATATACGGCTGATAAAAATTGCATGTTCTTTGTTTAACCCTTTTTTCCTTCCTCTCTCCTCCCTTTCTTCCTCTTTTACTGCTTCTGCCTCTTATTCTTCTTCTTTTTTAGCTATATTCCACTACCCCAGTTTCTTTTCCATTTTATTGATAGTGTCTCACTAAGTTGACCAGGCTGGCTTTGAACTCACTCTGTAACCCAGGCAGGCCTTGAGTTTCTGGTCCTCTCGCCTCAGCATCCCAAGTAGCTAGAATTACAGGAGTGTGCTATCAGGCTTGACAAAACTGAATTTTCAAGCAAAGACAGTACTTACCCATTTACAAATGCTTTTTAAAAACATATAATAGGGAATAAGATGATTCCATGGGTAATAAGCATGAGGACCTGAGTTCAATCTTCCACACCTACATAGAAATCAGATCATGGCCACACATACCTGTAACTCCAATGTTGAGTGGGGTAGAGAAAGGAGGATCACTAAGGTTCACTGGTCTGCCAGTCTAACCAAATGACAGGGAGATCCAAGTTCACTGAGAGACTCTGTCCCCAGAAAATAAGGTGGGAGAGCAATAGAAGACAGTGGGTGTCCTTTGCCCTCCAAAACCATGCACATGGGCACATGCATCTGCACACTTGTGTGTACATGCAAATGCATGCAAAAAGAAAATATGATAAGGGAAAACTTCTTAAATAAGTGAAAAAAATGGTTTCCAAATTTCATCACAGTACTATCCATTTTGTATTACACACACAGTGGATTTTATAGTTAGTCAGTGCACCTAGATGTGAAACATAGTTTGCCACCTACTAGTTTTTGCCCATGGGTAATTAATTTTAAGCTTCAGTTTACCTTGGCCAAGCATGCTGAAAGGATTGAAGTGTTAAGTGTCAAGTATCTGCCACAGAGCCTAGTCCATAAATGGAAGATTTTATATTCACACACTTAAAAAGTAAGTATCAGGATTGTAATTCTGAAACATTTTCACAATTCAAAATATATTACTCATACTCCATCATTTCTGGAACAAATTACCTAGGTTAAATGAACAGCTTCCAGGAAATCTACATTTCTCTGACATTTTGCCCCAGTTCAAAAGGACAGAACAAAACCTGACCTGCTGTTCAAGACCCAAAGCCTTATTGTTCAGGTTCAGAATGGTCAGATCTGACCCACCGTGCACTCTGCTTTCTAGGTCTTATCTTTCTTTGCGAGTATTCTTCCCCTTCCTTGTCCAGAACTCTTTTCATACATGGAAAGGTGGCAAGGTATCCTTGGCACAGCTCCCAAAGTAGTGAACCCTCACCTGCGGATGAAAATTAAACTAGCAGAAGCCACTACAAACCTTGTGGAGTTCCAGGTCCCCTGAAGGAAAGGTATCAGTAATCCTGAGATATCAGTCCAGAGGGACAGCTCTGCAAACCGTCTAAAACCAGGATTTCCAGAAGGAAACAATCTAGCCATGCTGGGGTAGAGGAGGTGCTCCTGTCTTCTCAATGACCTAATTGAAACAAATTCCCAGAGGACGGATCTTTCTTTGTCTTCCTGTCCTCAAATGTGTGAAAGTCAATGACTAAAATGTATAGGGACAGATGAAGAGCTGGTGGTGGAGGAAATATAGATTGGGAAAATTCCAAAAAGGAATCCCAGACAGAGAAAAGTTTTCTCTATGAGCAAAGAAAGTCCTTCTTAGAAGAGAAAAAGAACAACATGATACCATCCAGAACAATTACTCCTTGGGAACAAGAAGCATATACATTTCCTAGGGGACCAAGTCATCTGGCATAAGAATTGAACAACAAGGTAGGGGAACAAAGAATGAGTATGGAGAGTCTGAAAATGTCAGTGTAATATGAAGGCAGACACAAAAGCACATTCATGTCAGGGTGAGAACTATGACTTAAGCTGAGGTTCAAACTGCAGTCAGTGGTTACATCCCTTCTATTTTAGAAAGTCCAAGAGGTCAATGAAACTTCATGCTGTAAGAAGAGCCAGGTGCAGAGGCTTAAAGATGTTAATAGCATTAGGCACTCATACCGTCAAAATGCAACATTATTCTAGCTCTGTCTCCAAAGAAGTAGCATTTTGCTCCCTGACTATATTTATGTGACCTTCTGGTGCCCTGATTGGGATGTTTGATGCCTATCTCTCACCTTCACTAGAAGAAATGTGACTGTTGCAATACATTCTCTCTGTCTCTCTTCTCTCCTCCCCAAAGAGGATGGATCTGGACTTCAAAGCTGTTACAAAATCACAGATACCTTTGAACAGAAAATGTGAAAAGCACAAAAGAGCAGGATTAGAGGTCCTCTACTGCCTAAGTTACAATTTAGCCTTAAAAAGACAACAATTGTGGCTAATTAAAATATGATGAGTTTGCAGAAAGTTATATCTTCATAATGACAATCAAAATATCTTAATATAATATATACTACAGATAATTATGATAAACACAGAAGTTCAGCTACAGAGGGATATGCTTAATTTTTGGAAATTTTAATGTGAGGTGGTTAATACAAATTGGTATTTTATTTCTTCTATTAACTCTAAAATCTAACATAGCATGCATCTATCTGTGTAAGCAGAAAAGGAGAAATATCATGGAATTGTTAGTAAGCCACATTGCCTTGGGAAAATGTACAGAAACTCTAGGAAAAAAGGAGAGGCTACTAAGTACCAATAGAAACACAAAATGTTCAGAAGTGTGTCTTATGATAATTTGTCAAACATTTTAAAGGAGTGCTCTTGGCACTACCTTGGTTCTATTTCTCCTGGGAGATGAAACCTCTAGTTGGTCCCATGTTGTATGGCTTCCTGGGGGAGCTATGAATGCCTGTCTACCAAAGAAACAATGCCACCAAAGTGTGGTGAACCAATGCGTCTGTTGAGGTTATTATTTCCTCATGGTGAAGGGTTATTTACAAGCAATGTGGGCAACTTGGGGAGCTGCAATATCACTGGACTCAGCCAACGTGGATGAGGGGCTCATGAAAGCTTAGTTGCCGGAGCTCCTGCTCGACTTGGAGGCAGTGCCACTGAAGAGTCTCCTCCTCCCTGGAATTGTTTACTGCTGTGTAACCCCCCGGAGAGGTCGTACATCATAACTTCCCATTTCCCATTTCTATGACAGAATGTTTCAGTCTGGAGGAATTACCTACACAACACCCCAGGGAAGACAATGAACAGGTTATGGGCTGTGTTGTGCTCCTCAAGAAAGATGGTGACATTTGATAGCATAATCCTAGGCTATTAAAAACTAAAACCATAGGCATAGAGTGGAGTTAAACATTTTTTAAAAAATATTTTTATTTATTTATTTGAAGCAGGAAGAGATAGAAGAGAGACAGACAGAGAGAATGGCTGCAAATAAACTCCATATGTATGTGCCACTTTGTGCATCTGGCTTTTCTGTGGGCAATAGGGGACTGAACTCAAATCATTAGGCTTTGCAGGCAAGTGTCTTAACCACTGAGCTATCTCTCCAGCCTGGAGTTAAACATTTTGAATTGATAACAATTAAAATAAGATTATCTTAAAGCGAAACTGTCAGCCTGATGTCTATGGTGTAGGTCCAAATAGTCATGAGCTAGAGTCCTAATTAAGAGTCAGTCAAGAGCTGACATCTAAAAAGGAAAAATCCTGTGACCTTGACTGTCTGAGTTGATGCTTATTTCTGATGAGGTAAAGACTATAAAATTGGGAAGATTTTTAGTTAAATACTGCTGTAATCTTAGGCAATACTGTTGTGAGTAGTAGTAAAATAGTAAAAGGATAAAAACATGATATTGACACTTTAAGGATATAGTAATATTCTTTATGATAGTTGTATCTGTGTGTGTTTTGTTTGGTTATTTTATGTTTAGAATGTTTAAAGGACTGTCAAGGGAAACACAAAATTTTCATTTCTTTTTTTTTTTTCTTTCGAGGTAGGGTTTCACTCTAGCTCTAGCAGACCTAGAATTCACTATGTACTCTCAGGGTGGCCTTGAACTCATGGCAATCCTCCTACCTCTGCCTCCCAAGTGCTGGGATTAGAAGCGTACACCACCACGCCCAGCAAGATTTTCTTTGAAACAAATGACATGGAGTAGATATTTTACAAGCCTTTCAGGATTAGTTTCAATTGCAGGTTGCACTCAAATACCAGGTTGTTGTGGGTTGAGAGTTGATATAAAGAACTGAAGCACAAAAGGTAAGAGTCATGAGGCAATTTGTCTTAGGAGCTACTCTTAAGAATATGCCTTGCAAGTAAAATAATCAAGATGAATACTTTAGGACAGGTTTTTAAGAGTCAAAACTAAATTAAGATGTAAATAATGAACAAAATGTTGCTGTTTTCAAAGCAGGTTGTAGATCCAGACCACAGATAGTGGGTGCCCACAATGGGTTCTTTACAAGGGACTGTCTTTGTGCAAGAAAGGTGAGAGGTAGTGTGAGAAAAGGAGCCTGAGCCCATGGAGACAAGGTGTCTGGCTGGTTCACCTTAAAGGCTGGAGAATCTTGAACCAACCTATACTGGGACAAGACCTAAGCCTGGCCCCTCTTCTTCCAAGGAGGTGGAGGAGTTTGGGTATTCTGGCTGGAGATTTGAGGCCTTCCTGTGTGTAGGCCATTCAAGTAGGATATGGGAAACTGAGATGTCCTGCCTCCAGTGACAAACAATACTGACCTCTGAGTGTTACAGATTTCCTTACTCATGTTTTCATGCTGTGTGGATGTAATAATTCCCTCCAGACAATCTCATATCCACTCTTCTCTGTCCATACCTTGCCTTTTTACACAGCCTTTCTTTTCCAGGCCCACTTTTTGCTCTGCTTCTTTTACTTAGCTAAGGCAGAATTGTGATAGGAGCCTGAGAAGTAAACTGTGCTTGGTTACTTTAAGTAACCTTTGGGGACCAGCAGCATGGGTACCACCTGAGAAGTGGCTAGACATGCACAGTTTCAGGCCCACAGAACTGAGAGGCAGCACTCACACAACTCTGCCCCCAACATATGCTACATTGAAGAAAATGCTGGATCATCCACAAATGCTGATCCATCTATCTCTTCCCAGTATGATTTGGCTGGATTTGGAATCATTTAGGAGCCATATCTCTGGCAATGTTTTGGGAGAGTGTTTCCAGAGAGGTTTAAATGAGGAGGGAAGACCCACCCTAAGGTGAGTGGTACTATCCTATGCGCTCAGGTTTCAGACTGAATAAGAAGGGAAAAAGAAAAAGCCAGCTGAGCACCAGAGTTCATCTCCCTCTGCTTCCCAACTAGATGTACAATCCAGTCACACTCCTGCCACCATGACTTCCTCCACCATGATGGACTGAAGCCCCTCAAACCATGAGCCAAAACAAACCCCTCCTTACTTAAGTTGCTTTGCCATGCATTTTGTCACAGAAGTAAGAAAAGTAACTAAAATAAATGTATATCCAAGCAGGAGAGTTTGAGAAGGCCTTCCATAGACCTTCCCAGGCTCCCCTTCTACCCTTCTCTGTGGCCATTTCCAGGCAGCCAGTGGAGGGAAAGGCACCAGAGAAACGAAGTCATTTCAGGTGTGATTTAGGATCCTAGGCAAGCTAAAGCAGACTTCCCTTCTGCGGATGTGCTTCAAACTTTTTCATATTGAAGCCCACCAGTTATGTGGATAAGTACATGTTGTTGGTGTACTTCACTGTTCCTGTTCTGAGGCCCCCAGAGCCTGCACTTAGAACAACAAGGAGTTCTCACCTGTTTTCATCTCCCTTTGAAATCCTGATGAACGCTCCAGGTTGGAACAGGCCCATGTGCTGAGGCCTAATGCTTCATCTTTTGTTTTCAAACTTCAAAGTTTAATGTTAAAATAAAAGACTTATTTCTCCAAATAAGTAAGGATTTTCCCAGGTGAAAGAGGCAGATTTAAGTTTAAATCAAATCTGGGGAATGATCTTGATGTCGGTCAGTTTCACTATCTTTTCCCTGAGTGCGTTTCAGAACTACTGTAGCTGAGAATTGGTGTTGGTTTTGAACTTGGAGGAGATGCTGACAGTTGAGTTGGAATTTCATTGTCTATATCCTTCCAATGAAAGGGCACCAGTTCATTTCCGGTGACCACCTGTCCTTTTTTTTTTTTTTTTAAGTTTTGTGGGTTTTTAGAGTTTGAGGATGGCATATGGATGACAAAGAAGTATCAATCTATAACTTTCTCAACCCTTTGAATGTGCCCCTTGTCTCAGGGACAGACAACCCAAAGAATCGCCATGAACTCCACATTCTAGGCTAGTACACACCTGCACACACACACATGAGTCTCACAATCCTGGTGTAGGGCAAACTCTGAACAGATGCCTAGAAACTCATGTGATCTAGACATTTAATATCAGTCAGTGTTGGTTGAAAAGAATAAGGAAGCATTTCATTTGGATGAACCATCCTGTACTGGGCTACTTCCACCATGTAGTAAAGTTGACAGGTCCTCATTTACTTTTACTAAGAAACTCCTGCAGCAAAACATTGAAAAAATAAATAAAGGTATATTTATAGTTTGGTCTTATAATAAACTGAAACTTCACATCTCTGAGTTTTAAGATGGCTGGTGATAGCAGAGAAAGGTTTTGTGCTGTTGGCTGTAGAGCTGTGTGTGTGAAAGACATACACCATCATGGTCTGTGTGTGTGTGTGTGTGTGTGTACATAAGTGTGTATATATCAGTGTGAACATGGAGGCCAGAGGACAATCTTGGGTATTATTATTTATGTTTTTCCACTTTTCTTGGAGGCAGGCTTCCTCAATGGCCTGGAATTCACCAAGGCTAGACTAGCTGGCCAGAAAGCCTCAGGGATCTGCCTGTCTCCACCTCCCTAGTGTTGAGATTGCAAGCACATGCCCCATGCCCAGTGTCTTATCATGAGTTCTGAGGATTGAACTTGGGTCTTCATACTTGTCAAGCAAGCCCTTAATCAACTGAAGTGTCTTCCCAGTCCCACAATCACATTTTTCAAGTCATAGGAAACACCATTGGAGGACTGCTGGGTAGACAATTGGCTTGTACACAGATTTAAAGGATCACTGGAAAGAAATGCCACACATCAACCCAAATATATCCTTGCATGAACTTTATTATTAGGACTTTATTCTCCAGTGCCTCAGGCTGCTCTTTGTGGCAAAATAGTAGAGGGAGTGGTCTCCATATCACCCTACGCAAAGACATAGATGGTGGCTGAAATTTTTCTTGTTACAGATGCACATGTTAATTCAACATGTGTTTAGCACAGTAATGAGACAAGATGATCCTGCAATTGAAGAAGTCATGAGTGGTGACTATAATCAGAGGGCAGAACCCTATTCACTTAAAACAGCAAATTTAAGTATTTAATACACAAAATTGTCATATTTCTGTTAGATTTCAAACAAAAGTGTTTTTTTAAAAGACATTTATTCCCTTAAGAAATCAACTAGCAGAATTTAAAAAACTGTGCTAGCTTATTTACTTAAGTGGACTTTGCATAGGCCATCTTCCTATAGAATGCTCAGTCCTGGCCTCCTTGTGTCTCAGTTGGTGCATCACTGGTTCCTATAGCTCTCTTATCTAAATTAGATCATTCTGTTATGCTTCTTTGTGCCATTTTCTTTCACAATGGTTTTTAAAATATTTTTTACAATTTTCATACATACACACAATGTAACATGATTATAGTCCCCTTCCACCACCTTCCCTTTCCTCCCTCTTGCACCCTCCATTGAGTCCCTTCTTTTTAGCTAGATTGTCTTCTAATTTTTTAAAATATTTTATTTTTATTTATTTATTCATTTGACAGAGAAAGAGGGAGAGAGAGAGAATGGGTGCACCAGGGCCTCTAGCCACTGCAAACAAACTCTAGATGCATGTGCCTCCTTGTGCTTCTGGCCTTACGTGGGTCCTGGGGAATTGAACCTGGGTCCTTTGTCCTTACAGGCAAATGCCTTAGCCACTAAGCAATCCCTCCAGCCCAGTCTTCTAATTTTTTTGACAATTTTATGTATGTACACAATTTATTTTGATCATAGTTGCCTCGCCTCTGTCTGTATTGTCCCTAACAGCCAGCTTCTTCCTCTGGCTTCCTCCCCCCTCCAATCCAACTAGTCTCTCTAACATTATTTTTAATTGATTATGAATTTTACTGTATGACCCTATAGGGTACAGGTCATATTCCCGTTAGGTTTACCTCTTATATCTTCTCTCCCCTGCCTCCAAGCCGCGGAGAGCCCTCCTCAGTGGGGTTATTGGTATTCCCTGTGGGATCATGAATGCATCAGCTGGTCTTCTTGGGATGGACAATGCCACAGGATACTCCTTCCCACCCTTCGACTCTTACAATCCTTCTACTCCTTCTTCTGCAATGTTGCCTGAGCTTTGGTGGGTGTACTATAAAACTACTTTTATGATAAGTTCTCTGTAATCTTGACTTTCTGCTTTGAGGTGTTTTGAGTGTCTTCAGTGTCTATTGCCTTCTCCCTGGAGCTGGTTGTAGGCTGGCGATGAAAACAGTACTCATGTTTAGAGCATCACTTCCTCTGTAATGCCTTATGGGGTCAGGTGGAGGCGGGTCATCTTGTACTAGGTGGTCAGCTGTATCTTCTCGTCATGTTGATGTGTCTTGGTTCTCCCCAGTTTTCACTACTTTCTTTAAAAGAAAGCAGATTTTTCAAACAAGAATGAGTGCAGCATGAATTAAAGTGGATAAACCTAGTCATTTAAGAGGCGTTGGGCTGGGTATAGCCACTCTTCTCGGACAAATGCCAGTGGGAACTTCTCTCTGGAGTCTATGGCCTTCCTATCCGTGGGATTCTGACTTGGTCCTCAGTACCAGGTATGAATTTTCTCCCACTGAGCAGGCCTCATATTCTGAGAGCCATTGATTACCTACATAGGCTGTGTACCACTACTGTAAAGGTGTGTATATCTTGTCTTGCTGATTGATTTGATTCATTGGCTTGCTTCTAGGTTCCAGCATGATCTCTAGATGTCCTGTGTCCATGGCCTGTGGTGCCTTCAGCAATAGGGTCTCACCTTTTAGCTCTGCTGGGTAACTGAGTGTTGTGGCAATGCCCTGCATTGTTTAGGGGACCTCCCTCGTGGGTCTTCCTGGCTAACAGCTCATTGTAGGACATAAACCAGTTCTGGCACTGGTATTTCACCAGTCAGTGCCCATGATTTTAGGGTTAAGCTGTCTCCCATCTACAGGTCTTTATGTTTGGGTGATCTCCCTTTTCCTGCCCCTTATTAAAAGTTACTTAGCTGGGCACGGTGGTGCATGCCTTCAATCCCAGCACACGGGAGGCAGAGGCAGGAGGATTGCTGTGAGTTTGATGCCATCCTGAGACTACATAGTGAATTCCAAGCAGCCTGAGCTAGGGCAAGACCCTCAAACCTTCTCCCCCCCCAAAAAAACTGCTATTTAGGAGGAAGGTTTCTATGTTACTAGATCCTGCTATCATTTGTTTTGTATATTCCTCCATTCTCCCTTCCCTCTATCTCCCCTAGACCCTTCCATCCCCTATATTAACTATTTTATGGAACGTAAGATGTCATTAATTATAAAGTGCAGCATTGCTGTATACATGTCTATGGAAGTTTTAAATGACAAGCCTAAGGTAAAGGATTTAGCAAGAGACTTTCCACTAATACTTATTCTCCAATGTAAGCACCTGCAAGAAACAAACTCTGCTCATAGGAAGGGACAGAAAGGAAACTTGCCAGTCTCAAGTCTGGCCTGAAGAAAGCCGGGCATGGTGGCACACACCTTGAATCCCAGCACTTGGGAGGTAGAGGTAGGAGGATCACCACGAGTTCAAGGCCACCCTGAAACTATATAGTTAATTTCAGGTCAGCCTGGGCCAGAGTGAGACCCTACGTTGAAAAACAAAAACAAAAAACAACTCTGGCCTGAAGAGAAGAGAGGAAGGAAAAATTTCTCTCATAATCACTAATTGATCATAGTATAGGACTATATTCTGATGTCCACCTTCAAGTATGGTCCAGAAAACCTCAAGTAGAAAGTGTAATATATTTTTTTATGAGGCAAGGCGTTACTCTGTATCCCAGGCTGTCCTAGAATGCACTATATGCTCCAGGCTCACCTTGAACCCATGATAATCCTCCCAAATTCTGAAAACATGAGTATGAGCCACTGTGCTTAGCCAGAAAGTATACGTTTATTTAATTTATTTTTTTTTTTACTGTGTGTAATATATGCTAGGCAAATGCCCTACCACTGGGAGACAAAGAAAGGTGTTGGGAGGGGGTTATAATAAGGGTACATTGTGTATATGTATGGAGGTTGTCAATAAAACATTTAAAAAGTTGTGACACCTTTTATGATTATCTCACATATTTTACTGCAGTGATAAAAATGGCAGATGATTGGGCTGGAGGGATGGTTTAGTGGTTAAGGTATTTGCCTGCAAAGCCAAAGGACCCAGGTCTATTCCACAGGACCCACGTTAGCCAGATGCACAAGGGGGTGCGTGCGTCTGGAGTTTGTTTGCTTTGCAGTGGTTGGAGGCCCTGGAGTGCCCATTCTCTCTTTCTCTTTCTCTGTCTTTTCCTCTCTCCCCCTCCCTCTCTGTCTGTCAAATAAATAAAAATGGCAGATGATCATGGCTAAAAGAAGTGAGCCTGAACAAAATTAAACATGATCAGAAGGATCCTGTATTTGTTAAGGAGAAGCTCAAGGCTTTCCATCAGTCCAGGAATAAGTAGCTGAGGTCCAGATAAAATGTGTGTAAAAAGCAATTGGCGAAAATAAACCCTAAAGCCTTTAGTCAAGTAGAAGGCAATTGATCAGCAGGCAATGAGAAACCAAGCCATTCTTTAGCTCTGAAAGCACAGTGCAAGGCAAGAAGAATGCAAGGTCGAGCTTGTATAACAGAGGCAGCAGGTCAGCTGCTATTGTGGCTCACAAAATCTCATCCATTCTTTTCAGTCCTGTCTTGGTCAGGAGGAAAGATGCCCTTTTCCCCCACAAAAGGTCAAACTCCAGTTAGACCACTGTCAAACCTCTAGGACCACTCAGTGGGATACCCACAGGTCTTACTGTCTACATATGAAAGTCCCCCACAGACTCATGCGCCAGAGGCTGGGTTCCCAGCTGCTGGTGCTCTTGAGAGGTGATTATATCATGAGGGCACAAATTGTAAGAACTGATGAGTTAACAGGTATATGAAGTCTTGGGAAGTGGGGCCTCATTGGAGGAAGTAGGCTGTGGGCTTGCTTCTGGTCTCTCTCTCTCTCTCTCTCTCCTGTGATGTCTGGGCCTCACCTCAGGCCCAAAGCAATGGCAATGGAGCCAGTCCACCATGAACTAAAAACCTCTGAAATTATGAGTCACAATCAGTCTTTCTTCCTTTAAGTTTTATTCCTTAGGTATTGTCAAGTAACACAACTCCACAAGCTGGGACTGACCCTCGGGATCCCACACAGCCACAAGCACTGACTACTCAAAGAGTGAAGGAGGGATGGCTGCAGTGGAGAACCTAACCTTCACTAAGGACAGCTTCAGGGTGGCTAGATACCTCTTAGGGCCAGATTTTGGGAAGTGAAAGTTTTTTCTGCATTCTTTGAGGACTAAACTATGATCACACCCACCAATCAAGACAATCTGGGCCTCCGATGGCAGTGGCTCCTGTGGACAACTCAATCTCCAGCACCTCTTCATGCACAGAGGACCCACTTGAGGACTTCTTTATGGCCTCACAATGGCTAGCAGTCTAACCTTCTACATCACAGGCTTTTTGAAACTTTCCCAGGTCTTTCACTACTGACATAAGCGTAGGCTATGAAGTTTGATTTTCTCTCCAGGAAGGGGTGACTCTTTCAAGGTGTAAGAGTGTGTGGAGATGAAGGTCAAGGTCATGGCCCTCCCTTCCCTCCTGGTGGAAGTCCTGCACCTGTTCCTGCCCATTCTCTCTCTCGCATTCATGCTCTCAATCTCCTTTTACATATTTTCCACAAGCCTTGCTCCAATTCTTATCAGGCTAACCTTTCAAAGTAATAACTACATATACATACAGGCAATCAAATGTCCCAGGAAAAGACATCCCCAAAACATAGCCAAGATGCAGGTGGGGGAGGCCCTGGGAAGTCCACACTCAGCTAAACTAACTCTGTTTTCACTTTGAGGCTGACTCCCAGGACCATAGATAGGGTGTGGTGGGGATGCAAACTGAAGAACTAGTCCTCACTTCCTGTTGTATCTGGACCATGGCAACCACTCCCTGTCCAGTTAAAGCTGCAGGACCCACCTCAAGCTACTCCCCAGTTCAGCGATGCTTTCCTGATCCTATGGCTACATTTCATTGGGACAAACTCTAGGGCCTGGAAGATGGAACAAGATGCAGTATAAGAATGCAGTTCAGGGCCCACCTCCATAGAAGGAATTAAAATGTTGGATTGAAAGAAATGCCCTTGGATTTGGAATTGAGTGCTAACGTCTTTTTTTTTTTTAAAAATAGTATTTATTTATTTATTTATTTATTTGAGAGAGAGAGAATGGGTGCATGGGTGCACCAGGGCCTCCAGCCACTGCAAACATACTCCAGACGCATGCACCCCCTTGTGCATCTGGCTTATGTGGGTCCTGGAGAATCAAACCAGGGTCCTTAGGCTTTGCAGGCAAATGCCTTAACCACTAAACCATCCCTCCAAGCCTCACCTACGTTTTTTTAGAGAAAGAATATATATAGTATAAGGTTTAAAATATTAAACAAATATGTGATTCACTCTCCCTTATAACTGAATTAGCAAGTCCAACATAAGCCAGGTAAGGCAAAGAGGTGTAGACACCTCTCAAAAAACTAAAAAAAGAGGACACACATGTAAGGAAGTCTCAGAGTAGAAGAAAAGGGAAAATCCTGTCCATCTACAGGGAACAAAGGGAAGAGATGAAGGGAAGAAGGCAGACCTAAATATACTGACATCCTTGCTCTCAGACACTGATTAGGACTTTAGGAAACACATGTCCAGGCAACCACATTTCCTGGCTTCATGCAGATTTGACTCTTGCTTTTTCTCTTCTTCTGCATAATTATTTAGTTTTCACTGTACTATGAGAATGGTTGCAAGCCATTGCAATCCCCTTGCCATGAAGAGGATATGCATGCATTACAAGAATGTATAAAAGCGGAGAAATAATCTGTATATAAGCTCATTCCAGATTAGGTCTTTAGTTATAAAGAAACAAAAAGAGAAAATCTGCTATAAGTTGTTTATTTTGGGAATCTAAGAAGTGCATAGGATTTTAGCTTTTCTGTTTCTCTTCCTCTCAGTTGTAGTGAGTGTGCATGTGGGTGTGGGTGTGTATGTGAAAATAAATGTGGTGGAGGAATGCCAGGCCTAGAATTGGTGATGATTGCTAAATATTACATGGAACTGTAAATGACAATTTAATGTTCCTTATATGTTTTCAAGGAATCAGAACACATCACACACATGCACGTGCACACAAGCATGCACCATATGTCAGTTTTTAGAAAATTAGAACACCATCAAATTCACTTAATACTGAAATATGCACGAATGTAATTTTAATCTTTCTTTGATGATTCAGAAGCTATTTTAGGCTCCTATGCTTCTGGGTTATTACAATGAACATAAGTGATTATCATGCAATTCTGCAAAATCTAGGCTGTGCACATTTTCCTGGTTATTGTATCATGAATGAATGGGAGCTTTCTACAATGCTTTTATTACTGTCAAGAACTAATAATAAATTTCCAGATCATTTTGAGTTATGATCAGGTCATCTTAGAGGAAAACAATAAAATCTTCTTCTCAAATGGCAACGCATGTAGAAACTCTGCTACTTGTACCTTTCTGGTGACTGATTTCTCAAATCCCCCACACAAGAACTCCAAGGAGGTAGAGTTCATGTTTTCTTTAGGAAGTAAAGAGCATCTTAGTGAAAAGGTTGCATTTTTAGCTTGGTTATGAGTTTTTTAAATTCACTGACACCAGTGGGACTTCAGGTGAAAGTAAGAATGGGAACACAGAGCTGGGGGAGGCTCTGAATGGAGACGCATGCTACTCAACTTGGTGGCTTACAGGATACTAGCATCCTCACCCACGCCTTGTTGGAATTCAGAAATCTGAGGTCGTTTCTTCAGCTCTGATAAATGAGAACCTAAATTGTGAGCAAGTTTCCCAAGTGTTTCAGAAACATGTTAGGTTTTGGGTATCATTAACATTTAGGATATTGCCAATATTTTTGCAAATTGGGGTGGATGTGGTACTCCATATGATAGCCACGGAATTTATGCCTTTTGTGCAGATCACAAAAAAATCATGGACATCTTAGAAGCAGATAGTAAATTGCAGCCTGGATTCCAATCCATCAAGATCCATGCTGGCCTGACTGCAGGGAGAGGTCTGAGAGCCTCTAACGTGCTAAGCTCCTTGGACCTGAAGTCTTGAGAGGTCAAGTGTGATAGTTTGAATGGATGTCCCACAATAGGCTCGGGTGTTTTATTAAAGCTTGTAACTTGGATTTCTAGCTTCCTGGCTGGAAGAGGTGAGGTGTCACTGTGGGTGGATCCTGGGGTCCAGCTCTAAGGTGTGACTGGGAGCAGATCTGATTTCCAGCCTACAGGCATGCAGAGGTTTGCGCTGTGCTTGGTTTCCTGCTATTTGCTGTCTGTGCTTGCTTGTGGTGCTGGCTGTTGGGTGGTGTTCCTCTGCTCAGATTTGTGAAGCGGACCAGCTTCTTCCACCACTGGTGGAACTTCCCCTTGGAGCTGTAAGCTGAAATGAACCCTTCCTCCTATCAACTGTGCCTGGTTTGGATGTTCATTCGAGCCAAAGTGGTAACTGATTACAACAGCAAGTATAGCAGGCAGCTAGGTTGCAGGACATCACTTAGGAGATGGTGTCAGTAGCTATTGGTTAACTACTGTTCTGCCTGTTGTGACGACAGAGTGTCACTCTGGCTTTTGAGTGTCACATGGGCATTAGTGAGGAAACACTGAACAAGGGGAGAAGAGTTAATGTGTTTTCTAGGATCCTAGGTCAGAGATTTAATTCTTAATGGGGTGTTTCAGTCAGCTTTTTGTTGCTATAACAGAATAGCTATGACAGAATAATTTAAAAGAAAAGATTTATTGGTGTGTTAGTTGCTTTATTATTGTTGTGACAACTGCCTGTAACAGCAACTTAAACAAGGGGGTGTTGATTTGGGCTGACAGTTCAAAGGGCTACAGTTCACCGTGGGGAAGGCAGGGAGGCAGGAGCACGAGGCAGCTGGTCCCATTGCATTCACATGCAGCTAGCAGAGCATGCTGAGTTCTGGGGCTCAGACCACTTTCTCCTCATTCAGTCTGGGACCCCAGTCCATGGAATGGTGACACCCACATTTAAGGTGGGTCTTTCGACCTCATTTAACTGAATCTATAAAATTCTTAATAGACATATCCAGAGATTTGTCTTAATGGTGATTTTAAATCTTGTCAAGTTGACAGTTGAGATCAATGACCACATTTACCTTGCAGGTTGGGGGTGCTCAAGGTCACTGATGTCTGTTTAGCTTCTGGTGACAGCATCATGGTGGGAAGACAAGTGTGTGTGCAGAGAGGAGTATGCACATGAGGGGAAGCAAGAGAGTGGATCTGTCCTTTCTTTATTATAACCTATGATTGCAGGAACTACTTGACTCCCTCCTAAGGAGAAACCTCATGATCTAATCATGAGGTCCCACCACTTACACAATAACATTACACTGAGAATCAAACTCGGCATGAAATTCAGCAGAGACAAACCATGTCCAAGTCACAGCAGGAGCTACAGAGCACCGGAGATACTTCAGAAATGAACAGATCAGAGTCCTGATTTTGTGTCTGTGGTGTGCCTAGCGTTATGTTAAGCACTGGGGAGTCAAGAGAAAATAAGCTTCTGTTTTTTACAAAAAACAACAACTCAAAACTAGAAGCAGAAGTAGGTATATAGGATGAGCTACATATTTCCCAGGAATCAGAGGTGATTCCCCTGTGAGCTAACTGAAGCATGCAGAGAAATGGAGAGTGCAAAGACTACACCCAACTTGAAGAAGAGGGAGGCAGTAGAGATCAGAGACATATATTGACTATATTTATCAAATTCTCTCACCCAGAAACAGTAGATATTGCTTTGCTGTTTTTTTTTTGGGGGGGGGGTCATCATGCTTACCAGTTTTTTTCTAGGAAAACACTAAATATGTAATTGATAGTTACCAAGTACATGATTTTGCACAAATGGATGGATGAGACATTTGGGTCACTTTGCTCTCTCTCTACCTTTGAAGAGTTTGAACCTTCAATCACAATTTTTAGCTGTTTCTTTTTTTATTAATTAGTCTTGTATTCAGCAAATACAGTCAATTTGGTACCATTATTAGGCTCATCCATGACCTACCCCCTCCTCTTAGCCCCTCCTTGTTGAGGTATATGGGTCATGCATTGTGGAGTTAGCCCACAGTTATGGGTAGATAAATGTCTCTACATATCATGACCCAACATGTGGCTCTGACATTCTTTCCATCCCCTCTTCCTTAAAATTTCCCTGAGCCATGTTGGGTTCATTTTTGGTCTGCTTCAGTGATGAGGTATTGGGGGCCTCTGAGGCTCCGGCTCTCTGCTTTGGTAGGAGTTGACTTTTCTCTGTGTTGATCTCCTTCCCCCTTGTGCTGGTATCCGGTTCATCAGGAAAACAGCACCCTTGCTTGTTTCACCAATTTTTCTTAGTTTCAGCCAGGGCCCCTTTGAGGTATGATGTGGTGGCTCTCTCCTTAGGATCTACATCTATCTGAAAAAGAGAAGCAGATTCTCCAACGGAGAGTAAGTTAGCACCAGGACAAATGAGATAACCCTTACTTTTTTTTATAGAGAATTTAATAGGTGTAGGCCCTCTTGTAGCCCATGATTGATGGTAGCTTGATATTGGAGAGTGGGCTTATGTTTGGATCTGGTTCTGACTTGTTTCCCAGCTCCAGCTATGGGTCCTGTACCACTGAGGGGATCAGTTAGCCAAATCAAGAGCAGTTGGTTCCCCACCATGGCTGTGTGCCACTATTGCGCTTGTGTGGGCATCACAACAGGTTATTTGCTGCTAAGTAGGTTAGACCATGAGTTGCTTGGACAGATATTGGTCATTTTCCCCCAGTCGCCCATGTAGCACCTTCGGGCACTAGACACGCTGACTGTCTGGGGACTGACTCTCTTCCAACTTCCAGCCATGCCATTTTATTTTACATGTCAAGCAAATAAGGTGTCTTCAGCAGTAGGGTCTTACCACTAACCTTTGGTGGGTCATCAAGTACTCTGACAGAAATCTGTCTGTCTTTTAGGAAACCTTGTAGGTCTCTGATCAAAAGCTGATTGTGGATGATAGCCCCATGCTGGTACTGGGAGTTACAGGTCAGTGCCCACTAAGAAAATGAGGAAAAAGATAACTAATATAAAAGAGTTTGAGAGGAAAGAGAGAGAGAGAGAGAGAGAGAGAGAGGGACGATGTAGAAGATTAAGGTTAGTCTTGATCCTACCCTCTCCAATGTCTTGTGGTTCAGGTGTTCCCTGTAAGGGCCTGCACTCCACTTTGCTCATTGCTGTTTCCACTACCCTTTTGGGTGTTGGTAATTAATGATGCATAATCAATTTGACCAGAGTTGTTTTCATTTCTCTTCCCATCAGTATTGTTAAATTATGGTATAATTACATAGTAGACATGCATTCTTCCCTCAAAACATGCTTAATTAATTGAGCAGGGTTTCGAGCTTAAAGGCATCTGAAAAACTTATTTACTTTGAGATATACATAAAAGAAGATGGAGGCATGTTGGCATTAAGTGGAACAGTCATAAAATTTTGTGTAAACATAGTCAACAAATTGCTTTTATTGACAAAGAAAGAAAACCATTTATTTAACATGAGCTATGTTTAGGTACTAGTAACTGTTATGACTTCAATCTGAAATGTTCCTTAAAGTCTCATGTTTTTAAGAATTGTTCCCCAGCTGGTGACACTGTTTTGAGAGGGTGTGGGAATTTTAGGAAGTGGAGCTTGGCTGGTGCCAGGGTGTCATTACAGGTGAGCTTTTGAAGGTCATAACCTGGCCCCTAGTCCTGGATGCTCCTCTGCTTCCTGCTCTGCCATGATATGAGCAGTCTGCCACATGCCCCTTGCAGCCATTCCTTCCCACCATGATAGACTGACTTCCACTAAAGTCACAACAAAAAACAGATCTTTTCTTCCTTATTTCTGACAAGTATTTTATTTTATTAATTTTTGATGTCATTATTTATTTATAAGAATGAGAGAAACAGAGAGAGAGAATAAGAATGGGCATGCCACGGCCTTCTACCACCACAAAAAATTCCAGATTCAGCACTTTGTGCATCTGGCTTTATGTGGGTACTGGGCACTTGAACCCAGGCCATCAGTCTTTAACCTCTGAGCAATCTTTCCAGCCCCCCATAGAGGTTAGTCACAGGAGAGTAAAAGTAACTTTTACTTGTTTGTCAGGAAGCAGAAGGTGAACTAGAAATGAAGCCTGTTACCAGCTACCCACTTCTTCCAGCAAAAACTTCACATCCTAAAGGTACCCACACCTTCCCAAACAGCACGTTAGCTGGGGACCAAGCATTTGAACACATGAACCTGCCAGGAGCATTTTACATTCAAACCACAACAATTGGGTATGTAAAAACCTCAAACTTCATAATAATGTTTTATTATTACCAATTCAGCATTAGCCACATGACCATCATCTCAGGGATTTTAACCTCCATGAATCTGGGGTTCAACTATGGCTTCTAGTAGACCCAATAGTGGATATTTTATTTATTTATTTATTTTTGGGTTTTCGAGGTAGGGTCTCACTCTGGTCCAGGCTGACCTGGAATTAACTATGTAGCTTCAGGGTGGCCTTGGACTCATGGTGATCCTCCTACCTGTGCCTCTGGAGTGCTGGGATTAAAGGTGTGTGCCACCACACCTGGCTTTTTATTTTTATTTATTTTTATTTTTAATAGTGGACATTTATTGAGTGCTTACCATGTGGGCCCCATGTTGAGTGTTTCATATTTGATTTATTTCATTTATCCCTTACATTATCTTGTGAGATTGACATTGTTATCACCAATGAAAATGAGGACACTGAAGCTTGGAGATGTGAGATGATTTGCTAAGAGACACATTATTCAGTAAGTGATAAAAAGGCAAGAGGACTATACTCAGCTTTACTGACTGCTATACATGTGCACATGCACACATATCTGAATTTTTCCAGCTGTTTACCTCACCATCTTTCTTAAGTGATCCCACTAAGGACATCTTTAGAAACTTGGAGCCTAAGTCAGGCCTACCACACAACATTGAAAAGAACAAAAATGAGGGCTGGAGGGATGGCATAGGGGTTAAGGTGCTTGCCTGTGAAGCCTAAGGATCCATGTTCAATTCTCCAGATCCCATGTAAGCCAGATGCCCAAAGATGAGGCAAGCGCAAGGTCACATATATCCACTTGGTGGTAGAAGCGTCTGAAGTTTTATTGCAGTGGCTTAGGCCCTAGCACGCCAATTGTCTTTCTCTGTGTCTCTGTCTCTAAGATTAAAAAAAAAAAAGATGCAGGGATGGAGGGTGCAATAACAAGATGGAAGGGGGGGCTATTATCAATATTTAATTCTCATTCTGTCTTTTGTGTAGATTAATATAAGTTATTCTGTATCTTTAATGTTTATCTAGTACCCTGCATTTTAACTTGATAGTATATCATGAGATTCCTTCAGTGTCATTATTACTCAGAAAATTTACTTTAGTGTTAAGGAAATAATGTTTATTTCCCATTCTCCTTTTCACCAGAAATAACCTATTCATTGGGGGACTATATCAAAGTACATTAACTTGAGATTTTTTCTGGAACTTTATTTTGAACTGAATTTTCAAAGAAAAATGGCCTTATGAAATATGGGACAAAAACTGGAGATGTTTGTATCAAGTTTACTTTTATCTCTTCTCATAGTCATAGCATTTAATAAAATGCTACAGATTCTAAACCAGCCCCAGAAGATCCTCAAATTCAGTAAGTTACAGCATTGTTGTTTTTTCCCCAAGGGATAAAGCCGATTACCACAAAGAAACCATATTTAGGGAATCATATATTCATTATTTGTTGATCATTGATTGGATCTCATAGGTTAACCTCTTTCATATTTTTTTTCAGCAAGTCAGCCTTTTCCCATCAGGGCTGTGTGAAGGGTCAGGAATGTGATTCAGAGCTTTGGAGCCTGATCATTTAATTCTCAGAGTGCACTGGGTTTGGAGAGTCCTGGTGGTCTTAAGATAACTGCCAGGACCTGGGCACTTGGTTCCTGTGGTTCTGAACCAACCTGATGCTCTGCTTCAACTGGTGGAGCAGAGGTTGGCAGGGTAACCACCAAGGGAAGGAGGACACTGCTGGGGAGGAGTATGGCTTATCCCCATTTGTTGTGTGCAGATTCTACCCACCCTTTCCCCTCTGGAGGCAGACTTGAGGCTTCCCATTCTGGCTAGCTAAATTAGTCAATTTTCTGTTGTTAAAACAAAAATGTGTAGTTGTATGACTTGCAAAGAAAAGAGGTTTATTTAATTCATACTTTAGAAGCTGAACATATAAGGTCAAGCAGCCAACCTCTTTGTTCTCTGGTGAAGCTCCCCTTAGCTGTGTCACTACATGGCTGAGCAGTAGAAAGTAAAGCAGCTGAGTACAAAAGAGATCAGGAATGTGGGGTGCGCTTGGTAAGTCACTTTGTGAGGTCAACATTCTTCTCTTTGGAGGGCAGTGCTATCTGTGATTCAATCCCACATGCCCCCTCCCCCAACTGAAACCACCTGTTATAGGTTCCAACACCTCTCACATCACCACACAGGGGACCAATCTTCAAACACATGGACTTTTGAGGGACACAATGACACCATCTTTAAGTCAGAACACCAGCTAATTGTTCTCAAGCTGCCTTATAAAAGCCTCCATTGTTCCTTCTTTGGAAACATTTTGGCCCCGTTATTAGAGTTCTGACTGATAGTACAACATGTAGACAAATATTTGTTACCATGGCTAGACCAGCCCAGAGATCTGGAGTCCCAGCACTTTGGGAACTTAGTCATAGTCTTGCTAAACTTATAGCTAAAATAAGGACAATGAGTACACTCGTAGAAAAAACTGTGAGGTTAAATGAGCCAATATATGTGTGCTGGTTTGAATGAAATGTCCCGCAAAGCCTCATGTGTTCTGAATATTTGATCGTCAGCTGGTGGCAATTTGGGAAAGTTGTAGAACCTTTGGGAAGTGCATCCTTGCTATAAGAAGTATGTCACTGGAAGCAAACCTTGAGGTTTATTAGTCCAGTCTGGCTTGGGGCTGATAGCCAGCTCATTCTTGCTTTTCCTTTCCTGCTTCTAATGTATGATGATGTAAGCCTGTTGCCTACTCTGCATGTTTTCTCTGCCATGATGACACTTCCTCTTGAAACTGTAATCTGAAATAATCCCTTTCCTCCCATGAGCTGCTTCCAGTCAGGTCTTTTCTCCCAGCAATGAGAAGGTAACTGCTATAATGTGCAAAGTGAAAAACAACATTATTTATGTACTAAGGCCTTCTTCATTTATTTAATCAATAACTATGCATTATGTATTGCTGTCATGCCAAGCACTGAGATTCCAATGACAAGAGACATATTTCTTTTTAACAAAGTTATATTGTAGTAAACTCAGCAAGTGTTAGTAAATTTTCACTATTGTTACATAATTACTGTTTTTACTGCTATATAGGACAGTATACAACATTTAGAAGCTTAATAATAATAATAATGGAGTTATTGGTAGAGTCATGTCTCAGAAATACCACACAGGGCTTGCTGTACGGGGGGCATTTCCAACTGGATGACATTAAGAACTAGCTTGCCAGTTTTGTAGGGAATGATACTGAGTATCAAATCTGTGAATAAACCATAGGTTCATGAAGACGACCTCTATTGGGGTTACTTGTATTGTAGAAGGTGAAACACATATGGGAGATTCATTTTCTAGAGTGTTCCTGGCTTTTCTTCCATTCCTGTTTTTCTTAAGATCTGGGAGAATTTGGATTTTTTTCCCCCTGATATGGAGTATTGAACTTGAGTCTCTTTTCTTACAGCTATGAAGAAACTTCTTCACGTTCCAAAACTTATTAACATTCATAAACCCAAAATACTGCCTGTGTTCAGTCACCATAAATAAGCACAATATTTCTGATTTTTTTAGAAATATTGCAAATTTGAGATGTTCACATGCACACACTCTCTCTCATTCCACTGTTCTGTCTGAGCTGATGATCACACATTTACTTCAAGAAAGCCTCCCTTTTATTTGCCATCTGTGGTTCATTCATTCCTCCTAGGAGGAGACATATATCTAAAAAGGCTTGAATTCTTTAACACACAGAGAGAAAATTGTCCACACATCACGTAAAACACCTTCAATAACTCACCATGCAGAACATGAACAGTGAGGCAGTGGAGCATTTGATTTATTGTGTGTTTGATCTTGCAAGCCACCACAATGGGTGAGCAGGCACCTTAAATCTGTGGGTTTGTAGATAAAGCACAGAAAAGTCACCTACTTTCCCCTTTACTCCATTTTAAGAATGAGAAATGTCCAATATTTTCATTGCCAAAGCATCTTAGAGGTAAGTTTGGTACTTTGTGGGTCTTGGAATATACTGTTTACCTCCTTGTTAATTGTCTAAGGTTAGGTCAGTGCCCTGCAGAAAGAAGTACATGCATCCTTCTGTGTCCTCCCTGCCCATTGCCATGGGTGTTTGGCCAAATTTACCTCTGCCAAAGTAAGGGAAGCAATTTGTATGTACTTTGGTAGCTCAGTGTTTTCCTGCTCAGAACTTTTGAGAGGTTCTATTGCTCACAGGAAGACATTCATAGTCCTCACATAGCTTTTCCTAGCCCAGACTCCATTTTTGTTT
Organism: Dipus sagitta; assembly: GCA_036346955.1. NCBI lineage: Eukaryota > Metazoa > Chordata > Mammalia > Rodentia > Dipodidae > Dipus > Dipus sagitta. The sequence continues at coordinate 124,447,063 of CM070772.1, read as the reverse complement.
ATACCTTAGACCAGTCTTTCTTTGGTCTCTCTGCTTCTGGCCATCATGATGACCATCTCTGATCCCTCATAGTGCATGCATCCTTGATGCATCCTGCTATAGGACCTTTGCAATGTTGCTTATGGTCTCTCTGCTTAGGATAATCTTTACTTCCACGGCTCATCTCAAGGTACTCCAACAGAGCCTTTCCTGACTTCTCTTATAGGTCAGATCCCACAGGCACTCCTCCGGGCCATAAAACCCTTCATTCTATTCTGGTGTTTTGTTTTTTTTTTTTCTGTTTGAGCACGTATCAGTTTGCAAAATTATTCTCACTACCCTCCCATGGTATATGGAGGCTTTAATTGTCCTAGAACTTGAGTACTTAGCTCATAGTCTGGGACATCAGAAGTATTTTACCAAAATTTACTCATTAATACTGAGGCCCCAGTCTTTGCCTTCCAGCATTGCTAGTCTGGCTGTGTGAACTTTGGTTGGTTACTTAACTTCTATCTTTAAGTTTGTCCTTTGCCAGATGGTGTTGATAACACACACAGCCCTTATGGGGTTGCCGTGAAGGTAAGTGAGGTAATTAATATAAAAATGCTCAGCACAGTGCCAGACATGTAGCAGAAAACAAATGTTTGCATTCTCATTAATCTCTAGGATCACATAATCCCCTCAAAAGCACAGAGGCTTTCTTGTGCTTAAAAGCCAATATGGTCTCTAGTTGAGTCCGTAGACTAATGCATTTCCATTTTACAAATGAAGAAGTAGAGCCAGAGAAGGGTTTAATTTGTTGGCTAAGGCCAGTGGCTGCCTAAAATCTACTCTTCATTTTGGCAATGGCACCATTACTTTCTTAAATGCTGGAGGTAAAGCCATGCATGATGGCTCATGCATATAATCCCAGCACTTGGGCAGCTGAGAAAGGAGGATTGTTATAAGTTCTAGGCTAATCTGGGCCGCATATCTAGTACCAGAACTACATAGCATGACCCCATTTCAATACATACATACATGCATACATACATACATACCCATGGTCTGCACTTCAGTTCATGCTCATCACCAGTTAGTTGGCTAAGATCTTCTGTGCTACAGATCTTGGGTTGGCAAGGAGAAACTCTTCCAGTGGTGGTCTTTGGTAGCAGCACGTGGTAATGAGAGGCAGATGACATCCCTCATGTTACAGTACTTGTGCAGCCCTTGGGTATCTGTAACCTTAACCCTACAAGCATAGCGGCTCTTATACAGACCTAAGTGGTCTGGATTCCTCAACCTTTGGTTGCAGCTTCCAGTGAGCCTAGTTATTCCTGAACCCTTATTTCAGCAGGTGTTGCCCCAGGGTCTGAGACTTGTTTTGCCCTAATGATTCGACAGCTCTCTGGAGCTCTTGTGGAAGCTAATCTCTTAAATTCCTCCTCTCTTATTCTTCTTCAGTCCCAGTGTACTATGCTATGCTCATACCACCTTTCTTCCTGGCCTGGCCATCCTGAACTGTTTCAGCTGCTCCTTAGTCTGTCAGAGAGCCAGCTGCCTTGCCCTCTTCACAGTTCAGCCAACTGTTGAGCTGTCGCTCCTGCGTGGCTGACACTACAACTTCTCTGCTGTATGTACTGCTTCTTCGTTGTGTTACCAATTCAGCTTACACTACTACAAGCAGACACAAAAAGAAAAGACTGGTTGGGAGAAGCCTTTATTTGATCTGATGTTGCAACACACCTGACAGGCAGCAAGAGAGCGTCTCCCCTATGATTCATTAAATGAGTCTGAACAGCTTGCTTCTATAGTCTGAGATAGGGAGGACCTACTAAAGCCATTTGTTGTGAAACTAATGGCAACCTCTTTAGCACCAGCCACAGGAGTCCTTCTGCTAAGCCATCAGGGGAAGTACATTCTTTTGACTTAGGAAGAAATGGTTTTAGGGTCATCTAGAGTACACTGACTCTTGTAATAGCAAAAAGTCCATTCCAAACATCTCAGGGTGTTGCTGCCTTTCAGAGACAGAGTAACCAGTGTCTTTTATCATATCATGGAGTGTTCCAAAGAATGGTGCTGGCAATAAGGAAGTCCAATAGCTGCTAATTCAGGAATCACGTTTTCCCATCCACCAATGTTTTTGTTTGGTTACAAGAAAGTGAATATCAGAAGTAGTGCTTGCAATATAAAGTAAAAGAACACAGTGTTAACACTAAGTGATTTTTACAAGTTTTAGCAGTGTTTAACACTTACCCCATGGAGAGGTTGTCTCATATTCACAGAAGCCCCATCCTAGAGGAGTCAAGAGAAGAGAAAGGTGGTGTCTCCATGATGGATGGATGGTGCCCAGATTCCCATCAGACAAGCTATATGCAGGGTTTAGGGAATGTAGATGACTTCCAAACCATATCCACTAATCAACAATGTTGACTCTTTACTTTCACGCAAACAAACCTTGATGTTATACCTCCCAGGAATTTGTTTTAGTCCCTTCATATTCTTTCAAAAAATTTATTTGTTTATTTGAAAGAGAGAGAGACAGAAAGTGAGAGAGAGAGAGAGAATCTCCAGATGCATGTGTCACCTTGTGCATCTGCCTCTATATGCATACTGAAGAATTGAACATGGGTCCTTAGGCTTCAAAGGCAGGAACTTAACCACTAAGCAATCTCCCCAGCCTGCCCTCATATTCTTGATTTTGTCTCTAGTTTTTAAATGTATTTCTACTTTTTAGTTTCCTGGTATCTTCATCTTGATTCTCAGTGCTGATGACATAATGATGATAAAATAATTCATGTTTGCCATATACTTATCATGTTGCAGGCACAATATATATATATTGTATATACATTTTTAAAAATATTTATTAGAGAGAGAGAGAAACAGATTAGAGAGAATGGACATGCCACGTAGAGGCTTCTAGCCTCTACAAACTAACTCCAGACGCATGTGCCACTCTGTGTTTCTAGCTTACGTGGGTACTGGGAAATCGAACCTGAGTCCTTAGGCTTCACAGGCAAGTGCCTTAACTGCTAAGTCATCTCTCCACACTTATAATGTATTTTAAGCTTAGTTTATAGACAAGGAAATTTAAGCTCATAGATATGAAATGATATTCTCAAGGCCACACAATTAAGGAAGTGAATTTGAAATTTTTAGTCAGGCTTCTCTAATACTCAAGTCTTATACTTCTTACCATGCCACATTGTTCTCTAGTTAGTTTATCTTAGGCATAGCTTCTGGGTTTTTGTTTTTTTTTTTCTTGGCTTACTTCATGTTCTCAGAAGCCAAACCCTAGATGTTGTCCTCATTTGGACAACCCTGGTGAAATAAGCTTGCTAACACAATTGCCAGGCATAGATATCATTGCCTCCCTATTGAGTCTGAAGACCTTCATACCTGGTGATGATGGGCAAAGTAAAGATTGAGATGGAATGTAGGAAGGAAGGATGAGGTGGTTTGGAATGGTGATGTAGCAGGACTGTTGAGAAGGATAGAGACAAAGGACATCAGTAGAAATCTGTGTGAGACAAAATAGTATTCATTATCTAATCACACATTCTTTTATGGCGTAATAACCCACTAAGCTGTGGGGCCCATTTATAATGGGATATCACTCAAGGGTTATTTATTTAATCATGGTCTTCTCCCCACTCATCTCACAGGACCCTTGAGTATTCTTAGTACTGAAAGCATACAGTCTTATTTCATATTTGACCTGTTCCCAAAGGAAATAGATCACTGGAAGAGGGACAAAGACTGAAATGTGTGAGGTTATATTAATGCCTCTACTGAATTGGCCTACTGAGACATTGGAGTCCTTCAGAGATGGCACTCAAAGCCATAATGCTTATGCTAATTTCAAAGGTAATGTTAGATTTCGGGAGCTGTATAGCTCTTGGCCACTTTGACTAAGCACTGTCCAAACACATTGCCTTTTATTGTCAGCAACAGCCACATCTTTTTCTATCCATGAGCCACTCCACTTCTAAGGGAAAAAATATTGACTGCTTTCATGTCAGATAATGTCTTCAAAGCACATAGAAAGGAGACAAAGATGATCTATTTGTTTTGTCCTAGTTACATGGAAGATCCATGTGATGACAAAGACCCCTAGAACTTGACCCACTTTTCCCTACGGGTATCCTGACAAAGTTACAATAGACAACAACACTGAGCCTTTTGATTCTGTAACTATTGGTCTTACTCGAATGATCTAGCATCCTGGATGCCCTGGAATTGAGCTCTTTGAACCCCCAAGGTTTATTTTAGACCTTCACAAGAAATTGGAGTGTGTTAGGAAATGGAGATCTATTTGACCTGGATGGGACCAGAGATAATGTTAATCTTCCCCTGGCCATAAGGAAGACTCTGTTGTGCCTGTTCTCAATTATAACATGTGGAGGAAGCAAGGATGATGATGATGATGATGATGATGATGATGATGATGGAGCTTTAGATTTCCAGCACAACTGCTGCTTTCTGATAGACTTTCATTATGCAAGGCTAATACCAGCAGCAAAGACAAAGGGAACTGCTCAGGTGTGGTCTTTGTAATGCTGACTGAAGTTACTTACTTCTGATCATAAGAAGATAGTGAAATAGTGTGATTTTTGGTTGTTCTTATCATATAGCTCTTGACTTTTACTTAATAGTGGCTACAAAATAGTCTATAAGCCTGGTACATTGGAAATTTATGCCTTGTCTTTTCATTATTTATGTGAACCATATAAGCTCAATTCCCAACCTCTAGCTTCCATTCTTTCCCAGGTACCCTTGCGTTACATTCTCAGTGACTTTGATGGTTTGTTGTGCTTCTAATTATAGATTAAACCTTCTCCCACTTCTCTGATGCTGAAAAGTTTTCTCACCTTCTTATTGCTTCCCCTTGATCTGTTTCACAGGTAGACTGCTAATGGTGTTTTAAAACCCAACAGTGGTATCAGGAAAGGTAACACTTATTTTAAACATGAGGATTAAGTCTATGAGGAGCAATTCTTATGGAATGCCTTATCCATCTCCTCATTTGTTCCTGAATATAAGTCAAGACTTCCACAAATATATGTGAATCTAAGAGTAGCAAAAAATATTCAGGTACCATCTTAGTTGAGAAGCCCCAGGACACTTTAAATCACCTACTATACACACATGTGGACCTTAAAAAATTTGGCATTGAAAGAGCAAATGACTTTCATAGTTGTAATGTTTTTATAAACAAGGAAAAGGCCCCTGTTGCTAATGTAAAGAGATTTAGGGAAGATGCCTCGAGAAAAGCTTATACACCAAAGGTAATGTGGTTTCTTTTTAAACCTTTGTGCTCTGAACTCCCTGGTTCTATGCTCACTTACGTCTCAACATATGCTATGCTGGTCACAGACAAAACCAGCACACAGCTGCTGTTACAGCCGATTTTGCCTGCTAGCAAGTAGGGGAGCCGTTGTGTCTCGTGTTTAAACTGGGTTGTGAACACAGTGCCAGAGGCTGTTTGGAGGAAGCTTTCCTATGTCTGCAGAAAGTCTGAAACTGAATCAAATAAATATAAACAAAATCATCTTGGTAGCCTCAAGTCCAATCTTGGCACAGTATTATCAACAAGAGACATACTTGGACTCAAAAGAGCTTTGAAAAGTAATGTGTTTGGAGGAGGCAGAAACCAAGAAAAGGGATGACATAATAACACTGAATCACAATACTCTTCAACCATTTCCAAAAGGTTGATCTGCTAAATTCAACTCCTTTAAAAAAATGAATCCTTTCAGTTGTACGCATTTTGCTTCCAATTTCTTAACTCAACACAGCATACTCAAATTATAAACAAAGATAACTGACCCAATAAGAGGGAAGCAAGTTCAAGGGGAGATACTGGCTTCGGTGTACTTGGTGGCTGCATGTTACACAAAACTGGAACTTTCAGAATGATCTGTCTACTACAACTTATTATGTAAGCTATCCAATAAGCATATACATGTTTATAATGCTCTATATTAAGAAATTTTTATCTTGGGAGAGAATGAATTTCAAGGGGGGGGAGCTTTTTCTCTGCTACTGTCCCCTTTCCCTCCAAAGAAATGACTCTATTATACATTTTTAAAAATATCTCTTTCAATGGCATTGAAAGTTATTTCCAAATGGAGCTAGGAGAAAAACTAACAGAAAGTAATGGCACCTATTTCTCTCTCCCAGCTGAATAGCCTGATCTATTCTAGGAACTCCACTGCTGTTCTCTCCTTGTCAGTGGCTTGCTGCTGTGTGCCATCAAAATAATACACCTTCTTTTTTCCAGAACTTTTATTTGCATATCAGCAAAGTAAATGACACATTTATGACCACTATCTTAATAATGCCTGATGAGACCTTGCTGCAGCTCTTTAAATTTCATTTTAAAACTTGCTCTCTTAAAAGAAACCATAGCATCTTTTTATGAATTTGTGTTCTTCTTTTTCATTACTTTTAAGGTATCCTTGGAGTTAAATGGAGTCATTTTTAGGCTTCAAATGTGAAATGTTGGCTGAAAGGTAGGCATGTGATGGATTCAGACTGTGTGATATACCATCAGTGTGAGTGATAGATGTAGGATCTACCCAAGGAAGCCCTCCAGATTGGTGGACTTGGAAGTCAGATTATCCTGATAGTTCTCCACTCTAGTTCCAGAGTATGCTACAAGGTGGTAAAGGGAATCAGCAGAGGAGTAGTCAGGATAAGTGAGGAAGGAGGGTGAGTAGGGAAAAAAGACTGAGTATTGATACTGGTGACTAGGAAAGGCCACAGATACCCAGTAAAAGCAAGAGATGCAGCCCAGATGAGTAACTCTGCACTTTGTCAGAGTTGGAGTTCTTCCCTCCAGGTGTTTCAGAAGTAAGCATAAAATGAGTTCAGTTCTCCCTGAACTCATGAGGTGCACAGAAGAAGCAGTCAATTATGCATCAACACACATCAAGTATTATCGGCAACTTGGAGGATCAGAAGCAGATACATTTCTCAGACTTCCTTGCAGCAATGGGGTGACTATGACTGATTTCTATTAGAATGTAAATGGATCATTTTAGGGAGATGGTTCAGTGGGGAAAGTGCTTGTCATGCAAGAATGAGGACCTAAGCGTGTATTCCCTGTACCCAGGTCATATGTCAAGCGTGGAGGCACAGACCTTTAATCTGAGAGCTGAGGAGGAAGAGAAAGGAGAGTCCCTGAGACTGGTTGGTTAGCTAACCTAGCTGAATCAGTGAATTCTAGATTCAGAGTAAGACTATGTCTCAACAAAGTAAGGTAGAAAATGATCAGGAAGACACTGAACATCTACCTGTGGCCTCCACACACATATACACACATATGAATGAGCATGCACACACACACACGTATGCATTTCTTATACATGCATCCACATACATAGGAACACATACACACACATGCACAACACATACATATTCACATGCACAAAAAAGGATGTAAGGGGATGCGTTAGAAGAAAACTCTGGGTAGTGTCCTGAAAGAAAGAAGTTGTTGCAGTTATTTTCTCATTGTTGGGATAGATCACTTGCCAAAAAGAAGTTGATGGAAGGAAAGTATTTATTTTTGCTTACAGTCTCAAGGAGAAGCTCCTTGATGGCAGGAGAAAACATGACATGAGCAGAGGCTAGACATCATCTCTTTCCATTCTCTTGAGAGTGCCATTTTTCAGAACTTAGAATCTTAATAAAATCTAGCTAATCAACTCTTCCATTATGAAGTGTACCTGGCTATCTCTCCCACCATTTCCTCTTCAGCCCTCCTTGTCTTATTGCTCTAAAAATAGTTTTTGACTTTTAATTTCTTCAACTTCTTCCTTATGGTTAGGTTGGGATGGTAACTTCCAAGCTGTATACACGTGGAGTGAAAGCCAGGAGTGAAGCACTTTTTATTTTTGTCATTCATATTTCTGTTATTTCTGATTTCAATAGTCCTTGGTCAGCAGGAAGTGACACTGATAGAAAGAGAAAAATGGATGGATGCAAGAGTTTGAACTACATTATTTTTAGACATCTGTTCAATTGTGAGGAAAACCTCAGATTGTCAGGAAACAACTAGAGCCGAAAAGCTCTCTAGAATTTGAAGATCACAAACCATTCTAGATACCTCTATTGCAACAACCTTTGGTATGAAAGGAAAGACTATCAGATTTAAGGGAAAGATGGACTTTTCCTGGTACACCAAAACTACTTCATTCTTTGGCTGTACTTCTAGTGACACATAAGTTGTCCCCAGGTGCACACCCTTTATCAAACACACTTCATAGGTCCCCTGCCACTCCTGCTATGAAATTAGGCCACAGGCTCCAAAGTAGAAGACATGGAAAGGATCAGGAATTGGCTCATAGCTAAGAATAAGTTTTACATTTTTAAATGGCTGGAAGAAAATTATTTTGTGACACATGGAAGTAATATGGAATTCGGATTTGATAACCCATAAATAAGGTTTTATTGGCACAGAGTACATGTCTACTTGTTTACTTGTTGTCTGACTGTTTTCACATTTCTTTGGAAAAGTTAAGAAGTTGGATCAGAGGTTACATGGCCTAGAAGTCCTAACATATTTACTGTCTGGCACTTTGTAGAAAAAAAGTAGATAATTTCTATAGTAGGTAAAAGCAACAGATTTAGTTGGAATCCTGGTCTTATCCTCAGCTATCTGAACTGTCATTGAATAAGTCATTTAACCTCTCTTCCCTTCAGTTTTCTAATCTCTTCATTTGGATATAATACTGTATTAGATAGAGATTTGTGATGGCAAAATGACACAGACATGGCAATTTCTTAGCTGGATGTCCGTAAAACCTTAAGTCTTCCTTTACACACACATTTCAAATTTGATCAAAATGATTATTGGTGATTACAAAATTAAGGCAAATGATTCAGATTTGACCAACATATTTGCACCTCCAAAGGGATTTCCGAGTTTCTGTACTTTTAACATAATGTATACATTGAGTGTGGGTCTTTGGAAATTCCTGCTCTACCCTGAAAGTGAACTCAGTAACATTCATGATGTCCTGCCTTCACTCTGTTGCTTCTGCCCTCTCTCCTACTGTTCCTTCTCTTCTGCCTTCTTCATGTTCGTGGTGCTAAACACATATAAAACTGATACCATTATTCTTTTATTCATTAGGTGCTTATTCACCTTTTACCCTGTGTGTAGGAGGCACTGTCAAGGTTCTGGTGACAGTGTCACTGACAGTGACAGTATGGTCTGTCTTTACTGCCTATAGGAAGGCACAGGAAAAATTATTAGTGGGTGGTCAGACAGACCGTTGGGTAACAAAAGATTGTTATCTAAATCATATTTAGTTAATAGATGATCAGTTGAAAGTATTGTTTATCCCCGAACTGAAATGACATTTAAGAGATCTTGAATATCTTCTCCTTTAGATTTGTTATTATTTCTATGGACTCACCTTATAACTGTCATACTGGGTTTCTGAACTTTCTTATTTTTTCTCTATGGAATTATTCTTTTATTTTTTTATTTTTTTGTTTTTTTATTTTTATTTATTTATTTAAGAGCAGGAGAGAGAGAGAGAGAGAGAGAGAGAGAGAGAGAGAGAGGGAGAGAATGGGAGCGCTAGGGCCTCCAGCCACTGCAAACGAACTCCAGACACGTGCGCCCCCTTGTGCATCTGGCTAACGTGGGTCCTAGGGAATCGAGCCTTCAACCGGGGTCCTTAGGCTTCACAGGCAAGTGCTTAACCGCTAAGCCATCTCTCTAGCCCTCTATGGAATTATTCTTAAGTAGTTACAAGAATGTTCTAATGTGATTAGATAAGCAAAATTTGTAATAGTAATAGTACAATTGTTTGGGTAGAGGTGGAAAATTTAGGCTCTTGATAAGAAATTCCACGTGTCATTTAAGTCAATAAAGTTGTTCTGGATGTATACCATTTGAAAGTAGTATTTACCTTCAAGCCAGTGAACCTCATCTTTCTCATGAAATGTTTTCCATATGTAATATAATCCCACAATGATCAAACATTCGTATCATCATGGCATTGCCATATTTTGGGGCATCAGATTTCAATGTATTTAAATAGTTGCATTTTAAAAATATTTCAAATATTTTAAATTCCATTCCATGCCCTATTACAGAGATTAAGTAAGAAAAATTTTGTTAGATACTCCATCCCCAGCACCACCTATACATGCATAAAAAAGCATTCACCTGATCTCTACATAAGTTTTCTTTCTTTCTCATCATCCTTTCACAACAATAGTGATCACAACTGTCAGAATTCCATTGGTAATGTTAATAACTTCAGGCAAAATAAGAGAAGATGATCCTCTTTTGTTCATATATTTATTTATGTGTATGTCCATGTGGTATGCATGCATATTCATATGTGTGCACAATCATGTGTAGGCCAGAGGTTGATGCTGAGTTTTTCCTCAATCATTCTCCACCTTATTATTTGAGATAGGGTCTGTTATTAAATGTAGAACTCACAAATCCAGCCAGAGTAGCTAGCCAGTGAGATAGGATACCCTATCTCCAGCTCCCCTGCTCTGCTACTACAGGCTCACACCACCCCGGGCATTTCTATATGGATCCTGTGGATCCAAACTGAGGTTCTCATGGTTATGCAGTGAGCACTTTACACACTGAGCTGTCTCCCCAGCCCTGACATTTTTTTTCCTAAGGATGATTTATAGCATGTGCTCTCTTTTCTCCCATTATCTGCTTGGGAACTCCTGGCCTTCCTAACTCAGAACAAACAGCTCCTCTATAAAACGCTCCTAGTCATTCCTCTTCCTGGGCTAAGCTACTGTCTCTATGCACTGAGCATTTGTAGTACTCTATCATGTTATGTCTAAGGGTGTAGGTAATTATTTGTTTACACGTTTGTCCCTCCCATTAGACCTAGCCACTCCCTTGAGTATATTCTCTATAGTCAGTTATCTTTATAGGCTCTGCTCCAGAAAGGATCTGCTTGACAGTTATTAGGACTCATCAAGTGTTGGATAAACAAATGAATAAGCAAAGGGCCTGATCAGAACTAACTCAGAACAGAGTTTGACTAGGGCTGCAGGGCAGCAAGTGAAATCAGTTATGTCATATCTAATTCCATATCCAGGCACATAAGCAATGCCTAACTAAATTCTCACTGCATCCCAGAAGGAAGGCCCTTTGACCCCTGATTCATAACAGAGGAATTTGGTGCTTGCAGACACTGGGGACTTGCCTACATTCCTAAATGTTGCCCCATGTAGTGAGTGGTCCTCAGTAAGCAACAAAACATGAAAGAGGAACAAGTCTTATTCTAAATTGTTTCAGAAACCAATGAAAATAAATGCTTAGAATTCAAGTTGTTGGATTTAGCTCAATAAAAAATAAATTATTTCATTTTAAGAGTTGTCTGGCAGTAAAACCCCTCCCTCAATCGCCTAGAAAATTCCCCGTGTTTTCATATATTCACACTGAGGCTTAGAGGAAGTCCCAAGGAATCTGGAATGAAGTTTCTGCCTGGGTGGGAGGCAAAACTGCAAGGCATGTAGCTTTCTCCAGCTGCTGGGTGATCATTCATTTGGAAGACCTTGCCTAGAAAATGACACCTGACAAATACATTCCTCTCTGTCCCCTCACCAGACTTCATCTTCTTTTCTACCACATGCTACTACCTACTGCACCAGCATGCTATTTATTTTGTTATATCTTACCCTATAATTTGGGACCAGGAACTGGGTGTTGTTTACTACTGGGTCACCAGAGCAAGGGTTGACTCTCATTGAAATTTAGTAAACTATTTGCTGAATGAATGAAGCATAACATATCATTTATACTTCCAAATCTGTCCGTGAGCAGGGAAATATACTCAGTCTCTTACACCTTCTCCTTACTGTCACTCTGCATCCTCCCATGTCACTGCTGTTTCTCCAGGCACTCACACATAAGATAACTGGATCATCCCATGAAGAAGACACTCATCACAAAAGCATCACTTTGCCATTTTGGGAATGACCTAGGAACTGTGGCTGTTGGCCCTGAGGAATCCCAGCTGTGGAGTTCTATCATTAATTAGCCCATTTGTCATTGTCTTGAATATAGGGAAATTCCTTAGTTGTCGTATACAATGTACCATTCTAAGCACCAGAACACTAAAGAAGTGAAGGAGGCTTCTTCCCTTTCAAAGAGAAATGTCAAATAAATGAGAAGAAGTAACAGAGCTGTATTACTGGGGAGTACTCTGTCCTATTCTTGACACATTCACCTTCATTATAGATATGTTTCTGGTTTCTTTCTGCCCTTTGCCAATTCTCCCTGGAAGGATGGTTTAGCAGTTAAGGCACTTGCCTGAGAAGCCTAAGGATCCGGGTTTGATTCCCCAGTACCTATGTAAACCAGATGCCCAAGGTGGTATGTGCATCTGAACTTTGTTTGCAGTGGCTGAAGCCTTTGTCATACCCACTCTGTTTGTCTTCCTATCTGCCTCTTTCTCTCTCTCAAATAAATAAATAAAATATTTTAAAAGAAATAGAAGATAAAATTCATTGATTATATTTTACATGCTACAATCAATAGAAATTTTTTTTTGCTCTCTCTCTCTGTCTCTCTCTCTCTATGTGTGTGTGTGTGTGTGTGTGTGTGTGTTCATGTGTGAGTCATGTATACGCCATGATGGACATATGCAGCTCACAGGACAACTTCAGGTGTCTACCTTGTTTGAGGCAGGGTCTCCTGTGTATTGCTGTGTTGGCCAGGCTGGTGACCAGTGAGCTTCCAGGGATTCTTTGGTCTCTATCTCCCTTCTTCCTATAGGTGTGCTGGGTTACAGCTCATGCAGTGCTGTTGGGCTTTAAGTGTCTTCTGAAGATCTGAACGTGGGTATTCACACTTGTGCAGCAAGCACCTTATGCATTGAGCCATCTCCCTTGGCTGTGTTAGTTTGTTTTTAAGGCAATGAACAGACTGATCATCAGGACTGAGTTTGAGGCTAGGAGATAATTTAGTGGAAACGACAGAGCTTGTTTGAGATATAGGACAGAAAGCAAGAGCTCATGATTATGTGAGTGCAAAAGGCCTTTTTCTAAGATGCTCAAGAGAGGATGTTCTTTCTCCTCATTACTCATCTGAGTATGCATCATATGGTGCAGACAGAGGTCCTGATAATCCTGTGAAGAAAGATCAGGCCAGATGCCCTGCAGGTGAAGGGGCAGTCAGTCCTCAGTAGTGGGGTTTTTCATTTGTTGGCTAGAGACAAGGTGCTGTGCAATCAATGTACTTCATATATGCTTTTGTGTGTAGTGTTTAAAACCTTCATAGAAGAGGTATTTCAGTTTCTTCATGCAGAGTAGGCCCAGGCAAAGATGAGAAGAAGTTGCTTTCACAGGTTGATCTGCTGGTAAAGAACTGCACTGAATTGAAGTCTGTCATTTTTGAGCCCAGAAGCTTCACATCATACCAAGCTATGGCAACCACTTCCATGGTTGCTTTATTGCTCTCCGATCCATCCCCTCCACCAGGGCATGGCTCTTGTGCTCTCTAAGGTCACAAGCTGGTGTCCAGGCAAGGAAGGCCTGGGCTACAGTGCACCCAGGGAAGACTGTCTCAGGCTACTGCTTGGCCATGGCCCACAAAGCACTTACCCAAAATGGTTTTATTTTCCCCAGGGGGGAAGAGAGAGACTAGGATGGTGCCAGGGTTTCTTTTCTCCAGGGCACTGGATAAATCTCTTCTCTGAGCAAGAAGCGAATCTGACTAAATGGGCAAAGATAATGAGGCTCATGTTAGCAGAGCACTGCAGGGTCACAGCTTCCTCTCCCTTACCTTTGAAGACTGCAGCTGAGGTGGAAGAGGGGAAGTGCTGCTCCCTCTGTGGGTAAGTCATCTACGCTTGTCTGAGAAAACTAAAGAAGTGAGGCTTCCTGACTTTGTTATGTGCAGTATACTTATATCATACTCATATTCAGGAAAGCTCAATTCATGAAAATAGAACACTCAAAACTGGGTACAGCTATCCTTCTCTATCTTCAGTTTCCACATCACAGATTCAACAAACCTGGATTGAAAATATTAGGGGAAGAAACTGAGCAAATATTCACAACAAACCAACAAAAATTACACCAATAAAAGCATGACACAACTACTTATGTAAAATTTACATTGCACTAGGTACCATAAGTAATCTGGAGATGATTTAGAATGTATAGGAGGATGTGAGTAGCTTTTATGTAGGTAGTATACCATTCTGTAAGTGACTTAAGCTTTCTACATTTTAGTGTTTGAAGGTCATTCTGAAGCTAATCTCCTGTGGATGATGAGAGATGGTTCTAACATGAAACAATCCCGTTCATTTAAACAGTTTCATCAGGATCACATAGGGTTGGTTTGGGCCATGGATATTCAGTAAGGATCAAGCTTTACACAAAAACACTGAGTATAGGACTCCATTTTATCCACCTAGTTGAAAGTGCTTGGTGAGAAAATACAACACAAACATCATCAAAGATTGTAAATATTTGCATCCAAGGTGCAAAGACTAAAATCCATGCCTAATCGCTCTCCTGCTCACCAGGGATAATGAGGTTTCTAAATTTGCCACAGCATTCTCTTTGAGCCAACTACAGTGACATTTTCACCTCTCACTATCTCACCCACCAAAATCTGGGACAGCTAGCAACAGTATCCTTGTTTGGGACAGTGGAATAGCAAATTGTAGCCAAGGAGCATACCAGGGTTATTGCCCCAGACCCGTGTCAGATAGCTATTTAAATTTTTAAATGTGCTCTTAAACTTTGGGCCCCGAGCTGGCACTGGTTCAATGTCAGGGCAAGAGGAACAGCCTGAGTTGCTTATGTTGTGGCTGCAGGATCAGGTGAACCAGTGGCCTGCACACTTCAGAGGTCACACAGTCTCAGCCACCTTTAGGCTGAGTTCACATTGCAGCTGCTAACACTCACAACTTGGTTTAAAGTCTGGAAGTTGCACAGATATGTTTCAGAACTAACAAGGTTCCCTTAGAAGCTCACAGTCAAATACAAACCCTCAGTTAGCCCTCTGTTGAGGACTGACCTGTAAACCTTTTTGGTGGTTTGAATAGAATAGATGGCCCCCAATATATTCAGTTGTTTATTTGTTTGTAGTTTGCATCTTTGGCCATCTGGCTGGAGGCAGTGTCACTGGGTGGATCTTAAGGTGTGGTGGTGGGTTTCAGATTTCAATCTGAAGATATGCAAAGTGTGCCTAGCTGGAGTTCCTGAAGTATGCTGTGGCTTTTGGCTTTAGGCTGGTGCTTCTCTCTCTCTCTGCTTAGACCTGTGAAAGCAGGCCAGCTTCTTCTGCCATTTATGGAACTTCCCCTGGATCTGTAAGCTTCAATAAATCCCTTCCTCCATAACTGTGCCTGGTCTGAAAGTTCATCTCAGCAAACCTGAATCTATCTGCTACAGGAAGTTGCCCAGATGTTTCAGAACTAACAAGGTTCCCTAGAAGCTCAGGGTCAAATACAAACCCTGCGTTAGCCCTTCTGTTGAGGACTGACCTGTAAACCTTGCATATCTTTTTTTTTTTTTTTTTTTTTTTTTTTTTTTGGTTTTTTCGAGGTAGGGTCTCACTCTAGCTCAGGCTGACCTGGAATTCACTATGGAGTCTCAGGGTGGCCTCGAACTCATGGCGATCCTCCTACCTCTGCCTCCCGGGTGCTGGGACCTTGCATATCTTAACAGTTTATTCTACCCATTTCTCACAGTTACGCATCAGCTGTTCAACCCTAGAGTACATTGTCTGTTTCCTCTCTTAAGTTAAGCTTATGTGCCTCTACCATCCCACCAGGGTTTGGCTGTCATGTGGACAATGACATCATGATCTATTTTTACTTACACTGGAGTGTTATCTCTATTACATTGCTGGAGTTCCTTCTAGGAGTGCTATGAGACATAAATATTGCTAAATATTAGGACAAACTCTAAAGTCACAGTAGTTAAAACAGTGTAGAACTGCTGTACAAATGTACTAATCAATCCCAGGGGCAGAAAATATAGTCGAGCAAACACAGTACAATTTTCCTTTGTCATGGTGGGTTATGCTGCTGACATGACACCTTAATCCACAGATGTTTAAAGTCCCTATATAACATGATGTACTCAAATACTCTCTTGTGCTTTCCAACACCATTAGGTTGCTTACAATATCTAGATCAATTATGCAAATAGCTTTCCTAGTGTATTGTTGAAGGAGAAAAATCTGTTCAGGAGTAAGTTGTTGTTGCTTTGAAATAGGGTCTCACTCTGTAGCACATGCTGGCCTCAAACTAACGATAATCCTCCTTCTGTAATCTGCCAAGTCCTCAGATTACAGAAGTGATTTTTTTTTCAAATATGTTTGTTACATGATTAGTTGAATCTGTGTATGGACAGCCTATGAATATAGAGGATTGAATGTATATGTGGAAATGTAATTTGGTGTTTCTTCAGTCTGTAAATACTTAGTGAGCAAGTGTATAAGAGTCAGGCATAATAATCATCCCTTGATAAACATTGGGGGAAAAAGCTAGTTATGGGTTTGCCATGATGGGACTACTAGTGTGTAGTGGGAGAGGAAGACTTAAGAAAATGCTCAGGATGGACGGATTTTATGTTCCCATATCAAGAACTCTGTGCTCATTGCTTCCTCTGGCTGGAATTCTCCCTTCCTCAAGATACTTGCATTGCTTGTTACATTACTTCACTAAGTTCTTTACTGAAATGAGACTTCCATAGAAAACAGTCATCAACCCCAGGATTAAGATATAGCTCAGTGGTAGAGTGCTTCCCTAGCATGTATAAGGCTAAGGGTCCAATCCCAGAAACACACACACACACACACACACACACACAAACACTAGAAATTTCCTAATTGTCAGTGACTGTCACCTACTACAGTGACTATTTCTGTTAGATACCACTACCTAAAAATGTGCTATTTAATGCATGTCACTGTGTATTTGTTGGTTGCCTTTGTCACTAGAAAGAAAGCTCCCTGAGAATGGGAACATTGTTCACATCTTCATGTCCAGACCTGGATGCAGCACCTACCTGGGAGTACTTATCCCATACACTGTAATGAGAAAGCATTAGCATGATGTTAGCTTGTTTTTCTATAGACTAGGCAGGAAATGCACCCATCAATCAAAAAATAATTTGGGGATATTTGTTTCTGCATGCTCATACATTGTTCTGTATTTATCAAGAAGTGTTAGTTTGAAATGAACAATAAATATATTAGTAAAGGCATATATATGAAAAGAAAAATAAATTGTTAAGTGGCTTATGAGAGATGGTCTACTGCTAAGTTATAATATAACTAAGGAATGAACTATCATCCTGATATAAGAAGAAAATAACACTATTCCAACAGAGGTGCCTTTGGGGACCCTCACAACTACAGAAACCAGCAATCCCAGTTTCCCAGGATTCAACCATTCAACTACTGCAAATCATTTTTAGACCCTGGGTCCTGGGTGAACCTGAAAAATTTGTCACCACATTTCACCAGTACCATAATTTTCTGTCAAAGATGCTCCTTTCCTAGGTTAGCTTTGTTTGTTTTTGAACTTTATAAACTTGTGTATTATCTTGCTAAAGAAAGATGTGCATGAGGTTTACTCACATTTTATACAGAAACTTCTTCATTCCATTGCTATTCAATATTTCCTTTACTTACCCACTGTGTTGCCAATGGGCACTTGGACTGTTTCTAATTTTTACCTATTACAAGTAGAGTAAAGGTGTCCTGAGTATTCTTGAACACATGTGTTGGTGAACCCACATCTGCATTTCTTTTGTGTCTCACTATTGCTGAGGATAGAACTTCTGGGTCATAGAGCAAGAGCATGTTTGCATTAGCAAATACTGCAGGAATTCTCCCAATTGTCATCTACTAATTTACACTCTCAGTAGGAGTACATGGTGATTTCAGCACAAGTATTTGCTATGGTCAGTCCTCTTAATTTTACTCATTTTTTTTTTCTGAGTGTACAAGTGGTACCTTACCACAGCTTCACTTTGCATTTTCCTGATGGTTACAGTATGTTTTTCAAAGTGACTGCTAAAATCTTTCATCTAATTTTTATATTGAATTGTGAATCTCCTTACTCATATAGACTCTAGGTAATTTAGATATGAATCTCTTTTTGGTAAAATGGATCAAAATATGTTCTCCAAAGCTATAGCATGTAAGTAATTACATTCCCTGGAGTGTTCAGTGTAGCTATTTTCCTCTTATAAGTAGTGTTCATATTTTACTATTAAAGAAATCTATACCACAGTAAATTTGAAGAGATTCCCCTTTATCATCTGTAAATTGAATCTTGCATGCGTGTTTAAACAGGGATCAATGTGTATATGGATATCAGTTGACCTACCATCTCTTATTAATTAATAACATTCTATCTATCTTGAATCTACAGTATCAGTTCTGCTATAAATCAGCTGTCAATATACATATTTTTTCTACTTGTACAATTAGTTTCTTAATTGCTATGCCTTTGAATTTCTTGGTATTTCATGGTATAAATATTTCAAATTTACCCCATTCATATAAATTTTAAAATTAAGAATGTCAAATTCTACCCCCACACAAAAAAATGTGCTGATGTTTAGAACAATTTGAAAAAAAAACAATAAATTTACATCAACTCTTCCAATTCATGAATGTGGTACATTCCTCCACGAATTTAGAGTTTGCTTATGTTTTTTCCATTATATTATATATGCTTCTTTGTCAAAGCCTCACATATTAGCTCATTTTTAAGTATTTGAGAAATAGTAGACACTAATCTACATGGATCATTTATTTAATTCATTGAAAAATTTTCTCTTACTTGTATATGGAATACATTTTTATATTGCCCTTGTATCCAACTTTGATAAATTCACTTACTAATTATAAATGTTTATAACTGTGTCACCTATGAATAATGACAGCTTTATTTAGGTTTCTTCCTAATTGTTGTACATTTTTTCATGTATTTATTTATTTAGTGATGTGTTATAATGATCATATACTCTAAAGCAATGTGGAATGGGCCTGGACATGGCAGGCACTACTGTCTCCCTTTTTATTTCTATTAAAAGTTGTAATACGGCTGAGAGATGACTTAGCACCTAAGGTGCTTGCCTGCAAGGCCTAAGTACCAGGTTAGATTCCCTAGTACCCATATAAGCCAGATGCAAAAGGCAGCACATGGATCTGGAGTTTGTCTGCAGTGGCAGGAGGCCCTGACACATCGTTCCTTTCTCTATGCTATCTGCCAGTCTCTCTCTCAAATAGATAAATAAAATATTTTTTTAAGTTAAAGAAGGTGCCCAAGACCTCATCACTGAATCAGACTGAAAATGAACCCAACATGGCTCAGGGAAATTTGCAGAAAGAGGGGGCTTAAAGAATGTTAGAGCTGAATGCTGGGTCAGTCTGCACAGAGACATTGCCTCTTACCCATAACTGATGGCTCATCCCACAATGCATAACCCATATTCCCCAACAAGGAGGGTCGCTGTGGAGGGGGGGGGTCAGGGAGGAGGCTAATGATGGTACCAACCTGACTGTATACACTGTGTATATAACTAATAAAAAATTAAGTATAAATGAAAGTTAAACAGCCCACTCATAAAATGGGGCAGAGAACTGTACAGGGAGTGCTCAGAGGAAAAAATACAAATGGCAAACACACACTTAAGAAAATGTTCATAATCCCTAATTATCAGGGAAGTGCAAATTAAAACAACTATGAGATTCAACTTCACCCCAGCAAGGATAGCAAACATTAAAAAATCAGATGAAAACAAATGCCGTGAGGATGTTGAGAAATTGGAACCTTCATTCACTGTTGGTGGGAATGTGAGATGGTACAGCCAGTATGAAAAGCAATATGGAGACTCCTAAAAAGGTTGACGATAGAGTTACCAACAGACCCACTTATTCCTTTAGAGGGCATTTACCACAAAAGCTCCATGCCTCAGTTCAGAGAGATTTACCCAACCATGTTTATAGCTGCTCAATTCATAATAGCTAAGAGCTGGAATCAACCCAGATGTCCATCCTTAGACAAATGGATAACCAACACGTGGAATTATACACAGCAGTAAGGAAAACTGACACAATGAAATTTGAAGAAAAATGTTTGAACTTGGAATAGATCATTCCCAGTGAATTCACCCAATCACAGAAAGATAATTGTTGCATGCTCTCACTCATCTGTGGCCCCTAATCTGAACCTGCCAGAGATGCTGACATACCTAATAAGCATCTCGAGGACCCGGACAATAGGGAGGGGGGAGTGGGAGGGGAGAGTGAGAGTGGCAGGGGGGCACACAAAACTGGATCCAAATAGCAATGATACCATAAAATTCTATATCCTAAAATACAGACTAAATGGTTGAACCTTCATCAGGTCCTTAGAGGGAACACCTGAATCACAGGGCCCTGGAGAGGGTATGATGAAGACTAACCTTAATCTTCTCCTGTTTCTCTCTCTCTCTTTCTTTCTTTCTCTCTCTCTCTTCCTCTTCTCTCTTTCTCTTTTATATTACCTATCTTTTCCTTTCTTCTTTTTCCTTGATGGTGGCCTGTAACTCCCGGTACCAGCATGTGTCTAACATCTACAATGAACTGTTGATCAGAGAGATCTACAAGTTTTCCCAAAAGAAGAAAGATTTTTGTCAGCTAACTTGATGACCCACCAAAGGTTAATGGTAAGACCCTACTGCCAAAGACACCATATGCTGTTGGTATGGGACATGGAGTTACCTGGCTGTTATCTGGAAGAGATTCAGTCCCCAGACAGTTAGATCATCTAGTGCCAGAAGGTGCTACCTGAGCTACTGGGGAGAATGGCCAACATCTGTCCAAGCAACTCATGGTCTAAGCTACTCAGCAGCAAACAACCTGACATGATACTCACACAAGTGTAATAGTGGCACACAGCCATGGTGGGTAACCAACTGCTCTTGATTTGGGTAACGGATCTGCTCAGTAGAATGGAACCTATAGCTGGATCTAGGAAACAAGTTAGAACCACATCCAAAAAACAAGCCCATGCTTCCATTATCAAGCTCCCACCAATCTTGGGCTACAAGAGGGCCTATACCCATTAAACTCTCTCTAAAAAAATAATGGTTATCCCATTTATCCTGTGCTAACTTCATTCTCCATGGGAGAATTTGTTTCTCTTTTTCCCATGGATGCAGAACCTGAGGAGAGAGTCAGATCATTGCACATCACCAAGGTCCCAGCTGAAACCATAGAGTAATTTGGGAAATGAGCAAGAGTGCTGCTTTCTTGGTGAGCCTGGTACCAGCACAAGGGTGCATGATATAGACACAGAAAACAGTCAACTCCTACCAAACCAGAGATCCAGAGACACAGAGACTCCCAAGACCTTATCACTAAAGTAGATCTAAAACAAAACAACATGGCTCAGGGAAATTCATAGAAGAGGGGGGCGGAATGATTGCTAGAGCCACATGTTGGGACATTACACACAGAGACATTGCCTCCTCCCCATAACTGATGGCTACCCCCATAATGCACGACCCACATTCCCCAATGTGGAGGGTCCCTGTGGAGGGGGGAGGACTGGGAAGAGGCTAACAATGGTACCATGGCTGTATACACACTTTGTACATAACTAATAAAAAGAAAAGTTTTGCAGATGTAAAAAACCAAGAGTTATAATAGTCAAGTATGTTACCTCATGCCTTTAATCCCAGCATGGGGAGGCTGAGACAGGATGATCATCTTGAGTCCAAGGCTAGACTGGGCTACAGAGTGAACACCAGGTCAGCATGTCCTAGGGTGACACCCTGCTTCAAGAAACCAAAAGACAAGGGCTATAATATAAAATATAAAATATTCAAACTAAAAATTCACTTAAATTTTAGAAAATTACAAATCAAAATCCTTCCCTCCTCTAGAACATTTTCTGGAATCAATCTATTCTCGTGGAGAGACAGAAAACATTCAATAGCAAGAGCTAACCAGACCTGAATGCTCTAGAAGTTCTAGGGATGTAGAGTAAAAAAAATTGGCATCTGAGTATAAATTATCCTTTGTGAGTTGAATCACTCTGAGCATTGTCGAAGACCTGGATATAAAGAGAAATTTTTCTTCCAAGTCTGCAAAACTAAAGACTGGGCCCCAAAATAACAAAGCATAGCATCTATTAAGTACTGCATTCTTTACCCCCGTTCATTTCCCCCAACCTCTCATGGAAAAATCAGACAGCTCAGCAGAGTATGAACTTTGGAAACTATAAGCTGTAACATGCAGTTCCATTTTCAGTAGGGTTTTCAGCCTTGTGTAAAAATTGAGAAAATAAAATGGAGAACTGAGAGCACCTAGGGAGAAGTGGCTGCTGACCTCGCAGGCTCAGCGGCTCCAGAGGCATTTCCATAGGTACTCCAGTGCAGGACCCAAGGCTTCCACAGCAGCTAGTGGGATTTCAATGTGGAATGCCACCCCGTACGCCAGGATCATATATTTTAAATCTTGCTCCCCAGCTGTTGGCACTGTTTGGAGAGATTGTAGAGCCTTTGGGACAAGACACATGGCTAGTGGAGGTGGGTCACTCAGGATGAGCCTTTGAAAATTATAGTCCAGCCCCACTTCTGGCCTGAGATTTCTGTTTTCTCTCTGCTGCCACAATGTGAATAGCCACAAAATCCCACTGCCATGGACTAAGTTGCCCCAGGTGCCATGTCTTTTCCTTCATGGGAGACTGCAGTTTCTAAACTGTGAGTCACGATACACCTCTCCACCCTTCAGATGCTGCTGTAAGGTCTTCTGTTATAGAGACGATAAAAGTGACCAACCTCTCCCTCAGGTGGTCTGACTACCTCAGACCATGGTTTTAACCACTGGGCCACTGAACTGAGGGAAAAAGCTCAGAGGACTCTATTCTTCCACCACCCCAGTAGGAAAGAGGACTCAGGAATCCTGCTTGCAGCTGGCTGGTCCCCCTGTGGGGAGAAAGTGTCCTAGGAGGACGGTTAAAAGGCAACAGGAGAAAGACAGCATTTGTCAAAGACAGACAGGTGAGATGAAAGTATAAAAGTGTGGAGGCGAAAAACCTTCCTACTTTGGGGAAAATCACTAGGAGAGTTAAGCTCTTCCTTAGATAGGGACATGAGGTTTTAAGATTGTTTTAGCTCACTCAGGCTGCTATAACAAATATAGGATAACTTATAACCCAGACTTTTACTTCTCACTGTTTGGGATGGCAGCAAGTCTGAGTCCAAGGGTGTTCAGATATGGGGTCTACTAAGGGCTCACTGTTTGGTTCATAGTATATCTTCTTGCTGTGTCCTCAGGGGATGAAAGGGGCAAGAAAGTGCCCTTGAGTCGATCACATTCATGAGGAATCTGCTACCAAGGGCCCCACCTCCTAATACTATGGCCTGGGAATTAGGATCTAACATAAGAATGGGTGGATTGAGCAGCAAACATTAAAACGATTGCAAAGTTATCATCCTGCCCTCCCCACATGCCTGTAGACCAACAGCAATAAACACAAGAGCAAGAACCAAAAATGTACACTCTGTTTCCAGTGTCAGGCCCCTCTCTCCTAAGGGCAAGGCAGCCTGAAGGTATCAGGGAGTGCAGGGAGATTCCGTGACAGCGGCGCACACCCTCAGGTCCAGCGATTTGTCTGGCAGGGCCCATAGCTGCTGAGAGAGACAACAAGGACACCAAGAGACTACCAGTTGCCCCCAGTGCCCCTTGGCAGACACAGCTGAAGATATTTTCTGAAAAGCGCTCCAGTGCTGGCAAGCGGCTTGATGACATCAGCTATTGATTGTCAATGCTGGAGGTCTCTTTCTTAGCCTTTGGATGGCTGCTCGAACCGGAGGGCATCAGGAAAAGACAAATCAGAGGTGCAGAACTAGAAGCAGTCCCTTCCTCCTTGAAGTGCTGACCCAAGGGATGAACTAAGTCAAGGCTGGTGAGTTCCTGAGGAGTTAAGGAGCCCGGGCCAGTGAGATATACAATCAGCATATTGTTACATCCTGGATAGTGATAGGACCCTAAGATGAAGAAGTGGATGAGGTGGGGAAGGAGGAGGAGAAAGAACTGGGAACCACTGTCAGGGAGAAGAAAGGACTGTGAATGTGCAGCTATTCTGTTCTGCTTCAGTGTTGGGTTTCAAAGCACCCAAGTCTCTTACATATTGATTAAATGAGTTTCTCACTGACAGGTGTTTTGAGACCTTCTGAGGATGTCTATGTCACAGTTAATTTTCAGCTTCAAGAGTCTGAAATAAGGTAGAGATGAGGACTAGGAGGTGACTGGGAGGGCTAGAGGTGTTGGGTCAGAGACAGGAGATAGATGGACATGACCTTGAGATAAAAATTCATGGGTACTTAAATAAATAAAAATAAGCAAAAATTTTTTAAGACCTGGAGAAATGGCTTAGCGGTTAAGTGCTTGCCTGTGAAGCCTAAGGACCCCAGTTCGAGGCACAATTCCCCAGGACCCACGTGGTGCAGTGGTTGAAAGCCCTGGCGTGCCCATTCTCTATCTATATGCCACTTTCTCTCTCTGCCTGTCACTCTCAAATATATAAATAAAAAGAAACAATTTTTTTAAAAAATAAATAAATATGTAAAATGGCTAAAAAAATTCATGGGTACAGGAATGTCAATATGACCACCCACTACTGATTGCCTAAAGACAGCATCTGGTCTCAACTGAGACTTGGCAATGTTTAAGCTAGGGCCAATAATTATATAAAACTATTCTCTTATGATTCAAGATTCTAAATAGCAACTGTATTACCTATCCATTCTTGTACCTATCCCTTGATCCATCCATCCACCCACCTATTCATCTACCCATCCATCCACTCACCCACTTGGTGACCCACTCACCCATTTACTTCCCCACCTGTCCATCACGTGTACGTGAATCCATCCGTTTAAGAGTGCACTAGACACGCTGCATGTGAAAAGATTCTCCAAGTATTTCACAAGAGAAAGACAACTGCACGAATAATTACGATGAAACTCAATTAGTGGTGTGATCTAGTTAACAACAGCAGAGCCAGGTGTGGGTGCTACCCCTGAGGCGTGGCAGATGTTTCTTACCTGCACCGAGGCACAAAGCCATGCACGGCATTCCTTTTCTTGTTTGAAGTCTATGACAAATCCTAAAGGGGCTTGTTAGTTATGTCGAAGGACTGGGTTCCGTTTCTTTCTCATGGCAACCTGGCCAACTGGGGCTGCTGGTCCATTCAGCCAACACTAAGTTTAGGGAATGATAATTAAGGGACCCTGGGGGAAACTTACCAGCGAGTGTGTTTACAATAACAAGATACAGTGATATGGTAATTCAGGTTAACAATGATAATTCTTTAGTGGAAAGCGACTGGAAATTAATGCTAGAACCAATAATCATCTACACATACAATTACTTCGAGGTATGTGGGGGAGACACGCAGGGAGAATAGAGAGCATTACACTCAGGTGCAGGGTGTAGGGATATATGACATGTGTATGTGTAATACATTCCATGGGGATGTGTTTGTGTCTAAGCTTAATTTAGCTCTTTAGCAAACCAAATATAATTTTGTACATCCAAAAGAGTTTAAAATGGATTAAGGTCTTATTACAAACCACTTTCCTTAGAATTTGGAAATTCACAGAAGGAATTTACATCCACTTATCATTTACTAAGGGCTGGCTATAACACAGACTCATTTTTAATTCACAGCCTTCTAGAATTGGTATTGTTACTCTCGTTATGAAGATAAACAGATCTTAAAAGAGGTGAACTTCAGTTCTTTGGCCACATAGCTCATAATTACCAAAGGCATTACCTGAGCTCAGTTTGTCTCATTTGGGGGTCATTTGTCTTTCACTTCATGCTGCTTCTGCCTACTGAGGAGAGAGAACTTTAGCCAAAGGTTATAATAACTCCATGGGTCTTGAGAATTCTGTAGCTAGAATGGGTAGACTATGGGGGCCTGGAGGGGCAACTAAACAAAGCTGCCCACACACAGAGCTGACTTTCCAGAACTATCCTATCTGTCCTTTATTCAGCCAGGAAATGATGCCCATGGAGATTAAGATACTGGTCCACCCACCCCCAGCTTGTCAGAGCTAGCATCTAGGTCTCACAGAATGTCATTGTCTAGTGTCCCCTGGGCAGATGATTTTTACAAAGTGACTTCTCTGTTCTCAAGGTCCTCATATAATGGAGAGAGAAAGAGAGAGAGACTTGAAGAACAAACCCCTGTGACGATCTCAATCCACAAACCCACAGATACACTAGGAAGAAGAAAAGTACCCTCTGGACTTTGAACTTAGGAAATAGTGTGGTATTGTTTGTGTCTAATTATCCATTCAACTACCGAGGGTTTCCTATGGGGTGGTAACACGCATTGCCAGTAATCTTCAAATATGGCTGGAAGGTAATCTTATAGGATTATTGCTGTTTGACAATGTAAGGTGTCCTTGATGAAGACAGACCTTCTAACTTTAGTCATATAGACCTGCATACTCAATGAAAAGGGAGTCAGCAATAACAACACGACAGAGGGATCTGGTCTTGGAATGTTTCATGGTGGAGGGGTTGCTGGTGATCTTTGGGTGAAGAGCATGTTTAATTGGAAAATCAGAGAGTAGGGGATGGAATTTTGAGGTCTGATGCAATCATGATGGATGACAGAAAGCTCTGCCTCCATGATGGCAAACGACCAGCCAGGAAGGACACCTGTCATGTGGAGGAGGGTCACTCAGGCCTGAAGCTTATTCCTGTAGTTCATATCTCCTGGTCCCGTCTCTCTTCATTCATCCTATGGTAAAGCTCTGGCTCTCCTGGAACTCTCAGAAAGTCAATGCTGGTACCCTCCTTGCTCCGGAAGTACTTTTCCTTCTCTCCAATCCTGAAATGCTCTTCTCTGCCTCTCCACTGAGCTCCTTATCCTATGTGACCTGATATCACAGCTATGTCCATCAGTGACCCTGTCATCTCTACTCAGTTTTGAACTCCATTGTGGGGAGTCTGGGTTTATTCCCACACTGTCATTAGTGCAGCATGGAAAAATATGACACATTGTACATGATGGTGGCACTAACTCGTAAAAGTACAGCAGAGTCAGAGTGGGTTCCCAAACAAGTCATTTGTAAAGGAACAAGTGATATGCTGACTGAACGTGGAAATAACTGGTAATCTTGTTGTATGATATGGTAACATTCAGGCTCTGACAGGGTCAGTGACCTTGCCTCTTCATAGCTGATAGTCAGTCGCTCAACTTGGACACCTAAGACAACAAAGACCATTCCTAATGAGCAGCCTCATACCACATCTGAGCAGACAGGTACACATAGATTTACATCTAACAATTCTGTAGTAGGCTAGGCTTGAACAGGTTCCTCTCAATTCTAAGACTAGGCATTTTCCCAGTTTTCTCTCCTGTCATCCAGTTTCCAAACAGGTGGAGCTTTGGCCCTGAACACCATCCACCAGGGGCTTCTTCCGGTCTTCACTGGAACCCTTGTCCTTATTCCTTGCACTTCTCAAGTACACCTGGTACATCTATTGGCGATTTGGTCCTTCCCTGTTTTTTTATTTTTTTGTTTTTTTTTTTGCCCTATCTTAGTCATAGGCTTTAATCTAGGCATTGGATATAGACAGACACATGTAGGAAACTATCATCAGATACCGAGCTGTCAAGATCCAATGAGGGTGCTCTGATTGCTTGAGGGCAGGAGGATATGTCAGTATTAAGCTTCTATTAATCCTGAAGACAGTGTGTGAAGAACTTTTGCATATACCTGGCTCTTGTCCTGGTTCTATGTGCAGGCAGCCCACCTTTCCTTGACCTGAGTCTACACCTGATTGTTGTTCCCTCCCAATGCCCCATGTGGAGTCAAGGGGGAAAGCAATACTTTGGAGATCACTTGACGAAGGTTTAAGTTTTCTTTCCTGAAAGTGACCTTGGGAGAGATATTTGATCTCCTTGAGTCCCAGTCTTCTCAATTGCAAGACTGTTGATTTTTAGATCTATCCAAAAGATGCTGGTAGCAATTAAATGAAACATTCTGAATTCAGAACCTTGCCCAGTGCTTAGCATGGGAAATATACAAGCAATGTTCTCTTCTCTTTGATTGTTTGTCCAGGATCTTCTTTGATGCTCTCAGATACAAGACTTTTCTAAAATGTTTCACTTGCCTGAAATATATATTCATAACTTCTCTAGTATTCTGTTATTAGAGAGATTTTTTTGTGTAAGGTTCACAAGCAGGGCCAGTATCTGCACAAGGTGGATTTTCTGACTCATGTTCTCTTATAGGCAGCATATTTTCAGTATTTAATTTAATGAATTAGATGATTGGTAACCTCAGATCCTGAATTGTGACCTTTGGGGCAATATTCTTCCAGGTGGAGGCAGCCTTAGCTATCAGGTAGCACGAGGGATGATCATCATTTCAGACAGGCCTATGGAGAGTGAAGGGTCCCCTCTTTATCTGGTCTCTTCCTGCCATGGAGCTTGCATAGGACAGGCGGGAAGAAAACAAAACCTACCAGCAGATGCCAAGCCCAGCCACTGCCGAGGTCCAGCCACGGACCTGTGAAAATTCTTGGTGAACTCTCAGGGTAGGGGGATGGTGTCAGTACTAAACATTAATAATAAAAGACAAGAATCTTCCATGAGCTCTAGAGAGTGAGCGTCTGGAACTTGGCTCTATTTTTAATACCAATTTTCTCCCAGTCCTGCTCCTCTCTCATATATAAAGATGACCTCAAGTGCAAAAAAAAAAAAAAATGATTCCACTATAGTAGGAGAGAGCCAAAGAATTTCTAGTTGATTAGACGTGGGGATATTTCCTGTTACTGCTACAGTTAAATAAATATTGGCAAATAGTGTAACCTGCAGGGAACCAAACAGAGTAGAAGAACATGGTAGATTATAATTAGAAGTATACATCATCCCTCTTCCCCAAAGAGCAAGGGAGTGGTATTTAGAGCCACCTTGTAAATCTCTGGGCACTCTGCAAGGGGAGTTCACACTTTCTCCCTAATGCTTAATGAAGCCCCTCGACCCTACTGGCGTCCACCTCGGCGATGAATCTGGACACACCAAGGCACAGGGTAGTTCCATTTCAGCCACAAATTGCATTTCCAAGTATACAGCTGTTTTATCTGCAGTTTGTACTGCGTGTGTACACACTGATGAGAAAGATAGTTATCCTGTCGCTGAGTAAAAATAAGATAAAGAGATTCAAAACCAGGGCATATAAAAAACGACCTGCTCATTTCCCATGGCTTTTGATGAAGGCCTCAAGAATGTAATTTCCTTATCAATAAACAACTGCTTAGTTGTATTAGCCTTGTGCTGAGGCCCCTGCAGAAGGCAGAGGATGAAGGAGAAGGGCTTAGGAGGGAAAATGAACCACTGCATGGACGACAGGTTGAGTCTAAACTTCTTTTGGCGACTTTCTAACCTCATGAGTTTGTGCAAGCTATCTAATCTTCCCCAGCCTTGGGTTTATTATTTGTAAGTGGGGATAAAAATAATATCTAGGTATATAGAGTGATTGATATGAGATTATGCCCAGTGACCATTAGCTAATAACATGGGCTCTGAACCATCTTGGGGGAAGCCCCTGTGGTAAAGATAATCATGAAAATACAGCCTGACTATCCCTTATTTTTAATGAGTGGGACCAGAAGATTTTCAAATTTCAGATTTTTTAAAACTTTTTTGTTATTTATTTATTTGAGAACAACAGAGAGAGAGAGAGAGAGAGAGGCAGAGAGAGAGAGAGAGAGAGAGAGAGAGAGAGAGAGAGAGAGAATGGGCCCACTAAGGCCTCAAGCCACTGCAAATGAACTCCAGATGCATGCATCACCTTGGGCACTTCTGGGATGATAGGCATGAAGGCCCATGCCCAGCGTTTTAGC